>OX420939.1:19959262-21237570 GCA_949091785.1 Polymixis lichenea | reverse complement strand
AACGTAAATAAATTATGTACACTACTTATAGACTAAAGAGTATTTATAAGCAGTATGGGTGACAGAACTGGTAGACGAGTCTCTGGCTCCTCTCCGTCTTCTTCATGATTCCCTTCTTGTAGTACTGTCGGATACTCCTGGACAGTTTGTCGTAGTTCATGGCAGGCCTGTTCTTTCTCTTGCCCCACAGCCTGGCGACACGCACTGAATCCTCAATCTTGAACACGCCGTTACCTGTGGAGCACGGTTTGAATTAAACATTTGTTCAATAAAACGGATCCGCGAATTTTATTTTTGAGAGACTTTCATTTGATGAACATTTTTATTAGCAGTCTTCTTTCGATTAACATCTTTAGATCCTTAATTTAAGTGATCTCTAAGAGTCTTTGAAATTGTCTTATAGTACATTTTAATACTAAAGGTTGCTGTGCATTGTATTTTCAAAATTACAACGCGACATACGATGCATTTGAATTGTTTGCGACCGCTATGTCGTCCGTTTGACGCGCGTTGAGATCGTGACCTGATTTAATCTGATATAAATTTAATTTTCGTTAGTAGATCGTATTCTTATCTTAGAAAAGTTTAAAAAACTCATTACTTTTTAAACTAAAGACAAAGAAACAAGTTGTCTTGGCGACAACTGTTTTGTTGATTTCTACTTTAAAAATAAATCGAGTGAAAGGAATTCGGAATACAGAAAGCTCTATAAAAACGATCATACTGAATCAAGTTTCATTTTAGACATCTGCCATTTTGTTTTTAATTCAGTGTTTTTCATTACATGAACGTTTAAAAAGCAGTGTAATGATGACAGCAATATTTCTAGATATCAATAAACTCGTAGACTATCTTATCGGAAAATTGTAAAGTTAGAAATGTCATACGTCCGTGCGTCACGCAACTTACAACTAACAGAAGAACAAAAGGCTAACTAGAATTCCTATTCGAGAAGAAGTTATTAATAAAACACTATTTATAAATCCAGACCTTAGACGTCACTAGACACTACAGAGACAGAGACGCCAATTATAGCAAATCACTGCAAGTCGTGATTTAGAAACCAAATATTCAATCTAACAGTGATGTACCAACAATATTCGTGATTCGAAAAGGACTCGATAATGGTATAAATCGTAACAATGGCTGCCAATCGTCTGAACAAGTCACGAAACTAGATAACCTTTATTTAAAACGATTTTATTGAACAGATGGTAAATGGCCAGATCACCTTGGGCATGGAATGTCGCTCAAATGAATTTTCCATGCGTTAGTTTCGATATCTGATGCCTTTGATTTAGATTACAATTCGTGAAGTAGCCGATTCGATTCGGTATGGAAAATTTAAAATTGTACTCCAGGATTTAGTCAAGATTAAATAAACTATCAAATTGCGTGACTAGATTTAGCTTAAGCTAGCAAGGCAAATTCTGTCCACGTTTTAATGAGTCCATTGTCCAGTAGGTAACTTTAGACCATTTTCAATGTGCGTGAGTGTGTACTGCTCACGATTTTGGTAACCAATGAGGTAAGTAGGATTCTCAAACGAGGTCCGAACAAAAATGAAGGTATTTAAATCACTTACTAAACGACTTCTAACTATATTATGTATACTTGGCCTAAGTTTAATCGGCGTGATATACATAGTTGGCAATTTAATCATCCGTAGCTTTTTATTAATATTTTATGGCCCAGTATATTTTGTAATCAACAATTGAATTGCCAATAAATTGGCTTTTGATAATATTAAAAATAATCAACATATTTTATGGCTTCATAATTCATGTTTATATTGTAATCTTGGCCTATTACGATTAGTAGCCAATGGAAAATAATTGTGTACTACTCAGTAAGCCCCGCCTTCTTTACAATCATAGTAGGTAATTTATCTCGTGAGCAGAACAAAAGAGTACATTGATTCCGTGTTTAAGCCAATTATAACAGTATAACAGTTATCAACAATTTATAGTACGGAAAACAGGTCCTTAACAAAGGCTTGTTTGGTACATTTATCTTATTATTCACCGTGTTGGTACTGGCTCGAATCAAACTGGTTTTCTATAAGGTTTTTAATGCGACGAACGTTGTGGAGCAGGTAGTTAAGATTTTTTGAAGTATGAATGTACATTTAAGAAGAATACGATCAGAGGAAGATCAAAACAACAGATGAATGATTTGTGTAAAAAAGAATAGGGCTAGATTTTTTTTAAATATTGTGAAGACGGCTGATAAAATATACGGAGGTCTATAGAAGGAGGAGAAATCTTATCATGTCATTAATTCAAGATAATAAATTGAGTTTATGCTGACATATGGAAAATACCATAGATATGCAACAGAAACTGGTATGAAGTCTATTAATATAATATAATTATTCTTACAATATTAAATCCTCTTTACAATATTACACACGTAGTTTCATTTAAAGGAATAGACCGTGACGATTTAAGATTTCCCTGAGATAAATACTGTGAAACATTAATTATGAATGCACAAACATTTACATTTACGTTGTTATTGCAATTTATCTATTACTAATTAACAAGACCACGACTAATTAATAAACAAATATATTACAATTTTATTGTTTACTTGACGACGAACAAAATGGTGTAGAATTTACTGGGTTTAGTTGTTTACTGTAGCTTGGATAAAGGGTTAAGATTGGTCAAGAAGATACAACATTTTATATCACTGTTATTTAGAGTAACAAGTTATTAATGCGCATTTTTTTATTGACTTTTATTTCGTTTCTCTCTTTGTACTTATTTCCAGATTTTTTTGGATCATTTTGTTTATTATACCAATCATCATCAACATGCCATTCTATATTTTTATCAGAAAACTAATTGGGTTCTCCCAGACATACGTTGGGTCATTAATCAATACGTTATCATTAATTACTTAAACAATAATCAAACTATAATCGACTGGATCTTATCTCTAAAAATACTTAATCGTCGTCGACATTCTCGAGCACCTGCTCTTTCAAAAAGATTTTTAATTACCGAATAGAAGAAAACACCTTTTAAATAATATGATTTAGCTGTTAATCATTGTACTTATTCTTTCTATTTACTAATCGGCTTTATCAAGCGAGCAGTTGGCAAAATAGTTCAAACCCAAGATTTGTATTTACGTCAGTGGATAAGGTTTTTCTGATAAAACCTGATAAACCGTTACAATTTCAATAAAAATAACAGCAACGTAATCGTTAAAAATAGAAATGATACAATAATCATGTGAGTATTTTGTACTTCAAAAGTACTTAACTTTGATATGTACTTATTAACACATCTGTGGAATATTTAAAATAACCAATTTCTAACTAGTATTTAATAGTTTTATATTAGGTACAGTTATAGCTAAATATACTAGCTACAAACGCTTTTGTTTTCAAATTCTTCTGAAATACTCTAATATATTGTAACCTAATGCCTATGACTTTACACATTCTAATGAGTATACATGCATTCCTGCTCATTTTTGACAGTTACCAATCAGACCCACCCGAATTCCAAATTTTGTCTTCAAAATCAATGTCTCTCAAAAAACAAAAAATCCTTTAAAATATTTATATTGTACATGCCCATAATATTCACAAAACTCACTTCGGTCTAACCACCGTATCGCTGAACCGTGCACGTGAGGAGATGCTAGAAGCTCCTTCAAGAACTGCCACAGGTGTATATGTGTACTGCCAGTCTTGGCTTTACCGCCTCCAACTGTTGCACTCGTACCAGCTGATTCCGAGTCCTCATCTGTTGAAGAAGAGATTGGTTAGTAAATGATTGTCGGCCTCAGGTTTAAGGGTTAGAGCCGTAAATGGAATGAGTTGTGCTGTTAAAATTGGAGCATCCAAAATGTATGGTCGAAAGATTTAAGATTGATGACATACTGCCCAAATAACATTATATTTCTTAATTGCAACGAACAAAGTACTACATTTCTTATCATCCCTCGTCATACAATTCCTAATATACTAACGGTCTTATTCATAAAAAAAGCTTATCGAAGTTTTAAGACATTCATTAGTTAAACTGCTCGATAAGGTTATAAAACCTTTGATAAAATTTTGTATTCATAAAACGTTCTATAACTAAAATGTCGTTTATAAATCAAAATGTTGCCATTTTAATGAAACCACTCAACAAAATGACCAAAACATCGAATCGTCTAACGAGAATGTCTGCCTACACACCGAATAATTGTGACCATAGACATTATTACGTACTGGCAACTACTTAATTATCTACAGTTTCGATACTTCTGACGCGGTGATGTCATTGTTATCTGAATTTGACAAATAATTTGAAATTGTAACTGTCAACTGATTGCTTGAAAATTGACATTTGGTGACACACAATATTTGTACGATAAATGGTCAAATGTCATTTTCTTTGTAATCAATCAGCTGCTGTATAGTCGGCCATTTTTTCCTTAAAACACTGTTAAAGTAGGGTTCTGGCGTTTATAACTTTATAATAGGTTTAAAGAACACTTTAGTGCTAAAATGCGTTTATGAATAGCACTTTTTGTAAACCAGACTTTAGCAACTGTTCGATAACTTTTTATGAATAAGACCGTTAAACTATAATGCAAATTATTCACAAGAATAGTGGGTATGTCAAAGGCGTCCTGATTGCATATATAAGCGCATAATCTAACAATTTAGAACTATTAAAGGGCCCATAACGCTGCTATAGAAAAGGGGGCAGACAGAGCACTAGGCAACACGACATCACTATAGCTTCTCGGAAGCTAATCATACCCATTCATCGTTTCTATGAAACTATAAGCCTACTCAACTTGCCTACTTGCTATTATAAAGACCTAAAAACTTACAACAAAGAAGTTTCTCTAAGAAAGATGTTTAAAATCTAAAGTTATTTTGGATGCTGTAAACATAGACCAAATTAACGGTAGCCGATCTTCAGTTGTAGACATGTAAACAGACTGACAAGCAAACGAATCATATAAACAAAACGCTGCACTCAGAACAGTTAAATAGCAACATGCTATTTACAGAAGAAAGCAAAGTGCTGAATGGAATGCTGCAGACGATTTGAGGGAACTATGGCGAAAGAAAACTCCGAAGAATTTTCGCGTTTAACTACAAGACGATAAAGCTCAAATTCCTAATGTAAAACAAATGAGAGTAAAGTTACTAAAAGAGATGAGCAAAGTGACACCGACTACGGTTAATTAAATTTCGAAGTACTTTACACCGTATGTGAAGGTGGCAATGAAAATGTTCACGATGCCGACGGCAGTTTTATGTTGGTTGCATTCGACCTTGTGGGTCCAGTGGCGTAAACTAGGCCTTCGGGAAACGACACAAAAACAAGACTTGACGTACATGGATTCGAAGCCGACGTGTAAGGGACAGAACGGCAATAGAACGACAAACGTCTGATTGATGGGTTAACTGTAACTAGGCGTGGCTTCATATTACATTAGTATCCAATTCATTTTATCGGTCAACGATTTAAAGATTTAATGCCTTTAGCTTCGAAGGTTGTTTCATTAAACATATTTATTAAACAGGAATGATCAATTTAGCTGTCATAGTTGCAATGGTATGCAAAAATACGTACAACCTGATCTTTCTCGAAACTTCATGATGTTTTTAAGTCATCAATTACTTTGTCCTGTTTATCATGTTTTTCAAGTGCATCAATTTCTACTTTTGTTGGCTGTATGGACAGTAGTACTTGTACCTTAGCTCTCACAATGACAAGTTAGTATTAATGTGCTTCTATTTGTACACCTTCTGCATTTTAAGAATCTGATTTAATTCTAAATTCACTATTTGGCCCAATAACCTATTTAATATACTTTATACCGTCAGTGCCTTTCTGATATAAATCTTTATGTCAAACTGCATGTGTGGACTGACAACTGAGTCGCAGATAATTGTCGATCGCAATTTCCTGTGCTACTATCTGACACTTTTTTTATTTATAAGCTAACTGTCAACCCATTAAGGGCGACTGGGTGTCTCGTCCATTGGACTGTATCATGGTTTTATCTTTATGCAATTGCGATATAACTTGCTTTTATGATTTTATCGTGCCCATAATGAAGGCTTTAAAATTGACTATTAAACGATTACATTTCCAATTCTCGTGTGACATTAACTTACAAATGTTTATAGTCGTCACCAATTTCTAAAACAAAATAAACCTAATTGGTAAATTCTTGAACAATAGTCCAACAATAAATCTTATCATTCGCTAATCATTTATCAGCAATAAAGAGCGTGTCTGTCCCCATTACGTCCAATACATCGTGCCTTTCAATTCCCTCATAAAGTGAGTTTACAACTGCGTACGATGGCCATACATCATTAGCTTGTTTGTCTGTAACACAGTCCGTATGTGGGTTGGTAACGGTCGTAGCACAATGCATGCGACTGATGCATTGCCGTGCTACATTCGACCACGTATTGCACTATCTACTTTTCAATCATGTTTCTGTATTTTAACGTATCTTCTCGACAGGATCAGCACATATTGAAGCGTATGCATTTGTGGAATACCTACCCAAAAGTAGCTACAGAGCTAGAATTACATCCACCTAAACATGCATTGACAATTTTTACATTTTGATAGATAGACAGTAAACAAAGCAGCAGTATTCAGATTTAAGTTTACAACTTTTAATAATTATTTCTACTTGATTTCTTCTCAAGTTTACCTTGGTTCCCGGATCAGTAAGAAAATAAATTCGCAATCATCCATATTTCATGCAATTTTAAACGTTACTTATTTATTTATGTCCCATAAATCTACTAGGCGTGGCTGTCGCGTAGGAATTTCGATTTAAATAACTAAATTAAATTCAAGTTAGATAATAATCCTAGGGTAATTAATTTTACAGTTATCGTCGAAACATGTACATTTAATGCTCTGAATTGTCGAGATTATATTATTGATAGTGGGATTTACGAAATTGATGATAAATCATATAATTTCAAAATTAATGATTTCAAGTTAAACATAGTTAAACCACCGATAAGAAACATGCTTCGATGTAAAGCTGACTTAAAAGAAAATTACGATAAAATAAAACATTTAGTACCTATCTTATCCGTTGCTAACTCTTGATTTTTTGCCAAACCTGCAAAGGAATTGGCATTATAATAAGATACACCTTGGAAACACACAATTAATAATACAGCAACATCTTATAATTATTGGAGGATCATATATAAGGACTCCCATTATAAACCTCGATCCTATTTCAAATACTTACTGACTTGCAAAGTTAGTTGTTTTAAAAGATTCACTATAATAAGTAGGATACGCACCATCACTCATGTCGTCGGTTGACGGTAAGCCAGCAGGCGTTGGAATTGGCGATGCTGATAAATGATGATGATCAGGCCCCTGTGATGATCTCCAGATCTCCAGCTGAGCATACAGAGTACTTCCCGACTGTAACAATAATAAACAATGATCAAACCAGAACTAACAGTGAATATACACGTTACTCGGAAAGTGAGCAAGATTTCCACGAATCAACATTTTTAGTGGTCATTACTGATGTTTATCTAGCAGAAAATGTATTGAATTTATCTTATTTGTATCAAAAGGAACGTAGAACTCTCGAGTTTGGTTGTTAATTAAGAAACTTGTTTTCGATGGTTGCTGTGCTACCAGAAATAGATTCGCGAACGTGTGATAAATATTTATTGGGTCGGCCAGAACTTTTGGGAATGGCTTTTTGCTAGTCGTAAAATTTGTTTAAAGAAAATCTGTTTTCACCTCTTTATGGTGGTATGTACCTAGATGATTCACATTCATAGCATCAAACTACTCATACATAAAACATTGCATATTCAATTTCTGGAAAGAGATTTAATATCATTTAAACTTTGGATGTCCCATAAAATGTTATCCACTTACAGCTGAAGATGATGAGAAAACTCCACCACAACTACATAACTATCAGCATCCGATCAAAATTCTCCACGTTATTGACTTAAACCTAATATTACCCACTCCACAACTATCCCTTATCTTCGAATCTTAGAATTCCTCGCTAATTCCGCACCTATATCTTCCCACACTGCAAACCAGATGCAATTTGTATGCAGACGGGCCCTGGGTGCTGACTTTCCTCGCTTAGAGAAAGTCGGCTCGTCGGTGCGTGCGATAACAAAGATACCTGCCCATTGGAACTGGCGTGCTCGATACGATGGTACACTATTTTTTCTACTTTTTTGCTGTTTTTTATTATTATTCTTGGATTGGGATTATAGTGTCTTTCGGTATTAGCTGTTCTTAATCTTTTGTTGTAATGTGCAAGTTTTAACTGCCTAGTAATATCAGCCTCTAGGGTCTGATGAGTCGATTCTAGTCACACGTTGGTTATTTTGATTTCCCGCCTTCGTTTACTTACTTTAAGACAACTTTTAAGAATCATTGACTTTTCAAAACCCAATTCTCTTTTCTTATTTCTGAGCTACCTGATAAGTCTGTTAGTACTTCGGCAACCGAGTTGTCTCTACGTAAGCAAGTATCAATTCTAACGTTCATAAAAGTTATTATTAACAACCGAGTGTTAACTCATCTATAGCGTCATAAAAATGGATTTCCAGCAAAATGCGTGACTTCATCGTTACTACGTATATAAACATTTTTTTTTCTTGTACTGTCAATCGTCATAGGGAAAAAACTTGACCACAAACACTCAAGGTATACAGGTAACAATGTTGATAGTTTGAATGATTAATCATGGTTATAAAAGCATTAAGTCTAAGGCAGACATATAATAAAGCTAACCATAACTGAACAATTCATAAATAACTAGTTTTTCTTAGTGAGTCAAATTACCTCAAGTCAGAGTAAAAAATATTAAACTTTTATTCAAAAGATCGACCCAAACTTTTATAGAATCTAGAGCTTGCATAACTAATTAAAACCAATATCCCCAATGTCATAACCGCTACTGCACATGTTATAATAAATAAAAGAGATGACATAACAATGATTGCAAAACTAAACGATGAAAATAAACTAGTCTTCAACAACGTTACATAAGATGGGTCAGCATTAACGGATTTCCTTACTTTCGTTGTCCTTGCTAATTACGTAAATACAATTTAAGTTGAACTTTTCGTAATGGTGGTTGAAGAAGTAAACATTGACACATTACAGATGTTACATCAGTTGTGCTGAATGCGTTTATTGTACTTTTTCCTCATTTCGCTAGCAAAAATACGGTAGAAGATAGTGATTGGACGGTTGAAAACTTTGATAAAGTTCAAGAAGATTATGTAGATATTAAATAAAAATCAGAAATGAGTAATATTTGTGCGCTATGTATTCATGCTGTTGTTAATGATAAAATTAATGTAAAAGTAACGTTTCAATGGAAACATAGTAAGCTAAATTTTTTTTTAAATCAATGATAGTACGTTGTTATACAAGATTCATTGCATCATTATTATTAAAACAATACTCGTCTTATCATCGTTCCCTCGAGTTCTGATAGTATTATCATCAGTCGATAAGGCTGAAGTTGCAACATTGTATGGCCATTGAATAACACCAACTGTACCTATATTCGATTTTAAACTGCTTCAAAATGTTATTTTATTGACAATTTTGGTGTAATTAATTAAGAAAATCGGATAATCAAAGTAAACTAATTAAACTGTCTAGTAAATGAAGATAAGAAAACGACTATAGTACTTTACGTGTCTATGGAAGATATAAATTAATTTGCACTTTGGTCAGTAAATACGATTAAAGATGAATCATCTATGCTCATTAATTTGTATTGCAACGAGCATGTGCAGAAGCCACTCAAAACCAAATATGATGTAAGCATTCGTGAAAAAATTCAAGAAGCAATCATTGAAATAGTTGGCGATGATTTAACCGTAATAATATTCTTAGGTGGTAATGTGTTAGCAGTGCTGCTTCAAAATCTTGACAGAGGCCATGTTGATCACGGTAATGAATGCAATAATGACTTTAATAGAAAACCAATTGATGCTAAGCTTTCTTTCGTAAAAGGAAAAGATCATGAATAACTTACAAGGAATTTAACATAAACACTTGTATAAAAATGCCCATGCCCCTACGTCAGTTACAGCAAGCGATAGTGGTATATCACTTGACCCCAACTGACACGTGGCTAGAAGAATTTATGTGATAACACCAAGATAACACGCGTTGTAGATATTTTCTCCTATACGAACTGTTTGATTTTATAGTACTTAATTAAGTAAACATTGTATTATCAGGAGGAGGTATTCAATCAGTTATAGACTTTGGTCTAACGAACGCCCTCAATCTGTCCCAGGGTTATACGATATCTTTAAATATATACAAATGATTATACATATATAGTACCTGAGATGCTCTCTGGTTGAACTCTTCTTCTGTTAGTGCTACGAGTGCTGCGCCATCCATTGTGAAGTTTTCCATGGGCACCATTGGCATGTTGTAATGTTGCAATGTGAACATCACCCACGCCTTTACATCCCCTGTACTCCAGAGCATTGGATCTGAAACCGAACATATTATTATTCACTGTTCCACTCCCACAACTATCATTATTGACCTCTGCCATAATAAGGTTGTGTAGTGTAGTGAATTCATCTGATTAGATGCCACATAGCGGTCTGCAAAACCCTTTTCTTAAACATTTATATTGATGATTAATTCAAATGGTATCATCATGTCAATTCTACCGTAATCTCATTATACCTTGTTCGTAATCAATGACTTACTAATTAACAACCCTAAGAAAGAGAATGCGTTCTAAGAAAATGCGAACCTCGCGACGCAAGTTCTTGTTCAGTTTTGCATATCCAATCAATGTGTATATAGCGAGGACGTCACTAATATAAGACAAGATCATCGCTGGGCCAACATAAACAGCTTACGTAACCTACTCTGAGCGACTTCTAAGAAATCATTTATGTTTATAATGGCGTTACACTCAGCGGTAGCTAACATATTCTGTACGTAGAAATACGTTTTTTTACTGGGCCGACACCTGAGTGACGTCACTATTAATTACAATACTAATAGTAATCATGTAAGACGTAGAATTACAACATTCTCATGAGATGCCATTGTAAATCATACATGATTTTCCATAAATGTATTCGCACGTATATACAGGGTGTTTGGCAGAACGTTGAACATACGAAAATGGTGGATAGGTGGGGTCATCTGCTATTTACTCAGCCCTAATTTATTTGGCCCTGGCCAAAAAAATATTTAAATAACTCTTAAAAGGTTTTTTTTTATAAAAGGACATTACATACCATTAGAAAGGTCACACACTAGGGATGATTTACTAGAATTGGAACTCCTCAATCATTTTTTTAATGCATGTTGAAATTAAGATTTAAGTATTTTTTACATCTCTTTGTAAGTTTGAGGACTCATAATTTTTTGTCTAGCTAACATCTAACAAAAATATTACCTGTTTTACCCATTTTTTATAAAAATACACTTTAAAGTTAAGAAAGTGGTGAAACTAGAAGAAAGCAAAAAAAAATTTTTTTTCAATATTCAGGGGGCCAGGGCCACATAAATTAGGGCTGAGTAAGTAGCAGATGACCCCACCTATCCACCATTTTCGTATGTTCAACGTTCTGCCAAACACCCTGTATATAATACAACTCTCAATCAAAGTTGAGTGAATAATGGTGTTGACGTTTTTGACTCACCTGGTGAGATTCCAAGTACTGTACATGTGTTGTCCACGTCCCTCTTAGTCTGTTCGATGGCCATGCTGAGCACACGGTCGATGTCTGGCGCGACTAGAGAATCGTCACCTCCACTGCTCTCCTCCATTTTCACACTTCCCAACTCCAACGGAATTGGTCTGAGATTTAATCTCTTCTGGAAAGATGTGTCTTCTAATGCTGACCTTAGCAGAATGTGATCCCTTGGCTCTTCAACTTCGAGCTTAGGCGTGAGGTAGCTGTGCTGGACACTGTCTTGTTGTATCTGATTTTCTTTTAAGAGCTCCTCTATGTCTATGTATTCTTCGTGCTGTGGAACTGGAGACGAATATTGATTGTAGCTTCCGTAGGATACGCACGATCCTGATGGAGACAGGGGATAGGGAGACGCAAAGTCGGGCACAGCAAGTCTGTTGGGTTCTTCTTTTATATAAACATGTGGTGAGTACTGAAGAGAACTGTAGGGCGAGGCGGGCTGCAGGGCGACTGCTGGGATGGAGCCTTCGTCTGATGATGGAGAGGGAGTAGGATAACCCTCGAAGTCGTATAGGCGTTCCAGGAAGACGTTATTTGAGTTGTCTTCTGGGTATGGTGGAGGTGGTTTGTTGTGAGGATTTGGTGGCGAGTAATGCATCGATTCTGGGGGAGATGCAGCGCCGATCAGGCGAAGAAGATGTTGTAGATCAGCGGGGGAGGCGGGGACCGCTCTCTCGTCCTGAGACGCCGATGGCGGGCTGCACCCGGACCGGGGCACCGTTTGTGGCATCTGTGAACAAAAGAGAACAAACATTAGTTGTTGTTCAAATAGACAGATTGTATCAAACGAATTGATTCTGTTATAAAAGGAATTATTTGGTAAGTCAAGATTTCAGTCGATATTTCTTGGATTTCACACGCGTTTTTTGAAGGCAGGTGTACATTTTTTGGTACTTTCCCACAGTTGTTTTGCCCGCTATTCACTTGCATCAGTTACGCGACTTTGAGAGGTGTTTGAACTCTATGTAAGACACCAGCCTAACCCTAAAAGCTGCAAATGTGGGTACTAGTTTAGAAGATTGATCACTGACGTCATGCGCCGACGTATTAGTATCCAGATGTCTTAAACATACACGTTTAGAGCTGTATATTTATCAATTCACTACGTCATAGACGGTAGGCCTCTATATTTAGCAGTGACCAATAGCTTCAAACCTATGGAAATTTAAGTAACACAATTATAATAAAAACCTAATGGTGAGGTGATAATAAGTAAATAGGATTAGTTATATTTAGTAATTTGTTAACATTTTGTATTTTAGACGTAGATATGTTATTATTATCTCACGAAGTAGTGTCCGATTCTGAGAAATCGTAGAAGTGCTGGAAAAAATATGCAAATATATGTAGATTGTTTGCTAATAACTCAAGATATGAAGTTATTAAAAAATGGGAACTAAAATTATGTATGATGGCACGCGAGAAAACATTTTTATATGTTATTTTAGCAGCTGTTTCTATGTTAAGATGGGATTAAGTAAAAAAATATAATCGGCCTAACATTCCAAGAACCGAGTCAACAAAATTAATAAGTACCTAGTCACACTCACATAAACTTTTGAACAACATTATGATACGAAAAATAACTTCGTTACTATTAACGATGTACATGTTATTCGGAGTACACGGTCATAATTAATTAAACGGCTGGCCTACTCAACCAAATCGTCTGTGCGAGGTCTTAGACAATCTTCACGTTTTTTCTTATCATGGCAGTGACCTGTGTTACTAAGCAAACCCTGATCTTTTCCACACAAGTCGTCATTATCTTGCCCTCATCCTAATTTATTTGGGGTCGGCGCAGAGTGTAATTTTTCTCCACTTATCAACTATTTTATATCAGACCGCGCCCTCTCGACCACCGCCACCCTTTTCTAGTCACATTATCTTTTATTATATGTAATAAGGTTTAAATGAAACTCACTCTTAGCAAAGACAAACCCATCGTATGCACACTTAACTCACGACTGCGTTGTAACTAATTTTCTTCTGCGAAAATCTTTTGAACCGAACCGGTCAGTCTGGTTAATCAAACAGTGGTTTTATTTTTCTACTTTTTTCATTATTCCGAACAATTGCCAGTACATTTATATATTTCCCACGTATCTGTATTGCTACATAATTGTTGTTCTTACCCTATTTTGATTGGTTGATATTGTGTTAATGTAAAGTGTGTAATCGGGTAGGAAAATTACTTACACTTCTCGTTTTGAATGAAAACAAAGCATTGGAGTTATTTACCAAAAATTTTATGGCATTTTTCTGGTAATAACTAAACTTAATTAATAGTTTGGCCACCTATACCACCAAGCCACGTTGCCACGTTATCGTATAGTTAAAAAAAAAAACTTTATGATATCAAATCGTGATGCTATCATAAATATATTGGAATTTGGTTTAATTAATATACTGTTTTATTAACAGACACATCTTAGTTATGATTTTATTGCGATAGGTCGATGATGTCACTATCTACGCTAGCAAGTGATTTGGAATTATTATTTAATTGTTTTGATATTTTACCAGAGGCGGCTCGGCTTGTATTAAAATATTTATAAGATTAAAAATTAATTACAGTTATGGGAAAATTGATTTAAAGGTTATTTTTATTATTTTCTGATATCAATTTGAGTGATGAGTTAATGGCGATAACATTTGTGAATCTTTCGCGAGTAATTTCAAATCTTTCGCAAAAAATCCGAATATTTTTTAAATCTTATAGTCGTATCCCAAATTACGTTGCTTGTGGTTACGCATAGCTTATGGTCTAGACAATATTTAGCACGCGGAAGTGTCTGGCAATTCTCGTTTTAATCGAGACACATCTCATTACAATATTTATGTCAAACTCAATACTGCAAATATTTGAGGTCTGACGCGTATTTAAAACATGTAACCTTTGCGAATTTACCAGTTTGTTTGTTAATAAAAAAATTGCATTAATTATGCAGATCATTTGAATTTTCATCTTTGTAATGACGTAACCGATTGTTTGATTAAGAAATGCTATTGCTAATGGTTAATAGCAAATTAATTTGAAATTACCACTAACACAGACCACGTTTTCTATACGAAAAGTCGAAAGCATGTAGAATATTATTCTCCTCAAAAACTCCTAGATTTAAATTTAAACATAGTCGAGTAATATTTACTTCTTCTCTAATACAAACAACTCTGGCATATACACATGTTTTTACCATATAATATTTATAAATCACGATTTAGATAGTACCTACTAACATTTTGATTGATTCAATCAAAAGGTATATATATCAATCAATCGCTACCAGATAAATGGGAAAATCTTCCAGACTAAGTATGTCATTGACTTTTACATATTAAAGACTAATAATCTTGTTAAAGTATTTTATAAAAACAATAAATGTAGGTGATGAAATTCAGTCTGAGAACTGTACTAAAGAAAAATGAAATAAAACATGTTTAATTACCTACTCCAAATTAAATATAAGGTGTATTTCATAATTAATCATGAAATGTCAACTAGTTTTTAAAATTACAATTTATTTGTAGGTAGCTGGAGAAAAGTAATTCAGAAACTTTTAGAATTCGAATAAATAAAAACAAAGACTCAATAGTGAATTTATGAATGGTAAATGTATGACTAATGTTCTAATATTTTTACACTAAATTATTAACTACATGTTTTTAAGGTAGCAAACATGACTTCATAATTTTTAATAAAAACCACAGCCAAAAAATTATGTATTAGTATATAAGATTTAATTCATCTTGTCAAAGACTAATAAAAGGTTATCTTAAATAAATCAGCAAAATATAAAGCGCCACAAAAAATACCTAAATGCAAGTCACCGCAATGCGTCAAAGGTAATATCCGACCAGATATCCGAGTATCCGAACTTCGGAAGTAGGAAATACTATAGATCATAATCTATTGCAAGATTTTCTGAGAAACATTCAGACGGATATGGGATTTTACAGTTTTTACATTGCTCGGCATTTTATTGTAAACCGTTTGTCATAATCACGAAGAATTCAAGTATTTCTAGTTCAGAATTTTTATGATTTATCATGACTAGAGAGATGAAATAACCCAAAGTGTAGGTATGCAACTATGTTTCAGCGAATCTCGAAAACGGCTGGGTATTATTAGCTAATATAAATTATATTATTATTCTGTGCACGGCTGGAATATAGTGACAGCTAGTTGTTAGATATTATATTATTTTGAATACCCTTGACTGAACTAATCTAAATAAAGAACATAATGCTATGTACTTATTTGTAATTCAAGAATATGATTATTTATCCCGTCTTCAAGATCAAACAAATTTCAATTGGCTTCTCTATCTGCTACATCTAAGTACATTGAAAGTAACTCTGTCTGTCTGTCTGTTGCGCTATCACGCCTAAACCTCTATTTCGATCGCTATAAAATTTGACAGAGAAATAGCCTGGAATATAGATAAGAATATAGGCTACTTTTTTACGTGATAACCGACATCCGCGGGCAAAAGCTATACAAATTGAAGTCGATTTTCATGTCTCTCTTTGAGAACGCACTGTTCTTTTAAACTAGGGAACAGTTTGTGATACGGTTTTCACAATGATTTATACATATACTTTTAATTGATTTCAAAACAAGCATATTAAAAAAAAAAACACGGAACTTTCGGTAAGGCGTAAAATATGTGTGCCGCTATAGTAACATTTAAGACTTGTTTTTTATTTTTATACAGTAAGTATAACAATAGCAAAATTGTTACTAGCATGATACAATGCAGTGTCGGTACTGAAGGCAATGACCGTCAATATACCACAACAACGTATAGCGAAAATAGTGATAAAAAGTTCAGCCATTTTGACCTCAGTACAAATGTAGCCTATACGAGTTACAAAAGAGATTAGATGGAGCATACCTATACAAATTATTCGTCCGATTATAGTATTATTATAACAATATTGTTTTCTACAAGCCGGCTCTAAAAAAATCTGTAGGAAGTACGTGTTCCGTTTTGAAAAAAAAATGGCCGACAATGTGCATTGACGTCATAGTATTGTCGACCAATCAGCGTTGAGAACGAGCGTGACCGTATGAGAGCTTGCTGTACAACAGACCTTGGGTTTTCCACTAAAGTTCGCTCAACCGTTTGTGGTAGTTAAAAAAATCTTCTGTAATGCATACGAATTGTTACAATTTTAAATGGTTTTTTATGTGACACAGTTTTAAAACATGCATCTGTATGTATTAATCGAATCTTTAGTTATTTCCAGTATTTCCTAACATTTTCGTTTACTTTCAAGGCAATATGAAATGTATTTGGCAATCCAAATCCAGAGCAATAGATAATTCAGTGGTCCCCATGGTAATTTTGGGATGACAGACAAAGTCTGGGTTCTGATGAAATCAAATAGGTACAACCAGCTACACATCAAGCTATACTTTTCCAGTTTACGCTGATCTCGCACTGTCTTTTATCTTCCTACAAGAAATCCTATACAATGCGAGCTTACACTGGAAAGCTTGATGTAGCCGTGTGTACTGTTTTTAATCACTATTTTTTTTATTAAATAAATTTTAAAGATAAGTTAGGTTATGTATGTGACAATTCATATCTTCGTACGATCTTTAAATAATATGTTTGTTACAGACATCTATAGTGATGACCAACTCCAAATATATTGAAGCTCAAGAAAACTGTTTTCTAAGCACGCCTCGGCAGTTTACATCATTACGTTCCATTAAAAAAATGCTTGAATGAAACTATAATTAGACTACACGTAATGAATCTAAACCGTTGCTAAGCTAAAACTGAAAACACACGAGAAAACAGACTTCCACTAAAACACGAAAGTTTTCCATTTTTTTGTTATTGCAATCGAGTTTAATAGAAACAACTGTTAGTGGCAATAACTCTTCATGTTTACAAACATAGCTATATCTTTAGATAGATATTCGTTAGAATATTTTCGCTGATTGGAAATAAATATAACTTTAAACCGTTATGTATTAGAAAACTTATTAAGTTACAGTTAGATTATAACTTGCAAGATTTTACGAGTATTCTGAGCTATTGATTGACAATTTCTTAGGATAACTATTAATTTTAGATTGTAAAACTTTACTTGAATTAAAGTTGGCTTAACAGAACTATGTAAGTCCTACATACTTATTTGCTTTAAACAATACCACAAAATGTGTCGTTAATCATATGCTGACCAGAAAACAAACCTCTGTATACAAAATGCCTGCCAATTGATTTGTTGCTATATTCAGAGTGGACTTATCAGGATTGGTTGTTGTTATTTTGGTCAGCCAATCACATCAGCTTACGGGACGTACTTGTCTCACGAATACATCTTGTCATGATAGCGTCTTAACTATATTTAAATCAGATTATAAAAGCTACAGTCAAGCTCCATTTTTTTCTCACAGTCCCAAATAAGTCTAAAAATATATCAAACTCTAGCCAAATACAGATCCTAGTTATCCGTGACTTAAGACGTAAAAAAGAGGTTTAATTTTAGCAGACTGTTTGCACAATTGTATTATTATAACACTTGAGTGAGATGTCTGCGTGAGATTAACTTAAATTGCCCATTAATTTGACTTATGGACCTTGGGGTTCCCCCGTTTTAAGCTGACACTCCTTTTCTTTTTATTTTGGCATAAGAATGTTGATATATTTAGAAGTGAGGAAATCTTGTTAGGTATATAACATTTGCGAATTATTGATTCCTGTTACATGTGGTATATCTCTCACTAGATTTCCATATGTTAATCTAGAAAAACAAAATATTTTTTTAATCATCTATGATGCACTGCAATGTTTCTTATTATGCACTGTTATGCCATTTTCGTAAATTTCGCCGTTGCTGTGAAATTCGTAGCACCTCATATCGATGCTAAACACAATTATTCAAATTGGAACCCGTCTAATCTCTCTTGTTTGGTAACATCAGGTCATACAACTTTAGATTAACATGAGCTCAAGCAACTCCAACACTATCGTGGAGTGATAAATTGATGCTACGTGATTCGTAACAGCTTCTACAAGAGTCCCGTTTCATTTTGAATGCTACGTTCTACCATCGATTTTTGGGTAAAGCCCATCTTGGCACCTTCCCATCTCGGCACCCATGAATTTATCTATCATGCTCACGAAACATTCTCATCAATAAAACCGTATCGATAAATAAATTCATGGGTGCCGAGATGGGACTAAACCAAAAGTACATGATCATATATTACTACAACATTATAGACCAACTAAAGAACAGTAAACGTTACAAAATTTGCATAAATACCACTGCAGTACCATATACGGAATCAAAGACTTGTTTTTTATGCTTTGTAGAACATAAAACGTGTCGGTCTAGTATAATTATTATCCAGTGTTTTTTTTTTTGGAACTAGACGAAATAGAGTCGGTATTTCCCAAACGTTTTCGTCAATTAAACGGATGTCAGAGTGTTAAATTTATTGTCGTCTAACGAATTTTATTGGATAGAATAGGATGTGTTTAGATTTGAATTTAGTGTCGTTTTAGCCCCGCCTTAGATTTTGTCCAACTTGATATCTCATTTCTGTATTCATACTTTATATATGATCGCAAACCTCATTATATTCTCCTTAGTCTAAGCTTAGCTTAAACGTCAGATCGTGGTACTAAAAAGGTTTAATAATAAATCATGTCGCCGTTAATAATTTAGATTGACAATAGAACCCTAGCCGATAATGAACATCAAATGACTATTAACCTAAATAATCTAAAATTTATGAACTATAGTAACCCGGTATTAATCGCCAATTATCAGGTACCTCAGAATATACTATACATCATACGAATGTAGATGAAGTTGGCTATGTGTACGTACATATAGATAGGCAGGTTACCGGCTCGTAGTTCCTTGACACTGCTTTTTGTTTTGATGCCGTTAGAAAACAACCTCGAAACGCCGGTACTATGTAATTAATCCACGTATTCTGTCTCTACAGTTATATGAAGGTACATCACAGTCCACGAAAGAAGTAGGTATGTATCAACAATAACAACAACAACGGGAAACTTTAACACACAAGTACTAATGTACCTAAGTATCCGAATTCCAAATCCATGTGGTAGGTAACTCTTAAGGACCTCACTCACTTGCTTCTAGGCTTCCACTCCCACTCACTGAAGTACAAAAGCACTCACACAGTCAAATATCCGAACAGGGTTGTGCTTGCACAGCATCCATTGCGTTGAGCTTATAATGCCGGCCGGCGAAGACTGCCCGATGACATAAAATGGTTCCAAATTCAAATGTTTACAGTCACTGTTTTTTATTATTATAAAAGTATGTTATTAAGTTTAAGTTTATAATATTTCCCGGCTTTTTTTTGGCAACATGAGTGCGTGTGTACGGCGGATAGATCACACAGCCACTGAGCTCTGCGCCCGCGCACGAAGCCTTTGCCTCAATGAGCGACTACGTCATTACGGGAAGTACGCCGCCACTAAACTAATATAACAAATACTTCTCACATCGAATAGCTTCGTCCAACGTCATACGGCACTTAATTATTTTTCAATGACGCTAATATGAAAATTAAAATGAAAGACGAAATTAAAAAGTGATTTGATTCCAGTTAGTTTCCATTGTGTTATAGTTTCGTTTCATATCCTGTACCTGGTTTAATTTATGTTGACGAAATTGTGTAAAATTTTCCGTAAACAAATGAACTATGCTGACGTGCTAATGCAAGAAATTGTTCATTCATTATATTGAAACTTATTAACATTTAATCTAAGTCGGTTGTGACCCAAAAAATGTTTTATTTAGTCATTGTTATCGTTTCTTTGCGTTGATAATGTTTGGTACATTTCATAATGCGCATTTAAAAGTTAAAATTAACCATTCATCATTCACTCTTTAGCGTTCCATAATTGAAGATTAAACGTAGGTTACCTACGTTCAAGCACCATTAATCGTCACTAAGATAATTACAACGGAATGCATCTAAAGGTACTATGACATAATAAATGCAAATCAAATCACCTATATCTTGAACACCTTGACAGGTATGATAATAATCTATATGTTACATAAAATTAGGGTTAAACCACCCTGACTACTATGAGTGAACAGGTCGTGAGTCGTGCATGAGATGACGTCACAGTCCCGCGCCTTCCGCACTTCATTCATTCAGTAATAATAGTACAATACAGACAAAGAACGTATTTTCTGTTGTACACACACTCACACACACATACGGTCATACGTCAGTTCCTACACGTGCGAAAATAACAATACAAATTTTGGTCGCACGATCTAATTTAATTTAAGATCATTTTCCTTGTTAATTAATCATTATTGTTTTGATAAAGTGTGTAAATTAATTAATTATTTTCTCATTTGCTGAAATCATGAAACGTAGTACTAAAGACATCAACGGGTTGCACTATCTTCTGATGTAAATTGTTTGCAAAATAATCACAAAATTCGTTTTTCGCAAGCTTAATCTGCCTATGATTTTTCCACTGCTGGGGCACTGACCTGCTCTCTGTGAGAGGGAGTGGGCCATAATCCACCACGTGGGCTCAGTGCGGGTTGATAGATGTCACATGTCTTCGATGATTTCCTTCACCGTTTTGAACAGTAGTGAGAACAGTGGTTGAGAAATATTTTACACAAGTCGAGCGACTGTCTGGTTTCGAACTACAACAAAAGTGATTGAATTTCCCGATAAACAGAGGCAACGATAAACCTTGAAAAAACACGAATTGACATTTCTTAATTATTGGTATCAATCATTTTAAGAAACTTATCATAAATATGATTTGATTGAAACAATGAGAAGTTTTTTTTCACATCAGTAAATTTTTTTAAGCCTTCAAAAAACACTAACTCCTTAGGAATACCACCATGCCTACTCAAATGTATCAGCACAGATCGACGAATCTATTTATAACCAATAGTTATGTAATTGGGATTGCCGGCTCCGGAGGTACCTAAGTCGTTGTTGTGATTTATGTCACCGCAGAAACCCATTCATAAAAAACACCCACGCTTTAATATGTCGTGTGCAACTACTTGTAATACTTTGTATGTATACTTGGGAAAAGTCACCACTTTTGTATTTTGCTCAATAAAATATTTCAGTCTACTTGGCATTGATGGGATAACCTAAAGTTCGTGAATTTGGTATGGCCTGCCATAGCTGTAGGTATAAAATCATTTAATGAAAATCTGGACGCTACCGATTACTATTATTTATTTAGGCAGTTCATACATTTTAGGCACCCATTTTTTTAGGTATCCTTACATATTTATAAAAATGCATTGCTGCTATAAACACTCGTGTCTATAAGTTATAACTTTAAGATACTAAAAGAAAAACATGTAAATACGTTATACTAATTACGCAGATTACTAAGTTAAAAGTAACTACTCATTCAAATGCTTTAACTGCTATTATGGATTCAATAATGACCACAGCTTTAAAGCCAGTAAAATGTTGCATTCTGAAGTGACTAAAATGCAGGGAAAAGCCTTTGTTACATAATTGACATCAGTCAATATAGTACCGTCATTGTACGTCATCACTTTTGAACCAATATGTCAATGTTAAATGAAAGGGTAACAGATTGTAGTAAAAGTGACAATATATTTAGTATGATGGATAAATTATTTGAGATTTTTTTTTTCTAATAATTTACTCAATTCAAAAGATTAAAATAACATGTAAAAAATAAGAACAAAAACTACACAAAAAACAACGAAAACTGGCAAAGACGATTTTCAAATATTTTATATATTTTCATACATATATATCCATGGTATCTATTTACATGGTCTAATTATTCAGAATATTAATGGTCATCTAATTAATTACCTGATAGTTTTTAGCCACATAATAAGATCCTCCATAGCTTCGCCAATAGTAATCCCGAACAGGCACCATCGTTTTTAACGTTAAAAATGTTCGTAAACAAAGAAAACTTTGTATATAATTGTCAGTAGGTATATAAAATACTAATACGAAATCACTTTAAATTATCTATTCGAAAATCTGCTTTACTTAAAACAGTAAAAATATTTATTGTTAAATAAATGATAATATTTATCGAAGCGAGAAGATCATTTTTTTTTTAATAAATTATTTTGAATATTTTTTTTTTACTGCGGCCCGCACGGCTGTCTCCGAGGAAAGACGTAATTCTTTTTAACATATTATCACTGAACACTTCGATAAATATATTGTTTTATCACGTCATTTTATCGTTGGGAGCAAAGTTCGACTCTACGATAAGATAGTGCAAGTTTTTAACAATTCAAGCGCCTTTTTGAAGAAACTTATACTTACTTCATAAATTGATAATTATTAAAATCATGACAATTTTTATCTGATTGGGGTTTTACCATCTTGCTTTTTATAGTGATATAACATAGAAAATGACTGCTTTTAGATAATTTTTACTTTTGTGATGAGTGTTAAATAAATCGATTTTTATCTTCATCCGTATCCTTGTCTAATTATAAAAGGTTTTTTTTTTGTCGCAGCAGATGAGTTAACAATTTTTTTAATAAGTCATTCTCAGCAACAATATTAAAATTAGCATTCGTTGAACTGCCACTACAGTCTCTAAGTTCAAAAAAGTGTTATTTTTTATTTTAGCACATTTATAATTTAAACAGTAAAATCACACTTGGATTAGACCTACTTATTTATTTAAAACAAAAATAAAAAAAATATTGTTAACACAAATATTTTTTATTTCAAATGCGGCGCTCTCTCACAAAACCAATAAAAAACAAGTTAACGTACCCATGAAATAAAACAGATGGATTTTTAATTACTGTAGCGAATTTTAAATAAAAACCTACAATTATTCTATCAATAAGCCTGTTAAATTCCTATAAAAAATCTCAGAAACTCCAAAACATACCAACATAATCGGTTTTGAGTTTTAATAACACGGCACTTTAGACAGTTAACTAACAGGTTTATGTGAGAAAACTATCGGACAAATACACCTAATTTGTATGGACTTAATTGTTGTTTGTAAAGAAACAAATATGAAGCCAAACGCAGTCCTTCGTCGTGGTTGGAAAATAAACTTAGTAAGGGCAAATCACTTGACAATATGACTGTACTATTAAGTAATTCTCAACATTGACTTAGGCCACTAAACGTATCGAATAGTCTTGTAACGATTAAGGACTTACTATTTATCCTATTTCACTTGGTGCAGCATTTTATGTGCCCACCAAAGGTAACGCCCTCTTTTGCGCCAAAAACGTCAGCTTGTTATTTTATATCATTAGAGCCTACATAATATATCCCAGGGCAGTTATTTAAAGATTAAAATATGGTGATAAATTCTAGACGCTGCTAGAGCCTACAGGTAATTGTCACTCAAGACATAAGTCTATAAATACCTCAGGCACTTAATTCTGTTCCATGTTTTACTGTCGTTTGAAGAGTATCAATATATCCTTCTGTTCACCTTGACCGCATAGTGTTTTCCCGTCCTCTGGCTAGGATCCGCTTGCAGTTCGATAAAAGGAATCTGTCGTGAGCTCATTAGCAACCACACGAACCGTGGGTACTAAATGTAGTTGTCAGACGGATACTGTTGAACAGATACTTGGAGTATTCCCTTCTCTACGATGGGAAATTGAGCAAAGCATTAAATCTTACAAGCAGTGGTGGTCATTGTGGGTCATAGGTTCAAACGTCCAAGTTCGAGACGTGAGGGCTCGCGTGGTGGATTCCAGAACCACTTCCTCTCACAGAGAGGAGGAGGCCTGTTTCCTAGCAATGAGAAAATTATAGGCTGACTTCAAAACTTCCAAATAAGATAATGTGGTGGACCAAAAGAGTAGAGAAGCCAAAATATATCATCCTTATTTTTCATGGAAATTTGACTCTGTAAGCTAGTGTTGATCACGTGACGTCTCATACAATTTCTGCGAAAATTCCACAAGCTTTATTTCACATCGTGTAGGGTATTTGTTTAAGTTTTAAGTATTACACAGCTACATTTTTAATTTTGGTATTGTTACCTATTGTTGATTTCAAGTGTTTGAAGCCCTTTTTCAAATGTATGTTAGAGAGACACGGGTGTAAATAAGTGGATTACTGGCATATAATTGACAGACAACACCTGGTAAGACACTATTTAGAAGTATGAAGATATTATAAGTCAGTAAGTGGAGCAGATAAGATATTTTATTGTGACATAATTGTTAAATGCAATCGCGTGACCATTCACGCGCCATTTACCCATGTAAATGATACTCATTAAGTAGTTACTCTAAACGTGTCGCACAGAAAACCCTAATGATCATTCGTTGATGCGTATTCAATTAATAAGAAAACTGCAAACGTTTTGGATATGACGTAAACTAAACGACAATGTACTTAAGGTACGTGATAGAATAGGCGCGTGGAAATCTTTTTAGTTCAAGGCAAGGAAAATGTCCTACTTGTAAAAGTGTTTTTATTTAATTTTACTTTCGACAATTTTGAGACACTACCCGGAAAATATCGCACATGTAACTCCACATTGGTGACCAGGGGAAGACCCCAATAAGGGAGGCATGTCAAGATATTATATATTATATAATAGAGTACCTACAATCGCAAAAAGTTTGTAGGTATAATTACCAGGGTGTGATTTCATCTACTTGATACAGATTTTTAGCTTTGATGCGCTCAGAGTGATATATCACGTACACACCCCTTGTAGTTTTATCTCTTATTTATACATTAAATACTGATAATCATACTATGTGTAGTATATGTGTTATCAAATCATGTGACAATAGGATACTTATCATGACTTCAGTCTAACTATTATGGGGAAGGAGTCAAAGAGTAAATGCATATTTAAACATAGCACCACAACACGCCTGATTTCTTGAATAGAGGTGTCTCAGTACACACATATTTTTACAGTTTTATCAGCGCAAAAATCAGCTTAGGGCTTCCCACGGAAATGAGAAATTCTAATTTACTAAAACCAAGGATGGAACCCATTCTCAACAGACCCATTTGTGATCATTACACCACGAGAGTGATATGATAATCACGCATGTTTGTTCACTTTGTGATAATTTATATTTGATTACGATTGATATGAAGTCTATCGAAGATTGTACGCAAATTCACCGAATAATTTAGAAGTGTTATAAAACTCACACGTTTTTTGTGAGGTGAATCCCCCTTTACCATTACAGTTTTAGTATAGGTATTTGGTGTTAATTACGTTTAACTTTTGAACTTTTGACGAGTTACAAAATCGCAAAACCTGTTTTAATGTCTAAATTGTATGAAAACTAATGAAGAATCAAAAACTTACAAAGTAAATTGTTATGTCATTGGTATTCGAAACGGCATGTGCTAGAACCGAGTATTCGAAGCATAGTTTGCGCGCGGTGGATTATGGCCTGCTCCCTCTCACAGAGAGATGTGTGCCACAGCAGTGATAACATTATCAGCTAATTATGCTGCTGGTGATCATGATATTTGGTTATGGAACCAATCATTGGCTTAAAGCGTGGCTTGCCGGATTTTTATGCACTTATGCGGACACGAATAGCATCTCTGATGCGGCGAGTGCGCAATAGCTCTAACAGCTTGGTGGCTCTCGCTGCCAGCAAAATGGACAGTCCAATGATGTGGCACTGGATGACCACTCATCGTGCGTCATTTTCTTATGTGAAATAAGTGTTCTTTGCATTTTTTAAGTGTGTATCTTTTTGTTTTGTGTATTTAAAATTGAAATGTTTTTTTTTTAAATATGGTTTTTCTATGGTCTGACATATATTTTATTAGCAGTAGTATATTGTTGTTGCTACTATGTTATTGGGTTTGGTTTCCGCACTTAGTCCTTCAAGTAGACCATTGTGCGTGAGCCATGGCGGCCATCGGTGGTTATTCCAGCCAGCCCACCTCCCTCCAGAAGCTAGCTATTTCTCCTGGTCTATTGAGAACATCCGTGTAAAATTTGGGCACTCCGAGGGTTTCTGTTCTAGTCTGGGCTACGCCTGTGCATTCGAAAAGCACATGCACAACGGTTTCTTCAGCCTCCATGCAGGCCCTGCACAGGGGACTGTCCGTTATGCCTATTGTGTGAAAGTGTTTGTTTAGTGAGCAGTGTCCCGTGATGGTCCCAGTCACCAGACGCAGATCCTTTCTGTCCAGGCGTAACAGACGTCTGGTTAGCTTGCCATTTAAATACGGCATTGCTTCCCTAGACTGCCTGCAGCCTGGTTTCGAGGTCCACCAGCTCTCCGCTAGTAGTATATTATTATTCAAGCTAGTTCAACACACTAAAAACATATTATATTCCCTGAGATAAGACAAAATAGATCTTCTGATCTCCACCACTCTCTACGGTGTTACATCAAGCCTTGTAGTTATGTTCATTCGTTACAGTAAAGTCGTGAGCACTAAATTGAAAGCTTGTTAACTAAGAACACACTAATCAGTGACTGACGTAATTTCACTTAGCTTGTACAAGTGTAAAAATACAAGTACCCCTTATGATAGTTATTTAAGATAAAATAAAACGACTTTTATTTTGACATGCAAGTTATATTTAGAATGTGTATTGCAAAGTGTACGTTTCGGATCCCTTGCAGTTTAAAAACACATGGTTTGATATTTAGTGGGGAAATGTGGGTGTACTTTAAGTACATCCCTGCTCAACCCTTCGGGGAAATAAGGCGTGATATTATGTTCATGGTTTGTTATTCTTAGAAACTACCTAAGTAATTTTTAAAACTACAAAAAAAATAAAAACAAAAACTTCACCCTCTATTTCAGGTATGTTATTGTTCAATAAACCTCTGTCTACATCTTTATCGAATATTGGCGTGATATTATGTTAAAATGGAAAGGTAAACTACCATGTAAGCCATCAGAGGGGCAATTCTCGTAATTATGAACGTTCACAGTCTAATCTCAGTGTCAATCTGTCAAAAATACCTCAATTTTTTAAATATTTTTGACATTTGCTTGTCGCTGCATTAGCCTTCAGATCATCGAGACTTCTTAGCAATGTTGGTTTGACGTGATCTATCAGTATCGTTGTCACTTACTCAGATTAAAATGCAAACCATTTACAGTTTTATAACCTTTCTATAAATACGGAATCATGCACTTATATTTAATTAGTACTAACTGCCAACCGATTACTGAGAAGTGTAATAAAACTACTTTCACTAGCCACATTTCCCTAAACAAATCCTTGGAATGCAGTTAACCCTTAAAGAAAACGAGACTGCAGCTAAAAATATACTTAAAAACGACTGAAATATTTAATCGTCAAAATGTATACTAGTATTAAATGTTTGTACGGCGTCGTGCGCCTGCGCGGTGAGAGGAACCGGTTGTCAAGGTCTTCGGTTTTCCCTGCCACTTACAAAATGGCGGATTTGATCTTACGATTATTGCATATGTTTTGTCTGTTGCTAAGTAGGATTCAGTTTGTTAGGCTTTGGAGGACAACAAAAGGTTGTCATTTGCTTTGTGTTTTGTAAAAATGTTTAGTTTGGTTTACTTCGGGATAGTAAGTTGCAAAGTTAGTTGTGCGTACTTTGTAAACTTTGCACATTTTATTTTAAAAATAATTGTTTTCCCAGATTTTTTAAGTGAATCTAGAAGTCATGTTTTAAAATTTCTTATTTCTGTGAACAGTAAAACATGTAACTTAATTCCAATAACTACGTTTACTACCTACTTATTAAAACCTACACAAATATTATTGAACTTCTAGAATCAAAACTCAAAGCCTAAAAAAACAAGCGTTAGGTAACACTAAAATACCTAGTGTTCAAAGATTACACATGCAAACTTTGGTTCCAGACAATGATTGAATTATGCAATACCAAAAAATTTGAATACAAGATGGCTGTGTGTTCCGTTTCATTTAGGACCACGTGCGCGAAACTAATCGATGTCTTATGTTTTTTTTATTTAATTTAAATAGATATCATTTTTGAAAACTGGAACCCAACTAAGAAATATTCAAAGAACTAGAACAATTCGTCACGGGCAAATAAAAGTTAATCGCTGTAATAAACTTTGATGTTATCGAAAGGTCAACCAAATAACATATTCATCAAAGCTTTACTTCACAAAGGTTCCAACGAATGTTAATAGATGGCGTTAGTTGCAGCTATAAGCTTACAACAGCACGTTCTGAAGTTATTTTCGCAACTTACGTAGTCAAACTTAACCTTTAAATGTCCTCAAAACCTTAGGTATTAAAGACTTGAATACTTAGCACTAATACCGAAATCAATTTGCCTTAAGAGCTTTGTTCGCGCACCTACCTTACCTCGCCCAGACTTGCAAACAGTAGCCGTAATTACGCGTAATAATTACATGTATAACAAGGTCGTACATACAAACGTAACACTATACAGCCTGTGACGCAAACGAGTTTCCCTTTCACCGCTGCTATTGGGCTGCGCCGACGCATTCGATACATAAAATCGGTACTCAACGCCCACTCGATTATTCGTAGCGATAAATTTGATTTGTGCACGATTCCCTTTGTTTTGTTCGGGAGCCAGACATTTTGAACACGCTTGGTTGTTGTACCTGAGTAAGTATTTATTTTACTTGTGAAACCAAAAAAGCATTTTTTTGGTTTCACAAGTAAAATAAATACTTCGAAGTCGTAAATAATACCTAGAATCCTCACGTATATAGTCACGTTTCTTTCTTTGCTAAGTATATAGGTGAGCTAACAAGGCGTTACCAACGTGCATCGAGTCTATTGATATGATGTGCATTGAAATATAATTTTTGTTGTAATTATTTGTAAACAATTTACTAGAGGTATGATTACTTGGCTACTTAAGAACAATGGAACTGTTGCTGTGTAATATATCGATTTATTTATTTAGTAGGACTCACAAGATAGGCTGTTGGCAAGCAAGCTATATTGTTTCCCTAATTTATTTCTAACTTCTGTACCTATCTACCGTTTTCTTTTGTTCATCTTTGAACCAAGTTTCGAAATTATGCACTAGCAAAAGTTAAAAAAAAAATCACTAAGATGTTCTTCGACTGGACGCAGTAGGTAATTTTCCGTGAACCGAAAATTATCACGTAAATGTCCCGAATAAAGAAAAGTGTTAATAGAGCCAAAATGCTTGTCCCTTGGCGTATATCGCACCTTTGTGTAGAAAAGTGATAACTTAGTGAATAAATAATACTGGAACTACGTAAAAACCATGTTCTTTTCTAAGTATTTTTATAAAGACTTTTGTATAGAAAGAATACTTATGAGAACAATCATTGATTAATTGTCTTAAGTTGTCAGAAAATAAACGATTTTTTATTATTATTTTAGGTTAATTATTCTTATTGTATAATACTACATTGCAATTATGGCAAATTGTATGTCTTACGTATCTTCTATTAATTGTAAAACATTAAATAAATATCAATTCTGATTTAATTTTCTGTAATTGAACCGCTGTAAAGTGGCCATTAATTTATTGTTTTAAGACTAATTTTTATAATAGGTACCCTAACAATATCATAATGCCCAGGCCCAGGCCCATAGGATTTCGGTGTTCTTTTTAAGAGTAGTCTGATAGGAAACTCCGACCTCATCTAGTTTTTTAAATAATACATTGACATTAAAAAGGCTTCGTCGAAATCTACATAATTTATTATTATTTATCAGTAAGTAAATCAGATTGGCACAAGAAAAAAGTGCCTTAGCCCAGCGGTGGGTGAAGCCGGGCTGTTAATGTTTCTTACTCAAAGATAAACGTCAAAGATAGATGTATGAACGAAGGAAAAACGGTGGATCACTGTTCACCCTCATAACTTATGCGATAAATGGTCCGCGATGGTACCTACTCGTACAACAAAATATCAACGCTCTGTTTAACATGGAAACATAATAAATAGGAAAGTCCTATCTTTTCATGAAAAATTACTAAAACATGATGCAAAGATAACAAAGAAACTAGGTAATTATCTCAGCTTGACTCGGAATGGATTTCACAACAGTGTTTGCCAAAATATTCATTTGGCAACACTGCCTTCTTTAATTTTCCTGCTACGACTTTCGCAACGTGATGATTCAGAAACCGTGATTCGACTAAATGATCTGTCGAGACGCAGACCATTCTCGGAAAATCGAACTCATTCGACCAATAGTATAATAGAGTTTTTTGGAAGTCTGAGTTTGAAATTAGGAATTGGAAATAGGCGATTGTTTTTCGATGTTCTTTTATTTTATATTTTTGGTTGGTTATGTAAGGTCTAAAATGGGGCGTAAGTTTTATTGGTCTATCTATACCTCTATTGTATGTTTTTGCATGGGAATTGGTGATGCAGGTTTATAAAAGCAATGCAAAAAATCAATTCAATTTTAAAGGGTAATGCTGCATGCCAAAGTTAGCGATGTAGGCAACCTACCTTTGAATTAAGAAAACCTATCTTTAATCAGCACGGAAAATTCATTAGGTACGTCCATGATAAATTCAACAAAGTAGTATCAAAGTTCCTTCCTTTCTGCCTCCCCAACAAATCTTATCTACCGATATGTTTCAAGATAATAAAAACAACAATGCGTTCTTAAACAATAGATCCTTGCGCAAGAGTTGTTATACTTCCTAGTTTAGTGCTAGAAGTACTAGACCGGTTTATTGTAATACAAGCACAAGTACAAGCACTCAAGTTTACATAACTTAAATATTATAAATAGCCTTTAAAGTAGTTATATACCTATGTATTTCTACTTAAAATACAACCTAAGTTGACATAATCTGCATTAAGATAGAGCAAAACGGAAGCATTTATATGATTTATTTAAAAAAATAGGTTGGTGGAACCTATCTCCAAAAATTGTTCTATGTAATCCAAACATCTTTTTTAGCTGTTACATATTATTCGAGAATATTTTTCCTTAAATAGCACGTGTGATAAGGTTGATTTTATCGTGTTTGATACTGAAATATTAGATATAATCGCTACTACTACCGTCATTTCTAAAATTAATTACCGCGAAAACTGGGATTTGAAACGGATACAATATGAATCATTCAGAAAATGCAGCTGCTAATTGAAACCATAATAGTCTCAGCAATAAGATTCATTTTACATTAGTTTCAGATAACAGATTTACATAATGTTGGAAATTCCAGTGCTTGAATCGGCCGACCATTGCAAAATTCATTGAGGCAACTATTGCAAGGCGTTCATTCAAGTTTTTTCTACTACGTAATGGAAGACAAGAAAATCGAGTACCTCTATATTAAAATTGGTACAATAAAATTGCATTAACCAATCAAATGGCGAAACAAAAGACATGCTACTCTATTAATCCATGTAGTGCATCGAAAAATGTATTTTATTAAAAGGGGTTTGCACAAAAAATTGCCCCCGGATTTAAATTTACTTGCGTTTTTTTTTTGTAATTTGCAGTTTATTACCAGGTTGTATGTTGATTGTAAAAGATTTTACCTGGTACTTATTGACAAGCCTGCACTGTCCTCCCATACCTATTATCACTGTAATATGAAAACATTGTAAAAGCCAACTATTTTTAAAAGAGTAACCGTGGAGTTTCTTGCCGGCTCTTCTCCATAGGAAGCGACAAATTGTAACCGTGCACCTAGCTTCTAACGTTTCATAAGTGCCCATGCAGGCTTATGTGAAATAAAATATTTGATTTTGATTCGCGACCGTAACAAATACGGCCTTACAGCATTAGAATCAGCAATACAATTCCTTTAGTTACAATTGGCCTATTTGGGTTATGATTTCATTAAACAAATTGTCATTAAACAGGATAAAATGAACATATAGAGATGTACTGATGATTTTTATGACACATATAATACTTTAAATAAATATTTGTTCGGCCGCTAATCATATTGAAATCAACAAACAACCTGAAAATGACTTGAAAATTGCAAAAAACGTTTCAAACTTGGAACTTCGCGGACTACGCTGGCGCTTTCGCCTTAAATTGTAAGAATGAGACATTCACATCAAGTATGTCTCATTGCCAAGGCGTGACATCACAAAGGCGCGTCCTCGACCTAAATAGACAAAAGTGAAAATTGAACAGCTTATATTGAGGCTCTATTTAATAACTGTACTCCTAAAATGTCTGCTCTAGAAGACAATACATCTGAAGTTACGAAATACTTTGTTTATGTCTTTTTAAAACATGCATGTCGAAAGGCTTATTCATAGGTTATGCATTTAAAGTTATTAGTCATATATGGTAAATAAATCAGCGCGGCGAATGTTCAGTTTTTTTTCTACGTGAGCTTATTGAATAGGAATTTAAGGCGCTGGTCAGTAATGTAAAAGGCTATAGACACATGATTAAGAACCTTACCTTATTAAAAACAAGGCTTTTATTTAGATAAATTTTAAACCATCAAGTCAGTTTTTGAATTAAGAACCCAATATGCATAGAAATGCTATTCTTTTTTCAAAACTGACAAATTAATTCGGTACTAAGTTATAATTTTAGTGTTAAATAAAGTTGAAAATTTAAAAAAAAACTGTTTCAGAGCTTTAGGTTACAACTAAAGTTAAATCGCATTTTGTAATAAGACGGTACAAGTTACCTATTTCGCCGCTCAAGAGATTAGAGATTTTGTTTAGTTGGCAGTTAATTATAGTATCTAAGCTTAATCATGATAATATTATTATTTTTAATCATTTTAATTTAGAATGCATTTTAAATTCGATAAATTGTTGGTCAAAAATACTTAAAACTACCACTTAACCTTCAACACCAGTTTGAAAACAACCAACTTACCATAGAAACTGTGCAACAATTCAAAGAAAATACCAACCCATTCAAACAAAACGTTTTAAATCAAGCGACAATGTTATAAAGCGTTTCCTCTAAAGGCTTTAACACAGTAGTGCTTCCTACATAATTCAGTCAAGAGAGTATGGAGCTATTCCGAGCTATACACGGGCTATGTAGCCCGGCATGTCCATTCTATGCGACGATTTCTGAGGCATCTAAATTGTCTCCCGTCATTCAAGGGTTAATTGCGTATGGACGCGCGGAAAATTCGAAAGCGTTTATGTGTGAGTTTTCCAATGTGTGAGTGAGTAGTTTAAGCGACAAGTGCGGGATTTTCTTGGACTTTCGAAACATAAACGATAGGCTTACATTATCTTTTACTTATTTAATTTTTTTAACCTTTTATATAAACAGACAAGAAGAATATAACAAATAATACGTTTTAAGGCCATGTTTGTTTCTAAGTAAATCTTTTTTTTTGTCTTAAAGATTTTGATAAGTTAGTGAAATTAAGTCTGATTTTGATTTGAGTTTTGAGTTCTTCATAATGGAGTTTAAAAACCGAATGTGGACTGTTTACTTAATTGATTAGACAAACTAGAATTTTCGCTCGAACTGAATTTCTAAGCACTCTTCTTAATTTAAATAATATTATCTTAACCCAATTAAATGCGATTAACTTTACCAGCCATTCATTCTGTCTCTAAAAAAATATATATTAAAAAACAGACATTACACAGCCGGCCGTATCTATCGTCCCAGTATTTTTGCAATCAAATTAAACTAACTTAAAATTAAACTTTATTGTTCTTTCATTTTCTCAGTTTTTCTTATATATTTGAAGAAATAAAGTATATAAAACTGGTTTAGTTAACACCGAGTCGTGTCTAACAGAGCGTGGTTGAACCGTTACTAATCGGTCAAACATTGTTATAATGTTTATTCCAATTAAATATCATTGGGCCTTTGTAGAATTAGTTCCAGTTGTTTTTATCTGTTAGTGAAACACGATTTATACAAGCAGTATGATAAGGAAACACGTGACTTCTAAATATAAAAATTATTTTATATGCCTACTGACTACATATACCGAACGGGAAACGAAAATGAAAAGTTACATTTTGATGGTAACAAAAAAAATGCTCGGTAACATAATATCTGGAAATATTTAAAGATGTTGCATGTTATATTATAAATATAAAACAGGCATGACATCAACACGAGAATCAAAATCTTTTTATACAAAATTTAAAAACTATTACTATGATGTATATTATCATCAAGTCGTTGGTACCAGATAATTATTGTGAATATAATTTATCCAATAAAAATAGTTGCATTAAAGTACAATGGTCATTATTCGCAAAATGAATTTTAAATTATAGGATCGCAATACATTTAAGGTCAAAAAGTACTTTTAAAAATACCTAGTTTATCCATTAAGCATACTTTCAAGAAATGTATCAATATTGCAATCCAGTTTAAATCTTTTGCGAAGAGAATAAAGTTCAAAGTCAGATGCCGTGACTAACATAAGAAACCCAGACTTGCACCTGAGTTGAAAACTGGTACAATTTAATAAAATATGCAAAAAATAAATAAGTTTCGTGATGTGAATTGTGCCGTATATCTACGTGATAAGAGTACAATATGCCTTGAAGTGTGGCTGGTAAATTTCTTCTACAGTAATCGTTTCACGACCGACCTTCGAAGGGATTGCTTCCGACTTTAAAAGATCAAAGCTTCAACATGTTATTATCTGACCAAACAAGCTTTGTGAACGCGTTTTACATTTTATATAAATAACTATAGTAATTTAGTTCATAAATGATTTTACTGCCACGTTCAAAGTTGACCATGTTAATGAAAGATTTCTGTATACAGGGTGTCCAAGAACCTGGCGTCCAACTGGATTCCCACGATGCCCCAAGTTCTAACAGTACTCAGAAAAATATTTTAAAAAATCCACCCCATGTACTTACAGAATTATACTGATTTAAAAAAAAAAGGGGAAATGAGCACCCTGTGACATACTTTTGAATGCTGTGACTGCTAATGCTGATAATTTCGATATTTCTTGGAGGTTTTGTAATCTAGGGTATTGCTGTGTCTAAATAGAATGTAAAAATAAAGTACTTATTGTACCATTTTAAAATAAAATATTATTTTAACTAAAGGTGATATGGAAAACTATTGAATTTCGCAACTTTGACCGACTGTAGTGTAAAAAAAATGTACCAAAATAGTATGGCAAGTGACGTCAAATTTTGACGCGTTTATTCCTCTTTTTAAAAAGGTATAATACTTACACATTAATTTGAAAAAAAAAATTTTGATAATATTTTTACTCAACAACCCAATTTTTACGAAGTGCCTACCTAGTAACGGTAACTGTCGGACCCTTTCTTATCTTAGAAACTGTTATGTTACTACTATTATTTACTTCGGTTCCAAGAGTGAGCAAGAAGGAAATACACACAGGTAGATGGGTTCCCAGTAGAATAAAAGCAAAGAATGTTAGTTTAAAGATATTTTATTACAATAAATGTTCAAAATGTTGACCACCCGCGGCAATACAAGCTCTCACTCTCCTTAAAAAGGACCGCTTTATGTTTCGCGAGTAACTTTTTTGACGTATCACCTGCACTGCTTGTGTTATCTTCTCACGAAGGTCAGCGATGTCATTAATGGGCTTCGCATAAACGAGCTCCTTCATAGTTCCCCAGAAAAAAAAATCCAGCGGATTTAAGTCAGGTGAGCGGGCTGGCCACGGGATTGTTCCTGATCGCCCAATCCACCTGTTCGGGTATTGCTCGTCCAAAAACTCTCTAACGGATACGCGAAAATGTGCTGGACAGCCGTCGTGTTGGAACCACATATCTGGTGGGGTCTCTTCTAGTAAGTTTGGCAAATCATTTTGAAGAAAATTTAAATATGATTCGCCAGTCAAATTCTCGGGCATCTCAAATGGACCAATAATATTCCCACAGAGAATACCGGTCCACATGTTCACTTTGAACCGGTACTGGGATCTATCTTCTCGCATCAAGTGCGGATTTTCCACATGCCACTCGTGCAAGTTGTGTAGGTTCATGTAGCCATCCTTCTTAAATGTTGATTCATCTGACCACAAAATTTTGTCGATAAAGTTTTCGTCTTCTCGATGTTTTTGCAGGATTGTTTCACAAAACGCGACTCGGCTCGGATAGTCTCGAGGTAAAAGACTTTGCACTCGCTGTACGTGGTACGGATGATATTCTTCTTTTTGGAGAATACTGTGTGCTGTGCTCTTCGGTATCCCCGTATCAGCTTCTATTCCTCGCACAGAGATGCTTGGATTTGCCGACACCGCCTCTAAAACTTCATCGCGTATGAAGTCATTTACGGGTCGTCCTTCACCAGCTACTTGATTGGGGAACCGCCCGTCACATAGTGATCTGTGCACATTAATGAAAACTCGATGGTCGGGATATCGCGTAGCCCTCGGATACCTTTCTCTGTAAAGTCTCGCTGCAGCTCGTCCATTACCTCTACATTCTCCATAAATGTAGTGCATATTTGCGTATTCTTGCGGAGTGTAGGTCGCCATGGTAGCACACACAAAACACAAACTGTCCAAACACAGGCAAAGGTCGTCGTAAAGAGTTCGTTTCAAAGTCCAGAGCACAAAGAGTAATCGAGTCCAATAAACAAAGCTTTAAATCGTAGTACGTGATCAATGGTAACAATAAGAGAGAGGTGCGTAGTAACGGCAGGAGGCAGTGACGCGTACTGACCGTACTGTTATCCTAAATAGCACGATCCCAGATAGCGTCACTATCTATCTCACTCGCACCTCTAACCTTTTTCTCCCTCACTCTTACCTGAATAATGGGGTACCATAAAGAAGAACCAGCAAATCGCAAAGATAGTTTCTGTCTTGCTCCCTCATGTTGTAATAACGAATCACTATGGTGAGATGCATGCACATACCGTCCCTTACGGTCTAACCTGTTTTTTGAGAGGCCTGTTGTTATTTTTATGAGCATACAATAGTAATTCTTTAGAGGTTAGATTCAATTCGTCGTAAATTTTTCTTTCTAAGAATTCTGTAAGACATCGTAAAAATTGGGTTGTTGAGTAAAAATATTATCAAAATTTTTTTTTTCAAATTAATGTGTAAGTATTATACCTTTTTAAAAAGAGGAATAAACGCGTCAAAATTTGACGTCACTTGCCATACTATTTTGGTACATTTTTTTTACACTACAGTCGGTCAAAGTTGCGAAATTCAATAGTTTTCCATATCACCTTTAGTTAAAATAATATTTTATTTTAAAATGGTACAATAAGTACTTTATTTTTACATTCTATTTAGACACAGCAATACCCTAGATTACAAAACCTCCAAGAAATATCGAAATTATCAGCATTAGCAGTCACAGCATTCAAAAGTATGTCACAGGGTGCTCATTTCCCCTTTTTTTTTTAAATCAGTATAATTCTGTAAGTACATGGGGTGGATTTTTTAAAATATTTTTCTGAGTACTGTTAGAACTTGGGGCATCGTGGGAATCCAGTTGGACGCCAGGTTCTTGGACACCCTGTATAAATGGAATGTCTCAGAATGTTTTAATTTTTTTTCAAAATGCCCCTTAACATCTTTATTTTAAGGTTTTTTCTTACTAAATCTTTTTAATGTAGTCCCCAATAAAAATACATGCTTGTTATAAATAATTAATTGAATTGAGCATGAATATAATACCATGCAAATATAAAGTCATACACAGAAAAATCTCTATCAAGATATTCTTCAACAAAGCACTGTACGACAAACCATTGTTAACAAGCTAAAACAAATATCCTTCAAAACAAACAAGGAAGAGATGCATCTATCAGCATATAAATAAAGTAATATATCTGTCTGTCAGTCGACCTCTTTATCAAAGTTGAGTAGTAAACAAATCTATACGTTGTAATTCAATGTTTATTTCCTCAACTGCTTTTGAATCTATGTGATCTCATTAATTAGTGTCACGCCTATAATCCTTGAAGAGTTAGTAGGTTAGTTAGATAGATACTGTTTATAACGTAATAGTTTGTCAATACCGTGTAATTTGCTATTGCAATCTGTCAACACTATTTCAATATTGGCTTTGCAAAATTTTCTATGTAGGAGAAACTAATTTTCAAGGTTGATATAGAGCAAATGAAAAATAAGTGTACGTTAGTTATTAGAGCATTACTCCTTTATGTTGTATTAAAATCATCAATAACAAAAAAAATACCCACAAGGGAAGTAAAATATGTAATTCAAGCGGCATCAACAGTTTTCTTTTATCAAGACTTTTCAACAATACCAACCAATAAACATACAATGGCACAGTGACATTTCTGTCAACATACACAACGCAATAAACAGCAGTTTTTACTCTTATTAAGTAGATAATATCAATTACTTCCGACTTCGCCTAAAATTTGATGATAATCTGAGAGCAATCGTGCTTACTGCGGCCACGAAGTTTGGACTCTATGGCTTTGTAAGGTCATTGATGTATTATTTACATATTTTTACTAACATGTACTGTGTTTATGAGGCACGTGTATTGAATGATGTGTATGTAACAATAAGAAAACATTTTTTTTTTTTAAATCATATTTGTTAACTAACAAATGATTACAAAGACATTACTTTTGTTGTAGGTTGGCCAGTAGCATCTTCTTGACTGTTGTTTGAAAATCGTAGCAAGTTTCGATTAGTTTAATTAATTTAATGATTAAGATAAGAAGTATTGACAACTATCGTTATAAAAGCGGTCAAGGAGGGGAAGACCTCTAAATGCACCCTGTTTTTCTGTCTTGCAGTGTACGCACTAAGACATAATTATCATGCTAAACATAGCCAGTTTTAGCTAACGTCGCATTTTATAGGCTTTTCATGCAATGAGAAGTCAGCTTTTACTGGAAATGTTTAGTTTGATATGTCATCGTGCGGACACAAGTAAACGCAAATACAGGGCTACTTTTTTGAATGAATTCAGAGTGCATTCACTATAACTGAATGCAAGCCATACAATCCCAAACTGAACAAAAAACAGAAAAGTTTACAAAAAAACGACTTGAATTCCTGGTTTTTTTTTTTGAAAAAACTCTCTGTTTTACGTAAGAAGCTAAGAAATAGGAAGAGCTTTTATTAGTAGCACATGGCCCAGTCTTTTAAGTGCAGTGGAATCAAGTAATGGTTCGGTAAAACGTTTTGATGAAGAAACTTAAGTTTTATCGCCCATAACATAGTTATTGGCGAGGCATTTATAATTCTCACCAATGGAGACATTAACTTGGCTCAGGATTCTTCTATGACATCACGATTCTTCAACACGCCGCGTTTCATGGCGCGTCCAATTTCCTCACTTTACGGAATATAAAGATTTTAACATTGCAATTTGCGCTAGCTATTGGGTTTTTCTTGGGAAAATTCATTGTAACTTGTGCAAGACGGTTTTCAGAAATGTTTTATTACAAGACCCACTGTTAAATCCTATGCATCTAGGTCTGTTTCAGGCCTGAATGTGATAAAAAGATTCATCTTCTTTTTATCCCTTTCCTAACTATTTTGGGGTCAGCTCCCAGTCTAAACAGATGCAGCTGCGTACCAGTATTTTACATATAGCAACTGCCTATCTGACCTCCACAACCAGTTACTGGGCTATACCCCTTGGTCTGCCTATCTGATCACCAGAACGCAGTTATGTGGTAAGACTGGTTGTCAGACTTTCAGACTTCTGAAACCCCGTAACGACTGTCAATCATCCACGGATGACATTCGGGACCAACGGCTTGACGTGCTTTCCGAGGTACGGACGGATCTTGATATGTAAAGATGGTCACCCATGCACGAACCAACCGCGGTAAGCGTAAGGCATTAAATATTATCCATTCTTCGTTATAATTACTTGTAAAAGCTATTAGACAGATAATGAAGCGCATATTACTCACTTCATTAAGGTGTGCGCACAGTGCACGTGCACGGTATAGCGTTCATTGGGAAAGTCTCGTTAATTATAAGACATCGCGCTGATGAAGCGTAACTGGCGGCTTAAGTGGCCTTGTTTATGGAGCTGCTTTATTTGCAGTCGTAAACTCATTAATTATGTGAGAAGTAGGTATAAGGCATGTTCTCCCAAACACCCGACACATGTTACTAGAAAGAACAGTGGGGTTCTAGTCGGTAGGAGGCCGACATAAGGCTCGACACTCGTAGAATTTATATGAAAACTTCATGGACTATTGCGTCGCGCCTGTCTGAAGAAGCCTCTAACCTTCCGTGAATTTACAGTTCCAGGAGGAATTCTATATCAATTTCAATAAAAACAGACATGTAACTAAACAGAGAAACTAACTAACTTCATGGGTTTGATTATCCAGTTTAAAATGCCATGTAGCTTCGTAGCTTGCTCTTTCTAATTTTTCTTTTTCTTTTAAAGTAACTTCAAAACGAATTTTCCATTATAATTGCGATATAAGATCAACTTTTCCTAGGTTGAAGTGTATTCCTTCAAAGAAAAGTCTTTGCAGGCGCAAACAGCATTACTTTTCACAGTTCCAAGAAGTATCAAGGAGAATAACTGCTCAAAAGACAAAAGTTAATCCAGTGTTTGAAATGCACGCAGTTTGAGGAAAAATGCGCGTTTTTGAGATCAGAATCAAGACGGGTAAAGGTTCAAAACTTGTCTTACTAGTCTTGTTATTCGACTTGAATATAATATTGTTGTATAAATAGGTAAAAACTTACCATCAGATTATTTTTGTGATGTCATAGATATATTTCTTATTCTATTGTCGGCTAGCTCTTGAAGTATTAAACTGATTGTTGAAATATCTAATCAGTCAATATTATCGATAGCTTCATAATTAGTCAATAAACTCTATGAAGATACCCATTATCGACACCTCGATATCGCCTGTCTCTCTTCAACGTAAGGCCATTATATCGCTCGGTCCCTTTTACTCTTTCTTTAGATAAAGTATCTTTAGTGTTGTTTGTTACTACCAAATCGTTGTCGATGATAATCCATTCTTGCATCATTTCTTTTTTTATATTTTACGATATATACGGTTTTATGTAAAGTATTGATATTTAAATATTTTACTTTATCAGAAGATTAATTAATGTGTGAGACTTAGATATCTTTTTATCGATACATTATTTATAGGGAAAACAAAACACATAATTTATGATAGGCAAGTTTAGAGTTTTTAAAGCTAAATATTTTAGCTTTAAAAACTCTAAATGCTTTGATTATCTTTGGTGAGTGAGTGTGTGTTTGGTCAGTCATGATTGTGTGTGTCCAAACTGGATATAATAATTGTCATTAATTTATGTTTTTAGCTGATTTCTGTTTACGTAAAGAGTGACGTCGTTAAATAAGTACCTACAACCTGAATTCGTTTTTGCCTAAATTTCATTCTTGAGAGAGGAAAAATAAGAACAATTATGTACTATCCATTGATGTAATGCCTTGTGTGTTTATATACTTATCGTATACGGCTTTGTGTTGACTTTTAGGAACATGGATGACGTAATGCCTGACAGGTACAAAAAGTGCGCACGATTTTGCAACCAATCCAATCAAATGACGCCTTGGTTTTAAGATTTTGGACGAATAAGGAAAGGTGCCATAAAATTGTAGTAAAGACCCCTTTTTGTATGAAGGTTTACACAATGTGGAGCTTTTAGTCAGAGTGCTTGATAAAACATGTTTCAGCGAGAAATGTTTGTTTTTATCTTTAGTTATGTTTTTTATCAGTCGAATTTATTATGTAAACAATAACACAAGTATGCAATAATTACGTTACAGAAATAATATTTACGCAGTTGTTCCCATCTTGTAGAAAAAACACAATACAAAAATAAGTACCAATTTAAAACAAAGGCACCTAAAATGCTAAAGCATTCCGCAACGCAACATAACTTCTGAGAAGCGTCATTTTAGTCCGCACACAGCATAACGTCAAAATCAACATTTTATTTGCATTAAATAAAGCTATTCCTAATCCCGTCACAGCTGGGATGTGTACGATGAATATTTACACGCTAAAATACGCTTTAAATGCTTCCATGTGGATTATATTATGAAAAACTGTTCACGTTTTATGTAAATACATTCGAGCGTCGAGCGAAAACTAGAAAGTTAACGCACACATACAAACATGCCGTAAGTACGTGCCTGCTTGTGTTTGCGTGCAACGGGCACGGTTTCATAATTTAAAAACATTAATAATACATTAAAGGTTTAAGTAATGTTATTAGAAAAATAATTTAAAATAATACTTACTGTATCTGACTCCTCGATAAAACCAGTCTCCCACAACATGTTTTTCGTACAAACAGTTCAACACGGCCACAAAAAATTGATTACGTAGAAAAAGTTTTCTAAATGAACCGTATTTAGTCGAAAATTATAAGTCCGATTCAGTGCAATGTGCTTTTATGAAGGAAGCTTGCATCCCGTGACGTAATTAATAGGAAAAACTTTTACAAAGCACGAGCGCAACTGCGACCGGGGCGGTGTCTCGATGCTGTATGCGCGGACGCCGATCTCCGAGGACGCACGAAGCGGGCCGAGTAACCACGAAGTTAGCCGACCTACTTTGTTCTACTTCGAAACGCTGTGGTCGAACGGCGATTTTTTTCGCATTTTCCGATGAAATGTTGCCTGTGTAGTAAGTATGTACTTGTTTTTTACATAGGTGGTCTGCTTAACTTAGCAAAAAAGTTATAATGATTTTTTTCTTAGTTTATTAAAAATATTGAGTTTTCCTTCTAATCTGTTTTGTCTATGGAGCGTGGCTCTAAATATTAGTTGAATTGTCAGAAGTCAAACGACAGATAAAATGTAAGTTTGAGTTTTATTGTTTTTAGATTCAACCGGTTTTACCAGGTTCCATGGTGATTGCTGGTTGAGAAGAAGCGGTTTTGGTTTATAAATTCATAAACAAGGAAAGAAATGTTATAGTGAGTGGTCATAGTGTTGAGGCATCAGACAGAAACGCGATTTAATGTAATTTAGAACTAAGCAAGTGGGCGTATTAATTTACAATGAAAATAAAATAAATATATGGCAAAATTATGTTCTTATTATTGTTGAGATACTACTTTACAAGTACTCAATCAAAATAAACGATTCGAAGATTTTGCTATTTATTGAAACAAGGTTTACATAGAACAAATATTTTTTTAAACATATGCAGCTTATTTTAAGAAAAGAAAATGCAACAACATATAAAATTTCAGATGGCAAATTTATTTTTTCTTTTTTCCTAAATGTGATCATTTCCATAATTCCTAAACGACATTTTAATTGCACAGGGTTATATTGTGTCTACCCTTTATAGCTGAACTTTTTATGTCATAATATTATTTTGCATAACAGCGGATAGCATAAACTTCATTTCGCAGAAAATCGTTTAGTGTACACTCATTTGGCATACATTCAAAACTCATAATTTTGTAAGTCAGAATCATCTTTAGGCATAAATTTCATATCCATAATTATTAAAAAGTAGAACCATCATATCGCAGAAAATTCACAGTTAGTATCATCTTTTGGCATACATTTTATATCCATAATAATTGAAAGACTCATTTATCACATTACAGAAAATTCATAGTCAGAATAATTTTGTATTTCTTACCTTAATGATAAAATTAACTGAACACTATTTTTTTTCATCATATTTTATTATTATTTGGTTTTTATTTCCCTGTAAGAAGTATGCAAACAAACATACACCATGCATGCAGCATACAAGCAAGCATGCAGCCTGCAAACATGCAAACAAGCATACACCATGCATGCAGCAAGCATGCAGCATGCAAGCAAACATGCAGCAGGCATGATTTCTGTCACGGCTCCGGCGCTGTGGGGTTCCGGCGGTCCCACGCGAGCTTATCGTTGCAGATGGTTCAACGCTCACCACCGCAGCCACCTGCTTCTGAACCCGCGGTCCGCCTCGCCCCTCCGCGCCTACGCGGGGTTAAATTACACTCTAGGGGTAGGGCAGACAAGACTACGTGGAGTAGGTTTTGCAGCGATGCGTTTCTGTCTGAATGCTATTTTATCAAAATGGCAATATGCCTAATAAAATTATTCCAAATAAAATTCTGCCAACTTAATAGTATGCCAAGTGAAATTGTACCAAATAATCGTCGCTCTAAACAAAGGTAATTATGTCAAATAAAATTCTGCCATCTTAAAAGTATGCCATTGTTCATTCAGATAAAAACATTCGGCCTAACAATAATCATATTAAATAATTTGTATGCCTTAAAATATTTGTTTAAAGAAGACTATGCCAAGTGTGTTATGCCAAATAAATTTCGGAGCATCAAGATTCTGCCAGAAAGAGGGAACCCGGTTATACACCGTGACATTTTAGTCGTCTTACAAAGGTGGTCCACTCAATGTATCCGTCATAAAATATCTCTAGGCGCGATTAAGACACAGGTGTAAAGTACAACTACCCATTTTTTTTTCAATTATGTTATCTCATGAAGGCCATGAAAGTAGAGGGCGAGCCTATTGTCAATAACATTCTAAAATTCTCAACAATATACCGGAGTCTGGATCCGTGTTTGACGAATCCAGACTCTGGTCTATTATTGAGAATTTCCTCATGGAAAATCCCAATAACTCTGCTCGACCGAAGATCGAACGCCCACGCCCTTAGCAGTTGCGCTTGCGACAGTCTAACCGGACAGTTGAATAAAATAATAATAGTTATTTATTTTTATCAATTCAACTCCGATGCAGCCCGCCCCTTGCTGCCCTCTTACAGCGACGCCCAACCCGGGGTCCGTACCCCAGTGTGGGGTGCTCTTAACGTGTAGTTGACTATAATTTATTAAGCAGCCGACGACCTGCTAAGTTGAACTGAGCGATGTCATAAAAAAAACTGTCAAAACGGTACAGAGGGGTGATTTCGTAATACACTATCAGTAGGAATCCCTTTCATTTTGTCAGTTCCAAACCTTTTGTGGCGTTGTTTACGTTGCTAAACAGACAACTTTTTTTTCTAAATTACAATGTCAATTGCACTTTTGCATTAAGACACAGGAAAAAATTTCCAAGAACTGAGAGGAAGCAATTTAATTTAATTTTTAAGAAACTAAACTAGCCTTTGCCCAAGTACCTTGGGTTTGGATTCGCGGCTAATCAGATGCTGCAATTAACATGGAGCAACTGCCTATCCTACGTCCACAACCCAGGTACTGGGTGTACCCGGTAGCTGGGACATACCAGTATCCTTAAGAAATGGTCACCTTAACTGTATTTCAATGGGGTTGTCTGGCATTCTTCATACTTCTGCCAACATTGGCTAATAAACAATGACTATAGTCAAACCTCATGACCATCATGTTTGACCATACAATGACTCGTTTCGACCACAGTTCTGCGTTTAAAGATGTGTTGTCTAGACTTTTGAACTTCTTTGTGAATGGACTGATGTACTGGCAAAACTTGACAACGTAGGCTATTGAATGCAGACAGGAAGGTTATTTACTGTTTATTGTAGAGTACCAACTACATTTTGGAAGGGGTGACTAGAATCAATTCTATTTTAATGTAAATGTTGACGTTCAAAAGTGCCTTTTTAGTGCCTATTTGAAATAAATGCTTTGACTTTGACTTTGACCAACCTTTTGAGACTTTGACTCATCTTTGATGACAATCTTGACAAAATATGCGATTCGAACGAGATGATAGATCACAAAATGCTGGAATAACTATGTTTGCAACCAGTTACCAGAGCTATGGCAACAATTTGTGTCCAAGAAAAACAGTCTATGTAAATAACAACCCAAAGGATTGGCTTAAATAAAGACAAACTACTAAGGGATTAAGTATCCATAGGATGCAGACTCTTCAGAACCTTTTCATTAGAAAGGTCACGGGAGCGGCCAGCGTCTTCGGACATAGAATGGGTTCTATGTCCGAAACGAAAATCTCCATGTGGATCTCAGAATGCCCACTATCCAGCAATTCATGAAACGCCTCTCCAAGCGTTTCTTCGAGTCAGCTGTGAAGCATCCTAATCCACTGATCGTGGCAACTGCCCGTTACACTCCCTGCCGTATTAGTAAGTTTCACCGACCGAGACCTCTTACCATTCCCGGCGACGCTACAACTCTCCTCCAGGAAAGTAGTAAGCTCATCAGCAACCCCTCAGGGTACACAGTCGCAAACCACCGTCCTTCCGTCCTCGCCGCCGAGGCCCGTTGCGACGTCCCGTTCAATGTCCGTCCCGCCCTTTGCTCGAGCCAGTCCGCGCCGTTGAGCCTGTAGTATTAAGTACGTCACATAATAATAATCAATCCGATTCAATTTGTCCCTTGCTGCCTTCTACCAGCGATGCCCTAAGCCGAGGTCCGTAGTGTCCTAACTCGCCGAGTCCTGTGGGGACAGGGGGTGCCCTTAGCGAGCGCGACGCTCTAGTTTTAAGTTTTTAAGCCCTGGCTGGTCATCTTATTTTATTAAGATTATCACAGGCAAGTCCGGTCAAGCAGACGACAACCTCATAGGTTGAACTGCGAGATGTCATTCCCAAAAAAACATGTGCAAGTCGAAATCGTGCGCCGAGGGTGCCGTACCTACCCATTATACCGCCATAATAAAAAAGATATGGGCAAATTTAGATTTACGCGAAGACTTGTAAGTGCCAAAATTTACCTTACTTTTCAACTTTTTTGATTTTTTGGAATTTTTCCTTTATTTGTGCTGTAAGACCTTGCATTTTGCAAAATTTCGTGATTCTAGGTCAACGGGAACTACCATATAGGTTTTCGACCCAAAGCCTTTAAGGTACTTCCGGTTAACCTAGAATTGTAAATTTTGTTTAAAAGCAAGTTTTTATAACACAAGTAAAGGGAAAATTCCGAAAAATAAAAAAGTTGAAAATTAAGGTAAATTTTAGTACGTACAACTTTTCGCGAAAATCTAAATTTGCCCATATCTTTTTATCGTGTTGATTCAGGACCTTGATTTTTATACACTCAATAGGGGCTATAGACTTCAATATCTGGTATAAATTTCAGCTTGCTAGGTCCACCCGTTCCTGAGAAAATCGGTGGTGACACACGGACAGACAGACGGACAGACGAACAAGAGAGTGATCTTATGAGGGTTTTTACCACATGAGGTACGGAACCCTAAAAATAGATTAAGTACTTTGTAAGAATAGAGACATTCCTAATTCACGACATTCTCCAATAATACCCTTATTGGAGAATGGCGTGAATTAGGAATGACGCCGACTTATACCATTCCGACATATCTTAATCAGCCTATCATATTTCCACTGTTGGGACATAGGCCTCCTCTTCGTGAGAGAGAGTGGGCCGTAATCCACCACGCTGGCCCAGTGCGGGTTGGTAGATGTCACATGTCTTCGAATTTTTGGTTCTAGGACATGCCGGCTTCCTCACGATGTTTTCCTTCACCGTTTTGAGAGCAGTGGTGATGAAATAATTTACACACAGTAAAGCACCTGCCTGGGTTCGTACCTACGACCTACAACTCGTAAGTCGCAGGCATTACCACTGAGCCACCACTGCTCTATACATCATCATATCAGCCGAAAGACGTACACTGCTGGACACAAGCCAGCAAAAGGGGGATTTGCCATAATCGCCACGCTTGGCAGGCGGGTGGGCGATCGCAGTATGGTGGTTTTTTTTTGGGTGGGAAATCATCAAATAACTTGGGTGGAGCAGGAGGGCGTGTCAGACTTTTACTGACCAAAACCCACCGTGTTCCCTCAGTTACCTGTGTGCCAGGAGCTTTCTTTCGAACAACCCGCATCCCTGGCAGGCATCGGGCTTGGTCGTTACCGGACAGCGAGCTATCCATTACTCGCCGTCCACAAACCCGTGCCTACGGTGGCCGGGAATCAGCCTGGGATTCCCGACGCCCAGAGCGTCTCCTGCGGAGGCTACGGCCGTGAGGGCGCATGTACTGCCTCTCCCTCACGTGCGCCGCCTCCCTCTTTGCGAGCATCACTGCTTCGCTGAAGGAAGCGACGGCTACCCATGCACTCTCGGTCCATCGCAGTATGGTGGTTAAATGCATAGAGAACGCTGCTGCCCATTATCTAGTAAGTCCCTTAGTCGCCTTCTACGACACCCACGGGAAGAAATGGGATGGTGCTATCCTTTTACGCTCTAGACATATCTAATTTGAAATCATGTAATAAATATAATCAACCTTGTTATAGACTGTGTTGTAGTGTAAAATACTGATATTTTAACACACCTAATTATACTGGAACCTGAAAATAACAAATTATCTCTTTGGTTTTACCCAACCACATAAGTTGGTTTGCCCTTTAGACTAGACTGACGCCGTGCATAATAATTGCACCACGCAGCCCAAAACAAAACAAAAGCAATTGAACCAACCTACTTTATAGTTCGGAACCTGAATTACCACGTTATCAGTGACGAAACACGTTGCTTGCGCAGATAAATACCGAAACGACACGGAACATCTGAGACGTAACTAATTCGGTATCGGTACTAAGAAACCGGCGTCGACCCCTTACGTCAAGCTGGTGATCGATCGAGATAACATCGACCAGAGACAAAACCACAAAGATACTATGAAAAGTCGCTTGTTTGTCATTGATATTAATATTATTGTTCTCTGGAACTCGCTTGTATGACCTTAGTGTTAAATGGCAGCCTATGTGTCTTTAATTAACATGAGTCACAAAAAATGTGTAACATAAATCGTTCTCCGAGTGAATTCACTAGGAATAAGTTGTTTAAAATTATGTAGATGTTAGATTTAGTTATGATAGGCCCAATTATAGCATTGGGGTTATCCTGCAATGGAAAGTTGATAAATAAATAAGTAAAACAAAAGGAAGGAGAACGCGCGTGCTGTCAAAAGATGGAGTGGAGGGAGGCTTTTCCCAGGAGTGGGAAGGCGTAGAGTAACAAAAAAACTATTTTAATTGCGATACTTCATAAGCCACGTCATATAAAGAAAGATTCGCTTGTACATTGAGACAGTATATTTAATTTAAAAACACTTACCCATAAATAAACCACTACAAGATAGGTACGGCTTCATTTTATTTGTTGGTATATTGGCATGGCTAGCTGACATAAATGACAAATTTTTAAGTTCTGCGTCTCGTAATGTTGATTACTTTGCCTATGTATGTATAGAATCAAGTCTATCCGTTAAACAGACAGCTGTGCTGCTGGGAAGTTTGTTCCGCCACTTCTTCTTCCCAGCTAAAGCACTAGGAAGTGGTGAAGGGTGGGCGTTTTGGGGGACTGTCTCATGTACTTTGACGTTCGAAAAGTGCTGATTCTCAGCCTAATTTGAATAAATGACTTTTGATTTTGATTTTGATTGCTTACTTATACAAAATGGTGTTTTTTTACCTTTTATTGCTACGTCCTACCGCTTTGTCCTGCACTTATCACATCCTAGGGCAAAGACAAATAACTGTGCAAAATATGCTATTAGGTACTTGTATTTGAAAAGATTGATTACACACAGAGCTCCATTAAAGACAACTTATTTAAATAATCACTGAACATTATAGAAACAAAACGGTGTTAAATGGACCATGTTTATTTAATAGTCAGTCTTAAAGAAGTGCCTATGCTAATCCCTTCCATGTTAGTAATAGCTATTTATGATGGCACTAGAATTAGTATGTAGGACCTATACCATACTTGAATCTATATTGTATTAAAATAGTCTCGCACAAGTGAAGATACTTTAGAGTTAGACCTACTACCGACCATTGCTTACCAGCCGGCAATAATAAACTAAGTATACAAATTGACTCACGTATAGTCTGATCCAAATGTAGCTAACATAAAACTTAAAAAAAAACAACCGACTTCCAGAAAAACACTACAAAGTGAAAAATAACTTTAATTTCGGAAGTCGGTGACTTTGGATATGTATTACATTTTTTGTCACCACCTTCCGAAACGAACGTTATTTTTCACTTTGTAGTGTTTTTCCGGAAGTGGGTTGTTTTTTTTTTGGAAAAAGTTTTTATTTTTCACTTTTTAGCTATAGTTCCTACCCCACACCAATTCAAAATTTCATCATCCTTGGGGTCAAAAAAATGCATATTTTATTCGATAGCAGCAACCGCGGTTGATTTGCTGTCATTTTTTGAAGAGTTCCATTGTCTGTCTCCGAAACGCATCAACAGATCTATATGAAATTTAAATAGGACCATTTTGGAATAAACTCCTTTCGAACAAGAAAATAATTTTGCAAATCCGTTTATATATGACAGAGCTATGCCCGAAAATACATTAAAAAATACATAAACATGTCGAATAAAAAGTATAAAAAAACGCTGTTTAAATGGGGAATTGGGTAACACATTAACCATAGGAATGGCTTTATTTTGACAGTGCGATTATATTGATTGCGTTGTTTACGTTTCCGAGCAGACAATTTTTTCGAAATTGTATTAAGGCAATTTAAAACAATTATTGTTTGACAAACATTATTCCATTGTACCTTACTGAAAAATCTTTGACAAAAATTTAGCATATGCAGATACGTTTTTTGACATATTTGCGTATATTTTCATCGGATATTCTTTTAACAAGCCATAGATCTTGATCGATTCCAACAGCGTAAAATGAAATGAAAAAAATATAGATAAAAAAAACTAAAAAACACGCTTTATAAACCAAACTAAAAAAGCAGAAAATAATTTCAAAAAAGCGTGGGGTGGTTTTCAGGTATTTTTATAATCAATTAATATCATGCATCCCACGCTTTTTTGAAATTATTATCTGCTTTTTTAGTTTGGTTTCTAAAGCGTGTTTTTTTAGTATTTTTAACTATTATTTATTCTCAATTTTTTAGTTCTGCTAACTACAAAAGCGTGTTTTTTTTATTGTCATCGGTCCCCGATAAGTCTACAAAGTTTAGATGAAATCTGACCGTTTGAAGTGGGTCAAAATCAAGTCCAAAGGAGTCGGTTACAAACATGCTTTCAAACAAACACCTGTATGTTTGTTTGAAAGCATGTTTGTTGAAGCTAATAAAAGCGTTTTCAAAAAACTTTTTCCAAAAAAAACAACCGACTTCCGAAAAAACACTACAAAGTGAAAAATAATTTTAATTTCGGAAGGCGGTGACTTTGGATATGTATTTAAATTTTTGTCACCGCCTTCCAAAATTAAAGTTATTTTTCACTTTGTAGTGTTTTTTCGGAAGTTGTTTTTTTTTTTTTTGGAAAAAGTTTTTATTTTTCTTTCACTTTTTAGTTATCGTGCCTACCCCACTAATTCGAAATTTCATCATCCTTGGGGTCAAAACAATGCATATTTATGCGATAGCAGCAATCGCGGTTTATTTACTGTTATTTTTTGAAGAATCATCAAAATCGGTTCACCCAGTCGAAAGTTATGAGGTAACAAACATTAAAAAAAACATACAGTCGAATTGATAACCTCCTCCTTTTTTTGAAGTCGGTTAAAAAGGCACCGAATAAATCCTAAGCGTCATAATGTAGACAATAATGCTTAGAGCATAATATGCTAATATCCAATCGAGTTCCAACAGTATCTACCTACCAAATCAAAATCAAATCTCCAGCATCCGTTACATGATCCTTGAAACTAAAAAACTAACGTACTTCATAGGAAAAGCCCACATTGAATATTTATCATTTCATTGTACACACACGTTTTAAATGACACTCGCATTTTTCCAATATAATCGTTTAAGAATACGGATCTTAATTTAATTAGATATTAATTACTGTTATTTAATTAGGATACAAATTATTATCTGTATTTATGTATGCACTACCGCAGTAATATACTTATTTTGCGGTAATATGGCTTATGGGTGGTCTAAAGGACGTGTGCGAAGTCGGAGATCATTGGTCCAATTCCTTGGCTAGGTAAAAGTATAAAAACAGAAACATGTTTGAAAGAGGACTATGCTTTAAAACTTTAAAAGAGCACCTGGATGCGGGAGAAGTTATTTGACGATTTCCCACCCAAAAAAAAAAAAAAAAAAACTGTGTACGCAACACCCTATAATAAGCCTATAACATTCCTACTGTTGGGTTACAGTTGTCCTCTATGTGAGAATAGGCCATAATCGACCACACGGGCCCAGCGCGAGTTGATAGTCACATGTCTGATTTTATTGTTTTAGGACGTGATGGTTTCCTCAATTTTTTTCCTTCACCGTTTTTGAGAGCAGAGGTTATAAAATAAATTACACAAAGTAAAGCACCTGCCTGGGTTTGAACCTACGACGTACAACTCGTAAGTCGGGGCCGTCACCATTGGGACACTACTGCTCTCCATATGTATTGTAACACAAATGCTTCAGAAACTACAAACTTTCAACCTCAAAAGGATGTCAGCACCAACTGGTGGGGTCCGCAAGGGTCAATGCCTGTCAGGGGCGCGGGTTGTTCGAAAGAGATACCGCGGCCCCTGGCACACAGGCAACTGAAGTAACACGGGTGGGTTTTAGTCAGTAAAAGTCTGACACGTCCTAGCTCCACCCAGAGCGGGAGAAGTTATTTGATGATTTCCTACCCACAAAAAAAAGTAACCCCCATGTTGCTTCTACATTTTGCTTCCAATTTTCTGAAGATATGCATACTAATTGTATTGTTACTGAAGGATATCAGTTATTTAATCCATCATCTAAGCCAGCATTCCATTAATATCTACCATCTAGGTTATAAGGTCTCTCTCCGGTTGTGCCCCATCACTCAGCTGAGAAACTCTTTGCACCTTGAACGGAACATTGTTTTTTTATTTATTTTCATATTTTTTTATGAACTTAAATTATGTTATAAGATGTTATGTGAGTCTAACAATGCAGGGCCATGTCTGGAAGGGCCTTTTAAAGAAAGAGCCATTGCTGCTTTGAGCTGACCTATCCCAACAGACGGTCGTGTCTTTTTAAATTTTGTTCTTACAGTGCGAGTTCCAATAAATAAGATTTTTCATTGCCTATGTCATAGCTGAACATAAACCTTTTAAACATTTTCAAATTAAACATTAGATGCTGATGATGAATGAACGGATACGGGGAAACAATTTTAATGCTCAAGACAAATGTCGCCAACCAGTGATGGGAAAATCTTCGGTGCCGAGTTAACCATTAAATGCATTAATAGCCTTTTTAATAGTTCTTGGTATTGAGCAACAACATCAAACTGCGCCCAGAATATTCTCAGACGCACCAAACTGTTATACTAATAACTGTTGTTTAATTTTTGTCTATTAATTTATATACTAAATACTGTTCTTTAATTTTTGTCTATTGTACCTACTCTGTGAAGTTCCGAAATTTTACTTTCTAATTAGTGATAACTTGAGAGCCCTGTCACCCATAACACAAGTTTAATCTTAGCTTGGGTGACAGAGGTTTATAACTCTGTGTGCAACTACAATTTATTAGAGTAAAATCCTAATGTATACCAAGTGGTAACCCTAAAATTGTAAAACTGGAAATAAAGATTATTATTATTATTATTATACCTGGATTACATAACATCAGACTTCATTTTAGTCTTTATAGCAGCTCGCCGAAATTTGGGCCTACCAATGATCACAACAGACAGTTGGATTGACGAATTTCTTTTTTTTTTTACACAGGAAAGGAGATAATTTTTTTTGTATTTCGTTCAAGTTATCTGTACTAATATTATAAAGAGGTTTAGTTTGTGAGTTGGTAGGGGGTAATCTCTGGATCTATTGAACCGATTTTGAAAATTCTTTCATCAATAGAAAGCCACATTATTTGTAAGTGCCATAGGCTATACATTAGCCCGAAAAATGAAAAGACTTTTTCATGGTAGTCGAATTTGCAAAGTAAGTCGGAGAAAAAACGATCGAACGAAAACGTTTCTTACGAACGCTGCCTTAACGATGAGAGATATATGATTGAGTTCTAGAAAAAAGTTGTAGAACTTAATAATACCTACAAAAAAGTCAGCGGCAGCATAATGTCTAACTTTTATATTTAAGTCACAAAAAGTAGTTTTTATATCAAAAAAAATATTTTAATCGTTAGGTCATGTTCTTGGTAATATTATCAACAATTATGAATTCTTATCAAACTGAGTAAATTTATCGTCTCAAGCGTTTAAAACAAATAATTTTCCCTTTTACTGCATATAATTTGGACGAATGATTAAAGAGCTAATACGACATAGGTATGGAACCGCGACCTTGTCGTAATCTATTGAGTGATATTTCTATTAGACGGTTTTTTTCATGGTAAAAATATTAGTCTTAAATATTATACAATGTACCACTATAATATAAATATTATGTACAAGTACCTAACGAAAAAAGGAAGAAAAGAGCTCATTGGGCATCAAAAAAATCATCCGCTGCCAGTAAAAAACATGCCCAAAAGGCTGGCAGCGTTGCCACGTTGGATGGTAATCCTGATTCTTTGACGTAAAAATTGGCCAGCTCTCTAGTCACGGAAAGTACGATGTTGACTATGTTTACGGTGTAATATCCCTAAGAACTACCGTTTACGTCATCGAGACCACAATTTGCTTGAGTCGATAATATATTGATGAAATTAATTTAAATTTTTTGTTTTCCTCACTGAGCAGACAGTGACTCGACTGACTATTGAGAGACTCGGGAGTTTGTTGTGCCACTTTTTTTCCTAGCTAACACTAGGAAGTGGTGATGGACGGGCGTTTTGGGGGACTGTCTTATATAATTTTGACGTATGAAAAGTGCTGATGCTCAGCCTAAATTGAATGATAATTGGCTTTTTATTTCACTTACGGATTCACTTCGGTACGTGCTCTTTGGCATTAGAATTAAATTGCGTGTATGCCAAGAAGTGGGTGAAAGACATGATTGTAATGTTTCGGAAATTCTCAACTAGTTCAAACTCAAACTCAAACTCAAAGCATTTATTTCAATTAAACCATTTACAGGCACTTTTGAATTGTCAAAAAGTCGATCAGTTGGAAAGTTGAAGCTAGTTGCCCATTCCAAAACGTAGATCTCTATGGAGAAGAACGGGCAAGAAACTCCACGGACACTCTTTTAAAATCAAGTTGAAATATTACATAATCTTGGGAACATTATTCTTGATGCTTCTGTATGTGAGAACAATGTAAAAAAATGTAATTATAAACAATTCTAAATACAAGATAAAAATAAGCCCTGGAAGTTAGGAGATGACCAGTCTCAACCGACAGCGCCCGTTCACGAACTTGACACGTGGATCAGCACCATCCAGCTCAACCATTTTGTAGGGAACCGAATGATCCAACACACGCGCCACCATCAGTGAGACATTTATGTGAGCATGACATACTCTCAACTGCCATGCTTTTTCAAGTCAACGTACATTATAACAACACAATAAACGGATGCATGGTACTCACATTTACAAAATTCAAACAAAATGCTTCTAAATTATACAAAACTATAGTTTGCAATCTATTTGAAATATTAATAAAATTTGATTTCCTAAAAGAAAGAAAAAACATTTAATATATATTGACGTAAATAAAGTAACTAACACTTGGTTCAGCAAAAATAAAACATTCGTAATGTCACAAAAATTATAATATTATGAACAAAAATGTTCGTAATGTCAGAAAAAATAAAAAAGGGAAGCTTCTCTTTCTTCGTTCTCGAAACACACACACGAAATCAAATAAAATGTTGTGGCATGCAGCCACAACATTTTATTTGATTTTTTCATTCTCTTTATTTATTATACCAGACACACTTTCCTTTGTTTTTATTATTTTAGCGTATGATACTTGTGGGGTTGCAGCAGAAAGTCAGGGTCAGGTACATCTATTGGCATTACAATCATCGTTTTCTGTTTTTTTAGTCTTTTAGTTCTTTTTAGGGTTCCGTACCTAAAAAGGAAAAAACGGAACCTCGGATCGCTCGTGTGTCCGTATGTCCGTCCGTCATAGTCAATTATCTCCGAATCTACTAGACCGATTAAGTTGAAATTTGGTACACATATCAATTTCTGTGACTCAAACGCAGAGGTGTGACGTGAATAGACGAAATCTGCATATGGGGGTCACTTTTGAGGGCAAGATGGATTTTTTTTTGCAAACTGCATCGTGTGACATAAGATGACATATCAAATGAAAGGACTTGTTGTGAGGATCTCAAATATATTTTTTTGTTTTAAAATAAATAGTTTCCAAGTTATTCAAGAAAATAGACGAAAATTGACCGTTCCCCCCTCTTATCTCCGAAACTACTGAACCTAAAATTTTGAAAAAAATATTGAAATTAGTTTTCTACTTATAGATCACTAGCTTTTACCAGCGGCTTCGCCCGCGTGGAGGTCGGTGTATTGTACATACAAACCTTCCTCTTAAATCACTCTATCTATTAAAAAACCCACATCAAAATCCGTTGCGTAGTTTTAAAGATTTAAGCATACATAGGGATATAGGGACAGAGAAAGCGACTTTTTTAATACTATGTAGTGATGGGAAAACCTATAAGAATTCCATGATATTAAAATAACATTGTAAATCACTCAATATTATGCGTACTAATTTACATTTACAGTTGGAATCCCCTTTCCTCATGAACGCGTAGAAGTACGAAATTGAAATTCATAACTTTTGCTTATACACCTACAGGTTTGTACGGAACCCTCGGTGCGCGAGTCCGACTTGCACTTGGTCGTTTTTTTTTTTGCTATAATGCCAATAAACGACTTCTCAGTCATAAACTCACCTCGCAGTTAAATCATGAATCGAACTCATTCATTTTAAATCAACTTGCATGCAACTAGACAGTGAATACTCGTACATATTTTATACTTTGACATGCCACATTCCTACTATGCACATTCTAACTACCTACCTCACCTGCACAATATTTTCTCCCTACATTACTGCCTGATGGACAAATAAGTTCTATAATAACACTTTGTTTCCTTTCTCGAACATGGAAGTCGACCCACGTATGTTGACTCATGTTGCATTGAACGTGAGCAGAACTTAGAAATTATTGTGTTTGTGGATTAGTACCCGTATTGCATTGTATGAGGTCTAAAATTAGCTGTAGGTGCAGGTTGTTAATCTGACTACCTGATGAAGCAGTAAGTACTTAGTGGGTACTGGGATTTCAGACTATTACTCACATCCATACGATGCTTTAAGAAAACTTCTATTGTACAAGGAGCAGCATAATTTTTGACTTTTTAGAGTCACGTAGCCAAAGGGTGCCAACGGAAACCTCTTACCAAACCTCCGCCGTCCGTATGTCTGTCAGCGGGCTCATGTACCGTAATAGGTAGGGATTTTTTTTCATATTTTACAAACCATAATAGGGGAAAATTTTCAGTCTTTTTTTTCTGGTGTAACCTTCAACTTACGGTCCTTATTCCACTTTTATACTAGTGAAAGGGTATTCGCTTATTCAGAAAAGTGATACTTATTCCATGTTAGCTTTTGGCAACGGCTTCGCCCGCACGGAGGTCGGAAATTATCCCACGGGAACGGACATACTACCGGAATAACAGGTAACCTACCTACGTGTTAATCCAGGTTATAAACTATTTGTGTCCAAATTCGTTCGGCCGCTTTTGCGTGATTCTGATTAAGTAACAAACGTCCAAAATATGTGTCACATCACTACATAGTATAAAACAAAGTCGCTTTCTCTGTCCCTATATCCCTATGTATGCTTAAATCTTTAAAACTACGCAACGGATTTTGATGCGAGTTTCTTTAATAGACAGAGTGATTCAAGAGGAAGGTTTATATGTATAATACACCGACCTAGGTATAATTATAGCCTAGTTTATAATAATTAAAAGAGTGTCCATGTAGTTTCTTGCCCGTTCTTCTCCATAGGTACCTACGCTTTGGAATGGGCAAGTAGCTTCATCTTTCTAATTCACCGACCTTGATAATTAAAAGTGCCTGTAATTGGTTTATTTGAAATAAATGCTTTGAGTTTGAGTTTTGAGTTTTGAATATTAATAGGAAAGTTAGGAAAGTTTAAATAGGTTGATCTTACTAATGTAGATTCTATTACATATTGTGAATGGGAGAACGTTGTAGGCCTCACAGACATAGATTTATAGACGATTTTCTATTCTTTATTTTCATACCTCTAAGTACCTGGTACTTATTGACAGGCCTGCACTGTCCTCCCATACCTATTATAACTGTAATTTGAAAACATTGTAAAACCCAATTATTTTTAAAAGAGTAACCGTGGAGTTTCTTGCCGGCTCTTCTCCATAGGAAGCGACAAATTGGAACCGTGCACCTAGATTCTGACGTTTCATAAGTGCCCTTGCAGGTTTATGTGAAATAAAATATTTTGATTTTGATTTTGATTTTGAAAGAATATATTTCTGCCGCCGATCACTCAGCTTACCAGCTTAATATTCCAGTTGGAGCATATAATGTGTTGGCTAAATCAAATGCGTAAAAAATTCTTCAACGGTCCCTTGGGATACGTTTTAATTACCTAAGAGATTTCGATTATTACTATTACCCTGGCAAATATACCGGACTGGCTAAAACCATATGACAAATCGCACACCTAGATCTATAGGGAGCTAAGTCAAAAGTTGGGACTTTTCACTTAGGCTTACCATTGAATTCCTTAACTCACTACCTATCGACCAATAAAACAGATTTAAAAATATGTTTCTAGTAGAACTTGCAAAGCAAATATGTATACAGATAACTTCTCCAGTGCACAGGAACACGGTAAACAGTTTTTGACCTTTTCCGAAAAAACTGCTTCTTTGAGTTAACTTTGCACCCTAGTTGCGATTAATCATAATCGGTTTCATTTTGACAGTTCAACAATATTCATTGCGTTATTTACGTGGCTGAGCAGACGCATTTTTCGAACATATGAAGCAATGGTTTAGCACTCTGTTTCAAAACGAAACAGATCATGATTAATCGTGCGTTACGCAATTAGGGTGCAGAACTTGACCAAAATAATGGACCACTCGGTAAGTATAGGGTATACATACCGAGTGGTCCGTAACAAATATGGTCAAGTACAAACCAAAGAATAATTGTTCAAATCTGTTCAAGTTCTGAAAAACAAAATACAACCGAATGGACAACCTCTCTCTCTTCTCTCTCTCACTCTTCCTTTTTTTGATCTCTGTTAAAAACATACCATGATATATGAATTTAAATACTGTCTTGATGACGTAACATTTCTCCAGATGGAAATTGCAACACTGTTTGGTGAAATATGAAAAACCCCATGTTTAACCAAAAACGTATTTACAAGAATTGCTTCAGGAAAAAGTGTACGTAATACATGGTCCATGGTACGAGCCTGATTCTTAGCAAATGGTTTAACAATCTGTTTCAAAACGAAACAGATTATGATTAATCGTGAGTTACGGAATTAGGGTGCTGTTTAGATCTAGGTGTGCGACATATTATTATAACATAATCAGCCCACAATGTTCCCACTGCTGGGACACGGGAAGCCCTCCTCGCTTCGAGATAGGGCCCGCGTGGTGGATCTAGGACTTGCCACAGTCCTTACGATGTTTTCCTTCACCGTTTTGAGAGCAGCGTTAATTAAATTAAAATTACATGCACAAAGTAAAGTACCTCGTCAGAGCCGATACCACTGGGGGCCAGCACTGCTCAAAACCACATGCTTTGCAGCAATAATAATTCTAATTCCTCTTTGTAGAGTCATAGGAATTACCAGTATTATCTACCTACTAAAAGTTACTAATAACGATCACAAAAAGTACCTTTTTTAATAAACATAGGCCCGATACTTAGTCACATGCATATTTTTAGAACTTAACTCGCTATTGAACCTTGCAAGTTCGTTTGGAAAATCCCAAACATTATGGAGGCTTGTTACAAATAAGTAAATTTACTTTTAATCCTCGATAGGGTTGCCAAACAATGATTGTGGTCTTTTTTTTTTGAGGCTGGGAAGGCATCAAATAACTTCTCCCGTTGTGGGTGGAGCGGAAGGGCGTGTCTGACTTTTACTGACTAAAACCCACCCGAGTTTCTTTAGTTGCCTGTGTGCCAGGGGCACCCCTGGCAGGCATCGGCCTTTGTAGACCTCACCAATTGGTGCTGACATCTCTTTGAGGCGCTTGTGGAACACAATGCGCTGTCGACCCGGGCTTGATCCTCAACAGACAGCGAGCTACCCATTACTCGTCATCCGCAAGCCCGCGCCTACGGTGGCTGAGAATCAGCCTGGGATTCCCGACATTTAGGGCGATGACTGTAGTTGGTTGAATCATTAGATGGCTACAAATGACGGTTATTTTAAAACTAGCTTCTGCGCGTGACTAACTATCTTGTTTCGCCGACCCACCCCGTCGCATCGCATCGTTTTATCTAACTCTTTTTCTTTTTGCTAGGCTCCTAAGGTCCATAGCGTGTATAGCCTATCTAATAGCTTTCCTCGATAAATAGGCTACCTAACATTAAAATAATTTTTCAATTTGAACCAGTAGTTCCTAAGATTTGCGCGTTCAACCAAACAAACTCTTCGGCTTTATAATATTAAGTACAGATAACTACTAATGATTACGATCGCGGCAAAATTATTGGTGATATCTCTAATACCATAATATTGTTTATTCATTGTCTTACATAGGTATTAATTCAGATTATTATAAACGCTATGCCATAAAATGAAGTGAAGTAGCCCACCTGGCATCGGAAAGAGGACCTAAGCTACCATTTATCAGGCTGCAAGGAGGGTTCCAGAAAGAGGAACCTGATAAAAATGCTAGAGGTGTCAAATATTTGGGGGAAAAGCCTAGGCGTTCTGACGTTTCATAAGTGCCCTTGCAGGTTTATGTGAAATAAAATATTTTGATTTGATTTGATTTGAGGCCAATGATTACTAGTTAAATAATCGGATGGTACAACCCTATGCTCAGAGTGTCTCCTATATATAAAATGTAATTAAACGTTTTGGTATGGTTAATTAAAGTAAATAAATAAATGAACACAATGAAGTAAAAAGGCATTGTCAAAATTCGATTGTACATCCGCGTTGAAGCAGATTATGTGCTAAGTATAAGCTAATCATGGTGACTTTGAAGAATTCGTTGTTTTTAAGATTTTCTGGATAGAAACAGTAAATGATAACTCATTGTGCGCACTACTGCCGAATAGCGCGGAGATAATTTATGATTTACGAGACAAGTTTTGTTGTTCTTTTCTTTTAGTATCGTATCGATACAAAAAATTCAAAATTCTGCTGCCCGAACTACACTCACTGACGCGGTCTTATGTTCATCAAATTCACAGGTGACAGGGCCATACGGCGCAGGATGGAAGGTGGGCCACTGTCTGTGGGGAGCCGCCACATACGCACTTGAGATCTGAGCCGTCCCTAAGCCCCCATCTTTCGAGATCATTACAAATTATCACAAGGTCACAAACAATTTAGAACGACATGTGAATTTGCCTTTTCTCCGTCTGACTTGGGTTCGTAGTTTGTTTCGAAATTTCTAAGTCGGTCTCAAATGGTTCGATCAAATTGTCAGGGGGTTTATACTGCTCCTGCCATAGATTATTACATCTTGCTGTGGAGGCGTTACTATTGACTGGACTAGCTGGACCCACGCACCCTAGAATACTCTTTGGGGTCTTCGACTTCTGGGGCACTAAGACTGATTTTTGTAGTTCTAATAGAGTGACAATACTTCTGTACGGAGACAAAACATTCAAACTTTAAGTTCTGAGTTGAGATGCATGATTACAGATAAATGTGTGCAATGACTAGTCAGTCCTGTCTAGAGAGGCACAGGCTTTCCTCAAAAGAACATTTCAGACACCAATCCACATGGTCTTCATATGATCTAACCAAGACTATGTCTGGACTTTAAAAGAGACTACGACCCCTGAGTTTGTTTCAGCCTTTCTTCACAGAGTAATCAGAAAGGAAATGTCGACCTCATCTAGTTTTAAAAATAGGATTGATGTGTAAAAGTGTAAGTATAAACCTACTAATAGAAATAAAATCATTTATTTATTTAACCATATAACTGAACAAGATACGGTTTAGATGTCATATTTTATCAGCTGGCTTATCCTGCATCGTGATTCCTCTTTCTTAGTGGTTCACAACAAAGGCGAGACAATTATCAACCAACGATTATCTAAACATCTTTGAACATAAATATCATCGCTAAGAAGTTTTAAATATCATATTTCTAAAACGTACACAATAAAATGTAGTATTTAGTATTCATAGACTTTTAAATGGATTTCTTAACTAAACCGGCTTGAAGCTAAATAAAGTGAATAATATCCAGACTGGAACATGTCTGACTACTTTTACGAAGTTTTTTTAAATATTAAAGACAACATGTTATAAATTAATTAATCATTAGGGATTATGTTTCATGTTATTAATGCTATTTGTGTTAGGTACCAAAACGAGTAAAAAATATAAGAGTTGAGCCACAAAATATTTTCTGCTAAGCCAAAACTTTTCTTACCATTAAGATTGTATTTATATTACCAAAAATTTTGATTCCTTTTCGAAATCATAATCACAAACAGCTTACTGGCAGCTTAGCTAACAGTTTACGCGTAATCCACCATGCGAGCCTAGTGCGGGTTGGCGGATGTCACATGAATTTTTGGTTCTAGGACATGGGCGGTTACTTCACGAAGTTTCCCTTCACTATTTTGAGAGCAGTGATGATGACACACAAGTAACGTACCTGCCTGGATTCGAACTCACGACATACAATTTGTAAGTTGGTGCCGATAAAACACTGGGCCACCGCTGCTCTAAATCATGATTTTTGTAGAGAAGACTTCTTTAGGTACGCGTTGAGTGCTTTTTGAATGAACAAAAATTATGGAACACGCATCATCGACACCGAACGCTTTCCAGCGACTACAGGGATGAGTCGCGCGTTGATGTCTTTTACACGTAATTGTTCAAGTTTTTTGGGTGAACAAAAATCATAGAACTCACGTCATCGACACCGAACGCTTTCCAGCGAGTACACGGATGAGTCGCGCGTTGATGTCTTTTACACGTAATTGTTTAAGTTTCCACTTCTGTCGGCACTCCCGGAGTGCCACTGTTTTCTTTTTTTTCAAATTGTGTTAAGTATCTTCTCTTTTTCACAATAAAAATTACATAAGACAGTCCCCTAAAATACCCGCCGTTCGTCACAACTAACTACTCAGCAAAACTTGTTCCGGAAAATAGTATCTACAAAAACGCTTTGTGCTAGGGTGTGATTTTCCTTCTCTACGGGATACATTTTTAACCAGCGCGCAAACTCTAACCATGAATTCAGCATATCATTTTAGACCTCCCCTAGCGTAGAAATGTTTCGTCAGTAATACAAAAAAAAATCAGCTGTTCCATATTGGTCCACCACATTGGTCTAGAATAATATGCTGAATTCATGGTTACAGTTAACACACTGGATAAAAATTTACCCTGTATATCCAAACTTGAATGTTAGCAAAGTTGTAATTTCTCTGTTTATCATCAGAAATGTCCTTAACAGTTGTTTTTGTGGGTAAAAACACGACATCATTAACGAGAAATGTCCTTTTGTTGCATTTTACTTAAATACTTGTTTCTCCGTATCATTAATTTTTGTGGAAAATCCACGGACACAGCTCACATAAATCGGCATTTCGTAAAAAAGAAAAAAATACTGTTACTCACTATAATAATGTTCCCACTGCTGGGACACAGGCTTGCTCCCTGTCATGACCAGAGATCGGATATTCGGATGCATTACCTAAAGTACATTTTTTTAGTTATGAAAGTATGGAAGCGGCTTGTTGTAATATATTTTTTGTAAGCAAAACCCTGGATGCCAGGAATACCGGGAATGCATAACTAGTCAGGTTTATAGTATGAAAGCGACTTCTAAATTATTAGGATTGCATAACTATTCAGATGCATATTTATTTAAAATTAACCCCGATGAAAATATGTGTATGTAGGGTGTAAGACTGTAAAAGAAGGGATGGTTTATGTTAGTTAAAATAAATATTCTTTTTTACCTTAAATGAAGAATATTTTCGATACAAAAGCGCGTTCCATATTAGCCAACATTTTAACTTTAGGTGAATAGGTAAGCATCCGAATATCCGATCTCTGGTCATAACTCACCACGCGGGCCTCGTGCACCCAGCACTGGTGGATGTCACATGTCTTCAAACTTTTGGTTCTAGGCATGAAGTAATGAAAGTTCTCACAATGTTTTCCTTTACCGTTTGAGAGCAGTGTTAATGAGATCAATTTTTTTTTAAAATTGGAAGTCGATTGTTTTTATGTTTATTTTCAATAAACTTTTTATTTTCAATAAACTTTTTATTTAAAAAAAATTTGGGGTAGTACCTACCCCACAGAAATTCGTATACCTTCACTTGCTAAACAAATAAATAACAGTGATAGGAAATTGTTAAAACATCATCAACATAAACTAAGTGGGAAAAATAGGTACGTATTATCGAAGCTAACTCAACAACCACCAATCAGAACTTGACCAAAATGATGGACCGAGTGGTTCTGTACAAATATGGTCAAGTACTAACCAAAGAATATTTTTTTCAAATCTGTTCAAGTTCTGGAAAATAAAATACAACCTCTCTTTCTTCTCTCTTTTTTATCACACAAAGTGTCTGGGTTCGAACTCACGACCGTACTTGTAGGTAAGTCGGGGCTCATACTACCAGGCCACCACTGCTCCCAAGCTACTCTCTACTGTTACTCAAGCTCATACAAAAATATCAATTACATACTCCAGCTACTTTTGCTCCATTTCGCCTAATGTCACCAACGTCGCGAGGTCTAATGCGGTACATAAATAACGTGTCTGGTCCAGACCAGATCATCGAGGGTAATTGTCCATGCGTCTGTACCCTCAGGGGACTTAAGAGTTATATCTGACTTCCGATCGTGAAATGTAAAATTAAATGTCAGTGGTTACATAATTATTTTGAAGAGGTAAATAAAATGTCTTCCGTTTTAGAAGTCCTGGGTATGGTCTTGTTTTTTAAAGATTATCAAATACACATTAAATAACATTACGCCGTTTTTCCTCAAAGAGTTAGGCTGTGGTGCATCATCATTCATTATCATTTCAGCCGAAAGACGTCCACTGCTGGACATAGGCTTCCCCCAAAAGGGAGGTTTTGCCATAATCGCCACGCTTGGCAGGCGGTTTGGCGATCACAGTATGGTGGTGAAATGCATAGAGAACGCTGCTGCTCATTCTCCAGTAAGTCCCTCAGTCGCTTTCTACGACACCCACGGGAAGAAATGGGATGGTGCTATTCTTTTACGGCCGGCGCCACACGGAACTTATATAGCTCAAATAAATGTTATTATTACTGCTACTATTATTGCTGGGCAATATCAAATACGTCAATGCTTTTGTGATTGAGTTAAAAGTATGTCTATGCCTTTTCTCAACTCTGTTGGGGTCAGCTTCCAGTCATACCGAATGCAGCTGAATACCAGTAATTTCACATGGAACGACTGCCAATCTGCCCTCCACGACCCGGTTACTGTGTAACACGATATGCCTTAGTAAGACTGATTGTCACACTTTCTGTCTTCTGACGACCTTTAATGACTGTCAAAGATCCACGAATGACAGCCGGTACCAACGGCTTAACCGAAGCCGGTACAAACAGCTTTCCGAAGCACAGAGGGGTCTCGGTAGGTAAAGATTAACACCCATCAAATCAAAATCAAAAGTCATTTATACAAACTAGGCTGAGACTCAACTCTTTTTGAACGTCAAAATTACATAGGACAGTCCCCCAAAACGCCCGCCCTTCACCACTTCCTAGTGCTTTAGCTGGGACGTCATCCATGGACTAACCGCGGCCAGCGTAGTTTAACCTGAACGATCGTCCCATGCGACTGTGAGACTTGGCCACAAGCCTCCCTCTGAATATGTAGTTGAATCCTACTATAGTATATGAGGTGTTAAAAAATTAATGTTTAGAAATTTAAGGAGTTTCACGAAAAAAATATTTATACACAACAATCCGTTTCGAAGATATGCAATATTTTCCCCACGCAGTAATGATTAAATATGCACATGCGCACCGTACCTACACCGTGTATGCACAGACAGCCGCGCGAGCGAGACGAGCGCGTTGTCAAATACCTACGTAAACAGCTGATTCTAATTTTCCCATCACATTTGTCAGATTTTGGACTGGAAATTTATCGAACTTACCTAAAATTAAAATCGTTAATTTTTTTTGTTTTTGCAATATGTTAGTTTTTTGATAACGAGCAAGTACATGAAATTCGGAACATTAATTTTTAACACCTTATACACATACATGTGTGTATATACACCGTGAAATTTTAATGGTTGTTTTCCCGCAGCGAAATGGTTTTGTCTTGGTAATACAATCGTTTTATAAATAAATAAAATATTAAAAACAAAAAATGGCAGATTAATCATTGTGAAAAATCACCACGTACGAGAGTTTATTTTGCTTTTAACATTTATGCATCGCTGTTCCCTTTGGTCGGAGGTGCATGCGTTTCGAATAGTACCTACAAGTTACCTCTAGTAGTGAGTAGTGTTTTATCGAGTTGATGAATATTTTTTAAATTCTTTTGAAACAAAAAAATCATAGTTTTATTACTTTTACTCTATGCTTCGAAAGTACTCCTTATGGCAAGTTGTTCTGCCGCGGGAAAACAACCATTTAAATTTCACGGTGTATATCCTACTAATATTATAAATGTGAAAGTTGTGAAGATGTTTGGATGTTTGTTCCTCAATCACGTCAGAACGGGTGAACGGATTTGGATGAAATTTGGCACACAGATAGATTATAACCTGGATTAACACATAGGATACTTTTAACCCCGGTAATCCATTCCCGTGGGATAATTTTCGGCCTCGATGCGGGCGAAGCCGCTGGCCAAAAGCTAGTTGATGTAAAAGATGGTAAAATTCAACATGGAAGCTATCTCTGCAGGTATCTATTTCTATCGACAAGCAGCATCGCTGTGTTTGCCGATGAAAATTACAGACACTTTATTTAGTACACGTTTTACTCTCTTTTGAGGTCAGGTTTAGCCCGTGTTTTCTATTTAACCACCTTTGACATCGAAATCAACACAAAGATCAAGGCCTGTTGCAAAGTCCAACTATTTAAAGTCACCTAACACCAAATTAAGTTATAAATAGTTGTCGTGCTACAGAAAAAAGAAGTCTTAGGGTTTAGTGTTTTAAGCCTCCTTTTAAGCAAAAATGAAAAACAACAAAATTAAAGACTTGTATAATAATTTCGGAAATCGTTGTTTTTGTATTTTCGTTTTTCTGCCACGGATTTCAAAATTGAACTTATCTTGGGCTTAGTTGTGTTTTTTTTTTTTTGTTATTGGAAGTCGATTGCTTTTATTTTTATTTTCAATAAACTTATTGTTATTAAATTAGCTGATCCGGCTAACCTCGTACCGCCATATTTTATTTCTCCAGTCGCGACTGGTAAAATCAAATCAAATCTATTATTTCGTCAAAGATCTGTCAAAGTCTTCTGTCACATACCGTCAATTACTTTTTGTATTAGATTGTAAAAATTAATTTTGATCAAATCTGTATACTTTTTTTTAAATTTTCGATATATACAAACCTCGTCCTGACAATAAGGAACACATAAAAAAAGAATCTTCCAATTTGGTGCAGTCGTTCGGAAGTTATGCGTGAACATACATTTCGGCGATTCATTTTTATATGAATAGAAATAGATTTTTAGGGGTAGTACCTGCCCCACAGAAATTCGTATACCTTCACTTGCTAAACAAATAAATAACAATGATAGGAAATTGTTATAACATCATCAACTTACACGTAAAAAAAACTTAAACGGAATCATCAATTTAAACGGAAAAATAGGTACGTATTATTGAAGCTAACTTAAAAACCACTAATCAGCACCCTAATTGAAGACACTGGCTCCTGTAACACAGGTTGCTTCCTAGCGCAGGAGCCAGGGCTTCAATTTAGTATGTTACACCTGTATTTTGTGTCAATAAACAAATTTATTATTATTTTACTAATTGCGTAACTCACGATCAATCATTTTATCTGTTTCATTTTGACAGTTCAACAATATTCATTGCGTTATTTACGTTGTTGAGCAGACACATTTTTCCAACATAAGAAGCAATGGATAAGCAATCTGTTTCAAAATGATTCAGATTATGATTAATCGCGCGTTACGCAATTAGGGTGCAGAACTTGGCCAAAATAATGGACCACTCGGTAAGTATAGTTTATACATACCGAGTGGTCCCTAACAAATATGGTCAAGTACAAACCAAAGAATAATTGTTCAAGTTCTGAAAAACAAAATACAACCGAATGGACAACCTCTCTCTCTTCTCTCTCGCACTCTTCCTTTTTTTGAACTCTGTTAAAAATATGCCAGGATATATTATGAATTTAAATACTGTCTTGATGACGTAACATTTCTCCAGATGAAAATTGCAACACTGTTTGGTGAATTATAAAAACCCCATGTTTATCCAAAACAACTTTTTTACAAGAATCGCTTCAGGAAAAAGTGTACGTAATACATGGTCCATGGTACGAGCCTGATTCTTACGAACGAATGTGATTTTATAATATCTTCGGTATTATTTTATCATTTTCCTTACCAGCGGTCTCAACCTTGACACAATTCCGAATGTTTACCGAAACGTGTAGCATCTTTAGAAAGTAAAGTGAATTTGAATCTTAAGCACATGGTTCCTGGTTGAGAAGTAGTCTTTACCTCATGTGATGTAATCAGTCAGTGACCTTTTGCAGTCCACTGCCGGTCATAAGTGGTTCTAAGGCAGTTGTGCCATGTAACACTTGTTCGTCCGGGTTGCTATAACAACTTAAATGTTACGAGAATCGTCAACCACAAACTATTGTAGGATAGGTAAAGTTGCGCGATCATTATTTGGCGTCCTCTGTTGCTCTCGTGTCGGCAATTCGACACGTACTTGCTAATTATAACTGAAATGAGGATAACTCATGCCGTCGTAAAAATATACTATAATATCTGAGTGAGGGTGACCATCTTCACATACGTACCAAAACCCTTCCGTGTCTCGAAAAGCACGTTAAACCGTTGCCGTTGGTCTCAGATGTCATTTATGGATGTTTGACAGTCGTTACGGGTCGTCAGAAGCCCGAAAATTACCTAGTAGGCAACTAGGTTGTATGTATAAGCAAAAAAACTGTCGCCACTATTATATTATCATAGGTTATCCTTTGTAGCAAATAGGTTTCAATTTAATCATAAACGCGACACTGAATTGCTTATTACAACGAGAATAAAAACATAAGGAATCAGGCTTTAGAGCAATGTTCGCGAAAAGTTTTCGCTACGAAGAAAAATGACCAATCAAGGATCAATGTCTTAATTTATTTGGGATGGAAGCAAGAGTTATTATTCCAGTAGTTTAATTTATCTAGTCTCCAATCCCGAGTTCTGGAACTTTTACCGCCTTATTACAAATCGCGATGTAACTTTAGTTCTAGCGTAAAGCTCAGAGCCAGTTTTTGCATTTCCGACTTGATTTCGATTTGGGTAAAGTTCTTAATTAATGCAACAAAAAATACAACTTAGCACCGAACTAAGTTTTATAAAAAAAAACTGCATTTGTACACATGTTGTGTTTTTAATTAAAAAACTGACTTGGTGGTTTAAACTTGAACTAAATAGCAACCTTGTTTGGAATAAGGGGGTTAAAAATTAAGCAAAAGATTACCACTGGGAATCTAATGAGTAGCGACATGAAGTTAAAGGAATAGGGTGTCATGAATTACTACTACTCGTACAAAAAACTAGTCGTTCAGTAACCGTCCAGCAGCATGTCTTGGCGATAATCCTAATCACCTGTAGGAGCGACTGGTATTTTTATAACCACATTTATCTAAGAGCATCAAATCAAGATTGTTCTCAATACTGTATTCCTACAACAACTTACTTGAACAAGCAGATCCCCTGCTCATATAAATTACTACTCATAACAAGTCTACGATCATTGAAATTCAGGACACTGGCGCCCGCACCCATTTCTTTACCGTATGTTTTCTATGCCTGGCAGGCTAAGGGCTCATTAACACTGGCTGAGTTTCTCGCCTCGAATATACTATTGAGTATCGAAAGGAGACAAATTACCTTATAGTTGACTAATGTACACAGCACTTATGATATTTGCCTGTCTAAAAGTGAAATTGCGAAAACAAAATCGATGGAGAGTTTTTGTTTCTTACGTGTAAAGATGACATTTTTTAGCAATAACTACGATGGAACACGAAAAATAACGCTCTAAAAAGTATGAAGCTAGAAAATATACTCATCTGAAAGCTTTAAGACCTGCCAGGGGTACGGGTTGTTCGAAAGAGATACCGTGGCCCCTGGCACACAGGCAACTGAAAAAACACGGCTGGGTTTTAGTCGGCAAAAGTCTGACACGCCCTTCCTTTCCACCCAGAGCGGGAGAAGTTATTTTATGATATCCCACCCTCAAAAAAAACCTTCTACAATCATTGTATGGCAACCCAAAAAAAGCTTTAGGACAAATTGACATACGGAAATACGGAAATTGAATATTGAAGTACGTATACCTACCACTTTGTCCTAAAGCATAAGCGATCATAAGACCGCTTACTACTGTTAGAACGTATTGTTTTATTAGGGTAGGTGGCATACGTCAACGGCTTTTAGATGAGAATATTTTCTAGCTTCATATTCTTTAGAGGGTGATTTTGCAGTAGTTCGGTTTTCGTTTTTGAACTTACTTTTTACTAAAACTATTTTGGGGTTCACTAACACGGTATATATTTTAGAAATGTGATCATTAAACATTTTCCTTTGACACCAAAAACGGAATCATTAAAAAAACTTTTATCAAAAAAAAAAAAACAATTGACTTCCAAAAAAACACTACAAAGTGAAAAATTACTTTAATTTCGGAAGGCAGTGACAAAAAATTACCTCCAAATATCAAATATATCCAAAGTCACCGACTTCAGAAATTATAGATACCCTTTTCACTTTTCCGTAGTCGAGTAAAAATATATGGGACTGACATAAGTTATAAAAAGCTTATGTCAATCCCGTTGGAAAGCAACGTACAAATTCTAAACTTCACTAGACCCGCGGGAGTGTGCGATAATCGCCTGACAATTCTTGCCTACGAGTCTCGCATGGTCATTCTCGCTTCTCGACATCGCGCGACGGCCGAGAAACATACCTCCGTGTAAATAATCCTTTAAGTTAATAATAGCCACGCTAGCCAGGTGTCCACAAAAAGCTACCACAAGCGTCTGTCACTCACGCCAAGGTCGAAAAACATTAAAATTGAATCATGATAATAGGAACTTGTTTTAGTTTGTGCGTTTGATAGACTGTTGAATTGATTAGCTATATCATTACATGAAATGTAAGTTATAGAATTGTTATTTTTTTTAAATGGATAAACTATTGTTTTCTTACCACGTGGCTTGTTAGGTACCTGACTAAATTTTTGAGGCGCCTACAATAATTTTGAGCAGTACTAGTCTACAAGTATAGCATTTTTCATAGGTTATAAAAAAAAACTTAACTGTTCCATACATTTTGATCGCGTTGGTATTGCAGCACTTTTCAATGAAACATCAGACTTTGTTTTGATAGCCGTCATCAACGCTGGCGCCAGCTAGTTCTAGAATCATTTATGCTGATGGCAAAACGCGCACTGGTTAAAAAGTTTTTTTTTGTTTATGTAATTACAGAAAATATAAGCAACTAGCTTTTGTCCACGGCTCCGCCCGCGTAGATGTCGGTTATCGCGTAAAAATGTAGCCTATGTCCTTCTCCATATCCCAGGCTATATCTTTGCCAAATTTCATGACGATCGGTTCAGTGGTGTATGCCTGAAAGCGTAACAGACACAGAGTTAGGTACTTTGGAATTTATAATATTAAATAGGGATTTAGGCATTTGGAAAAGTCCTACGCAGATCATTTTTTATTGAAATACTTGTGTAGGTTCTGTGAGTTTAATGACTGCAACATGTCACTGTAATCTCTAAGTTGTTTGGTCTAAGAAAACTGTTTTGCTCAAATGCTGTTAGGTACTCGACAAACCATTATTTTTACCTTTACCATGTTTATTTATGAAAAGTTGTAACTATCTACAGTTTCTGGCATTTGATTTTAATGCCAGAGCCTGTAAAATTTCTATGAGTTAAAATTGCATAAAAGTGAGTTGTTTGTTCTGTCGTTACGGGTCGTCAGAACCCCGAAAGTGACAACCAGTCTTACCAAGGGGTATCGAATTACCAGTAACTTGTTGCAAGGGCAGATAGGCAGTCACTCCATGTAAAATACTGGTACTGTCATCCGGTTAGACTGGAAGCCGACCCCAACATAGTTGGGAAAAGGCTGGGCAGATGATGATAACGATGAGTTTTTAGTTAGAGTTATTTTTTATACTGAATGATAAGTTTTAGTTAATTTTATTTAGATGCACCTGCTCCAATTTATGGGTGGATATTAGACAGGTACTTGGCTTAACAAAACCTGGCTAAGGTCTATAAACTTGATCTGATATGATTAGCATTATTCTGTATTTTTAACTAGCTACTGCTCTCGGTTTCGCCCGCGTGGTTTTCGGAAATTATACTCAATACTCAATTCTCTATTACATTCCATATGTATTAAATAGATGGTATAAATATTGAGATCAATATGGATCCTGTCGGGCACAGCAAAATTAGGAGAGAGGATGAGGGCTACGTACAAATTCAAGCAATTCAATTAATTATTATTATAAAATTACTAATAATTTTATAATAATCTCTAAATATGTATAATTATGTACAGGTATATATATATATATATATATATATATTATGAGGTTTGTGTATATAGGTTCAGTATATTTATTATTTTAATTTTATGTATTGCATAAGAATAATAAGTTCATTATTATTAAATTATGTTATTATTTAAGTCAACGTATTTTCATATTTATATTTGATTTTCGATATTTATATACAGGGTGTTAAAGAAATTGCGTGCTATAGCTTCAGGGCGAGTTCAGTATCGATAAAAGAAACCGTAAAAATAAAAAATAAATACCTTTAAAAAGTAAAAAAAACCAAATGTATTCGGACGCAAGAAGTGAAGGACAAAATGACAACGCGTTCGATAGTAGGTAAGTAATAAAAACATTTCAACAAATTAAATAATTTTAATTCTAAACGATTGCTATTTTAAGTTAGTAGGTACTAAATTTGTTTGATCTTCCAATATTTTTTTCCTTGGTTGCTTTATCGATACTGAACCTACCCTCCTCCTTGCGTGACCGTGGACCGTGGATCGTGACCTCCCTTCAGTATCACCTTCTGTCGGATGATCTTTCTCTATCTGTCTCTGTCTCTGGCTTTGTGAAGGGCACTGTGGACTGTGGAGTCAAGGGCGGTGTGGATCTGGTCAGACCATTGTATAGGGCTGCGTCCACGAGGCCTTTTCCCATCCACCTTGCCGGTCACGATTAGCCTTTCAAGGTTGCTATCGTCTTTCCTCGCAATATGACCGAAGTATTCCAAGACTCTGCGTAGGTACTCGGATGACAGCCGTGAGGAGATCCCGCAGTATGGAGACGTTTGACCGAAATGCTGTCCAGGGGATACGCAGCATCTTTCTCCAGCACCACATCTCAAAAGCGTCAACGCGTTTTCGGTCAGCAGCTTTCAGCGTCCAAGTCTCAGCGCCATACGAGAAGATCGAGAAGACCAGGGTCCGTACCAGTCTGGTTTTGGTTTTTACCAAAATGTTGCGATCTCTCCAGATTTTTTCAAGCTGAGACATGGCGCTTTTAGCCATGCCAATTCTCCTGCGCACTTCCTTCTCCCCAGAACAGAGAGATGTCAGCACCAACTGATGGGACCCGGAAGGGCCGATGCCTGCCAGGGGTGCGGGTTGTTCGAAATAGATACCGTCGCCCCCGGCACAGAGACAACTGAGGGAACACGAGTGGGGGGTTTTAGTCAGTAAAAATCTGACACATCCTGCTGCTCCACCCAGAGCGGGAGAAGTTATTTGATGATTTCCCACCCAAAAAAAAGGATTTAGACATTGTTTTGTCGACTCTTACGACTCCCTGACTTGAGCCATACAGGGTGCGAAGTAGGGCAATGAGATGGTTTGGTACTCCAAGTTCTTGCAGGACTCTCCACAAGCAACCCTAGATGACACTGTCGAAAGCTTTGCTGTAGTCGACGAAACACATTACCACTAGCGTATCAAATTCGTATGCCTTCTCAACAAGCTGCCTGACATTGAGAATTTACTCTCAAGTGCTCCTGCCCTTCACGAAGCCTGCTTGCTCCTGCGGAATATGCCAATCCAGGTAGTAGCGGATGCGATTGTTCAGAATATGGAGCAAGATTTTACTGGCATGTGAGGTGGTGTGACTGACAAGGTTCGATAATTGCCGCAGTTCTTAGTTGACCCTTTTTGTGCAGCGGAATAATTACGGATTCTGACCAGTCCTGCGGCCAATCACCGTTTTTCCAGACCTCTGAGCAGATCCGGAAAAGTCTTCGCCTATGTCACCCATAACCTCAAGTATCTCTGCTGTTATTTGGTTACTTCCTGGGGCCTTCTTCTTCTTGAGAGACTATTTAGCAAAAGATATTTCGGAGCGAAGAATCATGGGTTCCAGTTCTAGATCCTTCCAATCCGGGCTAGCTCTGGGGGTTGAATGGGGATCTGCGTACAACTGCGTGAGCAGTGTGTACTGTGAAGTAGGAACGCCATCTTTTGGAAATTTGGTCGAGCTCGTGTAGTACAGTGCTATCGGCATCTTCTATGACCCATGATTTTACTTTGAACTGCTTGGAAACTACTCTAACTTTCTGGAAAAGGTCTGCAGTTTGTAGCTTGTTCGAATGTCTCTTCTTGTCTTTGCAGATGCCCTCAATGAAACCGTTCCTGTAGTGGCGACAACTGGCTTGGATGGTTCTGCTAAGCTCGGAGTATTCAACTATTATTGCACGATCTTGCAGCCCTTTAGTTTTTGCGTTGGATGAGTTCCGATGAAAAATCAGAGATCCACCATTTTTTCTTCAGCTCTGGGTTCTTCTTGTTAGAGACCTGGTCCAGTGCGTCGGTAATATGACCTTTCAAGTGTTTTCACTGTGTGTCAGCGTTAACGTGTTCATGCGGTGGACTGTTCTTCAGTTTCGCCTCTAGCGCCTCTTGGAAGATTGGTTGTTCAGCGGGGTCTAAGCTTCTGGGCTTTGGTGGATTACGTCGAGGCGCCTTTAATCGTAGCGAAAAATTGGCCATGAGCAGGTTGTGGTCAGAGCCGCAGTCTGCGCCGGGAAAGGTCTTAGCTACTGTAACTACGCATAAATGCATTTAGTAAAAGCTGTTAGTTTGACATTACAAACAGACACTTAAATTTTATTTATTTGGAGTAGTATGTATTTAAAGTTACGTCTGTGTTTGGTTTTGTAATTTGGGTTGAAAACAAAAATAATCAGCATAAGGTTAAAAATAAAAATATTGAGTTAATTTACAAAATAATTTATTTTCCTATTACTCTCCCGAAGATATCCATAAATATAAAAATACATACAATTTATTTGATTATGAAGCCTTATTTTATGTAGGTAAAGGCGTTTTATTTTAAATAATAGTTAGCGTCAATGCTCACCGCAAATTCGAAAATAGTTTTAGTAAATAAGTCTATTAGTAACAATAGTAATTCACTAATATGAAATACTTACAAAGACTTTATTTTGAGTACAAAAATATTTAACAAAATTATACAAAATTATTCAAAGCTAAAATTAATGAGTCAAATAACTGGCAGTGACCGTTCATTTTATATCATACAAATATTGGTACATACATTATTCGGCACTTAACGCCTGATTTTACAATTGTTAGAAAAAAATAGTTGGTTACTTTGTCATTAACTAACGCTCTATAAATCTTGCCTGTCTTTGTCATTTTACTTTTAATAAAACGAGACGGCAATAAAATTGTAGAACGTCATAAGCACACTAGTACCAAAAGGTACAAACTTATTTATGTATAGACAGTTATCCAGTACCCATACAAGGTGTTTTTATTTTTTTGCATGGTGTTTTTTAATGTTAATTGTAAAATCGGCTGGCAGCGTTAATTCTAGAGTACCCGATCCTTACTTATTATTAATTATTATATCTAAAGGCAGTAAGAAGCTAAACGGCTTGGTTGTCGCATATTAAAACATTCCCAGTTTTATAAGTCAGGTTATTAAGCTTACTCATAGCAATCTAGTTAATTTAATTTTCAGTCACAATTTTGTGACATTTTTTTTTTTAAAGCTGTGGTATATACATACACAGCAGAGAAAAAACAAAACACAAATTATTAGTTTTAAATTATTCGTTTTATTTTAATTAAAGACTATAAAGAGAGCTTTTTAATTTTTATTAAAATCGTTTAAAATATTTTAAAAGATAGTTTACGTTTCCACATTTTGTTCAAATATAATGCTTTATTTCTGCAAAAAACAACCAATCTACTAATAATACCTGACTACGAAACCCAAATCTTTGTTACATTCAAACACGAACGTAGAACACAGATTGTCTTAAATAAATAAATAAAAGCTGAAGAATGTAGAAGCGAGTACATCAAGCACGTGCAAATGGCACATGTTAGGCTTAAGATTACAGAGAGTCTTACAACTAAATTCGTCGAGGTATCAAGCATTATTTGATAATGGTATGTCGTACTTAATACGACAAATGATTTCCACATAGATTAAAAAAAACAACACTCTTCAAAATAATTAGTCATTATTTGTTGCCTAAATTGGGCAATCATATTATTTTATAAAAATAACTATTGTTTTCATGTTTCAATATTTTTGAAATTGAAGTTTCAAAGTGTTGCTTAGTGAATCTAACCACGTAGGTTTAATATAAAATGGTTCTTTTTCATCTGTAAAAAATATTATAAAAGAAGTAAAAGCTACCAAAGTTCAACCCTAGTATTTGCTAAGCGTAATAAACCGAAGAGATTAATATTGTTGTTTATTATTATCTCAACAAAGGTGACAAAACCTTATGTAAAAGAAACCGAATCATAAAAATTATTTAGTTATCTTACATAAAAAATACGTTTGTCATACAATGAAAACATTAAGTGGAGAGATGTAGAGATAATTATTAAAATTTTAAATAATACAAACTAAGGTAGTGCTAACATCACATTGTTTGCCTAAGTCTAGATTCAGACGTTTAGGTTGCAAACCCAATAGATGTCCTTGCTCAATTTGTCACCAAACTACATTAAGGTATATTACAAAAGTCCTTATGATTTTGAATCATAGACATTGATTGAAAACGTTCAATACCTCAGCTTAGGAACTTTTAAGGGATCAAGTTGTAGAGAAACATATCTTAAGTAACTGACGGCAGGATCTACTTTTATTCTATTATTGAAATTATTATTTTCTCAACGCCAATTTTGTACTGCATTTCATCTTTACTAATATTATGAAGAGGTAAAAAAGGGGTAATCTCGGGAACACCGGGTACGATTTTGATGAAATTTTGTATATATAGGCTACTTGTTATGGACATACCACGCGGACAAAGCCGCAGTAAGAAACTGGTAAATAATTTAAATATACAGGCTAAACACGAACAATAACTGTGATAGTTTTTTGTTCTCTTTTCAAGGCATACGACGATGGATTAAACGCATAATAGGAAGTTACCTGATATGCTTGCATCCCTAACGATAAGAGGACTTTATCGAACTACTAATTTTCAAATCAATGCTACGAAATAACTAACTTTATAACCGACTATTTACATTTGAGCACTTGCAACACATAGTGCGTACTATGACACTTTCGTAAAAGTTTGAGTCCAACGCGTTGGAGTCCTTTATGAACGGTGCGGCGGTTACCCGGAACCACCACCGGAACCGTTCACGTAGACGTCGGTTGCGGCTCGCTGACCGGCCCGGATCACGCTCTGGACGGTTTGGGCGGCACCCTGGAATACGATAAACAGAAATTAATACTTAAATATAAGCGGATAGCGAATCGTTTAAAAAAGATTTTTACTACATTGAAATTTACTTTACGGTAATGGGTTCTGTTCTTTGTGTAGTCTTTTGGTATATGATTTAGAATTTTAAAGTTACCAGCTACGGTTCGTTTAAATTAAAAGTTTAGTATAGTTGTTATATTACTTATTAATCGATTACGATGAAGTCATGAATATGTTTAAAAATGTTTTATTAAAATGATATTATTTAAGAAGAAATATTTGTGGTCGTTATAAAAATTATTATGATAGTTACGCAATTAGTTACAATTTATAACATAAATCTTCAATACAATCCTTGTGCTGAAAATTATTCAAGATTCAATTATCTTCAATCATTTACAAAATAACTTTGACACTATATTACAAGCAAGCACTACAACAAATTTTATCAACTTATGATTAATTTACACTTAATATGACAAAATATTTACATACGACATTCCATTATAAAATAATACGACATTCGATTAACTTCAAACACAGATAACATCAAGCCTGTGTTCCCCGATGGGTTAGGCAGAAAATATAACTAAACATATTCCAATTTTAAAACAATTAACAACGCTACAATAGAATTTGTTTACCTGTATTGCAGCTCCTAAGAACTGTGAGAAAGCCCTGGTAACATTAATGGCAGCTGACACGAGTTGCCCTCGACCAGGCGGCTGCTCTGACGACACAGCTCTCGGAGGCTCCAGAGGTATCTAGGTGTAAGTCATCGCTGTTAGATATTAGCACGTACGATGAAGATGATAAGAGCATGTATGGTAATGCTGAGGCAGTGAGCTGTGCTGGTGTGGTGTATGTTTAGTTTGAAGATTTTTTTTGAAAATTTCTTTGAAGTTTTAAAAATGTTCATAAATTTAAAATATACTTAATAAATTAATGATTAAATTGGGTTTTTCGTAGCAATAAATACTGCATCTCGAATTACGACACCATTTTCGATTTACAACATTTTGATTTTTTTTTTTAAATTAAATGATCATCAGAATATAATTTAAAAAATAAACAAAAAAATCTTCATACAAATATACAATGTGAATTTAAGTAAACAAGTGCTTTGGGTGATAGTGGAAATTACGGAAGTGACTGAAATAGTGAAGTGACGGATGTGGAAAATGAAATAAAATATGACAATGTAAGAACAAAAAAAGATAATAGTAGAACATAGGTAGAAGAACATGCGATTATGATATATACATATAAGTACACGTAAATCAAATATACACAGGTATCTACACAAATATATACAAGGATATACTACTAAAGGGAAAGTGTAGGTAAGTGAAATATTAGTCAAAACATGCGGAACGTAGATTGATATTAATTCTATTCAACACTGTACAAACACTAAAAGGTTTCAATAACAACAGAGTCATACAATTTTACAAAAAAAGGTATAGTGTACAAAGGTTCCGTAGTTAGATATTAAAATCATCAGTAATTTTAATAGGCAAGCATCCAGCAGAATTATAGGAATTTAGAATAATTAAAATTTTGTTATTTTTAAAGCCAATCGTATTGTTTTACTCACCAACCGAATATGTTACACTGCACAAACACTGGTTATGTAACACTTTTTTCAATTTATTAATAAATATCTACACATTCAGGTCATTATTATAATTATATGTATAGTCAACTGGCTATATTAATAATATTAACACTAAATCTACATGTACTATCTACAGAAAGAAGATGTCATTACTCATTCATGTCAATTTGAATGTTACCAAATCCCTTGGAAATGTTTCATGGGGTATGGTATGTTATGGCGGTGGATGACACCAAGGGATAAGGAATAAATTGAACTAGACTTTAGCATTATTTACAAAAGTATTTCTTTAAGAATCTTAAATAAATTATATGAAAACTCGTGGTATTCATTTCAAGCTTAGTTAATTTCGTAAAGTCTTGTCAATTTCGGTAAAATTTTGTTATATACAACTGGTGTACTAATAGGATGAGCTGTGGATGGGAAATTATATTATTCACTCTAACTACAACACATACAAAAACACATAAATTAAAAACAATTTATTACAACAAAAAAAAAACGCGCTGCACAATGTTTATGTACAAGCCAATGAAGCCAATGTTTAATAAATAATTTAACTAAGAAAACAAAAATATTACACAAGAAAATCTAAGAAAAAAATTAAAATTATCTTAATTCATGTCTCACTATGTACATCCCACCTGACCTCCATTACTATACAAAAATCTATACAATGACAGACTTAGATTAAATAGGAACAAGTTACTAATAAGATCGCGAAATATTTTAAAAATATTCCATTGAATAAATCTGCTTATTTAATCTAAAGTCTGTTACCAACACCTCATCCCCAATCACATAGTTTAAGTAATAATGATGCGAAACCCACTCTATTTGTTGGTTTATCATCAGCGTTGCCAACGAACGGCCCAGAGCCAAACCAGTTGGCCCTGTTGCTCGTCGACTGACTAGCTGACGCTACTGATGCGGCGGGCCTGGCTGACGGCGCAGGCTCAGGCCTTCTATTAGGCCTTGGGGCTCCAGCTCCTCTTGACCCTGGAGCCGTATCACTCCACTGCTGCCAGAGCCAGGCCAATCCGTCCAAGATGGGCCTCCGCTGCGCTGGCGGCGGCGGCGGTGTCGGCGTCGTCGTCCGCCTTGTCTTCGGCGTCACTACCACTTGGTTGAGTAAAGCCTACGAGGTTACAGTTAATTCTAGAGTTCCTAATGGATTATAGATACATGACATATTGAAATAAAGGCAATGAAATAAGATGAAGAGATAGATGAGAGATATCGAGATAATGGTGCAGAAAGCGGAATGAAGTTACGAGTTGATTGCATCAGTGAAAAGTAAGTTTAGTTTTAAGATGTAAAATGGGTTTTGGAAGAAATTAGTTTTCTTCCAATGTTTTAGGAGAAGTAAGAAAAGTTAGACTAACAGCAAGTCGAAGTTGCTCATCCAAAGAACTTGCCGTGGTGGGACCGAATCCTTGGTCCTTCAGCAAAGCTGCGAGCAACGCGTCGTTGCTCTTGCCGAATTCGGTGCTCAAAGATATAGGCGCTCGCGTCGCTTCGGACACCATGCCCGTCGATTGTGTCTGCATAATCAGTTTCTGTAGGGCCTCGTCCGAAGATTGTCCTGGAACATTTTAAATAACATATTTCAAATATTATTTTTATTAGAACATATTTTAATCTGAGTTAATATCAAAATTAGACTGTAACGACCACTAAAATTAGTTGACTGTTTGTTTCTAAGTTATGTTTTACTTAAGTTACAGTTTTATTTGATATTTCCTGTCGTATCGGATAGTGAGGAAAATATACAAAAAAATTGGTCCATGCTTACCTGTGATAGTGAGTTTACTCCTTTGTGACGTAGTCTCCTTTGCGCCCTGTAATTTGATCAAAGTTTGTAACAACTCCTCATCATCCTGTTGACTTTTGAGATTGTCCTTAACAGCTATTTTTGCACCATAAGGCAAAGTTGTCGTAGGTGCGGTATTTTTAATCTCCTTAACGTTAATGTTAATAGAAGGTTTCGGCGTTAGCGAATCGAAAGGTTCGTTCAACGGTGATGGCGAAGCTAGTAGATTCGAGAGCAGGTTCAAATCATCATGGACACCATTTGGCAGGTTAGGACTCACATTTAGGTCAGGTAGTGTGGGTAAATTGAGTTTGGATGGGTCTTGTCCTGTGGCTTTTAATAGTGCTTGTAGTAGCTTAGTGTCTTCTTGGAACTGTTTGATATCATCTTCAATAGATTTTCCATTGACAGTTGTAGTTGGTCTCTGTGTGGTTGTTGGTCTTTGTGTAGTTGTTGTTGGTCGTGGTGTTGTTGTTGTTGCAGTGGCCGTGGTAGTGGTTGGTCGTGTTGTAGTTGTGGTTGCTGGTCTATTTGTTGAAGGTATCAATTCGTTTCCACTGACAGCTATGTTTTTCCCTGTACGGACTGTTTCACCGGTGCCAGTTTGTATCTCAGTAAGGCTCTTTTCTACAGCTAGAGCTATGATACGATTGGCGAGAGCTGCCTCAGGGTCTTCGTTACTAGGGTTCGTTTTCAGCACACTTTTCTGGAAAATAGAAATCAGTCAATAGTTAAAATTATACAATTTTTTTTTCTTAAGACTGACTTTTAAGCGTTGAGTGTTATTGTTGTTTGTACCTAAAAGGCAAAATTGCCTATAAAAAAGTGGCGATCACACCACAGTATTCATAATTACTAGTGAATAATTTCAATATATTCAGCTCAAAACACTTCAAAGGGAACTTAATTAATATCTTCAAATGTTGTAATAATTAATTACAATAGCACAAATCTAAAATTAAAAAAAATGGTTTGTAAGATTATAAGGTATTCAATTACACTTACCAAGTTATTCAAGAAAGCCAAATCCTCCTCAACGGAGAAGGTAGATGAACTAGGCATTTCTGTTGTTGAAGTGAATCCAGTGAATGGAGCACGACGACCAGTTAATGTTGTTGGAGCACTAATGGTTGTCGTTGGCTGTCGTCCCCGGTTGAAAGGTGTGAAAGTCGTGGAAATCCCAACATCAGTCACAGGCTGTAACGTAGTGGTAAGAGTTCTAGGAGCAAAGGTCTTAAACAGTGGCCCATTAGTTGTTGTAAAGACGGGCCTAACATTCAATGGTGTAGTCGGGTTTGACCCTATTGACGTTGTTTGAGGGTTAGAAGCAATCCTCACGTTGGAAGTAACACCAGAAATTTGTGGAATACTCAAAACGTTGGGATTTTGACCAGTTGCCTGTAACAGAGCCTGTAAAAGTTTCGTATCCTCTTGGAATTGTTTGAGGTCGTCTTCTATTGTTTGTGTTGTTGATGGTCTATTAGTTGTTGTTGGTCTAGTTGTAGTTGTTGTTGGCCTAGCTGTTGTTGTAGTAGTGGTAGTCGTTGTTGGCGTAGTTGTTGTTGGTCTAGCTGTAGTTGTTGGTAGAGTAGTTGTTTGTGTTGTGGTAGGAACTCTATTAGTTGTTAGACTATCTAATGAGGGTATATTTAAGGAAGCAGGATTTTGACCCGTTGCTTGCAATAGCGCCTGTAATAATTTAGTGTCTTCCTCAAACTGTTTGATATCATCTTCTATAGACCGTGCTGTTGTAGTTCCTTGCTGTCCAGTCGTTACTCTTATATTTCCACCGATATTCGGTATAGATAATGTAGTTGGATTGTTTTGATTCGTAAATAACGCCTGTAATAACTTCAGTGGATCAGTGGTTTGCGTTGTAGTTGGTGCTGTTGTTGTAGTTGGTGCTGCTGTAGTAGTAGTTGGTCTTAGAGTAGTAGTTACATCTCCCAACAACAGTGGATTAGGGTTAACATTTAAAGTCTTTGGATTACGGCCCGTCGCTTGCAGTAACGTTTGAAGTAACTGCACATCTTCTCGGTATCTCTTTAGCTCCTCTTCGATACTGATAGTAGTGGATTGAACTGTGGTTGCTTGTGCTGTCGTAGGCGCTTGTGTTGTCGCTGTCGGAGCCACTGTAGTAGTAGTTGTTTGAGCTGGAGTGGTAGTAGTCGTAGTAGTAGTTGTTGTTGTTGTCGTTGTTGTGGTAGTAGTAGGCTCCGTAGTTGTAGTCGTAGGAGCAGGCGTAGTAGTAGTCGTAGGCGGTAGAGTAGTCGGCTGGTTTGTAGTTACCGCCATAGTTACTGGAGCATTTGTGAATGCCGACGATACCACTGTTATTTCAGGAATAATACTCGTAGTTCCCTGAGTTGTTGTTGTTGCGACATTCACAGTTGTCTCCTGTGTTTCTAACTGTGTTGTCTGCGTACTCATTTCGGTCACTGTTGATGTTGACATTGTCTGTATCTCAGATTGTATGGAATTTGTTGACGGTGGTGTTTTCGTAGAAGCCAGTCTCTGTACGTTTGAGTTTGGTTGTTGTACCGTAATCTCGTCTATCGGTATAAATTTAAATACAGCACCTCCATCACCTTCCTCTGGCTTTTCTGTTCGTATTTCTTTTGTCTGTAATTGTTTTTGTTCATATTAAAATATTGACTTCTCATTATTCTGTCATAGTTGCAACAGCAGTATCTATTTCATTGCAAAATAATGAATTGTGTAACCCCTCACCACTTACCTTACCAAATAAAAGAAATTCAACACACTACTTTATTAAACCAAACCCAAGTGTTACGTTTGCATATAAAAATATGTGATAAATTATAGTGATTATTAGTGACCACAATTATTATAAAAGAGTAATATATAAATACGGAAATGTTTATATAAATAATATAATTATACCTCCGGATCAATATCCAGTGTTAATATTCTTGGTTCGCGAGTAGAGCTCGTCATTTCCGATATGACCATCTCCTGTTTAGCGGCCGAAGATATACTATTAAGCAGAATCTCATCAATAGAAGGTAGCATTGTAGTTGTGCGTAAACTCAATACATGCGAGGCAGTGCTTTTTTCTGGCATATTTGTGGTAGTTTTTATACCGTTACTGCTTTTAATATTAAGTGCCGATGAAGTAATCTGCAATTACGAAATAAAATGTTACCGCCTTGCGTTGTTATTAGAAGCGGTTATTGTGCTAGAGGCATGCAGAGCTTACGAAGAACCCGAAGTCCGTTCCGCATGCGCCGGCCGCTCCTGAACAATGCGCTGCCAGTGAAATACAAAGCACCAAGCGGAGCGTTCAAGCTAAATAACATAAAGTCAATACCATCGATTGTTGGTTATTTACAGTGTCGTTGGTTAATCTTTCCGTTCCGTTATTTGATGTGTCTGTGGATGTCACAGTATTAGTGGATTCTCGGATGGGGTTAGGCTGCGGTCTGACAATGGCCGGATTATTATGGATGGGGCTGTATGGATTTCTTAGACTCCACGGACTGATTGGTAGTATGTCAATTTTTTGCATGACACGTGGTACTCTAGTCCCGTTCGGAAATTTACGTATTACTGTGTTATTGGGTAGTACACCGTAAACGATATATGGGCTCGCCTCTGTTAATGATTCCAATATGTCTTCGTTAGGATTTTTACGTACCACTGTATTATTAGGTAATATTCCGAATATAACATAATCTTTTTTTGGAATGGTTGGTGATCCAACACTCAAAGTACTAACTGTTGTCTGTGTAGTGTTTCTGTCTGAAGCGTCGGTAGTTGTAGTGGTGTCTATATCAACAGTAGTCGTTTCGAAATTTACTTGTGTTGTTGTCTCGGTGTAAGCTGCGTCTGTTGTAGTTTCCATTGTTTCTGTATTAGCAACTGTTGTGGTTGTTATAGCACTCTCTTGGAATCGATTTAATATTTCAATTTGTTGACCATCCGTTGTAGGTGTAGGAGTCGTACTTGTTATATCATTGACCGTTTCACTAGATTCGGTAGTAACTGTTGTAGTGACAGAAGACGAACCCGTTGTGCCACTGGTTGCTTCGGTGGAACCCAAACGAGAAGATACCGACACGGTCTCAGTAGTAGATGGCATAATACCTGTAGTTACTGTATCTGACGGCGTTGCCGTTGTTGTGAGACCCGTTGCGGGATTACCACTCGTAGTAATTTCAAGCACATTGGTGGATAGGAGATTTACAACAAAGGATGGGGGAGTCATAGGAGTAGTAGGTTCAATATCACGAGTTGTCGCAGATTCAGTCGAGGCGATCATAGTATTCATAATGTTAGTCAAACGTTCAGACAAATTAATATTGCCTGATGGTCTCACGAAGTCAGTCAATGGTGATACTGTCGCTAACTCGTCATTGTGCTGTCGTATTATGTCTTCAATCATCTTCAACACTCTAGCTTTCTTTGATAGTACCCATAATTGCAATCGCGATATTTGACTAGAATCCTGAATATCATCAATATCACGCGGTGGTGAAACTGACGAGGATACTAAGGATAAGGATTTCAAAATAGGTGTTGTTGATCTGCTGACAAGATTATCGGATTCATCGGAAGAGAAATCTATACTTTTCAAGTTTGTGAAAAAAGGTATGGGAACCGGAACAATCTTGTTAGTAGAGTCACTGTTACTAATATTATCTACATTCACCGAGTCCGTTTCTAAGGAGACAGGTGACGTAGCTGTTGTTATAGTCGGTGTTGCGTTTGGTATAGCTGCAGAACTAGGTTGTTCTGAGCTAGCACCTGTTGTTGGAGTCGCAGCTGTCGTCACCTGGCTACTAGATACAGACCTTGTGCTCTCTACAGCTCCCGGTGTAACAGGACTATTTACATTAGCGGGAGTTTGTGTGACACTAATGGGTACATTTCTATTATCTACAGTGATATTTACATTACCGCTAGTGTCTACATTTTGGAGGGCATTACTGGATTCTATTCCATCAACAAAAATATTTTCAGTATCCCTAATATCCTCCAAACTGTAAGGTGTTGTGTTCGGGATGGAATCAGCATTGTCAAGTACAGTCGCAAGTCCACCTAAAGCTCTGGGGATCAAACTTCTTAATACTTTAGCCATATCTAAACTCTTTAGTTTCGATCTACTGTTCTCATCCATATTTTCTATTATATTTATAATGTTATTTGACAACATGCTAGTTAGTTCAGAAGATACTAAATTGTTATTGGACAACAAAAGATCAGACACAGTGTTATATACCATTTTCGGGCTGTCAGTCGATCCCTGAGTTGGTGTAGATGCAGTCGTGGGTTTGTCTTTTGGTGGTTCTGTATCAGAGTATAATACTCTGATAGCGAATGGTCTCCTTGCGGAAACGGGAGTAGTGGGAGTAGGAATGGGAGGTTGTGGTGTATTCACAGGAGTGATTTTTCCGTCTTCTGTGTTTAGTGACTGTGTAACAGTTCCCCCGACCAAAATACTGTTAATCACATTTGGTGTAGCTTGAATAGTGGGCTGTACAGATTTAGTAGTAGTGCTTACATCGGCGTTGGTTGACATAAATGTGTCCTGACTCGCTAAGTCTTGGACACTATTTACATTAATGTTGCTACTCACGCCATTGAGTACTTGTTTAACGTCAGTATTAACGTTTTTAATTTTCGTTACTTCGGTTGTTGACGAGATTCGTGGTCTGGGTGTAGACGTGAGTATATCAGCTAAAGCATCGAATATAGATACTGTAACTGACGGCGAGTGATGTGATGCCTCAACGTTCATCACGTGTGACGGCTTCACCAGACTCTCGGACAGTCTCAAGTCTGCCGAGGACAATGTCCTTCGCGTCTGAGTAAAGGAAATAGCGTTCATGTCTGGCCCTAATTGTATCTCTTCTCCCTCTACCTGAAATAAGAAGTAATCTCACCCATATAAACAGAAAAATAGACGTTGTTGTGTATAAAATGTTCAAGTTTGAAAATAAATTTTGCATGGAATGGAAATCCCGAGTAAGAGGAACTCGTGCAAAGACCAAAGCCTCTTTATTTATTTTGGAATTAAGATAAGAGTTAGATATGTTTAGAGGTTAGTGTCAAATGAAAATTAGCCATAGATGACGTTATGTATTAAAACAAGATGTAACATGTATACAATATTTAATGTCTTATATTAATAGTATGTTAGTGAATGCTATTCTACATATACGTACATTAGTTTGTTAAGTTTTTGCGTCAAGTTAAATGCTTTCATAATTAGTGCAGTATATAGAACATCTTAACGCAAAAACTTGTGGATAAAAGTAAAATTTTGCCTTAAAGAGATTTTTACTCAATAGAATAATAAAAAAATACTACTGTACTATGAAATTGATGTTACCAAAAATATATAAATGCTCTTATAATCTACATATATCTCTTTAAAACGAAATCATCTCCATTTACAATAGGGTGATTAAGATGAGCAATGATCGTGACAATGATGTATGTTAACTAAATGATTCCATTAACCAGTTCAATGGATGATTCATGAAAGTATGGCGTTGTGTTGTTCAGTCTTGACATCGACTCGGTAGTGTATATGTCTCCTTCGAACCAATTAGGCTCTTCTACAGACTTTGTCAACAGGTGGTCAGTAACGTAGAATTTCAGCCAAGCCTTTAGCAATAAGAAATTTCTCATTAATGTTAAAATTACACGTTTCATACCAATTGATGCTAATATGATTCTAAACTTAAATGCCAATCTGGATAGAGCAACTGCTGATTGTAATTAATGCTGTACAACTATTAATAATTCAAACGAATCCTGTGGTATTCTAATTTCTCATTATAAAATGTTTGCCAAACAATCAGTAATAACTCCAAATTGATAAAGATGATGATGGTTATATTATTATCAAGTGCAACGATAGATATTATTATAAAATATATGGGAATGATGACATCTTAACGCCAATTCGATAAAGGGGCTTTGCGCAACATAAAAAATATTGTAGAGTTCAGTTCAAATTATTAGTGGGGTTGTAATTTTGAAAAAAAAACTGTATCATGGTATGGTGTTAATTTCTATATCATGTTACTTACAGTTGATGGTGTAATGGTAGGTACAGTGGGTTTGTAAAATGGTTTATCAAGATACGAAGCTCTGTATTTAGAACTAAACCTACTCTTAGATTTATCTGGTTCAGGCGTTATCTGTAAAGTTTTGTAATAACAATGAAATACATCAGAAACATTTTCGGTGAACAGAGAAAAAGAGAAAAGTGTCAAGTACTTACCCCATTGTTTGAGGCCTCCGTCGTTTTAGAGAAAGATTCGCTGAACTTCCTTATGCTCCTTTCTCGGGGCTTAGGACTGGTTGCTGCACTATCTGAGTTAGTATCTTTGGACTTGCTACGATTGCGTCCATACTTTCTTGTTTGTAGATTTCTAACTGGAGGGAACCCAGTTGAAGACCCTTTTTCTTTTTCAATATCATTGGTTGAATTCTGATCTTTATAATTTGCATGGTATTTGTATTTGTCACCGTCTAATCTTGATGATATTGTTGGAGAAACATTCACCACAGGCATGTTTTCAGATTCTTCCGCCATATTCGTTACATCATTGGTGGTATTAGTCTCTAAAGACTCCTTACTGGTGACAGATACTAAAAACATATGATTATTATTATTTTCTGGTTGCATATCGATCCTAACAGCTTCTACATCTTCGGAATTGTTTAGTAAAGCGAAGACAAGTGGAGTGTCGACAGTTTCCTCTGATTTCTTTGTTACTGTTTCGGAGTTGACCTCTTTATAGGATTCCGTTGTAGATGTTGTTACATTTTTGACATTGTTTCTCAATCTTGAATAATAAGAAGTCCGAGGCAGTACTGTTCTTTGTGGAATATTTACTGCATTTTCACTTTTTGCACTTTCTGTAGATAAAGTTTCAGAGCCACTTGCGGATTTTCCTTTAAATTTTCTAGAATAAACTGGAGGTCGTACGAATGGCTTTTTTAAAGTGTTACTAGGTTCAACTGATTTGCTTTTTATTATTTCAGTTTTGGGTGATTCAGTGCTGGGAGCTTTAAATTTTCTGTTGTACTTGAATATCGGTTTTTCGGTACTTTGACCTGAAGCAGTAGTAGCTGTTGAAGATGGAGTTAGGGTGGATTTTCTAGTCCTAGCAGAATAAGTCCCTCGAGGCTTGTACTCAGAATTCCTAGGGTTAGACACCTCTGGTGTTATGGTTGTTTCAGATATTTTACTTTCCTCTTTGTTCTCGTTTTTTGGCTCCTCTACTGTAGTTTGTTTGTTGCGAAACTGTAAATTTTATAATGAATAGAAATTAATTTGACGTATTGAAGTAGCACAACAAATTAGCGACACACAATTATTGTTCTAACAAATGTGGAATTGGAATAAGTAAATTAACGCTTTTCAAGGCCTTTTGCCAAAGTTTGTATACGGGCAGTCTATGGGTCAATTGTACTAAGAGATCGCTGGATGCCCTGCGCGTCCAATATAACAACCCTTTCAGGATGTTGTTGAGGCTGCCTCGTTACTGTAAGTGCGTCGGAGATGTCTGCGCAAGCCCGCACCGACGGCTTCTATGCAATTATACGCAAAAAAACTGCGTCGCTACTGTGGGAGTGAGGGGTAGTCGAAACAGCATCCTGAAAACTGTAGCCGAGAACTTCGGCTCTCCGATTGTACAGCAGTTTGTGCGGAGGTTGATTTTTGCTAACACTAGGCAATAAGTTATTTTCTTGTATGTTACTAACACTATATGGATATTTGTGTCCGAAATAAAGTTATTCTATTCTATTCTATAAGTTGTGATTGTTAGTGTTACGAGTGAATGAAATAAGTCTGTAGAATTAGTAAGTTTAATCATTTTAAATATTGTATAGAGAAAATGCATATTTCATCTTTAAGAACTTGATAAGTAAGTTTTCCATAAAAAAATGTATTGTGAACCCCTTATAGTACCTTAAAAGATAATTTTACCCTTGAATATTTGTTTGTGCCTGGCCCTGTTTGTGTAGACTGTGATGATGCAGAGTAGGTTTTGTAAACTTTTTGTGATGCTTTCGGTGACAAACTCTCGGTGGTTGGAGAGCTCACTTGTGTCTGAAAATTAATTAATTATTTTTACGGCGACACGAATTGTAATCCCAGTTCTGTGTTTAAGTCCCTGTTTAGCAATTCAGATTATTGTTTTTTATTATAATCTAACCAAATATTGATTCTACTCACCGATGCATTCTTAGCTTGTATTAAAGCCTTGAAACTCGCTGGGTAGTTATCATCTTCGGCTACCTCATCCGAAATATGCGTTTTCGGCAGAGACACAGTAGGTCTAAAGTTCATCTTGCCTCTTACTGGACGTCGTATAACCTTCGTTACTTTCAACGTTGTTGTCTTCGCTTTGTTTCGCTCTGTGCTCTGTTGAACAATAGTTTCGACGACGGTTGGAGCGGCAGATTGGTATTCTGCTTGACTAGTAACACTCTCTTTGTTCTGACTAGACTTTATTACTTCGTTTGCAGTAACGAGTCTTTCACCTGTTAAATTTGTGTTGGTTTCTGAAGGCCGTGTTTTGTATCTCAATTTCTTTGAATTCCTCAAATCATCTGATTGAGTGGTTCTTGCTGTTGTAGGTGCTTTCTCAGCTACTGTTAAAGTGTTGGCCGTTCCTGATACGTCGACATCTAGAGACCTGGCATTGGCACGAGTAATTCCACGGCCACGCGGTCTTTTCGTTGCCACACTCTCAGTTGTTGAAGCTACAGAGCTTCTACGTCTGAATTGCGTTGTTGTGGATGTGTCTTCTTTAGGTATTTTCGTTATATCATCTAGGTTAGAATTAATTACTTCCAGTCTGCTTTCATCGATATTTGGAGAAGACAGGTCCGCTGGCGCTTGAGTAGGCGGAGAAGTTGAAGTGGGTCTTCTACTGACGACTCTAGACCTGGTCCGGGCGGCAGGTTCTCTTGTTAGTGAAGCATCCTTGTTAGTCGATTCAGTGTTAGCTTGTTGACTGCGCGTTCGAGTCCTTCTCGAATCGAATCGTTCGTTGTTTGCACTTGGAGCTTGAGGTTGTTCAGGGGTTGGAACAACCTCTGGCCTAGTTCTCGTCCTTGTTCGAACGACATCTCTTTCTTTCGGAGGAGTTTCTTCTCGTCTCCTACTGCTCCTAGGCCTGAATGTAGGCTGCACGGTTTCCGATTGATCAGAACTGGCTACACTATTGCCATCTGAATCTGATGGTGCTTGCAACCTTCTGTTCCTCGATGCACCTTCCACCTGGAAAGTAAAATAATAAGTTGTTAATGTGTGATCTTTCTGTCACTCACTAGTAAAATAAAGCAGAAATTGCAAATATCATCGTCAACCATAAATCCCACGAAAGAGAAAATGAATAAATCTTCACAGCAAAGATTTTCTTCAGACATGTGTCAGACTCAGAACAAATAAAGATAACAAGAGAAAGTACAACTATCAATTACGCACGTAACGCTTAATGATTTGTACTGAAAAGGAAAGTGCCATCTGCAACAATGCATTATGAAATCTTTAATCTATGAACACAAAGAAAGTGCGTTTGAACAATACTGGACGGCTGGTGGCCGGTCATTGGAACGCATAATTCAGTTACTTCATGCGACATAACAGCGTAAACAGCTACTTGGATTCAGTTAGCGGTAGAATAAAGAGAAAAACTGTTTTGTTGATTTGGCAAAACAAGAATATCTGACAGGTGTCTGTCAGATATTCTTCTTCAGGACGTAGTTCAGATTTTAATGTCTTTATGATTAGCTAACAAAAAATTGATACAGAATCCTCACATTTCCATTTCATAATTTTTTTATCCGTATGCAAGTCAGTTACATAGGCACAAACTCTTATCAGTAGATTGATACAGTTGTAAACAATCAATCAAAGTATGTAGCTACAAACATGATTGCAGTTCTAGAGCAAAATACAACATACATTCATCACTTCATTTGGAAACACAAACATTCTCAAATAAGTCCATTCCCTTATTGAATGTGTAGTTATTCAAATAATCTAGTGCTTATGGTCTAAAAGCCTACAACTAGTGCCTAACTTCCAATCAAGCTCAACTCACACGGTCATTAAATTATTCTTGTATAACAAAACGAGCCGCGTGCTCACACGTGTTCATGAATTACACACGATTTATCTACAACTAGCTTTTGCCAGCGGAGTGGAGGTTGGTGTATTATACATTTAAACCTTGAATCACTCTATCTATTAAAAAAACCCGCATCAAAATCCGTTACGGAGTTTTAAAGATTAAGCATACATAGGGATATAGGGACAGAGAAAGCGACTTTGTTTTATACTATGTAGTGATGGAATTGTTTATTAGGAGCATGCGCAAAAGAAACACAAAAACATCTGCTGGATGGTTTGTCTTATGTCAGTTTATTTATTTATTTATTTATTATTATTTATTTATATATGCTTTATTGTACACCAGAAAATAAATGACAAAAAAAAGAAAGTAAGTTAGTTAGTTAGTTATTGAAACCGGGTTATTGTTCACAAACCAAAACATAGGATAAATAAGTTAATTAAAAAAAAACAGCCTGGTAAATAAAAATCCTCTAGCTGGATTCATAATTAAAAATATGGATCGTTTTGCAATATAGATACCTATTATAATTACAATTGTTAATATTTGTAGGACCTTTAAAAATAAAATGCTTATAGTAGATGCCTGTATATAGCGTCTGCATAGGGAGTGGAAATAGTTTTTTCGGGACCCGAAAAATCTAAAAAGCTTCTAAAAATCTTTGTCAATCAGCTGTATATATTGCGAACAATAGATAACGTAGGTACCCGTATTATAATTGTGAATACCGCAGTTAACATTTGTAAATGTAAAACGAGGTAACTCGTAAAAGCAGACAGTTATACTATGCAATTTGAAAGAATCATTTGAGAGAAAATGGATAGCTGTCATTATTTATCTACACAGTCGTTTTCTCTTGAGCGTAGAGATAATACTAAGCGCCTTGAAAATTAAATGGTATTACAGTTCATAAACGCAATGCTTGAGTACAATGTGACGAAAGTCGACCTATACACACCCCTATTTACGCAATTCCGGCGAAGCAAAAAGGACCGTTATGATTTTGACCGGTATGTAAGTATCTAACAATTGCGGTGGTAAGGCCCCTCTTTGAGGCCACGGTTGAGCATACGATGGAGGTCTGCACGGCTTGGGCGGAGCATCGCCGTGTCCTTGGGGAGGCGATCGGCGGCGACCTCTCGCGTCCGGCCCTGGTCCAGGCCATGGTTCAGAGCGAGAGTGCATGGGTAGCAGTTACCTCCTTCTGCGAAGAAGTAATGCTCGCGAAGAGGGAGGTGGCGCACGTGAGGGAGAGGCAGTATATGCGCCCTCATAGCCCGAATCGCCGCAGGATACGCCCTGGGTGTCGGAAATCCCAGGCTGATTCCCGGCAACCATAGGCGCGGGCTTACGGACGGCGAGTAATGGGTAGCTCGCTGTCCGGTAAGGACCAAGCCCGGGTCGATGGCGCGTAGTTCCACGCGCGCCTCAAAGAGATATCAGCACCAACTGGTGGGGTCCGCAAGGACCGATGCCTGTCAGGGGTGCGGGTTGTTCGAAAGAGATACCGCGGCCCCTGGCACACAGGCAACTGAAGGAATATGGGTGGGTTTTAGTCAGTAAAAGTCGGACACGCCCTCCCGCTCCACCCAGAGCGGGAGAAGTAATTTGATGATTTCTCACCCAAAAAAAACCTTAACAAAACAATACATTCTAACAATGGTATGCGATTATGTCGTTATGGGTAATGTGGACTACGACCACGACTTCTTAGAGCGTCATTTTTCAGTAGTCGGGTCTAAGTTTTTTCGCCAGTAACGTTTAAGTAAAAGGGGGTGAGCCAATTGCCAAGAACACAAATGCGGACCCCAAGACTTTTCCTACTGAGTCGTGTTTACAGGTCCGTTAAAGTACAAAATTTCCCACATAAGAAACATTTCGCCCCAATCTTCTCTAATGTATAAAATTTCCATGTCACAATGTTAGTTACTGTACTCCTCCGAAACCGCTTTACCGATTTTTACCAAATTTTATATGCGTATTCAGTAGGTTTGAGAATCGGCTACTATCTATTTTCCATACCCCTAAGTAATAAGGGTTGTTCACCCTAAATAATTTATAAGGCAAAACAACGTTTGCCGGGTCAGCTAGTAATTTTCTAATTTAACAAAAAACATTTGACAATCGGTCTGTTAGTGACAGTACGATTTTGATATGGCAGTGAACGAACCCATGTTCTTCATTTATTTTAATGGTCGTTGCATGTAATATCAGCAAAGTACAAAATTGTGTCAACTGACAAGGTTGACATAATTTTGTACGATTACCAACCTCCAAAACGATTAAAATTGGTCTAAGAAATAAGTCCCGTGTTGAATAAAATAATCTTTAGAATAGACACACAGCAGTCGAGTTGATCATTTGTATCGGTTTTTAACGTCAATAATGCAAAATTGGAACGGCATGTTTAATCTGATTGATACCTTAGATAACAGATTAGCGACCATTATCAGTGCCTTACGCTACAATTAAACCTTATACAGGTTGAATATATTGGCCAAAGCCTTGTGCAGACAATATATTTGAGATTTTACCATGAATCTACAATGTATGTCTGGGACTCCAGTTCCTAAAAGGAAAGGAAAAGCCTGGTCCTAACTTTTCTTTACTTAACCAGTTCTTATTACTTCCTTCACAATATCAATGTTTTCTATTAACTAATAAAATATTTTAATATATTTCATTCAACTTCAAATAATTTACCTAAATTTGAGCCCTCCACCATTCTTTCTCCACCCTCCATCAATTAAGATGGCCATCTCCACTAAACAGGGGTTACAAGGAGCTTGACCCAAAATACTGCATCGAAATCACACACCCTGTACTAAAGTGAGAGGTGGTACCTATGGCCCTATCCGCGTGGCCCTATTGGGACCATGTGAACACACGTGTGCTCTAACATATCGCCTTAGTTTAATTTAATACAAGAACGGTAAGTAAGGTTAATGTGGTCATTAATTATTATGCGAGCGTTATTTGTGTGTGAGCTGTAATTATACGTGCTTTGGTTAATTATTTGTATGTTTATGTTGTGTTTTCTTGTAGGGAAAGGGTCAATGCCCTGTGTATTAGCTTTCTAATCTGTTTATGTTTTTGGAAAAACGTGAATTTTTTAAGGAGAAAGGGTCGCAGATTTTTGGCAGGTATCGGCCCTTGCGGGCCCCATCAGTATGTGCTGACATCTCTTTGAGGCGCGCGTGGAACACAACGCGCCGTCGACCCGGGCTTGGCCCTTGCCGGACAGCGAGCTACCCATTACTCGCCGTCCGCAAGCCCGCGCCTACGGTGGCCGGGAATCAGCCTGGGATTCCCGACGCTCAGGGCGTCTCCTGCGGAGGCTACGACCGTGAAGACGCATGTACTGCCTCTCCCTCACGTGCGCCGCCTCCCTCTTCGCGAGCATTACTACTTCGCAGAAGGATGATACAGCTACCCATGCACTCTCGCTCCATACCATGGCCTGGACCAGGGCCGGACGCGAGAGATCGCCGCCACCGATCGCCTCCACGAGGACACGGCGGTGCTCCACCCAAGCCGGGCAGACCTCCACCGTATGCTCCACCGTGTTCTCAGGGCGATCTTCGCAATAGAAACACCCGGGCGTTTCCTCCCGCCTTATGCGAAACAGGAACCTCCCGAAACAGCCGTGTCCGGTGAGGACCTGTGTCAGGCGGAAGTTGAGGACGCCATGCCGCCTCTCAAGCCACTCCTCAAAGAGGGGACTTACCGCCGCAATCGTCGCAAGGCGTGCCCAAAGAGTCGCAGGTTAGGTCGGTATGATGCGTGTTAAAAGAATTATAACATTAATATTCTCATCTTTTCTTCACAGGTACAAATGTCATGGAAGTTTGGCCTTGACAAATACGTAAGTGCATTTCTGACTCGTACCAAAAAAAACCCTGACGTGACCTCAGGTTAATTTTTCAAATGATTTTCAGCCTCAGTTTTTCTGCGATAGCATAATTGATTCTTATAAAAACATTCGACTCAACACTATCGTCAAAATTGGATAGGTTTATCAGAGATTTAGGAAGAATAATAATACATTAATCTAAATAGATCTAGCTAGACACATTTACAATTAAAAGTCAGGGTAGTCTGAGAAAGCAAATCTCTGTACTTATTGATTTTACGCTGTGGCGTTGTGGTGATTATCTATAACAAATAGTACTTTCGTAATATCTACTGAATGCTTACTCAGTAGATTTTTATCTAAGTCGTGTCGGTATTCTTAGCAGGTACCTACGTAACAGGTGACACTAATGTATAGACGTAATAACAATTACATGTATACCATTACGCTTCGAATGTTTAGGGTGTAAGTAGGGTACCATTACTGTCTAATAGCTGTCAAAAATTTCTTCAGGCTCGAAAATATAGAAGCAGCAATATATTTTACTTGTTGTTTTGTTTTACCATATTAGATTAGTAACATCGATTACTCGCCAATACTACGCCATTTACATGTGTTTACGCCTGCACGTTACTTGTGAAGATGTTCAGTGTTTGCGTGTGTCACATTTTGTTATTTTAAATGGCCAGGCGCCTTATGGATTTCATTAAGCAAATACCGCAATGTATCTTCAGTCGCAATTTTTCATCATTGTCGCGAACTTGTACGCTCCTCATACATTTAATGTAAAACATAGTTAAACCTAATTAAAACAACCTTACCTCGATACGGGAGTTTCATTGAAGTCCACTGAAGCCCCAACAACATGTTTTTACAAGCCTCTAATGCATTGCCCATTTAAAGTGTATCGAAGTTTGGCAAATAAGCTTTATTTGTACGTATCCTAATTGGCATTAGATAGGTAGGTACCTATAAATACAATAGGTAGGTACTATTCCTCGACGATGACATTGAAATTCGATCAAAGTTATGTTTACTAGCCGTAGCCAATATTTTCAGGAAACATTGTAAAAACATAATTATAAGGTATAGAAATATCATTTAAATTATTATTTTTGGAGGTGTTTTTTTATCAATACTTAAAACCGTCAAGTTTATATTAAACGCTGGACAGAACTTACATTAGAAGCAATAAATTATATTTCAAATACATGACCTTTAAGTTGATCATTGAAAATGGCAAATTATAGCTAATAGGTACGTGTTTTAATACAATCAGTTTCTAAATAATTAGTTATAGGTATTCTTATCGATTTCCTTATTATTATTTTCTACTAGCCATATCGAATTTTCAAATAACAAAACAAAGCACAATCAAAATTATCCGTCACACCAATTGTCATTTTGTTAAAAGAAAATCAAAATGCGTGAAAATCAGTATCAAGTTTTGCTCAATGTTTTTTAACCGACAAAGTGTCTCAATATGGTTATTTTCACAAATATTTCTATCGGTGGCCTTCGGGCTCGGTGGCCAATGGTCACGACGAAATATCTAGCGTTACACCACTCGATACAATAACAATACGTATATATGACAGGCTGCAGGTATATGAACGATATGGTTCATTCGATTTCGCTGATTTACGTGATTTTGTAGACGTCATTTCACAGTCAAAATACCATATTTCTATAAGGCCTCTTAAGGGAAACCTAGACGCGGGCTCGAACTCAATGATAGGCCTAGCTAAAAAGCACGCTGTCTCACCAGGCATCGTGTCCGACTGAGGTAGTATCAGTGATGAGCAGTTAGAAGCTAGTCTACACTTACAACATTATTAAGTGAGTTGCAGGATCATTTACAGTACAACAGGCGCGTAAAAAATTAGGAACAGTCCTTCGGAAGATCGGGTTTTATGAAAAAACCACTGCATAAATCAATGACCAATGAAGCTTATTGTACTTTTCGATATTTGAGCTTTGTCGGTACCCACTTGGTTTTTCAGATTTTACACTTCTTTTATTACTTAAATACGCACAAAGTTAGGTTAAATTAGCAAGAAAAACGAATCTTTGCTGGCTATCAAGTTTTTTAAGGGTTTTTTATTTTTATTTTAGTATTCTATTTCCGTACAGACAATATTAATAATGAGACAAAACCATACCATCTTTAATTTTTGATGTACATTGTCGAACAGTGGAGTAATACACTCCCGAAGTTTGTATGGGAAAAATTTGGACTAGATTAACCTTATTTGTATTTGATATTTTTCTATGGTAGAAGAGATATATTATGCTTTGTGCGTTCCCATTATTCAGAGCCAAATATAGGCCTCTACACTTAGTCTTAGAAGAAATGCAATGGTCGTTAGGACAACATTTTCTTTATATTACTATACATACTGGCAAAGACTTTAGACTTTATCTACTTAAGATATTCAACTACTGTTATAGCTGTCAATACTATCTATATATTTACTCAACTTAGATGTACCTTAACTACCATACCTTAGCTTATCACTTTGTAACAACACAACACATTTTAACAATTAAACTATCACTACGCAAAATGTAAACACCGCTTACCGAAACAAGGTCAATATCTGTGTGTAACCAGAACTATAGAGATAATAGTAGAACAATAACTTCAATAAGGACGGTGACTGTTTGATTGGTCCATTGAAACCACAGAATATTAATAACATGCAGAAAACCCATCGGAAGGTATAAAACTGCGCAACGTTTTTTAAATTGGTGGCCAATTTCAACCAAATATAGTTGATTACCAAAGGAAGTTGTCAGGAGAAATGACACTGTGCCTTGGTATTTCTGGTAACTGGTATCCAGTCATGACCTCAACAAAGCTAGCCCAAAATTAGGGCAGCTCTAACTCCTTCAAGCACAGATGGATGGCTGTCTGTCCAGCGGGCCTAGACAAAACACATTTCTGTTAGCGTTCACGCCAAGCGCCACGCCAAAATGTACAGGAATGACATTACCTGCGGAAAGATTACGTCGTGTCCTTTCCGCAGATAATGGCATTCCCATACATTTTGACGTAGCGTTTGGCGTGAACGCTAACATAAATATATTTTGTCTCAGGGCCCTGAGGCCCTAGTGTGAGTTTCATTTAACCGTCTACACCAAACGCAGTGAGCGCGTTCGGCGTTCCGATTGGCCCTGTATTGGTGACGGACCAATCGGAGCGCCAAACGCGCTCACTGCGTTTGGTGTAGATGGTTAAATGAACTCACTCTAGGGCCTCTGTTCACACAATCATGATCAGCATATAATGTTCCCAATGTTAGGACACAGGCCTTTTCCTTCACCGTTTAGGTCGCAGTGGCGATGAAATGAAATACACAAAGTGAAGTACCTGTTCCTGTATTTGAAACACGACCTAGAAGTCGTAATTCGGGACCGATAGCACTGGGCCATCACTGCTCTTTCCTTTAACCATCCAGGCCTGTTTGTCCCTTAAGAGCCAATATAATAGTTCAATTTGTTTATTCAGTAACAATAAAAAAAACGTTTTTACTCTTCCAAAAGGCGTGTGTCAATCCTCTTTTGTTTGAAATTGATCCACTGTTCCAATCTTGTATGTTGGAATATCAATAACATTGTACTAGCCGCTAAATGACACCGAATTGGATTTACGATGCGGAGCAAAGTATTAGGTTTCTGACTCACGATTTCAACGTTAATTGAATAGTTATTTGAATGACATAATATTTTATTGTGTTTATTGTAATGCATGTCGATGTTACAGTTTAATATACATTATTACCCTCAAAAATGTTAAGGACAAGCTAAAATGATCGACGATCGCAAGATGAAATAAATCGCTTTTCACTATCACCTTTTAATCACCCATAGGTATAGCTCATTGTAGGTATAACATCTATTAGTATCTTGTCAATCTAAGTATGCTATTACAATTTTATTAAAGCTATGAGGCACTCGAATAGATTATATCTTTACAGTTCACGGTAGTTTACTTTGCACACAAACGTCAATCATACACTAAGTCCAATTGAGTGCACTTTAGCTTGTTATTTTACCACCTGTCACGATCATTGACTTTGTACCTTAATATCCTACAAAGGGCTTGCATAGGTCACCGGTAGCTATTTATATATTCTCAAATGTATACTGGCTCAAACGTCAATATAATTTTAATTAAATAATTTACATAACCAAAAATAAATAAACGACTCTGACAAGTAGGTACATAAACTATAAAGTTACATAGTTTACTCGCTATTTGAATGACTATTATATTTTTTATCAATCTTGGGTTACAATAGTTGGTCATTCAACCGTGAACGAACATTTTGAAGTACAATAGTTTGTATGTCTTTTTAGATTACACGTTGGTATATTACTAGTATCTTGTAATACTTAACAATTTGTTTTGTTATAACTTTTCTCGTGAACAACTTATCTTTCAAATACGTCATTCAATCAAGATGTTTGTCAAATAGTTAATCATTAAAAAATAATTGAAAGCGCCATTGATTTCGCAAATATATTAGATAGGTACGAGGAACTCAGGTAATTTTACATCTAATTTTCCCAGCATTCGTTCCCATTGCATATATGCAAACAGACAGACATACATACAATTACAATTATAAGAACATTACAGTCTATGAAATAACCGCTAGAGGCACTTAATTTACCAACTTACGATATAGCTCTCATTGCAATATCAGTGACTGTCACATATTCATTAAAACATACTACATACATGCATATTTATAAATACACGTGTCCATTTAAACACGTATTTTCCAATGCTTAGGCAATTTGACAACTTAAATTATTGCTAAAGCTTTAAGCTCCTAAAAGCTTAATATTTCTCAGATTAATCCGAACACTCATGTACGAATTTACCTAATTAAAGATTTAACTCACGATATCCTATTTAAGGGCATTAACTTAAGCATTTATTTAAGTAGGTAGGTCTATGATTGGTTTTAATCGATACCAATTATTATGATTCTTTAAGACAATTTTATACAGGGTCGAAGGGATATCGACGCGAAAACTGAAACCATGTCTTCAGCACATGATTCTAGAACCCTTAGCATCGAAATTTTTCAACGGTTATAAAAAATCCGGCCAAGTGCAAGGCGGACTCGCGCACGAAGGATTCCGTACCATCTTTCTAATATATAAAATTCTCGTGTCACAGTTTTCGTTGCCATACTCCTCCGAAACGGCTTGACCGATTTTGATGAAATTTTTTGTGCTTATCCGGTATCTATGAGAACCGGCCAACATCTATTTTTCATCCCCCTAAATGTTAGGGGTAGTCCACCCCTAAATAATTTATAAGGCAAAACAACGTTTGCTGGGTCAGCTAGTTATCTATAAAAACGGCAAAAATATCACGGTTGTTGTATGGGAGCCCCCTTAAATATTTATTTGATTCTGTTTTTTAGTATTTTTTGTTATAGCGGCAACAGAAATACATCATCTGTGAAAATTTCAACTGTCTAATTAATTTCAATTGTCTAATCAGTTCATCATAAGATACAGCCTGGTGACAGACGGACAGACAGACCGACGGACAGTAATAGGGACCCGTTTTACCCTTTAGGTACGGAACCCTAAAAACTAATCTGCTGTTTCATAGAGAATTGCAATAACTACGCGGTCAAAGTGTATAGCAGAGCAATTTTTTTTTTAATATCCGACGATAACTTTCAACCCAGAAGTTTAGAATCATGTACTGAATCCATAATAACAGGTTGTGCGTGGATGTCCCTACCACCCTGTTTTAGTAACACGTGCAGTGTTAAAACTATGCCAAATTAAACACACTTTAATGATGTGTTCAACATTTATAATTTTATTATGGACATAATAATGCTACCAATATGATGACAAATTCAGCCTATCGTTTGCCAAAAAGACTTAAAAGCATGCCTCATGCGGTCTTATTTACAAAACAAGGATTTTCTTTCGGTATTGTTTAAATCATCAAGCCTGCTTTTGAAATAAGAACCTAACAGAAATCGAAATACAGTTCTTTTTACAAAACTGACAACTTAGTCCGGTGCTAAGTTGTCATTTTTGTATTAAGAACTTTACCCAAACCAAAATAAAGTTAGAAATGCAAAAACTGGTTCAGAGCTTTAGGCTAGAACTTAAGTAAGGTTAATAAGGCCGAATACACTTATTTAGGTAGCTATTCTCAACTTAAACAAACATCTCACTGAATTAAAAACCAGATTAACACGCACAATTGAACTTCACATAGTCACGTTGTTTACCTTCACCCCCCCCCCTTCCTCGCCCCGCCTGCGCACGCGCCGTCTTTTGTTCTAACAAGTGATTAATCATTAGTAACTGTAGGTATCAGTGTGTGATGTTGATACATGAGACTTATTATTTGTTTTTATTGTTCTTTTTTAAATTGCCGAAATTGTAGCCTAAAGCAAGGCTGAGAAAGAAATGTTGCTAATTAATTCTGGTGTTCTGATTGATCGCTATGCATATTTCGTAGGCATTTTAATCTAGTTTTGCTTATTAGATTTGTTTCACGATGACTTATTGTGTCTGCGTACGTACATTGTCCAGAACCGGATCATGATGTTTGCCAATAGAATCTGGTAATGTCTAACTGGATATTTGAAAATACTCCTAAGACAATTTTCTTATACTATTTTCTGAAGAAAAAAACGAGGATCTTAAGCAATGGTGTGCAGTCCATAAAGACAGAAAGACCTGCCACCCTACCAAAATCAAGAAAATATTTAAAAGTAATATTATTTTAACAATAAACAAAAAATCTTTATTCATTAATCAGCTCCACTTGTCGAGCGTCGGTCGTATCATTAGTATCATCGATACAATACCCGTTCGTTCGTACAATTTGACGCAACTTCGCATTGCGATGCACTAGCGCCGCTGTGTGCCTCGGGAGAGACACGAACTATTCGCGGCTAAATGTTTACATGTGTGCTCTCGTGGTCATGCAGATTTATTGTGTGTGCGTTCCTATACATACGTGGCACACAATGTAACACTTTACACACACAACTGTACATGATAGTCACTAGTTTTGACACGACGAATTATGAAACTTACCGAAGTTTTCCGAACAAACTTGGTTAGGCGATTATTTTTAAAAGTAGCATTGTTTCATTGAATTGTGTCTACATAAACTACTATTACTTTGTTGTCGTATTATTTAAATATTCCGATTCCCGACGCCATTGTTTGTTTTGATTTATTTGTTTTGGTTGTGAGTTATGATACCATGTATATAAGGTTTTAACGTTGATAACATTGTGAAAAATAGATAATATTCACTGGGAAAGTTGTTCAGGTGTTATGTGTATAGAGAAAAATAAAATCATGCATTTTCAAACTATCTTTCGGTGAACATAAAAAAAACCTGTGCTCGTGAAAAGTAGTTGTACACCAGATTTGCAATTAATACAAACTAAAGGTAAAGTCAATCGTAAATTCAATACAACAATATGATTAATTTAATTACCTCACATGTTGTGTAGGTACAGCGATCAGTAATTCTTTTTTTTGCCTTTTAAATTTCTGCCTACCCTGTCTAAAAATTCTGTGCACGCCAGTTACATTGCGTATATGTATAATTAAGGTATTTATTGCATTTTTTTACCTACGTACCAAACTGTCACCACCCAAAAACCGAATTCCAGAGCCCAAACTTATAAAGCTAACCGGTTTAAAAAAAATCAAGAACCAAGCCTCCAATTAAGAATTAAACCAAAAATGGACATAGCAACAATTCTAGTAAAATTCCACTGAGCGAGGTCTGTTTCACAGGACGTTAACCCAAAGTATTAAGAAATAACGTTTTAAATGCATAAAGCACAATGCCTGCGCGTAAAATGCAAGCTGTTTGGTAGCTGGTGTCAAGGCCTGTGGCTTTTGGAGGTATCGACGAAAGCCAGGAGCTATGTTCGAAGTTAACTTTCGTTTTACTGGAGGTTAAGTGAAATGGACTGTGGGCTGGATATTAAGTAGGTAGGTAAAGTAGACTGCAATTATTATGGTGACAGTTGAACTACGGCATTCGGTCTTACTGCTACGGACTTAAAAAGTTGCCAATGTCAAAATGTTACAACTGTGTGCGGTTGATTGTATGTAAAATTAGTTCGTACAGAAGTTAAAATATTAGTTTTCATAATAAATACTGAGCCAAACTTAATGCACCCAACTCGTCGAAATTTTACGTCAGTTTTACAAAAAAAAACAGCTGTTTCATAGAAAAGTGCAATACCTACGCGGTCAAAATGTATGGAACAGCTGATTTTTTTTTTTGTTGCACCGACGAAAAATTTCTGCGCTGGGGGTCTAAAATAATACGCTGAATTCATGGTTACAGTTTGCGTACTGGTTAAAAACTTATCTTGTATAGACCAGTGAATCAATTTCGAAAAGTGGAAGGGAACATCTCAAAATGGAAAGAATAAGAAGACTCGTACTTCTGTTTAACTCATAAAATACACAAAATATCCTTTTCATAACATAACGTTCAGGACTGCATTTCTCAACGAATTTTTCATTTCGTATGTTGTTTAGCCACCTAATCATGGAGCTTCTGCCAGGGGTGCGGGTTGTTCCAAAGAGATACCGCGGCCCCTGGCACACAGGCAACTGAGGGAACACGGGTGGGTTTTAGTCAGTAAAAGTCTGACATACCTTCCCTCACCACCCAGAGAGGGGAAGTTATTTGATGATTTCCCACCAAAAAAAAAAAATTATGGAGCTTTCCTAGGCTGAATGTAAAATAATGCAAGACACGGTCTTGTCATGCGTCAGTTATGCTTTAATGTCGTGATATCTAGGACAAAAGTTTTGATAATAAACTCAAACATCCGGTCAGCGAAACCAATATCTTCTTACTTATATCCGAGAAAGCGTAGTTTTTAAAACATCTTATTCTGATGACTCTCTCTTTTTTTTCGTCGTTTTTTCCAATATTTTTAAGTAACTTTAAAGCTTTTACTCCATTATATTATAGACAAACAAACCGATAAAAGCACTGCCAATACAGCGGAACCGGTTTTATTTCTTCATGTACCAACTTGTATCCTACTATTGTCAACTCGCCACGTCCTATATCTCTGCTTACCCAACCTACAGAAAAACCCATGACTCACTGGTCTAAGAGATTGTGCTTCAAGCTAGCGGGACAAGTTTCAGTCGCCCGCGTATGTGTGAGCAAGTGCGTTAAGCAAGAATTGCGACATTCCGATATATGGAGCAAGATATCGACGACTTATTAAGTAAAGTTTTTGAGTGATATCGGTATAAAGTCATTATTTCAATTAACAATGTGCTTATTTTAATTTCATTTATTTTCATACTTTGTAAATCCCTCATGTACTACAAAATATTTATGTATCTTAATAAATAAATATTATTAAAATTGTATATTTATTATAGTATGAAAACCCCAACAACATATAAAAACGAATAATTAATTGGTGCAATTCATACGCAAAATGTGTTTACGTTGCAGAAAGTTTTACAAAGTTATTAGGTCCCATAGGTACCTGAAAGCTCAATTTGGCAATGAAATGATGTATTTTTTGTTGGGAAATGACATCCCGCAGGTCAACCTAGGAGGTTGTTGGCTCCTTAACCGGACTTTCCTGTGCCCGCCAGGGCATAAAGCGACTATACACTTAGGGCACCTATGAGGGACGGACCTCAACTAAGGGCGTCGCTGGGAGAGGATAGCAGGGGACTATAAATACATATATAGGTTTTTTGGCCAAAGAATTAGTCTTGCCATACAACGAAACAATGCTGCCTGCTTTTTGGGCACTTTTCCTGTTGATAGCGATGTGAATAAGCTTTTTGATGCCCTATGATTATTTCTACTCCTTTTTCATATACTTCTACATAATATTATTATTGTTGTTTTAAGACTGCTAGCTTACATATATTGTCATAACTTGTGGTGTTCTGCAAACCACATTCACGAAAAGGTCAAGTTTTTCTCACCGAATAGATTTTATAAAAGGTATCTAATGTAACTCTAATGACCGTCAAAAGAAGCTTCAATATCATTTAATAACACCAAACAGTAGCAATCTATCCTTTGACATCTCGTATTTTGATGATTATTGGGAAATAAATTAAATTCATCTGTTAAAGATCATTTTGAAGATGATCCTCTGACAAGCAACGTGCCTTATAGTTATTTTCGAGGATTTGACTTTTAAATGGTTTTTTATCAGACACTGGCCCAATACATCTAGCAGTATCCAAGAAACGCTTCTACAATTTCATTTACAATTTATTTATCTTTTGGTGCCTCTCCCATTGCTGAAGACTGATTATCTATTCCGATTTCTTCTTGTGTTTTGCGTGGAAGAAGAGCTCATCAGCACTCGTGACTCCGGTCCACCCTTAAACTGTCCTCAACTAGGACTTCTCATTTATCTACAGGTGATAATTATATGACTTAATCTCGTGATTTGAACCATATTGTAAGTAGAACGTATACGGCACAGCTTTATATAATAACACGGACTTGACCGGCGCGGGCGCATATACGTTCTGAGAAACTACACGATGCAATTAGATCAACGAGGCTCGGTTTGATAGCAGTTTGATCTGGCTTTCCGTCTATTACTTTATAAAAACTATTCAAGTATAAATTCTGTTATTTCTGCATTCTGGTTGGATAAGCAGCTGTTAGCACCTTTTATGGCTAGAAACTTTTATTAAAACCAGCCAACCAGTCAGCCGACTATCTTAGACTCTGTAAGAAGTATCATTTGCTACCATTGGTAGATCGACGTAAAATTGCAGATTGTTTGTTCTTGTTGAAAATCCTAAGTAATAACATTGATAGCCCTGAGTTATTGTCAAAATTTTATTTCAATGTGCCAAGTAAGACGCTTCGTTTTAATCCACCCATACGTGTACCTCATACATCTTCGAATTATAGGCAGAACAGTTATATTGTGCGCGCAAGCAGGAATTTCAATGATATATGCAAGGAATTTAATTTTGATCCATTCACAATTAGTGTGAATTCGGCCAGAAGGTGCTTAAGCCTTAAATTTTTCAAGTAGCGGTAGGTTATATTATTTGTTTTTATTTTTCTGTTTATTAGTTAAGTCATATACTTGCATACTTAGTATTTATCTTATTCTTCTCTATTTAATAAGGCGATGTGTTTTTTCTTTTCTTTGTCTTTGTTTTTGTGCTCACACCATAAACGATTATTATATTTCTATACGTGAGGATTTGTAATTGGTTTTCTGGTAACTATAGTTTTCTTCTTTTTGTCTGTTTTTATTAGCTGTAAGTCCTCCATGTTCTTAAATAAATAAATAAATAAATAAATAAAATGATGGAGTCTTTGTTTTTTTATAATGTTCGTTATCTTTCTACATCTTGATTTAAAATAGTGTCCATGGAGCATCTTGTCCATTCTTCTACATTGAGATCAATGTTTTGGAACGGGCTTCAACTTTCGAACTAACTGACCGACTTCTTGACACTGCAAAAGTACCTGTAAATTTCATTGAAATAAATGCATTGAGCTAGATTTATTTGACGTTAACGTAGCCAAGTACCGATTTAAATAAATCTAGTTAACAAGACAAGTATATGTATCATCGATTCGAGAAGAAGAAGATCTTAGTGTACCCTGGAATGACAGCTGCAAACAAATCTTTTCTCTCGGTATACGCAATTTTTTTTGTATCTCAAGACTAGAACAAAACAGTTACTGTGTTCCCAGCAAAATTTTTGTTTGGACAGAAATTAGGACAGGTGATAACATGAACGAATTCGGAAGTAAAATAATTGCTAAATGTTTCCAAGGCAAACCTTAAGTATTTTATTGCCAAATTGCTAGATTAAAAAAAAACATGGAGATGTTGACTAAGCAAACCACATTACGATATCTTTAGCTATTAAGATAAAACCTAATTGGATATATTCAAAACTGTATTAATTAAATCCCTGTTGAATATATTTCTTAATGAGCTGTCTTTAATTAAATTCAATTAATCATCTCACATAATGTTCTACACGAATGCGAAATTATTTATTTACACTCTTAGATGTAGATAAGTATAACCTAAGCACTTATTGGTACATTTTTTCAGGGGCATTTAAAATTCAAATTAAAACACGATGTTTTATAACATGACAGTTTGAGGTCTTAATGAATTATTAAAATGTTATTACCTTCCTACATTAAATAGTTCTTAAATCTAGATACTTGGTTATATTTTTAATTAAATGTCGATGAAATTAATCCAATGTCACGATTACGTGACGTCGAAATAATCTTTGAAAAACTAATTACATATTGCCAAACTTCACCTACACATCTTTTTAGAAAGAAACCTTGAATTGGATACACCTAGACCAGACCTAATCTTTTTTCGCACATCGACTAATGCTGGGGTCCCACGGCCCGTTTTCTCAAAGGCCAAATCGCGCCAGACCAGGTCGACTCACGGCCTCAACAGGCGTAGGAATGCCTGGCGCTACTTGTCAGTTAACGGGCTGTGAAACCTCGGCATTACCTAAAATAAATGCATTCACCAATCCATCAGCCCTATTTTTTACATCATATCGTTGTAATCTGTGCTGTCTGTATGATGCATTAACATTGCGCCATGATTTTTAATAAAATAATACCTATGTAAGAAGTAGTAACGTCCGGTGCACTTTGGGCAATAAGCCCCGTTGCTAATCGTGCTGCTTGATTAATCTTATTACTTGCTAGTTCACCGACTGACATTGTCCTGTTACAATCATTCATACAAAAAAGTAATTTTGATTTCCCCGAACTTCATGGGAAACTTTTGCAATTTTTCTTTCCATAAAAACTGAATTCCGACTATTACGAACATTTTTTTTTTAAACAAAAAGGAAACAAATCGGTGTAGCCTCTCTCAAGTAAAGCGCTTACCAATGTTCAGCATTACATTTTTTATATAGATGAAGCGTACAGACACAATATATAGGGTGACTGGTAATTAGTTGCCTATTTTTAAGCACATGATTCTACACATCATAACAAACAACTTTCCCGAAATAAACATTTTTGTTTTGTTTAACCCTGGACCCCGGCGTCAAGTGACTCACAGCTGATAGCGCGCGCGCGATTCTTTGTTAAATTAATGAAAAAAGAATAACGCATGGTAAAAGTGGATCAATTTTTTTTTGTTTGTAGGTAACTAAATTAAATTACAGCTGATGGTGTATTATTCTTATTAGGTACTGAATATTCTATTGGGGTCAATAAGGTAGATAGAAAAAATCGTTTCTTTGGGAAAGTTGTTTTTTATGATGAGTACAGTCATGTGTTCAAATATCGGTCACTAATTACCAGTCACCCTATATAAATAAATATCTCGTGTTGTACAAATCATTTAACTAAAAACGATTGCTAATATTTGCATTGCAATATATGGTTCACCTTTAAATGCAAGGGCACATTACCAATGAATCTTTAATAGCTAATCAATTTATTTATGAAGTAATCATTACGTTGAATACAAGCATCTTGATGTTCAATGACATTACATACTATTTAGTTCATAACACATTGGTACATTCTAATTCGTGACTTATTACTAGTATAACACACGATACTTTATTGATTAATCAATCAATCGTGTGTCTGTTACAATTGGATTACATTTAGCCTAATTAAAATTTAAGTGCCTAATGTTATATCATTTTAATACGAACAAGATGCAGAGCTAATTAAAGAAATCTGCTAATTGTAACAATTATTGTTATAAAAGTCCATCTGAAAATTTTCGAGGAAGATTATTATTACAATCATAGCGAACTGAAGTCTTAGAGCATTTTCGTGTGTCTGTAAAATTACAGACAAATGAGACGTTTGAACTACTTCTGTACGGTTTTTTTTTCTGGGTGGGAAATCTTCAAATGACTTCTCCCGCTTTGGATGGAGCAGGAGGCAGACTTTTACTGACTAAAACCCACCCGTGTTCCCTCCTCAGTTGCCTGTGTGCCAGGGGCCGCAGTATCTCTTTCGAACAACCCGCACCCCTGGCAGGTATTGGCCCTTCCGGACCCCATCAGTTGGTGCTGACATCTCTTTGAGCGTCGACCCGGGCTTGGTCCTTAACGGACAGCGAGCTACCCATTACTCGCCATCCGCAAGCCCGCGCCTACGGTGGCCGGGAATCAGCCTAGGTCTTCTGTACGGTTGGTAATGCATCATGTATCATTTCAGTGTATTTTTTGTACCCCCGAAATGCTTTCGTCAACCTTGAACTAAAAGCTGTATTCCTATCCTACTTATATTACAAATGTGAAGGTTTGTATCTGAGGTTTGTATGTTTAGATGTTTGAATGTTTGTTACTAAATCACACAAAAACGGCGGCACAGATTTGGCACACAGATAGTTTATAACATGGATGAACACATAGGATAGTTTTGATCACAGTAATAAGTTCTTATGGCACAATTTACGACCTCGACGCAGAGGAAGCCGCTGATAACGAAAATAAAGAGTTCAAAACATCTGCATTATTTTGTCATCATCATCATATCAGCCGAAAGACGTCCACTGCTGGACATATGTCTCCCCCAAAAGGGGTGGATTTGCCTTAATCGCCACGCTTGGCAGGCGGGTTGGCGATCGCAGTACGGTGGCCAAATGCATAGAGAACGCTGCTGCCCATTCTGTAGTAAGTCCCTTAGTCGCCTTCTACGACACCCACGGGAGGAAATGGGATGGTGCTATTTTTTTACGTCCGGCACCACACGGAACCAATATGTTGTGCTGTAGTCTAATTCTACTAAACATTCAATCACGAAAATCTGAATTCAAGATGAAAATATCAGTAAAGCTACGTATGTATCGTTCGTATGCTAATCGAAAGAAAAACCACGACAGCGACATCGACTATAAAAAACAGTAGCATTGAAAACACACTAACGTTGTGCGCAAACGTTTTGCTGCCTCATTTGTATCACATTGCAATATTATCAGGACAAGTTTTAAGACTCTTGAGTAATTTTCTGTTAGGAATAATAATTAGGAAATTAAACGGAAAATGGTTTTCAAATCGACCTTGATTATCGTGTTTTAAGCGTTCCCTCAAACATGAATGTGTTTATGACAAATATAATTTTCAGGACCTAAATACACCAATTTGACCATTGAAAATTGATTCTTACATAGGCAAATTTAGATAACCCTCCGGTAATGGCAAAAAACCCAGTTTTACCACTTATTTTGTGACAAAAGATTGTAATCAAGTCACAATAAAGAGTTATGAAGACGATAATAAAATGTCCATCATAGTTATTGCTATAACCTATGTCATACGCAGTTTGTAAACATAACAAGAGCGACTGTTCGCTTAGGGCACCCCTTGTGGGGTATGGACCTCGGCTTAAGGATCCCTGGTAGAGGGCAGAAAGGCTGCCCTCTACCAGCGATGCAAAAACTAAATTGGACTGATTCAATTTAAATCAACTTAAGCCAAACTTCATTATCAGGTAACTGTTTAAAGTTATTAAAATAACCAACCCTTCACATGTCGTTAAAATTATTGGCAATTATTAGATAAATATAATTTAATAACTAAGGTAAATGAAACTAATATATCCCTCTCTAGCCAAGAAAATACAGATTATAACCGAATAGAAAGTGACATAAATAATAAAAGGAAATTAATATGAAACAATGGACGGAACAGGCACTACGCCACAGGTAAGTGAAAACAGTTCTATTTTGTATTAAAAGATTCAGTGCTTAAATTAATTTATATGCTAATTGTTTAGTCTGGAAGCACTCTGGCGCAACTTGAAAGAGAAATTGATTTTGGAAGACAAAACGGCGGTGGTGTGCGTAGTTACTTTATATTGTATTGGCAATCGCGACTGATCAGCATGAAGTCCATGGTTCAATGCCTGGGTCGGGCAAACCATTATAGGATATTTCCAGTAAGAAATTCACGATACTAAGTTTAAGTAGGCTAGCAGAAGGTTGGTTGACATTTTGTGTATTTCGGTTTGTATAAATTAGCGCAATATTACCCACCATACCATAAATCGCCAGAACAACTGTTAATGTTGCAAAATTTTAAGATCCTAAGTCGCGTATGCTTACGACAGTATTTAGTATGGTCAGCAATACTGTAATCGCGTATTCGTGCGACAGTCGCATTTTCTTAAGACACTCGCTATAGAAACACATGTTATCGTTCGGATTATCTCAATGTGATCCTAAAACAAAAAACAACTTTAACATAATAGTTTCAGCTTACCTAACAATTTCAAAGCCGCAGCTTTTATTCTGCTTTTGCGCAAATACATTTGAATACGTAAGATCTTAAGTTACTTATTCCATTTCGTTAATAGAGATCTCTCCTTTTCTGTTAAAGCTAAGTCTATGTTTACGAAATATATTTCACTTGTAAATCATACCAAAACAGGACTAAAAAGTATGTCGGCTTAAACTCATTTAGTTGCTGACTCATAGTCCATGACATTTTCTGTTCTGTTACCGTTTACAATCTCTTAATTATTTCTTTTAAAATACCTAAGTGATTTTTGCTCTATTTTTTTTTTCATCTTAATCACGTCATGGGTTTTTTCTCGAAAATGGTTCACGTTTAGACATTGATTTCTCCATAAATCTGCCTATCCTAGCTACCCGTTACGGTGAATTTATGATTATAATTTTTTCAGAAGATTTCGTGGCAATATAATGACAGCTGCATAGGTCGATCGAAGGGTATGCTACGCTTCGGCTGCGGTCGGTTTGTGAATAGGTGACCATCGATAACACTATACATACTCCTCCGTGCCTGGGAAAGATGTTTGGCCGTTATTTATACATCTTTGACAATCGTTACGAGTATTCAGAAGCCCAAAAGTCTGACAACCAGTCTTACCAAGAAGTATCGTATTACCCAGGGTTGTGGAGGTCAGATAGGCAGTCGCTCCATGTAAAATACTGGTATTCAATTGAATTCGGTTAGACTGGAAGCCGACCCCAATAAGACTAGGCAGATTCATAGTTCTGTATCGCTAAGATTTTCTAAAACCTTCCGCTTCTTTAAAAATATTTTTTTTTCGCCTAATCAATAATTTCAATGTTAATCTTTCAAACATTTCCGATTACTATCGGAAATGTTTTAAAGATTAACATAAGCCTCTTTAATATCCTAATTAATTATTTTCTGCGGCTTCATTCACTAAATATTTATAGTTATGCGTATATTCGACAGTATTTGAGCGAAAGTCGACCAGTTCGACATCGCTTTCATGCAAAACCAGTTGGCTTTCTTCAGCATAAAGTAATAATATTGCTGGTGTAAGTAATGAGCGATCAGCGGGTCGGCAATGATGATGTGAAAACTGGGTCATTAGGATTGATTACATTCTTATTAAGTGCGGTACAAGTCAGAATTAATGTAATGAGGTATTTCAACAGCTTTCCATCCTTATCCTCTGGCCATCACCCCGATCCGCGCGACGCTGTGTCCGATGCTTTAAATTCGTCCCTTAATAATAATTCTGACCCACCCAGTTCGTATCCGATAGCCCCTGTGAGGTAGGGAATGGGGATCGGAATTAGCGGCCCTTAGTGTGTAGTCGTTTTAAGTTCTTAAGCACTGGCTGGAGGCTTTAATTTAGTAAGACAGCAACAGGTAATATTCCGGTAAAGCAGCCGATAACCTCATAGGTTGAACTGCGAAAAAAAATATATCTTGTAGCCCTTTTCCTAATGTATTTAGAGTGGAAGCAAAATGTCGTCTTCTTTCTAAGGGATATGACATCAAGGGTTATCTTCCCCACCCCTTACACCTTTATATCAATAGTAATCGTTTTTCATACAATCCAACCCATACTTTTGTAACCGTGAGACAGACTAACGTACTGCGGATAAATTAAATATCCTACTTTGTTCGGATGTATATTGCTCAATTCCGCAAAAACGGTCTAACGGATTTGGCATACAGATAGTTTATAACGTGAACTGACACATCAAATACCCTTTATCCTGGTATCACGTTCCCGTGGGATGATTTGCGACCTCCGCGCGGGTGTAACAGCTGGGAAAGCTAGTAATTAATAAGTGAATAATATAACTCAGTGAATAACTCAGTCAAAAAAAAAAAGGAAAAAGAAAAAGGAAAAAAGAATGAGGAAAAAAGGAATGCTTTCATGAATTTTAAAGAAATGGATTTATTTAAATCCGGCCCGCTTCGTTCCATCACTTGCGTCAAACCTCGTAAAAGCGTTCAAGGTTGAGTTTGCCGAAAGTGACAAAAGGCCGGTCGAACTTCCCGGGACAAAGCAGCCGCGTGCTGGCTACGTAACTGGTACACTGACGATAATAGGCAGATTTGTGTTACTACATGTACTTAACAATGCGTTAGCAGGTTGATCGAATTCTGAACCAGATTTCGAAATTATATTGCTTTTTTCAAAGTTGTAAACAAAAGCCGTCTTCTTTTCTCAAGATACATTATAAAGGTTTGATAATGTTGAAAATAATTTTGCGGTATTCACATAGTTTGGTTTAAAGCTTTTATGGCAATTTGGCTTCTGACAGTTTGCCATTGTACTAAGTAAAGGTTGCATGCAAAAGACGACCTTATGTTATACAGTATATAACAGAAACCGTATTGCTATCCTTAAGCACTAAAGATACAGCTGGTATAGAATCACTATACATAGTTTCAGCTCAAAATAAAATACTCTAAGAATTTATACCAAATTTTCGGTTTCATATATTTCTTAAATTCAAATCCTTACAAACGTGTGACAGCACTACATAGATCAATAACTTTCCACGTTACTTACCAATATCACGATAAATCTCTTCCGAGTGATGTTTTTATTTCAATTCGAAAAGTTCTGTTTCTGGTATCAATGTATGGATATGGAAGTTATGAGTATTTTTAATACTCATAACTTCCGAACATGTAGAGATAGGATTTAAAACCTCTTCCAATATCGTTTGATATCATCCAAAGGAGCCATGCCCTTGGTATGTATATACCCTTTCCGTTACACGTTGTATAGGATAGCGATAAATAAGTTTAATCACATTCAAACAGGCAAGCTAAATTAGTAATGGAATAGCAGAGAAAGCCGTAGGCGTGAGATTTGGCTGTCGAGCGAAGTGAGAAGATAAAAATAGACTCATAGAATGAATTTCTTGAATTTTTTTTTTTAAAGCGCCACACTAGGAATTTCTTCCTGTATCGTGGGTGTGTTTACAAACACAGAAACTCACAAACACAAACACCCAGACCCGGAACAATTACTTGGAGATCATACAAATATTTGTTCCGTGCGGGGATCGAACCCGCGACACGCTGCGCAGCAGTCGAGCGCTCAGCCATTACGCCAATCGTGTCGTCGAATTATCAGAGTTGTACAACAAATGCGTGCACTAAGATTGCTACAGTACCGAGCGTTATTTTAATGTTTACGGACGTGTATGTAATAATGATAATTTCAATTGTGTAGCAGTCTGAACCGTTATTAATATTAGTCAAAACTTACATTATACAATTTTTTACCAGATCGGAAAAGCACATTGAAAAAGTGCATTACTAATCTTCTTTGTGTCGCCAACCCAACAATTAACTGACCGTTACATATCATTTAACAACAATAAAATCGCAGTTGTCGGTCAATATAAAAGGTTACAGACTGCGCCAGGCGGTCCAAGGCTTTATAATGTAGTAATGAAAGGACCTTGCTACTGTACCGCCCCTAACCGCCCACTTATAAGGGTCTAGACACGTGTTTATAGAACAAATAAAGACTAAATTTACTTAACTATTGTTTCTCTAACTTTAAATAGTCGTCTTATCAACATCAGCAGAAAAATGTCCTCTTTAATCTTCCCAAAGCGTCGACTGGTCCTGCGTTTCTCGCATCCAGCGGATTCCTGCGACCAAGTATTCGCCTATGTCATCATAATAAGCCTACCATATTCCCCCTGCTGGGACAACGGCCTCCTCTCGGTATGAGGGAGTGGGCTGTAATCAGTGCGGGTTGATAGATGTCGCCTTTCTTCGAATTTTTGGTTCTAGGTCGGCAATGTATTTGGTAGTCGTTGTAAATCAAGCTGGGGGCCATCCTAATAACATAATTATGTGTGGACACAATCACCTTTGAACGTCTGAATTTTACGATACTAGACTTGAGTTTTGCTGTCCTATACACGAAGATAAAAAAGACTCATGTGATTGTAATTACAATATCACATTTATCTTAAAACCGTTTGTAATGTAGGCTGTTAATAATCAAGTTAACCTTCATTTTATTCATTTCTTACATAAGAACTAAGTCTCACCGATGAATGAATGAATGAAGTGACTTATTAACAGAATATAGAACAATACTGTTTGGTAACAACAACAATATAACAACTACAATACAATTACAATTTACAACAATACAAGTAACATACACAACAACACATTACAATTACAATTTACTGCAATTTATTTGCATTATATTAATTTATTACAATTAAATAAATTGTAATACAACTCAATTTATTTGCATTATATTAATTTATTACAATTAAATAAATTGTAATAAATTAATATAATGCAAATAAATTGCAGTAAATTGTAATTGTAATGTGTTGTTATTATTACAATTTATTTATATACCAGAACTGTAAATTGTAACCACAGTTAAAAACTTAGCCACATTCTCTTCATTCATAATTCTCTTGCCCTTATCCCAACTTATTTGTGGTCGGCGCGACATGTCTTTTTCATCCACACTTCTCTATTAGTCGTCATATTCGTAGTCACACCCTTTTTAACCATATCATCATTCACACAGTCTAACCTAGCTACACTAACAGTCTATAATAACAAAATATATGGAAAACAAAACAATTGTTATCGATATTACTATCAATTGATTCCATCCTGCGCTACAAAATCAAGTACCCAAAGGAAATAGCCTATCACAGTGCGGCCAAGTAACCACCATAGCACTTTTTGTCCCCATCAATTTTACCTGGTTGTTAAACCTCAACCACTACACAGTATATGGCGCCCTGTAGCTGACTTACAAGCAAATGACACAGTTGAGCTGGATTAACGAATCTACCTATGTGATTTTTGATTCATACGAGTGTTTTGAGGGGAAAAAAAAAGTAGAAGTCTCAAAAATGCTTGAGAATACTAGTAACAGTCACATTTATTTAAACGCTTACAGCAGCAACCCAATAGCAAACTTATTGTAACAAAAATAAAAATCGCTGTGATTTTGACCGTGATGCAAAATCAAAGGTTAAATAATTGTGAAAGGACTGGAGTAATTTGATAAAGCGATACACAAATGACTCGCTAATACTAGCTACTCATTTGTTAAATAATTTTCCAAAAGTCTGCTGTAAGAGGCGTTTATGAAGTTTACTTAAACTCCACACAAAAAAGGTACAAAACCATATAACAATACTGCCTACTAAGTTTTGATATAACTTTTATACTGTCATATATTTGTACACAGAAGTTTATCTCCTAAGATACTATCATTAGAGTCACGTACTGCATGTACTCACGATAATAATTAAATCTCGACGAGCCCCCATTCGCATGTAGGATGAAGATCTACGTAACAACAAACAGAAATCTAGAACGAAATATGACAATAGCTCAACAAAAGTACTCTGTATCCTGCTCTATGTATCAAGTTAAAATTATGCCCAAATTCATGAAAATCAGTTCAGTAATTCAGCAGTAAACACGTAACAAACGGACTGACAGACAGGCTCGTTTATAATAGGAATTAGTGCTAATAGCACCCTCTTTATCTATCCTCAAAAGGATTGGAAGCGTGAAGTTACGGTTATTGCGTTAATTACTAACGATTTCTGATAATTAGACGATTGAGATATAGATAACTGCATAATGGTTTCGTGCTGGTAAAGTGGAGTAGAGCTGAAACAAGAACTAGAACTTAGGTAGGTTCTTTATTTTTGTTTGTGTTTCGACATATATGGTAGTAGAAGGAACAGTGGGGTTTTAGTCGGTAGGAGACGGAAGAAAAAAAAAATTAGTTTATTTGTAAATCAGTGATTATTTAAGAGAAAAAGTAATAACAATAATTTTCAGGTCAGGCCATAATTTTCGTGTGCAAGGTCAGTCAAACATTTGAACCTTTGAGAAAAATAATAATTTTAACTGCTTCTGAAAATCCGTCGTATTGTGTCATGAGTACAGCACCCTAATTGCGTAACTCACGATTAATCATAATCGGTTTCATTTCGACAGTTCAACAATATTCATTGCGTTATTTTCGTTGTTGAGCAGACACATTTTACGAACATATGAAGCAATGGTTTAACAATCTGTTTCAAAACGAAGCAGATTATGATTAATCGTTAGTTACGCAATTAGGGTGCTGGACCTCATAATATTTATAATAAGTAAAAACAAACAAGAAAAGAGAACACAAACAATCGGCCTACTAAGTATTCGTAACATAACTGACAAATAAATATTGAAATATCGCAACGACCATCATAAATTCTATAATCAAGTTTTCCATAATAGAGCCACCTTGAAATCTCCAAGGTTAGAAGTTGGGCTTTCATCAGAGCTTACATAGATTATCCGTTGCCATGACAACGTTACGTAACCACGCATGTTTTAAGTTTACCACACATGGTCAGTTAAACCATCAGTTTCGATTCATCTCTCTAAAATTCGTACCGTGTGTGGAGCAGATTTTCGTGAATGTGCAATATGTGCATCCAAATCAGTATTGCTTTTCATTTATTATTCTGTGGCTTTTCACAACCATTTCATACGCTTCCGAGCAGAATCGAACAGCAATCAATGTTAGGAGTCCTCTAATGCGGGTTGTTCGAAAGAGATACCGTCGCCCCTGGCACACAGGCAACTGAGGGAACACGGATGGGTTTTAGTCAGTAAAAGTCTGACACACCCTCCTGCTCCACCCAGAGCGGGAGAAGTTATTTGATGATTACTCAACCTCAAAAAAAACCACTACTATCCCGACGGCTATTTGCGGTCGCGGATTAGGCAAATCAGGTAAACTAAGATTTAGCTTTGCGACTCGGAAGCCTGTGTAAAGCCTGTGAATAGCTTCGCAGCGGCCTATTTCATAAAAAAACGGTGGTCAAGACAATTTTGAAAGTTTGTTCCACTCAATTCCTGACTTTTTAAACAACACCCGTTAAATGTTATTTAAACTGCCCACTCCAAACTACCGTAGGTATATTCGCCTGTTCAGTTTGCCTTCTCTATGAACGGTAAGCCGAAAAGCAATCCATACATAATCAAGATTAGCTATACTTTCGTAATAGTCTAGATTTTTGTAGACTAAGTAGGTCGTATAGAACCTTTTGTGTGTGATACAGTACCATGTTGACTTATTGTTCTTTTAGCATTGGAATGTATAAGTAAGTTGCAAAATATTCTTAATGGTTCGCGAAGTTTAATTGGCGTCGGAAGCCGGGTTTGTTACTGGAATTCATTAGCGAAGCTATTATTATAGATGCTATCTATAAGCCTAATAGTATCTGTCGATAGTTCTAAGTGCATTTCATTTTGCCTTTTTTATGACTGCAATTATGGAAGAATTGAAATGGAATTATCGAATCAATTACGATTTATGTATGAAGTTAATGATGATGAATTTTAAAGTTCAAATTCTTTTTTATTATGTTTTACTGCTAAACTAGCTGCTGCACAGACAGCAGCTAGTTTAGCAATAAAACGAAGCCACAGGGATTCGCCTGCGTGGCTGTCGGAAATTATCCTACGGGAACGTGTTACTCGGACAAAAAGTAGTCACTCCGTTACTCTGCGTTAACTATGTCAATCCTTTTAACATAGAGGCAAGTCTCGTAATTTTAAGAACGTTCACAGTTCGATCTCAGTCTCAATCTGTCAAAAATACCTCGAGTTTCCATAGATTTTTGACAATCCTCTGACATTTGATTGTCGCCGAAATGAGACTGCGACCTGATTTTGAAAGTTTTTAATTACGAAAATTGGCATTGGCCTTCAGATACCTGCTATTGAAAGTACCGTCAAAATTGGTCCAGCCGGTTTGAAGATTAGCTGGCACAAACAGACGGATAGACAATATTTTTTTTAAAGTTTTGTACCGACTTTCATATGCATTTAATAAAAAGCTTTTATTTTGACTTTACAAATAGAAAATTCAATTTCATTTATTTAAATAGGGTGACTGGTAATTAGTGACCGATTTTTAAAAACATGATTGTACTCATCATAACAAACAACTTTCCCAAAGAAACGATTTTTTTTCATTTATCTACCTTATTGACCCCAGTTTTATTACCCCAATAGAATATTGAGTACCTAACAAGAATAATACAGCACCAGCTGTAATTTAATTGGGTTACCTACAAACAAACAAAAAAACACTTTTACCATGCAATATTATTTAGTCGTTAATTTCATCACCGTACGGACCACGCACGTGCTATCAACTGTGCGACTCACAGCTGATAGCGCGCGCGGATTTTTTATTTTTTGTTTGTATGTAACTAAATTAAATTACAACTGATGGTGTATTATTCCTGTTAGGTACTCAATATTCTATTGGGGTGACTGGGGATATGCGCAGGTTAAATTAAAAAAATATTTTCTTTGGGAAAGTTGTTTGATATGATGAGTACCTACAATCATTTGTTTAAATATCGGTCACTAATTACCAGTCGCCCTATATAGATGAGCCTGCTCTTGACCTCGATTACGCCTGATGGAAAGATAGGTATGAGATCTATGATGGGACGAGCGTGCCCAGAAGGTACCTGTTCAAAAGTGCTTTGAAGGCAGACCTCGTACTTCAATCCTATTGCATTTACATGCTGACATTAAAGTAATTAGGGTAATTATAATGAAGAAAAAACTCTTTTATAACTCTTTAATTAAACCTTACCTACATTCACTCCAACGCATGAACGTCTCACATAATTCAAAACAAAGTAACTGCCAAAATCTTTACATCACATATCCTTTTGTTATCAAAACTGGGCTAATGATATGCGTAGGATAAACAACAAAGTTACAAGTGTAACATCACTGTAACAGCGTTATGTTTAACACAACACCCACGTTCATTTTTATTGTTGCAGTTCGCAACTGAAATCTGTCAGTAATTCTCTCCTTTGTTCGATAGCAGCTGGGTATTAAGCTAGAATAGCTTTGCAGTCTAGAAAGCTAATTGCAGATACTGAGTGCTGTTTTTGAGCAATAGGTAATCTAGTTACGTTGCAACTTTTTGGAAAGAAAATATTACACCTCTGGTATTTTTTTTTAAGTCTAAAGCAAAAATATCGGAACAAATATTAAATTCTACTGACTGGTAAAATTTTGTATGAGTTTCTAACTTACTCACGATTAGCTCAAACTTAAAGTGAATATAAATGTATGGACGTACGTTACGGTTCAAATTTCAAACTTAGAATAACTTAGCTCTTTGTTCTGTGTTGTTGGTAAAGTTGAAAGTTGTTCTGCAGTTATAATTTACAAATGGTCATTGTTGTAATAGTTTTGTACAAATGTCTCATATACGAGTTAAGTTTGTCACATGACATTAGTAACTATTTTATACATATTTGTCATTTCCTCAATAAAACTTTAAATACGTTGTGGTTAACCAGTTTGTAGTATAAAGGGTTTTCATGCACCATATTTAAAGGCCATAAAATTCCTGGAAGTGTCTTCAGAACGAATAGATCATATCAATTATAACATAACATCACGCCCTATTTTTTCTCCGAAGGGTTTGGCAGAGGTGTACCTATAATACGCCCACATTTCACCAATTATGTTTAAGTCCCATGTACTACCTATAAAAAAATTAAAAAATACAATACCAATTATTAAAGTAATTTCATCCCAAGTGCATCATCATTTCAAACGAAAGACGTCCACTGCTGGACATAGGCCTCCCCCAAGCTCCTCCACTTCGACCGGCCTTGTGCTTCCCACATCCAGCGGATTCCCGCGGCCTTCATAAGGTCATCGGTCCACCCCAAGTGCATACATACTTTTATATAATTACTTACTGTTTAAATATTAAAAGAGCTTTTTCATATTATGTGAAAGAAATTATGTGTTCAAAAAACTAAAAACAAAATATTTTATTTCACATTAACCTACATGAGGAATTGAGCACTTATGAAACGTCAGAAGCTAGGTTCCCATTGGTCGTGCTATGAAGATGAGCCGCCAAAAATCTCCATGATTACTTTTTCTTTAATGATTGGATTTTACAATGTTTTCAAATTATAGTGTTAATACGATAGGGAAGACAGTGTAGGCCTGTAAATAAGTAGGCACAGACGCCAGCCTATCAAGCGACTCCGAACTGTAAAATTTTCTCAATTGAATGGGGAATTTGTTGCGCCACTTCTTCTTCCCAGCTAAAGCACTAGGAAGTGGTGAAGGGCGGGTGTTTTAGGGGACTGTCTTATGTAATTTTGACATTCGAACAGTGCTGATTCTCAGCCTAATTTGAATAATTGACTTTTGATTTTGATTTTGAACCTTATGCTTATGTGATAAAGATGAAAATATATCAAAGATTTTTTACAGATTGGGGTAGTTTGATATGCTGGCGTCTGTACCAGGGACTTAGTAAAATAGAATTATTTAACTTTGATTTTATATCATTTTCACTTTCACTACAGACAATGCTACATTTTTTTTCTTCGTAGGGTTTTGATACAAAACAAAGCTCATAACTTTCACGTAACCGTTTTAAGGTAAATCGAGACCGACTCGATGTCGAAATTAGTTCACTCGATATACCTAACTGAATACCATTTAAATACGTGTATTTTTACTCTTGTATGAAAAATTGTCAGAAACGAAATCTTACGCGATACTCGCATGCACACACACACTTGAACGTGCCGAATACGGCTTCGGGCTTGACTCCAGTCGGACTCGATTCCTGCTTTGGACTCGCCTACTTTCGAGTAGTACCAATTTATTTTGATTCAAGTCCGGACTCGATTCCGGTACTCGAATCAGGAAGAATCGATTTTGAAATCGCTGACTCGATGCTATTATGCGAGTCCAACTGATTAGTATTCGAGTTAGGTTGACTCGCCCGTACTCGATCTGTGTCTACTGAAGCAATGAGGGATACCTAATAATACAACTTTGAACCTGCAACTTTTTTTACTAGTAATGAAGTGATTTTATTGTAAATAACTTTATTACAACATGGTGCCGAAAAAAGCCTCAGGTGTATGGACTGGACTTGAATTTCTTGACTCGAGTCATGATTCGAATACCGTATAAACCGACTCGAGTCGACTCGATTCACCAAAGCAGCGACTCGGCACATCACTACTTGAAGGTATACCAAAAGATTTCAACAGAGAGAAACACAGTACATGCAGGGGGCATAACGCTTTAACAGCGTAACGAATTCAACCAGTCAACTGCTACTGCAAGCCGCGAGACGGAACTTCTTTCCAATAAAATTAGTAATATCTATCAGTGAGAATACCCACTGCAGTGCAAAGGCCAACAAAAATTACAAATCGTAAAATCAAATCCAATTAAATTGATACCTACATTATTTTTCATCATTAAGGTCAAAAATGTTATGAATTTTTCGAGACATAAGAATGCCTGCCCAGCTAGAATATCATGTGCCATTTTTAAGATGGTCATGTTGGCATATTGCTTAAAATAATAATGGACAGGTGTCTATTTTACACACCTATTGCTTCACTAAAAGCTTTTCATAAAAGGCTTCTTACAGATACATCTATTGATACTATATATTGAGCTTCAATCCAAAGCAACTGCTTGGCATTTCAGATATGGTGCTAAATAACGACTACTTTATTTTCATGAATATTTATACGAGTTATTAGTTTGTATGAATGCTCATATTGATAATTAGTATTCGTAGATTGCTTGTTTTCGATGAGACGTTAGGATAAGAAGTGTCGATACTAAAGTATTTTGATGTTTTGTAAATGTATTTTGATTTGGGTTTTGAATAAAGTAGTTTAATTAGAATTATTATCAACTGCATGATTTCTTGTTCCTATTTTATCATAACAAATCTGAGATGGCCATCCGAAACCGCCATCTATTATTTAAAAAAAACCGCACGTTGGTAAGTGCATCACTAAAGAACGGCTGGACCGATTTGGCTGTTTCATTTTAAAACGTTCGCAATAGTAATTACGATTTTAGGTAAACAAAAATTGAATAGTTTCCCAGATAGTTTTCAAATTCGGAAAATTCTGAGTAGGTACTCTTTTTTTCAATTTGGACAGAACAACTGCTGCCATATCAGCTACTTTTTCATAAAGTTATATCATCTAGAATTCTTGATAAGCACGCACATTTACACCGCCTTATCAGCATTGCAAAATCTGATAAAACATCTTCAACACGGCCCATTTACAAATTGCGATATCTGAAATACCTACTCTTGCCTCTATTTGAGACAAATCGTGAGGCATGTGTTCCGGTACACAGAAATTCTACGATAACAACCTTTTGTCACGACTTTCCCTGTATACGATTTTGTTACTGTGGCGAAACATTGTTTGGTTATTTGTCAAGATTTGATTGATGTAGTTAAAATAATTTAAGATGAAGAAGAAGCTCAAAACTTTCAATTGTTTCGATATCAATATAGCCGACACCTATATTTTCAATAAAACTAGTCTACTTAGTTCGAGGAGCGCTTTTGATCGAAGACGAAAATTAACTTATCACTAAAAAGCTTGTCAAGTGAAGCATTGGTGACTTCACGAGACGTGGCCTATTTTTAGTCAAAGAATAAGAATTGCCATACTACGGGGCAATGCTGCACTTTTCCTGTTGACAAGCATGCGGCCGATTTTATTTTAAATTTTGATGCTGATTGATACAATACGTAATTATTATTATTTTATGACCTAGCTTAAAAAGGCATTGATTGAAAAACAAAACATTACTTATTCCAAGGTGACGGTAAAATTAATTAGCATGAAGATGCGACCTTCATCCTTCTAAAACTAGTGTCCCCTGCCCACGATAATTCCCATATTTATTCAAAACATATACCTCAATAACAAAGTGGCATGAATTATAATTCAGTTTTGGACTTGAAACATTCACTTATGAGTCACACAGCGACTGTTTTGATAATTATTGAGAGACTTAATACGGCGTTTAGTTATTGCTGGTTTTAATCGGGTTTTTATGATGTCCAAAAGTCGTGAGTCGCTAATTCAAAGAAAGAAATAAACATTAATAAGAAAATTGGTAGTAGGCATACAGTAAATAATGTATCCCGTACGAAAAATACGCGCTTTGTCGAATAGTTGCGGACACCAGCTCGTATTACCTACATAATGAAATACATGGTTTTCATGACAACCAAGTTTTCTATTCTGGGCCCCAATTCTGTATCGTTATAATGATTCCCCGCGGAATCTTACTACGTTCAAACTACGTCAATATCTTTTTTTTAGAAATCAATGTAACGGTAAAGAATCGAAATGTCATATTCTGTATGTTCCAAGACAATTTGTCGATATTATAAATACGATATTAGCAGAATTCGTGAGTGATTGACGTGGTTACGAGTAAGGAATGTGGTCATAGTGAATTCATAAGGCCCAGCCAACTTTAAAAAAATCGTAGCGAATGTTAAAATACGACGTTTGTTACAAATGAGATCACGATTACAAACATTCGAGAGACAAACCATACACTAAGGGAGGTAAACTTTATGAATAGTGGAAGTCACTAACGACCAGGAAAAAAAATAAAGCCGTGACAAAGTGATACGACAAGTAAAAACTTAAAAAATAAAAACAACCGATTTCCAAAAAATACTACAAAGTGAAAATTACTTTAATTTCAGACGGCGGTGACAAAAAAATAAAATTCATATCCAAAGTCATCGTGTTCCGAAATTAAAGTTATTTTTCACTTTTTAGTGGTACACATGTGCTTACCCCTTCACAGCGTACCGGCTTGATGTTATGTTATGAACTGGTGTAAACAATAGACAGACATGAGATTTCAGCAATCCCAGTCTATTTGCTATCATTTATTGAGGAGTTCCGTTGCCCATCTCCAAAGTTCTTCATCAGAACTTCACCAAATTGAAAAGGAACCAGAAAGTACTCTTTCAAAAACTACCCAAATTGCTTCAAGTATGCCTATAACATTTGAATAGTTCTCTCTATTTCTCCAGGATCCCATCATCAGATCCTGACTTGATGATCATGGGACCACCTGGGAAGTATAATCTTTTAAACAAAAAAAAAACCAAATCGGTCCAGCCATCTTCGAGTAATCGGTGTACATACACAAAAAAAATACCAATCGAAATGAGAACCACCTCCTTTTTGAAGTCAGTTAAAAGATATCAATCAATAATATCCAGAACAACTAGTCTATCTAGATTACAGATGTCTATAATATAGTCTCCATGATGTAACAGCAAACAAAACTGGTCCGACGATGACGCCCCAGTATTCATAAGAATTTAACACCATCATGTTTACATAATGCAACTTAGATAGTTACTAAAAGCCTAAGGGCCTGTTTCGCACTACCTAAGATTAACTTCCTTGGCATACTTTTTTGCTTTGAGTTAAGTAATGATTAGTGACTGTTTAACCATACATTTTGATGTTTAAATGTCACTTAACTTTTAGCGACGTTTCTAAACAAACCCCATAATTTCATTCAAATTCTATGATACATTTTTTTGTTTAGGTAATTGGTGAGTAGTTGCTATTCGAACATCAAGAAACAGGGTCTAATAGTATCGCTACACATTCAGCCTAAAATGTTCCCACTGCGGGGATACAAGGCTCCTTTCTGTGAGAAGGAGTGGGCCATAATGAGCATAATGGCTGCGGGTTGGTGGATGGATGGTATTGCTAAGTTGAACTTATATGTATGTCGCAGCCATCTGGTTAAATTAGCGAGCTAATTGAACGCCTAGGTCGTTCATTAAACGCCGGCATCTAATGAAATAGCTGACGGGCCACTGGCCAAGTAATTGAGCGCAACGTTTAACCAGATGGCTGAATGTCGTGTAGTCATTTAGTTAAATTAGATATTGATGAATTTGTGAATTTGTGGTCGGGGTGACGATGTCTTGACAAATGATGAACGGGTACTTTTACTAATACCTACCACTAAGTAACTAGTAATAGTAAAATATTTAAAAATAAATAAATAAATTATTTCACTTAAAATTGCACACAAGAACGAAAAATAACATATATGGTTTGCACTATTGACGCCATATTTGTTTTGGTGACTACTAGCGCCGCAGTGGAAAAAAAACTGAACTAAATTTGAACCACTTGGTTGAGTCTGGATCAGTCGTCTCCAAAGGGCTGACTTTTAATACGCCAAGTTGTTAAACGTTGATTGATTCTAGTTCAATTAACTATCGGCCTAGGCATCCAATTGGATTCCGACGTTTAATGAACGGCTTAGGCGTCAAATTAGCTGGCTAATTTAACCAGATGACTGCGACTTGAATATGTAAATTATTATACAGTGTGCACATTGAACATAAAATGATGATTTTTTAACTTTATTTATGGGTCGGTATTGTTGCAAATGTATTGTTTTCATAGATCGCTAATCTGTCTTTTGACAGTTTTGACCCAGGTCCGAGCAAAGCCTAATCAAGTATGTTTGCGAACGGCCTACCATGTGATGTCGTTAATATAATTTATTTTTCTTTTTGTAATTTGCAAGCCTTGATTGATGTGTAAAAATAAATTGAAGTGGACTAATTAAAATGTTTATTGCGTGCGTCTATGTTTTAAAATGTAATAATCTCAAAAACTGGCTAAAGTATTTCGTAATGAATAACTATTGGAAGGTGTGCTAGTAACATTTATTATTAGAAGTAAAAACATAATTTAGTAATTAATGAATTGAGGTAGGTATAAGTACTTAACATATTAATAAATTACTACACTTACTTACGAAAAAATATGTAGGTACCTACTAAAAACCTTTTAAAACAAGCCACTCAACTACACACTTCTTTTGTTTTCAATCTTCAAAAACAAGTAACATAATCGCCTTCTAACTTCCTAGTCACGAACTTCGTAATCATAATGGATTTATTAAAATAAGAAGTCCGCCCCACATTTCTTTTTACCCTTCACAATATATAACGAGGCGTTAAGTAATAGATGGTCACACAGACGGACAGATAAAACCATTGTTATCTATTACCAAATGGACTAGAAAGGTTGAAATGCTATCTGTTATCACACCCACCCATTCTTATTTTTGCCTTCACTGTATCTCTTCGAGGAATTTTACCTGAAAGAAGAGCCATTGATAAGGTTTTTTTTTGAGGATGGGAAATCAAATAACTTCTCCCGCTCTGGGTGGAGCAGGAGAGCGTGTCAGACTTTTACTGACTAAAATCCACCCGTGTTCCCTCAGTTGCCTGTGTGCTAGGAGCCACGGTATCTCTTTCGAACAATCCGCACCCCTGGCAAGCATCAGCCCTTTTAGTTGGTGCTGACATCTCTATGAGGCGCACATGGAACACAACGCGCCGTCGACCCGGGCTTGGTCCTTACCGGACAGCGAGCTACCCATTACTCGCCGTCCGCAAGCCCGTGCCTACGGTGGCCGGGAATCAGCCTGGGATTTCCGCAGCAGACGCCCTGGGCGGGCGTCTGCTGCGGAGGCTAGGGCCGTGATATCATCATTATCTGCCTAGCCGTTCTCCAACTATATTTGTGTAAGCTTCCAGTCTAACCAGATTCAGCTATCAGTATTTTACAAGGACCGACTGCCTATCTGACCTTCCCAACCCATTCCTACTCTAAAATTTAAATATATAAAATTGTTTGCTTGTCTGATTCAATTGCGAAAATTATTTCTGTCATAGAAAATCACACTATCACTAAGTGCCATAGATAATTTTTATTAAAACAAGTTCACAAAACGAGTTCGCGGTCAGAAACCATAAAAATGCTAGTAAATTGGTTAAGTTACATTAATATTTTACAATATTACTCCATGCTCTATGTATACTGTGACCGGAAAATCTGTAATCTGACCAGAGACCAGACATTTTATTGATGAAATGGCGTAGTAAAGTGTCTGCCTTCTCACCTCAGGGTTAAGAGATCGACTTCGTTCCTTCGCTTTGAAAATATCATCGCTAGCTTGACTTCCAGTGATATGAGTAACTTTGACCCTAATGTAAAGCTTTATTTTATTTTCTTATCGGAAGTATAGTGTGAGGCCCTTCCATTCGTTAGTAAGTAGGTAAGTTTTTAAGACATTTCTATTTAGTAGGTAAGTTAGTTGCAATTTGTCAATACATTCAAGATTTAAAATTCAATCCAACCCAATTACAATAGCCCATTACAGCAAATGTAAATCAATTTATTTTATATACATTATTAAAATGATCATCAACTAAAAGATTAATTACTTATTATTTCAACAAGTCCATACATGGCTATACATATAATACGACATAAGTGACCCATTGAACAATTTTTACGTTCACTTTCTGCGCATGAGTTTGCATACGGTTCCGAACGGGTCACGATTTAACCCGAGTGTGCACGATCGAAATGAGATCGATTAATTTCGAGAATTATAATCGATTTAATCTTGATAGTAAAATGTCAAATTTATGGTTCAAGGAGTTAAGTTTAATTTTGTTTAAGTTAACTATGATTAGCGACTTAAGTATCAGTTATGTAGGTAACAGAGGACTTTTAAACTGTTTGACATAATTGATAAGTTAATTCGTGTACAATGGATGATCTATCTTTATGGCTCTAAATTACAGATATTAAATATTTGTGATCCGATTAAAAATCTAAGTTGAAGAGATTTTGCTATTAATGTTTATTCTATGGATATTAAATTGAGTTAATAATTAGTGATATAACAGCGTAACATTGTTCGTTGTATTCCACCAAAATTGCGGTATACTATTTACAACTCCCTAGTAAAGCCACATCTACTTAATTTAATCGAAATTTGGGGCAGCGCTGCTAAAACAAAATTATCAGAACTTCAAACTACCCAAAATAAAATCATAAAAATAATATTCAACTACCCATATCTAACATCTACCAGCAAAATTTATCAAGACACAAAAATAATGAACATAAAACAACTTTATATTTATAACACATGCATTTTCATCAGAAATATTCTCAACAAAAGCGTTCACTCAAACATTACAATCACTCAATATAAACAAGTTAGTCAACGCAGTACACGGCGAGCAAGCTTGTTAGTTCTACCAAAAACAAGAACTAACTATGGCAAAAAAATGCTAACTTTTGAAGGAGCACAGCTTTATAACAAATTACCGTCCTGTATAAGGAATGTACACTCTTACAATGCATTCAAAACTCAACTTAGCCAGCACATAATTGCGGATCGATCACTTCTGGAGAAATGAATGCATTGGATGGGTAATAATTAAATTGTAATACTGATGACGAACATATTGTAATCTATATTTTTAGTATTGTTCTCAAGTAAGTGACTTATGTCTTTATTGGGAATAAAGTTTCTTTAAACCGATATGGCATTTTATTACGTAATGAGTACTTGAACAGAAGTATTCGTTATGATTTTAATACGGAAACCATTATCAAATAATAGCAAGTAATTGGAATGTATAGTAGGCAAAGGCATACATTATATTAAAATATATGCACTATTGTACAAACGCATATTTATGTTTTATAGTTTTGATAGATGCAGACTGCGTACGGCATAATTATGTGATATATACACCGTGACATTTTAGTCGTCTTACAAAGGTGGTGCACTAAATGTATCCGTCATAAAATACCTCTAGGCGCGATTAAAACATTGTTACCATTAATCAAGATATTAGGTACAAAGAAAAATAAATAATGCTTTAAAATGATGAAACACCTTCCCTGTTAATAATGTTTACGTATCAAACGGTAGAAGATATCTACCTACCTACCAATACATTCCATCATTAATTCCATCTCCATAACAGTGTGTTTCAAACTACGTCATGCGTCTTAGTGAATGATATTTTAATTTTTTAAATTATGCATATGTTCAAGAATATCATTTTTTTTTTTTAATAATTGATTAGTAGTCATTGGATACATGAAGTGGGCTGCCGTTGTAAGACGACTAAAATGTCACGGTGTATATTTTAAATGGTACGTGGAGAAATGAGATATGGTATGTACAGATCGAAGACTTCATGCAAATAGCACAAAGCATTTATAATTTAGTAAGTAGTTGTGAAAACATTACACGTGACATACCTGTACATCTACAGGAGGGAAATGTCTGAACGGTAATTGATGCTCTCATTACTTACTCAAATCTTCATTATAGATTTTTGTAACATGCAATTTATTAATGTTATGTTAACCAGTCAAATCCCGCGTGGATGCAGCTATAACCTCAATAAGTCCTATTAAATACAACTTGTTAACATTGAGGTTTGAGATAGAACGAACTCACTCGCAGTAGAATTAAAGTAGTATTACTGGGTCATTTAATTATATTGTGACAACGCGTCTGCATTTGTTATATCTAAGTGGGTAGATTTGCGTAGATTATTGTGGTTTCTTTAGAGTACCCACACACAGTAGTAATTACAGCACAATATTATTATATTACTAAGATACAATATTTTAATGGTGCCTCGTTGATCTAGTGGTGCCACGTCCCATTACGGGACTTGAAATGTGGGTGCACTATAGTTACACCTCTGCCGTTCGCTCCGGGAAAACAAGGCGTTATATTATGTAGGTGCCTATTGTATTAAGGTTGTGATAGCTATGTTTATGACTCCACAATTCTTTTGCTGTGTAGGTACATTAACAACCGAAATAACGTGACTAAGAGCCGCCGAAAAAGCAGACATACAAGCAGCAGATTATATAAAATCCTTCACCAACCTTCCACAACCAATGTTAACATTCTAACAACAAATTGACAGAAAGATAAGTCCACAACTCTCGAGTACAAGTAGGTCTAGACTAGCCACTTGCGGTCCAGCGACACTCTCTTCCGGATTCTGAGAAATGATCCATGATCGGTCTATACCATGCCAGTTTCATATAGGGCTAATTTATGTATGCTCTTTGGAAGGGCTTCCTCCATTGGAAGATAGATTATTCATTTAAGACTATGTTATTCTTACTTTTTATTGGTGAAGCTATCACGTTCATTGTCTGCCTAGCCTTTTGCCATCTGTGCCGGCCTCATGACGACTGTTTAATAAAGGGCTTCCGTTGAGCTCTATGCTATATTGTGGCACAGAGGTTGAATGCAATTGAGACATTAGTCATTATCATGTTGCCCTAGCCTTGTCCCAATTATGTTGGGGTCGGCTTCCAGTCTAACCAGATGCAGCTAAATACCAGTATTTTCCATGGAGTGACTGCCTATCTGACCTCCACAACCCAGTTTTTGGGTAACACGAAACCTCTTACCTCTGAAGTTACCAGATGGGAGTTATAAATCAAAAAGACTGAGCAGATTTAAATAAATACATAATTATTTTTCGAATAAAAACCGCTCTTGGCTAAAAATTCTTGCTTCGAAATCTGTTCCTAATTTTTGAGATGAGTAGGTATACTAAGTTATCTAACTTAGGTCATCTGACAACGTAACTTATAATCCTTTCACTAGACCTGAGATTGTAGGTTAGGTTTTGATATAATTATATAACTTCCTTTGAAGTTCCGGATAGTCCAAATATTTAGGTGTTTATTGTTATACAATGGAAAGCTTTAAAGGCAAAGTTCTGATGGATTTAAGTGTAGATAACACAGGCACGCAAAAAAACTTTTTTTTTTTGGTGCCTACTATTCTATGTTATAATTTGGTTTATTATCCCTTGAGAGGTTGTACGGAGTCGTCAAAACATTAAAGCTACGTACAGGTTTGTATCGATAGATAATACTGTTGGAGTAGTACACGGGAGTGCCCCAAAGACGTTCATCGTAGAAAATTTAGAAAAAGAAGTTTCTAACCTGTTGATTAATTTAATAAAATGTTTTTAATTTGAAGAATAATTTAATAAACTGGTCAAAAATCCTTTATTTTCGTTTTCATTACACCTGCGATTTCTCGAAAACTACACGTAGCATTAAAAAAATTAGTATATTGCTAGAGTCAGGGTATCAAATATACTTAAAATTTGCTTTAGTATTAGCGGCACCAAAATCATTGTAGACCTGTGTAATATTGCTAAGCTTGGAAGCAAATGTTTTATTTATTTACTAGCTTTTGCCAGCGCCTGCGCCTGCGCGGAGGTCAATTATCCCACGGGAACCTACTACAGGGATTAAAAGTCCTATGTGTTAATCTAGGTTATGATGTGACGCGCCAAATTTCACCCCAATCCGTTTTTGCCATTTTGCCGGGATTGAGTAACAGACATCTAAACACACAAACATTCACATATAAAATAATAGTAGAATAGTAGGATAGGATGTCAGTACATAACATAAGAAAAAAACAATGCCAAGCTAAGACGTGATGGTTATTTAAATTAACTCATGATTTGCGACTTGTAAACAGGGCGTCTAAAAAGGCCGCTTTGGCAGAATAATAATAGGGTAATATTATGAATCATATTTAAAACCGTAAAATGGTCACAAACTGACAATTCATAATATTATCTGCAGAGACAGCACGCAATTCATTTACAATATGTAACAAAAACCCTGTTGTTCCTTTTACCCACGTTTTCAGAATCGGTATACATACGTAATAAAGCAAGTCATTTATAAAAACTGTTCAAAAAAATTAATTGAAATTAATATTTAATTATGAATATTTGTAATGTTTAACTGGTTTTGATTAGATCAAAGAAAGCCGCCGAGCTCGTAGTCTATTGTGCGAAATAAGGATACTTATAAAATCAGATATTGCTAACATTTTTTTTATTGTGACGATTTTAATAGTTATTTGATATTGATCTCTCGACTGGCCAATGCTTATTTTTTTTAAATTATAACTTCATCATGTTGTGCTTGTAGGTAAGTGTATACGTCCCTAAAAGGAACAACAGGGTTTTTGTTAAGTACATATTGTATTTGACAGTTTTGTATCGAAATTCGTAAAATGGTCACCAAATTATGAATTGCTTTATTAAAGTAAAATGTCAAATAGCAGAATCATAGGGGAATTCAGGAAGTGAATTGTTTTTAGAGGAATCACTTAATGTGGCGTTTTTAGGACCCCTGTTATTTTGGCCAACTGCCATAATAATATAGTAATTACATATGCTAACTATGAAATGTATTATGTTTAAACTCAAAAGTTTTGGCAACATGGCAAAATGTAGCCCATTTGTCTGAAAATAATCGTCTAAATTTAAGAAGCTTCTGGTTTACTTTGACAATTTTGACCTAATTAATTCAATCATTCGTTACGAAGACAATTTACTATGGAACTGGATCTTAAAAATTAATTTACGATTCAACGCTTTAAATGATTATTCATGCTTTATAATAGAAGAGAATGCAGTCTGTACCGGACAATACTCTTTGACATTTTTGTTGTTACAATCGTAACATTTTTCCTTATGTTATCTAGATTAAGACAGTAATTAATGTTCTAGTTTTAATTTTAAGACGGAGATAAGACTGCGGCTCCCTGATATACTTTCAAAATCATATTTTGTATTGAGATAATATATAACATTTTAACTAACCCTAGATAAGCGATTGCAAAGAAGTTGTGTGGCCTGGTTAAGATGCCCAGTCAATGGTTCTATTTCCTTGACACTCGTGTAAGTAAGTAATGATTAGCGACAGTATAACCATACATTTTTGACGTTTAAACTTTAATCAAAGTGTATAAATAAATCCAGTAGTATGTAGCTGTTTCAATTACAGTTAAACAGCTAATAAGATACGGCGGGGAAGGTATATCAATGTGGATATAAACCCCCTTTGGATAAGAAAGAATATAAAACAAAAAAGATAACAAAATTACAAACACACTCACACACATAACACACACATACATACACACACACACGCAACACACTCAAACACACACACATTTACGTTTTTATATACAAAATAAAAAAAATCTGCGAGCATGAAATCCAACTCAAAATAAACAAGTGACTACCTACTTAAAGATTTTATAAAGCAGTTTATCCTCGGTCACTACAGGATCCGTGATACAGGGGAAATATAATGAAACTTGAACTTTAAACGCAAGATAATTGCACGTAAGTGGATATCTAGTTTCATTAAGGGTTACAGAGTTCAGTTTGCAGTAGCCACCTGTAAATAAGATATAACATAGCTTTTGTATCTCATTAACAAGTAGTTTAAGTTATGTTATGTGACGTGTTCACATGTGTTGTTGTGTGTGGGAGATTTATGTGCATAGATAATTTTTTTTTTTTTTAAACGTTGCCCCACACTAGGAATTTCTCCTGTATTGTGGGTGCGTTTACAAACATTTAAAACTCACATACACAAACAGCCAGACCCGGAACAACTACTTGTAGTTCATACAAATATTTGTTCCGTGCGGGAATCGAACTCGCGACACGCAGCGCAGCAGTCAATCGCTTAACCACTGCGCCAACCGAGCCGTCAAAATTACTTCGGACTTTTTTGTTATTTATAAATGATCGCACAGACGACCAACACTCCATGTCCACGAATTCCACCGATTTTAAACGGAAACGAGATACTTTTTTCACGATAATTAGAATTGTCACATAAATTCCTGTGTGAACAAAACATTATAATTGACCCAGATAGTACGCGATCGTTTTAACAATTTGTTTAGTTGAACCTAATTCTAAGCTTAAGTATTACATAATAAACAACCAAAATTACCATTAAATAAACTGAACCATTTACAAATTTAACTCGAACACGATCTTCGTAAAGATTCAACCTGACCTCAGCGAGAGGTCGACCTCTCTTGCCCGACAGCTGACAAGAAACATGTTCCAAGTCAGGTTGAACTCAAATTAACATGTCAAGCGATGCAACTGGTACTTGATGGAACATGTCGGCGGATTTTTGTGGGGAATATCGGTCAGGGATGGGTATGGAGAGGTGCGTAATTATTTGTTATTTGTACTGTAATTGCAAGGTAATTTGGATGTCAAATGAAATGTATTAAGTGGACCTACTATGTAGTGAATATTACATAATATACTGTATACAGCTAACACGTTACCAACCTTTTTTTTTAAGTTTTTGTTCGAAGATAATTAGTAGATCCATGTTTATTTTCTCTTTGTTGTATCATTCAGATGTTTTTTTGTTTGTTTTTGTTTTTAAAAAACGTTGCCCCACACTACGAATTACTCCTGTATTGTGGGTGCGTTTACAAAAATTTAAACTCACATACACAAACAGCCAGACCCGGAACAACTATTTGTAGGTTATACCAATATTTGTTCCGTGCGGGAATCGAACCCGCGACACGCAGCGCAGCAGTCAATCGCTTAACCGCTGCGCCAACCGTGCCGTCAGTAAACTAGATTTACAAAATATTATAAAAATATGTTTCATTTAATGAAATCTTCTTTCGTTTTAACGTAAAATTCCTAACTTTTATGCGTATGTTAAGGTTGTATGTCCTAATTTATGACAGAAGGTAGTTTATCGCGTCAATTTATGAAAGCTTAATTTGTTTCGATGATGAATATGACCCCCGACTAACACAGCTCTGATGTAACATCTATAAAATAATTTTTAATAACATATCATTAGTCTTAAAAACCAAAAGTTGAATTTATGTAACAAACTAAAAATTCCCATCGAATAAAAAAACGATTCATTAAAATTATTTATTGATACCTAACATTCGTCCAATAATATGACCTTTTTCAAAACTAAAGATGTAACAGATGACTATCACCTGTCATAAATAAATATTTTTCAGATGTCAGAATTACAAAAAAAATTATGCAACTTTGGTAATAGATTCGCATGACACATCAGTATTTGCGAGGTGCAATAAAAAGTTATCGTTATGTCTATTATTGGTCTAAATTGTATAATTGAGCAGTGCGTTAGTCTTCCGTGTGTTTTTGTCGCGGCAATTACTTACTTAGAAGTTTTGGATATTTTTTTCACGTTATTTATTTTCGATAAAATATTTTTTTTCAGTGTCTGCAAATTGTATTCAAGCTAAAAATATTTCAATGGCAGCTTTTTAAATTCCAATAAATATTGACAGCAATAAATTACAACATCCCCCATAAATTTTCCAAATCCGATCGCCAACAATACGGTCAACAAAAAAAAAAAAAAAAATTTATTATTAATTTTATTTTTATTACATAAAACATTCGTAACACTTTCAGTGCACATCAGTCCTTGTACCGTTCGCAGCAGATGACCGGCTCCTTTCTATTAAACCGAGGCTACATAGCTTCGTGTCCAAACAATTAAGGCTTTAAAATGTTTTGCTGCACTCAATGTACTCTAGAACGTTTCTAATTATAATTTTAATGTTCATTTGTCGGTTTTTTTCCGTGATCATTAACGTTTTAATATAAGTAGTTAGTAATGAGTTTGGTCATATTTTTACAGAAAGCTTCCCAAGTTCCATTGTGCAGCTGAATGCCAATTCTTTATACACTTGATGAGTTCAGGTAACTTACATAGTCTACTTATTGGTACGTACATAATTGTAAAATATTTTACATTACTGACTATTTACACTAACCGATGACGGATGACCTTGTGAAGGCCTTAGGAATCCGCTGGATGCGGGAAGCACAGAACCGGTGGAATGGCGGATCTTAGGAGAGGCCTATGTTCAGCAGTGGACGTTTTTCGGCTGAAATTATGATGATGATGATGAAGTGTTGACATTAGGTAGGTACTAAATTAAATAACTGGCTATCTAACTATAGAATGTATACAAAACCCAAAAGGACACTTAGGCGTGTTAGTACTAGTAGGTACGCCTCGCTATCATCTGGAAACGTTCCTAGAAGACTGGCAGCATTGCCATGTTGACTGGCAATACTAATCACGTGGCCAAAGAACGACCCAGCCCTCGGGTCACGTTAAGTATGGAACCTACTTGTTTAGTTCTAAGTTCAAGTTCCATACCATACGAACTATTAAATGCGTTAAAAATCCGAATAAGGAATTTAGAACAGAAAATTAGCAGCAATCACCAATTGATCTCGTTTAACTAAGACTGATCTTCGTCTATCTAATTTGTAACTATTTACTTTAAAAGAACCACTATTCCGAAACACCTAACTTTTATAAAAAACTTTATAAAAACACTAACCTTTATAAAAAAATACTTCTATTTTATTTTACCGACTCTACTTTGAATCTCTAAATAGGATTTTATCAATATGACTATCAACTTAACATATCTGACCTGTCTTCTTCAAAAAAACCTTACTCCTTAAAAACCTGTCATCTTCAAAGGTGCTCTTTGTACGTTTGACCTTCTTTTCTTTTTAAAAGGTCAGGTCATAAACGCACCTGTTTTGCAGAATGAGAGGTCATTTGGATTTTATACAGATGCATATTTAATTTACTTTAAATATTTATATCGATTTGTATAATTTTGTAATTAAGATTGTTTCCGGATTTTTATGTCATGCATTTTGTTTTTATGTCTCTGATACCGACCTGTGTCTTGTATCTCTGAATTAATTTAGAGATAAAAATTCCTCGTTGATCTAGCGGTCGTAAGCGCTACTGCTGAGCTGCTGAGGTCCTGGGTTCGATTCTCAGGTCGGGAAAAAATGTTGTTTGCTTTTTCTATCAGGAATGTTTATAATCTACTCATTACATTGTTTTTTAATGAGTTGTATTACAAAATGTAATTAAGTAGCGACCTCGACAGTTGATATTATTCTTGGCAGAGCAACCAGCTGCAAGTTTGTCATGCTCCCTTAGATGTCACTGCTTGTGGTAGCCTCGGGGGTCGGGTTGCCTCCTTCCCTCAAATATAGCGAGGGGGTTAATGTGTTTTGTTATTGTTAATAGATAGTATAAACTGTTTATTTATTTTATTCCGAAGGTCCTAGAATAACATTTGTGAGTTCTAGTTACAGCTATGTGAACATAATGCAGCATTACATACGTAAGCCGGCACATCCTTTATGCCTGGAGGCTTTCATTTAGGCTTTAAGTTCTATTTATGTATATGTTTTTATTATTTATTTCTGCTTGAGTAAATTTTTTTATGATTTTTTTTGGTATACCTATTGGCGTGTGCTAGCTAACATATGGCATGTTTTTTGTTTCGTAACGTTAATTACGTACCTACCATTGTATAGAATCTAGAAGTTCTTCTAACTTAACAGACAGACACTAAACCTAACTCTTCGGGGATTGCAGGCGTGCTACTGTGTTATGTTTAAAAACAAAGAACGTGTATTATTCTGTCCCTTTGAAATAGGTTAGGATTTCTTTTATTTTAAGGCCGGAAATCATCAAATAACTTCTTCCGCTCTGAGTGGAGCGGGAGGGCATGTCAGACTTTTACTGACTAAAACCCACCTACCTGGGTACCCATGCACTCTCGCTCCGTACCATGGCCTGGTTTGCTTTATTTCCAAAATACTTGTTGCGAAATTAATGAAATAATATAAATGACGACGAAAAATTGCCGAATTTTGTAAAGGCTTTTTAGTTGGCTCCTACTACATTGCTTGCTGATCCACTTTTCGAATCAAATCAGCCTTCTGGCAGTAAACGTACGGGGTCTCACGAATACACATTAATTGAGACTTCCTTACAGCTATCAAGTTAGTATCCACATAACTTTTATGATGCAATATTATTTGATTGCATGAAGATTTGATAAACATGAGTCTAGTAATTCTATCTACCGGTCATCTCAATTGTAGCTATCAGTCTACAATCTGACTTATTGCAAAAGTTTTACAAATGAAGCGATAAATAAATATCATCGTACTACTTCACTTTTATTGCAATACAGTTGCAAATTGTTTTTAAATGTCATTTATTACGCAAGAGAATAAAACGTTTTCAATATCTAACGCGAGATTTAATCGATTTCATTATGATCATAATTCTTTTTTATTTATTTACTTTTATAAAATGACGTACCTACTTACTAGAGTAATTTGAGTCTGCAAACAAATATGGTTTTTTGCCAATGCTAATGAAATAAAAGAAAATAGATTTCAATCCTAAACGAAATTGAAGACCCTATGCGTAAAACCATAACTTTTTATAAATTCAACTTGCTACTCTATCTTAAAATATAATTAATGGTTTATTTTTAAGCACATGCTAAATAGTACCTACAAGAAAATGTCTCCATGCCCTAAAAATGACAACAATCTCACCCAAAACATCTTCAGAAACAGTATCTTTCATAATCATACCTATATTCACTAACCAAATTAAGCTAGGCTTACCGCGGTTGGTCCGTGGATGGATGACCATCTTTACACACCAAAACCCCTCCGTGCCTCGGAAATCAAGCACGTTAACCGTTGGTCCCGGCTGTCATCTTTGACAGTCGTTACAGGTCGTCAGAAGCCCGAAAGTCTGACAACTAGTCTCACCAAGGGATATGGTATTGCCCAGTAACTGGGATGTGGAGGTCAGATAGGCAGTCGCTCCATGTAAAATACTTGTACTCAGCTGCATCTGGGTAGACTGGAAGCCGACCATAATATATTTGGGAAATGGCTAGGCAGATTGAATACAATTGAGTAATCATTCGATTCTGTTCCTGATTCCTGCTGTTGGTGTGTAGTGGGCTTTAAAGTAAATTACAAACACACAGTATTAAAATACATACAGCGACTGTAATAAACCATTGTTGACTCAGCTAACTTTAGCTGGACCCACTGACCTACACATTTCTGAGTAGATATATCCCTCGTTAAAAATATTGGATAAATAATTTATTAAAGTTTTTTCGATTTTTGTTGCAGTTATAATTAACTTGGACTTTGCTGGGCGACGGTAACTATAATAAACTTTGCCAGACCGATAAATACAAACTACCTACGTCAAATATCTCTCAACTAGACGACAAACAGAAGTTAAAACGCGAAAGATCCTTGTGTTATTGAAAATAAAGTCAAGGGCACTGGATGGCACTCAAACCTGCCTATCTAGAAACCTTTACGCCTTTGATTAATGATACAGCTGGCCAAATAAAGTACATTAAGTGCACTACAGTGTAAAACAATTTGTTACACGATTTAACGCGCATCTGATTTTCAATCTTGTGCAACACGAAGAAGAGTTCGATTTCCATTGTAAGTTGGACCATTACTGAAATACGTGCAAATCGTTATATATGATGTGTGACAAGTCAATATTGACTTTATTGTTATGAAAATAAAGTACATAATAAAGATGCTTTAGTGCTTTTGACCTTTAGAAGAATTTTACTGAATAAGATAAAACTACCTTGCACAGAAAGTCAAGTACCTTTTTGGGGCGAAGTTAATTTCACTGGCAAGTCAGCCTCGATTTTGGTGAAATATTTCGCTTTCTTTATTAAATCTGGTATGTGAAGACATCTGTGATGTTCTTACGGTAAAGGTTAAAGAAGTCAAAAGATAGTAAGAAATGGAAGCTTCTTTTGATAGGCGTGTCCGGGAATTTTTTACTCTTGAGTGATTTGCAACGCTATGAAACTATCTACCGTATCACCGTTCTTATATCACATCCTTAATAGGCAGAAGTAAATGATGAACTTAGTAGAAAACACTCAGTAGAGATAGGCACTTCAGCATTCATTATTCTCCTGGCCCTATCAGAATTTATTTCCGGTCGGCACAAAATGTATTTCTTCCATACTTCTCTATTTACAAAAACTGGAGCAGGCACTATAAAGATCTCGTCAGGAAAAACCCTACCCAGCTTACAATATTAAGTACCTAGAATCACACTAAAGGTTAATCCGTAACAATCAAAATGTGAACAGGAAGGCTCCATGACAAGTGACTTATTTAAATAATTGACATTTGATACTGTCGCGGCATTTGCTTCCAGCACAACAGATAATTATTATGAACAAGCAAAATGCGTTTTAAATGTACCTGTTGCTAGATAAGTAAAGCTGATAATGAACTTCTTCCAAAAAGTACTTTTTAGTTTCCACATGATCTGCGAAGGGCAGCTTTCGTAAATAAGTCAAATAAAATATAACGTAAATGGAACATAATACCACAGTGACGTGTTAGTTCTATGGTAGGTATCATCAGAATTTCCTGTGATCTTTCCAAAGCATTTAATCGCGTGCACCAAGACACGCTTTTGAGTAAACTACGTAATTACGGTGTTCAAAATAAAGCTCTCAACGTAATAAGTTCTTATTTAAATAATAGGCACCAATGTGTAGATATTAATGGTGTGTTATCTTCCGGGCTACCAGCTCAGTTAGGTGTACCTCAAGGCTCAATACTGGGTCCATTCTTATTCTTAGTGCACATGAATGATTTACCATTCTATTTAAAGGGTATGTGGCGTTGTAATACTTGCTGATGATACCTCTCTTAACAGCTCGCGCGACCTTCGAAAATTATTAAATAAACCGTTGACCGTTAAAGTAGACAGGAATAGACACGATTTTGACGACGTAAACAGTGCACTCTCAAGGGCTAGGGCAATCCCTACCACGAATAATCTAGTTCTCAATGCCAAGAAAACGAAATGTATCAAGTTCGCTTTACCGAATGTAAGAAATCTGGGCCCCAACATCGTCTTAGACAATGAGGTGCTTGATACTGTAGACTCGGCAGTTTTTCCGGGCAAAACAGTAGATGCCAAACTTCAGTGGGGATCACATACATCAAGCCTAGTGGGAAGACTCAGTTCGGCCGCCTACGCCGTCAGCAAAGTAAGATAATACACTGACGTCAGCTCGGTTAGTCTATTTTAGTTATTTTCATAGCGTTATGTCCTACGGCATTCTGCTGTGGGGCAAAGCCGCTGACATTCAAAATATGTTTATTCTTCAAAAACGAACTGTTCTTGCAATTTACCAACTAGGTGCTAGAGTTTCTCTGAGAGAATTTATTACAGATATTGGTACATCTTATATATTAGGCAAAATATACACTTATACACTAAAACAGTGATACTCATAATATTAATACTAGAAATAAGGACAAACTACGTGCTCCCTTTCACCGGCTTCATAGGGTTCATAACTCATTTGCTGGGCTTGGTATAACCTTCTATAACAAGCTTCCTTCTTCTTTGTTAGATTTACATTTTAATGCGTTTAAAGCGAAAGTAAAATCAAATCTTTGTTCGAAGGCATACTATTCTATCAACGACTACTTAAACGATAAGAATTGTTGGTCGCTGTGATTAACTCAAGACAACGTTTATGTTCTTTCACCAGAATTAGCTTAACTACTGACAGGTCATATGAATTACTTCATATCATTGTTTATTTAACTTGACTGCATAAACCATTTTTTTTTTTAATTAATTAAATTTTCATTTATCGTATAATGATGGTTATATGCTATTATTGTATAGAATCAAGTTCTTCCAACATAACAGACAGCTGTGCTGCTGGGGAGTTTGTTGCGCCACTTCTTCTTCCCAGCTAAAGCACTAGAAAGTGGTGAAGGGCCGGGAGTTTTGGGGGACTGTCTTATGTAATTTTGACGTTCAAAAAGCGCTGACTCTCTGCCTAGTTTGAATAAATTAATTTTGATTTTGATAATTTCTTCAAATTAGCTGCAGCTTATTAACAAGTAACAAAGGACTTCAGTATGTAAATAACTATATTTCTTAGCACCTATGTTACGAGTAGTAAACTTAACCTACACTGCCATATAGTTAAATACGAAATCCCTGCTACAAGCTCAACACCGATTTATTTATTATTATTTATTTATTGTTTTTTTTTTTTTTTTTGATTTGGAAAGTTTGCAGCAGCGAATCATATACAAGCAGTCCAGTCTGCTCGCGATACAACACAAATACCATCTGCAATCAACTTATCTAAAAGACCTCAATAAAATAAAGGATATCTGTCAATATAAATAATACTGCAACACCCTAACAACACATACCAATCAAGCTTGACATTTAACAACAATACGAGTACACTGTAATCGTAACCAACCAATTACGTACAAGAATTGTATTAAAAACTAGCCAGTAACCGTGACTTCTCCTGTATTTTAATTCTAAATTAGATTTATGAAGGCTTCTAGCTAGATAGGCTAAATTGCAATGCTATATTGCATTCCGATATTGAATCTATTATGCATCAGCTAAGCTTTGTCGGTATGAAAATTAATGCTGTAATAGAATTTTAGAATTGAGTATTTTGTATGGCTACGTGGCGTAGCGCGGCTACGAAATAATGATTGTAGCACGTAAATGATGTAGGCAGAAGCTACTGGCGTAGCACGCAATTCATTTTAATTCATTTGGACAATAACCTTTTTCCTACAAAACGCGATCGATCTCTATTTCTAGCCTAAAGTTCTGAGACAGTTTTTGCATTTCCAACTTTCTTTCGATCTGGGTAAAGTTCTTAAAACAAGAATGATAACTTAGCACCGAGTAGTGAGTAACTTGTCAGTTTTATAAAAAGTACTACCATATATATTAGGTTTTTAAATCAAAAACTGGCTTGATGGTTGAAACCTGATCTAAATAAAAACCTTGTTTTGTAATCAAGGGGATTTTGATGTTGATAGTTATCGTCGACAATAATATTTATAAAGTGGTTAAATTGACTTTGTTTGCAACATAACTTGAAACGTCTTATTTTGTAAACATGATTGTAAAAAATAAATTGTATCTTTTTTTTGGTATGACTTCTCGCAGGTCAACTCAAAAGGTTGTTAGCTGCTTAACGGGTCTTACCTATGGTAACCAGGGTTTTAAAAACTTAAAACTATGGCGACTGCTCGCTAAGGGCACCCCCTGTGGGGTAGGGACCTCGGCTTAGAGCATCGCTGGTAGATCCAGCCTGTCCCTTGCTGGACAGCAACGGACAGGCTGGATAGGACAGCTAAGTTTTCTCACAGTTAACATCATCATCATCATTTCAGCCGATAGACGTCCACTGCTGGACATAGGCCTCCGCAAAAAAAAAAACAATTGGGGTCTTTGCCATAATCGCCACGCTTGGCAGGCGGGTTGACGATCGCAGTATGGTAGTAAAACGCTGCTGCCCATTCTCTAGTAAGTCCCTTAGTCGCCTTCTACGACACCCACGGGAAGAAATGGGATGGTGCTATTCTTTACGTCCGGCACCACACGGAACCTTGAGCAATAAAGAAATGTTAATGTTAATACAACATAAATAGTTAGAACAATAAACTTGATACTCCCTTTAGTACGACAATAATTGACGCTTACAAATTAACTGGTAAACTAAGAAATAAAACACGATAAACGTGACAGTAATTAGTAGTAAGTTTTATAAGTGACATTCCATCGATTCAATAAGGAAAAAGATCCTTATGCTCCTTATTACAAGTATTCGTCAAATTCTTATTGTCTTCCGTGTAATTTTTACTTCGAACGCACCAGGACGTGCTCTAAAGGAAAGGGCAGGCTACGTCAATTCGACACTGCAATTTAAACTTCAACTTTATACATAGGTAGGTAGGTTTCGTATTAAAATGTCGGCTATGCCTGCAGACAAAATTGCCGGCGACCGTAATAGGAAAGATCACCTTTCGGCTTTTAATTGGGTATTAATTAATGAGAAGAACTGTAATTGGTATCGTATTGCGTGTTTTAAATGGGTTTGCCCTGTTTAAGATGCTTTTAAGTATTGTACGTATCACAGTGTAAATACGAGGAGGCGGTCAAGAACAGTCAAAAATACGCTTGAAACATTAAAAAAACAATCAGGTTTTTTTTGTAAATCAACTTACTTTGGTGTTAGTTTCAGCATTGAGAAACCATTTCAAAGATAATATTCCCTATACTATGCCAATACTCACATCATGCCTCATATACCTAACGTTTCCAGAAAATGAGGCTTATCAAAATTCAAAACGTGCCAATTTTCTCATACGTATTTTTAGAGAGAAAAAAAATCATATTTGAAAGTCTCGATTCACCCGTTTAAGGCGAGTACATTCGTGCGAATCGACTAATAGCGAAAAATTAACCCAAAACGCCAAAGAAAAGACGTACCTAGATTGCAAAAATATGCCTTAATTTTTTGCGGCACATTTTCTACGTCACATATTGAAACAAAAAGTGATACACATTATTTCCTTATGACCCGTACGTTATTATCAATTATAATCTACTTAATCCATTTTTTGCAACGAAATAGTATGAGGTTAATAGGTCTGCGGTTTTTAAAAAGTAGTCGACCTTTGATTTTTATATTACGTCTATTTACTAATTAAATAGCTACTGAAATGACGTAAAGGTTAAATTTATTTAAAATCTTTTAAATAAGATTAGTACACCTAAAGATCTTATAGATATGCAATTGAGTGTAATAGCCTGTCAGATAAAAACCGAAGAATTTATTAGACTTATGTAGCTACTGCATTAGACATTCAATGTTATTAAATAAAACATATAAAAAATATATTGATTAATAGGTTCATTTAATATCACGATTTGAATTATTTCTTCGACATAAAAATTATACATGGAAAACATTGAGCTATATATTCTATTCGTCTATTAATTTAGATAATTTAGCCAACAGTGCATGATCCACTAAACAAAAGAACATCAAGATTGCTTACAAAGAAGTACTACATGAGCACTGGCGGACAAAAAAACTACGTCAATTGCCCCACATATTATATACGGGAAGTCCAAGATCAAGTGATATTTAGACGAGGACGCCAACTCTTCTTTTTGTACTGCCTTACCTTCCCCTCTTGAAATAGATTTAAGATTAACAAGAATTTAAAATGACCAGTAAACTAGTTACAGTTGATACAGTTTTTCAAAGTTCCGCTCTATCAAGGCTGTGGAACGATTCAATTAAATAAATCATTGATTAGAGTACTTAGCTTGCCTTTTTAAGTGTGGCCTCAAGAGTAATTTCAATTTGAAAGTTCGAATTATGAGTTGAAATAAAAATAAACGGTGCATTTTACTGTTTTTTTTTCGTTGCTTCTTTTTATAATAATTGTGTACCGGACAATGTAATTCTGGAACAGCTTTATACAAATAAATGTAGATGTTTTTGTTTTGTTGTGCATTTAACCCGACAAATGTCGTATAGACCGGGGATTATTCATAAGAAAAATACACTCGAAACGACATTAAATATAAAAATGGAATGCAGAAACTGGCTCAGAGTTTCAGGCTAGAACTAAATTTTAAATTAACTCCTCCAGCCAGGGCATAAAACTTATAAACTAAGCGACCACAAGCTAAGGGCACCCCCTGTGGGGTACATACTTCGGTTTAGGGCGTCGTTGGAAGGGCGGAGTCAGGCTGTATCGGATCGTGATTATTTGAAAGCTACAAGTTCAACGACGCGAACTGGATCGAAGAAAGGTTTTTTTTTGAGGTTGGGTAATCATCAAATAACTTCTCCCGCTCTGGGTGGAGCAGGAGGGCGTGTCAGACTTTTACTGACTAAAACGCACCCGTGTTCCTTCATTTGCCTGTGTACCAGGGGCCGCGGTATCTCTTTCGAACAACCCGCACCCCTGGCAGGCATCGGCCCTTCCAGGCCCCATCAGTTGGTGCTGACATCTCTTTGAAGCACGCGTGGAACACAACGCGCCATTGACCCGGGCTTGGTCCTTACCAGACAGCGAGCTACCCATTACTCGCTGTCCGCAAGCCCGTGCCTACGGTAGCCGGGAATCAGCATCGGATTCCCGACGCCTAGGGTGTCTCCTGCGGCGACTAGAGCTGTGGGGGCGCATATACTGCCTCTCCCTCACGTGCGCCACTTCCCTCTTCGCGAGCATTACTTCTTCGCAGAAGAAGGTGACGGCTACCATGCACTCTCGCTCCCTGCCATGGCCTGGACCAGGGCCGGACGCGAGAGATTGCCACAAGGACACGGCGGTGCTCCGCCCAAGCCGTGCAGACCACCATCCACCGTATGCTCCACCGTGACCTCAGGGTGATCTACGCAGTGGAAACACCCGGGCGTTGCCTCCCGCCTTATCCGAAATAGGAACCTCCCGAAACAACCTTGTCCGGTGAGGACCCGAGGATGCCGAGTAATGGGTAGCTCGCTGTCCGGTAAGGACCAAGCCTGGGTCAACGGCGCGTTGTGTTCCACGCGCGCCTCATAGAGATGTCAGCAACAACTGGTGGGGTCCGCAAGGGCCGATTCCTGTCAGGGGTGCGAGTTGTTCGAAAGAGATACCGCGGCCCCTGGCATATAGGCAACTGACGGAACACGGGTGGGTTTTAGTCAGTAAAAGTCTGACACGCCCTCCCGCTCCACCCAGAGCGGGAGAAGTTATTTGATGATTTCCCACCCAAAAAAAAAAAAAAACCACCGCAATCGTGGCGTGCCCAGCACTGGGGTGCGACAATCGCGTCCTCCACGTCGCCATGAGTTCCCACCGGAGCTCTGTCCGCTGTGCCGCGATTACTGGCGGCAAAGGAGTAACGCCCGGAGATCGTGCGGTATACCCGACCATCCGGATGGCCATGACCCTATGGGATGCATTCAGCCTGCGAGCTGGTCGGCGCCTCAAAGAAGGCGCCCACACCAGTGCTCCATAAAGGCCATGGACCACACGACCCCCACGTAGAGTCTCCGGTAGGATGCGTTAGGACCCCCTGGATTAGGCAGGCAGGGGAGCCAATGCACCATGAAGTTCCACCGGCTGTCGAGGACCAGTCGCAGATACATCGAACAAGGGTCGGGTGCGAACTTATAGTGTGTTACGTTAAATGAAATCTATGGATTCATGACATGAGTTACCTTCTAACTACTTATTTTTAATATTAAAACAAGCCTTCAGAAACTGATTTACCACGGACTGGTTACAAATCAAATATTTAATTTTTACTACCTAATTTAAAGCGGTTTGAATTCCTACTTATCTAAATTATATTTCCTTATTGAATTTTATGATTTAAAGATAATAAATTAGCAAATGTTAAGCAAAGTTTATTGCTAAAAAACAAGATTGGATTTTGTGTATCTCCACAAATCGCAACGTTTAGTTGAAGTTTCTAATTTATTCATTTTATGTTACAAAAATATTAATTATGGATAGTGATTGAATTTTTTTCGTTCGAAGCCCTAATTATAAGCCTTCAAGTATGACTCCTTATCTATCATCGTACTATTATCCATATAATATTAAAAATGTGAAACTTTGTGAAGATGTTTGTTGCTCAATCACGCTGAAACGGCTAAACGGATTTGAATGAAATTTGGCTAACAGATTGCTTATAATCTGGATTAACACATAGGATACTTTTTATCCCGGTATTACGTTCCCAAGGGATAATTTTTGACCTCCACGCGGGCGAAGCCGCTGGTAAAAACTCATTAAAAATAAATGTTTTACATACGGAAGAAAATAAAACGAATTCCGAGATAAGTATTGCATACCACGCTTTCAATAACAACCCGAAAAGAATTATGAAATAAAATCACTAATCCATTGCGTCATAGGTTTGAATAAAGCTTCCGCTCATCAATGTAAATAACGCAATGAACATGGCTGAACTGTCAAAATGAAAGGCATCGCGATAAATTACCATTTTATATGTTTAATGCAATTGCACTGCTCGAAGCCGAGCCCAAATTAATTTGACAACAATTCCCTTTGTTTTCATTTAGACATCTTTGTCATTCGGTGTGGTGCCAGACGTAAAGAATAGCACCATCCCATTCCTTCCCATGGGTGTCGTAGAAGGCGACTAAGGCACTCACTAGAGAATGGGCAGCAGCGTTCTCTATGCGTTTTACCACCATGTTACGATCGCCAATCCGCCTACCAAGCATGGCGATTATGTCAAACCCCCCCAAAATGCTTGGGGGACGCCTATATCCAGCAGTGGATAGGCAGTTCAGTCTTCGGCTGAAATGATGATTTTGTCATCAATGGATACGTGTTACATGCGTATTGGCACGTTCTTCAAAGTACAAAAACTGTGAGCAGAGTAATAATATATGTATTAATGTAGATAGTTGCCGCATAACTTGGCAAACCACTAAGTATTGCCACATCTAATGGGCGATCTGTAAGCTACATTCACATACCGAATATCGTAAACCACTTTCATAAATCGCTGGCAGCGATGAACGTGTAATCCTTACTGATTTTATAGTTTCGGTGTTGATAATGTCAATTCTCTCACTTAGGTTTTTCGTCATTTTGTAGAATTTTGCGTTGTTTTGGGCAAACTTGAACACAAGCATTTACTTTTTAAAGCTAAATAGTAACTTTTAAAAGTCATGCTTTAAGAGTGGTCTCTTAAACACGACTTTTTAAACTTTTACACCGGCAACTAAGCACCTGTCGCATCGCCAGCGATAAACGAAAATCGAGTAGAGCTAGAAAGTAAAAACGACTTAGTGAGCAACGAGCAGCGAAGAGCAGTGCTGGCCCAGTGGTAACGGCCGTGACTAACTATTAGTTGTAGGTCGTAGGTTCGAACCCAGACAAGCGCTTTACTTTGTGTAAATTATTTAATCATCACTGCTTTCAAAACGGTGAAGGAAAACATCGCGAGGAAGCCGAATGTCTTAGAACCAAAAGTTCGAAGATTGTGATATCCGCCTATGCGCACTGGGCCCGCGTGGTGGATCACGGCCCACTCCCTCTCACAGAAAGAAGGCCTGTGTCCCAGTGGGAACATTATAGCCTGTGGCCGAAGTGTCAGTTTCATTTAACCATCTCGATCAAACGCATCGAGCGCGTTCGGCGCTCCGATTGGTCCGTCACCAATCCAGGGCCAATCGGAGCGCTAAACACTCGATGCGTTTGATCGAGATGGTAAAATTAAACTCACACTAAGGCCTCAGATTATGCTATGAGCAGTGAATGCTTCCTCGTCGGCGGATGAATGGAAAATTTCCGATCGTCGAAAAGAACGGAAAAATAACAACTGACGTCACAAAGTCGTAATCACTCAAACAATAATGTTTATCAAACAGTAATTAATTAATACCGTTGAAATTAAGTCTATGACATTTCTGTAAATACTGTGCTTTATTTGCAAACTTGACCGAAACCAGGGTCGTTTTCAGGCTGGGTAAGGCATTCCATGAATTTAATGAATTATGTATCAATATAAAATGATGTCAGAGTGCATAATTTTTGACGCCACATCGATGAAGATTGGATTGAATTGTAATGAAATAAGAATAACTTCCAAAGATGTAATAGTTTGTCGATATTTTATAAAACTGTTGGGAACCATAATCCAACATTTCTTATAAATCTTGATTCTAGTTATGTCTCCACTTAAATAATAATGGTGCCGACTCTCAGAATGGGAAACCGTCGTTCGACAGGAATAAACAAAATTGTAGTGATTTTTATTCTAGTTTAGCGAATTTTGTGACAAGAGAATCGGCACCAATGTTTGCAATATTTAAACGCAGTCCCTAGCAGTCGCCATCCGGTAAGGACCAAGCTTGGGTCGACGGCGTGTTGTGTTCCACGCGCACCTCAAAGATATGTCAGCACCAACTGGTGGGGTCCGCAAGGGCTGACCGAAGGGGATGCCTGCCAGGGGTGCGGGTTGTTCGAAAGATATACCGTGGCTCTGGCACACAGGCTACTGAAGGAACACGGATGGGTTTTAGTCAGTAAAAGTCTGACACGCCGTCACGGTCCACCTAGAGCGGAAGAAGTTATTTGATGACTTCCCAAGCTCAAAAAATAAAAAAAAATCTCAGTCCCTAGTTGTACAAACTACTACAGCTAGTATACTAGAACTATTTTTGCGGAGTGTTTATCATGGTCTTACTGGGATCATAATAAACACTCCGTAAAAATAAAAGGAGCGGTGGTGGCCAAGTGATAACGGCCGCGACTTATAAGTAGATCGTAGGTTCGAAAACAGAATGAATTCGATGTTGTGATTTATTTGTTAGTTCCAAAATACTCATAAGCATTAGTAATTAGGCTTCCAAAGACAGACGCGACGTGATTCTGTTAGAACAATATCCATTAAGTTTTCATAGAAATTGTTCTTCTAAGTCACGTCGCGTTGTAGCGTCACGCCTGTCTGGAGGGAACCTATTCAAATGTTTTCATTTACTGTCGTATTTTCGTCTCCACATTTTATATATTATACTACTGTTGGTGATTTTTCCGTGCACTACTATAAAAAAGGCGGTACTCAATAACGAGCCTACTTGATACCAAAAATCGGTAGTACAACCAACCAGTTTTACTCGCCTACATGTTAAAAAGGTGTTATGCTAATTAAAATACCGAAAATTCCATACAACCTTAGTTTTTTCAAACATCAATAGAATCTAAGACTATTGCTAAGGCGGTGTCACATACGTAATAGCTTCCTCATTCTTCAACTTTGTAGTGTAGTATAAAGTTACGGGTATCATGGATGCTAGCCTAGAAATAGAGAGTGAAATTCTGGCTCTGATTCGATTTGATTAAGTCAGTAGTGGAATGTACAAACATTGTAACATAGGTCACGCCAGGGCTCTACCCTTGTCTGTTTCTATACTATATTTTATAGAAGAATACGAGTAAGAAAGAAGAATTGCCAAACTTAAGTGGCAGTGGGCAGGGCACATTGGTCGCAGAAAAAATGGCCGATGGGGCCGAAAGGTCTGGAATGACGACCGCATACCAGAAGACGTAGAGTTGGAAGGTCTCCTACAAGGTGGACCGATACCCTTGGCCGTGGGAATCACAGAACCTGTCGAAATGCCGGAGCTTGGGGTATTTCAGCTGAAATGATGATGATGATGATGATGAGTAAAAGCCTGTCTTTAAAACTGTAGCTGGTAAGAAAAAGTGGCGATACAAGCAACACGTTTCAGTCTGTAACTTGTCTTTCAGGGAACACACATGTATGCCATCGAATTCCTAATACTATTGCAAGACAATAATTACGACTCTATACTCAATGGTTTACTGACATCGACATATAGCCGCAACTTCCACATTGTCCATACAATGTTCCAGTCTAATTGATCGAACAAGCATGACAATGGTGTAAGATCTTACTGGCCGTGAAATTACCACGTATGGCCAGCTAATTAGACGGTTGTGACAAAATGGATAGGTATGTGGTGACTTGGTTCTGGTATTGGTTTTATGGTGTTGTGTAAAGATATTTGCTGTCTGAGGATACGGTGGAGCATACGGTGGAGGTCTGCCTGGCTTGGGCGGAGCACCGGCGTGTCCTCGTGGAGGCAATCGGCGGCATCGATCTCTCACGTCCGGCCCGGTCCATGCCATGGTACGGAACGAGAGTGCATGGATAGCCGTCGGTTCCTTCAGCGAAGCAGTGATGCTTGCAAAGAGAGTGGTGGCGCATGTGAGGGAGAGGCAGTATATGCGCCCTCACGGCCGTAGCCTCCGCAGAAGACGCCCCGAGCGTCGGGAATTCCAGGCTGATTCCCAGCCACCGTAGGCGTGGGCTTGCGGATGGTGAGTAATGGGTAGCTCACTGTCCGGTAAGGACCAAGCCCGGGTAGACGGCGCGTTGTGTTCTACGCGCGCCTCAAAGAGATGCTGAATGCTGAACTGATGGGGCCCGGAAGGGCCGATGCCTGTCAGGGGTGCGGGTAGTTCGAAAGAGATACTGCGGCTCCTGGCACACAGGCAACTGAGGGAACACGGGTGGGTTTTATTCAGTAAAAGTCTGACACGCCCTCCTGCTCCACCCAGAGCGGGGGAAGTTATTTGATGATTTCCTACCCAAAAAAATAAAATAAAAGACATTTGCTGTACATCGTAAATCGGTTTTCTTTTGTTTAATGCAAACAACTAAGTCAAGATTAGATTTTGGAATGAGAAGTCTTTCCCGGTAGTGGAGCATTACGGGCTAAATAGATAGATAGTAAGTCTATTGCTATTACTTCCTTTTCAAAATACATTTGAATGTCAATTAAATTCCATCATCAATTGGCCGCGCCTGATGCATCCTAGGTAGTCAACTACGCTCCAAATCTTTACTGAATATGACTTATCTTGCTGACACAAGAATTTTCGTTATAACGGAAATATTACCAAAATTCCGTAAATAAACAATACTGACTGATTAAGTAAATTAATTCATTCAAGAACAAAATTAAATCAGCGCTGCATGATAATTTGAAGTCAATTGATGCATATTTAGTTCGTTCTACCAAATCCTTGCAAATAGATACGACCTTTATAATATTTATGTTCCAATAAATTACTGAACGGTTCATTTCCTTGTTATAATTACTATTCGTACTGTTCGTTCAACCGATGTTAATTTGGTTTGACATGTGGAAGTGTTCATTTCGTGTGGTTGATCGTTTGCGTTTGATAGTCAATAGATCGTGTCGATAATTTTGTAATATCTAGACAAATTTGGCTTTGAGCACGAAGTGCATACAAACTAGAAATGGTATGACAAAATAGGATTATTCCACTCTGCCCCACCAATTTATGCCGCCAGTGAGATAAAGTGCAACACTACAGCTCTAATGGAATAAATCGATAATTGGGACAAAGTCGACGTTAAAATTGTCAACATTCAACTTTACACAGCACAACAACTTAGTAGGGCAGGGTAAAATAATCTAAAAACTACTTTAGAGCTTTATAATCCCATAAAATGACGTGTTATTTGTTTTATGGGAACAAAAAAAATAAACCCAATAAAATTGAAATTCCCGTTCTTTTGCTTTTGATCGTATTTTGTTTTTTAAATAAGTATTTAGCACCTGCATTCCTTAAGATTGCCAAGCGCAAACTTGTAACATAGAATTTATATTTTATATTTTATTACCCATAAAAACCAAAGCAAGGCACTTAAGTACCTACCAGTTAAACAAAAGACAATAAAGCATTAAACAAATAGTTGTACTGCTTACTAACAATTAACAGGTCAAAAACTACCTGTTAACATGTCAATTCCATGTCTTTGAACCTTCACTACTATTATACACACTACACAGAATAATTTAAAACATACATTCAGAAATAATTAAAGCTGTTGTACCTCAAATAGTCTGTTATACACATACCATATTAATTTGATCTGAAGCTAGAGCGTGACTGATTTGTTTACCTGCAAAAAAGAAAAACATTATTAATTAAATTATAATTACACGACATTATTGCGTAAATAATGGGTAGGTTCATGTATATTAGTTGAAGATCTGCCATATAATCTCACATTGACCTAGAAAACTGTAAATTTCACGCTTTTATGAGCTTTTCTAAATTATGACTTTCTTCCAAACATGCTCAAAATTATATACATATTATTACGAAAGTCAATTTTTCAAATACATCCACAGTTTTTTAGATTAAAGTAGGACAGAATTACAAACTACTGGGCAATTGCCCGTACGAACACGGAATCGGATATCTATACTATATAATATATATAATATTATAATATAATATTTAGTATAATATTATATAATATAATATTTAATATAATATTATATAATATAATATTATAAAGCTGAAGCGTTTGTTTGTTTGTTTTCTTGAACGCGCTAATCTCAGGAACTACTGGTTTGATTTGAAAAATTCTTTCAGTGTTACATAGCCCATTTATCGAGAAAGGCTATAGGTTATATAACATCACGCTAAGACTCTTAGGAGCCGAGCAAAAAGAAAAATATCACGAATACGAAGTACTCGCAAGGCAGGCAAGGGGAGCGACGGGGTGGGTCGGGAGCAAGAAACTTGACACGAACGAAGTCGCGGGCAGAAGCTCGTACAAAATATAATCAGTCTATAACATCCCCACCGCTGGGACACAAACCTTCTCTCTGCGACGGGGAGTCGGGATATGAGCCCAAATAATGACAATAAGCTACCCCATAAACAAAAAACTTGCGATACGTGGTTGTTCTGCCTACCTACTTCTGGCTACCCTTTCGTGTAATTCAAGCGTGTTAATAAATACAAACAAAAGTAATAAACGATGACCTCACACAATAATTAACATATTTAAATCATCACATCCCACGTAGGCGATGACCTACCTCTCTCTATGCATAGGGTACCATTGAGCTACTAAAAACAAAGCTACCATTGAGCTTCTTAAAATAAAGTGACCATTGAGCAACTAAAAATAAAGCTACCTTTGAGCTACTAAAAATAACGCTACCTTAGAGCTACTAAAAACAAAGCTACCATTGAGCAACTAAAATAAAGCTACCTTTGAGTTACTAAAAACAAAGCTACCATTGAGCTACTAAAAATAAAGCTACCAATGAGCTAATAATATCAAAGCTATCATTGAATTACTAATGGTACGTATTTTTCTGATCCTTTTTTCTTGTATGTTTATATATATGTACATAAACTGTTAAGTAAATAAATACATTAATTACATAAACAAAATACCACCAAGCTAAGAATAAAAACAAGTCTAGAAGGAGTTATTCCGCTTGCTCAGCACGTCAGGTAAATTAAAACAAACTCGTTTACCTTAAACGCTCCAGTTTTGTAGCTCCTTTGTTATAAGCTTACCAAGCAATTTGAGACAGATATAGTATGTTTAGAACGTGTCGTGTAGAGAGGTGAAAATTGTATTAATATAATAAGCTACGGTTTAGCTAGAGAGCCAACAGAAAATCCCTAGGTTGATTCCTAAGATTGACCTAAATGCAACTAATTTAAGCATGAGAGAATGCAAGAGTCATTCATCATTCTTCTGCCCTGAGCCTAATTTATTTAGGGTCAGCACAACATGTATTTTCCATACGTCTCTACTAACTGTCATCTCGGTAGATCCTCTCCATCTCATTTTTAGCCATATCATATTTAACACAGTCCGTCCATCGTTTGAGAGAATGCAAGATTATAGCTTTCTAGCTAGGCAAGCCCGGCGCCATCTTGTTTTAAAATACTGTCGTGTACGGAATTAAAAAAAGAAATATTTTGTATTTAGCCTCTCAATGTAACTGTTGTAATTATTATTTGTATCAAAATGTGTCTACTAGCGACATCTAGTCTATAATATGGAAAACATAATTTTGTAATGAACCACATGTCAAAAAGGAAATATAGTTAGTCTGCACCGAATACCCATCGTGTTTCTTTTAATAGGTTATGGGCTATCACGCCAATCCAGTTTTTAAAAGTAAAAAGAAGTGATAAACTTATATTTTTTGGACACGGTCGTGTTGTGCAGAATGTCCACAAATTATTTAGCCAGTGTGCCTAAATTAAAAGGCAGAGAAAACTATGATGAGTGGACATTTGCGGTTGAAAACGTGCTCGTATTGGACGGTATGTTACATTGTGTGCAGCCAGTGGTAGGAAAAGACATAAAACCCGAAGACGATGCGAAGGCGCGGGCTAAATTATGTCTAACCATTGACTCGGCTCGGCTCGGCGGAAGGCAATGGATGAGGAGTTGGAGTCATTCCGGAAGAATGAAGTGTTTGAGCTTGTCGATGCTCCAAAAGGTGCTACAGTTGTGCAGTGTCGGTGGGTGCTAAAGAAAAAGATCAAAAGTGATAGTGAAGTGCAATATCGAGCGCGATTAGTTGCTAAGGGTTTTACCCAAAAATACGGACTGGACTATGATGAGACCTTTTCACCAGTTGTGCGGCACTCTACGTTAAGATTATTGTTTGCGCTAAGTGTAAAACTAGGATTGGACATCACTCAGTTAGATGTTAAAACCGCTTATCTAAATGGTCATTTGAAAGAGGACATTTATATGCATGCTCCTGAAGGTTTTGTATACGAAATGGCAGGGAAAGTTCTCAAACTCAAAAAGGCAGTGTATGGATTAAAACAATCCGCCTTAGTTTGGTATGAGAGAGTTAAGGATGTATTATGTAAAAATAATTTTAAAAACTGTACACAAGAGCCATGTATATTTACAAAGATGGGTAAAGATGTAAAAATTATAATAGCATTGTATGTCGATGATTTCTTAATTTTTTCTAATAGTAAGAATGAGAGTGAGAAGGTAAAATTTATTCTAAATTCTGAATTTGAAATCAAAGACTTAGGTGAGGTTAAACATTATCTTGGTATGAATATTAATGTTCACAAAGATTGTAATAAATATGAGATAACTGTAGATCAACAACAGTACATAGAGGAATTATTACTGAAATTTAATATGACTGACTGTAGAACAGCCGACACACCTATGGAGAGTAAATTGAATGTAACAAAAGCAGAAAAATGTACAGCAGGAATCAGCTATCAAAAACTCATAGGCTGCCTTATGTACCTAGCAGTCATGACACGACCTGACATTACCTACTCTGTTAGTTACTTAAGCCAATTTAATACTTGCTACAGTGTTGAACATTGGAACTATGCTAAAAGGGTTCTTAAATATTTAAAGAAAACTAAAATGTATTGTTTAAAGTTTAGTAGTCAAGGAGAAAACTTACAGGGCTTTGTTGATGCTGACTGGGCAAGTGATAGTTTGGACAGAAAATCTTACACTGGATTTTGTTTTGTTATGTCAGGAACAGCTATTTCGTGGCAAAGCAGAAAGCAGAGAGTTACTGCTCTATCTAGCACTGAGGCTGAATATGTTGCGCTCTCTGAAGCTTGTAGGGAAGCAATATATCTAAAAGAATTATTGTATGAGTTAACTGGATCTTTGTTAACAATTAGTTTGAATTGTGACAACCAAAGTGCATTAAAGATGGCCACAAACCATCAATGTCACAATAGATCAAAACATATTGATGTTAAACATCATTTTGTAAGAGAGATTATCAAAAGTGGAAAAGTAGAGGTCAATTATTTATCTAGAAATGAAATGCCAGCAGATTTGTTGACTAAAGGTCTAGGTACAGTCAAACACTACAAGTTTATGGAAACATTAGGTATTTTAAAATTGTGATGTAAGTTCAGGCTGTTGTATGTTTAGTTTATTTTGATAAGTGGGGGTGTTGTAATTATTAGTTGTATCAAAATGTGTCTACTAGCGACATCTAGTCTATAATATGGAAAACATAATTTTGTAATGAACCACATGTCAAAAAGGAAATATAGTTAGTCTGCACCGAATACCCATCGTGTTTCTTTTAATAGTAACTACGTTACAGTTATTTTTATGATGAAGTTTAATGATTTAACTTTAAATACTCCTATTATGTATAACCAATGTTTCTCTCAGCGACTGTGGCTAGTTTTTAACGGTCAGCAGGGAGGTAGCAAGGCTGATTAATTAACATTGAATTAATGTAATGCCATTAATTAAGCTTACTAATCAACATCAAACAACCAATACGTAAAAACAGCCAAATAAATTGCCGGTTATAATAAAATCCTAAGCGCCTGCGCCGCGTCACAAAGGACAAGGTGAACAGCTATCTGTCTCTTATCTAATATTAACACCTCGTTATGTACTGTGCTTATGTACGTGCTTCACATAGCGTAGACATTCGGTATAATTATATTTTATATTTACCTTATGTAACGCAGTTTTAGGAGACATAATTATTTGCTACAGCTTTAGTGGTTTTAAATGGGCCTTATTTGGAGCGATTTGTTCTAAAACGTTTCTGGAACTAAACAAATGAATTAAAAATTGTAATAGTTGAAAATGTCTAATTCAGTTACCATCCTGTGATGGTAATTCAAGATGGGGCAGTAAGCGCTGCGGGACATGTGATGAGAAGTAAGATTGATAAATGGGCGAAACACGTAACCGAATGATGTCTAGGACAAAAGAGAAAGAAAGAGAAGGAGACGAAAGAGAGAAGAAAGAGTCTAAGAGAAGACGATATGCGGCAAATAGCTAATGTAAGTTCCCATGAGTCAAGGAAATGATAGGAGAACGTGGCAAGCTCTAGAGGAGGCTTTTGCAGAAACTCAAAAGGAAAAACCGGTGTTAAATAAATAAATAATAAAGTTTATAGGTTAAGTAATTAATATTCAGTAAATATTTAAGTTATAGTTTACTTGTATTACCAAATTTTGTCAGGTTGTACAAAATACTATAATTATAGTAAGGGCTGCTACAGAAAAAGTTTTTAGAAGACCACCTCCCGAAAAATGGCAGTTAGTTTTATTTTTAAAACGCTAATCGATGCAGTTCTGTAGGATTAAACGACTAAGGTATTGAACCAACCGATGTTGGAGTGTCTACTGGAAAAGTCACAAAACACAAAATCTGCGTAATTTTTACTCATATATCGCACACCTAGATCTAAAGGGAGCTAAGTCAAAAATTAGGAGTTTTGACTTATGCTTACCATTGAATTCCTTAACTCACTACCTATCGACCGATAAAACAGATTTAAAAATATTTTTCTAGTAGAACTTGCAAAGCAAATATGTATACAGATAACTTCTCCAGTGCACAGGAACACGGTAAACAGTTTTTGACGTTTTCTGAAAAAAGTGCTTTTTTTAATTAACTCTGTTTAGATCTAGGTGTGCGATATGCAAGTCTAAAAGTCTAAATATGATCCTGATCATCCTGACTTAGGAAAACTATACCTATTCGTAATATTTTGGATATGTTACGAATAGGTATAGTTTTTCTAAGTTTACCGAAACATATTTTTCAATATAAGTAATTATAATTAATTAAACGGAACTAAAACTAATCCGATATTAGGTACCTACAAACGGTAAGAATTTAACGTGAAACCATGAAAGAAATCCATAGTTTGGTTACTCAATAGTAACTGCGTTAAATTAACCATTTCATAGTTTAAATTAAGCGTTATTTGAACCTGCATAGTAACGGGGTCTACCTGGTAAAATTGGCCTGTTTAACTAACATTGCAGCAAGTTCGTATTTAACTTTTGTGTTTAAGAATAAAGCAAGAGGGCCTTTTTTTAAGCACAACATTTCGACAACTCGTCAAAAGAAAAGGGGCAACTTGACTACCTACTAAAAAAAGTAGTTGTCTCTCATTGTCCTAATTTATTTGAAGTCAGCGCAACATGTATTTCTTATCCTTACGAGACGTAAATTTGGAAGAAAAATTTTAGTCTTCATCTCGGTAATCCCCCAAACAAAATCTACTTAAATGCATCTCAAATTCATCATTTCAGTTGAAAGACATTCACTGATGGACATAGGCCTTCCCCAACTTGTCAAATTATTTTCGTGTAGAATGAGTTTTTTTGGTACAGGAATCATCTCAACTGATTCTATCGCAAGTTCTCAAATCGTTCATAAAGTAATCAAATCTAATTTTGACAGTAGACTCAATCACCATTATCTTCGTTAGTGCTTAATACTGGTCCTATCATATGGGTGGGGCCGTATAAGTAGACAAAAACATTATAATAAATTAATAATATACTAGCTGTACATACATAGGTAATGTGCCGAACAGCCTTCATATCGATGCAGAACTTTAAATGCTATCTTAATAAAAAAAATAAAAAATAAAAAAAATAAATAATTTAGCCTAGACTTGTTTTTTCTACACTTGCAATAAGTAATTAAGTAGTTTAAATGTTAACTTGTTAATCATCTACATACATTCAGTCTTCATTCCATTACGTGGTATAAAGTAGGAAACCAGAAACGCCATAATTCAGTGAACTTTATTAAAATCGCTTGAATGGTCAATTTTAATGTCCCATTTTATCAAACTAGAATGGAGAAAGAAATTTGGAGAACATCAATCTCTGTGAGTTATGTGAAATATTCCCTTAATTGGTATACTCATTAAAAGTAGACTTTACTGCACATTTATTCAAAGTTCAGCGTGTCCAATAATAACAAGTTTAGCATTATCATAACAGAACCAACCTATAATGTTGGGAACCTTAAATAGAAATGTTTAGACACCTAAATCATAGCACCGAAACACTTTAAAATGTTTCGCGTTTCGCGCTGTTGAACATTTAGCTACTTAGACCTTCTGATCAGGAGGGATTCCTAGCATCAGTGAGATGACACTGACAGCTCACTTCACCTAAGATTTCACGGTGAGATTGTTACAGAATTGACATGCTGAACTGTTACATTCCAGGCGAATGCTCCCGGCGCCTTAAGACACACCGCATCACTAATCTGGAAAACCAGTAAACGTTCATAATAAACGAAATTCTTCAATTACGCAACCTCTATCAAGCCGTAGATCAAATATTTCAGCGTTGTCACGCGTGGCTTGCGCGGGCGCAGCGATTTTACTCAATTGAGAAAGTGCAGTGCGTTTAATAATTTGTTTTGATTTAGAATACTCCTACTAACAGATTCATTTAAAATAGTATTATTGGAGGAAAAATGACAGAACATAAAATATACAAAAATAAACATAAAAACTGCAGGCCATACTAAATTGGTAAGTACCTTAAAACTGTGAATGTTGTTTCATGTTGTTCCAAAAAGGATTATCCAGTGCGGTTAGTGGATGCCACATATCTTCGAATCCTGGGTTCTCACCGTTTTTAGAGCAGTGATGATGAAATTAAACATACAAAGTAATGTGCTTGCCTGGGTTCGAATCCCCCCCCCCCCTTTGTTTGTCTTTGTATGTAGGTCCTGAGTTCGAACTCAGGACCTACTTGGTAAGTTGGGGCCGATACTCTTGCTAGTAAATATATGCAAGCTAGTATTTATATATTTATTATTAATTACTAGCTGACCCGGCGAACTTCGTACCGCCATATTTTATTTCTCCAGTCGCGACTGAGGAAATAAAACATGGCGGTACGAAGTAAAATCAAATCAGTTGGTCGATTGTTTCGTCAAAGATCTGTCAAAGTCTTCTGTCACATACCGTCAGTCACTTTTTGTATTAGATTGTAAAAATTAATTCTGATCAAATCTATATATTTTTTATAAATTTTCATATATACAAACCTTGTCCTGACAATAAGGAACACATAAAAAAAAATCATCTAATTTGCTGCAGTCGTTCGGAAGTTATGCGCATACATACATTTCGGGGATTCATTTTTATTTATATAGATTTAGTAATTAGACAGTCAAAATTGGCTTTACCAATTGTACACCCGCGATTAACCAAAAACTTTCTCAGGCTAATTAGAAATAACCTTAGAATAATAATAGGAACAATTACGGGCCAAAACCCCCCTAACTTCTAATCTTTATAATATAGGCGTCACAGACAGCCCTGTTTCGTGTGGTGCCGGACGTAAAAGAATAGCACCATCCCATTTCTTCCCGTGGGTGTCGTAGAAGGCGACTAAGAGACTTACTAGAGAATGGGCAGCAGCGTTCTCTATGCATTTGACCACCATCATAATCTGCGATCGCCAACCCGCCTGCCAAGCGTGGCGATTATGGCAAATCCCCCTTTTGGGGGAGGCTCAGGTCCAGCAGTGGACGTCTTTCGGCTGATATGATGATGATAATGAGACAGCCCATTTTGCACGGGCTGCATTGACGCCGAGGAATCAGCCGCCCACGTCATCCTGGAATGCGACGCCGTGACTTCTCAACGTCAAGAAATCCTCGGAACAGTGAGGTCGCTCCGCGAAGCCTGTGAAGCTTCTGTGCTTTTGGGCGGACCTAGGCTGGCTTTGTTAGCCAGAATCCCCACGCACAATGTACCGATTGGGAGTCTACGTGCGGAAAAGGGACCCCATCAACATCAGTTAAATATATTTAATACAGCAAATTAGTTATTTTAACTAGATTAAAGTTATACTAGTTCAAACATCAAGTTACCTAGTATTTGAAATTTCGTGACTAAGACAATTGCTCAATACAGTTTTTTTATTTATTTTTGCTATCTTTCATGGCGCAAAGAACGGATTCGCTTTAGTTCAATTGCAAATCACGATTCTCCAAAGAATCTTTATCATATTATTTTTAACTTAAAAATATAATCGCTATAATTTATTTATAGATGCAGAAAATTGTGTTTAAACAAACTCAGATGATTCAGGTCATTGATTGAATGATTTAAAAAAATATCTGACTCGAATAGCTCAGCAGGGGAGCGACGGTTTTTAAAACAGAATGACAAGTTCAAAACTGCGAAATCATTACAACATTGTGGAACACCTAGACAAAAAAACTGAAATATTCTCATGCACTTTGAAGACAAAAACATAATTAAAACCAACTTCATTTTATGCTTACAATGTTAGAACTATAGTTAACACTAGCTGACCCGACAGACGTTGTCCTGTCATAACTATGAATATTGAATTCGAATTGGTATAATATTAGAAAAGTTAATATGGTCGTTAAGTTTCCTTAAATTCTCTAATTTTACGCTCAATTCTGAATTTTTTTCTTTAATAACAACCTTCTCCTGACAATGACAAACACAACAAAAAAAGAATTAGCAAAATTGGTCCAGCCGTTCAAGTATGATGCCGTGACCAAGGGAAATAGGAATTCATTTTTATATATATAGGTTACATCGGATTAGCTAAAGATACCCGAGTTCATCCGACCAAAGCCGATGAGACGTACGAACAAAAAACTCCGATCATTCCACGATTCATGATTAGAGTATAATTAGAAAATTCAGTAGTAGGCGATTCATTTTTTATGATGCTTTGCGTGCCTTAATCAATTAACGAATGAATTGAGAATTTAAAAAAGAAAATACAAGTCAACGCTTCTGTATAAAGGTGTCAATGTACCTAAATGTATGTACATACTAGCTGACCCAGCAAACGTTGTTTTGCCTTATAAATTATTTAGGGGTGGACTACCCCTAACATTTAGGGGGATGAGAAATAGATGTTGGCCGATTCTCATAGATACCGGATAAGCACAAAAAATTTCATCAAAATCGGTCAAGCCGTTTCGGAGGAGTATGGCAACGAAATCTGTGACATGAGAATTTTATATATTAGACTAGCTGACCCGGCAAACGTTGTTTTGCCTTATAAATTATTTAGGGGTGGACTACCCCTAACATTTAGGGGGATGAGAAATAGATGTTGGCCGATTCTCATAGATACCGGATAAGCACAAAAAATTTCATCAAAATCGGTCAAGCCGTTTCGGAGGAGTATGGCAATGAAAACTGTGACACGAGAATTTTATATATTAGATAATTCTCGCATAAATTAGAATCATAACAGAAAATACTAAGAATTCATGAATGGCGCTTCAAATGGATCTTGCTAATGAAAACGACAGTATCAACGCTATAAAGCAGATGACATTAATAAGGTTTAAGTTCGTACCTCGTATTAATAGATGAGCTTGCCTCGGAAAGGATGGTAAGCCTGGGCTGTCTTTGACAGTCGTTACGGGTAGTCTGAAGCCCGAAAGTCGGACACCCAGTCTTACCAAAGGGTATCGTGTTCAGTGAGTGGGGCAGGCAGGGCAAGAGCTCTGGGCGCCTATCGAAGGAAGACGCAAAAAGTCGCCAATTTTTAAACAAAAAAAAACATCAATAAACCATTTCATACTGTTACCTATATCTAAAAAATCTGTAGAGCTACTTGAATAATTATATTGTGCAGTACGAGGATGAAAGCGTATTTCCAAATCTGCCTATTTCTATTAAAATTCTCTTAAAATTGTAGCATTGCCAGCGATTTTTTGCAATTTGAAATTAACACCTTCATTATTGAAGACTTTATTGGTCAAGAAAGGTTATGCAACCTAGCGTTGCTCAGTGTAGACCGAGAAGATAATTTATGAAGGGGCGCAAATGTGATGCGTGCCCGAGGCGCCCTTTTCTATTGGTACGCCCCTGATCGTGTTACCCAGTTTATGGGTTTTGGAGGTCAGATAGTCAATCGTTCCATGTAAAATACTGGTATTCAGCTGCATACGGTCAGACTGGAAGCCGACCCCAACTTAGGACAAGGCTCTTACAAGCACGTATGTAATAATTTTATTTATCACCTAAGTATTTATTTAACATCTATTTTCGTTTCCATATTGTTTGACGAGACAAGAGTAATACACACAATCGGCCTATACTGTTCCCACTGCTGGGCCACAGGCCTCCTCTCTCTGAGAGGGAGTGGGCCATAATCTACCACGTGGCTCAGTGCGAGTTGGTAGATGTCTCATGTCTTCGAATTTGTGCTTCTAGGACGGTGAAGGATGTTTTCAGTCACCGTTTTATTATTATTAATATTATTTGTCCTTTATTCCAGGCAACTAAGGCCCATAAAACACAATACATATATTATAAGTATAAAAACAATAACTATAAACTAATACATTTTTTTTTAAACAAATTTTACAACTACTGCACACGTAACGGCGGCGTCGGGTTACGCTGCGAGACGTCGCGTAGCTGGCCGCGGAAACGCCGATACAGGACACCTTTCGGCCAAAACTCTTCCTTGAGGAAGGTGGCGAACGACTTGAAGTTGGTGTTATGACGCGCCTCCAACTTCTCCCTCAAGGTCCAGTTGGTCTTTACCCGTATGTACTCTACGATCTCCTCAGTATTCGTAATAGAAGTCGGAATTAAATAATTTACACAAAATTAAGCTCCAGTTTGTGTTCGAACCTACGATCTACAACTCGTCAGTCGCCGACAAGAGTGATACAGCCGACTAAAGAACCACATGAGAAAGAATACAATATCGTGGATTACGTGGTCGAATTCAAAAGGACTACCAAAGAAGGAGGAGAGTGTTGCTTTTATGTTGATAAATGTAGAACTTTATTACATACGTGCTTGTAAGAGCATTTTACTTATATAAGTACATGTTACTCTTCATGCCATCTTGTATTACATAAAATATTCATTTCACCGATTCAGTAATTTAACTTACATACAAATTGATTACGACAATAAATAGGCAGTTCTGTTAAAGGTTATTACTTAACTATAATTTATTCCAATTGCTTTTTCATACAAGGTTTTGATATTCAATTCACGCGTACAGGAATATCTTCGTTCCATCTTTGGTAATTTTAATAATATTTAACTGAACTAATTGAAAACATATTATATGAACTATCTATGTCATAATTGTGTTGCTATTGCATATGAAATATAATTCACAGTAATGTCAGTTAAAGCTTACATATTCACTTGATTTTTTTTTATTTTCGAAAAATGTTTTAATTAAAGCATTAACACGAATAACATCTGTAACATTTAAAATGAATCATCATTTTGCAATGTAAGACAAAAACGGTAAATGATGTCGAAGCAATTAACAATAACGCGAGTGCTAAAGTGAAGTAAGCGATGTAATATGATTTAATGGCGTGTAACGTAACAGATTTACAAATCGTGTCTGCGAATCAAAAACAAAAAAGTCTCGGAAACATTCCTAATTGAAGCACATCATTTCTGCTGAAAGACGTCAACTGCTGGACATAGGCATCCCTCAAGTATCCCCACTTCAACCCGTTTTGTGGTTTTCGCATCCAGCGCATTCCTGCATTTCATCTCTTGTAGGGACGCCTTCTAAGCTTCCTTCCTCCGCTACGTCTTCCAGTACGTGGTCGCTACTCCAGAATATTTCGGCCCCATCGGCCATCCGTTCTGCGAGCAATTTGCCCTGCCCACTGCCACTTAAGAATGGCAATACTTCGAGCTACATTGGTTGCTTTGGTTCTCCTATGGATCCCTTCATTCCTTATTCGATCACGGAGGCAAACTTTAAGCATAGCCCTTCCTTTGCCATTTGGGTTACTTTCAGCCTTATGAGGCTCATTAAAACACACCGGATTTAATTGTTCTTAAGACAAAAAAAAACGACTAAAGGGGCAATCATAAATTATCAGCATAATTTGCCTACGCCACGATCGGCAGAAAAAGTGAAGTTGACAAGCTCACAGTGAGGTTTAAAATAATATTGACACAAATGTCATCATCACTATCTTAAAAGACAGTAAATGAGGCGCTAACGAAAGGTAAAGAAACATTATTTACAAATTCGCTCGCAATCCGAAATTGTTACTACGTCTCTTGATCCTTGATCACCCACGGATCATATTTTGGTGACATAGACACAGCCAAACATCAAGGTCATATGTCCATTAGAAAAAGGTTTTCTAACACAAAATCTAGCACATTTACATTACAATTTGCTATTGGCTATTTGCTATTTGGCTATTTGTGTATGTGAGTTTAAATGTTTGCGAACGCACCCACAATACAGGAGAAATTCCTAGTGTGGGGCAACGTTTAAAAAAAAAAAAAAAAAATTTGGGTCTTTTCGTAACAGTTGTGGTCGATTCGTGGTCGGTGGTCAAATGCCACTTGCTTTCCTTTAATGGCCGTTCCACCAGAGTGCGGGCTGTTAAGCTGAGTAGTAAACCAAATCGTTGATGTTAGAAAATTATTCATAATAAACATTAGTTAAATTGTACTGTATTGATAGCTATGCAAGATCTAGCTCATACTTTTTCCATTTTTAACACGCTTTTATTAGCTTCACCTGTATGTTTGTTTGTTTGTAAGCATGTTTTTAACCGACTCCTTTGGACTTGATTTTGACCCACTTCAAACGTCAGATTTTATTTAAACTTTGTAGACTTATTGAGGACCGAAGACAATTCAATAATTAAAAAAAATGAAAAATCACGCTTTTGTAGTTAGCAGAACTAAAAAATAGAAAATAAATAATAGATTAACAAATCTAAAAAAACACGCTCATCAACATCACACATTATGTGACACTTTTTCTTGTACTTGTTTCATGATTATTATCTTCATACATATAATTTTTCTGTACGTGTGTATGTCACTGAACACCTTCTAAACGGCTGGACCGATTTTGATACTTTTACCGATCTGATAAGTATGTACCTTTAGCCTACAGTAGGCCGTTAATGGTATATTTGCCAACCTTACCTAATCACAAGCTTTACCAAAAACAGTCTAATGTTAACAACATTCTTCAAGGCAATTCATCAAAATCTCATTTTCGAAAAACACTTGCCTCAATGAAATTGCGACACGACCGCTAAGAGAATATTTAAGACGTCAACAATTATGTACTAACAATACTGCCGAATCGACGGCACATAATGGTACAATGTTTCTCAACGTGCTATTATATTGTTATCTTATAAATCTCATATATTTCTGAAACGTTACCTTTCACTAAGACTTAGCCGATGAAGGATATTTAATCTTCGAGTTAAAGATCAATCATTGGGAATTAATATTTTAGATAATGGTACGGTTGGCAACTGTTCACCAAATACCAATTTGTTGAGAAATTAGTTATAATCAAAAAGGTAGATTTTATTTGAACTATTGCAAACTCAATGATAGGTAATTGGAGGGTGTCAAGATTTGATCTATGTGTAGTATTCAGAATTAAATCTGTGTACCAATTTTTGAGGTTGAAATCGAGAGATGAGATGATTCCGCAATAAAATGGAAACTATCGAAAAATTTCAAAGTCTACATCATTATTGGTGTGATAACATCTCAATTCTTAACATAGGTAACAGAACTTACTTCATTTACGCAATGGTTAGGGCCATTGTTTAACAAATGCCGAATTAAGATAAAAAGATTTTAATTAACTCTTTAGTAATGAATGAAAGTACAATGTGCGTTGTCTAAAAGGAATTCCCACGTTAAATAGGTACTTTCTCTGAAATATTCACTCACATTCAATGTTAGGATGTAAGTATTTTTTTGGAATTATGGATTGTTACCCAAACAATGCTCCTTTAAATAAGCACAGTATATTCTGGTTGTAAGTATAAATTAAATGGTATTTGATTAATTTCTTCGTCTACATCGAAGCACAATAAGATTCCTGAGTTTTCCCCTTTTCTGAGGCATTTTGTGGAGAGGATGGTCACCTAGGTAGCTGATCTCTTGCTTGATCGTTCTCTGCGCAACCTGCCTCGGACACTTAATTCGTTTTGTGTTGCCAGTGTTGATTGTGTTTTGTATTACTAACATTAGTTATAAGGTATTCTTTTCGCTAAGAAGATGGATTATATTGTTGTCCGAAACTGAATAGATAAATAAATATAAAAAATAAACCGACTTTGAAAAGCGAGGAACTTAAGTACGTATTCAATGGTTCTACTATAAAGGCGGTCTTCATTATGTGGCTGCAATACGTAGGTATAAAAAAAAATACAAAAGCTGAAAAGCATACAACCGGATTAAGTAATTAAAAAACTGTGATTATCACTCTTTTGTAACCTACTTTTAATAAAAAAGCCACTCATTCCCATCACACAAATCAAGTATGAAAAAAATAACCTGACACAGCATTGGGTAACAAACTCATTTTTAATATTAACCTGTATGAGTAGCCATCTTTAAATATTGAACCAAAATGAAATAAAAAAACGTTACATAAATAATAATGATTAAAACTAATGCAGTTGCATTAAAACTAATTGCTTCCTTGAGCCAAAGGTTGAGTAAGTGGAAATTGACATATGGATACATAAAAACATGTTTAGAGAGGTTCGGTTATGTAGGTCAAACGGTAAAGAGAAGGTTTGATTTATTTATATGTAACAACTAATAACAAACATCGTCTCTGAATCTGAACGTGTATTTTTACCTACGAAAATTAGTTTATCAAAAAATTGCTTGTCATGTTAAAGTATTAGAAAAAACTGTCACATTGCTTATTCATCTGTTTCAGCGTAATTAATTTATAAGTTTAACAAAGATTAAATACAAATGACCAGGGCGTCTACAAAGGCCGCTTTGGCAGAATCATAGATAATCTTAGTTTAAAATCGTAAAATGGTCACAAACTGATAATTCATAATATTATCTGCGGAGACAGCACGCAATTCATCTGTTTGCCAGTTTTGTATGGAAATTCGTAAAATTGTCAACATATTATGAATTGCTTTATTAAAGTAAAATGTCAAATAGCAGAATCATAGGGGAATTCAGGAAGTGAATTGCTTTTACAGGAATCGCTTAGTGTCGCGTTTTTAGATCCCCAGCACAAATGCACTGATGGCTTAATCATCGTCATCATCATCATTTCAGCCAAAAGACGTCCACTGCTGGACATAGGCCTCCCCCAAGCTCCACCACTTCGGCTGGTTCTGTGCCACCCGAATCCAGTAGATTCCTGCGGCCTTCACAAGGTCATCGGTTCTGATTTGTTTAGGAAATGTAAAATATATACCAAATACAATAATACAAAAAAGTAAGCAACGCGTTTGTCTTTTCCTTGGTTTTTTTTTTTTTGAAGTTGGGAAATCATCAAATAACTTCTCCCGCTCTGGGTGGAGCAGGAGGGCATGTCGGACTTTACTGACTGACTAAAACCCACCCGTGTTCTCACAGTTGCCTGTGTGCAAATTGTATTAACTAATATTGTTTGTTTATAAGATTTATAGATAATCCCTGGAAGTACTGGTCCATTAAAGTTACATTATTTGTTAAGTTATATTGTGGGACATCATAGAATTTCATTTTACACAGACCAAATCGTGGGCAGAAGCTAATTCTGCAATTTACCTACTTAGTTTTTTAAGTCTAGACTATTTAGTCAAATGTGCATTTGTCTAAACTTTTTAAAATCGTTTTTGTTTATGGTTTACATTCAATCATGGAGTTGCGGACAATAGCCCGCATTACCTATTTACCTTGTCAATCATGATGACAGGTACGAGGCTACGAACATCATTGGTTACGCAAAAGCAATCGGTTTCAGTAGCCGTGGTCAAAAGTTCAAGCGTGAACTGATTATTTCACTGTCCATCTGATGTTCGTAGTTGTTCAAGATGATGTTCGTAATCGAACGACACTTTGAATGATTCTGTGAACGCGATCTTTTGTAAAATCAACTGGTACTAGCTGTTTACCCTCGATTTTGTCTACGATCTAGGATGTCCTTTTCCAGGTCCTAGGCTGCCTATCTGTCGATGTTCATAATCATCGATTCAGTGATTAAGGCGTGAAATAAATAATTACGAAGTTCGGACAAGATATTTTTAAAGCTTGAAATGAGACAAGCTCATCATAACGCATTTTGTTCTCGACACATATGTAGATTGGATTGCAAATGGCCTCCGTAAAAACGGGAAGATAATCCTGTCCTAATGTTGGAATCATTGTGGAAGTGACACAGTAATAAGATTGCTTAAATAGAACCACTAACTTAATCATTTAAGTACAGGTTGAACGGTAATTAGCTTTGTTTGGCAATACATTGGTAATAGATAGAATCTATAAGGAAAAGAATAATCTCATTTCGAAACATTATCTCTTTACAAAAAAATAAACATCACGAACTCTAAAATGGACTTTCGATTACTTTCGAAAGTAGTTCCAATAAGTCACACTTGAGTCATGAACCAATCTGATATGATAAAAAAATACATGTCAAGTCTAATATCTCTAGTGGCTGATAGCTGAACTATTATATAAACATCTATTGTTGACCCGACATACCGGTAGGGGGTCTAACACAATTATTGTTTCTAATCGACTATTTTATATCAGCACTAATTCTATACTAAAAGATATAGTTATATAAATTAATGGAGACGTTAAAGAAGTGGCTGAAGCTATTAGTGATACAAGGTTTTATGTGGGTTAGAGAAGTGCAATCTAAAAACGTGTGATGCGGCTTTTTAATGTACTTCAAATATGTGGCCCTGGTGAAGTATATTATTGTTGTGAAAGGCACATTTAGGAATTATTTACTGTTTAGAAGCGGGTAAAATATACTACTAACTACCAAAAATAGACGCGTAAAAAATCTGCTATGTCTGAATTACCAAGCTATTACCAGAACTGATAAGTCTAGATAGACGTATGTACCTTCAAATGTCCTCGATGTCAATCTTAATAGAGTTATGCAATTAGTGCTCTGAATAAGGCATAAACCTAACGGTAGCATTAAATAATTATATGCCTAACGTTTTGCAATACTAAGTGAGTATGTACTAGACTACTCAATCTAACAACCTCTAATAAGCTCACAATATCTCTATATATAAAAGAAGAAAAAAGTGAACGTAAATGAATTGCATAAATATATGACCATAGAAACGCTAAATCATGTTGAAAGGATCACAAAAAAGTCGACCAAACGTAAGTAGAAGCTTTTAAAAAAATACTCCAGGACCTAATACCAAAACGTGTTTTTCAAAAGTAGAATCTGATATTCTAAAATTATTTCGTAATCAATACCATTTATGGATTGGACTAAGTTAAACCAATAAATTACTCTTTTGTGACTAAAGAGACGAGTCACTGTCCGTACAAAACAGATGCAATCAATCTATGATCGCATTATGACAGGCCATTCACGGAGCGATCCCATTCGGTCACTCTAAAGACAGTTACATTATGACCTATTAGATCACAGTTACGCAAGTGAATGCACAGCTATACATTCACATAGTTGTAAATCATATTAGTAATCTGTAAAGTGTGTCGAGATGAGTCGAGAGGCATATAATTTAGAGATTGTTAGAAAAAATCGCGGAAATACATCTCCTTCTGTAGTAGATGTTTTATTTGACCCGAAAAATTACCCGGTGACTGTGGGCATTGACCGCAGACAAACCGCACAATACTTTGTTGTTGCACAAATGCAGTAAGTGCTTAAGTGTATCTTTATGATCTTTGTTAATAAACCTATTGTACTAGTTTGTAGATGCAAGTGTAATTAAATTTCTTGTTTTTGCAGATAATACATACATTATTTGTGCAATTATTGCAGTTGCAACTAGATTTTTAAGCGTATTATTTTCAGGAAATTGATTAAAACAACGATAAGGCACGGACACTTGATTCGAATTAAGAAATAAGTACTCTACAAGAAACAATGCAGAGATTGTTTTTGTTTTGTTGTTTAACAGTCAGATCACAGAACAAGAAGAGGTTCTTAAGTCATGTCTATATTAATTTCGGTTTACATTTATAATTAGCAAACTTCCCATAAAATAAAAACTGTTTGCGTAAGAATTAAAACCTTACATAAAGGAAAGGTACTAAGCCACTGTTAAGTTATTTATAATTTAGATACCGTTAAAGAAAACTTGACACAACCAGGTACGTGATTTCATTAGGATCATAACAGCTTCGCTATAGTAAAATTATTTCGCTTTCAGATTAGCGTTCGACACACACACACTGTGTTACCACAGTGTGTTACATAATGATTGTACATAGTAATAATGTTAAATTAGAGATGCAATATATTTCAACTTATGTGATTCTTGAAAGGCAGTACTTCGAACAATTTTGATAGACATTGCGGGTTGTGTCTTTCGGTGTTCCCCAGGGAACAGTACTGGCATCGATTATATTTTTGTTTATTTTGAGAAAATGGTAAAATTACGAGTGCCAAATATAAATAAAGCTTTACAATACTGATATTTAAAATCCAGTTACAATAGAACGTTGTTTTTTTATATCTACTTTACTCACAAGCACCTGACGGATTTAATAATTAGAACAAATCCTTGAATGTAATATTAGGTATGTCCAATATCGATATTGTATCATTAAACACGTGCAGTACTGTTAAATGACGATTAAATAAAATTAGTACTAAGCGCACTAAAACTGCAAAATTAAATGTACCTGCATAAATAGATTACAATTAAATGAAATAAGCACATAAAATCAATCAGTTTGTAGAACTTTTATTAACATAGATTATCACTAATCAGCATTTCCAGCTAAATTCGCAACAATATAAAAAAATAGTCAAGTCAAAAAATAATACTTTATCATTAGTATTTCGTACAGGATTTTATTAGACAATTAACTGTCACGAACGCCATCTTAAATTGTACTTGTGGTTTTTAAGACAAATTGTTACTACTTGAAGTACCTGACTATATTTTATTGCTATGTAGAATGAAAAGTTTATTTAAATTAAAATGTTCAAAGTCGACATAGTTGTTAAACATGTAACGAAGATCGACTCTAAAAGTAAGAACCACATACAATTCATATGAAGTCTTACTTTTAGACTCGTTGATGTGTAATATACAAATGAGCAATTTATGGTCAGATCTATCATATGATAAATCTGAGCAAAAATTGCTCATAGTTTAATTCCTCATAACATTAAATCTGGTTAGCCAGATTTAATGTTATGGTGGTGGTGGGTGGTGGTAGGTGGTGGTGGTGGTGGTGGTGGTGGTGGTGGTGGTTAGTGATAAGTTATAATATTGTTTACTAACACGCTGGATCATTGTTGTCCGAAAATAAAGAATACATACATACATACATACATAACCTTTTCTCTCAACTGTATCAATCATCATCATTGTGGTTCTTTCCTTAAAATACCATTTCAGACACCAATCTACATGGTCTTCACATGATCTTACCAAGTTTATGTCTAGACTTTATAAAAGACTGAGACTTCTGAGTTCGTTTCTGCCCTTCTTAGAGAAGTCAAATTGAATCGCCGACCTCATCTAGTTTTAAAATATAATCGAAGTGAAGGTAAAAGTATTTGTACAAACCTACTTATAGAATTTAAATAATTTATTTACTCATCATTTAGTCTTCTGCTACTCCATTAAACTAACGGACACGACAACCACAAAATACAGCGCCACTTTAATGCACTACATATTAGAAGACAAAGCCTCGGTGAAAGATGACGGCGTGTGTTTATTTGTCAGACATGCTCACTGACTGCTAATCGAGGCGTTACTATCACTTTCTAGCACTTTGTTTTGTCACCGGATATGTTTATAGAAAAATATACGTAGTGCTGTTGATGTATTGTTTTATACAAGTTTTTGAGATAAAATTTAGCTAAGGAGTATTTGAGGAATCGTAGGAGGTGACGTTCTGTGGTTTCTGCCAAAGCATATGGGAAGATGGCGTAAGGTTTTGAAGAATAAAAATAAATAAGAAGTAATTTAGTCACATGATTGATGCATGATACAGCTGTTGGTAGACAGTTCTAAGCTACTCATGTCGTCTCATCTTGCTGTTAACCTGTAAACCTGTTTACTGTAGTACCAACTGGATACTAAAATATTCTCCATTTCTATAATACTAGATTGTCTCGATGACTATGTACTAGATGATATTCCACATATAACACTTAAACTTGATAAGTAACTTGGAGGAACGTATAGGTAACTTGGAGTTTAATATAAAAAGAAATACAGAAAGAAAAAATATTTATTGTGACTCGCACAGGAAGATCACATACTAAACTAAACACACAATGGTACAAAATTATAAAAACTTTCTTGAAAGTAAAAAAATAAAAATAAAACAGAAAGCCCTGCACGAGGCCAAAAGGCTCCTACCTCAGCATCTGATAGGGCCTGAGCAATATGATGTCACGGGCAGTTACAGTATAAATAAATAATCAATAATAAAGATAGATATAATGTAATATGTTAGCGAATAAAACAAAATACCGTCAGCGCCAAACGTGACCTCATTATTTGTCAATGCCTTAAGGGTCTGAGGCACTCTGTGGCATCCCTGTGGCAAGCAAAGGGTCGCAGGCGCCGACATTCAGCGAAAATAAACACAACAAAACATTCCGCCTGTTTATGGAGTAGTGCTTTAGTTTAGGGAATGTTCAATAAAAGTGGCCTGTAGTAGTTAATTAACCGCACTGATTAAATGGAAAAATAGAAATAAACTAGTGATGAGAGTGCTATTCAATTATGAATTTTACAAAAGACAAGTTACAGACAACGTAAACAAAAGGCCAGCAATAAAAATATTTGAATGAACAAGAATATATTAAATCTTTTTAAGTATCAACATATAACCTCCTTAAAACCTTACGCACAAAATGATACCAAATCCTACGGTAAAAGAGATGAATATAAAAACATATTTAAGAGATTCAATGGCTGCAACATGAAATAAATGAAACCTAATTTTTGTAGGAAATCCAATTGGGAAATCGGAAGATGTAATCGAAGTTCGAAGAGTTCGATCCGATTTAGTGAGATTGGAAGGTCCCGACCACACTACTTCCTAAATTGTTGCAACCCATTGTAATTCTACGTCATGACTGAGTCGTCTGTTCGATTTAGAATTCAATTTGGTCTTGTGTGAGAGTGGAAACTAGTGATCACTAGCTTTCAATTTCAAAATCAGAGTGTTCCTTATTTGAGTTTCTACAAATTGGATAGTGTAATACGCACTTTACGTACAGAATGATACCAAATCCAACGGTAAAACAGATGAATATAAAAACGGATTTCAGAGATTCAATGACTGCAACATAACATAAACAAAACTAAACAAATAGAAGAATTCATTTCGCAAAACGTGATTGACTCAGCATTTCCTGTCAAGCATTACTACAGAATATTTATTTCATCACCCAGTAATTTACAATAACGAGAAATGCATTAGTAACACATAGCCAGGTGTTGAATAGAAGATCAAAATCAATGCATAGTAATTACCAATAAGTAGTCTAATTTTGAAATCTTGACCATATGTGGTCATCTAATGAGAAACCTATTGAAATGATTGCCTGTATTGGAACTAATAGATCAATCAATAATGATATTTGATTTGCACAATTCTTTTATCTACAATATATATATTTATATATATATATAATATTATAAAGAGGAATGATTTGTATTTTTGTATTTTTGGATGTAACGAATAAACTTAAAAACTACTGGACCGATTTCAAAAATTCTTTTGCCGTTAAAAAGCTACGTTATCACTGAGTAAGATAGGCTATATTTTATCCCCGTATTCTTACGGGAACGGGAACTACGCGGGTGAAACTGCGGAGCGCTGCTAGTAATAATAATAATAATTAATAATAATATTATAAAGAGGAATGATTTGTATTTTTGTATTTTTGGATGTAACGAATAAACTTAAAAACTACTGGACCGATTTCAAAAATTCTTTTGCCGCTAGAAAGTTACGTTATCACTGAGTAACATAAGCTATATTTTATTCCCGTATTCTTACGGGATCGGGAACTACGCGGGTGAAACTGCGGAGCGCTGCTAGTACTATAGAAATGACCGTGATGACACCTAATGTTTCCCATATTAATAACATTTTAATTATTTCTCTTACAACCTTCTTTTATAGCTTATTGCATTATATTTTGTTTGCATTATATTATGTATTGTATTGCAGCTTGAGTGAATTCGCAAAAGTCGCATTATATATAATATGTTATTTCGATGTAGGTTAAGATTTACGATGTACTATGTATTTTGTAGATTAAGGATTAGCATGTAAGGCCACTCTGTCGCATTGGATCGCAGATCTGTAATGGTAGTAGTCGGTAAGATTTGCGTAAATAAATAAATAAATTTTATTAGTTCCCAGGAAAAGAAGCCGGAAAAATGTATAATTGTATTTCCTATGGGAAGTTGAACTTAAACAAGTTATTTATTATTTCCATGTTACGTACAATTTGATTTAGCGGAAACATAGATCTCCAAATTCAACTTCCTTTTATAACGTTACTATGAAAAAATGTGATACTACAATTTTATTACTATAAATGATTTTAGGACATCCAGTTTCTTCACGAAATTTTCCTTTACCGTTTTTATAGCAGTGTGATGAAATTAAATACACAAAGTGAAGTACCTGAATGAGTTCATACTCACGATCTACAACTCGTAAGTCGAGACCACCACTGCCATAATACACGGCATTCCAGTAAAATAGTTGTTCTGGGTTCACTTTTACTGTGAACGCCCGTTTTGGGCACGAATTCTAATCTATTATACACAGGTTACAGCTTAAAAAAAAATATTATATAAAAACTAAAAAAACATGCTTTAAAACCAAACTAAAAAAGTAGAAAATAATTTAATTCTATTAAAAAGCGTGGGGTGCTTTTTGAGGTATTTTTACAATCAATTAATATCAAGCACCCCACGCTTTTGAATAGAATTAAATCACTACATAGTATAAAACAAAGTCGCTTTCTCTGTCCCTATATCCCTATGTATGCTTAAATCTTTAAAACTACGCAACGGATTTTGATGCGGGTTTTTTTTAATAGATAGAGTGATTCAAGAGGAAGGCTTATATGTATAATACACCGACCTCCACGCGGGCGAAGCTAGTTATTTTATATTTTTTAGTTCTGCTAACTACAAAAGCGTAATTTTTCAGTTTATTTTTTTTTGTTTTTGAAATTATTGAGTTGTCGTCGGTCCTCTATAAGTCTACAAATTTTAAATGAAATCTGACCATTTGAAGTGAGTCAAAATCAAGTCCAAAAAAGTAGTCGGAAACAAACAAAGAAACATACAAGTGAAGTAAATAAAAGCGTGTTAAAAACACTCGAATTGTTAAATCCATTCCAACACTCTATACATCAGCATAAGCGACAACTGACATTACGCATCTCAGATTATCTAAACAATTTGTTTTTTCACCGCATTCTCGACCTTAAACTTTAAACATTCAGCAATATTACATGATAAAATGCTAAGCAATTATTAAAGTCTATCCGTCTACCTATGCACTAGATAACCACAATTTGTCAACAAACTCAAGGATCACAAGGTGTGCCGAATTGTCATGCGCAGTGCATAAAGTATAAATGTCAAACTTTCATTATTGTACTGATCTCGTGACCTTAATCTTGGGAACATTTAGTGCATGTTGACACTGAGTGACAATGAGACAATTGCATTGCGGTTTAAGTGCATTTGTTTTGAATAATTCAAGAAGAATAATTTCATAGTTTCATATACAGGTCGTCGTATATACAGTCGTGGATAAACTATACAAATCAATCATAATAAATAAAATTGAAATTTCTGTTTGTAATGCCAAAATAAAAGCTTTTCCTTAAATTCATATGCAAGTATTTACGGTACTTATAACAAAAAACAATGTTTAGAATTTTTGTCTGAATATTTAATCTCTAAAACGGCTGGACCGATTTTAAAGAGATTTTCACTGGCAAGTAGCCGGCTTTTGTTCCGGTAGCAAAATCTCGTGGGATAATTCTGACATACACGCGGGCGCAGCCGCCGGCAGCAACTACTTTAAAAATAATATTTATAGAACAAATAATAAGACTTACGTTTAGATAGAGCTTTATACACTAAACAAATACCAAATTCTAGTAAAAAAAAAACAAGCCATGGAAGAATCCTTTGGCATAAAGTGTGCGTTGGGCCTTGACTTTGAGAAAAGTACCTATGCCAAAGGGTTTCGTTTATGAGAGACTACTAGGTGTTTCCGCTTTATCATCTAAAATACTTTAAAGTCAGTTCAAGTTCAAACTGCCTGAATGCTAACAGTAAGAAAGCGCCTCTCTGTAACATGAAGCAGTCAACATCCTTGCTCAAAAGCTGTATAAAGCAGCGGTAGTAAAACAATGACAAGTGGTATGTTATCGCCTCTACCGCCCATCATTCCATGTCACGCTGGCTACTACTGACATAAAACATGACTGAATACCATACAATGTACTACATATTCAATAGATTTGTGAAACATGTACTAAGTTCACTATTAAAGGCACATGAAAGGGGCAGTAGTCGCGTGATTGATAAATGTTATAAATATCTCTTTTTGTTTTGATACTCATTGAAATCGTAATCTCAATAAATACATATCTGGACAACATCGATGGATAAACTGTCCCCATGCATTCAGCACATGATTGGACAAACACAGGTGAATCGTCACTGTTAAATTATACTAAACACCGTGAAATTTTAATGGGTGTTTTCCCGCAGCGAAATAGTTTTGTCTTGGTAATACAATCGTTTTATAAACAAATAAAATATTAGAAACAAAAAATGGCAGATTAACCATTGTGAAAAGTCACCACGTGCGAGAGTTTATTTTGTTTGAACATTTATGCATCGCTGTTCCCTTTGTCGGCGGCGCGTGCGATTCGAGTAGTACGTACGTTACCCCTAGTGTTACTATTGAGTAGTGTTTTATCGAGTTGATGGGTATTATTTTAAAACAAAAAAAATTTTTTTTTACTTTTACTCTATGCTTCGAAAGTATTCCTTATGGCAAGTTGTTCTGCCGCAAGGAAACAACGTTCTTTCAATACATCGACTCGCCCATAAATGAATTAACTTCGTGCGAGTCGCCTATAGAAAAAAATATATTATTTAATAGTGACAATTCACCCAATTCGCAACTAATAAGCCACTTAAAAACATATAGTGGCTTGACTGTCATAAAGTAATGCCTATCTACCTAATGCATGACTACCTCACATACTTACCAATGAAAAGTAACAACTCTAAATAAGATCATTTACGCTTCTGTGCGCAAAGAAAGTTTCCCTAATTTGAATAATATGTAACTCTTACGACCCGTCATCGTAGAGTGACAAGCCAACTTCTAACAAACATATCAAATTCACTATTGATAGACTCTATTCGATTGTGATACGGGTGGTTTTTGAACAACAGTTCAAGTGGGTTGTTAATTATAATTAAATTAATTCAAATACTTTTGCTTTACTTTCACTGAGTAATATGTGACGTCATTGTACGTCACAGGTGTATTCTAACGCAGCAATTGCGTTTAAATTATAATAATGAGCGAATAGCCTATGCGAGTACCATTTTTAGGGTTCCATACGTCCGAATGAAAAACAGAAGTCTAGTAGGATCAGTCACGTCTGTCTGTCCGTCTGTCAAAGCCAATTCCACTAGACCGATTAAGTTGTTTGTTACACATATGAATGACGGTGACCCAAACACGGAAGTCTAACGTAAATAAATATATTTTCGATATAGAGTCAGTTTTGAGTCGAAAATGAGAAAATTCATAAAAAAAGTTGCAAACACATACTGTGACATAATAAAATGTTTTGATAGTCCCAACTACATTTTATTTTATAAGTAAATAGTTATAAAAGAAAATTTGATAGAAATTTATCTTTAAAAAAATCAGAAAACAGTTCTTTAACGATAGATTACACGAAAACCTATAAAAAGTCTATGGCCTAAAATCAACATGAGATATCTCTCAATATTGGTCGTACAAACTAAAATTTGCAGTTGGAATGCATAGGAGAACATTTTTTTTTACTACAATGTTAAGTTTGTTTTTCAGAAAATTTCTTGTAACAGCATGACAATAATTACCAGACTACTACCAGGCTCTATAGATGGCGTTGGCGTCGAATTAGATCTCGCTATGGTTTCGTTACGTGCGGCAGTATGAATTCAACCGAAGAATGTTTTCACATTTTAACACATATTTGTAATTGAAACACGATTACTATTTTTGCAGTCGAATTTCTCTGGGAATTCCTAGATGAAATTTGATGTACCTAACACGTTTAACATAACTAAATTCATTTCGTTACATGTAAATGTTGTTTTTTTCATAATTAAGAACGCTGAGTGTTTTTTTTACTGCGACAATGAGTGTGAAAGAAATTAAAAAGTGTTACGTACAGATTTGAGATTTTACGAGATCAACAGCTTGCCTTACCTCAAAAACAACACAGTTACACTCTCATGTTTTAGAATCATTGCAAATGAGCTACCTTTTCAGGATTTCGTAGCTAAATGGCAAATAAGGAACCGTTGGAATATCGTCATATCCGTTTTCCAGATATAACACAGCCATTTTACTCGGAGACTATTTGTACTACCTACCCTTATATCTGCTGGGGAGTTTGTTGCGCCACTTCTTCTTCCCAGCTAAAGCACTAGGAAGTGGTGAAGGGTGGGCACTTTGGGGGACTGTCTTATGTATTTTTCACGTTCGGAAAATGCTGATTCTCAGCCTAATTAAAATAAATTACTTTTGATCTTGATTTTGATGTTCAAAATTAAAAAGGTGTATTCTTTGCACCGCTAAGCAACGATGTCAGTATTAATGATGTTTCCAAGTGACTTTTTTTTTTATAAAAACATTTTGTGAGTTGGGGATGTTTTCGGTTACACCCGCAAGGAAATACAAAGTTATTTTTGTGGTCAGTAAAATCAATACCATGCAACTATTCATCGGAACTACGAAACTCTTCACAGTGCGTAGTCCGACTCGCAATTACACATTATCCTATTTATAAATACATACAGTAACAGTTAAGCTTTGGTACCGTTGGTAAAATCTAATATACACCTATAAACTAACTGACTGACTATAATTTTGTCTCCACAAAAATCTTATTTCCTTTCATAAAATATTTGACAAGTCACAGTTTATTTGGTATTTCTAAAAAAAATTACCATAACTATCAAAAGCGTAATTAACACCTCCGGGCATAATAAACCTTTTAACTAACGATGCCTATAAAAGCAAAATGTAGTAACCATGGAACCAGGTGATTAATAAATACACCTCTCAAATGTCACATGTCAACATCACATAATAAGGCTTCTAATGTCAATTAGAGGAATAATTAACCTTGTTATTGAATTTATAAATTTTGTTGCTTCAAAAAATAAACTGGTGTAAATCAGTACCTACCTACACGTTGTTTGAAATGTAAATGTAACTCCTCTTTTAAACAACAACCACGCCGTCATCGCGAAAGGCTTTTTTTTTTGGGTGGGAAATCATCAAATAACTTCTCCCGCTCTGGGTGGAGCAGGAGGGCGTGTCAGACTTTTACTGACTAAAACCTCCGTCTTCCCTCAGTTGTCTGTGTGCCAGGGGCCGCGGTATCTCTTTCGAACAACTCGCACCCCTAGCAGGCATCGGGCCTTGCGGACCCCAGCAGTTGTTGCTGACATTTATGACGGCGCGCGTGGAACACACCGCGCCGTCGACCCGGGCATTTTTGTTTTTTGTTTAACGCGGAGAAATGCGTAATGCGCTACCACTACACTAACTCGACTGAATGTATAAAGATGGCTATTAACACGCAAAGAAAAAGATCTGAAATCAATACACATCTTCACACAATGATAATTGACCACGAGACCAAGTGACCTTTAAAGGTCAGGGTACAACAGCTACAGGTTACTATGGGTCTATGCCCATTATAAAGCGACCCGCAATAATTGATGGTGTTATGTTTTGACAGTTATGGTGAGTCGTATGGTATGCTTAAGACAATTAGGTGAGGTAAATGTTATTGTATTTGATAAATGGTAAGTGTTGTTTTAATGTTAGATAATTTATTTTTAAACGCTTTTAAAAGTACAAGCAGTTTTGTGTTGATTAATGTGCTATACTATGTCAAACATCCAAAATTCTATACTTACATCTAAACATTCACATTTATAATATCAGTCGGATGTTCTACAGGATAAGTTTTTATCCAGTGCGCAAACTGTAACCATGAATTCAGCATATCATTCTACGCTTTATGTACATTACTATTTATGTACATTATTTTATACATAGTATCTATTTTTTTATTTTATTTTTATTTCTGTATCTGTCCGCGACATTCACAGTGGGCCCCATCAGAATACCAGCGCTGCGACAATTTTTTTTAAAATGTCGCAGCATCATGCTGAGATAGGGGCCTTTTGGCCTCGTACGGGACTTTGTTTTTTATTTTTACTTTTTGTTTTTCTCTAATTTTAATTTATATTTTATTAAGAATGTTATTTAGTTAAGTCTGTGTTATTCCTGTGCGAGTCTAATAAATACTTTTTCTTTCTTTCTTTCTCTCTTTCTTTCTACGAAGGTCTTCGATGGAACTCAAATGGAGTTGGGCAGGCCACCTGACAAGGTGCAGTGATGACAGGTAGAGAAAGGTTATGACAGAGTGGCGTCCAAGGAGTGGAAGACGAGATGTCGGTCGACCGTCGTCGAGATGGATGGACGACATTGTTACCATCGCTGGAAAAACCTGGATGAGGCTGGCACAGGAGCGTGGGGATTGGCACAAGAAAAGAGAAGCTTATATATAAATATATAGCAGTGGGTGAAGTCGGTATATACTGGATAAGTTTTAATCTAGTGCGCAAACTGTAACCATGAATTCAGCATGTCATTCTAGACCCCCCAGCGTAGTAATTTTTCGTCCGTTCTACAAAAAAAAATCATCTCACATGGAGGAATCCATCTCATTCTCGCTCACGCATTTTTTTCTATATCTATCTCTGTCATAACCCGTTGTACAGTGGCTTGCTCCCGTCAATATCAAGCAGAGCCACGTGACCTAAAGTGACATCATTACGGGATCGCTGATAAATGAATTTTTAGTTCACGATTATGACGTTTTGGCGCCGAATTAATTTAGAATTTTTTTTTATGACTGGCGTGATGTAATGATGGTTTTGACACAATTATAAGTCTATGGGAAGCCATCGCTTATCTATAAATACTCGAAGAAATAGATAACTAATTCAAATACTTCGGTTTTCCTTCTAAAACCAGCAAATCAACATGCAAATGCACAAACAAATTGCTATTCAACTGGCTGCATTAGCCACTATTTATTAATATCCAGTAATTTGCTTGAAAATATCGCTTGGCTGGAACCGGGTCAAGTTTTCACAGCCGCTTACTCAGATTATGATCTGGTGCAACTAGTTAGAGCCGATATACGATAGCTCAAATTAATCAGAAGTGGAGCATGCAGATATCATGAGACCTTGAATGCATGTTGAGTGGAAGAAATATCTGCTGTCACTAGGAAGCTGTGACAAGTGGGCAAATTATCTAAGTGATGTCTTTGAAACACCGATAAAGTAAGAACACTACTTTTAAGAGACCGTATACGAAATCTTGTCGATTTTTCTAAATCAAATAATTATAATAAAAAAGTAGCTCATTCATCAGATCAAAATTTAAATGATTTCATTTAAACTTATAAAAAACAGTATTGTAACAATAAAATCACGTAAATCGGAAAAATATCAAATATGGCCTCTTATTATCGAAAAACTTATCGTAGGACGAAATTTAAAATTTTAATCTTTGACCTAAAATAATGTAAAACCACATAGACCAAGGTAATTGACAGAAAGCACGTTTTTAAGTACAATTTAATCATACAAATGAAAGTTGTCAGAAAAGCCAGTTTTTAAATAAAAAACACACGCTTTATACAACTACAAATAACTGAAGTTACCTATCAAAATCCAATTCAACACCGTACAAGTATAGTTTAAGACACACAGACCACAGTTCATCAAAATTACGCTCACATTCGAGTTCCCTTGCATTTCTTAATCTCGTGTCAATCACAGCCGTGAATGCAGGACAGCCAATGTATCAACGTCATGCTATCCAGCTGCGCATGTCCTACGTGTGGTGTAGAAATCTTATTAGGTCAGTTGACGTGTGGATTGCAGGTGTGCTCTGATCGTTATCCTGCTCTATGTATTAGAAAATAATGGTTAAAAAGGTTACTTATGTGGTTTTGGCTTCGTATTAGATCTAGCTAGTCAAACTAAAGAAGCATTTGTTAAAAAATAAATTGTCTATCAAGGATTGCATGAAAACTTAAAACTGGAAAAAAACAAAAACGTCACAGGAGCATATCGGCGACACGAACCCATAAATTTTGCCCTTATCATAAATCGCTCGGATGTTCACTTCAAAAAGTACTTCAGCGTAGAACTTACATGCTAGTAATAAACTGTTCCAGTCGAGTCCCTAAGCACGAAGTCTGTAATTTCGACCGAAGTTACTGGCTTCCTATCCGTGTCACTTCCGGACATTAGATTATTTCGGATTTGCGAACTAAAAATGACTGACAACACGACTTGACGGTTGTCCCAACTCTAAACGTTTTCTTTTTTCGCCAGTGCGAAAAATTTAATTTAAGACTCGTTTTAGGTTAATGGCAACAGGAGCGTCCAGTACATGGGACTTTAACAAAACTGGCGAAATATGGGTGTACAGGTGCACCTTGCCCAACCCTTCGCGAAAACAAAGCGTGATGTTTACGTTACGAAAGAAATTCTTGTTCATAAAGAAAAAGGCTTTGAAAGTGTTGATGTTTGTTATTTCAAAACAATTGTCACTCGAGTTATCCCATCACGTAAAATATGTAAATATGTAAACGACAAATGTAACCAAAGGAACGGAGCCAAATATTTTGACACCGTCGATCGTGCCTGGAAACTAAATAGTCTGCTTATACGTTTTTACTTTCAATTCTAACCTCATATCAGTACAGTCAACCGCATGGGTGGTAACACTGTGGCCTTCAGTTGGCCTAGCATAGTAAGGAGATTCAATAGAATAAAATACCAGCTTATACTGGTTTTGATGCCGTTAACGTGTGGCTTACTGTACAAGTGAAGAGGACCTATCAGCTTCTAGTAGATGTTACTAAATCGTCTAACTCTTAAAGTAAGGTTTTAAAACTTGTTATATTTTATTTTAGTTTTCTGTGAATTATTTATTAACCTTCTTCTGTCAAGAATTTGCAATTAAGTGACGATTTATGAGGACTGCTTATGTGTTGAGTAATTAATCAGGCCGATTTGAAGTTCCAAATTAAGTGTTTATAATTGTGAAATTAGAGCTAATTTTATGTTATACACCATACGGTAACCATTTCAGCAACAAAGAAATGTAATTCTTTCTCTTTCTCTAAGCTTTTTATCATAATCATAATTTGGACTTTATTCCTTAACCATTTCTTTAATGAAAAATATTTCAGGAGAATCTTAAACAAGACTAAGAATGAATGTAAATAGTGAAATGCGGCGAAAGTGCGTTGTTTTTCTTGCGACTTCAAAAAGAAGGAGGTTATTATCAATTCGACATGTTTATACATTATTTTTTTATGTATGTTCGGGCATAACTTCGTCATATACACCGTGACATGTTAGTCGTCTTACAAAGGCGGTCCGCTCAATGTATCCGACATAAAATACCTCTATGCGCGATTAAAACATAATTAAGAACACAATTAAACAAAAACAAATAATGCTTTAGAATTATTAAACACCCTCCCTGTTAATAATGTTTACGTATAAAACGGTAGAAGATATCTACCTGCCTACCATTACATTCAATTATTAATTTCATCTCCATAACAGGATGTTTCAAACTACGTCATGCGTCTTAGTGAATGATATTTTCATTTTTTGAATTATGCAAATGTTCAAAAATATCATTTTTTTAAATAAATGATTAGTAGTCATTGGATACATGAAGTGGGCTGCAGTTGTAAGACGACTAAAATGTCACGGTGTATAGACAGACGGATTTGCAAAATTCTTTTTTTGTTCGAAAGGGGATTATTTCGAAATGGTCCCATTTAAATTTTATATAGATCTGATGATGAGTTTCGGAGACAGACAACGGAACTCCTAAAAAATTACAGCAAATCAACCGTGATTGCTGCTATCGCATAAATATTGATTGTTTTGATAATGATGAAATTTCGAATTGGTGTGGAGTAGGTACTATAGCTAAAAAGTGAAAAATAAACATTAAACGATTTCTGGCAAAAACACTACAAAGTACAAAGTGAAAAATAACCTTAATTTCGGAAGGCGGTGATAAAATATTAAAATACACATCCAAAGTCACCGACTTCCGAAATTAAAGTTATTTTTCACTTTGTAGTGTTTTTCCGGAAGTCGGTTGTTGTTTGTTTTAGGAAAAACGTTTTTCTTACGAGTATTTCCGATGCGTCATCTTATGAACACATAACATCACGCCTATAATCGTCGAAGGTTTACGCAGAGGTCTTCTTGTAATACACTCATCATTTTACGGATTATGATTAAATCCCATGTAATAAGGGACGGGCCTATTACCATCAACCGGGCACAAATCCAGCCTCCAGGCTGTTACTGAGAAATCCCTGATGGAGAAACGTAATAACACTGCCCGACCTCAGGATCGGACCCAGCAGGTCATGCTCAATAGTAGTGATTGCGACCACTACACCAACATCGTCGGCTTATGAATAATTTGAGTAAAATCTGAGTAATTTCATAAACGATTTCACAAAAACAGTTCTATTCTCGTAACAATGCTGAAACCATTCTTTGAAACATATCTTCATTAGAAACCATTCTCCATTTATTACATTATCTACTATAAAGACAGACGTTGCGTGCTAAATATAAGATTCAGCGATAGTCCAAAACAATACTAAAATGAGATAATTATCACGATAATTGTGGCGCTAAACTGTGTGTTAATTTAGAATAAACGCATTAATTGACTTTCTAAGTTTAAAGTTATGTTGCGCAAGAGTGCGGTGCGGGGGCTTGTCGCATATGGTTGCGGGGTTTCTTCCTTGATGTTACATGGATAATGCTCGTTTCCCTTTTTGTGGTTAAGATGGTAATGTTTGAGGAGTACTTAGGCATATTATAAAGTACTAGGTTTAAGAAAAGATGTGGAAATTGAAAACTAAAAACGATAGCAGAAGACCGCAAAAAATCATTATCTTTAATAGAGATTCATTGAAGAAGTAACCTTTCCATGTTTTTTCGCGTGTTTTCGCTGAAGAAAAAAGAGGGTGTTTGCTGGACCAATTCAGTATAGTCAATCCAGTGTTACCGACCGACGACTAAAGCCGACTATAACCGATTTCGTTCACTATTCAGAAAAAAAAACATTAGAAGAAGAAGAAGATTTTTTTTTTTTTTTCAATTGCAATGATTTTTTTTTCTATAATGCGCAATTACGCATTATAGGAATTATTCTTTGATTATAGGTTACAACAATCCTACACTCGAAGCTATAAAGCCCAATATAGAATTAATTACAGCCACAACATGCATTATAAGGACAAGACAACCGGATCTCTAATACCTATCAGAGCCAATCTAAGATGTCTATCACTATGACAATTGTCATATAATAAGCGCATGACAATAATGACCATTGACCATATCATTCGACCCTCGAATGGTCACCTTGACCGGCCAAAGTGTAGTAAAATAACCACCTACTGTAAAATACGACGTTATGAAATCTGTGTCGTCATTTATTGGTTGTTAAAAGGTTTTAATTTTAATTCAGCGTTTTTTTTAAAACGTTGTCGGTCGGGGAAATTCTTCAGCAGCGTTGTGCTTATAAAAATAAATCTCACGTGCACATAAATGTTTGTTTTGAGAGGGTATCAACTCAGCAACTGCACAAATCCGTGCTGCTGATTGGTAACAAACTGTAGCCGTTCGCGCGAAGCCAAAAGCCAAACAAAAACCAGCAGCCTTACGAAAACAAATTCGGTAAGGCAACAACCTACGGTTAATCAAATCAAAAGTCATTTATTCAAAGTAGGCTGAGAGTCAGCACTTTTTGAACGTCAAAATTACATAAGACAGTCCCGCAAAACGCCCACCCAATACCACTTCCTAGTGTTATAACTGGGAAGAAGAAACGGTGCAACCACAGGTGCAACGTATTCCCCAGCAGCACAGCTGTCTGTTAAGTTAAAAGAACTTTATTATATACAATAGTAAATAATTAACATTACGTTACGCACATAACTATGCGCCAGAGGGCTTAATTTTGAGTTTCCTCCTATAAATAACAAATACGTAGGTAAGTACATAGTCTTCATAGATTTAATATTTAAGTGGACATCATTAATTAATTTGTGAGTAAGAGAAAGCTTCTATGTAATGCGTAAGTACCTACAACAAGATTGATATTTATACTTTCTCAGAAATACTCGTTATACTTTTACAACTTGATTACAGGTTTAATTATAACAGATCATACAAACACTTGACCTCCTATTTAACTTCCCAAAGCAAATCTAAAAATTAACAAGAGAAAAGAGTTGATTTTTTTGTATGTTTGTTTGTGTCGCTTTCACGTTAAAACTGCTGTACGGATTTAGATGAAATGTTGGTTTATGGGTAGACCATGATAGGATCGAGACGTATGCGGGTGAACCGTGGTGTTCAGCTAGTGCTAAAATAAAGAACTTGCCACTTGTGAGGGAAACTTTTGTGTACAGTCACATTAGGCTCAATAACAAGATCCCATTGTTACCTTCTGGTCACAAATCCCAAAAAAACCGCTGAACAAAATCACAACAACATAAAACAAGCTATTCGTTATTAAAATCACACACTCATCCTCATCATCATTTCAGCCGAAAGACGTCCACTGCTGGACATAGGCCTTCCCCAAAAGTAGGGTTTAGCCAAAATCGCCGCGCTTGGCAGGCGGGTTGACGATCGCAGTATGGTTGTAAAATACATAGAGAACGCTGCTGCCCATTCTCTAGTAAGTCCCTTAGTCGCCTTCTACGACACGCACGGGAAGAAATGGGATGGTGCTATTCTTTTACGTCCGACACCACACGGAACAATTAAAAATAAAACTTAATAAGCTAATTTGGCACGATTTTCCTCTACTTACGGAAAATTATTCGGGAAATATAGTTGAATACTGTAGTGAACAGATAGGCGTGGTATCCGCATTACAAACTTATTTTTGTACTGGTGTGGTGGGTTTTCTGATCAAGAATAATATGTCGGTTTAAAGGCGATTATATGCGCATATTATATGTCCGCGTGTATTGAGGTTTTTGTAAAGTTACTGCAGGAAATTACACCGGTGTTTGGATTACCAGTATGGTAGTAGTTTAGGGACTGTTCGTGTGGAAATTCTCACGGAAAACCCTTTTCCTGAGAAGAGTGTACCACCAACAAAGTCATCATTTCAGCCGATAGACGTCCACTGCTGGACATAGGCGTCCCCCAAAAAAGATAAGTGGGGGTTTTCCATAATCGCCACGCTTGGCAGGCGGTTTGACGATAGCAGTATGGTGGTAAAATGCATAGAGAACGCTGCTGTCCATTCTCTAGTAAGTCCCTTAGTCGCCTTCTACGACACCCACGGGAAGAAATGGGATGGTGCTATTCTTTACGTCCGGTACCACACGGAACCACCAACAAAGTACTAACAACATATACAGAAACATGGTCGTCCTCAAAATAAAAGAGGATATTTCAGTACCACACACCGAGGTTTGCAATCTAGGTCCAGTATTTGAAATTTATCTACCTAATGTTTTTCAAACTATTAAAGTATAATTTCTAAAATATAATATACAGGGTGTTTGGCAGAACGTTGAACATACGAAAATGGTGGATAGGTGGGGTCATCTGCTACTTGCTCAGCCCTAATTTATGTGGCCCTGGCCCCCTGAATATTAAAAAAAATTTTTTTTTGCTTTCTTCTAGTTTCACCACTTTCTTAACTTTAAAGTGTAATTTTTATTAAAAATGGGTAAAACAGGTAATATTTTTGTTAGATGTTAGCTAGACAAAAAATTTGCTAGCTAGACAAGTCCTCAAACTTACAAAAAGATGTAAAAAATACTTAAATCTTAATTAAAACATCCCTAGTGTGTGACCTTTCTAATGGTATGTAATTTGCTTTTATAAAAAAAAACCTTTAAGAGTTATTTCATTTTTGTTTTGGCCAGTGCCAAATAAATTAGGGCTGAGTAAGTAGCAGATGACCCCACCTATCCACCATTTTCGTATGTTCAACGTTCTGCCAAACACCCTGTATAAAGCCTATACACGTTACTAATATTTCAGACTTTCACCATCTGTCTAGCCTTTTTCTCAATGATATTGGGTTCGGTTTTGTAAGTAAAACTTATTATTATAGGCTTTGTAATTGTCATCTCAAATTAATGATACTAAAGTCATTATTGTAATTTATAATAATGTAGACACTTACAATTAAGAATAAAGAGTAATTTATATTGTCTGATTGATGGATTACTAACGACTCTCGTGGATACATTGTGTCCGTCTATGGGTACGTAATGGATAAAGTATATGAACATACATAATATTATTATGTAGCCGAAATAATTCGAAATCATCCTGAAGTTTTGAGTTGAGCTGCACGATTTCTGACAAATGCGTTCACTGATTGGACAGGTCCTCTCAATCTGTGCGGTTCTTCCCTCAAAAGACCATTTCAGATATCAATTCGACCAAGATTAAGTCTGGACTTTAAAAGAGACTGTGACCGTGTTTGTCGAAAGTAACTCAGATGTCACAATTTTTTGATGGCCTGTAATCCTTTGCCCCATTTTTTTACAAACATTTACATATTATTAATATTATTAAGTTCGTTAGCATATATATTATTGTAGATATAGAAATTCAACACTAAATTGGCACTGTTATTCTTCAGTCTAAGACAAGGAACAAAAAACGCTTAATGAATGTTGAAACTATGAGACATAATAAATTATTTAACATTGACATAGAATTTTAAGTGTTAACAAATTAGCAAAAACTCGATAACTCGATGCTATTGACTAATCGGTTACAATCGTACTAAGAATCTTGAACGTTTATGTTAATTTAACTTTACACTTAACTTTAACTAAGTCAACTTGCAGTAAGTGTTTTCACGTTGTCAGTCAACTTCCAACGTTATTAAGTTCACTTATAGATTCAGCGCAAAACGATTAACTAGATAAAGTACATATTAACATTATATTCGGAAATTATGGCTGCTTGCTAACTACCTAACGAACTAGAAAACGGTTTTATGACACTCTACGTTGTCATCATTATTAGAGATTTTGACACTATTTATAATATAACTTTATTTCATATATAGTGTTATTTATTTACTTCGAAATAATTTGTAATTGTTTGAAAGAGAATTTTTTGAAGGAAGATACTTCAATAGCAAAATGACTGATTCAAAGGTTTTAGTTAACAGACCATTTAATTATTTTGGCCTACTAATGGTCTAGTTTATATGGGCTGGCCATAACTGTTGCAGGCTCCAGCGTGAATGTTTGGTGAGGTCTTCCAGGACCTACAAGCTAGAATAGGAATACATGAGCGAACGGTAACGCGGCAGGCCCAGAAGAATATGGTTGAAATAACTTGACTTTAACTTAAGGATTGGCAATAAACTGCAGTCAAGAGGAAGCAGGGAAGAAAGGCCTTTGTTCTGCAAAGAGATACAAACGGTAATGATAATGGTCTGTGTAAAATAAAGAATTTGATTTGATTCTATTGAGTGGTGACTGGGCGACCTAAAACCAAGCAGGACATCAATTATATATAACTGTATTAAGTACTTCTAAAAATTCACCTTGCGACTACATTTCCTTTCCCAACGTTACTTTAACGGCCTTCATTATATTAATAGTTAGTTATTATCTGATTGTAACATTAATATAACAATAATATCTGATGTATCTTGAGTTTAAAAAGTTGGCACATATTGCAATGCAATGCAGTCTCTATTGAATGCAGAATTAAATTATGATGTATAGTACAATTGAATTCCTAGTTTAGAAATCAGATGCAGATTGCATTTTGGTGTTAATTGATAGCTATAATTACAAGTTATTATGAAAAAGAAGAGTTGATTAGATAATCAAGAGATTTTTGTTTTATAATTTCAAGCCTTCTACAGTCCTACAATATTTAAGCTATAAGCGACCTGCTTGTTTACTTCTCCTTAATTGATGATTGATTTTAACTGAACAATGTTGTATTGTTTTTTAAATTAAATAAAAAAGAGAATATAATGTTGTATATTGGTCAAGTTTGTAGTTATGGGAAATTTGGAGAGTGGATTTAAAGTTAAATTTGCCAACTTAGACCTATTTTTGTTAAACTAAACGATAGTATAAGGTGGCCTGTTCATCATCACCATCATCATTTCAGCCGGAAGACGTCCACTGCTGGACATACGCCTCCCCCAATTTGGGGGCTTGCCAAAATAGCCACGCTTGGCAGGCGGGTTGGCGATCGCAGTATGGTGGTAAAATGCATAGAGAACGCTGCTGCCTATTCTCTAGTAAGTCCCTTAGTCGCCTCCTACGACACCCACGGGAAGAGATGAGATGGTGCTATTCTTTACGTCAGACACCACACGGCCACCACAGGTGGCCTGTTAGTAGGTCATAATAACAAAACATGCATATCATGGATCGACCACTTAGAGAATTGTTCGTAGAGAGATTCGAAGTAACATATATGTAATTCAACCTGTCATAGTCCACTGCTAGAAATACCTAGAACTTTCCTTCGCCACAAGAACCGGTTTCATATGCGGAAGAGTTAGTATTGGTAGTTAGTATGTATGAGTTAGGGATGACCCTAACTTAGTAAAACCTAGTCTTCATTGAGCTTCGAACAATGATAGCCACATAAGCTGTTAACCTTTCATACCATATCATTTATACCAACTCATTCACCCAGGTTTATATGAACAGGTAACAGAAAATGCAGTACCTATAAAAGATATAAATGTAAGTAATTTTTCTAACCGTCGCCTGACCTTCTCGAAACGAAAGGCTCAGTCCGATATTACGTCCTTGTGTCGGAAAACACTTACCTAGACCACTTAGTTCTCACATTCGAGTAAAATTATGATACTAATACATGTCTGTATAGGCGTGAGTGGTGTTAAAGCCGGAATTACGGGGCAACGTAATGTATCTAGGCCATAGTTAAGTCTAAAACCTACGCTGAATCACAAAAAAAAGGAATAAGTAGTAAAATTTAATCTACCCAAAATATGGGACAAAAGTTTCCGGGATTAGCTTAACGAACACCTCCTTTGAGCTAATCCCGGAATCTTTGCAATCAGAAATTGTTTACGTATTTATACAGAAGCTATAAGCCTAAATATATTAAATTATAAACCTATTTTAATCATCAAAGAACCAGAAAACATCTATCGACGATCAAATCAAAAAGGATATCAACTGATTGCACGTTATAAGTTATAACAAATATCTACTCGTATTAAAAGCTTACCTCTAGGTAAAATTAGAATTTTACAGGTCTACGAAGAACCAATAGTAATATAATGGTGAGGTAAACCACAATTTATGTATCTACTGATATGATGGTAGTCACCAGCGGCGAGGTGTCAATTTTTCTAAGAGAGAAGCTGAAGCGAAGTCGGCTTTAACTTACTGACTTATCAATAAAGAATATTTACTGCCATGCTAAAATTAATATAGGAATGTGTTCTTCACATTCCTATATTAATTTTAGCATGATAGTAGTAGTAGTTCAATTTTATTGTATTTAATTAAATACAATAAAATTGAACAGCTGAAAACCAAATAAAATGTGCAATAAGTATTCTTCCATCTCATTCTCGCTCACGCATTTTTTCTATATCTGTCTCTGTCATAACCCATTGTACAGCAGCTTACTCCCGTTAATATCAAGCAGTGCCACATGACCTAAAGTGACATCATTCCGGGATCGATGTTATATGAATTTTTAGTTCCCGATTATGACGTTTTGGCGCCGAGTTAATTTCAAACATTTTCTTTTGTTGTAATACAAAGCTAAAAATAACCGTTTTTGTTGTTTAAATGTTAGGTGAATTAAATACCCGTAGTGTAAATATTTTTTTTTAAATAGTAACCACTATTGACGTGGCATTTTTTAATAGCGATAGAGTTGCCGATGCGAATCCCCGAAGGGAAGCCGGCAGGAATCGTGTTATATGGTACTTTCGCCACTGGTAGTCACAGAATTTCACATCATATACCATCACTCAATTTTATGTCAGAGTTTCGAAATCCCATAATCCTACTATAATGTTCCCACTGCTGGGGCACAGTCCTCTCTGTGAGAGGGAGTGGGCCGTAATCCACCACGCGGGCCCAGAGCGGGCTGGTAGATGTCACAAGTCTTCGAATTATTGGTTCTAGGACATGGCGGTTTCCTCACGATGTTTTCCTTCACCGTTTTAAGAGCAGTGGTAATATAATTAATACGACGTAAACTGCCTGCTGGATTCGTACCTACGACCTCACATCATGTTAAGTCTCATGTAAAAGGGGTGAGCCTATTGCCGGCAACCAAGCACAATTCGAATCTCCGGGCTGACCTGACCTAACCTTCGATCGACCCGAGTGGCTGTTATCCTATGATAGGAACCCCTCTCCGTTCTGCAAATGACCTAAGGTCATGGTTTACAAACACAATAGACTTCCAACCATACGACCGAACCTTGGAGAAGCGTGCGAAGCGAGCTAACCAGTGAATAATACCACTTAATGGGATTGACACTAAAAATAACAACTTCGTTGTTTACGTTTTTTAGCAGTTAATAGGTTTAATAGTTTTTACAGTTATTTTTGTGAGTTCAAGTTGTTTAATTCAAGGAATGTTTCTGTTGTAGGTTTTATGGTTTTTATAGTTATTTTTGTGAGTTCAAGTTGTTTAGTTTAAGGAACGATTGTGTGGAATTTAGTGTTCCACCAGGTTTTTATATGGTTTACTTCTGCAATTTTGGCTACAAAAAAAGTGTTTTTAGCCGTTAATAGGTTTAATGGTTTTAACAGTTATTTTAGTCAATTCAAGTTGTTAAGTTCAAGGAACGTTTCTGTTGTAGTTTTTATAGTTATTTTTGTGAGTTCAAGTTGTGTAGTTCAAGGAACGATTGTGTTGAATTTTTTGTTCCATCAGGCTTTTAGATGGTTTACTTCTGCAGTTTTCGCTACATACAAAAGTAATTAAACGCCGGACATAAATCACCGCTACGTCATCGTCGGAGAAATTACTAGTGCGTTAATAACGACCTTAGTGACGGTAAAAACTTTTGTTTTGAGAGTTATTTCATCGACACTTTTTGTCGGTTAGTTACAATTGCTGTAGATTTGCTGTAACAATAACCATTTACAGCCTATAGCGTTCCCACAGCTAGGCCACAAGCCTATTCTCTGCTAGAAGGACTAGGCCGTTGTCCTAGGATTTCACATGTCTTCAAACTTTTGGTTCTAGGACAAGCCGGTTAACTCTCGATGTTTTCCTTCACCGTTTTGACAGCAATCGAGATGACATAGTTTACACAAAATAAACCACCTGCTTGGGATGGAACCCATGATTACTCGTAACTCGCTGTAACAATGCTACTTGTCAACCACATACACATAATTAATAACAGGTATGGATGCCTTTTGGAGATTTGTTAATATAACAGTTTGGAATCATAAGAAAACAATTTCAAATGGAAACCATTGTTTTATGATAGTAATTATCTCGGAAAATAATAACAGAATCATCTTTAGGCGTCTATTTAGTACCTACTATATGCGACCACACTAAAAACCATCACTTAAAATATATAATAGCCACCACCATTCATTGTCGTGTCCATTAACCCAACACACCATCAAAAGCAACCGTTTAGCGGCCCATCATTTTAACGACATATAATATCACAAAAATTACGATACCCCATCTAACAGGGCAATCTTAGGGCATTTAAAACTAATGACATGATTCCACTGTAGGCACTTAACGAAAATAAGCTAAAATTGCGTGTTGCTCAAATAGACTGATTGTATGAGTTGATTGCTGTGACGGGTTGGACACCTCTGCTAGTACTTATAGTGGATTTCGATTGGACCCTATTTAATTTGCTATAAAGAACGTCCAGATATTTTTATTAAGGGGAACCTAGTCGCGGGCTCGAACTCACTGGTGGGCCTGGCTAAAAAGTACGCTGTCTCACTAGGCATCGTATCCGACAGAGGTAGTATCAGTGATGTGCAGTTAGAAGTTACTCTACACGCATAACATTATTGAGTGAAATGAAGGATCATTTATAGTACAGCAGGCGCGTAAAAAATTAAGAACAGTCCTTCGGAAGATTTTTCGGAGGGTTTTATGAAAAAATCATTGCATAAATCAAGTACCAATAAAGTTAATTGAACTTTTCGATATTTGAGCTTTGTCGGTACTCACTTGGTTTTTCAGATTTTGCACACTCTTTTACACTCTCTTTTCTTTTATTACATAAATACGCCCAAAGTTAGGTTAAATCAGCAAGTAAAACGAACCTCTGTTAGCTCATAACTTTTTAATGGCTTTTTATTTTAGTATTCTGTTTCGGCACAGACAATATTAAAAATAAGACAAAATCATACCATGTTTAATTTTTCATGTTCATTGTCGAACACTAGAGTAATATACTCCCGAAGTTTGTATGGAAAAAATGTGGACTAGATTTACCTTAAATCCAAATTTTTCGATAACTAAGTGCGAATTTTTTTCTAGCCAAGATTGTCTGAATTCCCACCTCTATAACCAGTGTGTTCTGCCCACCATGACGTACGGTGCTGAGACGTGGGCGCTCACGCAGGAGGCTGTGTATAGTCTGAGAGTTGCACAGAGAGCCATGGAGCGTTCCAAGCTTGGCATCAGGCTAATATACCGAGTTCCAAACTTCGAGATACGGAGACGCAAATGGAGTTGGGCAGGACACCTGACAAGGTGCAGTGATGATAGTTAGAGAAAGGTTGTGGCCGATCGTCGTGGAGATGGATGGATGACATTGTTGTCATCGCTGGCAAAACCTGGATGAGGCCGGCACAGGAGCGTGGGGATTGGTACAAGAAAAGAGAAGCTGATAAACATAGCAGTGAGTGAAGTCGGTATATACAGGATAAGTTTTTATCCAGTGCGCAAACTGTAACCATGAATTCAGCATGTCATTCTAGACCCCGAGCGAAGAAATTTTTCGTCGGTTATACAAAAAAAATCAGCTGTTTGATAGAAACGTTCAATCAATACCTACGCGGTGAAAATGTATGGAACGGCTGATTTATTTTGTATATAAAGATAAAAACTTATCCTGTATATATAGCTGTGGATGGTGACGATAATGATGATCATGAAGTGCCAATTTCACCAATGAGACTGAACACAATCAGCACAGCTAAACTGAGTTCAAGAGCTGTCAGTGTCATCATTGTTGGAGAATATTGACACTGACAGCTCTTGAACGCAGTTTAGATGAGCTACTCGCGTTCAGTTCCATTGTGAAATCCACCATAAGTTGTTTCAATGTATCAATTATGATCTAGTTTTTTACATTGTGATTTATACAGGTTTCTGTTTAGGTAGGTACTTGAGTGGTATAGTAAGTACTCAGTCTGTAATTAATAATACTGTAATTCAAATGTTCAATTCTTTCTATGACCGGAATCAAGAATTTTAAAATTAAGATTCTTAAGAATTGTTTCTGTAACTCAACACACTTATTGTTTTTTAATTATCTTAAAATATTTACATAGTACAAGAGCTGAGTCTTAAAATCCTAATTTGTACTACTGTAGATACTTAAGTAGGTAATTTGATATTTTGTTTTATTAGGACTATAAGCATTAAGCCTACTTAGGTTCATACTTTACCTTATAACGGGTATTTCAAGTTTTTGACGTAGTACGATAATAGCCACATCAAAAATAATTAAACTACCGTTCAATTTGCTATCGAAGTAATAATAAAGTTTCCAATGCAACGTTTGCAATTTAATCGTAAACCCATCAATGATAACTATGGTTTTATAATGTCATTCAAAATAGTTATCATTATAAATCTTCTATTACTTTGGTTGCGAAACTTTTAGATCTAAATCGTAGTTTCATAGCAGATAACTGTATTATAAATGCAAATTTGCAAATTAAATAAATGCCTATATCCAAATTAAAGTCTAAAGTACCATTTGTAAGAAATACAATATTTAACAAAAACCCTGTTGTTCCTTTTAGGGACGTATACACTTACCTACAAGGACAACATTGGTGAAGTTATAATAAAAAAAATAAGCATTGGCTAGTCGAGAGTTCAATATCAAATAACTATTAAAATGGACACATTCAAAAAAATGTTTACAGTATCTGATTTTACAAGTATCCTTATTTCACGCAATAAACTACGAACTCAGCGGCTTTCTTTGATCTAATCAAAATCAGTTTAACATTACAATTATTCATAATTAAATATTTATTTTGATTATTTTTGTTGAACAGTTTTTATAAATGACTTTCTTTAGTACGTATGTATACCGATTCTAAAAACGTAGGTAGAAGGAACAACAGGGTTTTTGTTACATATTGTATATGCACATACCTGGAGCTGAAATAATTTAATTATTTCGTATGTGCTATTTTTTATTATACCTATTGGAGCAAAAATTCTTCAACGTCGTAGAAAGTTACAGTTTTAAAACCAATTTACAATTATTACACAAAACAAAGTATTTCATTCGGATATGATTGTAAAGACTTAAAATGTAATTCGTTAGAAAACTACGCAAATAAACTGACTTAAATTGTAACCAAATAAATATCCAATAAAATACACGCACTTATATTATAACTCAACACGTCAATAAAATATCATTGAAGGATTCATCAGCTGTTCCCTATTCAGCTGTTCGCATAACTCGTCAAAATGTAAGGAACAGCTGATTTTATTTTCGCAATTTAAGGTTTGGTCCCGTAGTAAAAGTTGTGCATAATGATGAGTACAATGACCCCTTATGAGGTTAACGGTGATTAAAATTACACCCTGTATAACCTTAATATGGGTTGAATTACCTCAAACTACAGTCAAACACAGCAGTTACCAGTCATGCTATTATCGAAAGTGTTGTAACATGCACGTTGCGACGCGTAGCATACAAACGCACGGCAGAACATTGCACCTGCCTCGTTTACATATAATCTGTGCTTACATCTGCATATAGTTAGTCTGTTCGTGTGTTATTGTAATTTGTTTCCAATTAACTTGATTGATGTCATCATCTTTAAAGGGAAATATTAACTTGTGCCAATGTTTGTTTAGAGAACTAGACGTGGAAGTCAATTCCATTAACATTTTGTCCTACTCGTAATAAAATAAAAGTAAATTAAGCATGGGTCGATCGACCGCAGCAAGCGTAAAGGTGGTCACATTTACCCCTCCGTACCTCGCTGTTGGCCCCAGCTGTCATTCGTGGATCTTTGACAGTCGTTACGGGTCGCCAAAACCTCGAAATTCTGATAACCAGTCTTACCAAGCTCTATAGGGTCACCCAGTAACTGGGTTGTGGAGGTCAGTTAGGAAGTCAGTCCATGTAAATACTGGTATTCAGCTGTATCCGGTTAGACTCGAAACTGACCCCAAAAATAGTTGGAAAATGGCTAGACAGATGATGATTTTTACCATTAGAGTATTTAAAAATATAGCTAATTATATTTGCTCCATGTAAAAAGAAATTATTAGTATTATTACCTACTGTAGTTTTGTGCACGTGATGAGCGCTATCAAACTGTTGACCTATTATAATGCATCTGTGTTTATGACAAAAAGATGTTTTGTACACGAGTCTTTAAAAAAAACCTATGTCCTTGTTCTGCCGGAAAACATCATAGATTTTAGAGTAGTGTATTTTTAACACTCTCCTATCTTCTTTTCTAAGATAGAACACATCGTTTATTTGCAACGGTGACAGTAAATCGAATCGTTTATAACTGTATCTTTACTTTGAAGAAAGTTAAAGTAACCGTGTCGTAACAGTTGTTCACCTAGCTACGATTATTTCATTCTACTTAGTTTGCAATTGCATTATGCATGTCTAGTCAAAGATAAATTTGCAAATGCAAACAATTTTAACTTTCTCAAATGTAAGTTTAATGACCGTTACGCGATTATTTTCGGGAAGATATTTAAATAGTAATGTTATATTTACATTACGAAATGATTGTGTGTACGAGTAAAAAGGATAATTAAAATGAAAATTAACTCCGAAACAAGAAATATTAACGTATTTTAATGATTACTTAGATAACTTTTCACACCACACTGCCCCCAAAACACAGATTACTGACGTTGCTAAAAAGCTGCTAAGCTGGAGTGGGACTGGCTGGCCACGTCTACCGTATGCCTAATGATTTGTGGGCCATAATAACCACTACGTGGAGCCCTGACACAGCCAGGAGGCATCGCGACAGACCGACTAGAAAATGGCGGGATGAGCTTGAGAAAACCAACGACCAATAGTGGTTTCGCTCCGGATAGAAAGAGATGGAAGTCATTGAGAGAGGCTTTGTGCGCGTTGTGTTCCACGCGCGCCTTAAAGAGATGTCAGCACTGACTGGTGGGGTCCGCAAGGGCCAATGCCTGCCAGGGGTGCGGGTTGTTCGAAAGAAATACCGTGGCCCCTGGCGCACAGGCAACTGAAGGAACACGGGTACGTTTTAGTCAGTAAAAGTCTGACACGCCCTCCCGCTCCACCCAGAGCGGGAGAAGTTATTTGATGATTTCCCACCCAAAAAAAAAGGACTGCAATTTTCTTGCATTTTTTTTTTTGATATTTGCCTAACTTTACAATTATTTTAACATGTTTAAACCAAATGACCCTCCATCCATTCATTGCATAAACTTGTTTGTTTACGACACTAAACATTATTCAGTACAGATCACCAATATAGCCTTATTACTTTATAAGTTATTTGATAATTTACCAACCTCAAAAAAATAACTCTCTATAAATTCATTTTAATCCCGTGGAATGACTTTATCATAAAAATCGTGTCAAAAACGAAACAAAATTTTATTTTCGCGGCTTATTCTGGCGCCTTAAGAAACATAATTCAACAGGCTAACGAAACGTATCAAATAACCAAACTAAAAACCGAACTCAATACTTTACAATAAGCGCTCATGCATGAAAATCGCGTGCTAAAAAAAGCGTAAGCAGCTAATTATCAAATGATTTACATGACGCGAGATGTATGCGCTCATTTCGCTCACGAGCCTGTAGAAAGCGGGGTGAGCGATCTTTCGCTTAATTCATTCGCAATGTTAACGCTTTTTGACGACGCTAATCGATATTACTTATTATTATGTCATTGTATTGAAAACGATGATTTCACTGTTCATTTTGTTGGTTTATTTTTGTTTGTAGTCTTACCTGTTCAATGAATATGCTTGAATTTGTAATAGTTCAGTTTGGTAAGTGTAAAAACTACGATATGCATTGATTTTACAGGCGGTTTTGAAATGTTGCAGGATTCTGCTATAAATTACAAAGACTGACGGTCCTTATGTCTTTCCAATTTTTTAGTCTTTGTTTGAACAATAGTTACACAATATTTTACTTAGAAGATAAAAATAATTTGAATTATAAGTACTACTATTGACATGACATTTTTATGTGTAATCTTATTGCAAAAGTTTTCCCGGGAGAGGGCACTGGCTCTTTTAACAGAGGTTAACAAGTGTTAGTGACTACACATAATTTTTAGACACTTTGTTATGTGATAATAAAGATTACTATTATTACGAAGGGAGGGATCTAAGGACTGCAATTTCTTCGCAGGAGACGCCCTGGGCGTCGGGAATCCCAGGCTGATTCCCGGCCACCGTAGGCGCGGGCTTGCGGACGGCGAGTAATGGGTAGCTCGCTGTCGGGTAAGGACCAAGCCCAGGTCGACGGCGCGTTGTGTTGCACGCTCGCCTCAAAGAGATGTCACCACCAACTGGTGTGGTCCGCAACGGCCCATGCCTGCCAGGGGTGCGGGTTGTTCGAAAGAGATACCGCGGCCCCTGGCACACAGGTAACTGAGAGAACACGGGTGGGTTTTTACATAAACTTGTTTGTTTACGACACTAAACATTATTCAGTACAGATCACCAATATAGCCTTATTACTTACTTTATCATATCCAAGAAACAGATAATTATGAACGTTACGTACACAACTGGTTTTCCTTAGATTTCATTTATTTGAGTAAGTGGAGCGTTGGCAGTCGTTTACTGGAGTTAAAGCCGGGTTTATATAACGAAAGAAGTGTCACCAGTGTCACCACTAGTGTCGCGAAACTTTAGTTTAAAATAATGTCTTGACTTGACCTTCACTCTTACACCAGGGAATTTGTTGGACGTGAAAACTTATTGATTTTGAAGTGAAAACTTCTTTAGGCGGTAAGGGCTGATTTTACCAAAGTCTTTTATCCGTAGAATAAAATTTACGTCTGACAATTCTACTATGGAAAATCTGTCAAAAATTTAAAATTTATTCTCAGGATAAGACTTATTCTAGGTATAAAAGTTTGGTGAAATTCGGCCTTAATGACTTTTTCATGTCAGTGTTTTTCAATGGGATTAAATGAACTTATAGAAAATTTGAATTAAATGACCGTATAGAAAAGTTGAATTAAATGAACGTACAGAAAATTTGAATTAAATGATCGTATAGAAAATTTGAATTTCGCGGGCTGCCCTGGCAATTCCTCCTCAATTTTTTTCGTTGTGGCTATGATTAGGGGAAGCCTATATCCAGCAGTGGACATCTCTCAGTAAAAATTGTGATGATGAGTCATTCTCATTAGCCAATTCTTTATTAAGGCCGCAAATAATTTAGATTTTAGCTATTAACGTGTGGTACAAATCGATCTGCTATTAAGGCTTCATTGTTCAGTAAACTTGCAACGGAATATAAAAAGGCTATTATCAGGCTAGGCAGACTACTGGCTTATGTATCGAAGATAAGATTACCGCACTTGTAAACACTTCTTTACAAATGAGGTTACTGTTTTAATATCAGTCGTAAACGGTTTTATTTTACGAGTGCAGCTGATTTGTTTACGATTTTAGTTGAGACATAGGGCAAGTATGTATGTTATAAGCTTTTTGAATTAGCTTAGGCAAGTGTGATTCTGAAATCTTCCTGAGAAATAAGATTAGGAAAGTAATACACATGCGGGAATCATTTTATGAGATTTTATGATATTTACATAGATGTAAAATGTTGTTATCGAAACCAAACTATTAATAAAACATAAATGATTTTATTTCTGTAAGTAGGTTTCTATAAACACTTTTACACGTCAATCATATTTTAAAATTGAATGAGGTCGGTGTTTCCTATCTAACTACTCCGAGAAGAACGGCCGAAACAAACTTACAGGTCACGTCTTTTTTCAAATCCAAATATAATCATGGTCAGATCATGTGAAGACCAAGTAGATTTGGGTCTGAAATGGTCTTTTAAAGAAAGAACCACACAGATTGAGTGGACTTATCCAGTCAGTGCAAGTATTTATCAGTAATCGCTCAGCTTCAGCTCAACTCAGAACTTACTTGATAACTATTAACTTAAATGTAAAAACTTTAATAACATGTATCAGTTTCAACATTGATAATACCTAAGATACGAACTAATCGCTCTCAAAATCAGATCAAATCGAATTTAAATGTAACAAAAATATCATTCAACAATATACATTCACTACAAAACGCAGCGGTGCACATAAACGGTACGAGTAACAATATCTTGCAACCTTGGTTGTTGACCGAGCGCGACACTGTTGACTGTCAAGTTATACTTAAGTGTAACTTGGAACTTACATAGTCATTATAAGTAGGTATGACTGCAGGCGTGGCGCAATAACTTAATTGTTCCAACTAGTTGTACTTTTAAGTTTTATACTTAACTGGATCGAATTGGATTTTTTTATCGATTTTTGATAAATCATTAAAAGTATTTTTGAACTGATTTCGACATAATATGAAAATGAGAGCTAAGTTTGAATCAAGTCAAACAAGTTGTCAGTACAAGTTGACTGCTAATTATTATAGTTACCTGACGTGTAGCTCACTTACAAAACGTCATGTCTCAAACAGAACCACGTTTAGTAAAGACTTACTTCACTATAAGTTATAATAACTTATAAGCTGCAAATAAGGTTTTAAATGAGTCACGCCGTCACCCCAAAAACGTTTGACGTATTGATTTACTAAACTAAATAGCTTAACACCAAAGATATAGGCCCAAGTTGAACTATTTAACTATCCATAAAACTATTGACTTGTTTCTTACCTACGAAGGTATCTAAAATGAGAATCTTTAATCCTAAAAATATATATTTTCTATAAACAATATGCACACCATCCAACAAAGCAAGCTTTACATAAGGCTGCGTAGGCGCTGATAGTCTAAAACTGGCTCAGGTGCAGTGACGCAGTCGTCACATTTTATTGGAATGGTCGAAATCCTGATTCGAGTGAACCAACGCGCGAACATGTACTCAAATGGAAAACCCGTGTCTTATTATAAGAATTTGTCGTTTAGCGCGATTGAAACAAAGGATGAAGCTAAGAGATGTGTTAGGAAAATAGATGTTTTCTGCGAAAATACTAAAAAAGAGTTAGATGTGGATAAAAACAAAAAATACAATATTAGTTTTTTTGAAAAACGTTGCTCCTGTCCCCATCCTAGTATTTTTTAATCAACGCACCGTCGTCATTAGTCACATACCTGAGTGGTCCTTAGGGCGCTGGTGACGGCGAGCAGCGTTAGCGCCGCCACGCTCCACCACACACCGGCTCGCATCCTCATGCACTGTAACAAGATAACAAACAAAATCAAAATATTGACAAAAGTGGCGCAACAAACTCTCCAACAGCATGTTGAACATATTTTTGACATAGTTCACAGTTTATCTCAATACGCAAAAGGCGTATGTACTTCTCTAGGTCCCAGGCCATTTTATTGTCAAATTTCATACCCATCGGCTCAGTAGTTTAGGCGTGAAAGATAACAAAACAGACAGGGTTACTTTCGCAATTATAATATTAATATGGATTTATTTTCAGCTATTACTAAAACATTTTTAAAGCACGTTAAGCCATTGGTCCCGGCTGTCATTCGTGGATCTTTGACAGTATGACAACTAGTCTTACCAAGGGGTACTGTATTACCCAATAACTGGGTTGTGAAAGTCAGATTGGCAGTCGCTCTATATAAAATAGTGGTATTCAGCTGCATCCGGTTAGACTAGAAGCTGACCCCAATAAAGTTGAGAAAAAGGCTAGGCAGATAATGATGTTACTAAAACATTTTTATGAATCATTTATTCAGTACCGTGAGTTTAGAATGTCTGATTACCTAGCTCAAAGTAAACAAATTACTTAGCACTTACAATGCTTAGCAAACGTGCGGTAAATGGAATGTTTATTTATAAACTTTGAGCGTAGCTGCAAAGTAATAAAACAAACATTAGCGCTAACTTGTCATTCAACGATTATGTGAACTTGATGTAAAAGTTATCCTGACTTGTTGAAACTTTACGTCTATAAAAAAAGTTGATCACCAAAAGGGCTCGACTCGCTGTTCACAATGGTGAACTGGTGCGGCTTCGCTTATGTATGGAAGTAAATGTTGTGTGTGGCAAAAGAAGTATGAAAATAGAATAAATGCTGTGGAAATGTGTTCTTTTCGAAGCATGTGTGGTGTGACTATGCGTGTGCAGAATGATATGATAAGTAGAGATCGGATATTCGTATGCATATTTACCTAAAGTAAATTTTTGGTTATGAAAGTATAGAAGCGGCTTTTAAAAACATATTTTGACGCCAGGAACACCGGGAATGCATAACTAGTCAGGTGTATAGTATGGAAGCGACTTCTAAATTATTAGCATTGTAAAACCATTCAGATATATATTTATTTAGAATTAATGTTTAAGCCCCGATGCAAATATATGTATGTAGGATGTAAGGAAGGGGATGGTGTGTTTTAGTAAAAAAAATAAACATAAATTAAATTAAGATTATTTCGATACAAAAGCGCATTCCATATTAGCCAACATCTTTAAGTAAATATGCATCCGAATTTCCGATCTCTAATGATAAGACAACGGTGCGGTTTAAAAGAAGATGTAATGACAAAATTTAAAAAATGTTAGGTACTTAGATGGTTCTGTTATGTTGACAGAATGATTGAAAGACGGTTATCAAAAGGTATTTGTGGCCAGTTATGCCGTTGGCACCGGCTGTCATTCGTGGATCTTTGACATTCGTTACGGGTCGTCAGAAGCCCGAAAGTCTGACAACCAGTCTCACCAAGGGGTTTCGTATTACCCAGTAGCTGGGTTGTGGAGGTCAGATAGGCAGTCGCTCCATGTAAAATACCAGTATTCACCTGTATCCGGTTAGACTGGAAGCCGCCTCGAATGTAGTTGGGATAAGGCTCGGCAGATGAGATGATATCAACAAACTAGTTTAAAAATAAATAATTTAGTTTATCCTGCAAATGTTCAGGTACACTGCAATAAGCTTTATTTATCAACAAAAAAAAAGATTTTTGTAACATTTTGGATACATTCAATAATTTAGGTAGGATATCAAAAAATAAATAAAACTGAGCTATTATTTATACTCAATATCTTAATACTCAATACTCAATATATTTATTACTTTACCATAATGTGTACTTAGGTGGTAACTATATAATTGAGATCATTATGGACCCTGTACGACACAGCAAAAGGGTAGGAGAGAGGAAGCCCTGTTTCATTTAATATACTATTATTGCTCTTATAATTCATTGTTATTTTAGTTATATTATTTAATATTAAAAAAAATATTTATTAAAAATTACCATATCGTTAATACATATTAATATATATTAAACATACCTATAGATTACGTGATTATGATTAATTATTGTTATAAATTATGATTCTTATAAATTATTTTTTATTATATTAGTAATTGGTATGTAGTTGGTAAATAAACAATTTTATTATTATTATTATTATTTAAAAGAGCCGTTTCATTATTAAAACAAGAAATTATACCTAATTGTTGTTCACTTTCATATCTTTGTCAAAGAAAGTAATGTTAAGATCATAGAAAATTTTTAATTTCATAAACGTGGAAGACGCATAGAAATGTCAGCAGTTTGAGATTTTTCGAATATTCTTTGCACATATCGTCACGTTAGAAATAATAAAAGCGCACAATGGCCTTCGTAAAAAATCACAATCATAGACTGCACTTAAATTACGGTGGATTCAGCAAATACACAGACCTAGCTTATTCCTTAACATTGTTGCCAGTCTTGCCACCACAAACTACTTAGTAACAAATGTCGCTACTATCATAAACTTGGCCTCTCCATCTTTATATCGATAAATCTGTCCACTCAACACTTTCACTATGAAATTATATTACAGCTTTCGATTTCGTACTACTGCTACACTTCTGTGTGACCCTGGTACTTCATCATACAGTTTGAGCTAATTCAAAGACGATTTGCATGTTAATATAATATTAGTGGTCGCCCAGTGGTTGAAATTCGACCATCATTCATTTAAATTTTAACACTGAGCGGAGCAATGTTAAGGCTATTTGACACAACATTTAATCGCGTCATCAAAAAATATGTCAGCTCTATAGAACTTGTATAAACCGCTGTCGCCAATACCAATTTCTTCAAGCTACGTCATCGCGCCGTATCACTTTAAATTTTCGGACTGCTAACGCCACTCCACGTTAGTTTTTTTGTACATTTTATAAAGCTGTGTGTATAATTACGCATTCATTCGCAAATGAGCTCACCTGAGCCTGAAACGTCGACGTGTAGTAACGATTGTGTCAAATTTCATATTTTCTTTGTTTGTATGAAAAGCAGAACGTCATTAATCATCATTTATTTTGTATGAGAAAATAGTGCGCCTCGTAACAAACATTTGAATACCCAGATGCTCAGCTGAAAGTGTTAATCTATACTTCTATACATTTAGATAAAATTGGAGTGTCACTGGCAGGTAGCTGATGTAATAAGGAGTAACTTAGGCTACTTTTATTTTAGAAAAATATTCTTCTGAAATATATCTATACTAATATTATAAAGAGGAAACCTGCGTATTTTTGTATGTTTGTCACGAATAAACTCAAAAACTACTAGGCCGATTTCAAAAATTATTTCATCATTAGAAAGCTACAACTTTACTGAGTGGCATGGGCTATTTAACATCACGCTGCAACTAATAGGAGGTGAGCAGCAATGAAATAAAAAATAAAAAAATCCAAGCGGACGAAGTCGCGGGCATAGCTAGTCAGCAATAATCAAAAATGTTAGCTTTCTACACTCTTTCTTGTCCCATATAAACTTTAAATGCGCCAAATTTCATACCATTCCTCTGTCCGCGTAATTCTCGTAAAAAGGGGTGCAAAGTTTTTGCTTCACGTATTAATGTACAGGATAACATTTTAACCAGTGCGTAAACCTTAACCATGAATTCAGCATATCATTCTACCCCAGTGTAGAAATTTTATGATATCCTGAATTCATGGTTAAAGTTTGCAAACTGGTTCAAAATGTACGCTATATAATGTAATGTAATGTACTTGTAATATGTCTATTAACTTGTAAATAACTAGATCTCACGACACAGGGTATCCTAGTGTGGGATCTAGGGATGCTTTATTGCACTTTATTTAAATTTTTCATTTTATTTTGTTATCGTTTATTTATTGTGCTAATATGTCAAAAAAAACGTGTCTTAATAATAAATTTACTATTTACTATAATGTATGTAGATTGTTAATAAAAAGTTATGTGGTAAATAAAATCGAAGGTAAAAATAATGTTTTGAATTCCTTTCACAAAAGTAGGCCTAATTTGAAACTACATGCTTCTTTAAAACAGTTCATTTTTAAATAAAATAATTACCTAAATTTATTGTTGAAAAATAATCATAACTCATTTCAGAGATATTGAAATGAATAAACGGACTGCATTTTAGATGCAGATGCAACGAAAGAATAATTCAGTTATGTAAAACTTATGCAATCAGTCTCGGTATTTGTTTTTCTATGAATGTGTTAATTTAAATGCAGTAATGCATATTAACTTTATGACCAGTAGCGTTCTAGCACTCCAAATAAATAAAAGTTTAACTTTTATTTCAATCCTTCGGCCCTGACACACATCTATATCCTGATACTTATCAGAAAAAGTGTTAATCTGATAAGTCTTTAATTGTTTTCGCTCATTATCATTAAACGGCTCCACGTGTAAAAGATATCTTTATCTAACCGTACTTATTGCAAGACTGGCCCTGAAAAGAAACCAATAGGGCTTTTAGACTGCAGTGCCTAAAGAAATATTCACATTTGTCTTTAATCATTTTAATTTCAACGTGGTAATTTTTTTATAAATTAAATACATACATAAACTCACGCCTTTTTCCCAGGTAGCGTTCTTTAGTTTCTGTCTACCCCCATGGTACGTTCCTTGCATACTCCTTTTGCTTTGTTATTTACCAACAAATACCAACAATATATATATATATATATATATATATATATATGTGTTTATTGCTGTTGTTAATTACTAACAAATTAGAGTAAAAACTTTTGCAAAGAAAGAAAAAGCCGAACGACGAAAATGATCTTCGCAAAAGCTTTAAACACTCCAAGCAGAAGACACAGTAAAGCTTGAATCAAAACCAAGTTTCAAACGAAAAGCTCCTATTTATGTAATGGGTGTTTTAAAGATTGACGGCACAGTTGGTGAAGCGTTTAAGCGATTGACTGCTGCGCTGCGTGTCGCGGATTTGATCCCCGCACGGAACAAATATCGGTATGACCTACAAGTAGTTGTTTCGAGTCTGGTTGTTTGTTTATGTGAGATTAAATGTTTGTAAACGCACCCACAATATAGGAGAAATTCCTAGTGTGGGGCAACGTTTAAAAAAAAAACAATAAATCAAATAACAAAAATTTCGCAAGCCAATCACATCAATTGATCGCACTCGTACGCACCAATAAGCGATTGATCAATTATCAGGAAACTGCGACCCGGTGCCCGCGCCTGCGCAGGTATGCGGTGCAACTCTTTCTATGACCACACGAGCCTAGATGCTATGTGGAGCGATGTAATGATGTAATGTTTTGTTTTTAATTTTTACTGGACTAGTGGAGTTAAGGAGGTAAGGAAGTTTTGTCTAGAGGAAAATTTTCCATCTAATACTTTGTATTTTTTTATAACTTTAATTTCGGAAGTCTTTGGATATGTATTTTAATTTATTGTCACCGCCTTCGGAAATTAAAGGTATTTTTCACTTGTAGGTAGTGTATTTTCGGAAGTCGATTGTTTTTTTTTTTTCACTTTTTAGTTATAATACAGACCACACCAATTCAACATTTCATCATCCTTTGGGTATTCTAAAAGTTAATCAAATCAAAACAATGCATATTTATGTGATAGCAACAATCGCAGTTGCTGTAATTTTTTGAAGAGTTCCGTTGTATGTCTCCGAAACTCCTCATCAGATCTAAATTAAATTTAAATGGCACCATTTTGGAATAAACACCATTCGGACAAAAAAAGAATTTTGCAAATCCGTCTGTATATGACGGAGTTATGCCCGAACATACATAAAAAAACCTACTCATTTTTGAAGTCGGTTGAAAAGATTTCGATTCCCAGGTTGGCCAAAGTGTCACATGGTATTTCTAAAGGGCATTTCTCAGTAGCAGCCAAGAGACTGAATTTATGCCCGGTTGATAACAATAGGGTCGCCCCAACATGGGACATAGGACTTAAAAATACCAACTGGCGACATTTCTGAGTGTACTTTATATACACCTCTGTTTATCGCTTCGAGAAACAAAGCGTGATGTTACGTTAGGTTACTTTGCATAAAGAGGACCATTCTCTTGCACTCTCTTCTCCAAAACTTCTGGTTCTTAAACCTGATTGCCAAAATAATAATGATTGAAATGTCAACAAAATTCTCGACAATTAGTCTGTTTATTGTCAGTACGAAACTATACAAGAAAAGCCAGAAGTCAGTAAGGTCGGAAGCATAGACAGTCACCAATGTTGATAGTAGAAGTGACTGAGCAACCGGACCATTTGTCATTCATTGCACCTTCAAAACTCCTTTAAAAATAGTGCAAAAAAAACTCAAAAAAGACTAAACTTTAGTTCGTGTAGACAAAAGAACCTTAATTCTTTAGCAAACATTCCAAGTTGAATCATTTAGTACCTTGAATAAACAAAGGGCACAATCCCTTTCATACAATACAATTGTTACTCATACAAATAATATTCAGATACTCGGGTTTTCCCTTAAGTTAACTAGAACGCAGGGCTTTTACCGAGGCAATCGAGCGGTTTGAAACGGATCAATAAGAAATGAAGTAACTTGAATAAATTAACATAATGATTTGATTTACATAGCTATGTAGGAATGAAAGGAAAAATACTGTCAACAGATGAAACATTAGCACCTAAATGCCTTAATTAGGTACCTAATTAAGTGTTAATCGAGCCGTCGGCTTCCATAGGCTCGAGCCGTCGGCTTCCATAGGCTTTGGTGATTGATTGAAATTAAGGGGCCGTATACGAAATTATTCCGATTTCGCTGATTTACATGATTTTATAGACGTGATTTTACAGTTATAATACTGTGTTTCTATAAGTTTTAATACCTAATTTGTAATAAATCTGGCCTCTTAACTCACGCGCATAATAGCTACTTGGTGGTGCCATTCATGGGCACTATGAATTAAGAAGGGTAGGTATCTCATTTCCTCGATTTTCTCATTCCTAAATATTGTATTCTAGGGCAGTGGTGACAACGGCCGCCACTTACGAGTTGTAGGTCCCCACGACCTGCAACTCGTGAGTCGCGGTCGTACGTTCCCAGGCACCTTACTATTCCGACCGACATGTCCCAGAACCAAAAATTAAAAGACATATGACATCCGCCAACTCGAAGCGGTGCGCGTGGTGGACTATTGCCCACTCATTCTCACAGAGAGGAGGCTTGTGTCCCAGCAGTCGGAAAATTATACGCTGATGATTATGCAAAATATTGTGCACCGCATTTTAAGACACATCATGAATCAAACCTATTCAATAAATAAATAGCCAACTATGAAACGTTATTTGATCCCTTTTTAATTTAAACCAAAATGCCACGAGAAGACAATAGAGATAACAATGGCAGATAAAACAAAATAGTCCCTATTCCACATAGGCCTATACAAAAAAATATAATACCGTAGCAAATACTAACCCACGCACACACACTTTTAAGCACATACTAATAATTACTGCAAATCGTCAACACGACCATAAAGTTAACGTGACGTACACACTTCTTTTGTGCACCATTAATGATCAGAGTGAACAATAGTTCAGTATCGATCAAACTGTTGCTCGATTAAAAGTCGTTAGGTTACCACCACGACTAAACGCCACTATTATAAAAAAAAAACAAAAGAAGTTCAAAACAATGGGTTCTCGCTTTGGTCTAGGAATTTTGTGGCAGGAAGCAGCGATGGGTGGATATTACGGTTATCGGTCTATCCGGGTAGTGTTTTAGAATATTGTGCTGTAAAAAGGACTTCAGTGAAAGTGAAATTAGCCTAAATAACCCTTTATCACACGAGCCCTATATCTCATATCTCATACCTGTTTGGGAATATTCAGTCTGAGAACGTTCACAGTCTGTTCTCTGTCTCACTCTGGCAAAAAAAAACTCTAGTTTCCATACATATTTGGCATTTCGCACACCTCATATCAGCCGAAAGACGTCCACTGCTGGACGTAAGCCTCCCCCAAAAGGGGACGGGGGGGATTAGCCATAATCGCTACGCTTGGCAGACGGGTTGGCAATCGCAGCATGGTGGTAAAATGCATAGAGAACGCTGCTGCCCATTCTCTAGTAAGTCCCTTAGTCGCCTTCTACGACACCCACGGGAAGAAATGGGATGGTGCTATTCTTTTACGTCCGGCACCACACGGAACCTATGCACTTTCGCACACCTATGTACATCTAAACAGAGTTAATTCAAAAAAACACCTTTTTCAGAAAAGGTCAAAAACTGTTTACCGTATTCCTGTGCACTGGAGAAGTTGTTTGTATACATATTTGCTTTGGAAGTTCTACTAGAAAAATATTTTTAAATCTGTTTTATTGGTCGATAGGTAGTGAGTTAAGGAATTCAATGGTAAGCATAAGTCGAAACTCCCAATTTTTTACTTAGCTCCCTTTAGATACAGGTGTGCGATTTGACTGTCCGGCGAGGTGCGACTAGATTTTGAATGTTTTTAATAACGAGAATTGGCCTTCTAATGGCGGAGACAATAGGCAAACGCTTGCAAATAGTTACAAAATTCTATAATGACTTTTAACAGGATCGTCATAAGCTTTTGATAGGTTACATCAATCCAATGGTTTTTAACTTTTCATTTTCATTTCTACAGTAGGTACTATTATAAAATAATCTTAAAGCACAATCTTGTACTTACACGTTTGTAAACGACCAAATTGAATCTCACTCCCATATTAAAACTATAATCAAAATACCTTCACGTACTACCGGAATCTATCATTACAATTCATTGCTCGAACAAAATCAGGCGCGTCCATAATTATATCAATTTATAAAGTAACAGTGTTCTTAACACTTTCACTGCTATGCCATCAAAGTGAGTGCAGGACAAGTAACAAGGAAAGACAGAGACAGCTTAACAAAAATAACTAAATACAGTACGAGAGAAAGAGATAGTTGTTGCAAAAATAGCTAGATGCAGTCATGTGTGAATTTAACAAGAAAGTATTAATGGCTAAGTTATGTATGTGATGGTTTCCGAAGCTCTTTCGTACCGCAGTTTTGTTGTTTTTATGGTATAAGTTGGCAAAGGTGCCGATGGAGTATCTGATGGAAAGGTTTATTTTATAGCAATTTTCCTCTCTCGTAGAATATTTAGCCATTTAGAACGTCTCCCTCCAAACAATTCAAAAATCTTAAGATACTCAAAAGTTCTTTAGTTTGGGATCAATGCCTCTTCCTTCGTCATATTATTAGTAGATCTCGAATAATAATATGAATAAATTAATAATTATTAATCAATTTTATTAATAATTATAAAATCTCGAATAAAATCATATTATTATAGCTCGAACATAGTCATATATTTTATTTCTCACTTATTAAAACGATGACAATAATCTATCACGTAAAATAATAAATCAGAGTTAAATTGCTTATTAGTGTTTTTATAAGGCTAGATTTTAATCAATTATTTAGAACAGTTCTTACAAACAGGGAACAAAAAACTTAATAGGTAATGGCAACTTATTTTGACGGATGTCAAAATAATTTATGCACGAAAAAAAGCGGTTCGTGAAGTAAAGTGCTACAGAAAGACCAAAATCCTTTAAATGTGTCCATCTAACCGGTATCAACCGGTTGGAGGTATCATGAATGTACATGTACCTACCGGGCCCCCGACTTATGGTAGTAGGAACAGCGGGGTTTTAGTCTGTAGGAGTCCGACATAACCCTCCAGTCTCCCAAGACGGAGGGAGTATAAAAAAGGTTTTTAGTGTTCATTGAAAAACTGAGCCAAAGTCACATCAATAAAAGCGTCATATCGATCTTCAACAAAGACATTCATAACACAACGATATCAATGGAAGCAATAATACTTCCGTAAATCGGAACGAGTTCGTTTATGTGTAAAATGTAAAACGGACTGATCGACAGCCATTACGTAAAGCTATTGCAAAAATTTTTGTATAGTAATGTGCATTGTCCCAGATATACGTTAAATATCGTTTCGGTCAGTACTTCGAGGTGCATATTTTTTGTCGCAGGTAGGCTGCGACAAAAAATATGCACCTCGAAGAAATGATTTAACACAATCAGGTTTATTAAAGAAATTGTATGTCTTTGTGATAATTACTTCGTTGTGGAATGTGTATTGAAGTGTACATACCGGGTGTTTGGCAGAACGTTGAACATACGAAAATAGCGGATAGGTGGGGTCATCTGCTACTTACTCAGCCCTAATTTATTTGGCCTTAGCCAAAAAAAAAAAATGAAATAACTCTTAAAGGTTTTTTTTTATAAAAGCAAATTACATACCATTAGAAAGGTCACGCACTAGGGATGTTTTACTAGAATTGGAACTCCTCAATCATTTTTTTTTAATGCAAGTTGAAATTAAGATTTATTTTTTTTGTATTTTTTACATCTTTTTGTAAGTTTGAGGACTCATAATTTTTTGTCTAGCTAACATCTAACAAAAATATTACCTGTTTTACCCATTTTTAATAAAAAATACACTTTAAAGTTAAGAAAGTGGTGAAACTAGAAGAAAGCAAAAATATTTTTTTTTCAATATTCAGGGGGCCAGGGCCACATAAATTAGGACTGAGTAAGTAGCAGATGACCCCACCTATCCACCATTTTCGTATGTTCAACGTTCTGCCAAACACCCTGTATATTATGGTAGGTAAGTTTATAAAATTTGACAGACTATTGAAATTCTGCGAGAGTCTAGAACATAATACTACTGTCTTACTTAACAACATGGGTCATCATCCTCATCTGCCTAGCCTTTGCCCAACTATGTTAGGGTCGACTTGCTGTCATAAAGGATGCAGCTTCATACCAGTATTTTACGTGGAGCGACTGCTTATCTGACTTCCACAACCCTGTTACTGGGAAACACGATACCCCATGGTAAGACTGGTTGTCAAACTTAAGAGCATTCTCCACACGCGGGCTGGCAACGGCGCATTTATAGCAGTTTTTCGTAATTGTTTCATTAAATACAAGCAAAAGTAAACATTTTTTTCATTCGTTCAGATCGTTGGTATTTTCAAGATAGTATGTAAATTTTTTTACAGTTATTTTGATATTTACTTATAAAAATCGACATACCGTCAATTATTTTCTATTTGCATTACTTAGTACGATTAAATGATTGTATTAAAGAACAAATCTTAAAAATAATTATAAATACCAACGATCTAGTGCTTGGCTGAAAAAAAATAGTACTTTTGTTTTTATGTAATGAAATAATCACGAAAAAACTACTATAAATGCGTTGTTGCCAGCTCGTGTGGAATGAACGCTCTTAACAACCTGAGCATATGAATTAACATCGGAACATAAAAATTGAATTCGAAAAATTAAAATTATGAATGTATAATAACTAGTGGTCGTCCGGTGGTCGAACTTCGACCATGTTTTTTAATTAATTAAATGTATTTCTAATGCATTCTCATACAAAATTTTAGCTTTCTAAACTCTTTCTCCACATAAACTTTAACTGTGCCAAATTTCTTAGTACTCCATCCGCGTAATTTTTGTAAAAAGGGGTACAACGTCCTTGCTTCACGTATTAATACTATAGATTGAAGCAACATTTTGCAAATAATAAAAACACCTATCGAATGTGGCAAACTTATACAATATCATGGTCAAAATTACCCCTAAAGGCAATTTTGCAAACCAAATTAACATAATTCTAAAAGTCAAGATTTTAGGTCAACTCACATTACAAGGTAAACACAAACCATAAATTAAATAATTATCAGATCATAATCTTATTAAGAAACAGTCCGATCAAACGATGATGGCGTCAATAGCGTGCTAACATTAAAATAACAATACGCTAGGTGATGATAGTTTTTTTTTTAAAACAATTAGTGCTATGCCTCTGCCTTTAATTTATTGGAAATATGAATATTTTAGCGAAATAAATTATCAAAAATACTTTTTTAAATAGACTTCAAAAGAAAAACAACCAAAAACACTGAGTGAAATTAAGTTTTTTTTGGAAGTTGGTTGTTTTTTTTTTTTGTTGCTTGCTATTTAAATAAGAGTGATAGGTAGTTGTGATAGCATCATAAATTATATACACAAGTGGAAAATGTACGTATTTTTTAAGCTAACTCCAAACTATCCAAGATTTTAATTTAAAAAATCCATTAAAATAAGAATTTTCGAAATCGATCCACAATTGACGAAGATATTGAGTAAACAAAAAAATATACTGTCAAAGTGAGAACCGCCTCCTTTTTTTAGTCGGTTAAAAATATTAATTTATCAACGATTTTTGATATTTTACCTCAGTACCGTACAGTATTCTACAACAAAAAAATCATAAAGTAAGTTTGTTACTTTCAACTAGCTTATTGTCAATGCAGGCAACGGAACCAGAATGTCTGTAAATGTCATGGACGGTGCGATAGCAACTTAATATGTTATTAAAAAGTATAAGTAAAGACTGACGTGTCAAACGCAACTGTTGAAGTAGGAATTATAGGTTTTAAGGTGAGTGTAGACTGGGTGTCTTCCACGTTTTGTAGAAAATATAAGATATTACGCAAATGAATGATAGTACTTATTTACCAAAAATAAGACTTCAATGCTACACTAGCTTTCGCCAACGGCTTCACCCGCGTGGAGGCCGGAAATCATCCCACGGGAACGTACTAACGGGATAAAAGTATTTCATATATTAATCCAGGTTATAAACTATCTGTTTGACAAATTGCATCCAGATCCATTGGGCCGTTTTTGCGTGAATAAGTGACAAACATCCAAACATCTTAACATACAAACTTTCACATTATATTAACAGGGTTTACATTTTAAAAAATAAGACGCAAAGGATGCATTTTTCTTAAGGACTCCAGACTAGGTCGATTCTAATCTAAAAGACTTGACAAGTCCGTTTTATTAATCTGTGTCTAAAATAAAACCCGAATTTCTATAGAAATAAAGCAATTAATCTTAGATGCTTTTAGAGAAGAAAATCACAAATAAAATTGAAAATAACAAATATATTTTAGCTAGATTAATGAAAATACCCTTTAAAAAGAAAAGCAATTTTGAACGGAATCTGTTACTATTAATTATGTAATTAAAGAGATGCTTTAATTTGTAGGTAATTATAGTAAATTATATTCTAAACCGTATTACTAAATTAATGCAGCTTGCTATCTGCATTCCGTGATAAATCTTAGCTACAATGTAACACCCACTATATGTAAATATGTATTACATTGATAAATCCTACGATTACTAAAATTATGTACCATAACTTTACTTTACATAACATATATTTAATATGAAGTAACTTAAGCCTCCATTCTGCAGTCAAAATAAGTTGACAAAAAAGACGTAAGTGCAGTCTAAGTTTCAACTTTCTTTGTACAAAACAAAAACCTAAAACATTAGTGAACGGGTATCGAATGTCTTGCCAAATATTCTAGCTGTCGTGAAAACGGGATATTATACGTTAAGTAAATATCCTTTATGATATAGCAAGCAGATAATAAAAAAATAGTTAATATAATTATAAATAAAAATAATTATTTATTATGTTTACTTTATACGGACAATGTTTTCACTTCCCTTTGAAACATAAGAATACCAGTTTTTGGAAGCCCCAACTGGTTAACCATTTACGAAGTTTTCACTTTTTTCTTTCGATTTCATTAAAAGGTTTCCATTTAACAAGTCACCATCTGCCGGATGCAGATTTAAACGTTAAACTATACTAATTAAAACAAGAGTTTACGAGAAATATCATCAAAATTCAACAGAAATCACAGATCATCTATACACCGTGACATTTTAGTCGTCTTACAACGGCAGCCTACTTCATGTATCCAATAACTACTAATCATTTATAACAAAAAAAATTTTAACATTTGCATAATTCAAAAAATGAAAATATCATTCACTAATACGCATGACGTAGTTTGGAACACCCTGTTATGGAGATGGAATTAATGATGAAATGTAATGGTAGGTAGGTAGATATCTTCTACGGTTTGATACGTAAACATTATTAACATGGAGGGTGTTTCATAATTCTAAAGCATTATTTATTTTTCTTAGTACCTATTATCTGAATTAATGGTAACAATGTTTTAATCGCGCCTGTAGGTATTTTATGACGGATACATTGAATGGACCACCTTTGTAAGACGACTAAAATGTCACGGTGTATATTAACAGGTGAGGCAAAAACTTTGTACCCTTTTTTACGAAAATTACGGAGGAGCATGAAATTGGGCACAGTTAAAGTTTAAATGGAAAAAAAGTGCAAAAAAACATTTTTTTTACATATTATACTGCATTCAGTTTTAAATTAATTATGGTTGCATTTCAACCACTGGGCAACCGCTAATTTTATTTGTTTATTTAAAGCATTTATGTACACAAATATAGAAACAAACAAGAAGAAAAGAACAGAAAAATAGGTACAGAGGTGATGCTCATTTCTAAAAAAAATCTCTTCCACCATACCTGCGATAGGAGAGAAGATAAAGAGATGTAGACAGCGTGTGTAAGGGTAAAAGAGAAAATACGTTTTTAACCAAAAACAATACTTCACTTAATAAAATTAAACAGATAATATTGGAATATACTCACATACTTACATACTTCTAAAATAAATATCACTAAAATTCATTATATTTCTATACCACCAAAGTTATAAATAACCCCAAAAAGACAGTAAACACAACAATTTCAATTACTTTCTTCCAAAAGAAAATTTCACGCGATTCGCCACACCAGTGGACACGTTACTTTATATACGCTACCGACAGCGACACCGACACGAACTACTGTCGGTGTCATTACTGCTATTAATTGCATAATTATAAGTCCCATGACAACTGTGTACAGTGAAATTAATTATAGCCATTGCAATTATTGATATTTACGCGATGAGAAACGCGACGGCAATTTTATTACGTTTGTCAAAATTAACATGAATGCCATTGTGACAATGTAAATTTAATTACAGAATTCTATTATTTTTGACTGCATCAAACACATCGGGATAAACAGACCATTCACAATAATCTCAAAAACTTAAAAAAACTTTATCTCAATTGTATAAAGTTCTTGTCAGAATGACAGTTGTGTGTACTGTCTTCATTCTGAAACATTCCTTATGTCATTGAGTTAATATTTAATTTTCATAGTTGTTTAGATCAATCTGAACAGTAAGTTCGTCCCGACATTAGTGACGCTGACTGTAATAGAATTCCACTCATAGGAAATCTTATGAGTGACGATGACGTGTCATGAAAACCTCACTATAACTTCACTGTACGAATACCACGAATGCGAAAGCGAATTTCTCTAAATTTATTGTAGATACCTATAGGTGTAAGTTTAGCTATAAACGTGTGTAAGTCCCACATTGAAAGCTAAACTTTCGTACCTATTCTCATACAGATTTACAAAGTGGTAGATAAGATATTGCCTTACAAAATGTAAAAAAAAATACTATCGAAGCCACAGCATAAGCAGCCTATTGTATAATGTTCCTACTATTAGGACACAGGCTTCGTCTCTGTGAGAGGGAGTAGCCCGTAATTCACCATGCGGACCCAGGGCGGGTCGTTAGATGTCACATGTCTTCGAATTTTTGGTTTTAGACATGCCGGTTTTCTCACGATGCCATGATGCCATTCCTTCGCCCTTTTGAGAGTAGTAGTGATGAAATTATCTACACAAAGTAAAGCGGCTGTCTGGAATCGAACCAACGAGAACCAATGTTACCGCTAGGCCATCACTGCTCTTGGAGCCAAACAATTTTACAAATTACGGTAATCTTAAAAAATACTCACAGTAATAACAACCTAAGCCACTGGTCAACTTTAACACCACTCACAAACTGACATAATGATCATAAAAAAACTATTAAGTTAGCGTGCCTACCCATAATCAGATTAAATATGCAAAGGAACCATCTCCGTCCAGCCCTATCAAATTACTGACACCTTGGCCGAAACAGTGAAGCATGCAAAATACTTCCTAAGGAACCCTGATGGTCAGATAATAGCCTATAAGTATAACGCCGGAATTGCATCGTTCACGTATGCTGTCCAATTTGGTTGAAACAACATTCAAAGTCGGCTTCACTCATTCTTCAAAGAGAATAAATTTGGTTGAACCGTCTAAAATTGCCATAATCTATGTACGATGAAATTAATATACATCGAGATCGAAATCCTACAACCTTGCGTTTACAATACATTTTCATACTAATCGACTTGGCTATAGAGAATTAAGATCAGTGAGATTATCTCGAGTCATCAGTGTTGAATGTATTGTTTTTAAGATCTGATAAGATTTGGTAGTTGTTTGTTTTGTTTTATACATCATTTAGCACGTTCTTGAAGTTATTCGAACATGTGTGTTTCTCAATTACCGAAGCAAAGTCAAGGTTATAACTTGACCTACTTAGATTCCCCATGTAGGAACCGTAGTCAGTTTAACTTTATTTAATGGCAGATATGTCTCAAAAAGATCTTACCAAGATGCACAATAATAGTTAAACTAGGTATTCTAAAACGATTGCGCACACAATACATTTGTCATGGTTACAGTGACAAGCTCTAAAATAAGATTATTTCGACTGATCTTAATAATTTGGCAATAGGTTGCTATTATTTACAACAATCACCATCATAGCGCCATCTTTACCTTTCATCAGTCACCTTAAACCATTTTCAAAACATCTCCACCCCCTATAATCAAGAATTTTGAAGTTTAAACTCCACCCCCTGAAAGGATTTCATTTCAAATCGTGAAAGGTCATGCTTTTTATCCTTCACACAATGCAAAAATTTTTCATCATGCTCTCTGACTGACATTCTTTTACGAAATAACTAATATAGTATGCTGTATGTTCTGTACATGTTTAAATCATAATTTTTGTGTGACAATAAATATATTTTTTATGACCTATCGTCGAACTCGCATCAATGCTGAGTAAGCCAATAGCTGAAAGCTTCCGAGCTCAAAACTACGGCCCATCATCAGTCGCTGTAATTCTATTCTATTCCACAGAAAAGCGGCCCCTTGCGGCGATTGGTCTTTGCTCAACTGTTAAGCAAGTCCAAAATAAATATCTTTCTAAGAAATACCATTAAATATAATAAATATGCACACTGCATAGACCAAACTTAACCTTGACTATCACGGATGTATGAAACTCTGAAGACTGGAACAATTCTTGCTGATAAGCTATTTGACACTTCAATTATACTAGGAGACGCAACAAGGCAATCCTTTGTATGGTAATGTGGCGACCAATCATTGTAACAATGAAGGAAGAACTTATATGACCTTTCTATAGTGGGTGTTATGATTGTTGATGCATCCGGATAGCAGGAAATTAGACGTTGGTTTGTTTTGGGATCATGAATAGTTGGAGTATTTTTCTAGATTTTCTCTATGCAAAAGAGTTCCGGGCTGCATGATGGCTGAACTGACTCTAACATAGATACTTTTTTGAAGTGAAAACTTCTTTAGGCGCCTTGAGCACTTTTTGGGTGAACAAAAATCATGGAACTCGCGTCATCTACACCTCGCGCTTTCCAGCGAGTACACGGATGAGTCGCGCGTTGATGTCTTTTACACGTAATAGTTCAGGTTTTCACTTCTGTCGGCACTCCCGTTTTGGGAATGACTTCCCGCATGTCAACCTAGGAGGTAGTCGGCTGCTTAGCCGGACTTGCCTATGGCTGCCTCAATAAATTAAGGCCTCCAGTCAGGGTGTAAAAACATAAAACTACACGCTAAGGGCATCCCCTGTGGGGTACGGACCTCGGCTTAAGGCGTCACTGGAAGGATCGGAGTTGTTGTTATTAAGGGATGAATTTAAAGCTACAGGTTCATCGGCGCGAGTTGTAACATAGGTATTTGAGAAAAGTGTGGTTAAATAGTAAAATTGGCCAGACGATGTCTGTCGCAAATAGTGAAGGTAAATAACACTTCAACGTTATTCTAAGCACATGCACCAACAGAAGTGAGTGTCCGTACGTAACGCACATTTAAATCTAAGCACACAGAATGTAACACGGAATAATTTCTCGCCGTTGTAACTAACAGCCGACTCGGTTTATATTGCCACAGAGTAGAACCAACGACAAATACTAATCTATAGCTTTTACATCGATTGTTGCAATTTGCACTGGTAATTTGACAAGCCTCCATTATTCGTCATACTTTATGATTCAGTTTGAGGGATCTAGTAGGTACGCGTAGTACTTTGGCCATGTTCTTTATTTCAGTGTAATTTAGTTTATCGCTAGGAAATTCTCCGTAATAGCCCAGTTTCTGGGTGTGTGCAGCAGGAAGATTTTTCTATGGGCCTTATTAACAACATTACGAAGAAATATCAAAGAATGCAAGTTTCTTTATAACCTTGAGGTGATTTTAAAAAAGCGACAATGTGTGAATGATCTTATATTGAACACCACTAGTTATTTCTTTGGGGAACATCATCCTGATGTTATATTATATACATTTTTATTTATAGCTAGCAGGACAAGCGTACTCATAAAAATTAGTCCATGATGTAACATCAATTTTACCTCTTGATAGACCGCTATAAAAACTAAAAATATCTCACCTAACTCTAATTAGAAGCATTTAATGTAATGGAATGCGAGTAGTCCTGAACGAGATCTGTATCGCTGGATCTTGTAACGTTACCGTAGGAAGTCTGCGTAAAGAGTTCACTTTCTAAACCAGAGCGGCGCGGCGCCCGCGCCGGTTTGTGACACAGCCTAACAAAAAACAGTGAGACAATACTGTAAATGTTTACTTTTTTTGTGCGTGATTCAATAATATTTCTGTAAACGTAAACATAAACAGTTGTTGGAAATAACAAAAGTTTTGATGGATAAATTATTGTGTATTGTTTGTTTAATGATATTGCTTAATAATTCTGATACATTACATCATAATACATTATTATTAGTCATCAGTTCACATCATCAGGAGTCAATATATTCATAAATATACAATAAAATAAAAAGTTGCAGAATTTTGAGTCCGTTACGAAATTGCAGGTTTAGTGTATTTTTACGGTTAAATAATTGCAAGTAATACAATTTTATAATTAAGAAATGGTAATGACCGGTACTTTTATTTGCATACATGCCGATACATATTAAACGATAAATTTAATAAAAACAAACTTTCCAGGCTTAACAAAGATACAGTGTATTCTTGAACAGTTGTAATTTTATTTACCAAGCAACACAGGATAAAATTTTAACCAGTGCGCAAATTGTAACCATGACTTCAGCTCATGATTCTAGACCCTCTAACGTAGAAATTTTTCATAGATACATTTCGACCGCCTAGGTCTCCTTAAGGCTCCTGCAAACAGGCGCGACGCGACTCACTTAGAAGAATTTTCTGTGAAAACTTCATGGAAATTGTTGTACAAGTGTCGCGTCGCGCCTGTTTAGTTTTTTAGTTTAGTTCTGAAGAAGCCTTTACACTTACGACGAAAAATTTCTATGTTAGGTGTCTAGAATCATACGCTGAATTCCTAGCTACAGTTTGCTCACTGATTACAATTTTATTTTGTATAAAATGTACTGTCGATACGAAAAATGTATAAATTGACCAATTGAAACATGTGGGCTGTGGTTCAACCACCGGAGCGCACCGTATTCTTTATTTTACCGTTTTAACATATCAATGACACTTTCGCCGACGTAATAGTAACGTAATACTGGACTTACTGTCCGTGAAACAGACAGCCGGACGAATAATTACGTACATTTCTTTTAACTACGCATTCTCACGGTAATTCGTTACATTTCGTCTAGTCTGTCAAGTGCATTATTGTTCAATTTCTAGAGAATATTTTGTTATAGTTACTTTTTCCTGCAATTTTTTTTTGTCATTGTGTTAGTGTATTTTTTTTCTTGTTGTTATTATGTTGTCTAGACGAGATGAAAGGTATGATTCAAGTTAAAAATGTACCGATAGTGACAGCTTACATATTTCTTAATAATTAAAAGAAAGTAATTTGTCTGTTTTCAAATTTGTTTTTTCCGTGGTGCCGGTTCCGTGTGATGCTGGACGTAAAAGAATAGCACTATCCCATTTCTTCCCGTGGTGTCGTAGAAGGCGACTAAGGGACTTACTAGAGAATGGACAGCAGCGTTCTCTATGCATTTGACCACTATACTGCGACCGCCAACCCGCCTGACTAACGTGGCGATTATGGCAAATCCTCCTTTTGGGGGAGACCTATGTCCAGCAGTGGACGTCTTTCGGCTGATACGATGATGATGAATTTGTCTGTGAAGTAAACTACTTGTTGGATTTGGATCCAGTTTTCACCATAACTTATTAGTATAGAATATTTCTTGAAGAAGGTCTATGTGTACTCGTATAATGCATTCTTCAGCTCCTACTAACGTGCATTGCTCGTGCGATCCGGAACATTACATTAGCAATGAATAATAAACGATGATAAAATGCATAGCATCGTTTAATAGCCTTTAAGCACAGTAATTAGAATGTAGTTGTCAGTAATCGCACATGTTTTTCACAAAGATCTGCCAAACAAAAAATAACATATACTTTGCATATTGCATCGTCATCGGCCTAGCCTTTTCCCTACTATGTTGGGGTAGGCTTCCAGTCTAACCGGATGCAGCTGCCATATAACCTCCTCAACCCAGTTACTGGGTAATACGATACCCCTAAATAATACTGGTTGTCAGACTTTCGGACTTCTGACGACCCGTAACCACTGGCAAAAATTCTCGAATGACAACCGGGACCAACTGCTTAACTAGGCACGGCTTGCTGCGTAAAAATGGTCACCCGCATCCACGGACCAACCGCGCCCCACTTGCCCCATTGCATCATGATGCGATAAGAGCCACAGCCTAGCGACTTTGTAGGTAAACCAGTGAAGCGTAATCCAGTAGCTCAATCTACTACCGTAACTGAAACTGTGAGATCATTCACTTACGATATTATGACTACCTTGTATTGCTGTACTCTGGCAATGAACTTTGAGAGAGAAAACATTTAGCAAAAACAACACTATATTGGCTCTCTCTGACCATATAGCTTAAGGCTAGAGCTAAAGGACCGAACCCGGGTCACGCGGTTCCACGCGCGCCTCAAAGAGATGTGAGCGCCAACTGGTGGGGTCCGCAAGGGCCGATGCCTGCCAGGGGTGCGGGTTGTTCGAAAGAGATACCACGGCCCCTGGCACACAGGCAACTGAAGGAACACGGGTGGGTTTTAGTCAGTAAAAGTCTGACACGCCCTCCTGCTCCACCCAGAGCGAGAGAAGTTATTTGATGATTACACACGCTGAAAAAACATAAAAGGCTAGAGCTGTGGCTAGAGTAGCCAGCGAAATTCATATTTTGTTACGTTTTTGGCAAATTTGTAGGTCAGTGCCAGTTTGTACGCTGAATAAAATAGGATTCGCGACCGTAACGAGTATATATTTACAGTATTACCATCATTCAAATAATCAAAACAAACCTCTTACTTCATAAAACCCTATTGAAAGACTATTTCATGTAACGTCAATACTACTCACCCTGGAGCTTCCCCCCTAACTTCCGCATTTACACCAATAACTTCTTATTTTTTTAAGCAACTGTCAATATTAATTCCTTTTTTTAACATTAAGAACTGCGTCTAAAGAAAGAAGACTCTGTGCGCTAAAACCCCATATACAATGATTGCCAGTCAGTCTACACGCCCGCTCATGGTAATATTACCTAGTGGTTATTTTCACAAGACAGCTCACATACGGTACTAGCTTCTGACCGCGGCTTCGTTCGCGTCAAATTTCTTGCTCGCCGACCCACCCCGTCACTCGCCTCATCTACCCGTGCGAGTACTTCGTATTCGTGACTTTTTTTTCTTTGCTCGGCTCCTAAGGGTCTTAACGTGATGATATATCCTTTCTCGATAAATGGGCTATCTAACACTGAAATATTTTTTCAAATTGGACCAGTAGTTCCTGAGATTAGCGCGTTCAAAGAAACAAACAAACTCTTCAGCTTTATTAGTAGTAGTATACATACTTTGATGAGTCACTTACCATTTCAACAGTCTACACCACTTTCATCTTTATTCACTGGCGTCGAGGCTTGAAGACTTAAACTCAGCATATACTTGAAAATATACAAATACTAGCTTTTACCAGCCGAAACTATCCCACGGAAACGTAGTATCGAGATAAAAAGTATCCTATGTGTTATTTCAGTTTACAAACTATCTGTGTACCAAATTTCATTCAAATCCGTTCAGCCGTTTTTGCGTGAAAGAGTAACAAACATCCATACATACATCCATACTCACAAACTTTCACAATTGTAATATCACTAGGATATACGAAAGCTGAAGAGTATGTTTGTTTTTTGTTTGAACGCGCTAATATCTCGAACTACCAGTCGGATTTGAAAATTTCTTGTTAGAATGATAGGGCAAATTCTTAAGGAAAGGTTATTTTTAACCGACTTCAAGAAGGAGGAGGACCTCAATTCGTGTGTATGTTTTTTTATGTATCATCATCATTTGGACATAGGCCTCCCCCAGGCTCCTCCACTTCAACCGGTCTTGTGCTTCCCATATCTGCAGGGCTGCTTGTCATTTTTGGGGGTTTTGCCATAATCGCCACGCTTGGCAGGCGGGTTGGCGATCACAGTATGGTGGTAAAATGCATAGAGTACACTGCTGCCCATTCTCTGGTAAGCTCCTTAGTCGCGTTCTACGACACCCACGGGAAGAAATGGGAATGGGGCTTTTTATGGTATGTTCCGCGATATCTCCGGCAATTTTTGACTGATATCGAAAACACTTTGTGTATTTCATAACGTTCTAATACGTATTTTCTTTTACTGTTGTTTACATAGAAAGTAGTGATATACAAAAATGGCGTGTGGTAGCTACCATAACTAAAAAGTAATGGTATTTTTGACTTTTATTATACTTAACGCTATGAAAAAATAAACCAGAAAGAAAGCTACGTAAAAGCAAAGTAATCTATAGATATTACTATTTCGTTATAAATTACACGACGGGTAACCGCGGGGCTTAGCCAGTCTTCGATAAAAATTACTCCTTGCACGAAGTTGTAACAATCTTTTACAAAAACCATGATATTTGAGATAAAGCCATTATAATATGAACCATTAAATATAATAGTATAATAGCAGTAATTCAAGTAATTTCGAAGTGTTATGACAGATTACAGATGTTAATTTAGATCCGTTATCTGGGTCAAGTTGAATCGCCGCAATATCTAGTAGAAAGTGGATTACGATAACTTGTTTTAACAAATGGGGAATGTCTAGTGTTAGAGTGAGTCTATGTTTGGATACTAGACTTGAGTGAGGCTTTGTTGTGTTTATATTGAATCTAAAATGTTGTTATTTTACACGCTTTATGTTAGCTTCACTTGTATGTTTGTATGTTTGTTTGTAACCGACTCCTTTGGACGCTATTTTGACCCACTTTAAACGGTCAGATTTCATTTAAACTTTGTAGACTTATCGAGGACCTATGACAATTCAATAATTAAAAAAAAATAGTAAAAACACGCTTTTGTAGTTAGCAAAACTTAAAACTAGAAAATAAATAGTAGTTAAAAAAAAAACTAAAAAAACACGCTTTAAAAACCAAACTAAAAAGTAGAAAATAATTTAATTCTATTAAAAAGCGTGGGGTGCTTGATATTAATTGATTATAAAAATACCTCAAAAAGCACCCCACGCTTTTTAATAGAATTAAATTATTTTCTACTTATTAGTTTGGTTTTTAAAGCGTGTTTTTTTAGTTTTTTAAAACTATTATTTATTTTTTATATATTTGAGGTAAAGTAAGTGTGTTGCCGTTTGGACGACTTTTAATGGTGTATTTATTAGATTGTCAATTAGATAAAGCTGTGAAACTAGAATAAATTCAAGTTAATAAGAAACTGGTTTTTATACTTAACACAAGATATTTTTAGTTCTCACGGATATTTTTATTGCATCCATTAGTTAATTAAAAACAAACGAAAACACTACTTTCGTTTTTATAATGTTATCACATTCTTTCTCGTAGCTATCGGTCAACTACAGCGGTACACTGTTTTTTACCGACTGCGCCGACGAGTCAGTTTACTCAACTTGTAACGTCACCTGACTCTTGTTTTTGTTAGATAACTTACAAAATGAACTTCAATGAAATATTTATGTAATTGTAATATTAATTAGTAATATTCCGTATTTATTTTATAATCGATTTGTCAAAGTCAACTTCGGAACTTCGGACCGTGGAGTTTCTTGCCGGCTCTTCTCCATAGGAAGCGACAAATTGGAACCGTGCACCTAGCTTCTGACGTTTCATAAGTGCCCTTGCAGGTTTATGTGAAATAAAATATTTTGATTTGATTTGGAAAGGATTTGCAGATCTAAAAGCAATCTAATTCGACTATCATCTTTGACTTGCTTCTTTGATAGAAAGACATGCATGAAAATACATTTATGTAATAGACTTCTACAACACTTTGGTTCCAAAAACTCTTAAGTTTAAATCGAACAACTGCAATACCAGTTGGTACAATTCACAAAGCAGAGAGAGGTTGTTAACTCGCCGCCTACAACCATAACTTATTCGTTTCAACTCATTGCGAATACGCCATTAAACTAAACAATAGACTTTTAACTTTTTCTGAACGCCAATAAGGAAATACAAGACTCAATTACGAAGACGTCAACCGAATGTTTGTAAACTTGTTTTTAATACTAATACATGCATCGATGTTTTAGTATTAATGAGCTAGAATATGACAGAATTATAATTGGATGCATTTCATTTGCAATGCAAACGAAGAAAGTGGTGAAATTATTTGACCTTGACACGAATGTATGGCATAAAATGTATGAACAAAATGACGGACGCGATTAGCGCGTTGATGTCTTTTATATGGAAGAAAGAATAGCAGCGCAGATTTGTTTTTAAAAGTGTGAGAAAAATAGTTTACGATGGAATCATGCCGCATATTTAGGTCCAATGATATACAGGATGTTTGGCAGAACGTTGAACATACAAAAATGGTGGATAGGTGGGGTCATCTACTACTTACTCAGCCCTAATTTATTTGGCCCTGGCCAAATAAAATGATGAAATAATAATTTAAAAAAAATGCATGTTGAAATTTAAGTAAAAAGTTTAAGTATTTTTTACATCTTTCTATAAGTTTGAGGACTCATGAGTTTTTTCTAGCTAACATCTAACAAAAATATTGCCTGATTTACCCATTTTTAATAAAAATTACACTTTAAAGTTAAGAAAGTGGTGAGACTAGAAGAATGCAAAAATCTCTTTTTTTTGTATATCCAGGGGGCCAGGGCCACATAAATTAGGGCTGAATAAGTAGTAGATGACCCCACCTATCCACCATTTTCGTATGTTCAACGTTCTGAAAAACACCCTGTAGATACCAGTTTGGTAAACCATACCTGAAAGATGTGTTTAATTTCAAATTGAAGCTATATTTTTTTAAATATATTTTGGCTGCTGAATGGGCCTGCTCTTGACCTACATTACGCCTGATGGAAAGCGAATAAATTATTTATTGACGTGTCCACGGAAAATAACTTAATCTTCTTTGCTATTTTAGCAAACTTCCCGACATCCATAAAAAAATCAAACTGTGATTTGTTTCTAGTGTATCTTTTAGTGACATCTAATAAATAAAGCAAACTTTCAAAGTATCAAACACCTTACGTATAAGCACACTCCAAATAATTAATTACTTATCTTCCTTATCAAAACCTGCTTAACGAGACGTGGGACATCGCCACAAAGAATGCCACTTTTACAGCAATTCCGATGACTGTGTGTCTGAATAAGGATGCAGACAAACTTTCACTGGCGGTTTTTTTTTAGATTCTGATAGACATTTTATTTAGGGGCTTCGCGTACAAACAGCTGTGATATACTATAGAGAGAATTTCTCCTTCTTGCGGCCCGGAGTCTAGGTTTGTGCTCAATTCATCATTGTACTCTTACCCTTATCCCAATTTATTTAGGGTCCTTATTTCAATACTTCTCTATTAGTCGGCATCTATACACCGTGACATTTTAGTCGTCTTACAACTGCAGCCCACTTCATGTATCCAATGACTACTAATCATTTATTTAAAAAAAAATGATATTTTTGAACATTGGCATAATTTAAAAAAATATGTCATCCATTAAAACGCATGACGTAGTTTGAAACACCCTGCTATGGAGATGGAATTAATGATGGAATGTAAAAGTAGGTAGGTAGATATCTTCTACCGTTTGATACGTAAACATTACTAACAGGAAGGGCTTTTCATAATTCTAAAGCATTATTTATTTTTCTTTGTACCTATTATCTTAATTAATGGTAACAATGTTTTAATCGCGCCTAGAGGTATTTTATGACGGATACATTGAGTGGACCACCTATGTAAGACGACTAAAATGTCACAGTGTATAGTCATTCCTTTTCTAGCCATTGAATTTTAATTTATTAATAAAACTTTGTGCACAGTAAAAGTACAAAAGCACCCATATAACAATAGGCTGGTACATCACTGGTGAAATGTGGGTGTACTCTGTTTTTTACCTGTGCCTGCTCCTTTGAGGAATACAGGTGTCATGTTATTTTATGTCTAACTAGCTTTTACCAGCGGCTTCCCCCTAGTGAAGGTCGATAATTACCCCACGGGAACATACTACCGGGATGCATATTACCCTATGTGTTAATCCAGGCTATAATCTATCGGTGTGCTAAATTTCATCCAAATTCGTTCGGACATTTTTAGGTGATTGACTAACAAACATCTAAATAAACAAACTTTCACATTTATAATATTAGTAGGATATACAACCTGAAATCGCGAAAATAAAATCAGCTGTTCCTTACATTTTGACGAGTTATGCAAACATAAATGTAGGGGACAGCTGATTTTTTTTCGCGATTTCAGGTTTGGTCCCATAGTAAAAGTTGTTCGTAATGATGAGTACAATGACCCCTTATGAGGTTAACGGTGATTAAAATTACACCTTGTATACATAAATAGTAGGGTAGAATGCCTACTGCTTCGAGGAATACATATGTCATGTTATATTTTGTTAAATTTATTAAGGTTTATTTCAGTATTCGAGTTTTATGAATAAATTAATTATTTATTAAGTTTTCAAACAGTTTTAAGTCACAGAATATCTTGGAAAAAAATAATGTCATACAGTAGAATTATCAACACTCGCTTTATATCGCCTTCACTCGCTTCGCATTAAAAATGTCTCCTTACATTTATGGTATGAGAACGGCTTTGTCCATGGTCAGCGGCCTTATGACAGACAGTTCTTTGTTATGTATAAGTATAATATTATTATAACCAAAATCTCTCAGCACAAAATGTTGGTGAAAAGTTTATTCACAATTGGCTTGCTCATTCTTTAAAATATGTAAGTTTAATCGTATCTAGGTAATATAACTTGTAAGTAATGTAAGTTGCTTGTCATGAATAGAATGTTATTTCATGAGCTTTGGTTATTTATATTCTTGTAATATTTTGATAATATCTTGTTATTGTAACCCATTGCATAATTCAAATAAAATAGTAACGAAGTCAAAACTGTACCTTCAATATTTTTGAAAAAAGACTGCTATTAAGTGTGTACATTTTAAATTACAAATAATTAGTATTTCCATTGGTTGTCATTAACTGAATTGATCTAGCTAGTTGTATTGTAAACATGACATTTTTGTTGTTAGCCTATATTGTGTCTCACTGTCGGGCAAAGGCCTACCTCAACCTCTCTGACTTGTGCGATCTCTGACTATGTTGGCCCTGCAAACCTTATCAGTTCGTCACACCATCTTCGCCATCGGGTTGACCATGTTTAGTCATGTGACTAAATATGACTACAAAGTGTAGAGTAATGGAATTTAATTTTTATTATGAAAAATAAGTTGAAATATGATGTAGCTTATGACAACGTCAAAGGTCGATGAGTGACTGAATTGACCCATCAGTATGCACTTTGAAAACGGGTCTTGGCTGGGACGATAAACACGATGCAGAAGGTGGAGAACCTGCAGTGGTGTTGAGGCACAACTTGGGAGAGATTTGTTTTGCAGTGGACTGTCACAGACTAAGTTGATAACTCAATTTAATATGTTTGCTTGGGTTATATTGAGTTATCAACTCAGCCTAACTACTAAGATACATGTTTATATCTCTAAGCAGTTGAAACAACTAAGACTTTTTGAAATACGCCATTAGAAGCATATTCTCTCGAAAATATTAACTATTACATAAATAGCAATCACTATTTTCTTTAGCTTGATGTCATAAATATCTAATATTCTTTCGTTTATAATATCAATGTCTGCCTAACCACCGAGACTGAAACAATATGCTATACTGAAGTCATTAATACTAAATGAAACATAGTTTTTTGTACTTTCTGTATAATTTCTCTTCGGCTAATGAGTAACGACTTGCATTGTCTTAGTCGTGTCTTGGTTACCTGCCTCTCTGTCAGTGACGACTGTATTATTGTTACGTAATAATAATACAGTTATTATTATGTATGTATTATTACAGTTTTATACGTAAGTATGGTAATGTTAATTACTTTTGTTTGGCTGGAGTGAGTAGAGAATTTTGTTCGAGTTAAATTATGTAAATAACTGTTTCTATTTTTAAGATTGCATCCAGTAAAGAATCTTAAAAATTACTAAAATTTTTGGTATAAAATATAATATGTTCCTTACTTTTAAAATTACATATCAGAAATGTTTTACAATGCTTTTATATTAGAACCCAGTGCATCTATGTATTTCGTTCGAACTAAATCTGAATAAAACTAGATTCTGTACATGCTCAGGAAAAATGAAAGTATTGGCCAGTTTTTCTTCATAATAACATGCAAATACTTGGTAAAACAAGCCACTTCCTTTAGTGCATAAGGCACGGAGTAATTAGTGAAGTGTAAGTGGCAAAAAGTGAAGTAATTTCTGTTATTGAAATAGCACTGTTTGTGTTAAAACTCCGATCAATAATATCCAATGTATTCTTGGGAGAGGCCTATTTTTAGCAGTATTTTATTTGATAAAGATGATGAAGAAAATAATTCACAATTTGGTAATCAGTCTGTTAGTTTTATCAGTATCACTTTGAAGAAAATCTCCAGGAACTGATGAGTTACAACACGATTAAACACTTCAAATTAATTGGTGACCTTAATTAAGTCAACATATTAGACAACGTTTTATCTCTATCAAGTAACTCTTCGCACGGTTTTAACGACTTCATAGAACATCGATATTTCTTTAGTACCTATACATAATCAGCCTATAATATTCACACTTCTGGGATACAGGCCTCCTCTCTGTTAGAGGGAGAGAGCCTTAGTCCATACATACGTTAAACATGAATATATTATACACATACACCTTCCAGAAGAAATTCTCTAAATGATAGTGAAAACCACATCAAAATCCTTTGCGTTGTTTAGAAAAACAGCACGATTTCATAGACAGACGCGAAAAGAAAATTTAATTTGTAGTTTGTGAGGCATATCTGTCTTGAACTATCCTCATTCCTAACATCGACGTTAATTTATAATATGTATAGATCTATCTTCCTTGATCTATCTTCATTCCGCAAGTTTCTACTCACCTTTTTAGTAGAAGCAGAGACAAAAGCATGCCACTATCAAACCGTGTCACCAGTCAATTCGTGCTCACTTCCAGTATGGTAAATTGTTACAAAATATGTTCTAAAGCATTATACATAACATAATATCCTCGATATTACTATCTGTTGGCTGATGGTGTGGTGGCACGCGAGAGGTAGCGATCTTGAGACGATTATAGTAGACGAGTTTTTCGATGTAAATCTTTTACTAGGTACGTAGTTTTTTGATGGATGGAATAAGTGTTTATTCAAACATTTTTTTGAACAAATAGACAGTGTACTTTCGATGCCCAACGATTCTTTCCCTTCTTTTTTCTATATAGGGTGGCAGGTTACTATGAATACCAAACACGGTTCTGGACATCCTTGCTGTAACTGTAACCATACATTTTGACCCGCGTTGGTATTGATTTTTTTTTGGAAAACAGCAGATTTTTTTAATAATATTTTAACGCAGGAAATCCAGATACATGTACTAAATCTATGGTAACAGGCTGTGGGTTGATATCCTTGCCATGGCCACCTTGTATTTGTAAGTGTTTTTTTTATGACACAGGATAAGGAAAATAAACACAACGCTGAATAAGAATTTATTTGAAATATTTCTTATTGTGTATGATTGACATACTTACAAAAATATTGTAATATGTTTAATCGAAAGTAGAAACCTATAGGAGTAGTGTAATCGACTGGCAGAAACTGTACTGAACAAAATCAAAATTTGTTCAGTAGTTTCTGAGATAAACTCAAATAGACAAATGTGCTTTTATTTTTTGATGTCTGACATCGTTGAAGCACGCCGGAGGCAGCGATTTGGATGTGATAAGAAAACAACGTGTCTTTTATCGACTTTATCTTATGTGATCTTGATTCTTGTAATTTTTATGTTCGAAGTGCTGTTAAATTACTTCTTGGTTAAGGTATAAATGGACTTGTTGGGATAAAATGGGTTTATCTACGGATTCGTTTTTTCCCGCGTCTTCGCCCGCGTGGATTTCAAAAATATCCCACGGGAACGTACAACCGGGATTTAAAGTACCCTCTGTGATAATTAAAGCTATAAACTATTTGTGTGCCAAATTTCACCCAAATCTGTTCTATGTTTTCGGCATCAGACTCGTTCCGACACCTCGTAACAATTTAGTTTTTCAAAAATATCTATAAAATATACAGTTTTCACCTCGTTACTATTTTATTATAGTAAGTACATATATATTTATCTGATTAATTCCTAAGAACCTGTCAATATTTTTTTTATGAAAATCATATGGTAATATTAAGTAGTAATGCAGTAATACACTAGTAGGTATAGGTACACTTTAGTTTTCAGCGTGTGTATTATAAAGAAAGAATGAACTCAAATACATACATACATTAACTCACGCCTATTTCCCACGCGAGTAGGCAGAAACAATAGAACGCCACTAGCTACGATCCTTACATACTCCATAAACTCAAAAATTCGTTAAAATTCTTTATTTTATGGTAAACCAAAATAACTAAGAAACCACAAAAATTTCAAGCAGAAAAATAAGACAATACTTTTGGTATATTACGTATGCCGCTCTTTCTACAACATTTTAATGTTGTAGAAAGAGCGGCATACCACCTTTCTTTTAATTAATCTTTACAATAAATATTTATCATCAAAAACGAACGATTAACATGCAAAATATAAATCGAGACTCAATATAAACACACTAGTGAAATGTTTGCCGGTAGCCGCACTCACGCACTCACTTTCTATATCGAGCGATTTAAAATCGATAATATGGAATGTCGCTTTTTTTATCGAAACTCGTCATTACACTTATAAAAGTTGTGTGTAGCTGAATAAATAGATCTAATGAATGAAATCGAAAGCATTGTGGTTTGTTTTTTTTTGTTGCTTTCATAGGATTTTTTATTGATTTAATAATATAACTTTTTCATTATTTAACACAAATAAATATTTGCACAAGGTGCTAAATTAAATAAGTAACTAACTATACAAATAAAAACAAAAAGACACTGGTTTTGGAATAGATTATCGTTGTTTTTTTCTTCGTTTCAGATTTTATTTAGGGTGACGTGAGATTTCTCGATTTAATTCACGTAATAAAGACAATACGCATATAAAAAAACAAAAGCTGTTTCTAAAAATTTAACAAAAATCAAAACAATGCATTATCAATCAGATATCAAAATTAATGAAAGAATTACCTATTTAAATAATCATGATACTCTACTAGATTCATTTAAGCATTTTGTTTATTTATTTAAACTTCTCGCACACAAGAAAAGTAAAATGACGGATTTTTTGTTCATTCCTTGCAAAGTAAAGTCAAACTATACATAACTATATAAATATGTAGTCGTTTCTAAAAAATAATCTACGTATTTTTTACTTTGTAAGTAGACAAAGAAAACTACACAGAACGCATAGGTATTTACTTAAAAATATTTCAACCGTGTTACATTTTTGTTAATGAACGCGATTCAGCCTAGATTTAGATCAAAACAGATCTAATCTTGCGCAATCCTCGCAGTTGTTTCAAAAACGAAAATATTTGGCATTGGTCATAATTGGCTGCAAGGTCCGAACATTGTCGAGTGCTACCATTTGCTACCAATGCTACCATTTCGGCAAATGGCGGCACCAACAGTACGATTAGATCTAATTCTTGACCAACGACATTTGAGTCGTGAAACAGCTGCTTTGGATCCGGGTAATTGTATTGGTAACTGAAGGTGCGTTTAGATTCGGTAGAGTAAGTAGGCTAGTACTGGTTTCATACAACTAGCTTAATGTATTATCTTTATTTATTTTGGTAGTGTATTAAAGCTACTGTTACGACGATTCAGGAACGTTTAAATTAGATATGCAATTATTGTATTTACCGTTCTTACGAGACTGCTGTCTCACTCTTCCAGTGTAAACACGTTCTAATTGTATTGAAATGGAATTAATTGACTTTGTATTTAGTTTTTGTCTTTGATTGACGTAATTTTTTCAGTGTTTTCCGTCTTTTAGTAGGTAAACATAATGCCCTGAATCTTATGAGATCAGACTAAATTAAGGTTGAAAGAATATTCTAGCATTTTTCAGCAAGAAAACAAGTACACCATGCTTTTAAATTTAGCTGTCAATTATTTAACAGGTGCTTTTAAAGTAAGGTAATAAATTCTGTGCTAGATAATAAATGTTATTGCATTCTGTGCTACATACTACATTGTAACATTGTATGTATCGTAAATATTGTGGAAGTAGGTACCTACATAATACATTCACGAAACTAAGATTAGATTTTCCGGAGTTACGTTTTGTCTGTTTTCGATTTCTAGCAAAAGTTGTGCGGATGTAAGACAGGCGTGTTAAAAGGAAATTACTTTTAATAGCGAATAGAAAGGTAGACTTATTGTACGTTGATTAAAACAATATTTAATTATCTCAGAAGTGAAATGTCGCAACGCAGAGCACTGATATAGGGTACCACCGTTTACTTTCATAAAACAAGTTTCTGCACAAGCCTCACTTGGCAAAATGTTACCGAAACATATCATTATGAATTATTTTACATGCCGTACAAGTTTTTACGTGTAAAATGATTTATTTTATGAATCAAATTAAAGTATCTAGATATCAGCTCGGACAGTGCTCAGTCGTGACTGCAGCCACACTCATGGTCGAGACTTTAGAAAGCGCAAGATTTATCATTGACTCACTACTAAAATAATTACGCGAAATTTTAAGATGTGAAACTCACCTTTCAGTAATATTTAACTGTCTTCAACTTCAATTTGTTGTAAAAAAGCACTGATTAATTTATTACGTGGAATTCACCATTATTCCATGTCACTTGTCGAAAACACCGAAACCACCTTCACTGTCAAGTTAGAAAATAAAAACTTTTTACACAACACGCACTTCCCGCCAAAAATCTACATTATTCGAAAAATTCGAATCGATAGATCGATTTCCGTATCAGTCGATAGATGTCAACGTCCTCGACGCAATCCGGACACTGGCGGCAAGTGTCGCCGTCAGTTCGGACTTTACGCGCCAGTGCACATAGATTGCAATGAACAAAAATAATTATTTCGATTATTCGAACGTTGTTTATGATGTTTGAATTTGTGGCGGGAAGCGTGTGTTACGTTGCAAGCGTGCGTTCGAAAATATGCGCGGAGACCGGACGGTGCGCCAATAGCGACTGCGGTCACTGCTGCTCTCGCGACACTCTCTGCCCACCAGTGGCCGCATGTGTAAATGTTAATCCGTGATACTATTTAGTTTAACCGATAAACGTTGAGCCGTTACATTCGCTACTACAACCCCTCTACCGTTGAATTTTTGCTGCACCTTGTACTTTAAACAGCTCAATAGATTTTGGTCGGTGTCTCAAATGGAGATAGGCCAGTTTGCTCGGACAAAGCTCGCTTTCAGCCGTGATTTTTCAGTCTAGTTTCAAAAATGAAAGCTGACATACTTAATTGTTTTGTGAAAATATTTTACATGCTAGCCACATCCTTGGTTACGTAAACAATGGGTAAGCATGTTTGGACATGGTATTATAGGAACGACAAAGCGTTCATACATAACCGCGTTAACCTAAATTTGAAAAAAATACGTCTTTTGCTCTAAAATTCTTCTATTTCGTACTAACAATATTACTTACTTGCTTTTCATGTTGAATACTTCAAATAGTATTTTTTAAACTGTCGCAGAATATGAATAGGAATTTGAAAGTGCATAACTGAAAATATAAATAACTGGCTGCGCTTAGGCTTCCCAGGCTTCCTTTTATAATGTAGGCGAGCACTAAGAACGACGGAAATTTCACCCTAGACGGTAAAACGGGGAGCATATGTTTGTATCTACAGACCTGTCAAATTTCTTTGATAGTTTTACAACTTTATTACAATAAAATAAGGTTCATGTTCAATTGGGAAAATAATGGGATAGTTTGGAATAGCTTTATGTCAGCTGGCGTCTGTACGTTTATCATCTTTTTTGTACTGTATTTAATGTTCCAACAAAATACCTTCCGACATATTGCAATTAAATGCAGGAAAACATCGAAACTGATATGAAACTATGTGAAATATTATAAACTAGCTTTTGTCAGCGGCTTCGCCCGCGTATAGGTCGAAAACTATCCCACAGGAACATAGTACCGGGATAAAAAATATCCTATGTGTTATTCCAGGTTACAGACTACCTGTCTGCCAAATTTCATTCAAATTTGTTCAGCCGTTTTTGCGTGAAAGAGTAACAAACATCCATCCATACTTACAAACTTTCGCGTTTATAATATTACTAGCTGACCCGGCAAACGTTGTTTTGCCTTATACATTATTTAGGGTGAACAACCCTTATCACTTAGGGGTATGGAAAACAGATAGTAGCCGATTCTCAGACCTACTAAATACGCATATAAAATTTGGTAAAAATCGGTAAAGCCGTTTCGGAGGAGTACGGTAACTAACATTGTGACATGGAAATTTTATATATTAGATGAGGATTAAAGGATCATATCTAAGACTAACCGCCCCCCCTCCCCTTTTACCAGCATAAGTCTCAATTCCGAGGGAATATCGGGATAGAAGTAGATACCTATCCTATATTCTAATTCAGGTCATGCCCAAATCCGCTCAGCGCGTTGTAGCGTGAAAGGTTATCAAACAAAAATTCAGAAAAATATAATCTTTTCTCTATTTTAGTTTAGATTAGAGGATAAGCTGATCAGCAATCTGAGCATCCTGAGGGCAAAACGCCGGGGCGTAACTACGCTGCCTCGAGAAATCGCGGCAAAGTGAACGGAGCTTCAGCGGGATCTCATTGCGCCATGGAGAGTGTGATTCTCCCAACCCAGTGCTGGGCACGCCACAATTGCAGCGGAAAATCCTTTCTTTGAAGAGTGACTGTAGAGGCGCCACGGCGTCCTCACCTTCTGCCTTACGTAGATCCTCACCGAACACGGCTGCTTCGAAAGGTTCCTGTTCCGGATCAGGCGGGAGGAAACGCCCGAGTATCACCATTGTGTGGATCGCCTGAAGGACACGGTGGAGCATACGGTGGAGGTCTGCCCTGCTCGGGCGGAGCACCGCTGTGACCACGCGGAGGCGATCGGCGGCGGCGATCTCTCGCGTCCGGCCCTGCTCCAGGCCATGGTACGGAACGAGAGTGCATGGGAAGCCGTCACCGGTGGCCTCCTGCGAAGCAATAATGGATGGAGGAGGCGAAAAGCGTGAGGGAGAGGCAATCTTTGCGCCGTCGCGCCCCTAGCCACCGTAGGAGACGGCCTGGGCGTCGGGAGTCTATAGCAGAATCCCGGCCCTCGTAGGAGCGGCCATAAGTCATAAGTTATTTATTTCATAACAAAAAACATTGTGTTGAAAATTGAAAATTACATTAATGAGAGCAATAGTAAAATAAATTATAAAAACATTGAGTACATTCATATTTAAAATTAATTACGCATTTAAAATATAACACCAACAAATCATTGATTTAAAAAAAAGATCATCGACGACGAGCAATACGTAGCTCGCCGTCCAGTAAGGGCCAGGCTCGGGTCGACGACGCGTTGTGTTCCACGCGCTCCTCAAAGAAATGTCAGCAATAATAGAAGGGTTCCGCTGCGGCCTTTTTCAATTAGCTCTATCTCTGTTCTTCGGCAACTTTGGTACTTTTTGCCATTGTATGAAATAGAGTACTCATAATAAGCTATAATTTGAGATATAATTCAATTCTGTTGGACTTGACCGTCATCGTTTATTAAAACATGTTTTGCAAAATTTAACTGACTTCCATCGTCCCGTACTTTTCTTCTGATACAATGAAATGAGCCTTACACGATACAAAATCGAATAGCAATTAAAATATTGGTGGATTTCACCAATTCTGATGGACAACCCACATTTGACCAAAAAAGTTAATATGCACAAATTGTTTTCGGCGCCCTGTCCTTCCGTCCTCGCCGTTACGGCCCGCCACTACGTCCCGATCCTTGTCCACCCCGACCCTTGCTCGAGCCAGCCCGTGCCATTGAGCCTGTAGCTTTTCGTCCCTAAATAATAAATCCTTCCGATCCAGCCTGTCCCTTGCTGACCTCTTCCAGTGACGCCTTAAGCCGAGGTCCGTACCCCTTGCTGCCCTGCCTAGAAGCCTTTATTTAACGAAGCAGCCACAAGCAAGTCCGGTGGTTAAGCAGCCTATTTAAAAAAAAACCTGTTTTCAAAAATAGACCCTAAACAGGATAAAAAAGGGTTATCTCCTGATTTGTTAAGAACATCTGTGTAGGATCTGGGTGTCCCGAGGGTTTCTGTCAAACTCAAACTCAAAGCATTTATTTCAATTAAACCATTTACAGGCACTTTTGAATTGTCGAAAAGTCGATCAGTTGGAAAGTTGAAGCTAGTTGCCCATTCCAAAACGTAGATCTCTATGGAGAAGAACGGGCAAGAAACTCCACGGACACTCTTTTAAAATCAAGTTGAAATATTACAAAATCTTGGAAACATTATTCTTGTTGCTTCTGTATGTGAGAACAATGTAAAAAAAAATATTATAAGCAATTCTAAATACAAGATAAATTAAGTCCTGGAAGTTAGGAGATGACCTGTCTCAACCGACAGCGCCCGTTCACGAACTTGACGCGTGGATCAGCACCATCCAGCTCAACCATGTCTTAATCTGGGTGACGCTTGTGCATTCAAAGAGCACATGCGCAACGGTTTCCTCAGCATCTGTACAAGCACTGCATAGAAGACTGTCCGTTATGCCCATTCTGTAGAAGTGTTTGTTTAGCGAGCAGTATCCCATAATGCTCCTCGTACCAAGGCGCAGGCCGATCCTGTCCAGGCGTAGCAAACGTCTGGTTAGCCTGCTATCCAATGGTAGTATAGCTTTCCAGGACTGCCCGGGGTCGAGGTCCATCATGTTTTCGTTTGTGTGTGGGTGAAATCGAAATGTAGCCACCTGTGAATCTGGTTGAAGGGGATGGGCACGATAGGTTCGGGTCCACAGACTGACGCGCTAGGTGTCTTTCTAGCCAGTTCGTCTACTGCGTGGTTTCCTAGTGCTCCGCTATGTCCTTTGCCAAAAGCTAGTTAACTATAAGTCTAGCCGGTCTATTCTGTAAAAAACTTACCGTAAAAGAGTTGGTGACGTGAGCAATGAATAGTGTCAATCCATAACATCAACTGGAATGACAGCTCACTTCACACAGAGATTTTTGCAGACTATTCTGTAAAAATCCGACATTTACATACCACGCGTCCTCCGTGCCTCAGAAAGCACATTAAACTGTTGAACCCGGCTGTTATTTCTGTGTGAATGACATTCGTTACGGGTCGTGGATTGTGGAGGTTAAATAAGCAGTCGCTCCAGCTAAAACTTTTTCCAAAAAAAAAAAACAACCGAATTCCGATAAAACACTATTACTTTAATTTCGGAAGGCGCTGACTTCGGATATGTATTTTAATTTTTGTCACCGCCTTCCGAAATTAAAGTTATTTTTCACTATGTAGTGTTTTTTCGGAAGTCGGTTGTTTTTTTTTTTGGAAAAAAAAATATTTTTCACTTTTTAGTTATAGTACCTACCCCATTCATTCGAAATTTCATCATCCTTGGGGTCAAAACAATGCATATTTATGCGATAGCAGCAATCGCGGTTTATTTACTGTTATTTTTTGAAGAGTTCCGATGTCTGTCTCCGAAACGCATTATCAGATCTATATGAAATTGAAATGGCACCACACGGGAAGTGCCAGCTTTCAAATAAAAAAATCATCAAAATCGGTTCACCCAGTCGAAAGTTATGAGGTAACAAACATTAAAAAAATACAGTAGAATTAAGAACCTCCTCCTTTTTTTGAAATCGGTTAAAAATACTGGTATTCTACTGTATTCGGTTAGAATAGAAGCTGTAACGTAGTAAAAGGCTAGACAGATGATGACCTTTTTTTTTTAAAAAAAAAAAACGTTGCCCCACACTAGGAATTACTCCTGTATTGTGGGTGCGTTTACAAACATTTAAATTCACATACACAAACAGCCAGACCCGGAACAACTACTTGTAGGTCATACAAATATTTGTTCCGTGCGGGAATCGAACCCGCTACACGCAGCACAGCAGTCAATCGCTTAACCACTGCGCCAACCGTGCTGTCACCTTAATTACCATGGGATACCATTTTTTTTATGGTGTGCCTGCAGGTCAAAGGCCCCATTCTGTTTCGCAATTTGAGCCCAATGCTCTAAGCAAGAACCCAACTCGTCACGCCAACCTGGATACCACAGCTGTAAAATTGTGCGTCATGGGATAGATGAACGGTTTCAGGAAACATTTCCGAATATTGCATAACACTTTGAGCGGAGCAACGTTATAATAAGTAAAATTTTATAAACGTTAATCGACACAACGTTTAAGCAAGTCAGCAAAAGATATGTCTTTCTTTAAAGAACGTGTATTAAATGGCTGTGGCATACACGAATTTCTTCAAGCTACGTTATCGCGCCGTATAACTTAAAATTTTTGGACTGCTAGCGCCACTCCACCTTAGTTTTTTTGTAAGGCTACTCACACACATACATTCTAATTCGCAAATGAGCTCACCTGAGCTTAAAACGTCGACGTGTAGTAACGATTGTGTCACATTTCAAATTATCTTTATTTGTATGAAAAGCAGAACGTCACTCATTCGTTTGCTGTGCCCGCGACTTCATCCGCGTGGATTTTTTATTTATTTCATTGCTGCACAGCTCCTATTAGTTGCAGCGTGATGTTATACAGGGTGTCCAAGAACCTGGCGTCCAACTGGATTCCCACGATGCCCCAAGTTCTAACAGTACTCAGAAAAATATTTTAAAAAATCCACCCCATGTACTTACAGAATTATACTGATTTAAAAAAAAAAGGGGAAATGAGCACCCTGTGACATACTTTTGAATGCTGTGACTGCTAATGCTGATAATTTCGATATTTCTTGGAGGTTTTGTAATCTAGGGTATTGCTGTGTCTAAATAGAATGTAAAAATAAAGTACTTATTGTACCATTTTAAAATAAAATATTATTTTAACTAAAGGTGATATGGAAAACTATTGAATTTCGCAACTTTGACCGACTGTAGTGTAAAAAAAATGTACCAAAATAGTATGGCAAGTGACGTCAAATTTTGACGCGTTTATTCCTCTTTTTAAAAAGGTATAATACTTACACATTAATTTGAAAAAAAAAATTTTGATAATAGTTTTACTCAACAACCCAATTTTTACGATGTCTTACAGAATTCTTAGAAAGAAAAATTTACGACGAATTGAATCTAACCTCTAAAGAATTACTATTGTATGCTCATAAAAATAACAACAGGCCTCTCAAAAAACAGGTTAGACCGTAAGGGACGGTATGTGCATGCATCTCACCATAGTGATTCGTTATTACAACATGAGGGAGCAAGACAGAAACTATCTTTGCGATTTGCTGGTTCTTCTTTATGGTACCCCATTATTCAGGTAAGAGTGAGGGAGAAAAAGGTTAGAGGTGCGAGTGAGATAGATAGTGACGCTATCTGGGATCGTGCTATTTAGGATAACAGTACGGTCAGTACGCGTCACTGCCTCCTGCCGTTACTACGCACCTCTCTCTTATTGTTACCATTGATCACGTACTACGATTTAAAGCTTTGTTTATTGGACTCGATCACTCTTTGTGCTCTGGACTTTGAAACGAACTCTTTACGACGACCTTTGCCTGTGTTTGGACAGTTTGTGTTTTGTGTGTGCTACCATGGCGACCTACACTCCGCAAGAATACGCAAATATGCACTACATTTATGGAGAATGTAGAGGTAATGGACGAGCTGCAGCGAGACTTTACAGAGAAAGGTATCCGAGGGCTACGCGATATCCCGACCATCGAGTTTTCATTAATGTGCACAGATCACTATGTGACGGGCGGTTCCCCAATCAAGTAGCTGGTGAAGGACGACCCGTAAATGACTTCATACGCGATGAAGTTTTAGAGGCGGTGTCGGCAAATCCAAGCATCTCTGTGCGAGGAATAGAAGCTGATACGGGGATACCGAAGAGCACAGCACACAGTATTCTCCAAAAAGAAGAATATCATCCGTACCACGTACAGCGAGTGCAAAGTCTTTTACCTCGAGACTATCCGAGCCGAGTCGCGTTTTGTGAAACAATCCTGCAAAAACATCGAGAAGACGAAAACTTTATCGACAAAATTTTGTGGTCAGATGAATCAACATTTAAGAAGGATGGCTACATGAACCTACACAACTTGCACGAGTGGCATGTGGAAAATCCGCACTTGATGCGAGAAGATAGATCCCAGTACCGGTTCAAAGTGAACATGTGGACCGGTATTCTCTGTGGGAATATTATTGGTCCATTTGAGATGCCCGAGAATTTGACTGGCGAATCATATTTAAATTTTCTTCAAAATGATTTGCCAAACTTACTAGAAGAGACCCCACCAGATATGTGGTTCCAACACGACGGCTGTCCAGCACATTTTCGCGTATCCGTTAGAGAGTTTTTGGACGAGCAATACCCGAACAGGTGGATTGGGCGATCAGGAACAATCCCGTGGCCAGCCCGCTCACCTGACTTAAATCCGCTGGATTTTTTTTTCTGGGGAACTATGAAGGAGCTCGTTTATGCGAAGCCCATTAATGACATCGCTGACCTTCGTGAGAAGATAACACAAGCAGTGCAGGTGATACGTCAAAAAAGTTACTCGCGAAACATAAAGCGGTCCTTTTTAAGGAGAGTGAGAGCTTGTATTGCCGCGGGTGGTCAACATTTTGAACATTTATTGTAATAAAATATCTTTAAACTAACATTCTTTGCTTTTATTCTACTGGGAACCCATCTACCTGTGTGTATTTCCTTCTTGCTCACTCTTGGAACCGAAGTAAATAATAGTAGTAACATAACAGTTTCTAAGATAAGAAAGGGTCCGACAGTTACCGTTACTAGGTAGGCACTTCGTAAAAATTGGGTTGTTGAGTAAAAATATTATCAAAATTTTTTTTTTCAAATTAATGTGTAAGTATTATACCTTTTTAAAAAGAGGAATAAACGCGTCAAAATTTGACGTCACTTGCCATACTATTTTGGTACATTTTTTTTACACTACAGTCGGTCAAAGTTGCGAAATTCAATAGTTTTCCATATCACCTTTAGTTAAAATAATATTTTATTTTAAAATGGTACAATAAGTACTTTATTTTTACATTCTATTTAGACACAGCAATACCCTAGATTACAAAACCTCCAAGAAATATCGAAATTATCAGCATTAGCAGTCACAGCATTCAAAAGTATGTCACAGGGTGCTCATTTCCCCTTTTTTTTTTAAATCAGTATAATTCTGTAAGTACATGGGGTGGATTTTTTAAAATATTTTTCTGAGTACTGTTAGAACTTGGGGCATCGTGGGAATCCAGTTGGACGCCAGGTTCTTGGACACCCTGTATATAGCCTATGTCACTCAGTAAAGATGTAGCTTTGTAACGGTGAAAGAATTTTTGAAATCAGCCCAGTAGTTTTTGAGTTTATTCGTAACAAACATATCAAAATACGCAGGTTTCCTCTTTATAATATTTTAGTATAGATGTATATCAGAAGATTTTTTCTAAAATAAAAGTAGCCTAAGTTACTCCTTATTACATCAGCTACCTGCCAGTGAAAGTCCCGTCAAAAACGGTCGATCCATTTCAGAGATTAGCGGGAACAAACAGACAGACAGACCGACAGACAGGCAAAAATTGAAAAAATGTTATTTTGGTATATGGACCGTATATATATTCATATATGCATGTCGCAAAAAGCGGTTATTTTAATATTACAATCAGACACTCCAATTTTATTTATATGTGTAGATGTATAGATGAGAAAATAGTGCACCGCGCAACAAACATTTGAATAAATGCACAGCTAAAAGTGATAAGCATATTCTAATAAGAATTATTAATACAAGTTTACCGCCGCGCCGCTTCTGTATAGTTTTTCTTATTTTAATCATAAGTACCTATATGTTATATGGAAAAGGGAGAAAGAGAGAAATAAATTTTACTTGCTCGAAAATGTGTATACACCGTGACATTTTAGTCGTCTTACAACGGCAGCCCACTTCATGTATCCAATGACTACTAATCATTTATTAAAAAAAAAAAGATATTTTTGAACATTTGCATAATTTAAAAAATGAAAATATCATTCACTAAGACGCATGACGTAGTTTAAAACACACTGTTATGGAGATGAAATTAATTATAGAATGTAATGGTATGTAGGTAGATATCTTCTACCATTTGATACGTAATCATTATTAAGAGGGAGGGTGTTTCATAATTCTAAAGCATTATTTATTTTTCTTTGTACCTATTATCTTAATTAATGGTAAAAATGTTTAAACCGCGCCTAGAGGTATTTTATGACGGATACATTGAGTGGACCACCTTTGTAAGACGTCTAAAATGTCACGGTGTAAATACAGAATTAAAATAATACATGCATGCAAGATCTTAAAATAAAGAAAATAAAGAGTGACTCACGACATGTCTCCCATTTTTCATGGCGTGCAAATATTTATTATTTTTATTAGGTACAATTATTGGTATTTATTATTTAATATGAATGATTTTTAACTTTTACATTTATACATTCCTCATTTTTTAGGATTCCTCTCCCTTTTCCTAAGAAGACATTTGCCCTGCAGTGGCACAATACAGGCTAGTTAGATTACATTAGATTTATACATTGTTACGTCCATTGTTCTTGTACAAATCAACAAACAAACTGCCAAAGTGCCGTGACTTCATCCTCGATAGGATCAGGGGCGTAGCACTAGAAAATGGCGCCTAAGGCACGCATCACATTTGCGCCCCTTCGTAAATTATCTTCAGGGTCTACACTGAGCAAAGCTAGGTCGCAGAACCTTTTTGACCAATTATAGCCTTCAATAAGGCATTAATTTCAACTTGCTAAAAAATCGCTCTCAACTTGCAATGCTGCAATTTTAAGCAGATTTGTATAGAAATGAGCGAATTTGGAAATACGCTTTCATTCCCATACTGCACAATTCCAGTAGCTCTTCAGATTTCTTAGTTATATCAGAATGAAATATTTATTTATAAAATTTAGAAATTAAAAAATAATTGGTGACTTTTCGCGCCCCCCTTCGATTGGCGCCCAGGGCTCGTGCCCTGGCTGTCCCACCATAGTAACACCTCTGGGTAGGATACAAAAACACCAAGTGTGGGTCGGCCTGGCACACGAAGGAAAGGAACGGTTCCGAACGACAAGGAAAAAAACGCCAGAAAAAAAAACAAGTTTTTTGTATGGATTATTTTTGATTTTTACTGTTTATTTTGTTGTTGTAGCGGCAATAGTATTACAAACTCTGTGAAAATTTTAACTGTCTACTTAAGACGGTTCAAGAGATACAGCCCACTAACAGACAGACAGTGGTTACTAATTACTAATAATAGTTGGCACCCTTTGGGTACGGAAACCTAGAAAAATTATTAATTGCTATATAGTTGTAGGGACCTACAACATATTCATGGAATTCTCTGACTATGCTATGCCTCATTCCTTCCTACCAATTCAAGCTATCTCTGACTTCAGTGATCATGGAGGAACTATAACTTTTCAATATCAAGCCATGAGCAGGTGTAATTCTTTAACTTCTATTACCAACGTTACTTCTAAGTAAGGAAAACTTGATCTGTATCAGTCATTGCAAGTTATGTAGTCGACAAGGAGGTTTGCTCAACTAAATACGAAAGGCGTCTAGTTAAAATTATTTGAACTGGATAGTTTGCTGATTCGCTTTATTAATGCCATAAAAATACGGATTACTTAAAGTGTAGACAGTGTCCAAATGAATGAAATGTAAACAAAAATATCCATCACAGTCGAAACAGTTTTTGGACGAATAAGCATCTTTCAAGTTATAAAACTAATTTTAGAACGTACAAACAACTGTCAATGTAACATCTTTCTGTCGCCGCTAATGACGTCACACGCATATATGTCTATGTCAGAGGTCACCAACATTTTGGGTACTTTAGCTATATTAATACTAATTGAAATGGGTTCATGGACACTTAGACACAGTGACTGAGCGAGTATAAGTTTTAATGATAATACGTCTACAACGTTTACGGTCCCACAAAGTGCTTACTAAAACAAAATGATGATCTACTTATTTCAATATCTTAAAATATTATTACAAAATTGATAATATTGATGGCAAAATATCATTACCAAATCCAATATAAACTTTTTATTAAATATTTTTTAAGTGTTTTTTTTTAGGTGGGAAATCATCAAATAACTTCTCCCGCTCTGGGTGGAGCGGGAGGGCCGTGTCAGACTTTTACTGACTAAAACCCACCCGTGTTCCCTCAGTTGCCTGTGTGCCAGGGGCCGCTGTATCTCTTTCGAATAACCCGCACCCCTGGCAGGCATCGACCCTTGCGGGCCCCATCAGTTGCTGCTGACATCTCTTTAAGGCGCGCGTGAAACACAACGCGCCGTCCACCCGGGCTTGGTCCGTACCGGACAGCGAGCTACCCATTACTCGCCGTGCGCCGCCGTGCCACGGCCCGATACAATAGAAAATCAATTGTGTCTCATTAGCGGGTGGTTGTTTGCAACAAATGCCTCAGCTATAAACAAACTGTTTGACTTGGTGTTGTGCTCTTTTGCGTAAGCATGTTTTTCGATACCTAGGATAATAGGTTTATTACTTGTAACTTGAATGATTTATCTAGGCACTCATTAAAGATGAACATCTTAAAAATGTTTATGACCACTAAACTACTTTACGATACCCATTACGTCACTTTTAGATTTTTAAAGACTTGGGGCCTTGAACCAGTAATTACTCGAATGAGTCGAGCATTAGTTCATCCGGGCTTCAGGGGCCTTTGTTTCATTCACTGTCGCTACACCATGAATCCCTCGAACATCGTTTCCTAAACGAAACAATATTAGTAAGTAAAGATTTCACTTATCCCAATGCAAAAACTTGTAAAGGCCTTGCCCACTCAGCCGTGAACGACGATTCACTGTCGTCGGCACTACTTTTGCCATGAAAACAGTAGATTTTTATAATGCGACGTCTTTTCGCAACAGCCAAAACAGTACTATTATAAGCGTGATATTTTATTATCTTATCGGCGTAGATTATGTACACAAGTGTTGGTTTTGTACCGTGTAATGGGCAACACATTAGTTACCAGCACTCCAATGGGTACCGTCTGATTACTACTGAATACAACGAAAATAATATAACCAACAAACGTATGGAACGTAAGGATTTGACATTGAGTTTCCATAACTTAATCAAACGAGGTACGGTACTGTGTTCTATGTTTGAGTTTGTTTTAATTTTCTTAAATGAGTGCCAGTGTCATTACCAAGTGAGTGATAAAAAGGTTTCAATGGTGAATTTAACGCAGTGACTTGGTGTTAAATGTTTTTTCATTTTATTTTATGTTTATCTGTGATTTTAGAATTGTTACCGACTGTGATTTATTTTTCCTAACTGTGATAATAATTTCATAACCATTTTTCATGATTATTTGTATTAATAATAACTTTAACTATGGATCATAACAATGGGATCTATATTCACCAAACCTTTAAATGAATACTATGAGGAAAATAAAACCTTGAGTCATTCTTTATAAATTCATCCACAGTAAAACGGTAAATATTATTACGATACCTATTTATAATTAAATTCTGTTTGACGTAATTATTTACAACATTATCACTATTTTACACACACTTTGCATAGTTCTATTACTTATGAAAAATTTATGAACTTATTTATTTATTTATGGTTCAATACTTTTCTAACTGCTCAAGTTTTCCTGTTGTTAAAATACAGTTTGAAATATTATCATAAGCTTGAGCAAGTTTCCTGTTAAAAATGCTAAATTGAGCTAAATTATTGTAACAATATTACGTTATATCATTCCTTGTAACAACTGACCATGACATGAAACTGTTTTATCATCTGTCTACGGTGAGATAGTATATTTTTTGTATATAAATTTAAACTCACGCCATCTTCTCGTGGAGGAAGGCAGAAACAACAGAATGCCACCTGCCATCTGTATGCAAAATACACATTTTGACGTGGAGTTGTGTTTCACCAACCCGTATTAATATTACCACTCCTTACAACCTTACAAGATTTTTTTTTATATGTTAAATTTCTTTTGCCTCATTTACATTCACACATGCATGTGGGATGCTAGTACTAAGCACCTGACATTTCTAAATTACCTACCAATAAGGTCACTATATATCGTCCTAGGGTGTCCCCTCTCGGCGTTTCCACTCAGATCTGCCTTGTTTTGTTTACTTTTTTAATTTCCCCCTGAAATACCAATTTTCAGGTTGTCTCTCACTTTGCCAACACTGCTCGACTACAAGCATTGTTATCATACCTTGTTTATAAGCTCTGGACAGATTACTGTAAGACTGTAATCCTCATAAATGATTAACAGAACAGTGATGACATAAGTCCATGTTAAAAACTTTTTAAAGGAATATTTTGATGATAAAACAAATTACCATTCTATCATAAAAAGTATTCCTTGAGTTGGCCCAAATAGCCGTCCCTATCCACCAGTCCAATAAATGCCCACAAGCTAATCCTGGGTTATACTATCTTAATCAGTCAGTAATTTACTGAGAAGCTATTATTTAGTTGCAATTAAATTTCAAATGGGAATAAAATAATTATTCAGTTTTGTAGTAAACAATTTCTAACACTAACAAAGTGAATCCCTTTAATATGCATATTTTATTTATTGTGACACTAAATTCTGTACTGCATCAGGCATTTCTAGTAAGTATCATCTAAGAACACAAATTACCATTCTATCATAAAAGTATTCCTTGAGTTGGCCCAAATAGCCATCCCTACACTCCAGTCCAATAAATGCCCACAAGCTATTATCCATCAGTAATTTACTGCAAAGCCATTTTAGTTGCAATTAAATTTAAAATAGGAATAAAATAATTATTCAGTTTTGCATGTTTATGCATCACAACATGTATACTTAATTTATTGTGATACTAAATAAGCTACTGCATCAGGTATTCCTAGTAGGTATCATCTAAGAACACAAATTACCATTTATAGCGTCTCCTGTCAAGGCATATTAAGTATAATAACTGTTTAGCTTCAAGTGTTCCATCCTGTCATTCAATTATGTAATTCTTAGGGCTCTAGTTACCATATAGTTACCATATAATTGGAATAGTGGATCACACATAACATAGTTTAATATTCTACAGTAGCTTCCGCTGACTCAAAGTAACATCAGCCTTTAATTTAAATGATGTATTCATTTGAACTGTCATTGATTTAATCAATATTATTACTGATGACTTCAAACTCCTTATACGAATAAGTGGACTGGGTGCGGGGAAAACAAATGGGATTTCTGGGAGAAATATGTGGAGGAAATAGGGATATTTGGGCAGAGGTGTGACTGGGGCTTCTGTGTGACGTGTGGGTTTTTTTAAAGGTACCTAGTACTGTGGGGCTGTGTGATTGATATGAATGGTGCTTAGATCACAAGCCAGTAATTTGGGCCAATGAAATTCCGGTTCCGTGATTAGCCTGACTTAGCTGGCTGATGGAAATAAATGTTTGAATCATTTCAGGACCATAGTAAATATTCTAACATGTTATTTAAATTTTACAGATGAACAACTTTACGGGTACACAAACTACGGGATGGATACTCCCACCCCAGTGGGAGATGCCTCGGGCGAATGCCTGCCAGGATTCTTTCAAACCATGGATTCCCTAAGTCCTGGCCTAGACTCGGACTTTGACGAGAGCCTAGCTGTACCTGAGTCACTGTCGGTCATCGAGGCTGACAAAGTTGATAATAAAGAGGGAGGGGGTAGTTCTAGTGGTAAGTTATTTTAATTTCTTTACAAAGAGCCCTTCTTCATCGTCTGTCGGATTTACTACATGGAGAAATTCTCATGGCTCGTATTGTATAATTGTGTAACGGGCTGGTGTCCGCAACTCCACGTCCAAGCGCGTATTTTCCGTACATATCTCATGGCTTACCGCCGCACCGTGGCGAATACAAATGGGTATGTTAGACTTCTGAGGTCCTTCTTCCCACCACTACTAACTGATTCTTTAGTTTGCTGAGCTATCATCATTATTTTGCCCCTATCCGAATTTATTTGGGGCCATCGTAACATATCTTTTTCTTCCAAACTTCCTTAATAAGGTCTATCCACACATATTAGGGTACATATTATATTACACATATCACCGTGCCTTGGACATGGACGTACCGTGCTCCGTCAGGGGTGCAATATTTTTTATGTGAATTCGTTCACACACGTTGTGTGTCCGGGCCTGTGATGGAGCTTTAGTGCCTGCCTTATGTGTGCCACGGCTCTGTCACGTCCTGGGCACGGTCCTGATATCTGTGGATAGACCTTAAGGGACAAGCACTAGGGTAGCGCGCGAAATTCATTTTTTTTTTACGGTTTTCGCAATTTGCAGGTCAGTGTAACGTTATATGTTGACTAAAATATGATTCGCGAATGATTTTTACGTGAAATAGTCATTCAATGAGATTAAATGAACTTAGACGGTATATTACTTATGTACTGATGATTTTAATCCATCATCCATCTACACAAGATAAGTTTTAACCATGAATTCAGCATATCATTGTAGACCCCCCAGCGCAGAAATTCTTCGCCGGTAATACAAAAAAAAATCAGCTGTTCCATACATTTTGCCCGCGTAGGTATTGCACTTTTCAATGAAACAGTCGATTTTTTTTTGTATTACCGACGAAAAATTTCTGCGCTGGGGGGTCTAGAATGATATGCTGAATTCATGGTTATAGTTTGCGCACTGGATAAAAACTTATCCTGTACATTAATACGTGAACCAAAAAAGTTGTACCCCTTTTTACAAAAAATATGCGGACGGAGGAGTATGAAATTGGGTACACTTACTTTTGATATGGAGAAGGAGTGCAGAAAGCTAATATTGCAATATCGCAGTCCACTGCTGGACATAGGCTTCTCCCAGGCTGCGCCACAACACTCTATCCTCCGCCTTCCGTAGCCAGTCTGTCCCACCATTTTAAGGTCGTCGGTCCATCTAGCTGGGGGGCGTCCCACACTACGTTTGCCGATACGCGGTCTCCACTCCAGGACTCGTCTGCACCACCGTCCATCGGTCCTTCGACAAACATGGTCATTCATGGTCATGGTCATTGCATTAAACCAACTTAAAATTTAAATTAATTATGGTCGAATTTCGACCACTGAGCGCCACTTGTTATTATAATTTTGTAAATACTTACGTGTACAGTCCCAAATCTTATTTTGATTGCAAGTTGCAAATACATGACAATAAGACAATTTGGATTTCGCCGGCTTCCTTAGCGCACCCAGTCGTCTCGGTAGTAATGCTGACTATCTTAGCCAATCAGTGACTCTGATTGGTCAAAATCCAGCTACATTACATGACTAGTGGTGGTCCAGTGGTAACGGCCGCGACTTAGGAGTTGTAGGTCGTAGGTTCGAACCCAGAATGTCGCATTTCATCGCCACTGCTCTCAAAACGGTGAAGGAAAACATCGTGAGGAAACCGGCATGTGTGTGGGCTCGCGTGGTGGATTACGGCCCGTTCCCTCTTACCGAGAAGGCCTGTGTCCCAACAGTGGGAACTTTATAGGCTGATAATGCTGCTACATTGATAGAAATACACGGTGCAATTCACTGTATTGTGCATATGATAAAGTTGTTGCAGTAAATCTAAATATGTAATTGTTTACATATTTATCATTTCTTATCAGTCCAAAAATCTTCCGTATTTGACTACAAGAGAAAGATTAAGATTATTTGCTAGATCAGTCTCGCAATCAGTGTTGTCACATTCGAGTCTTTTCGATATAGTCTTGTTACTTATTGTTTGTACTTGATAAAAGTAAAGATACAGTGAAATATTTGTCTTTTTTTATGTAGGTGTACTTTTATTTAATTGTCTTCCAAAATGTAATAAATATGGAACATGCTGTGTAATTAGGATTAATAGTAGGTATTTACAGACCCCAGAAAGTGCTTGTTTATAAGCCCACGATCCGTACGTAAATCACAATTTTCTATTTTCGACGCGCTAAGATGTTGTCCTGTTGAAATCTCCATCCTCAATTCAACACCGAGAGTTCAAAACGCAGTGCGCGAAAAAATCCCGCGGCGATTTTACTACGTCCGTCCATGTGAATGTCGACTAAAGTCTTTTTACATTTTGTGTTGATTCAGCGATGGCAGTTCTCGAACGTAACGTAGACGCTGCTTAAACGTGACATATTTTATATTTGTATACGTTGACGCTGCGTATACGCGACGGCAACGCCAGACATAATGCTTATTGTAATGACACTCTGTTTGTCCTGTATTTCACTTACGTTTACTTGTACTTACATAGAACTGACGTACCTAATTAATTGATTTCTTTCTGATTAGATACGATAAGCATCACACGACCCCAAAGTATGGAGAAAATAATATTCCTATCTATTTTTATCTTGTGATAGTAGCCGGTGTTCTCTGATTCATATAAAAAATGCATAAGTAGATAATATTGAATGCGTCACTTTGGGCTATTTTGATAATAGTTCACCTATATCCTTCTCGAGACATGATAACTAGAGCAAAAAATCAATCTGACTAGCTTTTTCCAACTATGTATATTGGGGTCGGCTTCCAGTCAAACCGGATACGTCTGAATACCAGTATTTTACATGGAGCGACAGCATTTCTGACCCCCACAACCCAGTCACTGGGTAATACAATACCCTTTGGGGAAGATTGGTTGGTCAGACTTTCGGGCTTCTAACTGGCAAAGAGCCACGAACAACAGCCAAAACCAACGGCTTAACGTGCTATCCGAGGCATGGGGGGAGTCTTGGTATTTAAAGATGGTCACCCAACCGCGGCAAGCGTACCGAAACCTGTGGCCCTAATGTGAGTTTCATTTAACCATCTCGATCAAACGCATCGAGCGCGTTCGGCGTTCCAATTGGCCCTGGATTGGTGACGGACCAATCGGAGTGCCGACAGCCTATGGCCTCAGATCGATCAAACCGTGCGGCAGTTATACTTAGCCACAAACCCCTTCCACTTTTAACATAACAACTAGAGCAGTGGAATTATTAACAGCTGTTTCGATGGTTAATACCGGCTCTCTGTCTATCACTGACTTAGTTTCAGTGTTCTTAAAAGGTCACTGCTGGATAGCAGTGGTGGCTCAGTGGTATCGGTTTCGCCTTACGAGTTGTAGGTCGTGATTTCGAACCCAGGCAGGCTAAGTGTATTTAATTTCATCACCACTGCTCTCAAAACGGTGAAGGAAAACATCGTGAGGAAACCGGCATGTCTAAAAACCAAAAATTCGAAGACATGTGACATCTACCAACCCGCACTCGGCCCGTGTGGTGGATTATGGCCCGCTGGGAACGTTATAGGATGATTATGATGAAAAGGTCTAACTGATAAAGCGTTTTAGAATAAAAATCTTTTTTCAAAAAAAATAAACAACCGACTTCCAAAAAAACACTAAAAAGTGAAAAATAACTTTAATTTCGGAAGTCGGTGACTTTGGATATGTATTTTAATTTTTTGTCACCGCCTTCCGAAATTAAAGTTATTTTTCACTTTTTAGTGTTTTTTTGGAAGTCGGTTGTTTATTTTTTTTGAAAAAAGATTTTTATTTTTCACTTTTTAGTGGTTCACATGTGCTTACCCCTTCACAGCGTACCGGCGTGATGTTATGTTATTAACTGGTGTAAACAATTGACAGACATGAGATTTCAGCAATCCCTGTCCATTTGCTATCATTTATTGAGGAGTTCCGTTGCCTATCTCCGAAGTTCTTCATCAGATCTTCACCAAATTGAAATGGAACCACTCCGAGAAAGTACTCTTCCAAAAACTACACAAATTGCTTCAAGTGTGCCTATAAAATTTGAAGAGTTCTCTCTATTTCTCCAGGATCCCATCATCAGATCCTGACTGATGATGATCATGGGACCACCTGGGAAGTATACCCTTTCAAACAAAAAAAAAATATCCAAATCGATCCAGCCATCTTCGAGTAATCGGGGAACATACATAAAAAAAAGAAAAAAAAAAGGTTCCGACGAATTGAGAACCTCCTCCTTTTGGAAGTCGGTTAAAAATAAACTGTAACCGCACCAGCCATAGCCACTATAGCTATTGAAGTAGGTACCGTGCTGGGTTTATTTTGAGTATTAATACCAGATTAGTAAACAGGTACCTAGTAATCTATGAATCATATATTATTGATTAGTAACTAGTTATTGGGAAATCCCCAATACAAAATAAAATCCAACAATATTGTTCCTATGTAGAATCTTGCATCTGCATTGAAGTATATCCTGTTAAACCGCTGAACCGATTTTGATAAAACATGTCTAAGAACCACCGCTAGACAACCTGCTTTTAAATATAAAAAACCACACCCAAATCAGTTCACCCGTTTAAGAGCTACGGTGCTACAGACAGACACACATAGCAGTCAAACTTACAACACCTCTCATTTTGCGTCGATAGTTAAAAAGGTTGTCTAAATGGTTCTGCTTTTATAAAGTTCTAATTGTAATTTATATCACTAACCTGCATAATGGAGATGTCGCAGCCAACTACCTTACAGCCTAGCCCATTTACTAAACGGCGCCGGTCAACTAGCGGCCTGAATGATATCCCGTCGATGCGTCTAATACAATACATAAAAAACAAATACGATATCGCGGTATGGTGGTAAAATGAATAGAGAACGCTGCTGCCCATTCTCTAGTAAGTCCCTTAGTCACCTTCTACGACACCCACGGGAAGAAATGGGGTGGTGCTATTCTTTACGTCCGGCAACACACGGAACAATATGAATTTACACAATTATAATTCTGTAAATACATACCTGTTACGGTCGCTAGTCATATTTTAATCTACATCAGGCCTGACCTGCCAAAAAAAAAAGCAAAAAACGTATGAAAATTCGAACTTCGCACGCTACCCTGGAGCTTCGCTAATGAATTGGCTAGCTGAGGCCATTTATACAACAGGGTGACAATGTGACGAAAATACGAAAACAGATGAAATATCTGACGATACATATAGTACCTACGACTTTTTATTGTGTTGGCGCTGACCCGAGCTTAGTCCTTACCGGACGGCGAGCTACCCATTACTCGCCGTCCGCAAGCCCGCGCCTACGGTGGCCGGAAATCGGCCTGAGATTCCCGACGCCCAGGACGTCGGCGACTAGGCCGCGAGGGCGCATAGATTGCCCTCTCTCTCACGTGCGCCGCCTCCCTCTTCGCGAGCATTACTGCTGCGCAGAAGGAGGTGACGGCTTCCCATGCACTCTCGCTCCGTACCATAGCCTGGACCAGGGCCGGACGCGAGAGATCGCCGCTGCCGATCGCCTCCACCAAGACACGGCGATGTTCCATCGTGTCCTCTAGGCGATTTACACAATAGTAACTCCCAGGCGTTTCCTCCCGCCTTATCCAAAACAGGAACCTCTCTATACAACGTGAAGCAACCGTGTCCGGTGAGGACCTCCTCACCGGACACGGTTGCTTCACGGTTACTCACGTTCACCTTCCACGGTCATGATCCAAGTCATTTGCCTAGCTGTTTGATTGAATGGCTGAATATTATTCAGGCCCCTAGTTGAACGGTGCCGTTTATTTAAAAGGCTAGACTGTTAACTGAAATACTAATTAAGCTAGTTGGCTGCGATTTAGACACTAACGATACAGTTGACACTGATCTATAAATCTATTGTAAAGGGTATTGAATTTTATTAGAAGCTTAACTCCAAAATAAAATATAAGCATTTAAAAATATTGATACTTAGAAATTAATTTTAATAGTAGATTAGAAATATATGTCGTTATCAATCACAATAAAACTGATAAGTGCTGGCGAATCGTGATAACAATATATTACTTTTACTTCCCTCATGCAAAAAACATCATAAAAGTACTTTGGCTGTGTATTTTGTATCCATTGGATGCACTTGGAACGTAAGTTTAGCGGTTCTCCAAAGGGAATTTGCCAAGGTAGCCCGTAAAATTAGATTTTTCTTACGTTTCTTTGCAATTTTGAGGTCAGTATCAGGTTTTATGTTGATCAAAATATGATTCCTGACCCAAAATAACCAATATGTTTTTACAGAATTTTTATAGATACTAACTTTTGCCTGCGGCTCCGCCCGCGTGGATGTCGGTTATCGCATAAAAAGTAGCCTATGTCCTTCTCTATATCCCAGACTAAATCTCTGCCAAATTTCATAACGATCGGTGCAGCAGTTTAAGCGTGAAAGCGTAACAGACAGACAGAGTTACTTTCGCATCCTTACTTATAATATTACTAGCTGACCCAGCAAACGTTGTTTTGCCTTATAAATTATTTAGGGTGAACAACCCTTATCACTTAGGGGTATGGAAAATAGATAGTAGCCGATTCTCAGACCTACTGAATACGCATATAAAATTTGGTAAAAATCGGTAAAGCCGTTTCGGAGGAGTACGGTAACTAACATTGTGACATGGAAATTTTATATATAAGAAGATAAGAAGATAAACGCGAAAGTTTGATTGTCTGGATGTTTGTTACTCTTTCACGCTAAAGCTACTGAATGGATTTGATTGAAATTTGGCACACAGATCTTTTGTAACCTGGATTAATATATAGGATATTTTTTATCCCGATAGTACGTTCCCGTGAGATAATTTTCGACCTCCACGCGGGTGAAGCCGCTGGCAAAAGCTAGTACTATACAAGATATTTTTTTATCCAGTGCGCAAACTGTAACCATGAATTCAGTATATCATTCTAGACCTTCCAGCTCAGAAATTTTTCGTCCGCAATACAAGAAAAAAATCAGCGGTTCCATACATTTTGACCGCGTAGGTATTATTACATTTTTCTATAAAACAGCTGAGAATTTTTTTTTTAATTACCGACGAAAAATTTCTACGCTGGGGGTCTAGAATGATATGCTGAATTCATGGTTACAGTTTGCGCACTCGATAAAAACTTATCCTGTATAAGTAAGGATGTAAGGATAACCGTTCAAATTATTAATGCAACTCTCTTAGCTATATATAATAGTTCTTTCAATAGGGTAAATTGAACTGGGACAGTTGTATTGATGATTTCGATGGTTATACTTCTGTAAATACACATTTTAACGGTTTAATTAAAATTTTATTAAAGCAGAACTATTTAGACAACCTTTTAACAGGATTTACGCTAAGTAGAATCTTGCAGCTTCATTGAAATGAAGCTGCAAGATTCTACTTAGCGACAATATTGTTGGATTTTATTTTGGATTGGGGATTTCCCAATAACTGCTGACCAATAATATAATGATTCATAGATTACTATGTACTTACTAATCCGGTTAATACTATTAAATACTCAAAATACCTAAGCTCAGCATGGTACCTACTGGAATGGCCATAGTGGCTATGGCTGCCCGTGTAAAGATTATTTTAACCACCGGTATCAGTGACCTTTATTCAAAAGCACGGAAAACCACTTCTACTGGTAGTGTGTAATGCAAATTACCCCTCAGGTGATCTACAAATTGCAAAAAAACGTAAAAAAAAATGACTTTCGTGTGCTGACCTGGCGCTTAAGGCAATTTGGCGCTTTTTAAAGCTAAACTAAAAACATAGACATGGACAATGGGGCAGTTTCGATAAATGAGCATGATAGTGTCGGTAAATAGATACGCGTGAGTGTTCGGCTAAATGGTTTTTTTTTTTTTTTAATCTTTATTTAAAGGGCTTTGTCGCTGAGCGATAACGTCGCCCTGTAACATCAGCAGTATCAACTAAACCTAAAAACAGTTAACACTTACTTTAAAATAAAAAAAGCCAGTTTGTACAGTATCCTAGCTTGATCCGATAAAGGACAAGCAAGGATAGCATTACACTCTCCAACATCATACTTATTTTTTGGACCAAGTAAATTAAATCTCAAAGCCTCATTCCGCACACACTCCATCAAAACATGTTGTACATCTTCGACTACTCCACATTCTTCACAGTTGGGTGACGTAACCTTTTTCATCAGAAAACCAAATTTTTTTGATGGGATGTGACCGGATCGAAGTCTTAATGCCATAACTAAATCACTTCTGTTAAGTAGATTTTGATCCGTCCAATTATACACTGGAAGCTGTGGTTGGATGGTCTTGTACCAAATTCCCTTTTCTGTTGACCTCTGGTTAAAATATTCACTCCACTCATCTGTACACTGCTGTTTTATTAATCTTATATAATCTGTATATAAAGGGGGAACACTTACACAAATTCCATCTGACACGGCTAGGTTGGCCAAAAGATCTGCTCTTTCGTTATCCTGAATCTGTACGTGAGACGGGATCCACTGTAAAACTATCGTGATTGAGTTTTGACCTAATTTGAATATAGACTCCAAAATCACGTAGGCTATCGGTACTCCTCGCATGGACGAGGTGCACCGAGCCAAGTGTTGCAGCGAACTCTTTGAGTCTGTTAGAATGACAAATTTATCATGAGCAATTGAGTTAGTATAAGAGAGAGCCTCTGCTATTGCAATTAATTCGACATGCATAATGGAAATATCAGAGTCTATAGCAAGTTTGACATTTGAATTTAATTGTGGATCCCAAACCGCAGCGCCACTACCAGCATTACTCTTAGACCCATCTGTGTAAATCTTATAGAAATCAACATATTCCTCCTCTATAAAATTTGTGCAGATTTGTCTCACACGGTTGCCGTCATAATGTCGTTTAGGCTTAGTTATAGATGGAATATTATTTTTAATAGTCTCACGCACATTGATGTTGCTGACCCATGTCTCTAGAGAAAACATCTCGATCAACCCAACCGAGTGAACAGTAGAAGATTTCAGCTCATTGTAAATTGAGACCAATAGAGGTTGCTTTCTACGTCTCCAATATTGAGAATTATTAATGTTTAAAGCTAACGACTCAATCAAATTAACCGCAATGCTCTGCTGAAAAGACATACATTTTAGACAGTATTTGCCCCCTAAAAATTTCCTACGAATATGTAATGGAGATAGATTTAATTCACTCTCCATCACGTGGATGGGGGTGCTTGTAATAAAGCCACCAATAACGCGAAGAGATTTGTTTTGAGCTTTGTCCAATTTAGATAAATGACACTTGTAACTACAATCATACAGGAACTACCATAGTCTAACCTACTGCGGATTATAGAGATGTATAGTCGACGCAGATGTTTAGGGTGAATACCCCAACCAGGACCTGCTAAAACTTTGAGAATATTTATGAATTTTAAAACCTTTTGAACCGATTCATTAATATGTTTCCCCCATCTGAGCGACTGATCCAACCTCATTCCCAGGTACTTTATGTTGTTGACTACACTAAGATTACTATTATTAACCTTTAACTTAACAGGTTTTCTGCACATGCCTCTCTTAAAAATACAAACCTTAGTCTTAGTAGGAGAAATTTCTAAACCTAGATTAACAACTATGGAATTAAATGCATTTAAAGCAGACTGCAGCTCTGAAACAACTGCATTGACATTGGGACCTGATTTAAATAAAACAAAATCGTCAGCATACTGAGAAATATCAACGTTCGTAATAGTGTTACAAATATTGTGAGTCGCAACATTAAATAAAAGAGGTGAAAGTGGGTCTCCTTGGGCCAACCCTCGTCCCGTAGACCGCATATATCCTTTGTTATTCATTGAAATTTTAAGTATTCTTTCATTCAAGAATCTCCACAAATATGAACACAACTTACGACCTACTGAAAGTTTATCGAGAATGTTCAATAGACTAACGATATCGACATTATTGTAGGCGTTATTGATATCAATGAAACAGCCAACTGTGACAAGATTTGAAGTAAAACCAAGTTGAATCTTTGTCGTCAAAGTAAAAAGACTATCTAAACATGACTTAGATTTACGAAAGCCTACAGTATTATCGGAAAATATACATCTATTTTCAAGATACCATTCCAAACGTTTGTTCAAAATTGAGTGAAAATTTTTGCATAGACATGACATCAAAGAAATAGGACGAAGGGAAGATGACTGCCCCGAAATTCGTCCTGGTTTAGGAATAGGAATTATTTGAATATTGCGCCATTGTCTTGGAACACAACCAGAATCGTAAAATTTATTGTATATAGATAGCAATAATAGTTTACCGATGGTTGGGAGATTCTTGACCATAGAAAAGGAAATTTCGTCGCCGCCAGGTGCCGTATCTTTTGATTTAATGGAATTATCTAATTCATGAATAGATATAGTAGTTTCTAATTTATTATTACAGGATTGAAAGCAAGGTTCGGGGGGAGAAACGTAATCAGGTGTTAGGTCATTAAGGAGCCTTTCCGCTAAGCTTGAGTCAACCTGTTGATATTTAAGGCTAAATGGATAATTAGTTGCCACTTAAGCCATGAACTAGTTAGGCAGTACATGCGCCCTCACGGCCGTAGCCTTCGCAGGAGAGGCCCTGGGCGACGGGAATCCCAGGCTGATTAACGGCCACCGTAGGTGCGGGCTTGCGGATGGCGAGTAATGGGTAGCTCGCTGTCCGGTAATCACCAAGCCCGGGTCGACGGCGCGTTGTGTTCCACGCGCGCCTCAAAGAGATGTCAGCAACAACTGATGGGGCCCGCAAGGGCCGATGCCTGCCAGGGGTGCGGGTTGTTCGAAAGAGATACCACGGCCCCTGGCACACAGGTAACTGAGGGAACACGGATGGGTTTTAGTCAGTAAAAGTCTGACACACCCTTCTGCTCAACCCAGAGCGGGAGAAGTCATTTGATGATTTCCCAACCAAAAAAAATAAAAAGCCATGAACTAGTTCAAACACGCCGCCACAGCGATCCACACTCAGTTGGTACGTTCGCACTTGTTTGACGTCATTTTGTACCGAGGTATACTGTACCGTCACAAGCACTAAAATATGTGCACTTAGCAAATTTTAAAACTGATATTCGCCTCCTGTATTTATTGTAATTTTATATCGTTACGATGTTTTTTGTGAGTTGCATTCGTGATTCATTGCTGAATCCCTTTGGAATTTCCTAAATGTAAACATAGATATAGGTGTTCGTGACGGTGTCCGATAAATTAAAAGCTATAGTCTTGCTCTGCGTCAAATACGACCTTATTACCATCAAAGTAAAACCCTAAGTAGATGGATTACACCATGTGTAAGTGGACTCCCTTGTCCACACTACCACACTTTGACTCTCATTCGGTCCGCTGTGCATGGTGGGTCCTGGGTAAAACAGGGTGGCAGGGCCATCGATGTATAACTTCTAGATTCTGTACCTGAGTAAAAAATTGGCAGTTATTTAAAGAAATTCTGCTGTTTCCTATAAAAGTGCAAAACCTACGCGGTCAAAATGTATAAGAATGCAAAACGCAAGGATGGGCCGGAATCATGTACTGGTATTATTAGAATTTTCCATGGTCACAGAATACTCGTCGATCGCCCTGCTACCCTGTGTAGCTAGCCTAGCTCCGCCCAGAAGGACAGAAGCTCGCCGGCGGCACCAAAGGCTTCGCGGAGCGACCTTACTCTGTCGAGGATTTCTTAGATGATACTATATCAAATAAATCTTTCTTTTTCAGCAATAGCTCAAACCACAGTGCCATTTAAAGCAGTCCACAATCCGCCTATAAAATTCAACTCGGTGCACAGGAAAGTGTTCATTCCGGGTGTGGAAATAAAGGTCAGATTGGTGGAGAACGAAAGAAGCGTCACAACACACTTGCTGAATCCTAATCTGTAAGTAAAACATTTTTTTAATATATATATAATCATTTATTTAGGATGAATCAGGTATCCATATTTGTGTTAGTATGTACTTAAGAGCTAAGTTAGTTACATTACAATACAATTCAACTAAACTAAATCAATTAGACACGTGGAGTGCAATCCAGTGTCTAACAAAAGGACCGTCTAATCGGTCTGCTATTACCTTTAGAATGCTATTGGAGCTTGCTCGAATACGGTGCAATATGGAGGCCGCTCGCTTTCTCATGATGGCATGAAAGCCATCAATCCGAGCCTCCATAAACATGCCAGAAGCACTACAGCATCTCGGCAGCCCCAACAACATCCTAAAAGCATTATTATATTGTATACGAAGGGCATTGAGTGCCCGCAGAGTACAGCTAATCCACAGGGTGCTCGTGTAAAACGATTGGCAGTATGCCCTGAACATTGTGTACTTTACCTCGTTCGGGCATCGTTTTATAACATAACGGGTTAAGCAGTGGTGTAACTCTGGTACTTCCACATACTTATAACATGGGGCTTGCTATCAACCGGGACAAACCCAGACTCCGGACTACTACTGAGGAATATATGATGGAACAATCCAATATTACAACTCGACCTGGGAATCTAACCACCCAGGACCTCATAGTCAAACCTCAGAATCGGAGCTTTTTGTAATGAATATTCCTTTCTAAAGTTTAGTTGGCTCTCGACGAATTTTGATATCGTAAAAAAGGCGACCAGATCTTAAAAATCATCAGCGTTTTCCTGTTACTGATAACACGTTCGATTAGCAACCCTATTGCTAAGCAATATGTAACATATTATTTTGTGACTAAGTTTTACTTTTGATAAACCACTTTTTTGTCTTTGGCATTCTGTATGCCAAACTGCCTACAGCAAGCTTAGCATGCCGCTTTCTATTTCTACTCTACAATAGAATATAAATCACTAAGGAAACGTCATTGTTGTCTACTCTTCCGACGACAAAACCCTTGTCTACGGTAGGGTTGTCAACTTTTTTGACGAAAAAAACGTATAAAATGGTTTGAATAGGAAAAATAAAGTATTTGGAAGAAAAGAAAAGTATTTTTAAAATTTCATGTTTTTATTGCCTTAAAAACGCATTTTTGTGTGCTTTTAGCACATGCTAACAATTTTTTGCGATGTTTAAAAATTCAAAGCTTGTTTGACAATCAAAATTTTAATTTAAAACTCTACGCGCGTTCAGACAGCACTGCAGCCAAGTCTTTGTCCTGTCCTGTTACATTGACATCACATCTGACATCTAACATTATATTCAGTAATTATAAAAATCGTTTCCGTCATCCATTTAATAGTTAAGTACCCATAATGAGTGTTTTGTTTTACGCATCACAGTAAAGGTTGAAAATAAAGTATTTTCACATACTTTATTTGTATGCAAAAGTATAAAGTATAAATACCACAAATAAAGTAGGATACGTTATTATAAAGTACGGTTGGCAACCCTAGTCTACTACGGTTCTCGTGCTAAGCCGGCTTGCTGGTTTTGGAGTACCAATAAGTGCCTACATTAAATAAAATTACGCAATAATACCGCAGATTTCACTGAGCATGTTTATGACTAAACCTGGTTAAACAATAACTACAATTAAAAATCCTGCAGATAATGTAATCACTCGATATTATCACTCTAAAACGTTCGTCATGTTTTGTGATCTTCGTTTGTTGTATGTATGAGTTCTAGTTTTTATTCCTTTGTATATACGTGTAACAAAGATAACAGAATGCGGAAAAAATTACGATTAGGTACCTATTTTAGGAAGTAGGTAGTTGTTTTATTAACAGATTAACGATTAAAGAATTGTAGATATTAATTATGTAGGTTTGTGTACTATCTGAAAAGGTAAATGGTTATCTTGTCATAAATGGCCAACAAAAAAGAACAAAAAATTGTTTACTAGTATATACACTGAAATCTTGTTTGTTTTCGTTACACCTAGTGAGAGAAAGCGCAAGTATAAGCTCAATACTATTAGAGGACAGCGGGTCGATACTACAACATTTCGTGATTTTTTTGTGTTGATTGATTCCGCTTGTTCATATTAAATAACCAACCAATTTGAGATTATCGGCTTGCCGAAGCGTCGGCTAGTTTATGGCCAAATCGTGACTTTTTGGCCAAAAATGGTCGAAAACGAAGCTTTCGGTCACTAACCCATACTGTATGGCCGCTCGGAACCGCGCTGCTCGCTGTGCAATACCTCCCTCACCTTCTTGAATCGGTCTGTACTGAGTAGATAATATTTCAGCTTTATGTTACATGGTTTTATATGAATTAATAAGCTTACCGTAGTAAATCATAACAATCTTCAAGGTCTCTACTGCTACGAAGTCAAACTATAAACATACATTTAATCAATATTTAACAAGTTTGATCAGACATTCCTTTACAAATAGACCAAAAAAGGCCACTTTATAAAATATTATCTTACCTAATTGTGCAAAAATCCTTATCTAACCGGAAAAACATGTATTAACAGAAACAACTGATATGATTTCCGTTACCAACGATAAGTATGCGTTTATCTACGAAATACGTATTTATAAATGCAATATAACTACTATCATCTTTATTCTTTACTAGCTTTTGTCCGCAGCGCTTAGAAAAGTAGCGTATGTCCTACTCCATATTCCAGACTATATCTCTGCCAAATTTCACGACGATCGGTTCAGCGGTTGGGCGTAAAAGCGTAACAGACAGACAGACAGAGTTACTTTCGCATTTATAATATTATATAGTAAGCATATTAGTAAGGATTAGTAAGGATAATCAAATACAAACTTATATAAATTACTGGTACCTCTTCCCTCATACACCAGGGTATTAAACCTAGCGGCCATCCATAAATTACGTCACACGTTGAGGGTCCGGGAGGGGCTTAACAAACTGTGACAAATCATAAGCTTCGTGACGTCTCATGTTCTAAAGTATTACAACTCCAACGAAAACCTTTAAAATATTGCCAACTCTTTCAATATTATTATAAAGTTTAATTTAATATTCCAAAATATCTCATTTGATACCAGTAACATGGAAGGAAGGGGGTTCTCTAACAATAATAAAATTCGTGTGATGTAATATATGGATGCTTCGGTACACGCGAGCCATTGTAGTCTAATGATGACTAACGGTACAGTACCGAACATTATCATTCTGAATCATAGGTTTTATTGATTGTACCAACACTTGTTCATAGTCTTCACTTATCTATAATATAATAGTGTGGTGACCTAGCGTTAAACTTGTTACCATCACAGCTGATTGGCATAACGACGTTGTAAATGTTTATTATTCAGATAAATGACATTTTCTGTCTTGTTTAGCGTTAATGGGAAAATAAATAGATAAGTTGTAAGCTGATAATCTTTGTTGATTAAAATGTTGCATGTCGTCACAATGTTAATTCGGCTTTTAGGGAGGGATGTGTGCGCCTTGGCAACTACGCTGTGTCGTCACAAATTTATGTTGAAGCATTCCTTTCTGAGAAGTTATCATTATTGTCTGTTTCATTCTTCCTACTTGAGGGACCCACTTCTAGATGACTTAATGGAATTAATTACTGTAAGAGCTACCACGAGTGACAATACTTAAGTGCCTACGTCAAGCACATGCCTTGCGTCTTCTGTCTGGTTATCTTTTACCACGAAATGATATATTTCCGTGCGAAAGGAAACGAAAGATAATCAATCAATTATCATACATTCAGACCTGCTGTAAAAAAAATTGCCGACCTTAGCAATATTTATTCAATCTCTAGTGGTCTCATTACAAAACAAAGTTTTTCTTTAGGTATGGTTAAAATCATCGAGCCTGTTTTTTAAGTAAAAACCTAACAGAGACCAAAGTGTAGTTCTATTTACAGAACTGACAACGTAGTCTAGTGCTAAGTTGTAATTTTTTTAGTAAGAACTTTACCCAAATCGAAATAAAGTTGGAAATGCAAAAACTGGCTCAGAATTTTAGGCTAGAGTTGAGTACTTATATTTCTTTAAACAACTCAAGCGTCAACTACTGAAACACAATTAAATATTTATTGTTGCGAGACTCTTTAAGTGTTTTGTGATCATTTATAAATTAACAAACTATTAATTATTTTCCAGATACACAATCTTCCTCCAACATGGCGAGTTCAATTGGTCAATCAAGAAGCGATACAAACACATTCTCTACCTGCACCAACAACTCACCCTATACAGAGCCTCTCTCGACATTCCCTTTCCCACCAAGACCCATAAGACCAGGAGAGCCAGCTTCAAGAACACCGTGGATACTGAGGAGCAGGCTGAGAAGGTGGCTATGCAAGCCGTGCCTAGAAGTAACTCGAAGAGGCAGGCTCGGCCTAGGAAGAGGAAAGGGGCGCTGCCTAGGTGAATATTTCGTTTGCATAGTTTATTTCTGACAGGCGCTTTATTTTGTGTAATTTATTTCATTACCAGTGCCTTCAAAACAGTGAAGAAATTCGAAGACTCGTGACATCTACCAATTCGCACCGTACCGTCCGCGTGGTAGATCATAGCCCTCTCCCTCTCACAAAAAGGAGGCCTGTTTCCCAGCAGTGGGAACCTTATGGGCTGTTTCTCTACCCCAGCATATTTGTCTGCTATAAGCTCTGATGGTATCAACTGTTTTAAAAGGCGATTGGTTGATTTTAGAATCTGTTTTCAAATCTCAATGTAATGCTGTGATAAATGGCAATCTGGCATGATTAGTTGATCAAAATTATACAAAAACTAAAGTTTTACTAAGATAGAACCAAGGATTAGCTAATCTCAGAGAGATATCGAAACTTATCGGCTTAGTAAAAATTACATGTTCTAGACGAAAATCCTTTTTAGTTATAGTTTTTTTTTCTCTTATGGGGTAATCTATTCTTGATGAATAGAAAGATAACACTCGCAAAGTAATCCAGACAACCAGATAAATCCAAATCCAGTAATCTTTAACAAGATACCGAAGAGTTGGAAAGAGCTGCCGCTTTCTTTATTAAAAAAAAGACTTCGAAGCTTTTTAGCGGCAAAATGTTATATATTGGCTTGGCAAAATGTGGCTATAATTTGAATGAGTTCCTTAACGAAAAAGATTTTGTAATTTAGTATATATAATTTATTTTTTTTGTGTATCTTTTGCATGCCTAAATGGTAAAATATGTCTGAACTTGTTATCATTTTTTGTTATCTGTTGTACCCATATTTGCGAAATAACATTATCTTTATCTTATATTTCCAGGTTTCCAAAAAAGCCCGAAGTCATGGTCACATACGAGGGCATACAGCTAAGAATGAAGCAGCTCGAAGAATATCTCTACAACTTGCTAAACATTTCAATATACAGGAACCACCATGAAACGGTAAGAACCTTCAGAGACCGATGTGTATGATTTACCTTCAATCCGTCACGGTTAAATTAGTCCTAAAACGACACGTTAATCAATCTAAAATCAACCTTATCTTGTTAGGTACAAGGTCGATTATGGAGTGATCATTTTGTTTGTTTATTTATACTGATTATTATCGGATACATATTACTGACCTTTATAAATTTAAACGCACAACAGTAGTAGTCGAGCTAGTTGTGAATGAACTTGTCCTTGTAAAAGGAAGTATTACAACCAATTTTTTTTTTTGCCGCTAAGCATCATTTCTGATTTCCGATTAGAACGATCTGAGTGCCACGCCAGAATAATCACATGAGACCTTTATGCCTCTCTAAACTGTACTACGTTTTGAATAACGCTTCTGAGGCCTTAGTGTGAGTTTCATTTAACCATCTCGATCAAACACTTCGAGCGCGTTTGGCGCTCCGATTGGTCCTGGATCGGTGAAAGACCAATCGGAGCGCCAAACGCGCTCGAAGCGTTTGATCGAGATGGGTAAACTCACACTAGGGCCACTGGTTGTGGTGGTGCCTGGTTCATATTAGAAGTTTAAACATGATGTATATATTGACCTTATTGGTTGATGCTCTTCATAAAGATCAGGTGCATAGTACTCGCAACCGGCGTGCGTCTATAATCAGACGCCCTAGTGTGAGTTTCATTAAACCATCTCGATCAAACGCATCGAGCGCGTTCGGCGCTTCGATTGGCCCTGGATTGGTGAACTGGCCAATCGGAGCGGCAAACGCGCTCGATGCGTTAAATTGAGATGTTTCAAAAAAACTCACACTAGAGCCACAGATGTATGAACGTAAATTAGGCAAAAGAATATATAAGTATCGTAGCAGGTGACGTTCTGTAGTTTGTCTACAAATCAAATCAAATCATTTATTTGCATAGAATGTAGATATTGTACAATAAAGTTATTATAAAAAAAATGTAGTGGGCATGCATCCGGGCCATGGGAAGATGGCGCGAGCTTATGTTATACTAGCTTCTGCTCGCGACTTCGTTCGCGTCAAATGTTCTTGCTACCCCGACCCACCCCGTCGCTTTGAATCGCCTGCCCGTGCGAGTACTTCGTATTCGTGACTTTTTTCTCTTTGCTCAGCTCCTAAGGGTCTTAGCGTGATGTTATATAGCCTATAGCCTTTCTCGATAAATGGGCTATCTAACACTGAAAGAATTTTTCAAATCAAACCAGTAGTTTCTGAGATTAGCGCGTTCAAGCAAACAAACAAACAAACTCTTCAGCTTCATAATATTAGTATAGATGTACAGTATAAATTAAACATAACGCATGGCTCAACGTTACAGAAGTTACGACTGGCAAGACGAAAGTCCTGAGTTCAATCACCAGCTGTTCCACTATTGGTGTGACACATAATTATCTCAGAATATTAATGCGCCATATCCTTTGCCAGTCAGAAGCAATCAGTCTTCTCCATGTAAAATACTGATATTCGGCTGCATCCGGTTAGACTGGCAGCCGACCCCTACATATTTGTAAAAAGGCTAGGCTGATAATGATGGTGACCCTTTGCCAGATTTCGGTTAATAAAACTTCAGTAAAGTCACACTTAAAGACCATTCTAACCTTATCAATGTCTCTGCTTCCAGGTAAAATTCCTCGAAGTATCAAATCTATCATTCATTTCGGAGCTAGGCAGCAAAGGCAAGGAGGGCATGATACAGAAACGCACCGGCTCCACTCAACCCGGCCAGGCGGGATGCAACTGCTTCGGATTGCTCGGCAACATGGTTTGTGTGAGGTTAGATAGCGGTAGAATTGAGTATTTTATTCTATGTATCTGTATTATCTTTTAATATATAATATATAATAAAATCTATGATTCAGAATGATAATGTTCGGTACTGTACCGTTAGTCATCATTAGACTATAATGGCTCGCGTGTACCGAAGCATCCATATATTATTTTTTTATCCATTTTTTTTTATGTGGGAAATCATCAAATAACTTCTCCCGCTCTGGGTGGAGCAGGAGGGCGTGTCAGACTTTTACTGACTAAAACCCACCCGTGTTCCCTCAGTTGCCTGTGTGCCAGGGGCCTCGGTATCTCTTTCGAACAACCCGCATTCTTGGCAGGCATCGGCCATTCCGGGCCCGACCAGTTATCTTATTTTAAAAAAATGTCCCTTTCGTCTATCTACAGCTTCTGCCTATTCTTATATTGATTAAAACCGTTTTCGAGACAGTTTAGAACAATGCGAAGGGGTTATAAAAGGTAAAAGTATGGTAAAAGTGCACATGCCAAATGCTTGACCAATCACCATTCCCTAGTAACATATCAAGACTATATTGTTCCCACTGCTCACAAGCCTTTTCTCTGTGAGAGGGAGCGGGCCTTAATACACCACGCGGGCCCAGTGCGGTTTTGGGATTCCTTAGAATGTCACAAATACATCGAAGTACCAAACCTCATTTATATGGATAGGACATACGCAGCAAAGGCAAAGAGTATTTCATTTATTCTATGTATCTGTTTTATTTCTTAAAAACATCCTCAGTAGCTATACCTATAGCTTCTTGCTCTAAAATAATAGGCGTACGCGCAACTGTAAGTACAATGAGATTAGTGTTATGTCTTGGACCGGGTTGGACATACAAAAGTCTTCATACTGAATAAGTATTCCGCACTTATCATATTGTTTTTACTGTTTTGCATGTAATACATTGTGTCCGTGCATGTATGTGTGATGCATGGGTCAAGTGACCCATCACCATTCCTTTAAATGTGATATATAATTCGAAAACGAATGATAAAGTTCCAATGCCGCTTGACACACAAACTAAAAAATAATCATTTATGTAAAAAGCACCATTATTTAAAAAAAACATACTACATTTTAAAATAATTATTGGTTATAGTGAACTATTGTTAGGATGTGATGTAGCTTCTATGAAATTATATGTTCAGTATCACGTATTAAATTGAATAATAAAATAAATTAGGACAATTATAGATGACACGAATGAAGCGACCAACGGTTAGTTACCGACTGATGCGTCGTATTCGAGCTTCGCTGACGTCTGACGTCATAGGTACTTTTACGCAACACTACACTATGTAAGATTGCACTTTACAACAAAAACAAAACATTTCCATTGCAGGTGTAACTACTTCTGCACGGGCCTGGTGTGTGCTAAGTGGCAAGAACGATGGTTCTTCGTCAAGGATACCTTCTTCGGATACGTTCGGCCGAGAGATGGCGTTGTCAAAGCTATCATGTTGTTTGATCAAGGGTAAGTTATCTATATAAACTAATTGAGTATTCACTTTTCTTCTTGAGGCTGTTTTTTCAATAGTTAGATAACTTTTCTCTGAAGAATAAATCTGTTGGTTTGACAGCTTTTGTATATAATACTAGCTGTGCCCACAACTTCGTCCTCGCGGAATAGTTACTTTTATATTATTTATTTATATTATATGTATTAATCAAAATAAATAACATTTCTAAAATAAAAGTAGCCTAAGTTACTCCTTATTACATTGGCTATCTGCCAGTGAAAGTCCCGTCAAAATCGGTCCAGCCGTTTCAGAGATCAGCTGGAACATACAGACAGACAAAAATTTTAAAAATATATATTTTGGTATATGTACCGTGTATACATCCATATGCATTTAGTAAAAAGCGGTTATTTTAATATTCTGTATAGTTAAGATAGATGTATAGATATGCCAAATTGTCAGATTTATTATTTAGTTAAAAGTTATGTGACTATTGCAAAATCAGCGCTTAACGATGTTATTCTGACTGAATTTAGTACAACAGAAATACCAATAAATGTATATTTTCAAGATATTTATGAAATAAAAAAGTAAAAACTACTTTTACTTCAACAGTTTGGTAGTTATTGAGGGACGTACTGCCTCGCTGGTCTAGTGGTCGCAAGCGGTATTGCTGAACGTGAGGTCTTGGGTTTGATTCCCAGGTCGGGCAAAGTTTTATTGGGTTTTTCCGTTAGTAGCAGCCCGGATGAATATGTGCTTGGGTGATGGCAATAGTCACTATAGGCAATGGCGTGCAGTCCATAAAGACAAAAAGACACTGCCGACCCTACCTGCATCAAATAAATATTTAAAACGTATATTATTTTATCAATAAACAAAAAAACATTATTCATAAATCAGCTCCACCTGTCGAACGTCGGTCGTATTATTGATATTATTAATATCGATACAATACCCGTTCGTTCGTACAATTAGACGCAACTTCGCATTGCGATGCACTAGCACCGCTGAGTGCCTCGGGAAAGACACAAACTATTCGCGTCTTGATGTTTAAATGTGTGCTCTCGTGGTCATGCGGATTGATTGTGTGTGCGTTCCTATACATACGTGGCACACAATGTAACAATTGACGCACACAACCGTACAGGGTAGTCACTGGCTTTTTACGCTTTTTTACTCAACGACGAATTACGAAACTTTCCGAACAAAGTAGGCTATGCGACTATTTTAAAAGTAGCATTGTTTTATTGAATTGTCCCTACATAAACAACCATTACTTTTTGTCGTATTATTTTTATATTCCGATTTCCGACGCCATTATTTGTTTTGATTGGGAGCTAGGATGGCATGTATTTAAGAATTTAAACGTTGATAATAGTGTAAAAAATAGATAATGTTCACTGTGAAAGTTATTCAGGTGGTGTGTGTATAGAGAAGATAAAAATGATGCATTTTAAAAACTATATTTCGGTGGAAAAAAGTAAAAGTGACCGAAAAGTAATTGTGCACCGGTTTCGCAACTAATAACTTATGGTAAAGTCAATCGTAAATTCAATTCAAAACAACATGCTTCTTAATTGTTAATTTTTGGCTTTTTTTTTATTTCTGCCTACCTATCTAAAAACTCTGTGCACGCCACTGTCTATAGGTACACCTCTGCTAGTCCCTTTGGGGAACACATGCGCTATTATAAGTTTAGTAGTCATTTTTAAGCAGAAGTATTGTATTTATGTTGTTTTGTTTTCATTCCACGCAGCCCTTTCAGTAAATTTCGTGAGTATATTTTAGTATGTGTGAATTGTGCTAATTGTAATAATATTGTCGAGGTTTATATGAATTTTGTTAAAAAAATACCCATACGGCCATCACCTAACGTAAATGTAGTTTTAGAATGAAATATATAACTTTAATAACTCCATTGAATCAGGTTAATTTCATTTCTCACAAGTTAATAGAAAGTCATACATGATTTTGTAGTAACACCACATCCATGTTTAATCTACATTTCAGTTGTATATTACCCAACGAAAATAAAGTAAACTATGCTTTATTCTGACATCGATAAAACCCAAATAATAAAATAATGACATCATAAAACACGTGACATTGCAATATACCGTAGCGCAGGCGTCATGTTTACTTCTAAGTACATATACAGGGTGGCAAGGACATAAAACGGTAACCATTCATTCAGTATGTGATTCTAGACCCCGGAGTGTAGTAAATTTTCGTCGGTCATGTAAGACTGAATCTGCTGGAAACAGGAACTGCTTGGAACAAACTGGTCTTGCTGTATAGAACAACCTAGAGTCTAGACAAAATCAAACTGGTTGATAATTGAATGGGGTATTTTACTCTATATGAGAAAAAATCTAAAAATATACTATTTAGATAGCTTACGCAAAATGCAGTCGGAAAATGTTAGTTTTAGTTCATGAAATAACAAAATACAATTTAAAGATTTCAGTTTTTTTATGTTTTTGAACACCATGAAATAGTAGCCACCATGTAATTATGTCATTCGGCATGTCAACTGAGCAACTTTCTACTTTTTTTAATTTTCGTAACCAAAGTAATTTTTATTTAAATAATATTTTGCATTCAGGAACAGCAAACCAACGATAAGTAGAAAAATAACTCATTTTTTAAATTATAAACAATTGTCATAAAGAATATCAGCGCATTTGTTTATATAGCAAACTGACGTCATACCCACAGAGCAATATGCCGTCTACTGCGCCCAGCGTTTTCGGCAAATTACCCGCGAAATTTGAAAAAGTAAAATTTAAATACATTTTATGGCACTAATCGATTAAATAAAATTGTTGTTTTTTAAGTGGTTTATTATCACTCTAGAATCTAAATAAGATATTTTTTTTAAATGGGTGTAATACCCTATTGTATAATTAATTATATTTATGACATTGATTTACACTCAATGATTACTTTAACTCACACACTGACTTATTACTCGTTAATATTATAAGTATCGTATTAACTTTTACAATGTTTGTAAATATGTGAGCACCATGTATCTATCATAAAATTAATTTGTCTGTCATAGCTTCACTTTAATTCTTTCTATCTATTTTGGTATTGTAATTTTATTCTGGGTGCATCGTTTTCACACATAATTATAGAAAGAATGTATATTAAATATTGTACCTAAAACATTTTAAAAGGGTAACGGTGGAGTTTCATGCCCATTCTTCTCCATACAAAACTACATTTTGGAAGGGGCGACTAGAATCAATTCTATTTTAATGTAAATGTTGACGTGTCTTATAAGTGCCTCTTTGAAATAAATACTTTGACTTTGACTTTGCTGTCTCATAGACAAGCGCAATATCTACGCGGTCAAAATGTATGGAACAGTAAATTTTATTTTTAACAACCGACGAAAAATGTCAACGCAGTGGGATTCAGAATCATTTACTTAATTAACGGTTACAGGTTGTGTGTCAATGCCACGCTACCGCGCACGTACCAAAGCTAATATATCATGACAAAATTTGTTCTTTATTATATATTCTGTTCGTTCATGATATCGCTTCTGAAATTACATTCCCGTCAGAACTGAACATGCCACCCGCCTATTGTAATATGTTAGTCAAAATCACAATAACTGACTCAACTCTCATTGACCATTATTCTTCGATTAACTCTCATCATAATCTTCATAGATTCGAAGTATCAAGCGGTATGTACTCCACGGGGTTGAACCATGGTCTTCAGATCCTGAACCAAAGCAGACAGATGGTCATCAAGTGCTGGACCAAACGCAAGAGCAAAGAGTGGATGCAGTACCTCAAGGCTGTTGCTAATCAGACTGGTATGTATTATGGAAATTATGGTGGATAAGTATACATTTTTATATGATTCACACTATGTGGTTGAACTTGGCAAATCATTTCCCAGCAGAGCAAAATATAATGTGAGTTCTGTTCGCATGCCGATGAGTTCTGGAGTTCCTTCTGCCAACTTCCGTTAGCAGATCATTTTTTCCAAAATTACAATTTTATAACTGATTTAGGCACACAGTGGTGAGTTCTATAGTTCCTAATAGTTTTCCGGAATAGTTCTGCCGACCTAAGTCATGAAATAAATAAAAAAGAAAATGTTACCCGCTACAAGAAAACGAAAAGCTTTTCGTAGATTCTATGGACTAAGTTTAAAAGCAGCCAAGACCCCCGGGAAGAGAAAAAAACTAAATAATAAAAATTATCAGCAGAGCCTTATGAAAAAGTTAGATTACAAGAAATTATGATAAAAAAATGTTTGACTACAACTGAGGAGCTTAAGACCCCATGTTGCAACTATAAAAGAACTATACTAAAATAAGCAAAAGTAACCCAGAACTCTGACTCAGGTATCAGCAGAGAATGGCTAAAGATTTAAAAAGTTAAAATCAGGATTTAAATCAGCGGTTTACAAAGATGAATCAAAAAAAATAATTGTAGCACTCAGGAGCAAAAACTCTAAGGTTGCACCACTAAAATAACTACCCAAAAAATGCAAAAGTATCCCAGAACTCCGACTCAGGTATCAGCAGAACATGGGTGAATACCTAAGATAGTTTAAATAAGGATTTTAATCAGTGATATAGAAAAGTGTATTTAAAAAAATGTGAGTAGCACTCAGGAGCAGGAACTCCACGGTTTCTGATGCACCATTAAAAGGCCTATCTAAAAACATGCAAAAGTATCCTAGAATTCTGACTCAGGTATCAGCAGAGCATGGGTAAAAATCTAAGATAGTTCAAATCAGGATTTAAATCAGTGGTATAGAAAGATGGATCAAAAAAAATATGAGTAGTAAGTACTAAGGAGCGGGGAACTCCACGGTTTCTTATACACCATTTTTTTTTTTTTTATAGAAATGTTGCCCCACACTAGGAATTTCTCCTGTATTGTGGGTGCGTTCACAAACATTTAAAACTCACATACACAAACAGCCAGACCCGGAACAACTACTTGTACGTCATACCAATATTTGTTCCGTGCGGGGATCGAACCCATTAAATGAAAACTGCAATCCAGTGCTGGCGGCCAGTGCTGCAGGCCAGTGCTGCAGGCTAGTGCTGCTATCCAGTACTGCAGGCCAGTGCTGCAATCCAGTGCTGGCGGCTAGTGCTGCAGGCCAGTGCTGGCGGCCCGTGCTGGTGGCCAGTGCTGGCGGCCAGTGTTGCAGGCCAGTGCTGGTGACTAATGCTGGCGGCTCGTGCTAGTGGCCAGTGCTGCAGGCCAGTGCTACAGGCCAGTGGTACAAGCCAGTGCTACAGGCCAGTGCTACAGGCCAGTGCTGACGGCCAGTGCTGCAGGCCAGTGCTGGCGGCCAGTGCTGCAGGCCAGTGCTGGCGGCCAGTGCTGCAGGCCAGTGCTGGCGGCCAGTGCTGCAGACCAGTGCTGGCGGCCAGTGCTGCAGGCCAGTGCTGCAGGCCAGTACTGGCGGCAAGTGCTCGGGCCAGTGCTGGCGGCAAGTGCTCGCGCCAGTGCTGGCGGCAAGTGCTCGCGCCAGTGCTGGCGGCCAGTACTGCAGGCCAGTGCTGCAGGCCAGTGCTGCAGACTAGTGCTGCAATCCAGTGCTGCAGGCCAGTGCTTGCGACTAGTGCTCGGGCCAGTGCTGCGGGCCAGTTCTGGCGGCATGTGCTCGGGCCGGTGCTGGCGGCAACTGCTCGGGCCAGTGCTGGCGGCAAGTGCTCGGGCCAGTGCTGGCGGCAGGTGCTCGGGCCAGTGCTGGCGGCTGGTGCTCGGGCCAGTGCTGGCGGCAAGTGCTCGGGCTAGTGCTGGCGGCAAGTGCTCGGGCCAGTGCTGGCGGCAAGTGCTCCGGCAAGTGCTCGGGCCAGTGCTGGCGGCAAGTGCTCGGGCCAGTGCTGGCGGCAAGTGCTCGGGCCAGTGCTGGCGGCAAGTGCTCGGGCCAGTGCTGGCGGCAAGTGCTCGGGCCAGTGTTGACGGCAAGTGCTCGGGCCAGTGCTGGCGGCAAGTGCTCGCGCCAGTGCTGGCGGCCAGTACTGCAGGCCAGTGCTGCAGACTAGTGCTGCAATCCAGTGCTGCAGGCCAGTGCTTGCGACTAGTGCTCGGGCCAGTGCTGCGGGCCAGTTCTGGCGGCATGTGCTCGGGCCGGTGCTGGCGGCAACTGCTCGGGCCAGTGCTGGCGGCAAGTGCTCGGGCCAGTGCTGGCGGCAGGTGCTCGGGCCAGTGCTGGCGGCTGGTGCTCGGGCCAGTGCTGGCGGCTGGTGCTCGGGCCAGTGCTGGCGGCAAGTGCTTGGGCCAGTGCTGGCGGCAAGTGCTTGGGCCAAGGCTGGCGGCAAGTGCTCGGGCCAGTGCTGGCGGCAAGTGCTCGGGCCAGTGCTGGCGGCAAGTGCTCGGGCCAGTGCTGGCGGCAAGTGCTCGGGCCAGTGCTGGCGGCAAGTGCTCGGGCCAGTGCTGGCGGCAAGTGCTCGGGCCAGTGCTGGCGGCAAGTGCTCGGGCCAGTGCTGGCGGCAAGTGCTCGGGCCAGTGCTGGCGGCCAGTACTGCAGGCCAGTGCTGCAGGCCAGTGCTGCAGACTAGTGCTGCAATCCAGTGCTGCAGGCCAGTGCTTGCGACTAGTGCTCGGGCCAGTGCTGCGGGCCAGTTCTGGCGGCATGTGCTCGGGCCGGTGCTGGCGGCAACTGCTCGGGCCAGTGCTGGCGGCAAGTGCTCGGGCCAGTGCTGGCGGCAGGTGCTCGGGCCAGTGCTGGCGGCTGGTGCTCGGGCCAGTGCTGGCGGCAAGTGCTCGGGCCAGTGCTGGCGGCAAGTGCTCGGGCCAGTGCTGGCGGCAAGTGCTCGGGCCAGTGCTGGCGGCAAGTGCTCGGGCCAGTGCTGGCGGCAAGTGCTCGGGCCAGAGCTGGCGGCAAGTGCTCGGGCCAGTGCTGGCGGCAAGTGCTCGGGCCAGTGCTGGCGGCAAGTGCTCGGGCCAGTGCTGGCGGCAAGTGCTCGGGCCAGTGCTGACGGCAAGTGCTCGGGCCAGTGCTCGGGCCGGTGCTGGCAGCAAGTGCTCAGGCCAGTGCTGGCGGCAAGTGCTCGGGCCAGTGCTGGCGGCAAGTGCTCGGGCCAGTGCTGGCGGCAAGTGCTCGGGCCAGTGCTGGCGGCAAGTGCTCGGGCCAGTGCTGGCGGCAAGTGCTCGGGCCAGTGCTCGGGCCGGTGCTGGCGGCAAGTGCTCAGGCCAGTGCTGGCGGCAAGTGCTCGGGCCAGTGCTGGCGGCAAGTGCTTGGGTCAGTGTTGGTGGCAAGTGCTCGGGCCAGTGCTGCAGGCCAGTAGGCCAGTGCTGCAATCCAGTGCTGGCGGCCAGTGCTGCAGGCCAGTGCTGCTATCCAGTGCTGCAGGCCAGTGCTGGCGGCCCGTGCTGCTGGCCAGTGCTGGCGGCCAGTGCTGCAGGCCAGTGGTGGTGGCTAATGTTGGCGGCTCGTGCTAGTGGCCAGTGCTGCAGGCCAGTGCTACAGGCCAGTGGTACAAGCCAGTGCTACAGGCCAGTGCTACAGGCCAGTGCTGACGGCCAGTGCTGGCGGCCAGTGCTGCAGGCCAGTAGGCCAGTGCTGCAGGCCAGTGCTGCAGGCCAGTGCTGCAAGCCAGTGCTGCAGACTAGTGCTGCAATCCAGTGCTGCAGGCCAGTGCTTGCGACTAGTGCTTGAGCCAGTGCTGCGGGCCAGTTCTGGCGGCATGTGCTCGGGCCGGTGCTGGCGGCAGGTGCTCGGGCCAGTGCTGGCGGCAGGTGCTCGGGCCAGTGCTGGCGGCAAGTGCTCGGGCCAGTGCTGGCGGCAGGTGCTCGGGCCAGTGCTGGCGGCAGGTGCTCGGGCCAGTGCTGGCGGCAGGTGCTCGGGCCAGTGCTGGCGGCAAGTGCTCGGGCCAGTGCTGGCGGCAAGTGCTTGGGCCAGTGCTGGTGGCAAGTGCTCGGGCCAGTGCTGGTGGCAAGTGCTCGAGCCAGTGCTGGCGGCAAGTGCTCGTGCCAGTGCTGGCGGCAAGTGCTCGGGCCAGTGCTGGCAGCAAGTGCTCGGGCCAGTGCTCGGGCCGGTGCTAGCGGCAAGTGCTCAGGCCAGTGCTGGCGGCAAGTGCTCGGGCCAGTGCTGGCGGCAAGTGCTTGGGCTAGTGCTGGCGGCAAGTGCTCGGGCCAGTGCTGGCAGCAAGTGCTCGGGCCAGTGCTCGGGCCGGTGCTAGCGGCAAGTGCTCAGGCCAGTGCTGGCGGCAAGTGCTCGGGCCAGTGCTGGCGGCAAGTGCTTGGGCCAGTGTTGGTGGCAAGTGCTCGGGCAAGTGCTCGGGCCAGTGCTGCAGGCCAGTGCTTGTGGCTAATGCTGGTGGCTCGTGCAGTGGCCAGTGCTGGCAGCACATGAGAAACATCTCATAGAATCAATTCGAGTTTCACAAACGAAACTTAGATTTGTTTGTATTGAATAGTACATACAAAACTCAGGTATTTTTACAAATAACATTATTTAGTCATTTCTAAATGTTTTGAAACTCATACTCGCACATTTTTTTTACTGCATTTATCGACTTTTATCGTTTATCACGTAACCAAGGAAAGTTAGTAATATCCGTGGGAAAGTATAAGAATTTCCCAATATTTGATTTATTTTGCGTTTTCTTTGAAGTGTTCGAGCATCCAGAAACACAACAATACATTTTTACTAAGTAATTATGTTTTTATCTTGAGGATAGTAAAACTTTAACCTATGATGAGCTGTTTCATACATTTTGACCGCTTAGATAAATTAAATATGTATGGAACAGCACATGAGCAGCAGATTTTTTTTAATAACCTAATTCTAATTTCTTCACTAGGGGGTCATATTATGCTGAATTCATGGTTACAAACATCGCACTGGTTAAAATTTTGTCCTGTGTATAAAAAAAAACATGACTATTATGTAAATAACAGCTAGAAAGCAAAGAAAACCTTTATTTATATTTCCATATCTCACCCACAGCCCGGGACTTCACCTACCCAAACGTCCACCACTCCTTCGCCCCTCCCCGCGCGGCCACACCCGTGGGCACTCTGGTTGACGGCTCCGCATACCTATCCGCAGTGGCCGACGCCATGGAACTGGCCAAGGAGGAGATCTTCATAGCTGACTGGTGGTTAAGTCCCGAGATCTATCTGAAGAGACCAGCACTTAACGGGAGCTACTGGAGACTGGACACGCTTTTGAAGAGAAAGGCGGTGAGTTTTTCTAATTGTAGAATTGGGGTATTTTAGCGGGAAACCTGGTCAAATCTCCAAGCCGTTTGGGCGTTAAACTCTTCGAAGATGGGGTAAGTGCTCACCTACGTTTTCGGGACACCACCAAGCGATTTTTCGACGGTTCACATGTCAATAGTCATTGCCAAGCAATGTGGCAATGCTGCCAGTCTTTTGGGCACTTTATCCGAATGGCATAGTATACCTATCAGCCGTAGCCGTCACCATGCATCTGGCCAAGGAAGAGATCTTCATAGCTGACTCGTGGCCAACTCCTGAGATCTATCTGAAGAGACCAGCACTTAACGGGAGCTACTGGAGGCTGGACACTCTTTTGAAGAGAAAGGCGGTAAGTTTTGATAATTGTGTAAATGAAATTAGGGTATTTAAACACAGGAAACCTGGTCAAATCTTCGAGTCGCTTGGAATTTAAACACCAGAGATATGAAGTAAGTGCTTACCTTACTTTTGGGGGACATCGCTAAACGATTGGCCGACTGTTCATCTGACAATTGGCATTGCCAATCAACATGGCAATGCTGCCAGTCTTTTAGGCACACTTCCGCATGGGTTAGTATACCTATCAGCCATAGCCGACACCATGGAACTGGCTATACACACCAGGACATTTGGCGTGGCAATGCTGCCAGTCTTTAAGGCAGTTTGTCTTGATGGCTTAGTCCTGGCGAAAACTTCGAGCCGCTTGCGTTTTAAACGCCAAGGATATGGTAAGTAGTAAATGCTTGTCTACTTTTTGGGACACCACCAAGTGATTGGACGATTTGTAGCCATTTTTCTGGCAAAAAATCAGCATTTTTGAGACCTTACCCAAAATTAAAAACTTTCTAAAGGTTGATTTACTTATTTCAGGCGCAAGGTGTAAAAATATTTATAATGCTGTATAAAGAAGTGGAGATGGCGCTCGGTATCAACAGCTTCTACAGCAAAAGTAGATTAGCTAGCGAATATATTAAGGTAAGAACTACGCGTAGTAATATTACTTAATGATTTCTGTTTTTGTATACTCTACCTACACAGCCTTCCACATAAGTTAACTGTACTTGCAACAGTGGTCCTCAGGCCCATGGTAGGATAACAAATGGACGTCCCGTGTAATCTGCGTAGTTTATTTATTACATCAAGGTCACAAATTTGGGGGTGGTCTGGGGTGGACAGCGCGTCAGTAAGTCTTAGTTCTTTGTTCCCTTAGTTTTTTTACACGCTTTATATTAGCTTCACTTGTATGTTTGTTTGTATGTTTGTATGTAACCGACTCTTTTGGACGCTATTTTGACCCACTTCAAACGGTCAGATTTCATTGAAACTTTGTAGACTTATCGAGGACCAATGACAATTCAAAAATTTAAAAAAAAAAAAAAAAAAACTAAAAAATCACGCTTTTCAAGCAAGCAGAACTAAAAAATTGTAAATAAATAATAGTTTAAAAAACTAAAAAACACGCTTTAAAAACCAAACTAAAAAATTAGAAAATAATTTAATTCTATTAAAAAGCGTGGGGTGCTTGATATTAATTGATTATAAAAATGCTTCAAAAAGCACCCCACGCTTTTTAATAGAATTAAATTATTTTCTAATTTTTAAACTATTATTTATTTTATGTATCATCTGGCCCTTGTATAATTGACATTATCATAAAAATTCAATTTACAGGTTTTCCGTCACCCAGATCACGCGAAAGCTGGCGTCTTATTCTGGGCACATCACGAGAAGATCGTATGCATTGACCAGACCGTCGCGTTCGTTGGCGGCATCGACCTGTGCTACGGACGGTGGGACGACTATAAACACAGGTAAATGTTATTTGCCTACCTAAATTTACACCATAGTTTTATATTAATAAAGCTCAAATTCCATATTCTGGTGCTTAGTATGGCAAAATGTGCTAAAACTACTTCATGCTCTTGGTCGCGTACTTCATTACTGAAGGTCGTTTCCCTGAAAGGCCTTCGTGTCTTTATGTACGATGTTTTCCCACATCTTTCGGTTCTCAACTTCTCTCATGACGGTCGTAACAGACAGTCCAGTAGGGGCGGTTACTTGATCTGACCAGCGGTGACCGGCCGCGAGATCTTTTTCAGTCTCCGTTGCCCGTTCCGTGTGGTGCCGGACGTAAAGAATAGCCCCATCCCATCTCTTCCCGTAGGTGTCGTAGAAGGCGACTAAAGGATTACTAGAGAATGGGCAGCAGCGTTCTCTATGCACTTTACCACCATATTGCGATCGCCAACCCGCCTGCCAAGTGTGGCGATTATGGCAAGCCCCCCCAAATTGGGAGAAGCCTATGTCCAGCAGTGGACGTATTCCAGCTGAAATGATGTTGCCCATCACCACCAACTTTTCAAGAGTACATACATTAATAGAAGTTCTTTTAGGTTTAGATAAGATGCTAGTGTTTATCCTTTTAATCTCAACTAGTCTATTAATTACAGTTTGGACCCACGCAAAAAAAGAGGAGATGCCCATTCCTTGTATAGACCAGTGACGGTCTATCTAAAGAATGGGCCTCCTCTTTTCATCAAGCCATTACATTTCTTAAAACATTATTTCAGGCTAACAGACCTCGGCGACGAAGTCCAACCTAAAAGCCTTTTACGAACAAAGAAGAAAACATCGAGTTCCCCGGGCGGCGGCCTGTATCTGCCTCACTCTAACGGACTGGAGGCCGCGCTGGAACTCGCCAAGCACTCTAAGGATTTAGTCATCAGTTTAAACGAGTGAGTTAAAAGTGACTTTATGAAGCCATTAACCATAAAGTAACATGGTACCAGCCCAAACTTGTTAAAGAATTCGAATGTTACTGACAAATACGTGCACAGACTGCACAGATCCACTCTACCTGTGTCGTTATTTCCCAAAAAAGCTTTTTAGACACCAATCTACATGGTCTTCACATGATCTGACCAAGATTATGTCTGGACTTTAAAAGAGACTGTGACCTCGTGAGTTTATTTCAACCTTTCTCCTCAGATTTGTCAAATAGCAAACGCCGACCTCATCTAGTTTAAAAAAAAATGATTGACGTGTAAAAGTGTTGGTACAAATCTACTTACAGATATAAAATCATATGTATATCACATTTACCTGCCCACAAAAAAAAAACTTGTTTTGAATGTCATAGTTACCAAAGACAACACCCAAAACATCCATTTCTATTGATAATATAATATCTAGTGATGTTCCAGATATCCGTATCCGCGGATAACCGCAGGAGAAAAAAATCCGTATCCGTATCATTACGGATCTATTAACTTATTAATAATTCCAAATTAAACTTCTTTGTAGACATTTTTTTAGCTCGTACAACAAACACAAACGTTATCTATGCTGCCCAGTATCACACTAAACTATAAACAAAACACGCAACGCAAGTCGAAACATGTTCTGTCACGCAAAGCGTCAAGTGGCGTGAACTCGTTTCATGGTCACGCGCACCGACACCGATGGAGTAAGAAAGTTAAGATCCGTATCCGTATCCGCGGATATTGACGCCAATTATCCAGATCCGTATCTGCGAATCTACATTTTTAATGATCTGGCACGTCACTAATTATATCCGTTGGACGTAGTGCGACAAGACGTCCAGAATTAATGGCAACAGCTAAAATTAATCAAATCTTATTTCCATTCACAGCGCCACATTAAAAGACGACACTCAAAAAGAGAAAGAAGACGAAAACGTACCTGAAACCAGCGAAACAGAAACCAGTCCCGAGAACCTTCCAGTCTTAGAACCAGGAGACCAGCTCCTCATAAATTCCACCCAACAGAGGACACAAGACTTGACCAAACTTGACAGCCCAAGCCCAGAAGTCCAAAGGAGAAACGTTGTTGAAAAAATAACAGATCGAGGAAAAAATATTATAAGCATATTGTATCCACCGTATGAAGAAGAAAGAAACGAAAAGAAATTTGATGACTCCGAAAGAAAGAAAGCAGAGAAATATGCTCTATCGACTGATCAAATCTTACTTACTGATGCCCTAGGTATAAAGCCAGTGGAAGTGGCAAGTAGGCAAGTCAGTCAACCTACTCCACTAGCGAAAGTGGTCGAAGGTCGAGTTATTACGGAGAAGACGAAGGAAGCATTGGAGGATATTGAAGGGAACTCGAAACTGTGGATAGGGAAGGACTACACAAATTTTATTGTTAAGGATTTTAATAATTTAGATCTGCCGTTTGTAGGTAAGTTAATCTTCATTATGTTTTCTAAACTGCATTCTTGGCGTGTTGGTCTCCTTTAAACTAGCACCTACTTAATACTACTGACAATTAGTTATTGGTCGTAAAAACTATTTTCATTTTTCTACGGCCATTGTTATTTTGATCTACCAATAGCAAAAACTAACGCGATGTTTTTCAGCAAATAACTGATTGGTTTAAAAACTGTGGTTGCTTACAGAATTTTATCTCATGAAGCGACGCGCGCATACATGCTGTGAATGTATGTGTAAGCGCAGGACGAGCTCTCGGTACCGTCCGAGACAATAGCGGAGTCGGAAGTCTGTGCGTGTGTGTGTCTTATATATGCTGACGCTACTCATCTTTACGCACATATTCACAGTGTTTGTACACTTGGTTACCACAAGTAAAACGCGCTTCGCTTCCTGAGATAAAAATACTATACCAGCTTGCGTTGTGCCCAATTTCCAGATCAGGCATTATGTAGTAGGTATATCGTCTTCCAGCTAGAAACTGGTAATGGAAACAAACCAGTCCCAATTAGAAATACCATCACCACTGAAGTTCGTATTATGTCATTGGAACATCCAAAGCTTGCAGTAAAATACCTCGTTGTTCTCAGCAGCAAAGTCACAAATAATATCTAAAAACCAACGTATATGATTACAGACTTAGTGGACAGAAACTCAACGCCCCGCATGCCGTGGCACGACGTGGGCGTCGTGGTGCAGGGCGCGGCCGCGCGGGACGTGGCGCGGCACTTCATACAGCGGTGGAATGCTATCAAGTTGGAGAAGGCGAGGTCAGTCACTAAATAGACTCGTGTCACTCATGTGGGAAATCAAACACTGGTTTTTATTTTTATTTAAAACGTCTAATGGTCAACGCCAAATCGTTTATTTCATTTAAGGTGGATCTAGTCCACAGTTTTCCCATACGAACTTCGGTAGTGTAACACTCCACTATTCGACAATGTACATAAAAAATTAAACATGGTATGGTTTTGTCTCATTATTAATATTGTCTGTACGGAAACAGAATACTAAAATAAAAAGCCATTAAAAAGTTAGGCGCCAACAAAGATTCGTTTTTCTTGCTAATTTAACCTAACTTTGGGCGTGTTTAAGTAATAAAAGAAGTGTAAGATCTGAAAAACCAAGTCGGTACCGACAAAGCTCAAATATCGAAAAGTACAATAAAGTTTATTGGTCATTGATTTATGCAGTGGTTTTTTCATAAAACCCGATCTTCCGAAGGACTGTTCTTAATTTTTTATGCGCCTGTTTTACTATAAATGATCCTGCATTTCAGTCAATAACGTTGTGCGTGTAGACTAGTGTCTAACTGCTCATCACTGATACTACCTCTGTCGGACACGATGCCTGGTGAGACAGCGTGCTTTTTAGCCAGGCCCATCGTTGAGTTCGAGCCCGCGACTAGGTTCCCCTTAAGCACATAAAAGGCAGTTTAGATCGTCATAATTTGTAAGAAAATATAGTTGTTTCTAGTTTATTTATTCCCACTGAAACGCAATTTCTTGAAAAAGTCATCCAATGGAATTAAATGAACTTAGATGTTTTTTTTATGATTTTAATTAATATAATTCTTTAAGTACATACGTTATATTTTGTTCAACATACAGCCTGACCTGCAAATAGGGTATTACACCCATTTTTGAAAAGTGTCTTAATTCGATTCTAAAATGCTAATAAACCACTAAAAACACAACATTTTTATTGAATCGTTTAGTGCCATAAAAATACATTTAAATTTTACATTTTCATATTTCGCGCGTAATTTGACGAAAACGCTGGAAACAGTTGACACCATATTGCTCTGTGGGTATCACGTCAGTTTGCTGAGTAAACAATTGCGCTGATATTTTGTATGATAATTGTTTATAATTTAAAAAAAATAGTTATTTTTCTACTTATCGTTGGTTTGCTGTTCCTGAATGTAAGATATTATTTCAATAAAAACTACTTTGGTTAATAATAAAACTACAAAGTTGTTCAGTTGATTAATTTATTCAGCGGTATGACGTAATAACATGGCGGCTACTATTTCATGGTGTTCAAAAGAAGATTTAAAAAAAACTGAAATCTTTGAATTGAATTTTAAAATGTATTTTGTTATTTCATGAACACTAACATTTTTCGACCGCTCTTTACCTAAGCTATCTCAATAATATATTTTTAGATATTTTTCTCATATAGCGTAAAATACCCTATTGCAAAGAACAAAAGAAAATTTTAATATCTGGCTACCTTAGCCTTAGCGTGTCCTCCTTAACGCAGCCACCCGTATACCGCCATTTTGCTATTTCTACTCTTACTATTTTACAAACTCCGGCCTTGTTCACATATTACTATCATCCCTTCAGGTCACCTGTATATAGAGACAAATTATATTCACTGGCAAAGTTTCACAGACTCGACGGGTTTTGATATCAAATAAGGATAAAACCAAAAAAAATAAAGGGTTAAGAGGGGAGAATTAAGGTATTAAACCTTCTGGATATAGTATGACATGATAAAAATTTAACACACAACATTTTGAAGAAGTTTTCCGAATGTAAATTTATTTGTCTTTGTAAACTCTTGAAATAAATCCTCGATTACCTTTCACGACACCCGCGAAAACAGCAGTACTAATGGATATAGAAATGTCATGTTCCAGACAAAACCCGAACTACCCGTATTTGCTACCGAAGGCGAACATCGACATCAAACCTCTCCATGATCTGGACAAAACTCTTCAATGCGACATCAACAACGTCTCCTGCCAGGTAACTATGTATTATTTATTTTTACTTAAGCATAGTTTTAATTATTTTGTTTGTATATTAGCGTGTGGTAGCTGACATATGGAAAATAATTTAATTTAATACTTTGTGTTTCATAATGTTTATTACCTTCTATTGTAAAGCATCAAGTTCTTGCTACAAACTGCACTGCAACTAAATAGACATCTGTAGTGCTGGGATGTTTGTTGCGCCACCTCTTCTTACCGGCTAAAGCACTAAGTGGTAAATGGCGTTCGTTTGGGGAGTCTCATGTAATTTTCACGTCCAAAAGTGCTGATTCTCAGCCTAGTTTAAATAAATACATTTTGATTTGTCTAATCTAATACCTTTACCTTTCCTATTTTAGTTATTACTTACAAACTACCTTACAATGTTTTATTTTATTTTTTATAAACTATGTGTTAACTATTAATTAATAAGATAATGATTATTATGTAAGTATTAGTTTTAAGATTGCTGATAAGTGTTTCAACATCCGGACAAACCTATTGAGGTTTTTGTGATGTTTCTGTTTATATTTTGCTTTTCCTTTATTAATAAAGACTAAAAAAAAAAAAAAAAAAAAAAAACAAAAAAAAAAAAAAAAAAAAAAAAAAAAACAAGCAATTCTTGTATTCTGAATCTCGGAAACGGCTCCAACGATCTTCATGACATTTAGTATGCAGGGGGTTTCGGGGGTGATAAATCAATCTAGCTAGGTTTCATTTTATAAAACGTCAAACCTAAAAAAAAACCGAGCTGAGCTCGGTCATTCAGTTATTAATATTAAATTGTGAATAGGCATCATACAATTTACTATTAAAAATCGATAGTAATTTTTTTATAATTATTATTCCATGATTCACGACATCTTCACTTTATGAGTTAATTCTATCTATAGCGTTCTGAAAGCATCACAGGGGCGAGCGGCCCCTGTGATTGGTAATATGTGTACTATTGTTTTGTGAAATTTCACTTGAATTTAATTTAAAAAACCGGCCAAGTGCGAATCGAACACAAAAGATTCCGTACCACAAGGCGAAAACGTAGAAAACATGTTTATTGCACAGAGAGACCCTTTAACTTTATTTAATTTTTATTATTTGTTGTTATAGCTAGAACTACTTACACGCTCTGTGTAAATTAACCGTGTACCTATTATGGTTCATGAGATACAGCCCATTGATAGTCGGACGGACGGACACACAGCGGAGGCTTACAGAATCAAGATCAAAATCAAAAGTCATTTATTCAAACTAGGCTGAGAGTCAGCACTTTTTGAATGCAAAATTACATATGACAGACCCCTAAGGGCCCCAACGCCTACCCGGCACCACTTCCTAGTGCTTTAGCTGGGCAGAAGAAGTGGTGCAACAAACTCCCAACCGGCACAGCTGTCTGTTAAGTTGGAAGAACTTGATTCTATACAAGATGGCAGCGTTAGTTACATTTTGGCCACGCGCCAAAATAACCTTGGAACTCAATATTGTGATAAGACAATATCCTTACATCCTCTATGTCCCTGAACCATAAAATAAACATACAACTATAATTCCTCAATTTCCAGGTGCTTCGCAGCCTATCCAGCTGGTCAGGAGGTTTCCTAGACCCGGACACAGTAGAACAAAGCATACACGAAGCGTACGCAGACACGATCACTCGCGCGCAGCACTACGTATACATTGAGAACCAGTTCTTTATTACGCAGTCACGCTCCAGCCAAGCTGTGAGGAACCAGGTACAAAACCAGGTATAACGCACTAACTAACACTTACTTGACGTCACGGCACCGTCGACAAGGCGTGACACTTGTCGCAGTAGCACAAAGCATCGCAAACAGGTAACGGCTTAACAGACTGACGTCGCGGATCTTTCTCTTTTATATTATTTCCTAGCTACGCCTCGCGGTTTCACCCGCATACGTCTCCATCCCATCCCGTGGGAATGTCGGCATAAAAAGTATCCTATGTAATCCAGGTCATGGTTAACCCATGTGCTAATCTTAATGCTAATCCAATTAGCCATTTTAGCGTCAAAGCATAACAAACAAACATACAAAAAATCAAATCTTTAAAATATTAGTTTAGACTTGCTTTTGCCCGCGACTTCGACCGCGTGGAAGTTGGAAAATACCCCATGGGAATGTATTAGTGGGATTAAAGTAACCTTTGTGTTAATCCAGCTGAAAAACCATCTGTGTGCCAAATTCCATTAAAAACCGTTCAGTCGTTTTTGCCCCAATCCGGAACATACATCCAGAACTTACATCCAGATAAACGGACAAAAATTCTATAAACGAGAGAGACTCGCCCCCATACCTCATAGCAAATACTTTGTTCCAAAAATATTCAATGTACCGTTTTGACCTCGTTAGTATTTAATTATATGTGTAGATTGAGAAAGTTCCGTTAAGTTTGTCAGCCTTTAAACTCCTGTAACTACTGCTGATCTGCGAATAACAACTACTAATCGCTTTTTACTAAACCCTAACCCATTTCTATGTCTTAAGCCTAAAAAGGATTGATTTCATATTTTGTAGATTTCTCCTTGATTCAAAAGCATTATTTTCATCTGACGCGGTTCGGTTGCATATACATTTATTTTTGATTTTACAGAATGTCAATATTACTGGTAGGTCTCATAATTAAATTGTCGTATTTTTTATTTCAATTGAGAAAATAAACGGCAGTAAGCTTAATTTAAAAAAAAAAAAAACAACATCACTTTTGTACGTATTTTTCTGTTCCTTTCTTGTTGTCTATTAATAATGTGTGTGCATAAATGAAAAATTGTATTTATTGCACAATGTACACAAATTTACAGACAATGACTGGGCTAAACTGAAGCTGTCATGAACATAATAAAGTGCAGTATCTAGTAACATTTAATTTATAGCTAGTAATTAGTATATAATAAATAGAGACTATATACTAAAAAAAAAAAAAAAAAATCGTTTATTCACAATATTTGTGCTTGATTTTAAAAAAATCTTCCATTAACCCTGTAATGCTATAATAACATCTTAACAACAGCTATACTACAGTCCGTTCACACTCATATTAAAATTTACCTCTGATTTAGCGTCACTTTCAAAATCAAAGTGATCTTTGCACACGTTACAATAAGGTTACTTTTGATAAGGGTGTCTAAAAAGGCCGCTTTAGCAGAATCATAATAGGAGAATATTATTAATCATATTTAAAATCTTAAAATTGTCACAAACTGACAATTCATACTATTATCTGCGTAGACAGCACGCAATTCATCTGTTTGCCAGTTTTGTATGGAAATTCGTAAAATGGTCACCAAATTATTCAATTGCTTTATTAAAGTAAAATGTCAAATAGAATCATAGGGGAGGGAATTCAGGAAGTGAATTGTTTTTAGAGGAATCGCTTAATGTGGCGTTTTTATGCCCCAAGGTCTCGTTACAATAAGGGTGATGTTGGGTTGCCGCTGTCACAGGTAAAATAACTGTTAACGGACTGTAGGCAACCACTCAAGACATTTACCACAGATTACTAATTTCCTGACCATTCCAACGATAATTACTATAAACCTTCCTTGATACTTTACCTTCCAGATAGGCGAAGCGTTATACAACCGTATCATGCGAGCATTCCGTGCGAAGGAAACCTTCCGTGTGTTCGTGGTGATGCCACTCCTGCCGGGCTTCGAGGGCGAGGTGGGCGCGCCTTCGGGCACGTCGCTACACGCCGTCACGCACTGGAACTATCAGAGTATTAGTAGGTCAGTTACCTTACATTATTAAGGCCAAATTATATCTATACATGTATCATCACCATATCAGCTGAAAGACGTCCACTGGTGGACATAAGCCTCCCCCAAGAGGGGGGGGGGGGATTTGCCGTAATCGCCACGCTTGGCAGTCGGGTTGGTCGCAGTATGGTGGTCAAATGCATAGAGAATGCTGCTGCCCATTCTCTAGTAAGTCCCTTAGTCGCGTTCACACGGAACCCAAATGCACGGATCTATAAATGTATGGGATAATGATAAATCAGACTAAAATATTCCCACAAATATTCCTGCTGGGGCACAGGCCTCCCCTCTGTGAGAAGGAGTGGGCCATAATCCATCCCAGCGATCCCGGTGCGGGTTGGTAGAAGTCACATGTCTTCACATTTTCGGTTCTAGAATACGCCGCTTACGTCACGATGTTGTCCTTCACCGTTTTGAGAGCAGCGGTGATGGAATAATGTACACAAAGTAAAGCGCCTGCCTGGGTTCGAACCCAGGACCCACAACACATAAGTTGTGGCTGTACTGGGTCACCACTGCGCTAAACATGGCGCAAATAAAAAAAAGGTGGAGGAAATACAGGCTGATTTTTTAGTCACTGTCCAAATTTTTCAGGGTAATAGTACCCGTGAAATTGAACAACTTTCTGCAAGAAACATGGGTCGAGATATGAAAAAAAAAATCGGACCTCCCATACAAAATCAATAGTCAGCTGATCGATTTTCTATGTGAGGTCAGATTTTTTTTTTTATATTTCGACCCATGTTCCTTGGAGAAAGTTGTTCAATTTCACGGTTACTATCACCCTGAAAAATTTGTACGGTGACTAAAAATTAACCTTGTATACGTCATATCCTTGCCAAGCGTGTGACAATATTGACGGCACGGTTGGCGCAGCGATTCCCGCACGGAACAAATATTGGTATGACCTACAAGTAGTTGTTCCCGGTCTGACTATTTGTGTATGTGAGTTTAAATGTTCGTGAACGCAACCACAATACAGGAGAAATTCCTAGTGTGAGGCAACGTTTTATTTAAAAGAAAAACAAAGAAAATATGTCACAGCATTATGACATAATGCCTGTCACCTGTGCATTTGACTGCCAATAATACTCGTCAATTCACGATATGTTTTAGCATTTATTTATGCTGCCAATGGTGCCGATTCTCTTGTCACAAAATTCTCTAAACTAAACTAAAAATCACTAAAAATTAGTTTATTCCTGTCAAACGACGATTTCCCATTCTGAAATTGACTAAAGTGACACAACTTATCTATATTTTAGTTTGACAGCACTAAGATTGTACTGGGTTTTTAATTTAGTGAAAATGGTAATTTTGCTATTCTGTTGTTGTCAAATTCATTATTCTATTCAATATAAAATTTCGACTGTCCAACTAAATCTGACTATTTTTAATCGCGATTAAAAAGGTGTGGAATAAAATTAGTTGTCAAGAACTAAAATTCACACTGACACCTCGACTTCGGGCGCAAATACAGTACTGTATCTTTTTTTTTCTTTTCTTTTGCTTATATCTCGAAATTGGTGTGTCCTATCGTAAAAATAATGAAAATTTCGACCCCCTTTATAACACCCCATACACCTCTAAAACTCAACATGTAGGTAATAATTTTTCATATTTTCGATACAAAAAGTAAAAAAATCCATTTAAAACACGTTGAGGCTGCCCCCCCTGCGCGATTCCGGCTCTAAAAAAAATCACGGGGTAGGGCAAACGTGGAGTCGCGTTTGTCAAATTCGATTTTAGTTGTGTCAAAATTATTTTTAAATTTAGAGATCTTTTTTTGCAGAATAGCTTTAAGATTCTCATAGCCAAAAGTAAGGAATTTTAGTGATAGTTTAGTTAGTTTAGTTCGGTGTACAAGAGAATCGGCACCAGTATCTTAAAAAGTTTAACCACCTTTCCATCGGCAAAGGCAAGATGACGTATGACAATTTCTGCGCCAGATTTAAGTCCAAAGCATCATACAGAATAATAGATATAATATATATACATTTTGTTAAATTACATGATTGTATGTCAACCCTTAGCTAAATTATTAATTTCTTTTTTGCAGGAGCCGCGAAGCCATAATAACCCGCCTCTACGAATCCGGGGTCCCGGACCCGTTCGAGTATATCACCTTCCACGGTCTGCGCACCCACTCAGTGTTAGGAGACGAGCCCGTGACCGAACTGGTATATGTGCACTCCAAGCTACTGATAACCGATGACAAGACCATCATATGCGGCAGCGCGAACATTAATGACAGGTCCATGATTGGGAAGAGGGATTCGGAGATCGCAGTGCTGTTACAGGTTAGTAATTCCGCTTTTTGGTATAGTAATTTTATGTTTTTTTGAAGTGAAAACTTCTTTAAGCGCGCTGGGCATTTTTTGAGATGGGAAAAAGCAATTGAACTCACGACGCCGTTACTAACACCTCTGTATATAAGTTAGTTTTAGTTGAGCTTGATTAGTATAAATTACATGTAACAAAAGATTTTACCTATTTGGTAAAATAGCTGCCAAAAATATTTTTTTTTCATGTACAATAGCGCATTAAATGAAAATTGTAATATAATTTTTGTAGTAGTAGTTTATAATAATGAATAAAAAATCACTTCATTCAAAAGTATTTCCTGCACAACAAAATATTTTCTGACGATTTAAAAAGAGACTCGTAATTGTTCAGGTTTCACTTCTGTCGGTACTCCCGGAGTGCCACTGTTTTTTTTTACCTATTGTGGTACAGACTTCACGAAAGCGAGGACTTCGTGAATGTGAGGACTATGTGGGTCATATTTTTTTTGTTTTTTTTTTTTTCATCTCTTTCTCAGTTAGTTTTAATATTAATCTGGCAGCTTGAGTATTTTATGCGGCCTACCCAAATGTCCTATCTTTGGTGTTGTTCATCAAATCGTTGAGCTCCTCAAGTTCTGAGTTGAGCTGCATGATTACTGATAAATGCGTGCACTGAATGGACAGGTCTACTCAACCTGTGTGGTTCTTTCCTCAAAAGACCATTTCAGACACCGATCCACATGGTCTTCACATGATCTGACCAAGATTATGTCTGGACTTTAAAAGAGACTGTGACCTCTGAGTTTGTTTCGGCCTTTCTTCTCAGAGTAGTCAGGTAGGAAACGCCGACCTCATCTAGTTTAAAAAAATATGATTGACGTGTAAAAGTGTTTGTACAAACCTACTTACAGAAATAAAATCATTTATCATATAAGGGTCAGTGCCTACCGAGACGCGACGCTGTGCACACTTTTTAAGATCACGATACAAACAAAACAGATCTTATGTACTTCACAATCAATCACGGTGTGAACTGACTCTTATACATAAAAACTTTCACATTTATAATATTAGTAGTATGTAGGATAGTAGGATTAGCTTTCTGCACACCTTATAAACTTTAACCATACAAAATATTGCAAATCACTTTAGAAGACTAACAGTGTAGTTGCTTGTCCATTCTTCTCCATACGAAACTTCCTTTTGGAACTAGTTATTTTTTTAAGTGAAATCTTCTTTAGGGGCATTTTTTGAGATGGGAAAAAACAATTAAACTCGCGACACTGTCACCGACACCATTGACAAAACGAACGTACGAACGAACAACGTTGAAAGTTGTTTAATCTGACGATTCAAAAAATGTTGCCTGACGATTCGAAAAATACACTCGTAATTGTTCAAGTTTTCACTTCTGTCGGCACTCCTGGAATACCACTATTTTTTTTGACATTTTAACTTTCAAAAGTGCCTGTTTTCGTGTCTAATTTCAATGAAATTATTTGAACTTTTTCATTTCCAGGACGAGCAATTCATAGACGGCACAATGAATGGCGAAGCGTTTCCTTGCGGTCGCGTAGCGGGAGCGTTACGCAAGAGACTGTTCCGTGAACACCTGGGTCTCATGGGCGAAGACCTGGACAAGCACGGAATATCCCTGGATGACCCTTGTTGCCACGAGTTCTATTGGAACCATTGGAAGGCCACGTCTAAGAGAAATACTGACTTGTATGAGGATGTGAGTATTTTTTTACTATTTTGTGTACACCTTAGACTCTTGGGTAACCTGAACCATCTAACGCTAACCTTTACTTGGCACATTTAATCTGCATGAGTATCAAGAAAAGAAATCGTTATTTTAATAACTGTAAGGTGCGTTTTGTATTGACTAAAGAAAAATCCACCACCACCACCACCAGTGGTCGGATAATCGGGCGCTTATATACCTAAACTCAGTGGCGTGCACAGAGTTTTTAGACAGGGTAGGCAGAAATTAAAAAAAATGCAAAAAAAAAACAGAATAACCGATCGCTGTACCTACCTACACAGCATGCAACCTGTGAGGGAATTAAATGAATCATATTGTTTTGTATTGAATTTTCGATTGACTTTACCTTTATTTTGTACCTATTAATTGCTAATCCGGTGTACAAGCTGTACAACTACTTTAAAAATATCAAGCAATCGTAACTTGATTTTTTTTTCAGCGATAGATAGTTTTGAAAATACATATGCATATATGCAGTTTCACAGTGAATATCTTCGATTTTCCACACTATTTATCAATGTTAAAATCTTAAATACATGCTATCATAGCTCACAACCAAAACGAATAAATTAAAACAAAAAATGGCATCGGAATTACTCGGAATATGAAAATAATACGACCAAAAAAAAACAATGATACAATGCTACTTTTTAAAATAGACGCATTGCCAACTTTGTTCGGGAAACTTCGGTAAGTTTCGTAATACGTCTCGTAAAAACTCGTAAAAAGCCAGTGACTACCCTGTACGGTTGTGTGCGTTATTTGTTATATTGTGTGCCACGTATGTATAGGAACGCACACTGAATAAATCTGAATGACCACGAGAGCACACATATAAACATCAAGAAGCGAATAGTTCGTGTCTCTCCCGAGGCACTCAGCGGCGCTAGTGCATCGCAATGCGAAGTTGTTCAAATTGTACGAACGAACGGGGTATTGTATCGATGATACTAATGATACGACCTACGCTCGACAGGTGCCGCTGATTTATGAATAAAGATTTTTTGTTTACTGATAAAATAATATTATTTTTACATATTTATCTGATTTAGGTAAGGTAGGCAGTTTCTTAATGTCTTTATGGACTGCAGGCCACTGCCTGAACTTCTTCCCACGACATTCCTACATTCCGACATTCCATAATGTGGACATTCCTTTCTTTCATAAGTAATCCCCGGTTCCCGGGATTGAACAATTGTGTAAAAACAAGTATAACAAACTTAATGAAATTATAGCAGTGGCAATTTCGATTTAGTATCTTTATTTAATTCAAAACAAATGGTATATCAAGAAAAAAATTTAATGTGCACAATGTGGTCAAGTAGTGGAAATTGATTTATCTATCTAACAGATTAGTGATCGAATCGACTAATTTATTGTATTTTATACGAACAGAACATTTTTAGCAATCTCAGGAATTTCAAACGATTCCGGGATCCGGGATTCTGAAAGGCATGTTCGTATTATTCTTTCGTGGGAATAAAACATAATCACACTGCACTGTCCTGCCATACCTAATATCACTGTAATTTGAAAACATTATAAAAGCCAATTATTTATAAAAGAGTAACCGTGGAGTTTCTTGCCGGCTCTTCTCCATAGGAAGAGACAAATTGGAACCGTGCACCTAGCTTCTGACGTTTCATAAGTGCCCATGCAGGTTTATGTGAAATAAAATATTTTGATTTAAATAAAAGTGAAGTTTAGGTATATTAGCGCCCGTTTATCCGATCACCGAATGACATACAGATGGGGGTAAGCAGAAACTACGGAATGCCAACTGCTACGATTCTTACATACTAATTTTGCCTCGATTATTTTCATACACGCACGCCGGTTGCGAGTACTACACGCCTGACCTTTCTGAAGAACATCACCAATAAGATCACTATGTCGCACCTTTAGAATTAAAGAGACCTAATGCGAAATTAGCCGCAAACAAAATAGGTCTGTATAATTCAGAATTATAGAGACCTAATTCGAAATTAGCCGCAAGCAAAATAGGTCTCTTTAATTCTAAACGTGCTATATTCTCTATTCTCCTAGGGCAGGGATGGCGAACCTCTGTACATCGAAGTGCCATTTTTCCAATTAATTATTTCATGTGGCCATGATGCGCCAAAATTTTATCTTGACTTAGCAACGACAGCAACAAAAAAAACTTTTGAAATAATACCTACTCTTTATTAAATATATTATCTTAGAGGTAGGTACTTGTTTATTAAAAAAAAAAACAAATAAGTATAGGAGCCCTGCTTAAGCAGATGCTAAATAATTTATATCAGGTTCATATTTTGTTACTTTTAACCATCTGTTTCTAAGCGAGTCTATAATGTTATTACTGAAAATTACGGCACAGGTGTGTACATATAGCGTTCAGATTTCTATGTTTGCCTTTGTGATCTATGAACCTACATTCCTCAATTGATGACGTGCCCAACCTATTTTGTCGCGTGCCACCAAAGGCCGCGTGCCATCGGTACGCCATCCCTATCCTAGGGCGTACCCTTCCGGTGTTTCCACTCACATCTGCCTAGTAAATACATTTTGTTAACCGCCTCTCATTTATTTTGACAATGAAAGAAAAACACTCTTCTAGAGCTGTTCATTGTGACACTATTCAAAGTTAAGCTTAGTATTCCTATAACCACCATCATATTCTTATTCTTGTCGCCAATAAACTAAACAAAAATTCCCTTATTCGTTTTCCAGGTGTTCCACACTCTACCAACAGACTCCGTCCACACATTCGCTGAACTAAAGAAATATCAAGAAGAAAACCAAAACTTATGGAACACGGACCCAGCACTTGCGAACAGGAAAATAGACCTTATTCAAGGTTTCCTAGTAGATATGCCATTAGATTTCCTTTGTAACGAGACCTTGACTCCTAGAACTACGAGCATGGAAGGTATGATGCCGACCGCACTTTGGACTTGAGCCCTTGAAGGGGGTAAATTATTGCCATATGTCTTTTATAAGGCCCGGAAAGCTAGATCACTTCATTGACCAGTAAAACTAAGCTAATCAACACGCGTGCATTTCCGAACGGGTAGGCAAAGATGTTGCCACATAATGCCAACTTTAAGTCCCAAGTACTAGGAGGCAAGTCGGGTCATGCCATTGACAAGCCCGGTTAACCAGACTCCGAGCAGCTACTCAGAATTTTCTGATGCGAGAATTAAAACATTACCGACTCAGGAATCAAACCCAGGACGCTCAGGCGCAACAACAGGACAGAACGGTCAACTAGTGTTGTGGATAAGTTGATCAAAATAATACCAACCAATCGTAGACGTTCGACCACAGATTATAATATTGAATAGGCTTTTATAGAGGAATGGTTTTCGAGTGTAACGAAATCAAATATTTTGGTGCAGTAAATTTAGTTGGTTCTATGACTTTTTCACCGTCAGTAGCATTAGAGGCATGTTGCAAAAGCACTGAAATTATGTTCCTGAAAACACCTAAGTATTGACTTACCCTCTTATTCATAATACGGAATTGGAGTTTATTGTCTTCTCACTTTATTGAGTTCAAAATGACAAGAAGAGATAGTATTTTTTTAAAGGGTGATAACTAGTGATGAGGGTAAAATTACTATTTAAATAACTTACTTATTTTAGAACTGATTATAATGGCGGTGAAATCGTTACCGATGGGAATTGCGCGTTAAGTATAATCTTTTCGGGTTTTTCGTGTTTAGTGTGTACTAATATAGGTGTTGCCTCTATTTAAATTGCCTTACTATATCAATAAGTGTAAATGTTGTATAATTCATAATAATTATTGACGTGTGCATAATAAATGGAAAGCTAATTACGTACCTCTTAGAAATAAGTTTTATGGGAGTGTTTGTGCAATTTTATGTAATAATTAAGTTATTAATATTTTTGAATGAAAAGAGAGTGAGTAATTGTTGATCTGAAGTAGTTTTCTACAGAGATTCCGTTTATTTTTTTAAATTATTTATTTGTTTTAGTTATCATGTCCATAATAATTATACTTATAGCGTCCTTAGTAAACTTTTGACTTACTGTTGAAACAAGCAATCAGTCTCTGTTTATTTTTGGCTTCTTTCATTCGAAGTGAATGTCTGAACACGAATTTAATTCATAGTGAAATTTTAATTAATTAGATGAACCGATCCAACGATGCAAAATGGTGGATTCCATCACTCGGCATTTTTCATCCGCCTACCGAATGAAAAATGAAATGAAAGAAGCAAATGAACGTTCATTCCTTCCTATGTCATTTTGTCAGTGTCGTGTGAACGTGGAATGAAACAAAAAAGAACACTCACTTATATGAGACGTCTGATATCAGCTTAACCAACATCTTGTTTTAATTTTAAAGATAATTTATGCCGTCGTTACAATTACTTAATATTTTTGTGGTACTTTATTTTTAATGTGATACATGGTATAATTTAATCAGTGCCGACCAACTTAGAGTATCAAATTATTTATTTATTTACCTAATAGTTTTTCTAACGTTAGTTCTATTTGAATTCTAACCTGATATCCAACGAAATACTGTCAGCAATTTTGTTAATGTAACACTGATTTAATTAGTCATAAAAAGTTAGTTATAATATTGCAACAATCGTTTCTAAAGATGCATTTATCATTCCGACGCTACAGTTATTATTGCTAACAGAGCCGAATGAAGTTTACAAAAAAAATCGCTGAAAAGAAGTGACGAAATTTAAAAAAAGAACGCATTTCTTATGACTGGTTATTCCATCTACTACCTGCTCTGTGGCAAAGTATAAATGTACTCATTAAAATTTTCTTGTACAGTATTAAATTGATCCTACCAAAATACATAATATACATGCCTGAACAAATAGAAACATGGATGGCTATTCTCATTCCTACACAGTTGTCTTATCATTCCAATAAAAACCACCGGTTTACAATTAAAAAATATTTATGGTTCTAATACATACCATGGTTCGTACAAAATAATTATAATTAAGAAAGCAAAAAAAAATGAAGAGTGCCCAAAATTAAAATAAATAATGACCTAACAGTAGTATGTACTTAAAATTATATTTTTCCAATTAAAAAGAAAACTATATTTTTGAAATTGGTACTCCTGGGCAGCCCAGAAATACCAGTTTCAAAAAGTATTCCAAACAATTTAATTTAATTTATATTTTGACTCCAATACTAATAAAAAATTGTGTTTGGTATAACTATTTTACTTAGAGGCTTCGTCCACTATGACTCGTACTGGCTGTTTTTTGTTTCTTAATAATTTTTAAAATTTAATTTAAATAATATCCATTTGAGATTGTACATGGTTCCTGCATTGGTGCAAATACTGTTTATTTCATTGTGGTTTTAATCAGAGATTTATGATTTATTATTTAATCGTATTGATAATTATTTAAGTGGAACTTTATTAATGTTTGTAATGAATCTGTGTAATACGTGTTGTCTGGTAAATAAAAAATCATTTTTATAAAAAGCGCTTTTGATTGTTTTAACCTTCTTACTTAATTTGAAAGAATTTTGTCGATTTAACAATTAAATAACGACGAAGCAAAAGTAGTATTTATGTAAGGATCGTAGCAGATGGAGTGTGGGTTCTGCCTACACCCACGGTAAGAATGGTATAGTTTATGTATGTTATCTGTACACGCGCATGGCACCGGGGGCGCGCGGAGCAACGCTGACACTTGTTTTAAATAAAACTCATTATGATGTTGTAAGCGTTGTTCCCGCAAAACAGTTATATTGGTGCCGATTCTGTTGTACACCGAACTAAACTATCACTAAAATTCCTTACTTTTGGCTATGAGAATCTTAAAGCTATTCTGCAAAAAAAGATCTCTAAATTTAAAAATAATTTTGACACAACTAAAATCGAATTTGACAAATGCGACTCCACGTTTGCCCTACCCCGTGATCTTTTTTAGAGCGGGAACCGCGCAGGGGGGGGCAGCCTCAACGTGTTTTAAATGGATTTTTTTACTTTTTGTATCGAAAATATGAAAAATTATTACCAACATGTTGAGTTTTAGAGGTGTATGGGGTGTTATAAAGGGGGTCGAATTTTCATTATTTTTACGATAGGACACACCAATTTCGAGATATAAGCAAAAGAAAAGAAAAAAAAAGATACAGTACTGTATTTGCGCCCGAAGTCGAGGTGTCAGTGTGAATTTTAGTTCTTGACAACTAATTTTATTCCACACCTTTTTAATCGCGATTAAAAATAGTCAGATTTAGTTGGACAGTCGAAATTTTATATTGAATAGAATAATGAATTTGACAACAACAGAATAGCGAAATTACCATTTTCACTAAATTAAAAACTCAGTACAATCTTAGTGCTGTCAAACTAAAATATAGATAAGTTGTGTCACTTTAGTCAATTTCAGAATGGGAAATCGTCGTTTGACAGGAATAAACTAAATTTTAGTGATTTTTAGTTTAGTTTAGAGAATTTTGTGACAAGAGAATCGGCACCATTTTCTAATAATTATTTTACAAACCAAATGACCATCGATTGCCTGTTTCATCGACCATCAACAATCCCGCCAAAAACAAATTATTGCCATCTTACAAAAAAAAAAAAAAAATCGTGTGGATATCGATTACTTTTGAACATAGTAAATAGTATGTCGAGTGCGCATGTCAATAAAACGTCATTTTTGTTCTCGCTCGGCTATTTTTTTAATTCACTAGTTGACCCGAGAGACGTCCTGTCTTAACTATGAATATTGAATTCGCATTGGTTTATTATTAGAAAAGTTATTTTATAGTATTAATGTAAAGTTTTGCGTCCGTTTTCAATTATCTCCCAACATTATCGTATCAATAATGTACCTACAACTGCTATTTGCATTCTACTAATCGAATTGTTCGATTACTAAATTCAAGACCCTGAAGAAGAAGGGACTGAAAACAACCGGTTGGTCTTGATCCGAACAATTAAGGTGGAAGCACCAGGGTATAATGACTTTCTCGAAATAGCCATTCAATGGAACTAAATGAACTTAGAGGGGTATATTGATGATTTTATCGAGTATAATTTTGTAAATACAAACGTTTTACGGTCGTGAATCATAGTTTAAATAACACATCCTGGCACTGACCTGCAAATTGCGAAAAAGTGAAGGAAAAATTTAAAACATTTGCATTTCGCGAGCTAACGTGGGGGAATAACAGGACCGACGTTCCGAACACTATCACCACAGGGCTGCCATCTAGTGGTACACAATAAAAACAAAATGCTTGACAGCAACATAACCGTAATCGTATGCTTCGCCGTTGCTTGTACATTCACATACCTGTATTACTCTTACACAACTAGATGGCAGTATTAGAAACTTCCTGTATTATACATAATGCAACAGGTGGTTTGAGCTTCGAGGTACTACCAACATGGGACGCGTCACGTATCCGTGTCAGTCCCGTCACCCGCTTCCCACGTCCCAGCTGCAGGATAGACGGCGCCCCAAATACTTAGGACGAATTTCACCAATGAAAGCACATCTGGGGGCCTACTCTCTAAGCACGAAGCCGTAATCTCGGTTTCGTTACCGGCGTTGCCTACTCCGTATCACTTACCGACCTATGATTAGTTTGGGGCCCAAATTACGAATGAATTACTACACGATTTGACAGTTGTTCTTACTCCCTGGTTTTGCCCGTCCAAAAAAGTTTATTATATCTGCTGTAGGAGTCACTTTGAAGTTTCGCATTATTTTCGGACGGGCTAGTATTTTCATTGACTGAGTTAGAGAGTAGCCCCCCTGAACCGTGTTCAAGAGCGGTCATTTTCATTATTATTGTGGAGTATTGATACAGACAACTTTTGATCGTGTTTTAGTTATGATTATGACATGAGTAGACCGGCTAAATTGTGCTGGTAGGTACAGTCAACCGCTCTTAATGGTAACACTTCTGCCAGGGGTGCGTGTTGTTCGAAAGAGATACCATGGCCCTGGCACACAGGCAACTGAAGGAACACGGGTGGGTTTTAGTCAGTAAAAGTCTGCCCGCCCTCCTGCTCCACTCAGAGCGGGAGAAGTTACTTAGTGATTTCCCACCCAAAAAAATAATAATTAAAAAAATGGTAACACTGGAACTACGAAAATCGCCTTTACTGCGAATGGAGGAGCTGTCAATGTCAAATTGTTATCACTAATGGGGGGGTTGCCTCAATCTGCCTCGCCTTTTCCCCATTATGATAGGGTTGGCATCCGTTCTAACCAGATGCCTCCAAATACCTGTAATTATTCGACCTACACAACCCAGTTTCTGGGTAATACGATTCCCTTTGGTAAGAATGGTTTGTCAGACTATCGGGCTTCTCAAGACCTGTAACGACTGTCGAAGACCCATGAATGACAGGCAAGGAGGGGGCCCGGTATGTTAAGATGGTCACCCATCCACGGGTCAACTGCGGTACCTAAGCGTAGTTTAACCTGATCGATCGACTCGAGGGGCTGTTATTACTTAGCCACAAGCCCTTCGTACGTGTAATAACTTTTAGAATTACAGTCCGGCCGATGAGAAAATACTTTCTTGACACCTGTCAGTTTCATACAAACGAATTCGTGTTTTGCGAATTTGATCTTTATTAGGTACTAGCTGTGCCTGTGACTTCTTCCGCGTGGAATTTAACAAAAAGTAGGTATATAATAATAAAAATAAATAAAATTTCTAAAATAAAAGTAGCCTAAGTAACTCCTTATTAGATCTGAGGCCCTAGTGTGAGTTTCATTTAACCATCTACACCAAACGCAATGAGCGCGTTTGGCGCTCCGGTTGGTCCGTCACCAATCCAGGGCCAATCAGAACGCCGAACGCGCTCATTGCGTTTGGTGTAGATGGTTAAATGAAACCCACACTAGGGCCTCTGCTATCTGCCAGTGAAGGTCCCGTCAAAATCGATCCAGCCGTTTCAGAGATTAACGGGAATAGACAGACAGACAAAATTTGTAAAAAATGATATTTTGGTATATGTATATACATCCATATGCATTAGTGCAAGTCGGACTCGCCCATGAATGGTTCCGTAACAGCAAGTAACGCGCGAATTATAATTATTATTTACTTAGGCACTTATTACAGATTTATTATTAGAAAATAATGGTTCACGGGTTATGCATAAGGTTTATGTTTATGAAATTAAATGTTTTTGTTTTTTTTATTTTACTTGATTGAATGAAAGGTAAATTGCGGTTTACGATTTATGACGTATTAAAAAAAACTACTTACTAAGTTAAGAAGTTTTAGGAAGGTGTTAGGAAGTTTACATGGTAATGTACATCATATATTTTTTTTAGTTTTATCATTCTTTTATTTTAGAAGTTACAGCACACATTTTACCAATTTGGAAGTGTCTCTCGCGCAAACTGTTCAGTTTAGAAAAAAATGATATTAGAAACCTCAATATCATTTTTGAAGACATATCCAAAGATACCCCACACGTATGGATTTGATGAAAAAAAAATTGCGTTTCAGTTCTAAGTATGGGGAACCCCCAAAATGTATTGTTTTTTTTTGTTTTGTTTGTGAGAAAATCTTAATGCGGTTCACAGAACACATCTACTTACCAAGTTTCAACAGCATAGTTCTTATAGTTTCGGAAAAAAGTGGCTGTGACATACGGACGGACAGACAGCCAGACGGACATGACGAATCCATAAGGGTTCCATTTTTTGCTACTTGGCTACGGAACCCTAAAAAGCGGTTATTTTAATATTATAAACATACACCCCAATTTTATTTATCTGTATGTATCAGTGGCGAAAGCACCATATAACACGATTCCTACCGGCTTCCCTTCGAGGATTCGCATCGGCAACTTTATCGCTATTAAAAAATGGCACGTCAATAGTGGCTACTATTGTCAAAAAATAAAGTTACACTACGGGTATTTAATTCACCATAACGTTCAAACAACAAAAACAGTAATTTTAAGCTTTATATTACAGCAAAAAAAAAAGTTCTAAATTAACCCGGCGCCAAAATGTCATAATCGGGAACTAAAAATTCATACAACAGCGATCCCGTAATGATGTCACTTTAGGTAACGTGGCACCGCTTGATATGAACCAGAGCATGTCGCTGCATTGTACGGGTTATGACAGAGACAGATTTAGAAAAATGCGCATTTTATTTAGTTATCAGTTCAATTTAATTGTATTTAATTATTTACATTCCTATATAAATTTTAGTTGTTTAGATGATAGTAAGTATTCTTTATTGAAGAGTCAGTAAGTTAAAGCAGACTTCGCTTCGGCTTCCCTCTCAGAAAAATTAACACCTCGCCGCTGGTATGTATAGGTATAGACTACTTAGACTTGTTGCACTGACAGGTGTCAGGAACGCATTACCTCGATGGCTGGACTGTACGTTCTTATATTATGCTAACCACCAGTACCCGGCGCCGACCGAAAACAGAATAGATAATATGCAATTACCCGGTAGCCGGAGTGTGTGAAAGGGGGCTATGATAATCCGACTAATAAAGCGGTTTGATCTTAATTCTTCAGCTGGTTTGTTGAATGTCACTTAGTAACCTATAATGATACAGAGGATGCCACAAAAGTAGGTAAATATTAGAGTTTAGGAGAAAATGGATTAACTGTATCCGATTCGATCTTGACAAAAATATTAATTGCAGCATATAACAAAAAGCAACTATATAGCTATTACATAAGCCTAAGTAACTATTATGTACATTTTTAAATAATTATTAGGTAGATAAGCCGATTGTACACAAAACAAAAACACACCTGTTGGGAAATAAGAGTAGGCAACTACTTATCTGAACAAAATAAGTAAGTTTTAGACTTAGTTTTACTTACAATAACAGAAAAGTACAGACTAGCACATCGAGCTACCCCAATCTGTCAAATTTCTTTGATAGATTTTCAACTTTATTACAAAACGTTATGGTTCATTTTCAATTGGGAAAATTTGACAGTTTGAGTTAGCTTGATGTCCTGGCATCTGTATCTAAGTAAAAGAAATGTAAAAAGTTGAGTGACCAGTGATATCTATTCAATGAAAGGTAAAACTTCCAACAAAGTAGGTGCCAAATAACTTTCTATTACCCACTAACCTGCTTTCCAAATAATGTTGGTGACCAGCATAACTCCTACATTATTCAATACAGACTTATAAGTAAATTAAAATTCTTATTGCAGAGCACATGATCCATGATATAAAAACACATAATTTCAAAAAACTAGTTTAAAAAAAGTACATAAGTACATACCTACAATTAAAACAAGGGATAAAACAAGGGACACCCGGATGGAACGAAGTTCCTTTCGATTAAATTAGTGAAGGAATTGTAATAAAATTTAAAAAATTGTACATATACATACACACACAGATGTGTGTGTGTGTGTCTGTCTGTGTCTCTGTCTGCAGAGAAACACACGCACGCCGCAGAGCTTACAACAATGTGGCAAAAAATTTCGTTACAACTTTTGGTCTTAATTGTTTCCGTCTAGCCCCCTTTCGCAACGCGCGATTTCCAAAACTTCGTTCCAAAAACTGAACTACTTAATGCAATGTCGTACAATCAATCAATCAATCAATCAATCAATCAATCAATCAATCAATCAATCAATCAATCAATCAATCAATCAATCAATCAATCAATCAATCAATCAATCAATCAATCAATCAATCAATCAATCAATCAATCAATCAATCAATCAATCAATCAATCAATCAATCAATCAATCAATCAATCAATCAATCAATCAATCAATCAATCAATCAATCAATCAATCAATCAATCAATCAATCAATCAATCAATCAATCAATCAATCAATCAATCAATCAATCAATCAATCAATCAATCAATCAATCAATCAATCAATCAATCAATCAATCAATCAATCAATCAATCAATCAATCAATCAATCAATCAATCAATCAATCAATCAATCAATCAATCAATCAATCAATCAATCAATCAATCAATCAATCAATCAATCAATCAATCAATCAATCAATCAATCAATCAATCAATCAATCAATCAATCAATCAATCAATCAATCAATCAATCAATCAATCAATCAATCAATCAATCAATCAATCAATCAATCAATCAATCAATCAATCAATCAATCAATCAATCAATCAATCAATCAATCAATCAATCAATCAATCAATCAATCAATCAATCAATCAATCAATCAATCAATCAATCAATCAATCAATCAATCAATCAATCAATCAATCAATCAATCAATCAATCAATCAATCAATCAATCAATCAATCAATCAATCAATCAATCAATCAATCAATCAATCAATCAATCAATCAATCAATCAATCAATCAATCAATCAATCAATCAATCAATCAATCAACCAATCAATCAATCAATGTGACAGAGACACAGACTGCAGAGAAACGCACACGCCGCACGGCTTACAACAATGTAGCAAAAAGTGTCGTTACAACTTTTGGTCCTAATTAAAAGTCTCGTTACAACTTTTGGTCTTAATTTTTTTCCGTCTAGCCCCCCCTTTCGCAACGCGCGATAAGGAACTTCGTTCCAAAAGGCATAGGTACATACACACCAACATAAACTCACTCACTTACCTATGTGAGTACATACACAAAATTCACATACATAAACTTATTCCATTGAAAAACACCCCCTGTATACATTACTATCTAATTGGCTCATCCCTGCACTAATTTGCATTTTTCAATATAATAGCCTTATAGAAGTTAAAAAAAGGACAGTAAATTACAATTCCATTACTTAGGTTGTAACCTACTACATAGATAAGAATGTTAATAGTTCCTACACAGGGACGGTTACCGTTACCAATAAAATACCGGTATAACTACCAAAACATTTCGTTCCGTTCCGTTAACTATTTAACGTTAAAATTACCGTTAAATAATTTGATTTACCAGTATTTAAATAGCGTTACCAGTATCGTTACTTCGCTAAAATCTAACAAGAAGCAACATTTTGTGCGACGTTGCCAAACCGCACCACGCGCCTCGCAGCCTTGCGTTCGACTCTTCTAAGCGGAGTGGCAACAACGCTTGTTTCATATCATAATCAAACATCGCGCCACGTACGCCAAACGTATCTACGTCTACTGCCTTAGATTTATCAACTAGTCGTTTGTGTAAAAAATATTATTAAGGGCCGAAGGAAGTGTCAACCTTTCAACTTAAACCGTATTATATTATCAATACATATAATAAAATTGTAACGAATCGCTGTCTGTACATGAATGATTTATGAGAAAAAATATTATTGAGACCTTTATCAACGCAAATAGCACCCAAAACAATGATTGTTAGAATTTTTGTCTGTTTGTCTGTTCATCTGTTTGTCTGTGCGTTTGTGCACGCTAATCTCAGAAACGTCTTATCCAATTTAGATTTAGTTAACACTAATATATTGTGATAAGTTTCACTTAACATTTAGTATTTGTGTCATGTCAATCGGTTCAAAAATAAAAAAAGTAATGCCAATTTAAAGAATCACGTCGAACATTTGTTAAACTATCTATATCTATCTAATATAGGTAAGTAAGTACATTTTGTTAGTCAGCTTTATGCATTCGAAGTACCAGGTTGTCATAACTCGGTAGGAGCACACCTAACATGGTTGTGTCGGCTAGAAAGCGCTTACATTTAAACATAATAATTTATATGTTATAACAAAATTAACGTAAAAAACCATTTAAAAATTCTATTAGAACTATTTTCGAATTCTACGCGGATGAAGTCGCGGGCAAAAGCTAGTTATAACTATATTGTTACTTTTTAATTAGTCTTATGTCTGTATGTAGGTACAGTCAACCACACATCTTTGGATACAATATTAAAAACTCTCTCATATCTTACGTGCCTCATTAAGGGCGCTGTCAAGGTCAATTTTATTGTTTCCAGAAATAGACTAAAGTGACAGTACTTAACTGTATTTTAGTTTGACAACACTAAGATGGCACTGAGAAATTAATTTAGTGAAAATGGCAATTTTGCTATTCTGAACGAATAGACGTTTTTCATCTAAAATTTTCATTGACTAACTTAATCTGACTATTTTTAATCGCGATTAAAAAGTTGTGGAATAAAATTAGTTGTCATGAACTAAAATTCACACCAGCACCTCGACTTCAGGTGTAAAAACAGTACTGTATCTTTTTTTTCTTTTCTTTTGCTTATATCTCGAAAATGGTGTGTCCTATCGCAAAAATAATGAAAATTTCGACCTCCTTGAGTAAGCCCATAGACCTCTTAAACTCAACACGTAGGTATTAATTTTCCTTATTTTACATACAAAAAGTGAAAAATTCCATATAAAACACACCGAGACTGGCGCCCCTGCGCCAGTTACTGGGTTGTGGAGGTCAGATAGGCAGTCGCTCCATGTAAAATACTGGTATTCAGCAGCATCCGGTTAGACTGGAAGCCGACCCCAACATAGTTGGGAAAAGGCTAGGCAGATGATGACTGGCGCCCCTGCGCGCCTCCGACTCTAAATAAAATTCACGGGGTAGCCAAACAAGTATCACGTTGCGATGCAAAAAAAAAAATACCACGTGGACTTTTGATTGTCAAATACGATTTTAGATGAGCCAAAATTATTTTTAAATTTAGAGTTTTTTTGCAGAATAGCTTTAAGATTCTCATAGCCCACACTAAGTAAACTTACTAAACCATCACTTAGTTTAGTTCGGTGAACAAGAGAAACGGCACCAATATTGTATACACGCCGAAGGTAAGTCATTCATGGTTTCAGTTTTCGCGTTGATCCTGCCACCCTGTTTATTATAATTTTCTGCAGCACAGAAACAATATTGTACATACGCCGAAGGTAGTCGCACGTTCGGCGTGTGTTTCTGTGCACACACCGAAAGATGCTAGCCCCCATCGTCATAATTAGGAAGAGATAGACATATCAATTACTGGAACGGTATAAGAATGGTTACTTTTACCGACACTAATACTGGTAATTAGATAACGTTAACTGACTTTGGGTATCGGTATTATTAACGTTACTTTTTATCGTTAACAGAATGGTAATTGGTAACGTTATATAAAAAATACCGGTAATTCGGTCCCTGTTCCTATATGCCTATTTAATTAAGCAGCTGCTCTAAACATGCAGATAAGTAGTCTCCATAAGAAGAAGTCAGTGAGAAATTAGTTTTAACCGTTTAGGTTAGGTATAAGAAACCCTATCTCTAAGGTAATTAATAATGAATTACACGTATGTACATTTCTATTACAAAAAGACACACCAAATTTTATAGGGTAAAAAAGTTCGTTCAAAAACTAAAACTCTACTACTGAAAAAGCTCGCTCTAAAAGGTAGGAAAAGAGAAAATATTATTATTATTTCAGACAGAAATCAAGACAGGTACAAAAATGGTTAGGTTAAAGCCGTGATACCAGAAACATTTACGAATTATAATGGCATCGCCAGTATGGCCTTTAGAAGGCAACATTGTGACGGTACATAGCCAGTAACCAGCGGACAATCGAGAAGCTTCCAACGATACGTCATTTGTCTAATTATGATAAGAAGTTATGAGGGAACAGATGAACATACATACATTCAAACATACATAGCGGATCATTGCCGTAAAATGGTGATCTATCTACTACCGCACTAAGCACTTATTCAAACAACTATTGTTAAAACATTCAAGGGACTTCGACGAAATCAAAACAAAAACGCGTGCCCTTCTTTTATGTTTTACAAGAATTACTAATTAGGGTTACGGAACCTACGGAACCCTCCATCCACCTCTTAGGCACGGAATTTTCCATTCGCGCTTGACTGCATTTAGATTGAAAGAAGTTAGCTGCTTATACACAATGATATGATATCCATAGCTTGCCTACATGACTAGGGTTACCATCCAACCGGATTTGTCCGGACATGTCCTTTTCTACCGGAGCGGATTTTTTAAAAATGTATACAAGCAGACCGGACAGACGCCCTATATCCTAGATGCCTATAACTCGATCTCAGCGCCACCTATCGGGCCCAACTGTGAAACTAAATCATCCATCCAGGTACCCATTCAAAAACTGTCAAACACCCAAAAATGTCTTCAAAATCGATCCAGCTGTTTAGGAGGTGTGTTTGTCATTGACATTGCCAAACACACGAGAATTATACCCAGCTGATTGATTGGGCATTAACCTTCGCCCGTCGAATGATGAAACATTTTTTTTTTGTTTCATTCGTTTTCGTAATCGATAACGTGGGTGAAGTATTGCCAGCTAATTTAGTTTGAACTTGTATAAAGATAATGAATCATGAGTAGGTACCGAAAAAATTAAATAGAGATTAAAAAGTAAAATAAATTAAATTAAATAAAAAGTTTTTTTTTAATATCCGGCGTTTTGTCAGACCTTTCAAACGAAATGGTAACCCTAGTATACACGATGGATGATACATTGAATTGAAACTGCGGACTTACAGGTTGCTTAAAATGGCATTGTATTTCCATTTATCATCGATTTATTTACCAAGTGCATATGGTCAGCAACGAAGGTCGATTGACTCTGACGGTTACTTACTTCATCATTATAAAAATATCACTTAATTTGACATAAAATAATAATATATAAAATAGCTAAGTAGGTAACAGTAGATGGTTAAGGTGCAGCTATAGTATATTCTGAATTGTAAACCCATCTTAACCTTAATTAAGAATTTACCAAAGCAGTTCAGTGTTTTTTGGGGTATACAGCCGTGATTTTACGTTATAATTAAGAATGTATACCTAAATTAAATATAAAATTAATAAGATTTTTTTTCCTAAATTAATATGTTTCGATTTTTAGTTAATCAATAATTTTAGTATGATTTGAAAAGTCTCGACGTGCGTTGCTGACCGTACTCATCTAAGTGTCAAAAATCATGCTGTAGGTATGTAGCTTACATATGTACAGGATAAGTTAAATATTAAGTTTTCACTTGATACCATTACTTTAAGTCAATGTTTAATACCCTATGCCTATGGTTCAAGGCCAGGCACAGTGGAAGGTCCAATTCTTTGAATAGAACGAACATTTTATCAAATACTAACAAACACGTTCATTCATTACCTACTGTTACAGTTCGCACGCATTTTTGGGCGGGAGATCCGGTCGAATTGTGCGAAAGAGACGGCACCATTAGGTTGGGGTGGATTTGAAGCAATCATTTTGGTAGATAACAAGGGAAAATGTACCGTGTTCATTCCTTGTAAAGATTTGATTAGCGTTGGATTTAATTTCTAAACAGGTAATATTACAAGCCAATCAGGTAAATGGTTTCGATGAAACAGCTGTAGATAATAGAGGAAAGGGATACGTACTACGGGAATTTAAGGAAATACCTAATGATGGCCTACGTAGAAATAAATAACGATTGGTACCTAATTTATACTAAACCTATTCATTAGCAGAGAGTTAGTTAGGTTACGTTAGGATTTACAATGAAAAGAAAGAAGAAATAAGGTACATGCGAATTCAGAACCTCCTCGTGTTATAAAAAGTCGGTTAAAAGTAAGTAACTTGACTTTTAAAATCTAGGTAGGTACTTGAAAATTTTACGCTAATTTGAAAAGACTTCTTAAAAAGGAAGAGATTCTCAATTCGGTTGCATTTTTTTTTTGTGTAGTAAGATAAGGGAGATATTTATAGCGGAATAAGCTATCATTTTGATTATAAAATAAATTAAAGTACCTACTTAGTTAATTTAAAGGGTTCTGTAGGTACTTAAATGCTGAATTGTGAACATGATGAGGATTAATGAGGATAACGCCATGCATATAACCTCCCTAGGGTACCTAATGAGTTTGGTGGGTTATCAGAGACTTTAAGTACCTATAATGGTATGGTGGTAACTATAATGTGCAGGAACTTGTTTTGTTTGTTTTTCCTGCAGTTTAATGGGTACCATCTGTTTTCTTACATTCATTTGTTCTACTGACTTACTTAAGTATAAAAAAAATATTTATTAGTTACGTAGTCTCATCCAAGAAAACTATGAAATCACTCACATCATATGTGTGTAATCGGAAATTATGATAATGTTAAAAAAGTTAGAGGGTGGTACTTAATTTGGATGCACTTGTTAGTTGGTAGAACGAGCGTGCTCGCGGCAGTGTGCGCGCTCGTGTGTGCACCGTCATTACGCTGCATTATTTGTTACGTTAGGGCTGGGATGGGCCTGTCCCTATCGCTGTCGAGTCCAACGCCATCCTACGCTCCCTTCTCGCGCCGCTATTTGAATAGGCTCGCGTTGCGTAACGCGCGGCCAATGACAGCGCCCCTGCACATGCACGGGGCGGAGTCCTTACGTCACCGCGGTCTGCCTCCGCGGCCGCGCAGTCGCCGTGACGTCACACCGCCCCTCGCGTCGCGCTCCGCTTCTTTAGTGCGCGACGACAGCGCCCATGCTGGCCGTGGCGTCGCACGGAAACTCGCGACAAAACACTCGTGCGCTCAAAGATGGCGGATGGGTCGCCCGTGGACCGCGCCGGTCCGAAACAAATGAACGATTTAACTTTTTCCGCGCCCGTTAAAGGACTTAGTGACACAAAAAAGTGCAGTGGCAAAACATTTGGCGGCGATAGTGTAAAGTTATCGTTCTACAGAGAACTGGAAACGAGTGATTCGTGTGAGAAAAGTGATACGCGCGGCGTGGCCGCTAAGCGCGCCGCGGTCGGCGGCACGTATACGTATTCCCGAAAATTTTCTGATGCGAACACGGTGGACGGCGACGACAGGAAGAGGAGATGTCTGGACCGATACGACAGCTCCGAGTCTTCTGACAGGTGAATTGTGTTTAATTTATGTTAGCAAACATGCGCTCGCGTTTGTTTCGTAAGTTTGTTTGCGGCCGCGATGTTCTGAGAGTCAATGCTCCAGTGACCGGAGGCTGTTTGAATTCGATGTCATGGCCATTGTGAAAAACTTTGGGTGTTGCTAAGCGGCTCTAGTCCGGTTGAACGCCCTCGGAATAGAATGTTGGGCCGCGGTGCCGCGAAGCGACGTATTACGATTTGAAATTGTAGACTGACAAAAAATCGGCCTCGTAAGATATTTCGATGTTCTTAGCGGTTAGCAGACGTACTACGTATAAACACGGTACTAAGTACAGATATTGATCTCTATTACATAGCTTCAGTGTTATCTAATTGCTACTAAATTGTTTAGATGGTTACAATTTCGTACAGCTAGCTGGCTGCCAAAAATAATAACCTTGGCTTTTAATTAGCTTGTAGCTAACAGTAAAAGCTATACAAACGTCTAGTTTTGAACTTTTCTCGCAAAACTTGTCTGTCACGGACTCACGTAGGCTTATTGCGACTGCCTAACTTTTTGTAAGATCATGGACCTGTCTACATGATTTTAATCTTACAAGTCTCTCTTTTACGAACATGAAAATTCACTCAAACTTTATGTACATTTACATGTTTACACACAATTATTTTAATAAGACCACTTAAATTTTAAGTCTTAGGTGCTGGTAAAACTGCTTAATTTCCATTAAAATGTAACCTACATGCTATGTTTCTCATTCTTTATGCATGTATGTGTATGATTAATGATTATATTGATTACACTTAGGCCATAATTTTATGCTATCATAAATTTCGAAATATTGCAGAATTACTGCCTTTCAAAATAGGGTTTTAGGTACTTCCAGATGAGTACATCGTACTTTAGATCTATACATTGCTTTAGTGAGCATTAATAGTGAAGAAGTAATAATACAGTAACAATTCAAATGAGTAAAGTAAGTAGGTACCTATTTGGTATTTCCATAACAATTTTATAGTCCTAGGTCCTTCTCATCCTGTCATTAAAATATTATATTATGTGACCACAACAAATTAGATTAATTAATATAATCATGATGTTGATTTTCACAGTCTGACATTTTAAAATTCTTTTTCACAATTTGAAATTCAAGAAACAGCAGACTTTGGTTTGGCATTAAGGGTTCTGGGCTATTCTGTAAAGAAATAAAAACATGTAAGATTTGAATTGAAAAAAAGTTTTTCTTTTCAAATCTTTCTTCAATGGGTTTTCACCTTTTGACATATTGTTTATTATGGTTTCTCTTGTTTGATTATGTTTTGTTTGGCTGTGAAACTTTTCTGTTGGTTCCGCATGGTTTTACAGAAATTAATAAAGTATGCGTAGGTTCTACTATAACGCTTCTGTTTTAGTTCATGTATGGTTATTAATTTTGCAACAGCTGTTCTGGTTATGTCTGACTTAATTTCTTCGTATTCATTATTTGCAACTAATTATTATGAGTTTGATTTAAATAAACTAAATAGTATTTAGAATATGAATTTGGCAATGGCTTTTGCTTTTAGCCAGTGTCAGCTAAACAAAGTTGTATTACTGTGCTAGCTGTATTTAGCTATTTCTAGCCTAACTTATTTAAAGCCTTAGAGCAAAAAAAACAAGGTTTAATCGCACCAATAATTTGATATTAAACTTATTTCTAATAAGCATCTTATGGTTACCAGTAAATACCACTTTATTTATTTGAGTCCATATTAATATTTCAAGGTGACATTAAAAACATGACTCTGAGAATAGTAAAACATACTGTAGGTATATTTCCAAAGTACCAATCACTCGCATGCAACATGATTTTTGATTTATTGACTTTGACATTTAGCATTGCATGAACGATAAGGAAGTTATGCAAACATTTCCATTCAATATTAATCTTAAGACTATTAAAAAAGGTATTTATTATAATAACAAAACGTCTTATTGAACTTGACTTCATTAAAATAATATCAAGGTAAACTTTGTTCACTATCGCGGCATGACGTAAAATTTGTCACAAAATTATGATAAAAGAATTAACCTCTTTGTCTTTTTTAGATGATATCAAAGTTTGCTGTTGTTTTTCGTTATCTGATTGTGATAAAACCTAGTGACTGGCTGACTTGGATTACTTAAATACTTTAGAATCAGAATGCCGTAGCAAATAGTGTGGCGCTGTTTTACCCGACTGCGCCAGAAGGAGGGTTATCTTTTTGGAGATAATAGGTAATACGGGCCGGTGTCCGCAACTCTACGTCAATACGCGTACCTATTTTGCGTATGGGTGGGAATATCATTAAGACTTCTTCAAACAGGCGCGACGCGACCTTATACATAGAATAATTTCCATGTTTTCATAGAAATTGTTCTACCAGAGTCGCGTCGCGCTTGTTTGAAGAAGTCTTTATTAGTTACAACCCAGTTTCTTTAGGAAGGTCATAAACGCTTTTGTGTTACTGACGATCCCATGGAGGGACCTGGATTACCAAAGTGCTTTGCCCTATATGTGCAACCACTGAGCAGGTTAGAAAGCACATGAGCTGCAGCTGAGTCGTCACCTTCCCTGCAGGCCAGCGGACTGTCTGTGACACGTATGACAAAGAGGTGTTTATTAAATGACCTTTGGCTGGTTAAAGGTGCTGTAACTGAACACAACTGTTGGTTAGTCGAAGAACCTGTTTCGTGAAGCGGCATCAATTGTAGGGAGGGACTGCTTCTTAGGCCTGCCTGCACTCCCCGTGATCCTCCCATAGTTTGTGATGTTTGATCTTTGGTTTTCCTTCAAACGCATAAATCTTTCGGCTTTTCTTTGGGGATAGGCAGATAGATACATTGGCTTTTCTATATTTAGTGTTGCAAGAATGTAAAAAACTTGTTGTTCCTTTTGTACAGTCATGTAAATATGATAACTTCTAGGTAGTATATTATGTCCAAAATATACTATAGAATATTTATATTTATTTAAATGCTTACAATAACATTTAAATAATTATGTTCTTATGTATTATTTTAAACTTAATTCTTGATTAATAAAACTATCAAACTTTTTGCTTTTATTATTTTATTTATATTTTGTAGAATATGTTGTGTTAATTCTACTTCAGGTAATGAAGTTAAAAAGTTAGAAGTTCTTTGTAGTCTTACGTAGTTTGTGCAATATGTGCATGTTAAGATATTATGTGTTTCTTTTACTTAATTTGCTTACTGCATTTAAGGTACAAACGTCAGGGTAGTTTGCGAAATTAAAATTTTGGCTCACATGGCTGTATTTAACATATTTAAATGGCGTGTGCACTTCTGCACTAAAGTGTTTTTAGTGTAGTTTGCAGCAACCACATATTTTATAAATATAATTCTTCGGTACGTGTATATGTCACTAAACTCCTCTTAAACGGCTGGACCCATTTTGATGAAATTTTTTGTATCTGTTTGAATGGGTCCCAGGGCTCATTCAGATTTCCAATTGGACCCAGTAGATGGCGCTGTTCGGGCAGGACAACGTCTGTCAGATCCGCTTGTAATTTATAAGTGCTTCAACTTAAACAATTTTTTTTAAATATCTTAAGGGGAACCTAGTCGTGGGCTCAAACTCACTGATGGGCCTGGCTAAAAAGCACGTGTCCGACAGAGGTAGTATCAGTGATGAGCAGTTAGAAGCTAGTCTACACGTACATAACATTATTGAGTGAGATGCAGGATCATTTATAGTACAACAGGCGCGTAAAATTAAGAACAGTCCTTCGGAAGATCGGATTATATGAAGAAACCATTGCATAAATCAATGACTAATAAAGTTTATTGAACTTTTCGATATTCGAGCTTTGTCGGTACCGAATTGGTTTTTCAGATTTTACACTTCTTTTATTACTTAAACACGCCCAAAGTTAGGTTAAATTGGCTCCTAGCTTTTGAATGGCTTTTTATTTTATTATTCTGTTTCCGTACAGACAATATTAATAATGAGACAAGACCATACCATGTTTAATTTTTGATGTACATTGTCGAACAGTGGAGTATTTACTCCACTCCACAGGGTATTTACCCTGCCGAAGTTTGTATGGGAAAAATGTGGACTAGATTCACTTTAAGTAACTTACTTTTCGTAGTTTAGAATTGCAAGCACAATTTATACGTTTTTTTTAACGTTCCCAAATTAATGGTTTGCATAAAAGATTGTTTACTGTGTATCATGCCCAGGGTCGAGTCAGGTTATCACTGCCCTTAGTATGAAAATTGCTATGAAATTGCGACTTATGGGGCTGATTAAATGTTAATTCGACTTACACACCAGAGGTTTCATAACATGATTACAAATTAAAGCATTAATTTACAACATGATGGTTAACTGAACTGACTGACTCACTACTGACTTAAATATTTTTTCTTATGATTCTGCCTCTAGTGTCATATTATCAGTAGGGTTGACAAGGTCATTGACTTAATTACTTTTAATCATTTATTCTGAGCCTAATTAACAGTTTAGTATAGCATCCACTCAGTCTTTCTTTGGAGTATGAGGTCTTTCAGAGCCAGCTCATCACAATATTTGTTACGACTACGGCAAAGCCAAAAGGAAGGGCAATGTTTAGCAGTCTATGTATGTTTGTATGGTGCATGTTCCACCGTAGCTCGTAAACCACTCACCCGATATTGATGATTGATGTGCCAATCGATTGGTTATGATAGTCCCGATGGCATAGACTATATTTTATACGAACGAAATCAAAATGTTTAAAAACAAAAACGTTGGGGGTCTTGATTTTTTTCTTTAGCTCCTTGTGGGGGGACATTCAGGGGCTCCTGAGGACATGATTGTTTCGTATGTAGCAAGATCGAATTTGCACCCAGGAGGCCAGGCAGGAGGCCTGTGTCCCTGCATTGGGAACTTTATAAGCTGATTATGCTTATACAAAGATCAGATCAGAAGAGTTGAGTAGAAAAGGAACACAAGGCCTTTGCCCAACATTGAGACAGCACTGAAAAAAAAAAAATTATGTGCCTGTATAAAATCAACGAAAATAAAACTTGTAGCTACTCTTCCTGAAATACAGGCTGAGAGCTTAGTTTAGGCACCAGTCTCCCACAAATTAAAATGTTGTCTGTATCTAATACCATGTAATATGTATTCTACACCGTGACATTTTAGTCGTCTTACAAAGGTGGTCCACTCAATGTGTCCGTCATAAAATACCTCTAGGCGCAATTAAAACATTGTTACCATTAATTAAGATAATAGGTACAAAGAAAAATATATAAGCTTTAGAATTATGAAACACCCTTCCTGTTAATAATGTTTACGTATCAAACGGTAGAAGATATCTAGCTACCTACCATTACATTCCATTTCCATAACTTAATTATTCAAATGTTCAAAAATATCATTTTTTTTAAAATAAATGATTAGTAGTCATTGGGTACATAAAGTGGGCTGCCGTTGTAAGACGACTAAAAAGTCACGGTGTATAATATTATGGTGAGAAAATAAATAAATAATAAGTTAATTTAAACTCCACTACCGATTTAGTAGGCGAGCTGTAAACTATGATACCACAGTTAGATAGCGTCACTTAAGTGGTGATATGTGGGTCACCTATTACCTTGATAACGTGCGCTGGCGACATGTACGAATTTAGGTGTGGTTGGGATTGGGTCTCGGTCGGTCAATAAATGAGTAGAAATAGAAATACGTCGATTGTTTTGTAATTTTTTGCCTGTGGCATGTTAGTTTGAGTTGCCAATATTGTCAAGAAAACCATAACAGAGACATTCTGTGAGGACAAAAATCAAACTGTTGTCGGGAAATAATTCTCATGGCCCCACTGGTACAAACTGCACTCCCAGAGTTCTGTACCTGTTTGCTTCTTTTCATTTTGCTTATTTTGCAATCCTTACTAATCCTGTGTTAGCTCAGGAGTTTAGTGTAAGTTAATGCATTGTCTTCTTGTAGTTTTCCGCTGCCTGCCATGATCCAAACCATGCTTTACTAGGTAGGTATGTTTTGGTCCGCATGACGGTACCGTGTTTTCATAAGAGTCAGCAGGGTGTGCCTAACTGTATGTTCGGTTACTCATACTTTCATGCTGAGTATTTGTAGTAATTGGAACTGAACTAAATAAACACTTCTAAAATACTTATGCATAAGCAAGCATGCTTAGTTGCTTACAAATTCATTGATTTTTAAGTGTTTTTAGAACCGTACGGTATCGGACTAGTGGGAACTTAAAACTTCATACTTAAGTACTCTTTCAAGTTGAGCTGGTACTAGCAAGCAACTTGTCGCCATGTCAAAAGTTTTAATAGTACGTAGCAGTGACAGGTGGCCGGTGGTTTGAGTGCCGTTACGTCACACACTTAGAACTTCTGGGCTGACAGATAGGTGGCTCCATACTCACTCCGATTTTTTTTTTGTCAGCGGCTGCGCCCGCGTAGTGTTAGGGAATTATGCCATGGAAACGTACTACCGGGATAAAAAGTATCCTATGTGTGAATCCAAAACCGTTCGGCCGTTTTTGCATAATTGAGTAACAAACATCCGAACTTTCACATTTATACAGATAAATAAAATTGGTTTTCTATATATCTATACTCTATGCATACATACAGATAAATAAAATTGGAGTGTCTGTTTGTAATATTAAAATAACCGCTTTTTACTAAATGCATATGGATGTATACACGGTACAAATACCAAAGTAACATTTTTTACTATTTGTGTCTGTCTGTCTGTTTGTTCTGGCTAATCTCTGAAACAGCTGGACCGATTTTGACAGGACTTTCACTGGCAGATAGCTGATGTAATAAGGAGTAACTTAGGCTACTTTTATTTTAGAAATTTTATTTGTTTTTATTATTATACAACTTTTTTGTTAAATTCCACGCGGGCGAAGTCGCGGGCACAGCTAGTTTGTAATATTAGTAGAAAGTAGTATAGTTGTAGGATATTAATATTTTTATTCGCTACTGGTAGAATGACTAACTAAGCAGGTACTACGATGGCAATAATGGTTTACCTAGAAGCATTAGCAACAAATAAATGTTGATCGTCAATATTGACTTCAAAAAAGTTACTTTATAATGTGCCGAGTCTCCAAATCTCTTTGCGACTTACTGTATCCAGTGTATCGTATAGGTATACAGTATACCTTTACCTGTCCATCATAAATTATCAGCAACGACTTTCATTAATTAAAATGATCCTTTTACCATTTTTGATTTAGGCTATCTCAAAAGAGCTTCCGTTAAAAACTGATAGCTTTATTAAATAAGCCACTAACGAACAGGACTTTCCTCTTGTTACAAGTAATATTTAATTAAGTACTGTAATCACAACGCTACTGTATTTGTTGACATATATATTATCTGGGGTTGCTGAACTGCGATGCACCTACTTGTATAACACCCACTTTGTGTCATTGTGCTTATTGATAACTCCAATTGAAGATATTACGTTGTACGCATATAGTTGAATACCAACTTTGTGCGATGGGTCGCACAGTGCGCTGGATTGGAGGGTGGAAATACAACAGCACACTATGTCACTGTGAAGATGGATGGTTGACCACGGTGGAAGTACTTAATAAATAAAAATACTATATTCCACTGTCAGTTCGGAAGTCTACTGTCTTTTACCAGGTCTGAATCGGAACTAACTATAATTCTAACTATAATATATTTTTTTTGTTGTGAATGGCATCTCGCAGTTGACCAAGAGAGGCTGTGGCGGCCATCTACAATGCCACATACGAAACTTCAAAGCAACAAATATGGAAAACACAAAAAGTGAAGTGGCGTCATCTACAACGCCATATGCGAACTACTCAAGACTTGACGTCACACCGCAACTACATCAACTACATCGCGCAGGCAGAGTTTACCGCGCGATCTACATATATACAAAATCCCGACATCAACCGTCGGGCAATTGCCCACCAGACACAACACCCGTCTGGTCGGAGGATCCTCACTTTTCAATAGAGTATGAGTGAACTTTACACCCTGTTCCTCATACCTCTATAAGGCCGTGACTGCTTAACCGGACAATCCTGTGGTTGCCTTAAGAAAACTCAAAGCCTCCAGCCAGGGGCGTTAAACTACTTAAATTACTAAGCGATTGCACGCGGAGGCACCCCCTGTGGGGTACGGGCCTCATCCCAAGGCGTCACTGATAGACAGCAAGTTGGGATAGGCTGGATCATATTATTATTAAACGGGGAGTTTAAATCTACAGGTTCAGCTACGGGCTGGCACTTCATCTAGCAAGGGTCGGGGGGGGGGGGACATCTCAGTCAGACTCGGAGTCTTCGCGGGGCGCGAGATTGTCAGAATGACCGGTTGTCTGTGTTTGTGAACTGCACTGGTGGCCCTACCAAAAAAGCAGTAGTGCTTTCTCCGAGGAGAGTAATGGGGTCATCGGGATCAGAGAGAATTTGCCTCGGCATCGAATTCTACTAATCCTACTGGGGACAGAACTAGCTGCCTTCCCAATCAGGGATTGCGATGTTTTTCGGCTTTATCTTAGAAACGCTTTGAGTTGCGTTTCATGTACTGAAAGACAGTGCGGAATTTTCAGATCGAGATGGAGGATATCGTTCCGAACGAACCAGGGGGAACATGTGGCCTAACGGTGGAATCTGTTTTGGAGGGTCTGCATCCTATGGACGTATCGGGGTTTCGTGTCTTCTGCGAACAGTGCCAACTGTGCCTTTCTACTTTTGAGAATATCGCTAGCGAATAGCGTGAATATGAGGGGAGCTAGCACGGCACCCTGAGGGACGCCTGCACGAATGGGATGGGGAGACGAGAGCGCCCCTTCGATGCGGTAGCGTAAGGTGCGATTCGACAGAAAGTCTCGTAAGATGAGCATGAGACGATCTGGCACGCCGAGTTTGTACAGCTTTATATTAAGCCGTTGTGCCAGACTTTGTCGAAAGCTTTCGCTATGTCGAAAAATACTACACCGGTCATCAAACCGCGTTGGAAACCAACGTTTATATCTTCGACGATGCGGTGTATCTGTTGCACGCAAGAGTGTTGGGTTCTAAAACAGAACTGCTCGTTGGGAATGAGGCCTTTAGTCTCGGCGTAATCTCTGAAACTCTTATAAATAGATTTTACCGAGAGTGTTCAGTAAACTGATGGTAGCAGCTCGTAGGCTCGGAGTTGGCTTTGCCGGGCTTGGGGATGCCAATGACCGTTGCTTCTTGCCATGCCTGCGGAAAGATGTTATTGCTCAAGGCTCCATAAAAGATGGTGGTCAAGAGCACGTTCACGTGGGCGGGCAACATTTGGAACACCTTATTGGAGATTCCATCAGAGCCGGTGGCCTTGCGGGTTTTCAGACCTTTGATGATCTCGTGAACTTCGTCAGGGGTGACGGGAGGTAGTGGATCATCAGGGTCTTCGACGGGCCGGAGAGAGGTTCTACGTTCGATTTCAGCGTCCACCTCAGAGAGATGAGCTTGGTCTACTGGTTGAGAACTAGGCGAGCATGGGCCTCTAGACTGTCGGCTAGGCATTCGGCCTTGTCGGTGTCATCGAAAGCAACGGTGCTATCGGGGCGGATCAGAGGGGGCATGGAGGCGACTTCTCGGGATTTGAGTTTCCTTTGAAGCTCCCAGAAAGCCAGATGAGTGGGCTCTAGTTCGCTCAGCATCTTATCGCTACCAGCGTTACGCAGCTCCGACATGCGTGTCTTTACAGATCGCTGTAAATAGCGCATATAGGCTTTGTTCGCGTCGCAGGGAAAGTTGCTGTAGGCACGAACGGCCGTGTTCTTCTCATTCAGCAGTTCACGTACATCGTCCGGCAACTTCCAGCGATGGTCTTCCACTGCTGGAATTTGCTTTGAACAGTCGTTCAGGACTGATGGTACATGACCAGTGAATGAGGAGATCGCGGCCGTTGTGTCGGCGAGAGAGTCGAACTGATCTGGTATAGAGTCTTAAGTGGGGGGATGTGTAGGATTTCAGCCAATCGCTTACTTTCCTCCAGTCCGTTACCACTTTGGTGAGGGAGAGATGGCCAGAATCTGGGAGACCCGTGACGGAGCGATGGCCAGATGCATGACGACAGGGCGATGGTCGGAGGTGAGCTCGATTATTGCTTCTATGGAATCCAACCGCAGGTTGATATTCTTCAGAAGTGCAATATCGAGGACGTTAGGTCTGAGGAAAGTGGGTAGGGGTCATCAGGGCGATGACGTCAAAGTTCAGGGTGGAGCAGAGGATGAACAATGGTCTCCCTCCGGCTGAGGTCCTGGAACTGTTCCATGCGGGGTGTTTGGCGTTGAGATCGCCCGCTATAATAACGGAGTCACTCATGCCTAATAGGGTAGTGAGGTCATTGGCGATCGGTTGGAAATCCTCTGAGTGGGATTGGGGAAGAAGATAGGCTGACAGTAACGTGATAGGTTGATGACCTGTCATACCTAGTCCGTAGACTAGACTTCCAATCGAGAAAGAGTGGGAGGATCCATAGGGATGCAGTAAAGGGACTTCCTATAGTAAATGAGTGTTCCGCCTTTGTGGCATCGCGACCTATTGTTGCGGATTATGCGATAGTTTGCAATTCTTGGATCACGATTACAGGGTTTGAGAAACGACTCTTGAACGAGTAGCATGTCAAGTGATGGTTCCGGAGGAACGTGGCGATCTCATCACGTTGGTCTAGAATGCCATTGGTATTGGATCGGACTTTAACTATAATTGGACAAGTAACGCCCTTTTATTAGGCTCAGTTGTGGCGTCGGTTTTTCCCTACCATTTCCCTCGTTTCGGGTCGGGCTACAGTACTCGCTAAGTCATTGTTTATTTCATATCTATAGAAGAAACACATCTAGTGCGGGTGACAATGCCTGCACAAACTGTTATTACAAACTATAAAAAAAATATCTAAAGAAATCTAAAAGGGAATACAAATATTTTTATCAATAGGCGCCGACAATGATCTTCGTTTACACTAATAACAAAACATTAAGGAAATATTTAAACAATGAATTCTATTACGATGCTTGGCAATAAAACCAACCCAAAATCCCGAGTCGCCGTGAGATCCCTATTATAAGACTACTTTCTAAAATGCTTACTGTATAAATGGTACCTATTTGTTTCCAAAGATCTTAAATAACACGCGCCTATTGGCTGTCCTGCACACCTACCTACCTGTCGTTTATATTTTATCGTATCATGCTTGCTTCTAATCGAATTATTTTGATGTGTAAGGCTGGTTTTAAGCTTCAAAACTCTTTATCAGAAAATTTGAGGAAATGCCTATAAAAGGTGTGGCGCAGAACAATTATACAGGGTGCTCAAGTTTTTAAAAATTGTCAAACAGAACCGGATATTTTTTTTTTAAATATAAAATTGCCCGCATTATTTCAGAAATAGATATTATACTAGTACACGACGTTTATCATTACTTACTTTACTAGATATTACTTCTGAACGAATGTGGTCGATTTTGTTTTTTTTACATTATTTACTTCAAGTAGGGATCTATTCTGTAAGAATCTCAACGTGAAAACTTAGTTGAAGTCAGGTGAAATGAGCTGTCAATGGTGTCAATCCAACGTGGAATGACGGCTTACTTCAACCTCACTTCCAAGTTTTCACGCTGAGATTTTTGCAGCATAGACCATGTATATTTTTTTTGTTACTACACAAAAAATTCGTTCACGAACTTATCTCCGTTGGTAGGTAGTGTAGGTAGGACCCAATAAACAGAATACCTCTTTATTTACCTACGTTCAGTATCTATTTCACATACATAACATGACTTACTATTTTACTGTAAAACTAACTGTATAGTTTTTCGTGGATATCAATTGATAAAACGTTATCTAGGGTTCAATAAATCGATAAGCGACACTTGAACCGCTTGCTTTTTTATCGTAGTCGTACCTTACGTTAGTTTCGTCAACATCACTATGTGTCATAACTCATCATCTGCCTATCCTTTTTCCAACTATGTCGGGTCGACTTCCAGTCTAACCGGAAGCAGCTGAATACCAGCATTATACATGGAGCGACTGCCTATCTGACCTCCACAACCCAGTAACTGTGTAACACGATACCCCTTGGTAAGACTGGTTGTCAGACTTTCGGGCTTCTGACGACCCGTAACGACTGTCAAAGATCCATGATTGACAGCCGGGACCTACGGCGTAACGTGCTTTCCGAGGCACGGAGGGGTCTTGGTATTTAAAGATGGTCACCCATCCACGGACCAACCGTGACAAGCGTAACTTAACCTGATCGATCGGCCCGTGCAGCTGTTATTACTTAGCCAGAAGTCCTCGATATCGCTATATGTATTGGAATTATTTTAACTTAGCAACTGTAATCTGCACCCGTTACAAACTATCAATCAGAATCTGAATCATTGAAGGATTTTGCTAATCCGTCGATTTGTATGTTTGATATTTTTGTTCAATAACGTAAATATGACAATGAATGTTCTTGAACCGTCAAAATAAAAGCCTTTCCTACCATTCGTGTGTCACGCAATTGCCACAGAGACAAACAACACAGAGAACACACGTCTGATAACAGAGAGGTAATTGCGTTCTTACACCATTGCACTGCATTGCACTCTCGCACCATGACCTACAAATCTGATGCTGAGACAATGAGTAACACATTCCATTATCATTCTTTAAACCTGGTATTCACCCACAGCATCGCATAGATTCCTCTCATCCAGAGAATACTAGTATCGTTACCCTCGCGTGCCCTGATCACGTGTGGCGTGATATATATTTGCAATATCATTGATTCTATAATAATCCAATGCCAGCAATACGATTACTTATTACAAGAAATAAATCTCAATTGAAAACCAGGAATCATGCCAAAACAATTCAAATACTACTCCATAAATGATATCCAACCATTATTACAGATATAATTTATGGAGTAAGTAGTATTTGAATTGTTTTGGCTTGAGAGGCGGCATGGCGTCCTGACCTTCCGCCTGACACAGGTCCTCACCGGACATGGCTGTTTCGGGAGGTTCCTGTTTCGGATAGGGCGGGAGGAAACTCCCGGGTGTTTCCATTGCGAAGATCGCCCAGAGGACACGGTGGAGCATACGGTGGAGGTCTGCCCGGCTTGGGCGGAGCACCGCCGTGTCCTCGTGGAGGTGATCGGCGGAGGCGATCTCTCGCGTCCGACCCTGGTCCAGGCCATGGTACGGAGCGAGAGGGCATGGCTGGCAGTCGCCTCCTTCAGCGAAGCAGTTATGCTCGCAAAGAGGGAGGCGGCGCACGTGAGGGAGATGCAGTACATGCGCCCTCACAGCCGTGGCCTTCGCAGGAGACGCCCTGTGCGTCGGGAATCCCAGGCTGATTCCCGGCCACCGTAGGCACGGGCTTGCGGACGGCGAGTAATGGGTAGCTCGCTGTCCGGTAAGGACCAAGCCCGGGTCGACGGCGCGTTGTGTTCCACGCGCGCCTCAAAGAGATGTCAGCAGCAACAGATGGGGCCCGCAAGGGCCGATGCCTGCCAGGGGTGCGGGTTGTTCGAAAGAGATACCGCCGCCCCTGGCACACAGGCAACTGCGGGAACACGGGTGGGTTTTAGTCAGTAAAAGTCTGACACGCCCTCCCGCTCCACCCAGAGCGGGAGAAGTTATTTGATGATTAACCCAGAAAAAAAAAAAAAAACCATTATTACAGACAAATTTTTGCCAGTGGCTTCGCCCGTCTGTAAATTATCCCACGGGAATGTACTATCGGGATAAAAAGTATCCTATGTGTCAAACCAGGCTATAATCTATATGTGTCCCAAATGTCATCCAAATTCGTTTAGCCGTTTTTATATGATTGAGTAACAAACATGCAAACTTTCATATTCTACTATCCTACTTCCTACTACTGTGAAAGTTTGATGTTTGCAACGGTTGAACGGATTTAAATGAACACATAGATAATAACCTGGATTAACACATAGGGTAGTTTTTATCCCGGTGGTACGTTTCCGTAGGACAATTTTCGACGTCCACGCGGATGAAGTCGCTGGCAAATGCTAGTGTATAATATTAATAGGATTATAGCTACTCAGTACTCATAACCTCACTAGAACATAAAACAGTACAAATATAAAACTAACATTATTTTTGCCTCGTTTTAACTACCGAACTGGCTAGAAACTTTTAACAAGTGACGTGGAAGCACCTTAGAAAAGGAACAAAGTTAGTTGCCGGTCGGTAGGTACTGTAGGTAGTAGGGCATTCACGCGAGCCTAAGCCACAAAGGGTGAGCTGTAAAATAAAAAGTTAGGAGTTCTAACCGGGCGTGCCGGGGGGACAGCGAACGGGTTCCCGGACGCGCAGTGGTATGTTACTGTTTATACGACGCCAGTTTTCAAAGGCGGCAGGCTCAAGTTTTTAAACTTTGCAATTTTCTACAATGTAAAAGTAGTATAAACTCGAAATGCGAAGAAAGTAAGGTTCTTTAGTCTTTACCACCTGTCTTAACATTGAATGTTTTTCTTTTGTTTGTGTAAGGTTAAATGTAAATGCAAAACATAAATAGTAACAGCTAAAACTCAGAATAATTGCGTTGTAAATTGTTTATTTAAATAAAATACATGAACGTGTTCTGAATTTAGAGTAAGACTATTTTTCGTTGAAGTTCAAGAAATGTTTGATACAATGTTTAAGAAATTGATTTTACTTGAAGTCACAAGTATCCATAAAATCAGCTGTTATTCTCCATCAAATCAGCTGGATACAAACCCTTATGGCATGTACTTACCTCGGTGCAGCGCAACCGGTCTGTTGCTCCCCGCGCGCGCTCCTCCCCCCTGTCATTAGAAGCGTGCGCGGGCGCATTGGCCCTCGGCCGTTGCGCATGCCTCGACTTATGGGCTCAGAACGGTGGATGTGATTTGATTTGAATTTTGGAACAGTTCGCCTTTTAGTTTGAGACCTTGTAGAATGCAAGTAAAAACTGAACGATCAGAAAAGCATCGGAATTGGAAATTGTGTTTGAAAAAAACGAGCGAGATTTATGTTTATTGGAATAAGCTGGAGTAGATAATATTGTATTTGAGGGTCATCAGAAGAACTAAGAGTACAAAGGAGGAATCGGCAAAGCTATTGTATTTTTAGACGAGCAATTTGAAAAAAAGCTGAAATAGCCTGAACAGACTAAAGCTTTCAGAGATGTTCGATATTGAAAGTGAATATAGAAATATTACCTGTAAATCACACAAAGGACCTAGACCTCATAAAGCTTGGCAAGTCCAATTGCAATCGTCAGAAAAAGAAAAATTATTACAGCCGGAGATGATACGGAATTCCTGTCTTTGTGATGATCACGGCACAGACAAGTTTGTAATAAAACGACACTGGTCTGGTCAGGTAGAAACTGAGTCATCAACGCCAACCGTGGTCGTTCAACTTTCATTATTGTTTATTTATATTTTTATTGTTCGATGTTTGCCGCGTGCGTATTGCTGACATTGCCAGTCGTAAAGCATACGAAAAAAAAAACACGAATTCACACGAAGCATACGAAAATCTGTCCAATCTGGGTAGATTTCCGTATGCTTAGCTAAGCAAGCTTCCTCCCAGCTGGGAGAACAATGTTTTCTGTCCATCGAAATGGCAAATTCTCAGAAGAATCTATATAACTCACTAAATTTTAATCAGTACGAGTATTGCCTTCATTCGTATATTTTTTGCTATTTGTGATTCCTCTACTTGATATTCCAAGTCTTCTTCTATAATAAACATGCATGTTCATTTACACACATTAACTTTAGACGAATTCTTTATCTGATAAAGTCTGTAGACGCAATATATTTGCGAAACATCTTGTAAATGGCGTCATTTCACGTATTCATAATCGCTACATATAGCTCAAAATCACCTTGTAAATATATCGTTATCATTTGATCAAAGATAGGCAAATTATAGTGCGAAAGTACAGATATTATTTAATGTGTCACCCTCATCAACTAATTGTCATCATTTGTCAGCAAGAAAACGTTCACAGTCTACCACAAGGTTCTATACTCGGCCCGCGGAAATCTCACTTAACGGTACTCCAAACACTAGTTACAAATCAAACCGTTTGTACTTCATGTGGAGTCTATGCACGCTAGCCTAGGCTGGGAGAACGTCGAATGTGAATAACCTTGGAAAAATACCAACCTATCAGGTATTATCTGCTTGCCTATCGTTTGTTTACTTTGAGATTGAAATATTGACGAGCACTACTTCTACCTTTGAGGCAATAATGTTTTTATTGCACCAGCAATTTTATCAAGCTTCTGAAATAAGAACTCTTTGTTTGAGTATGTGGCAGGGCTATAACTTCACTGACATTCTACTGATTAATGTTACTATTATATCATCAAATAAGGAACAAACACCTAAAGTGGCAATGTATTTACTAGCAGCAGCACTATTTCTAAAACATGTTCCAGTCAACATAATTGGTGTTAACAAATAAAACGAGAAAAATAGCCAATTAAAACAGGAAAACTTTTATCACGGGTTTTTGTCTGAGCCGTCTGTGCGGAAACATCATTTGCACATATTTCATGGTATTTAATTGTGTGATTAATGAGTTTTAACTTATCAAACAGGGGAACCACATCCTTCCCATACAGAAATTACAATTGTATCACGTATACCACTTCTTGACCTCACTTTATGGCAAGTTTTTATCATTTTTTTTTCATTAGATTGGGTATTAAAATAAATAAACATTCCTACTTATAAACTAATTTTACTTGCCAAGATAATATAATTCATATTTTAAAGGCTATCCTTAATAATAATATGTACTAGTATATAAAAAGGGACGCGAAAGCATCATACAAAAATTCGTTTTCGAACTTTTTCAATCAACAGGAAACGTGCTCAAAAGGCTAGCAGAATTACCACGTTGTATGGCAATGTTAATTCTTTGGCTAAAAAATAGGCCAGCTCTCTGGTTCACGCTTAAGAGTCGACCAACCGCTTGACGATGTCTCCAAAAACGAAGTGGGCACTCGGACCCTATGGCCTTAGTATTTCAACCCCAAACGGCTCGAACATATAAGTTTCAATGAGATTCGACCTACATAACAATTATATTTCTGTTGTTCCAACTAAAATTCAAAGAAACCCGAACACACTCCCTCCAAAGATTCATTAGAACCAGTAAAAAATCCAACAGCACACGCACGTACTATTACGGCAGTAATTAGGAACACCAAAGTATGAGCACAAGTTATAAGTTTTACACCCACATTGATTCTTTTTGACGTACCACATGTGAAACGCTCAGTTTCTCATGTGGTACGTCAAAAAGAATCAGTGCAGTCAAAGGGCATGTGATGTACAAACTGGTTTCTCGCTAATGCAATTATCGGTTGGTTCGTCGAGACTGCTCTAAGTGACCGAATGGATACGTGAAGAGTGAGGACTGTCGGCCCGTAGCGTTTAAATGAAAAAACCTTTTATGTTCGTGGTAGTCGGCTCCCATAGGCACACTTTGTGAACAACGAGAATTCTGTTGAAATGAAACAAGATCGGAAGCTTGTTCTAAGTTTCAAGAAGATCATTTCAGTGTTCATAACAGTAGTTGCTGAAGTCCTCCACTAGGAAGGAAAAATACACGTTGTTAAACTAATTGCCTGGAAAACACACATGAGTACATAATTCAGAAAAAATGGCCAAAAACGGATCGCAAGGATGGATGAATAACCTTTTTGATAATGGTTGCCGTTAACTGGATACCAACAAGTTTCAGGTTTTTCCATGCCGACCGGATGCTTGATCGTCATTGCATGTTTTCTAAATTCGTCATTACACCAACGTAACTGCCGGAAGTGGTTACCATACCACTTTCTTGATGAGTTTGGCTGATAAAATATAAAGGTTCTTCAATAGCGTTGGTGGCTCCGATAAAAAATATCAATTGTTTCTGATTTGGGTACTAAAGACTTTAATAGCTGACGATTTGAGACGGTCTGCCTTACAGGATTATAGTTCTTAGTTTTTTTGACCACATCGAATTCGCGTAGGTACAATTTGCATGTATTCTTGGAATCCTATCCTTTGTTTTTCTGCGAGGTCAATTAAAAACTGTTTTATATTTTGTATCTTCTACTATATGTCCAATTTTATTTTTCATAGCATAAATATCGTTACTCGGTTATAATTTTATGAGGTATTTTTCTTTTATATAAGCGTCAGCGTGCAGCTGCCCCTGCCGGGACACACCTGCTTCGGTTGTCCCAGTCTCTTTCACCTTTGACATTTGACAAAAATTTTATCCGCGATCCGATTATTTATTGTGCTTATAAATTCCTACTGTAACCTATAACAAAAATTTTGTAGCTTCTTTATGACGGTGTACAACTGCTGCACTACCCACGCCTTCTGTAATTGACTCGTACACATGTCACGAACTACTTTTTAATGGTCAACTATCTCTTTGTTTCGAAAGAGTGTGATAATCATCTTTCTCAGTAGAACTCCCACTAAGTGGAATACATATAGAGTTTTGATTTGTATGTAGTACTGATCCTTGTCAATTACGGTCATTAAAAATTTAAATACCCATCACAAAATTTTGGGGTTAGGTTAAACGTGTTCTATAATTAGCGAATGGTCGGGCGAACAGGCCGCGGACGATTCGTTGGTAACCCTTTGTTATTATTTAAATTATAAACGATTAGTCTACCAAATACTACGCCTTAGGCGACGCGTGCGCCGCTACGTCATCCTTGCATTTTTAAACTGCGATTTCGTGCTTGTTTTTGTCTAGTTTTTATTTGAAGGACGGACAAGGACGACCCCTGAAATTAGACAAAACCACTTTTTTGTGCAGTGCAAGAACAAGTCGTTATAAATACATGTTCCTGAGCAGTAAATAAGCTGTAGCTTATGTTATTGACCTTTACGGAACAGGTATTATATGATTAGTTCGTGATAATAGTCTAACTGTCTGAGTTTGTAATAGTCCGTTTATACATTAGTGAAGCCAGATAATGAGAGACGTCTTCCGAACCGCATACCATCGGGGATCCCGCCGGGAAATCGTAGTTTAGACAATGCATCTGACTTTCCCAATGAACGCCGAGAATGTATCTAGAAATACGTTGCATGTCTGTCTGGGTATTGGATATTTATTAAGTAACACCCCTTCCATTAGGTTTTTTGTTGCCGAATAAAAAAGAAATTAAAAAAAAAAAAACACTAAAAACTGAAAAATAACTTTAATTTCGGAAGTCGGTGACTTTGGATATGTATTTTAATTTTTTGTCACCGCCTTCCGAAATTAAAGTTATTTTTCAGTTTTTAGTGTTTTTTTGGAAGTCGGTTGTTTATTTTTGTGAAAAAAGTTTTTTATTTTTCACTTTTTAGTGGTTCACATGTGCTTACCCCTTCACAGCGTACCGGCGTGATGTTATGTTATTAACTGGTGTAAACAATTGACAGACATGAGATTTCTGCAATCCCTGTCCATTTACTATCATTTATTGAGGAGTTCCGTTGCCTATCTCCGAAGTTCTTCATCAGATCTTCACCAAATTGAAATGGAACCACTCCGAGAAAGTACTCTTCCAATAACTACACAAATTGCTTCAAGTGTGCCTATAAAATTTGAAGAGTTCTCTCTATTTCTCCAGGATCCCATCATCAGACCCTAACTTGATGATCATGGGACCACCTGGGAAGTATACCCTTTCAAACAAAAAAATAAATATCCAAATCGGTCCAGCCATCTTCGAGTAATCGGGGAACATACATAAAAAAAATTAAAAAAAAGGTTCCGACGAATTGAGAACCTCCTCCTTTTGGAAGTCGGTTAAAAAACAGATCAAAAAGTGCATAATCTTAAATCCGCACCCCGGTTTGGGATTGAATGGATCACATTTTTTTTAATGTTTTTTATAGAAGCAGTGCTATACACCTTGTAGTTTATAAAAAACTTTTTTCAAAAAAGTAAACAACCGACTTCCAAAAAAACACTAAAAAGTGAAAAATAACTTTAATTTCGGAAGTCGGTGACTTTGGATATGTATTTTAATTTTTTGTCACCGCCTTCCGAAATTAAAGTTATTTTTCACTTTTTAGTGTTTTTTTGGAAGTCGGTTGTTTACTTTTTTGAAAAAAGTTTTTTATTTTTCACTTTTTAGTGGTTCACATGTGCTTACCCCTTCATAGCGTACCGGCGTGATGTTATGTTATTAACTGGCGTAAACAATTGACAGACATGAGATTTCAGCAATCCCTGTCCATTTGCTATCATTTATTGAGGAGTTCCGTTGCCTATCTCCGAAGTTCTTCATCAGGTCTTTACCAAATTGAAATGGAACCACTCCGAGAAAGTACTCTTCCAAAAACTACACAAATTGCTTCAAGTGTGCCTATACAATTTGAAGAGTTCTCTCTATTTCTCCAGGATCCCATCATCAGATCCTGACTTGATGATCATGGGACCACCTGGGAAGTATACCCTTTCAAACAAAAAAATAAATATCCAAATCGGTCCAGCCATCTTCGAGTAATCGGGGAACATACATAAAAAAAAATAAAAAAAAAAAAGGTTCCGACGAATTGAGAACCTCCTCCTTTTGGAAGTCGGTTAAAAATACTTGGATTTTTTACACCATTAATGTTGACGGATATCAGGATATACTTACCGTGAGAATTCTTCGTAAAATTTCTCATACTACCCCAAATAGCTTCCAACATTCCGAAATGCGTAACTGCTATCTGCTCTAAAGGTTGCTCTAATATGCCGTACATACGTATCTATGCGCAAGAGCGTGAAGGCATTCGAAGGCCCTTCGTCGTATGCGCAGGCAGCTAAGTCAACAATTTATTAGAGCCCATCTATCAAAACGGACGTCATCGTATTGTCCTATTGCATTCCTCGTATTTCGACAGAGAATTTAGTGAGAGACAAATTCTCGCCACTATATTATCCCTTTAAATTCTCAAAAGCAAATAATTATGACTTAATTTCTACTAAACGAAAATATCTTGATCAATTACAGGCAGTTTATAGCTCTGTCCCGCGGTCAACGATCTGGTAACTACGGGATATGATTGAATTGATACTTGATAGATTGCAGAATGTGGTTCAGCAGGAGCTAGGGTCCTCGGTTATGATTGAATGTCACTCTTCAATCTGCCGTTGTATTTTATACATTTCAATGTAAAAAAAAAACATTTACGAGTAATTAATTCCTTTTCCTAATCGAAAAATAAATTGTTAGATGAACCGCCAAATGTTGCCCTGTAACCTTTTACCTAATTGTAACGTTTAGAGAATACCTTTACTTGTGCCATGTATTGCATAGTCATGGTAATTTGATAATTGATGTGCAATTCCTTTCAACAAATCATACAAAAGCTAGGGTTTTCGTTTTGTTTCTTCTCAAATAACTTATTTGGTTTACCCACGAGGCCACGACCCTGACGAAGCTTCGTTCCATTTCCCGACGTCCTCGCTCCAGAATTTTGCGTATCCATGTCGCGATGTATTATTAATTTGCCATTACATCGGTCTAATTTCGCGTGATATAATACGAGAATATTTGCCCCCAAGCCGGGGGTAAACACCAATTAATCCTGGCAACACGATACGATACATTTCTAGGGTGGAAGGGGGACCCTCTGATGGCAGATTGCTGCATAATCTCGCTGCATTTCTACTGCTTCCGATGCAATCGGCCAAGAGAGGGCGTGTCCATGGGGGATCGCTCTATGGACATCACAGGGGCTAATATATTTTTCTTTACTTCACTGTTTGTTGGGGAATCGATCAACTTGTGAAACCTTGTCTATTGTTCGGGTCAAATTCTGCGGATTTAAATTAAAACATGAATAGCGGGTGGCTTTCATTATGATATAGGATTTGCCTTAAGATAAAATTTTGTTTCGCAACGTAATGATGATAACTAAATTATACTTAAGTTTAGGAATGCTAATGGGTTTTCACAAAGTTTAATTTCCTTAAATACCCTAGGACATTTACTAAATTAAAGTATGACATATTATATGTGTACAATATACTCAAATACCAATAAGGGGAACTTCGGAACCCCAACATTCTATATTTTTTTCCAAACGCTTCCCTAACTTCTAAACATTGTGTAATTTTGCCACTTCACGCTTATTGTCATTTATTGAGCTGACTTGACAGTACCAACCGAAGTGCTTTTTGTACACTCACAAATATCAGTCACTTCAACATCCAGGCACGTCGGAACTTCGGTAGACGGAGTTTCGAATTCGCTTAAAGTTACGATTGCCATCTCGCCCCCTTTACGAGACACCAAAGGTATTTGTTAATTACCCCGAAACGCAACACCGTTAGACGTTAACATGAAACTACTAAATTAATTTTCTTATCTCATATCTTTACATAGAGTTACTATACCTGACAGTTTTCGCATACAATTAGTGAACGCCCGAATAAATATTGGATTATATAAACTAAACATGGTATATTATATACTTGGAATGAGATTTATTTTTACATTGTGAGTTTGCGACTCCGTGTGAAAACTTGTGCTTATCTTTTGTATACGAATGACTTTTTTTTCTACGGGACACAAGCGCTCAGTCGGTTTTTTTACGAAACTAAAGTTGTTGATAAAAAAATGTGGCTCAGGATTTTAAAGAAGACAAAAATAAATCAAGCTGTAGGTACCCCAAAGTTCATTGATAGGAATACAGGTTTAGCTGATATAATACCTGTACAAAATAACCTCCTCCTTTTTGAAGTCGCGTAAATATACGACATTAGACTTTATGGGAAGTAATTCCGGATATAATTAGCTGGCTCTCAGTAAATAAGACTTCTAAAATCGTTGGTAGGAAACTACACAGATATTTGTCAAACTTCAAAAACAAGACGGGAATAGATATCCTTAACTTGACCGGATAACCTTTTATTAGCCCCTTACATAGAGATATTGGTTACATGATTTCATTTCTGTACATAGGTTTCTATCAAACACGTTTTTAAACGTCAAAGATGTCATGTTTGCTTGTCTGCTTTAGCCTTTTTGACTAAATAATCATGTCTAATCAACATAGTAAAATCTTCATGAATGTTTCAAGCGCTTAGAAGCCCAATTTCGTAAACGCTACCAAAATGATAATACCTAGAATCTGCTCGCTTGATGTCCAAAATATTTGACTAAACACCTGCAGGCGGGTGCCTCAGTAATGTATGTATAATCGCAGAATGTTCCTCCAAAAGACGCATTTAGATGAATATCTATACTCGTTATTTCGACAATTGTTGCGATTAAATTCGTTATGATGACTGAAATCGCCTTTTTTCAACTTCATAGTTAAGACAAGTCGCTAGTTAACTTGTAATTTCTTATTTTGAGTAGAAGAGGTGGTCTCCAACAAAGTAAATACCACCATTTACCGGGTCCACATTAAAAAGCGTAGAACATTCAATTGATAATCTTACAAAAATACATTCGAATCGATATAGTCGAGTAGAATTCCGTATCGATATTCGCTGCGATCGCCCACGATAAATCAGCGTTCCCTGCGCCGGCTTGACCATTTTATTAAATTCCGCGATTAAATACCCGCCAGCAACGTTAAACGAAAACGTTTCGATATTATCGCGATATCTCGACACCTCGACTCACCTCGCCCTGTTTATAATTACGAGTTCGCCGGTCGTCCCCTCGGCGTCCGCGTCGTCGCACGGTCGTACCAGGGTAGCACAGCGAGCGAGCTCTCGCTTGGCTCGAGCTCCACCCGACCCATGCATACCTTGCAACCAACACTTTTTGTCAAACAAGGCGTCTTCCTTTTGCGGAGGTTTGTTATGGAAATTATTCATAAATATCAACTAGAAAAACGATACCCTTGCTGTGGTAATAGTTTTTGCTGTTTCTTTGTATGTACCATATTTATAGTGTACCTTGATAAGATGCAATTATCAATGGACTTCGCAACGCTTATAATATTGTTATCTCTCTCTTGTGAGAAAAACTGAGCGAGCAATTAGCTAGGTTCTGCGGTGTAGTGTATTGACTATTTGAATAATGAACTCTTTCAAGTCTCGGGTTATTCTTATTGGAATTATATTTCAAACTGTAATATTCCGAAGTCTATTCGACTTGGGAACTCTGTGATATTTCAGAAGGTAGATATTCTTTATGATAATTTAAATTTTCAATGACACGGTCAGTAAAGTTTAAAGACTTCCTAAACGTAGAGAGCATTAAGTTAATCGGTAAAACGCAGGGAGTGTTAGCAAATCTGTAAAACGTAAAGAGCATTAGTAAATCTGTAAAACGAAGGGAGTGTTGTAAATCCGTAAAACGTAGATACCATTAGTAAATCGATAAAACGTAGGGAGTGTTAGCAAATCTGTGAAACGTAAAGAAGATTAGTAAAACTGTAAAACGCATTGTGTTTTAGCAAATCTTTAAAACGTAAAGAGCATTAGTAAATCTGTAAAAGGAAGGGAGTGTTGTAAATCCGTAAAACGTAGAGAGCATTAGTAAATCGGTAAAACGTAGAGAGCATTAGTAAATCGGTAAAACGTAGAGAGCATTAGTAAATCGGTAAAACGTAGAGAGCATTAGTAAATCAATAAAACACAGAGAGTATTAGTAAATCTGTAAAACGTAGAGAGCGCTTTCTGTCATGTTCAAATCACATGATAGTTTCATAAAAACGCTTATTCGTAAAACCGATATTCGACATTGAACATTGTGAATATTCTATTACTGATCGAAATGCACAAAATACTTAATATAGAATTGATAGTAAATCATCGCCAATATGAAACGGTGCAAACATGAAACGTTCGCGAGGAAATTTAAGTGCTCTATTATATAAAGTTATATTTCACGGAAACATCAGTTTGCATAAATCTTACTATCGAAGATGTATAGTTTAAGATATTATTTTGTATACATCGGTTAGCTTAGCTGTGAAGTAAGCTGCAGGGTGCTGTGTGTCCTTAATGTGTCATAAATGATAAACGATTTTATATCTGAAAGTATGTTCGTACAAACACTTTTAACACGTCATCATATTTTAAACTAGATGAGGTTGGCGTTTCCTATCTGACTATTCTGAGACAAACAAACTCAGTCACAGTATCTTTGAAAGTCCAGATATAGTCTTAGTTAGACCATGTGAAGACCATGTAGATTGGTGTCTGAAAAGGTAATTTGAAGAACACACACGACACAGATGGAGTGGATCTGTTAGACAGTGCATGCATTTATCAGTAGGTAACCATGCAACTCAACTCAGAACAAGATAACGTACAATTAGTTAGCAAATCGATTAGACAATGATGCGCAAATTACAATCTTATCGGTCTTCAAATACTGCTGACAGATCTTTCGATTTCCCAAATCCATCATTCACGTGCAACAATGGTTCTGCCTCGCTCACCATGGCAATTACAAACTCCACCAAATATAATGAAATATCGCACTTTCATACCAAACAATGTCCCCTACGCAAGGAATTGGGATCCCCTTGCAAGCAGGTGTGCCTGCCCGTTTAGGGAACCCTGCCAAACGTGGAAGCAAGTAACGGGACCTGTTCAGGTACGGACGAATCTTTGGACAATATGAACTGGCCCTTCGATGATTGGGCTTATGGAGTCATGTTTTAAGGTGACACGGTTTCATAATGGTGTTTAACTATTAAAAAAAGCCCCTTCTCTGTGCAGTTTGTTTGGTTTACCATTATGAATATCATACTAGCTAAGAACCTGTAACTCGGTGGCAGGTTCGGATAAGGAGTTCCTTATAATTTACCAGTAAAAAGATTGCCAGAATGTTGTACTTATGTATTTATTTAAAACATAAGTTAAGTAACTGCAAGTAAGGTATGGTAAACCAGGTCGTAAATAAGCTCGAGTAAAACCCCATCTAAAAGTCACTTCTACAACCACTCATGAAGTCCGTGACTTCTACATTTCTTACAAAAGAGTACACATTATGTGTGAATGTTTATTTTATGACGTGACACTAACGTGATCTTAAAGTGGACGTGCGAGAGGTTTAATGACGTCATTAACGTCACCAGCACTAAGTGGACGCGGGTTCGGGAAATTACGATCATGACCGAGCCGGAAAACGTGAGCAGCTACAAATTGTATGTTAGATAAAAATGCAAGAAATTCAATAAACACCTGTATACTAAATTTATTAAGGTTTGTTCTTGAAATGCGTTACCTCGCTTTGGTTGACTTAGGCAGCTGTAAATTTTCTCACACCTATTTCTCGGGTGTTCTCAAAGGCAACTTAAAGTTTTGACGGCTAAAATTGCAAATGTATAAACCAAACGGGACCATAAACCCATCAATTCAAACACCACAGCTTTAAATACCAAAATAACAAAAAGCTTTTGATAGACAAAGCTCGTAAAATAAAAAGGCGAGTGGTGACAGCCCCGCTGCCTTGCTAACAGCGCATTTATAACAACACCATGTGCATAAGTCAGGGCACGCGACAACATAGAAAAGGTCTAACGTCATCGACCTAAGACATCTGCTTCTTATAGCAGGTTCTAGAAATATCACGTGTCTGGAAAATGTGGCGTGAAGAATTTTATGCGTTGACGCCCGGTGCAGCCTGCGTGAGAGATTTTATATGAGGTCCTGTCCGGTTATCGATTGGATACATTATTTTATAGGATCGTTTTTATTTTAACGCACTTCCTGTATCGATAATGGAAATAGAACCTTGATGCTGCATTTTTAATACTGCTCTCATAAAATATATTTCCGAATGTAGTAATGAACCCATGAGTGACTAAAAATTGTGCATTTTTTTTTGCCAGTAGTTGATTCAGAGACATAGGATAATCTCGCGCTAGGGGGAATCAATTTAATTATCTGCGATCAACAATGAGAGTATAAAACATCCTTTTGTTAGGCATTCGCGCAGTTGTCCTGCCACCCACCCCCACGGATATAAGTTATCACGTTAGTGTCCATTAGCGATGCGAACGTGCCCCGTCAGTGCACAGCTGCCTTAATACTAATAGCCTAGTAAATTGTTATTATTGTTTCTACAATAAAACGCAGGGATGTCCGTCATCAAAAGAAAGTGTTAGCAAACATTGGACTTATCGAAGATTATTTTGTGTGAACGTGTTTATTGTATTATTGTCTATCAAGAGTAAAATGAACTGTTTTTATTGTCGTATAGTCATGATGGGCAGCTGCGGCGCCGCGGGGTAGAAATGTCATGGCTCCACTCATTATATGAATGGGACAATGAGGATCGCTGCGATGAACTCATTCTGCTATTTATTTATGTTCTCTTCTGACAACAACGCACCCTCGCTATATATGCGTGCGTGCTATCGACCCACTATCAAACTACTCTGGCCTTTTCGCCAAGTAATTTCGATAAGATAAAGCTCGATAGTCCTATTGATAAGTCGTCACGATTTGTTTTATCATTCGCAAAATCCCGAATATTAAAAATAAATATGTCTCATCAACAAAAAATGAAATGACAACAAAACTGTTTTCAGTGTAGATTACAAGCGTTTTCTTATCAAAATAAGGACATGTGTGTTTTTCTTCGCCTGTTACACCGAGACAGGGAAGACCTGTAAAGTGCGATGAACATCGGTCAATTATGGCAAACGCTTAAATGGGAAGCTACACCCCGCGCGCAGCTTGCACGAAAAACAAAGAATATGTTGTTATGAACCCAAATCGATTACACAATTACAAAGACTGCGAGGTAGTTGTTTGATTTATGCGTTGTCCACGTACGACGATTGCATAATGGAGGCGCCTGCACTTCAAACTGGTTCGATATTTCATAGTAGCATTTCGATTTTATACGTGTTTTTTGCGGCGGGTGCGACATTAATATGCATTCGAAGCGCGTGCCGTCGGTCAGCTGTTTCTTCTATGCGGCCGCAAGCTGCGCGCGCCGTAAAAGGAAACGAGACTCGTGGATGGATTACGCCGATTACATCGCAATTATCCGAGCGAGCCGAGAGCTGCCTACGTAACATTGGAGCACTTTCGCGATCTTTGTTCCGCGCGACATTGACCTTGCCGCGCGCCTTATGTAATGTTTTTTCGGCGTCCGCTCCGTTGCCATTGAACTTCCTGTTCTTTTCATATACATGCGTAAACACGCGTCAGTGATTACCTTGTGAGGGTTCATTATCACATTTAGCACCGGCACGAACGTTTTGTGGACGTAAAATTAGTATCGTCGCGTTGACTACACTCAGTACTCACCGCCATTGGTATGGCCGCGTCGTAACGCGATATTCGCATGCGCTGTGCGATCGTTTTTATCGCTCGCCCATGCCTTGACCAGCTCTGCAGATGGCATTCACGATGCAGGCTTGAAGTTTTTACTGTCACCGCCTCGCGCTACAGTTGGACAGTTATGTCGCTGACTCCTCAAGAATCTTTAATTTTCTTTGGTTATGTTTGCAACGATGGAAATCGTATCTACATTCGGATCTGGAGAGTCCGGTTTTCTAATGAGAGCACGTCGCCCGCATTATTGGTATAACTGTGTTTGCGCTGCGGGTTGGGGACTTCACCGTGTACTCGAAATCTTTTTAATTTTACGAGCACAGCGTGAGTCTTCCGGACCTTTGACTCAACTATATCTGGATGGGTGCACGATTATGAGATAATCCCACACTGGTGCTCACGGTTGAATATAAACCGAGAGTAATTGTCTCATTGTCTATACGTCACTTAAATTAAGATACTACCGCGATAACACTCGGGGTACGTGACGTATTAGCATAATGAAAATCAAGGTGCAACGTACATAATAACGAAAATTCATTCTTCATTCGGCCATAAAAGGGGTTGAAACATTCGCGGTACGTTCGGAAAGAGACGTTAGTGACACAATGTCATCAAAGTGTTGAACAGGACTTCGTCTACGGAAAACCTACAGAAATTTCCTACATACTTCCACTTTGTCACTCTAATGATAAGTGGCTGACGCAAGCAAATCTCACGAGTACGGCAATCCTTTCCTAAACATGCTTGATGTTCTTCAAAATAGCTATTCACAACTATTCTACAGGCTGTCGTATCGAAAATGACACATTTCGGTAACCTGATTGGCCTTGCCCCTGACAGCTAGTAGTTGACGGAAGAATAGCGGTCGTCTATTTGATAAACTGACAAATTATCGGGTTTTTGATTTGTGAGGAGTTCTCTAAACGCTATTCATTAATCCATGGGGATTGGTGTTCATTTCGGTACAAAGCGTGTCGAATAGTTGTGAATAGCTATGCGGGAAAACGCAATGTCAATTTTGGGCCCATTGCCATTGTCAGTAACATCCGATGGAACTTAGCGATAAGATCCATATCTACATACGTACCATAAAATTTAATCAAAGCAAGTATTTGAACAATGACTGCATTTTTTTTTTTACCAAATCTACATCTAGATTAGCTGATATTACTCAATTTAGTGTAAGGCCAAAGTTTTGATAACATTTCTTTATTTCGTAACTACTGATAAGCGAATCCACTCAAAGTCAGCTTGAACGAACACGATATTTCCATTAGACATACATACATACTCATAAAATCATGATATAGTCGTTGGGGTTGATCTTAGGAATGCCTTCAACATTAATTATGTACGGTGCTCAGCAGAACAGGTAGCTTCGACACTTGAGACGTCTGGTGGCAACACAAGACTACCCCGCGGCGCCGCCTGCCTCTGTGGGTGGGTGGTTTTGCTCAACGCGAACTATTGAACCGGTAACAAAAGGGCATTTCTTGAGATTGAGAGCTCCTCAGAAATACTGAGGTCAAATGTTTTGTTTAGTTCTGCCACAAAAAAGAAAAGGACAATTGAATAAAAAAACGTACGTCATGTTTGAAAATGGACTCTAACAAAAGTTTTTGAAGAATTGTTTTCTTATAATATTTGACGTCTTTAAGCTTTAGAAAAACATTGTAAATAAATGGTAGCCACTTTCTATTGAATACAGAGGTCAAATATTTTGTTTTATTCTACAACTGAAATCAAAAGTACAACCTACAGTTGAATGAAAAGACTACGTTATGTTTGAAATTACAGAAAGAGAGATTACCTGTCTGGACTTTAAAAGAGACCTCTGAATTTGTTTCGGCCTTCCTTCTCAGAGTAGTCAAGATAGGAAACACCGACCTCATCTAGTGTTAAAAATATGATTGACGTGAAAGTGTTTGTACAAACGTACTTACAGATATATTTAAATCATTTAACATTTTAAGAAACGATTCCTTGTAAGAAGTCTTTAATCTCTTGGGAGACACTTGGGGCCAGTAGCCTAATCATCAAAGAATCAGCATAGAAAATACTTCGAGTAATACAAGAAACTATAATCTTATCTAACAATATTATGTGAAAGTTTGGATGTTTGTTACTCATTCACGCAAAAAGGGCTGAATGGATTTGGATGGAATTTAGGACACAGATAGTTTTAGGCTGGATACTTTTTCTCCCGGTAGTACGCGATCGTGGTATAACTTTTGACCACAGCGCGGGCGAAGCCACTGGCGCAAGCTAGTGGATGACAAACTTGCATACTTGCTAATCAACGCACGTCCAGTTCCGTTAGGCTCTGGCAAACATGGCTGGGAAAGCTAAGATTCGGAAGAGCTAATTATAAATCGCGTATGTTCAGTAAGACGCCGCAAAAAATATCTTGTTTGAGTTTTGACCCGGTAGCACGCGATCGTGGTATAACTTTCGACCACAACGCGGGTGAAGCCGCTGACACAAGCTAGTGGATGATGACCTTGCACACTTGCTAATCAACGCACGTCCAGTTCCGTTAGTTAGGCTCTGGCAAACACGGCTGGGAAAGCTAAGATCCGGAAGAACTAATTATAAATCACCTATGTTCAGTAATCTGTTCAAAAATCTTGTTTGCGTTTTGACCCATGATCCCGTGAATAAAATACTGAATTAAACCCAACACTCAATCAAACACGAAAAGAAGAAGGATTAACTCTTCAAAAGAACTGACAGATAAATAATATTCTATCCGTCGATTCAATGGTGTCTTGGCACCATCATTTATCCCTATTACAACACTTAAATTTGTGGCCGTAAGCGCAGTCATAAACGTTAAAAATACTTATGTAAATTAAGCTTTTAACTCCATATATTTGTCATGATCTTACCATTAGTAATACATAAAGATAAAATGGACACGCGACCTTATTGGTTTAATAACAAAACGGTATAAGAATCTATAAAAGTAGATTGTACACACGGCTACACATCAAGCTATACATTTCCAGTTTACGCTGATATCGCACTGTACGGAAATCCTATACAATGCGAGATCAGCTTATACTGGAAATGTATAGTTTGATGTGTAGGCGTGTGTACGAAGTTTTTATTGCCTAGAGAGAATGTGTGAGGGGAATGACGTGTGTGTAGTTGCTTATCTCAGTACATTAGCATGTTTGTCGGGATACGGCTACTGCATCCGTGTGTCTACTACCGTTATGGTCAGTTTAAAATAACCTCTTTAGTAGCCAGCAAATTTTGTTATTCGATCTTCATAAACAGTAACTTGAAAGGTCAAAGTCGAAATTTTACCAACATTTGCAGCTAAAATTAGCAAAATCATATGTTTTATCACAGTAATTACATTAGGGTACGTGAATAATACAAAGAAAAATCCCTGTCATTAGTGCAAAATTACCGCTGTCATCGCCCTTTCGCCACCCCTACGCCACTATCGCAATACATCGCTGCCACTACATTTGAAACCGCAGCTTTACACACATTATCATCATTTAATTGTTTCCACACCGTGAACTCGATAAATAAGAAAGTTACCCGGTTTATGACTAAAGGAAAAAGTGCTCATGAAAAAAATCTAAAAAGTGTGTTTAACAGATTTAACAAGTTATCGTAAAATTAGCGACGATCGTAACATTATCATCTCACACCTGCCCCGTGGCTGCCCCTACGGTATCGCTCGGCAAATCCGAACGGTCCCGCGAGCTTTGTCGGTGAAATAATAATCAATCATACACGAAATTAAGCTCGACCGATTTTATGACGTACGCATTGGACTTAAGCACTAAAATCACTTGATAACACACATTGTATCAACAGCTGCAAAAAAAAATCCAGAAACTCCCCAATGAGTGTAGATTAATTATCGGGAAATTAACAGGCAATACTATTTGAAGTATCATCTGATGTTGGAAATCACGCGAACGTCACTTTCATACGCTCAATGCCGCAGTGAGTGTCTTTATTACCGGGACATAGAGTCACGGTTTGCACCGACTTGAGTGTGAAATAGAAATGGATAGTCGTCACATATTATCACGCGATTGCCAGCTTAGCTCACGTACGAATACAAAAAGTGATCCAGAATAAAACCGTGGGAAGATTAGTGGACGCAATGATGCGTTTTTGTGTCACTTTGATTTCTTGTTTTAGATGTAGTCTGTATCGAATAACGATTGTAGACAAGTGTTGATTTGATGCCGCTTATGCAGCTAGCAACATACCGACTCCCGTTCTTAAGTCAGTGCGCATATCATGGCAGAGAACAATTCTTTGGCTGTTGAAGAAGCTTGTGTGGCGGACATCTACAATGCCCCATATACGAAACTTCAAATCAACAAATGTGGAAAACACAAAAAGTAAAGTGGCGCCATCTACAATGCTATATGCGAACTACTCAAGACGTCACACCGCAACTACATCAACTACATCGCGCAAGCAGAGTTTACCGAGCAATCTACGTACATATATATATATATACAAGATCCCGACACCAATCGTCGGGCAGTTGCCCACCTGACACAACACACGTCTGATCGGAGGATCCTCCTTTACCAATAGAGTCTGAGTGAACTTCACACCCTGTTCCTCATACTTGCGGTTGTGGTCCATTGAGTTTTATTGATTTTTGTAATGGCGTCTAATTAGCATTACAAAGGCTCTGGAAAATATTCGCAAAGCTCTCTTAAATCTCCGATTTCATGGTTAAACTTCAGGTAAGAAATCGATCCATGCTCAAGAAACCATTTTCCGTAACAGTGCAAGAGGTTTTTTTGCTCTCATTTCATTCATTATCAAGAAGTATCAATAACTAAGAACCTATAAAAAGCGTCACTAAACGGTAACTAAGCACCAGTAATTCATTGCGATATGCATCTGAATCTGAATAGCGCTAGTTGTTTGTGGGAGCAATTTAGGCTAACATGGTGGAGTTTTTGATCCGCGACGCACGCGAGGGATCCGCGCCGTATTGGCGAAGCCCTAGGGCTGTCTCAGTCCCCACCCGCCCGTCTGAAACGTTATCACGGATGAGTTTTTGCCACGAATAGCTCACGAACAAAAAGCTAGAATGTAAATGATTGACGTCAGACTTGCAGACTGTTATAATACAGAAGAAAATTACACAAACTGCATCGTTGCAATACGAGGCCTTGTATGCACAGACCTTGCATTTACATCAATCAAGCCTTAGAGGTTGTCGTGACGATAATGAAGCGTCATGTTACGTCACCTGGGAAGTGACAACCCCGCATCACTTCAGACAAGTTCGTTTTGATTGAATTCCTTCTATATACAGTACCCTACAGCCAAAGAAAGTCGGCAGCAACTTCGCAACTCCCCGTCGGGCAACATTTAGACGGAATTAAGTGCACTTAATCGTCGGCGCAGGCGCTCCGCCCGGGGGAGCACAATTTGAGCCCGCATTTACAATGTACGATTTTTTATGATGGCTCCTTCCTTGATACATTTCAGTTAGTCAGGGAGTACTTACCATAACGCCCCACCGAGTCAAGTAATATGGTCTTCTAGATACGTGTGCTGGATACAAAAATTTCGAAAGCTATGCTAAGACAAGCTGAGCTGTGCGGGGTGTATAGATAGCTCAACAAAACTACACCAAATTGTCTTGACTTCTACATCATTTTGGCTTTTGAAAGGTTAATACTGCTGAATTTACCGTGGTCATCTTCCCACAACTTAATTAGAAATTGCAAAATATCGTTTCAAAAGAAAGCGAATTACGTTCTGACATTGAGAACAAATTTGCGGTGCAAAAGTTGTACAACTGTTGTATGAATCAACTGCACCATCTGCCACTGTAAAACACAGATTGTAATTACCAGGTAATGCCGTAATTATATACATACAGTCGTCACAAGTTAACTGAGACATTTCCAGCAGTTGTGTCAAGTTACAGAGAGGCTTCGGTAACATTGAGTTTTATTTGCTTATTAAAATTCATGAGATCTCGGTCCTGACTGCGGATGAATTTCGGGTTCTCTCACTCCAATTATAACAGTTGTATGTGCAGCAAATAATTTGCGAATCAGCTTCGATACTGAAATGTGGGGAATTAGAACGAAAACAAATACTCTCCGTACCGTGATTTTTTTCCTGCACCTACTTCGTTAAAGCGCGAATGGTTGGTTGTTTATTTTCAATAACACTTAACGAACCGCGTATGTCATAACAGTTGCATCGACTTTCTCATTTCCGACAGCGTTAACGCCCACCTTTTAGGCCTGGAGGCCTCTGTTATTTTTTCTTATAAAATACAGGCCGTGCGCCAAACTGCGTGTTCTTTTGTGGATGTTTTTCCTCACAATGGGCCGGTTTCATTATGCAGGGCGAGTGAAAAAGGAACGAAACAGATGTACGGTGGTGGTGCATTCGTTCGGCGAACAATAGTCACGAACGTCGTCGGCCGATCGATACCTCGTCTTTTGTGAGGACGAAGACTAGTGACACGGCTTTAACAGCTGGCGTGTCATTACATTAGGTTAGCTGCGAGTCGACGCAACGTACAATTTACCGCGAGTGTCGATGTTAATGGTGCCAGTGTGGTGCCAGTATTTACGACCACAATGGACTGTATGACATGACTTTCAAATGTCATTTAAATCTTTTAGAATTAAAGTTTATTACTTATAAGCTTCTAGTGAAAGTTATTGATACCAATAATACAAACCAGATCAACAGTAGGTACAATAGATAGTGAAGTTTAATGCGCTTGAAAATGCATTGACAATCAAATTGCAGTTGACTGTCGCAACCATATTTGGACGTAAAGCATAATGGTCCATAAAACACAAGGCATGAACAAAACTAATTAATTTTGTCTGGCTTGCACAATCAACCTCTCATTCAAATCCCACCGAGATACACACTGAAATTATCATTATCTCTGTGAAAGAATTCTCAGCTAATTGCCTTCCAAATATCATCAACACAATCCCATATCGACAATAGAAAACTCGGAAGCAGTTTCCATAACATAACGGTACAGAAATTAGTGAATACAAAGAAGACCGTCTGTCCATCATTATTATAAAGCAAGCTTATATTTGCGGTTGACTCGATCTTATTTCTTGAGACATAAGGTCAATTTTTTTTGATATATTGAATAGTGTTGTGATAAAGACGGCTCCCGACTGACGCGTTCGTCGCGTGCGTGCGCGCCGCAAGCTAAGCGGACGCGGCAAAATTATGTGCACTTATCTACAGGCCGGTCGTTAGTCTGTTTCGCGTACCTTGCCATGCACGCCGCAACTTAGCTCGCCTGTTCCGGACTGAACTGTGAATTATACAGATACAGAGTGATAGTTACAAAAAATCCAAATCAAGTGCGTCTTTTATCTCGATTAAAGATTAACATCTTCGGAAATGCCGAGAAGAAATTATTTATTCCAAAAAACCAGTTCGCATAGCGCGACGTCAATTTGCGCCGCACGATCAACCCGCAGTTAATGATCAACCTTGATTAATACTGAGTGAGCTTGTAAGTCAGTCTCACTCCATACAAATTACGAACCGCGAGTACCGTTACACACCGCCTCCCGGGTTACCCAAGATTTTTTTAATTAAAACATTCTACGGCTGGGAAACGAAGAAAGAAAAAGGCTAACGGTTACCGATTGAAAGGAATAAAAAACTTTGCCCCCTCCTTTTCATCCCTAATCTCGTAATTGTCGGTGGATTTTTTTTGCGCTATGAAAGAAAAAACGTACCCTTTGTGGATTTGTACCCTCGCACGTGCACTGATGGATCTCTTTAGCCAATTGCAAACACAAATGTCGAGCCTGTGAATTGTATTTTGTCGAAATATTGTTATCTCAGCGTTCTATCAATACTCACCAGTTTGAAAAATCACTCGGTGTTATCACTCCATCAGGCCGATGAATAATAAATTTATGCTAAATTATGAAGAGGAAGTATAGACGGTCAAATATTAATCGTGGCATCGTAACCCCTAAATGTCAATTGGGCGATGGAAGGCGACGAGACGATTTCGTTAATAGGATTGTAATTAAGCCGAAAGGGAGTGAGGCGAGGGCTCGTGGAGAGCGCAGGTGCAAGGATGCGGGCGTAACCTTTACAACAGCTGTTCGACACTATGAAGGAAATGGCTACAATCGCTCTGATGAAAAATAAGAAGAGTGCAAGCCTTAATCTATTTCTAAGTTAAATTGCCTTCCCATAGTCCAAACACATGTTGTTCTCAAACGTAATTTATCTATACTTCTATATTAATATTATAAAGAGGAAATATTTGATTGTTTGTTTGCATTGAATAGGCTCAGAAACTATTGAACCACTACTGAACCGATTTGAAAAATTCTTTCACTGTTGGGAAGCTATACTATCCCCGGGTGACATGGGCTATATTATACTAAAAAAAAAAAATAGTTATCCTTATTAAAACTCCAATAATGTAACCACCCAAGGTGTAAAAAATTACCTAAAATATTCTTCACATCGCGTGCGCTGCGAAAACTATTGATGATAGAATAAAATAATGTACTACGACTTTGCAGAACCGCCGCCGCCACTGCCACTGAACCGCCAAGCACTGCGCGACAAAAAAAAAAACAAACATGCAGTATTCAAACTTTCTTTATAATTTTCTTTTTTTGGTACCTGACGCAAATAGAAGGGATTTATGTGTGTATTATAATTTTTAATTTTTTGTTAAATACTCGTACGAAGCTGGGGCGGGCCGCTAGTGTTCAATATTAATCGTGCTATAAAAATTGTGTCGAGTCGGCAGCTGTAGGTAGAAGACCTGTAGTAGTGCGAATATATTATTACATATTTTGTAAAGGGCAACCTTCAGTGCGTTCATTATGTTTACATAACAAGTACTGACCGTCGCACCGCAATGTTAATGGGACTAATACCATGGGATCTCATACAGTGCTCGCCCAAAGGCCATTTGAATATTAATACGCGGCGGCGTATTCGTTTAGGCGTACATCGCACCGTGCATACATTATTCCGTTATGGGATTATAAATAATCTGACTTTGTAATGGCGTTAGACGTTATAACGTGTGAAGTCGACTTGAGGACAACGAATAAATCACCATTATCTTCATTATCTGTCCATACTGGCGAATACGTAATGGCTACGTTTACAGTTACGTGGTTGCTTCATGCATTACTAATGTGTGATTCCAGGAATATACTCGATTAGCTAAACAGAAAAGGTCTAGTCAACACAATGCATGAATTATTAGTTGGTCACGAATGAACTAAATGACTGCAAGAAAGTCTAGACGTAAAGTAATCAATATTAAACACACGCTAAAAATAAGTAAGCTTAGATTAGAAACCAAATAATTACAACATTAAAACCGTGGCACCTACAAGTGCTTCAAAAGATTTCAAGTGTAAAAAGATCAACAGAAACAAAACGAGAATTATTAAAATAGATACATACCGGCTGTTTTCTCACCCCGAAGTGTTCGTTTTACCATTTCCCGGTATTTCCGATAAGGCACACTGCTGCAATTCAAGATAAAGGGTATCCATCCTTCACTTCCGCTCCTCGAGACTCAAAATCCTTTGATAAATTACTATTTCATCTCAGGATTTCGAATTTCTCGCCAAACTTTTTGAGTTCGCCACCCTTCGGTGTTAGGGTTTCGTTTTGGAGGCCAAAGAATTTCCGCTCCAGTGCACTTAATCCTTACTAACACAGAAAATAGTTGGAATGAGGAGTTCCTCAATTCTGACCATCTTATAGACATTTGTCTAATTTGAATACTTAAGCATAGGAATTGACCTGTCTGTATAATTGATGGGACGCCAAAACATTCCAAAATACTTTAACTTTTTAACGTGTCACAAAACCACTGTGTCCTTTCGAAAATCCGAGGAGCGTTCTATAGAAACAAATACTTTACTATCATTTTCAAGCCCAGAAAACAGATTAAATACTAAACAGTACCCATAACGCTTGCTCCTAATATTTTTTCGCTAGGGACCAAATGGCGGTGCCGTGGGAGCGGTAATCCAGCCCGCACTGGACACAACCGGGGGTTTTTAATTTGGGGCCCGCCCGCTGTGAACGGATTATCAGGCCGGGAGACTCGCAATTAGTCGTCGTGCCGAGGTCCGACGTCACTTGCCTTCGCCGAATTTTCGAGGATTACCGTGAGCCCTGGCCCTTAGCTCGTTTGTACTTGTTCCTATAAGCTAAGGAAAGTTTTTTTTTTACGACCTTTTGTTAATGCTTAGATACGATGTGTATAACGTTACGAGCAAGGCCTTGAAAACTTGTGCTTATATAAATTACAAAGTCTTGTACTTTCTTCCGCCGCCGCAAAACCGCAGCAGCGTATTCCAAGTTCCATTTATTACGGGCACTGAACGCGTAAAAACAATTTAACTTTGAACAACGTGTCCCATGGGGCGAGCGCTTGCCGTAACGCCACTTGCACAGCTACCGAATATATACGTTCTCATATACATTTACCCATCTGGTTATGACAGAAATGAGAGAAGAAAAATACGGATTGCCTTTTGATCTGAAGGATATTCCTTAAAGATTAAAAAGTAATACTTTGCAAGAACTCCAAGAAAAGGGGCTTACGGCTAAGCTTTTAGGGTGTTGTGGAAATTAGAAAAGGACTGCAATGATGCTGTAATAAGCTCAGGACTTTGGAGACCCAAAACGGGGAACAATGTTGAAATTGAAGGTCTCATTCTATTTTTAATTACAAGTTGAGGAGTTATCAGCGTCACTTGTTCTGTTTTGTCCTAGAAAACATGATATAAGCGTTCAAAGTCCCCTGAATTGGAACATGAAAAGCTAAATGTCGCCTCGTGGGAACGGCGCGGCGAGTTTTAATTCGTTTATTTTCTTATTATGTCCTTTTAGTACGTTTGTTTGCGGACCGAGCGATGGATTATGAGATTATCCTTGCACTTTGCGGGCTATCGTTCCACCCGACTTTTATGAAATGCATTTTATGAAGAGCTTACATATCCTAATAGATGTTACGCGTATCGATTTTTCTTTTATTTTCATTGATTGATTGCTTTGTGTTGGTTTCATTTTGTGCTGACTGCTGTCTGTTTGGGGGATTTTCGGGCAGAGTTTTGTTGTTCATCTACAGCTAGCATAATAACTCTAATCTCTATAATCTAATGGCTGCAACACAGTTTTTAAAACGAATGTAGCCGTAAATTTTTGATTTTGAATTCAATCTCCAGAAAAAAATCCTTATTTAGGTCTCAACCTTTCCATTTGAATACTTTTGTTTACTGAACTCAATTCAGTTTTCCGCCCATCTAATGAGACTTGGTCCATGATCGATTGCTTACCACGTAATAACTTACGGCGAAGCACGATTGTATATATTATGCTCACAGGGAAGCCATATACGGCATTTACTGCTGCTGCTTCCAATAAATCTGGTGTTTCTTTAAATGTCTTGACTGTTTTCAGTGTGTCCTACTTCGTCAAAAACATATCCCAGGATCCATTTTAAGATTTATTCATTGTTTGAATTGAAGTTTTGCAATCCCCGACGATCTCCCGAACTTTTACGAACTCCATAATTATAATTTTTTGAACGGCCTCGGGATAAATGTTTTGATTGCTCCAGCTTCAACACGATGTCACAATTTAATTACCTAATTAATAATGTATTTTCTCCAACAGACCGTGCTGTCGATTCTAATCGTATTCTGTTATCAGCCAAAGTACATTTTTAATTAATTCAATAGATCATTGGAATTTGTTCAAATAAAATGTTATATCGACATCTTGCTGGCACCATCGTTATCTTAAACATCTATCTCATTAATATGGAGATCAGATTCTAGTCATCTACAAATTTTTCGTACAAAATGTAAATCATGTCAAACAAATCACAGAACGGTATTTTTCATTACCAAAACTATTAGCAACAGTACAGTTAAAGTTTTTACGACATTCAAATAATATACTAGCTTTTTTACATACCGACGTCACCCATTCATTACGATAACATGTGTATAGTGCGTAGTGCACAATGGGTATGCTAATCGTGCGCTGAGATTACGATTAAACAATAATAGGGCCGGTCGGCCGTGCGCACTCGGCCGACGATCGATACCGTACCATCTGGCTGATTCTCGCGATCGCGTTGGTGTTCTGTAATTATTTTACAAAAAATACGACGAGATTATCATTATATGAATTGTTAATTTCTTTTCTGATGTAGGCTGTTATTTGTGTTTATGTCAGCGACATTAACATGAATTAAAATAGCGTTTCAATCAGTTTTCTAGCTAAGAAACTATATTTACCATGTCGTAAGAGTGGAATTCATTGAAACGCGTGAGTGAGACTGTTTACAACAGCTGACAGTACAAACCACGATGCATTTCATAGATAACAAGTCAAGGCATAAATACATGAGCACAAGATCAACGCACACGTTTCTCAGAAGTTACATAAACAAAGATGATAGACCGGACACATGTTTATAATCCCAACATTTCTAACAATCGAGCGCGCAGTGTAAACTAGTCTTTACTTGTCAACATGTTATTAGCGATAATTGAGTTGTTTTCATTGATTTTTTGTCTGATGTTCTCTAAGTCATCGATCATGGAAATAGGCAGTGTGATGGGCAATTTGACACGTGATTTAACGAAATTGCCAAATGCCTAATGCGTGGGATGAAAAAAATACTTTTAACCTGTACTTGTAAAAACTTAGTGAAGCGAAGTGAGAGATAACAATCAATCTCCTTGCGTCAGGTGGAATGATAGCTGTCATTTTTAAACTTTTTGTAAACCTGATTAACAGACGGAGCTTTACGTAATATTTTCTCCTGAAAAGAAAATAAACAGCAAATGTACTCAGATTCAATCATTCAATTAATTATGGTTGATAGCACACCTGCCTATATAATATTCGTGATACATTTTATTGTTTAAGATTAATATTTTAACTTGAATTTGATACCAACATCAGCTTTATTCTGCAAACAGAAGCGTTACTTATTAGGAGTTTGGAACACAGAAGTTTGTTGATCTGTCGTTTCCATAAACTTTTTTTCTTAAACAGTATTTTGTTGTCCATGAAAAACCACTTCCCTAAATTAAGAAACCTCAAAATGTAGGAGAAACGCTAAATCCGAAGGTAAATTACCTATTCTAACAAGTATGGAGAAAATTTTCCTTCTCCATAAAATCATTATACCTACTTATAAATTTTTTAAACCCACTTAGTCAATTTCGCACACAATAAAACCATCCCTCCATCCCTCCGGTCTCTGAGTTCGATATTGCATTAATGAGCTTCTCTAACAATGATATTTAATTCTGCACTGAATGCCAGTCGCGATGTCTTTGACAACCCTAGCACCTACACCAGACGTCACTCTTATAACTATCGTGCTAAGGTTGAAAATTAACATGATTTGTTACTTCATATGTTTAATGTTAAGGGTTAGCAGTACGGTGGGGGTGTGTTGTCGGCACGTGCGCACGCATTTTGCGTATTACCTAAATAAATAGTAGGTTCTGCTTGTTTTGTTTGTGTTTGGCGGTTCTCACGAATTTGTTTGCATTATTAAATCTTAAGCCGCCAAGAATGGAGCCCATCTGCGAATGGAGATTCAGTGGAGATATCCAGACGGAAACGCTTTGAAAACAATAACTTAATGTTGAAATGGGGCTAAACGGGATAATAAGTAATCAAAGAAACTGATGTAACCCGATCCGCAAAACAACATAGGCACCTATGGGTAAAGGCTCCCGCTGACAGGCGCGGGGCGACTTGTAGAAAGATTTGTATGAAGTTTCACATAAATTGTTCTAGTAGAGTCGCATTGCGCTTGTTTGTGGGAGTCCCAATTGTTTGGTGTTTTGCATGCCAATATAACAGTATCTAAGCCTACACTCACGCCGAACCAATAATCGATTATGTACCTGAAGCTTAAACAATTAAAATACAGGATAAGTTTCTATCCAGTGCGCAAACTGTAACCATGAATTCAGCATATTTCAGCATCATTCTAGACCCCACAGCGTACAAATTTTTCGTCGGTTATGTATAAAAAAAATTAGCTGTTCCATACATTTTGACCGCATCATAGGTATTGCACTTTTATATGCACACAAACATTTCTACGCTGGGGGGTCTAGAATGATTTGCTGAATTCATGGTTACAATTTATTTATTTGGTTCACCAACAATTGTATACACTGGTAAAGAAAATGAAACAAAAGCAATAAATCAGAACAAAGTGTAACAATCACTTATACGTAAACTCTGCATGCACACAAAACGTTGTAACTTACAAAAAATATACAAATAAAAAACTATATTATAAAGTTGCACTGAATAGAACTTAATAAATTAATTAAAATAAATATAAAACAAAATCAAAACAAACTGAAGTTAAAAATACTGGGTAATACGGAAAATAAGTAAGTAATATGTAGCCTAAATTGAGAGTGAGAGAGAGAGAGTGAGATAAGAGATAACGCAGGGCCAAGAAACTCAATGTTCGGGGAGAATTTGCGCACTGGATAAAAATGTATCCTGTATGCATTAATTCTGACTGCGGTTATCAGAGTATGTCCCATTTGACATTTGGGCCAATGAAATAACAATAAATCAAAACAATCGCAGTTATTGTGCTAGTTACATGATCAAGCTACTGGCCATATCTAAATTATTACCTAGTCTTTGTTTACCTTACATATTGGATGCCTAATATTTCAAAACTGGTTTAGTTTGAAACAGTTTGTTTGTAACTAAAACACTTGTAATTTAACTCATTTAAATACTCGGTAGTTTGCAACCAAAACTAGAGATGCTGAGATCTGCTCGGTATCATGTTTCGCGAACCGAGTACTCTGCCGAGTCTAGGTTTAGTTTACGCAGGTACAGATAGGAAGTGAAACTCCGGGGTGGTTTTAGTCAGTAAGAGTCTGACCGACTCTTTCCCAGGGCGGTGGACATTCATAAGGAATTCCACCGCGAAATAAAAAAAGAAAGTATTTATCTAACTAAAACAGTGAATTAATTGATTAGGCAATTCTCGATCACAATTTTAATGCACAGTGCCCTTTTCGCCATTATCAAGGGTAGGCATTATAAATTATGCGTCCAGATTGCGAAAGTAAAAAGGAGATTAAAAAAAAAAGTATTATTATTATTAAGCTGCAGCTGTCCACTCAGAGTCCTAGTCCACTAAAGTAAATCCAGTGGACCGTAGAGAATACTAAATTAGCATAATCCATATGCACACGTGTGTGTGGCACGCGACTCATTCATCTCGTCTGCTCAACCCTTTAGTGCGTCCATTGTGAACACTGCTGATATAATGAGTATAATTTGATTCATTCCAGTTTTATGTTGACGAACTGTTGTTGACTATCTCGAGGGGAGACTATCGATCGGGGAATAGTGACCGAATTGTGCGTGAATCTTTGTGATTGTATTTTTATTTGGTAGGTTATAGATAGATGAGTGTTATTGTGGTCTGATCCCTTTCTGCAGCTCGTGTATCTATTACAGATTTGTATTTGTATAAATTAGGGCTTGCATTCGAATATTCGAATTATTCGAATAATAAACCTTTTCGAATGTTCGACCCATAGATGCCTATGTTATTTTGCGGATTGGTCTATATCAGTTACTTTGATTACTTGTTCTCCTGTTTAGCCCCATTTCAAAAGTAAGTAAGTAAGTTAGTAGTTAGAAGAAGCCTATAAGGCGGCCAGTAATTTAGATATTTCTTTAATTCGTAAATAGCTGTTACTTTTGCAACAAGAAACACAATCTTCAAGGACTATAAAGGAGATAAAAGATTATTATATACCTATTCTTGCCGGTTCCCAAATGTAATAGAAGAAGCGAAAAGAATTTCCCATGAGCTAAATGAAATGTGCAAAGAGTCACTTTCGTAATAAAATATTCGGCGAAGCTGGTAAGCATAGCCTCCGGCGGTTATGACGTGCCGAACTCGACCGCTTGGCGTGTTCGTACACCCTACTATAGTACCCTTGTTTGTGCAGGATGTATAGCGTAGCTAGATATGGCTTTTAAATTGCTCTAAGAGGCAGCAGATGCAAACAGACGTGCAGCGTTTAGGGAATGAAACTCGCTGGCTTGGGGCTTACTCTCAAAGTTCGAAATACGTAGTTTCTTACTCCGTATCCGTATAAGATTTCTTTGGGGCCCGAACTGAGAATGGATTACAACACTATTATTTGACAGTTGTCCTTACTCCCGATGTGTATTTGCCACGATCTATCACTACTTTCGGACGTGCCCGTGTCTTCGTTGACGGACTTTAAGAGTTGACCCCTAACTTTTGACTGTTTTAGAATAAAACCTAAAGCAACTGATGATAATTTGATATCCTGAACGTTTTGTATGCTCATCAAGTCATCATGTATAACATCACGTCAATTAAAATATTACTAAAAACACGCGCAGGTTCCGCAAAAAAACTTTAAACATTCCATCTAGTAGATTTATATCTTCGTGGCCAACCCTCCAGTGCTCGTATATTGGGTTACGAGGCCCAAGTGTCGCCGGGGCACGTGAGGGCGGTGCCCCGATAATATCGACTTTTATACTTTATTGATCATTTCGCAATTGATGGATAGTTTTAATCAAGTACATCGCTTTAATTAAACGTTTAAGTGAAATTTTAAGTGTATAATTGGCAATTACGATGCGAGTTTAACACTTTCAATAAAATTATGTATAACTGATGTAAATTGTAAGTTAAGAAATGTTCGTAAATAATTTTTGCTGCAATATTAATCGTTTCTTGATTATTTATGGTTTCTTAAACTTTTTGTGCTTCCGTTTGAAGCACAAAAAGTTTAAAAATTTCCTTATAACTACATCCATAATTAAACAAACATTCCAGCTGCCCGAAAAGGAACCTCAAAATACCACCAGGATCCGGAATTACGGAGGCCTTTTTTCCTGTAATCGTAAAACCCAAACTAATTAAATTTTATGATTTATTCGCTTACCCTCATTAAAAGCTCTCTCAATCAGTAGCTTCTAAATCACCAATTTACGGCTACATTAACTATTTCCAAAAATCTCCTTTGTTTTATCTGCACCCCACCAATGTACTGTGCCGTCGGGCACTCGCACCCCTCGAGATTCCCAGTGCTATATAATAACAACCACGTAGGTTTCCTACTTCAATTACTTTAATAACTAACCATTGTGTGTCGCTGGTTACTCGAAACCATTGACTTTTAAACTTAAATTGCCTCTTAAAATGTATGCAACTTTATTAATGTTCCCTATCCCTAACCCATTTAGGTTTTTGTGGGAAGGAAATTTTTGGATCTATAAAATTGCAGTTATTGTTAAAACTTCTCAACTTGAAGGCCTTATGTACCTAAATAATTAAAAAAAAACATGGTCTAATTTTGGCAAAACTGGTCAGAGCAGCAGTAAACGAGTTTTTTTTTTTGGGTGGGAAGTCATCAAATAACTTCTCCCGCTCTGGGTAGAACGGGAGGGCGTGTCAGACTGTTACTGGCTAAAACCCACCCGTGATCCTTCAGTTGTCTGTGTGCCAGGGGCCACGGTATCTCTTTCAAACAACCCGCACAGCAGTAAACGGGTTAATAGTAGGTGTGAGGTTGTTTGTTATTTATTTATAGACAATCTTAAATCCATTACGGATTTATACAAAATCTCGGCTCTTTTACTTGTTCCACCAAAATGTAGACTTTAAAACTGCAAAAATTAATCATGCAAGCCTCAGTTGTTGAAGGGAATCTCTCAAAGCGCTCTCTTTGCTGTCCTAGAGCTAAGGCATAGTGACATACCATGGCTTACTGTGTCCTCAACTTGAATACATTCACATCAACCACATATTCATCCTTATCACAAAAGCTTTAAGTCAAAATTACTTTACGTCTATCTCAGCTTCTGCAACAGAAAACGGTAGCCGAGATTCAGGGGTGTTAACTTCTGTGAATGAATAAGTCAGACATGTCCAACAGCAAAAGTTCCTTTAAAACACATTTAGATGAATATTTTATACTTAATGTTTTATGTTAACGTATTTATTAGCAACTATGTACAGATGTAAATCATAATTTCGTGTCTGTATTTCTGTTTATGGCTTGAGGCCGCAATTACTGAAATTATTTATGTTCGGTTTTGATCGAATTGAAGATAACTTATTCGCGTCAAAAGTTTTGACCAAAACAGAGATTTAATTATTTAATTTTCGGCACAAAAACCTAAACGTTTTTGTAGGGCTATAAAAGTATGATTGGAGTTCTTCCAATTAAAATACCTACATAAAACACTGAATGAGGTACATCTACAGAAAAGCTAAAAGCTATATTACTAAAAGGTAGCTGATATACCTAAAAAGTTTCTACCCGGCCCGGTAGGTACGAAAAGTTTAAAAATAATAAATCTAATTTAACTCTCCAAAAAGTTTAAAAGCAAAACAACAGGTCCGAACGATAGCCCCGGCACTTGGACGCCTTAGAATATTCCGTATAAAAGAAGCAAGAGCAAAAGGACCAACCCTAATCCGGCAAGGGTCTGATTGCTCATTAATCACGAGCGCCTGTAATTACCGCGCCGGCGCACAACGGAGCCGCCGTAATTTGATTTTAGAACATAGAAAATAATGCATCGCGCCCAAAATGGCTTTCGTCAGAATGACGGGTAATTGAAAAATAGGGTCATTTATTTTTATAAATTTTGCTCGATACATTTACTTAGTGTGCATATTGTTAATGATCACTTCACTACATAGTATAAAACAAAGTCGCTTTCTCTGTCCCTATATCCCTATGTATGCTTAAATCTTTAAAACTACACAACGGATTTTTTTTAATAGATAGAGTGATTCAAGAGGAAGGTTTATATGTATAATACACCGACCTCCACGCGGGCGAAGCCGCTGGCAAAAGGTAGTTTCATCATAAGATAAAGAAAAGTCCTTATTGAAATATTCAAGAAATACCCTTGCATAGTAATTAAGATATAGTATTTATTACAATTAAGTAAATAAAATATCTCCTGCTTCATGTTCCTTATTTCTTACATGTTGAATTAAACATTGCAGTTTTTTGTGTAGACTCTAAATGAATGCAGCGCCACGCCCATATCAAATTCAAAGTGCCTCACTGTCAATCTTTTTGCTGGATGCACATATCATTTATAAGAAGGAACACAAAAAGTTTGTTATTACAAAAAACCTCAATGCAATTAATATTACCATATTGTGCTTGCAAATTATACTTGCTTTGAAGCTAAGTAATAATCGCAGACTCATCGAAGTGTTAACTTTGTGTAGGTGCAATATCATCACTGAAAGCATTTATTCAGTAATTCCATAGTACCATGATTTATGGATTTTAATACCTCTCCCTGAGTGTTTCGACCACCTGCCCTAAAAACCGGATACAATAAATTATAAGAAAACAAAACTTGTATTTCACCCTTTTGAATCAAGGGGATCGTTAGTCTCGTGCCCAAACGTTGTGCGTTTGATCAAACGTTTGTTATATCCTTACGAAGAAGTATATTATAAATATGTATATATGACACATATTTGTTTTTCAAAATCTTTGTCTAAACTCATCAAAGGCAGCAAACTCCATGTATAGAGCAGCGATGACCAGAAATAAATCTTTTTTGGCGTGAAGAGTTTTAGGCTTAATTTTTTTAATGAATGAATGACTTCCCCTCGCGTCCTTTTGATAGTCAAAATTAGCTCGGGAACTAATGAACTTGTTACGGACATATATCAAGCTGCAGAACGTGGTATTTGATCACATGAACACGAATAGGAAGGCAATAAATTTCAGCCTACGAAGACACCAGACAAGACAAATGCGAGGTGTTAGTTTGCGGTATGTTCTAACTGGCTTGTTGAGTGGAAATACAACAGGAAACGATCTGAACAAGCTCTGGACAGCACTGGAGGTTAAAATAAAGTGGATTAACGGGAGAATCGGAGACTAGGACACGACTGTTGCAGGTTTTCCAAACGACTCGGTACACATGACGTAAGATCTGGATCTGAAACCCGTTTGCGCTTGTTATCTGTGTTTACATCGGGATAAAACTGTCCGATTTCGATGCTTTCGCTGATGACACTCCAAATATGTTACAATCAATTTCAACAATATGCAATTATAACTATGGCTTCTATTGATTTTTAAGACTTCCTTACGTATTTTTGTGAATGTGAATACAATCAATCCGCCTCTGGCTGTATATTTTTATACCAGCATTTCAGTATCGATTTGTGACTGTGATTGGCCCCTCCAATCAGGGCGTACGCGACAAGCATATCAGCCTTGGCGTAAACAAAATTTTGGCAAATTGTGTATGTAATGTTGGTCGCTGCATTCGTTTAGTCTGCTTGTTAATGAGTTGTCGATTAATTGATTTTATGCAGGCCCTGCGGAAGCTGAAACGTTTGTAGCATTTGAACTGCACCTAAGAACGATGACGCAACCGGCCTCTTATCGTATACTTTCTATTAAAGTTGTGTTTTCCGTTCTTTTAGTATCAATAAACTATCAATACGATAGACGTAATTCAATAAACATAAAATTACAGTTATAGCTTGTCTAACACTTTATTTTGAAACATCTCCGCTGACAGCATCTTCAATGTCTATACTTCTTATTTTATAAATGGTTTTTTAACGTGGTTGAACATAGTTTTAATTTCATTACCTCGTATTATATTGTCGTTTGTTTTCCTGTAATTGGTCTTCTCTACGAAGTCTTCGTGACCAAATTGATTAACTGTTACATATTTATAAAGTCCTAAGATGTATCTATTCAATGTTATCGGAACTCGCACCGGGTACCAGGCAACCAGAACTGAACAGGAAGTTAGCGTGAAGCGACCATGGGGGCTCACTACGCTCACAGAATATTAAACAGCTCTTACAACTTCTGAAAGCTTGGTACGATAACGAATTTTCTTTCGATCGTACTTTGAACACTTGCTTGCTGTCTCACTGACACAGTATGAGAGTGAAAGGGATGGGAGACCAGAAACAATCGAACGTAGTACAAATTACCACAGTATTGATACTTGCAGTGATACTAATGAACGGAATTGTTGTTCTGCTAATTCTATTTGAGAGGAGGTGAACAAAGCTAATGAAATGTGTGTTTGTTTCAGGTAATGCATCAGATGTGGCCGCGTGCAATCTGAGCACGATTCTTGCGCTTGATGGTAATGTTTTAATATGGGGCCATGTTTTTTAACCATTTTATTACAATAAGTAATTATGCCTTATAGTTTTTGCATTAATTATTTTCACAGTAAGATTCAAATTCACTCAGTCAAATCCAAAAGGGCGTGCATGGCGTTGTTCCGTACCGGGTCTAATCGCCTGAGGTCAACGGCAGCGCAGGTACCTGGATTTTTTGTACGCCCCCCGCCCTGCCTTCTCACCACGACATTCCTGCCTAACCCCGCGGGCTACCGAATTCAAAGTTTTAATGTCATTCGTTTTAGGAAATTGATTTACTTCGACACTGAAGAAAACCGGTTTTTCCTGTTGACACAAAAATGTTTGTAAGTCATTATAGTGTTGATTGATTGGTGTCGATTTTGGCGTTCGATAAGATAAAAAAGAATTTAAATGACTGTAGTCAGGATTTTAAGTAGTTTATCAAGATGGAATGTATGGTAATGGGTCGTCAGAAGCGGGAAAGTCTGCCAATCAGTCTTACCAAACAGTATCGTGTTACCCAGTGACTAGGTTGTGGAGGTCAGATAGGCATTCGCCCCATGTAAAATACTGGTATTCAGCTGCATCCGGTTCACGGTCGGCTTCCAGGTTAGACTGGAAGCCGACTCCAACATAGTTGGGAATAGGCTAGGCAGATGATGATCAAAGTGAAATGTACAGACGCTAGCAAACAAGCTATCCCAAACTGTCAATTTTTTTCCAATTGAACATGAACCTTATTCTTTTGGAATAAGGTTGAAAAACTATCAAAAAAAATTGACAGATTGGGGAGCTTGATGTGCTGGCGTCTGTACATTCCACTTTGATCATTCTGTACCTACCTACTAACGTGAACGCCACGCCACATAGAATATGAGTACAAGAATTTTCTTTTGTCCTCTTGTTCTCCTAAATGTGAACCGCTTTTAGCGAAGTGATAATCGATCAGTCAGGTTAAGCTACGATTGCCGCGGTTTGTCAGTGGATGGGTGGAAATCTTCACATACCAAGACCCCTCCGTCAGAAAGCGAAAGCACATTAAGCCGTTGGTCCTGGCTGTCATTCGTGGATCTTTGACAGTCGTTACGGAGAGTTAGAACATCGAAACTCTTACTTACCTTACTAAAGGGTATCGTATTACCCTGTAACTGGGTTGTGGAGGTCAGATAGGTGTAGTCGCTTTATCTAAAACTACTGGTATTCAGCTCCATCCGATTACATTGAAAGCTATAAACGTAATTCGGAAAGCCTAGACAGAATGATTCTTTTAGTTGTGTGTGTGTTTTAATTACCTTTGATTAATTTTATGAAAGTGACTTGCAAGCATGCTTCACTAAAATAACTGTTTATCTGTGTGACCTGTCGATATCTTTGATGATCTTCGTCTATGATGAAAAGTTTATTGTCCGTATTTATTCCCACCCTGGTTAACTTTACACGAAACTGACCGCAACAGAAGTTATAAAATTAATAGTTGTTGTGATAGAAAAGTTTTTGTTTTATTTTAATGTAAATAATAACTGTAAAGTACAAATGATATTCATTAAACGCCTAACTACATGTATTGTAAAAAAAGGTCGTGAACATGTTTTTTTAAATAAAATTATTAGTAATCAAACAAAGATGTTCATTTCACACTCCATTTAATTAAATAGACCAACTTATTAGTATTTTCTTCACAGAACAATGCATTATTAAATAAAAAAAGTTTTTAACAAAAAAAATTAAACCGCCGAAAGAACTGAAAAGCAAAAAATAATAAACCTTTTTTGTTTAACATTAATTTTTTGCTTTTCAGTTTTTTAGGCGGTTTAATTTTTTTGGTAAAATGTTTCGTAATTTTTTGTAACTATAATGCTATCTATTAATTACTACATGCTTAATTTTTTATTACTTTTTGTAATGATACAATGCCGAGTAGCATTAATATCTGTGAGTGAACAATAAATCACCCCTATTTTCCCACCCTTAGGGTAGGATTGTTTTTCTAAATTTATATGGGACCAACTTCGAGAATAAAACAAATAAATAAATAAATAATAACCCTATCCAATAAACAAACAATTATCTAATCGAACTACTCTGTATAAAGTTTTACGTGGTCATACATAAAAAAAATATATACGCGGTGACTTGAGAACCTCCTACGTTTTTTCATCGGCTAAAAAGTAAAAGTAGATTATCAGAAAAACAAGCATATTATGTACAAGTATGTACTACTAATTTATTCAAAGACACTATAAATAGAATTACACCGAATGTTTATAAATTAACATTTTATTCCAAACTTCAATGTTAATGCCAATCGTTGGATTCAATTGAGTTGAGGTCAGACTAGGTGAGGTCACTGGTCTTATGTTTATAGTCTATGCCGGTTTATTTAAATGCTGACACCGCAACAAACATAACATCACGCCTGTAATTCCTTAAGGATTAGGCAGAGGTTTACTTCCAAAGACACCCACATTTCGCCAGTTATGTTTAAGTCTCCTGTAAAAAGGGGCGAGCCTATTGCCACCAACCGAACCCAAATTCGGTCTACCTAAACCTAATTACTCTTTGCCCGACTTGGGAATCGAATGTAGGACCGTAGGAACGTAGGATCAAGCTCAGCAGTGTAGCACTTGCCAATGAAGCAGACATCACAACGGGTAATTTAAAAAAATACCTTCCAACATTCAAAAGGTCCATTCTTTTGTACTACAACGTAATACGGAAAAAATAATAGGTCAAAGGGATGGTGCGATTGCTGAAAGAGAAAAAAAAAAGAATTCATCCTCGTTTACAGTTCCGATTTTGTTTCCCATTCAGCTATTTTTAGCGCTCGCCGATTTCGATAGCCTTTTATTTTAATCCGAAAATATTTTGTATTGTTTGACGGATTTGTAACAATAGCAGAAGTAGGCAGGCGGTGCTAAAGTTATTTTTATATCGGCTTTACCTTTCCGGAATTAAGTTTTGCGTGTTTTTTGTACTGTGATCTTTATTTACAGTATTTAAAGGGCTCGTGGCTAAGTAATCACAGCCTCACGGATCGATCAATCAGGCTAAATTAAAAAAATCAAAATTCTTTATTTTCTCTTCCACAAATAAAACAAGTAAAAACGTAATACAAACAAATTAAAGGAACTGAACTTGGACTTCGGACATAATTATTTTAGTAATTTAACATATAGGCGAAATTATCTTATTTGTGGGAGACTGGCGCTTACTAAGCCGAAGCCTGTATTTTACGACACCAGGACCAAGGAACAAGGTTAAGCTACGCATGCTTTGATTCGTGGATGGTACTATCTTTACATACCGAGACCCCTCCGCCGTTCCCGGTTGTCATTTGTTGATCCTTGACAGTCGTTACGGGTCGTCAGAAGCCCGAAAATCTGACAACCAATCTTAGCAATAAGTGTCGTGTTACCTTAAAGGCTCGTACAGACTAGCGCGACGCGACGGTCGCGTCGCGACACTCGTAGAACAATTTCTATGAAAACTTTTAATGGAAATTGTTCTACAAGTGTCGCGTCGCGGCTGTTTGAAGAAGCCTTAATAAGTGGGCGTGGACGTCAGATAGGCAGTCGCTTCATGTAGAATACTGAAACCCGACCCTGACATAGTTGGAAAAAGGCTAGACAGATAATGATCTCCACAGTTGCCTATTTAATGTCAGATCGAGAAGTTATGTTCGCTAGTTAATCTTTAAAAAGACAAATAAACAAACCAAATTTAATTCAAACGTATTGCGTAGTATAATGGTGGAAATGAATGAATGAAGATGATACTAAACTCAGAAACTAGAGATGCTCAAAATAGCATTTTATTAAAAACGTTTTCAATGTATTTTTCTGTTTCGTAACGTCAGTCTGAATAACGTAATTTATGCTAATACATTTAAAATCCGATTTCAATACTATATTCGTCCGTGTAGGAATGTTTAGTTGAACGAATCTTTTAATGTGTAGGTGGATTTAAATATCACACCGTTCTCATATTGCAGTTCAACAGCCGTCCATCAGTCCCTTGAAATACGAAGCCGACCATATTTTATACATTAGCTTTTATTAAGCTACAACTGTATGTAATTGTACAAATATAAATATCTTACATTTTTATCGATGTTTATTTGACTTCTTCAAAGTGGCAGTCGTTCAAATGTAGTCATTTCAAGTTGTACAGAAAAATTTATGCTAATGTCCAATTTAATGTTAGTGTAAATCAGTCTAAAGTTTTATTACTCAGTAAAAACGACACTGAGTGGCAGATTAAAATTTACACATCGAAAACATCTTTGTCGTCATATAAAAAAAAAAAACAGTAAAAGTTAACACACATTAAGATATTAAAAGCTCGTATACCAACTCCCAACAAGATAGCTTAACAAAGCATGAACAATGAATCAGTTTAAGCCAAGCTATTAGTTGCGTCAGACTTGAGCCCTGCGTCTGCAACACTTGGAGTGCGGTAAGCGGGTCACGCAACTGGGACTCGCCCACAACCGATAACCAAGTTCCCATAGCAAATGGAAATAGTATATAGTAGGAAGTAGTCATTCTCACTGCCGATCCACTTGCGATTACTCACTCCCGGATCGGTCATTCATAGATTTTTATTCACTGTTTCATTTTAAAGTCTTGAAAATGAAACTGGTCTTTATTGTCAATCATTGCGGCCGATTCACTAACAATTACACATTGCCTAGCCTTGGCTCGGTCATTCATTTATTTTCGTTCCATTGATCTGTTTTTAGTAGTGGGTTACATTTAGTCTAGTTCGTTCTTGAAAGCGTAAACTGTGTTAATTACTGTAATACTAGTTAATTTACTGTACCTATTAATTACTGTTAAAGTATTGACGTCACCATTCCACCTTTCTACCTTGAACTAATTCAAGAACAGTGTACGAATTCATTAGAAAAAAAAACTTTTACGGAATAATCCAAGGCCAATGTTGAATCGGCCATTTATTGATCTAAATTGTAACCGTGCTAGTCCATTCTTAAGAACGGTATCATATCCCCCTCATTGCTAATTCATTCCCGTATTACACACGATCAAGCCTAAAACGTCGTCGCGACGGTCATTCATAGATTTTCATTCCATTGAGTATTGTCTGTCTTACAATACATTAACAATGCAAGCGTCCATTCTTATAAGGAAGTGAATCTATAGCGACCGCGAATACTGATGCACATTGTAAAAACGTATATATTTATTCATCAGTCCGGATAAATACTTCATTGGATTCATTAGACACAAAGCTGACCAGTGATCCTTCATAAACTGTTTTCCTTTCATTATAAAAGCACATACCTGATTTATAATTACCAACAAGAGAACGAAAATACCCAATAATTTACATGAATTCTTTGTCCAGTACCGTGACTTCAGTAACGAACCCATCAAAAACATCAATGTGAAATGAGAGCCAAGTTCAATATTATGATTATGCCTTGACTGTTGACTTCGAAGTTCAACGACTAAAGAAGTGAGATCTAAATGGGTGCCAAATTCAATGGTCGTTCCTGAAATTTATTTATAACAACATAAAATACTTTATAACAACTTAAAATATATTTTTGTCTTATAACTTAGGATAATATATTGAAGCCTAAGGTCTGACTTGGCTAGTTGTCATATAAAAAATATATTATAGCCTTCGCAAGTTCTAAAGTTGTAAGTTCTTATTTTATTCTTCCGAAAATTTGGCTTGCTGGTAGAAACTAGCCATCGAATATAGGGATCTTCTTCGACTGTTTTCGTTGGTACTTAATAATAATTCGTATATGAGAACTACCTAAGTTATAAGAAGAAATTATATTTTAAGTTGTTATAAAATATTTTATGTTGTTATAAATAAATTTCAGGACTGACCATTGAACTTGGCACCCATTTGGATCTCAATTCTTTTGTCGTTGAAGTCAACAACTAAGGCATAATCATAATATTGAACTTTGCCCTCATTTCACATTTATGTTTTTGATGGGATATCATTACTTTTTGCACAGAAATTGTTAGTAGATAGTTTTTATCGCACTGCTCCCCACCCCGGCTACTCCACGGCTGCCGCAGCGTGCGCCGTGGTCCGTAATTGAAAAATTATAATAAAATGATCAAAAATGTACTGGTTTCTGATTTATTCCTTTGTATCCAACCACCTATCTGGATGCCAAATTTTAACTTTCTAGGTCATCTGGAACTGGGTTAGAGTTTTGATCTATAGGTCAGTCAGTGATAAAAATGACGAATTTTGGACGTTAATATCTAAATAACCGTTTGATTTGAGGTGTGTGCACCGCTCCCCACCCCGCTGCTGCACGGCCGCCGCCAGTATGAGCCAAATTTGACATGTTTTTGTAAAATAGTTTTGAGTTATGAGGGGGTCAAAAGAGGCTCCAAATGGTTCGTTACACACGGTGCTACTCGCCAGTTCTGTTGGCTTGAACTTGGCTTGACACGCTACCGCGTGTCTAGATTAATATTTAATTATTGTTTGTATTATCACTCGTTCATCTTTTACCGACGTTTGATTGCAATTTTTAATATCACAGCGAGGGGTCGGTGTTTCGCGAAATGCTTTATGAAATGCGCCGGGAATTCCGGGATTGAACAAAGCATTGTGAAGAGTGATTGGTGGTTTTCTGCTATGTCATTCGATTGGCGATGGAGCCTTTGAGAAATCAACTTAGTCACAGCCTCAGCTTTTTGTTTAGTTCGGTGACGCATTTAATCATTTTTCTCAGGTGACTCACAGATTTCTTCTTTTTCTTCATCTTAAATGAGAACAGGAAGTGAGCATTTCCAACTGATGCCTTAGTTCATTATCACAGTTGTAGCTCTTCATATTTACATTTGTAACTTCTCTAAACCTCGGCCCATCATCGTCTTGATAATCTACATCAAATATTTGTGCTGGGCTTTAGGAGTTCGCTCTTGGGAATGCCTTAAACATGCAGGGATTAGATGGGTAAATCTGTGTGCTTTTACTGTGTTTTGAACTAAATCCAGGAATTATACATTAGTGGAGATTAGAAGTAACAGAAATTAACCTTGGAGCTATTACACCAGTTAAATAGATTCGACTACTATCTGTTTCTCAGAAGTCATTCATTCTGTGCATAGTTGTCTACATCAGAACCATTTTTCCAATTTCTACTTCTATGAAAAAAGGGGTATTATCAACAGGACAGTGTACATTTTATAATTTGAACTGCGTGCGCTGGGTGCAGTGGCGTTGACCCTAGCTTTGTTTACCGTCCGCATCTACCGCTGTATTATGGCTTGTTTATCTGTTCCGTTGAAATACTAGTCTCAGCTGTATTGATATACGGATCTCTGAATGCTTTGATACATCATCCAGTACCATATATAGCATCCGATACGACTGTTTGTGTTAGTTTGTTGGCTGGAAGATAACGAAATCTCGTGCTAATATTAGTTTTAGGTTTGATCAAAACGGCATATTTGATTTTGAAGGTTCGTGGAATTAATTCCGTTGAAATGCATGTTTAAAACTTTCCATCATGGGTACCTAACGGTTCAGACTTTTTTACGACTAAAATAACAATTCTACTTATTAAACAAATTGTTCCGAAACTGTATTTCTCGTTTAGTAATAACAAAGTAATAATGGACCGTGGGTAGGCTGGCGTGCTCCGCTGTGGCGTTCAAGTGACGTGGCGTTTGACAAGTCACGCACTCCAAAACAGAACTTGTGTGAGAGAATAAACAACTGGGAGCACCAAGTGTTCCGCTACAGTGGGAATGAGCGTGGAATTCTGGTGGGCGGCCGCCAGTCCGCCACCACCACCAGATAATTACTATCATTCACCGATCGCTACTTGTCGCGTTTCCAATTTTCCACTACCTTAAAATTATGCCTCAAACCTGTCCAACCGTATCAGGGTATAAAACTAATCACAGAAATGTATAACTCCTAGATTGGCTCCTGGCTTTAACGACACTTGATGAATTGCCTCGCAATTACCAATGCAGAAGTTAACAGCTTTATACACCTGTTCTGTTATTAATAAACAGGTTCAATGAATGGAAATTGTTTGTGTAAATCTTTCCCAGAGTGTAGGTTTAAAATGAACATAACACGGGTCGAACAAACTTTACGGAGTCGAGTTTCACAGTTACAAAGAAAATGTGAAACCAAGTTGCCTATTAAAGAAAGTATCGATAAAAACGGTGAGTAGGTTTTGAGCAATAAAATGCAGGGTTATAAATAAAGGCTTATAGTACACCTACGTTAGCAATAAACCTTCAGCGGTGACTAGTAACATGCCAGGGTCATCATTGTAGGTCGATGCAGTTGCTTGATATAAACCTTACCTTTTCTTATGCACCAGTTGGCACAAATGTTGAGATGACAGCGGATTAGAAAGTGATTGATGTATTTATGCATAACGAACCGCGTGATGAATGGTAAACCTTCGTAAAATATTCGAAGTGCTAAAAAGAACTTGTGAATAATATCCATAAACATTGAGACTTTCGGCGTTCGAGTGTGACTTCGAGACGGAGCTGAGTGACATAATTCTTCACATAGCCCTACTATTTGAAGTCGTTTTAGGACAAAAAAAAACACCAAGGTTTCCAGAAATTTAACTGTGATCAGTTTATGACTTATGTCGACCCTCTACCGTCAAAGACAAAGACGCAGCGGTGAGTGGCGGTAAACACGAGGGTTTATAGTGCATGCACCGCTCAACCTTGAGGCTCCTAGTGTAGCATTATCGGACGACTGAACAACCAATGACATTACTACTCGCAATCGGCATGATTACCTGCATACCAGGGCCGAAGCGCTCTAAGAACACGATTTCTGTCGGAATATGATTGTACTGTCAGTATTGTTTAATAATACCTGTTTACGCCTATATTACATTTTTGTCTTCATATCCCAACAACAAAGCATTATGCTCTAAAATAAGTCAAAGGCGCGACCGGCTTGTCGTGAATTCAATTTCTATACATAATAATGTTGTCATGACATCACTTCGGTCACGTGACACCCCGCTTTCTAAGCGGCCTAACAAGCCGATTTTTGCCGACTTACGATAGGGACAGTAATAAAAAATGCATGCTCGTGAACGAGATGGAGCAATATCGAGATTGAATTTCGTAACGCGATCGACTCGGACCTCGGTCGGATGATTGATAGTGTGTGGTCGATGCTTGACGTAAGCGCATTTATAACCTTTACATTTATTAATATAATATATCTTTACGTTTGTTGTATTTATTTAATTGATTAATTTATGTAGTTTTATGTTTATTGTTTATTAGTAAGTATCTGTTTGATGGTATAAAACAGTGATAAAGATAGTGATTTGAGTTAAGTGTTTTAATTAGGAATTTGGGGTAAGAAGTTAGCATTTTATGGTAATTAGTACAGTATTTAGTAGTTTTAGATGGCGGCAATAATAGCTTTAGATTGCTTTTTAGCAGATTATTTCTTCTGTGAGGAAACTTGTTTTTCAAGGTTAAGTTTTGAAAATAAGAAACGCATCATTATGTTAGGCCGTGCTCGCCTAGATTACAAACGACGCGATGGATTTCTTAAGCATTTAATGTTTCTCTTTACGATAAATATCAATTGTTGACTGACAGTTGTAAATTAAATAGAATGTATTGTTTTCCGTGTTTACTTTTCTCCGATTCTAGTAGTTTATGGAATAAAGGGGGTTTGGTTTTACAGATATTAATAATCTGACGAATTCGTCAAAAAAACATGTTCAGACTGAAAAATATATTCATAGCTGTTTACAATTATATGAGTTCGGGACAGGTAAGATACAATCATTTTTCGTAAATTCGCATGAAGCTCATATTAGAAAAGTGGATCGAAGTAGGAATTTAATGAAACGGTTCACTGAAAACGTTATTTTGTTAGGTAAACAAGAAGTAGCTTTTCGTGGCCACGATGAAAGTCCGAATTCCGATAACCGCGGTACACATATCGAAGCCTTGTTATATCTGAGCAAGTTCGATTCAGTAATGGACTCACATTTAGAAGTTTGTAATTAGTTCAGAACCCCGCGTTTTCTGGTCTCTAGAGATATTCAAAATGATTTAATACATAGTATTGCATCCGTTTTACGAGATCCCATTAGATTCGTGATTGATAAAGCTCAATTTCTGTCTGTAATGATTGACAAAACTCCCGATATCAGTCATAGGGAGCAATTAACTGTTATTTTTCGATATTTATCTGAAACTGGAATCAAAGAACGGACCCTGGGTTTTTACGATGCTAGCGGAAGTCAACCGTTGAAATTTTATCCAAACAATTGTTAGAAATACTTGACTAGTATCGTTGTACGAATAAGTTAGTTGCTCAGTCTTACGACGGCCCGGCAGTAATGTCTGGTGAGCACGGTGGAGTACAAACTACAAAATTCACGATGCATGCCCTATCTATGGCAATGTTCGTCCCATGTTACTCTCATGTATTAAATTTAGTATTTAGCCGATCCTTTGAAAATATTCAGGAAGAGATTTTTTTTTATTTTTTTGGCTCCGGCTTATCTCGCCCATAAAATAACCCTTCGCCACTGCTGCATAAAATGTAGACCGTGGAGGGATCCAATTTCAATGTCTGGTAAACGCATTGAATGGACATATCGGAAAGCTGAGAATAAAAATCTAGGTTTATTGTCTGCACACTCTCGGTAAAATGTTGCACAAGTTATTTTACGGGATGTGAGCAGTAAATGGTTTGTTTCGTATCTTTTTACAAAAGAAATATTAAACTGATGCCATGTTAACAGTGGGATGTCGATGTGTGTCGCCGTCGTTCGTGGCTTTGAGTTCCCCGAAGTCTTCAAAAATACGTCTGGGCCGTTGATTTCTTCTCTTTTCTGAAACGGAGATCTCAGAAAGCGTTTGTTTTCACTAACAGCTTAAAATTATAACGTACTGAGAATGATTAAAAATAACTTGTGCAAGAAACAGTTATAATTATGTAGGTTACTTGTCTTAAACACAGCATGGCGGAGCGTTCTGTACTAAAGTGGGTAGTTTAAGCACCAAGGCACCATCGAAGTACGAGCTACTGAAAGTGGCACTGGACGCACCAAATCACCGCATGCGCAACTTAGTACCCAGTGATAGCTTGCATTTCATTAACGTCTTTACGACGAACCCGTAATTATTTTATCCGTTAATATAAGAAGTTATTACATGGTCTGCCTCGTGTGAAATAGCTGACCAAATATTCATTTGACTCGAAGTTTATAACTTGGCAATTCTTAATGCTTTTACAACTTTGTTGATTGATATGGTACAAAATATGTTGCGTACCGATAATAAACGAGTTCCCTAATAAGGACATAGTCATGTCTCGTTCAATGTTTAGCAGTTATTTCTTTATTAATGACTTCATACTGATCACTGGTCCAGTCCTTAATCGCGATACCTTATTTGGCTGAGGTGTCAAACACGCTCTTGCTATCTCACAAGGCGTTGCCTATCTCGTCTTTTACGAAGCAATTTTGTTACCCTGTAAAGTAAACATCTGATGCGATAAAATTCACAAGTAATTTCTTGTCTTGACTAAGATAGTCTAGCCGTGTTCTCAGTTCTATATCAGCGTTTCCAGCTAAAACAATAAGTCTTTGTACATTTGCATTTTATTATTCGCCAGCATTGATTTACAGCGCCCCCTTTACGTCTCCACTTTCAACGAAACGTCCTTTTGTTCCGAACGACTAAGTTTTTCTAAAGAGCTTTGTCTTGACATTTCTATTGTTGAACATTTTGTTGGGCTGTAAAATAAACAGTTTGACTTTATTGCCCTTGGCTTCTATTGTTGTGCACCGATTTAGTTAATCTATTGGTTGTTTTAAAATTTGTACTTATTTGATGAGTTTCAAAGAAACCGAGGAACGTTTACGTTTCATGGACTAGCATTGTTTTATTTAACTGTGTGCTGTTTAAAGTTTATATTGCTGCAAACTGAAGTCGGTGGTGATAAAATGTTTTTAAACCACGGAAAATAAATACTCTCGGAATTTATAGCAAACTAGCTTTTGCCCGCGGCTTCGGACGCCTCGAAGTCGGATATTGTCTCAGGGGAACGTACTACTGGAGTAAAAATTATCCTATATCCGAAACCAGGCATATCCGTATGCTTTTCATCAAAATCCGCTCAGTCGCTGAGACCTGTGAAGTTAACATACAGACAGTTACTATCGATAATAAACTCGAACAAAGGCAAAATATAGCTGGAAATAGTTATTACGGTGAAATGGTGTAGCTTTCATGTCCTTGTAATAAAAAAAAAAAGCCAACCGACTTCCGGAAAAACACTACAAAGTGAAAAATAACTTTAATTTCGGCAGTCGGTGACTTTGGATATGTACTTATTTTAATTTTTGTCACCGTCTTGCGAAATTAAAGTTATTTTTTTTTGGAAAAAGTTTTTTATTTTTCACTTTTTAGTTATAGTACCTACCCCACTCCAATTCGAAATTTCATCATCCTAGGGGTCAAAACAATGCATATTTATGCGATAGCAGCAATCACGGTTGGTTTACTGCGAAATGGTTAAAAAAATAATTTTGCAAGGATATGTTTTTATCCAGTGCGCAAACTGTAACCACGTATTCAGCATATCATTCTGGACCCCCAAGCGCAGAAATTTTTCGTCACTTATACAAAAAAAAAATCCGCTGTTTCATACAAAAGTGCAATACCTACGCGGTCAAAAATGTATGGCTGACTGAGCTGATTTTTTTTGATGAGTTTGAGTTCATACATGAAAAAATATGTATAAACATGACGAATTGAGAACCTCCTCCTTTTTGAAGTCGGTTAAAAAACCGTTTACAAACACGTCGAGTGTCGGTAAAAGGCAAATCTAAACTGTAAATAGTTCTACTGCACTTGGTAACCCAATCCAACTTCAGATAACCTATTTACTTCAGCAAAGGAAATGACGAACGGCGTACGATAAGAACTAACTATAGCACTTACATTTTTCTTTCCAGTACAACATTGTTACATGAACTACATAATACGTATGTATACGTACATAGTAACTCACAATAGGTATACAATACAGTTACTACACATGTAGGTATTAAACGGTTTCAATTTACTCGACCGACATCAGCTGATTACTACGAGCGATGACGCAATGCGCTCTAGTACGATTGTTTGGTCGTGCGCACACGATGCGTTTGATAACCGTATCGTACCGTACGTTACACGTCACGATTGTTACTTTATTATTTTATAATCATTAGTTTTATATGGGGAGGCGGAAACTAGAACGGTAGAACCGCCGCAAAACGCAAAATAAAATTAATTTCAACACATTCAATTCCACTAAGGTAAATGTTTTTTTTTATGTGACAGGTGCTTCAGTCTATAAAAGCTGGTATTGCCTTGTACAAACTATTTGAATTACTTTTATGGTGATACTTTTTAATTAGCGCAATTAATTTATGCTATTGACATAATATTATGAATATTCATTTCTTTAGTCGTGTGCTCATAACAAAGGCATTCGTTGGCGGGTAGTGACATCTTAACCGTCAAATAAAGGTTAGATGTACCGCCGTGCGACGTGCCCCTCGCAATGCCAATAATCCATTAATATGCACGGTTAACGTCTGAAGACTTTTAACTTTAATTACTTTGAAGACACGTTAATGAAGAAAATGTTGAGAGGATAGTTTTGACTTTGTGAGTAGGGGAAGACAACAGAATAGATAAAAGAGGTTAGAAGGGCCTTGTGGGCGGGGCAGGCGCGCCGCACTTATGAGCAAATGCTCATAAGTCAACCGAAATTCGGTTCACCGGCCAACAGTCGCGCTCATATTGTGACAACGTGCGATGCTCCGCGAAAAAAATAAATTATGCCGTCTTACGCTATTATAACGTGTCGGAAAAGAAGCCAGGTGTGTAGTGTAGCCCGAGAAGGGATTTCTTTTCATCGGTAAGTCCAAAAACCTTAAAATACAAGTGATATTTTTAATTATTGAAATTGTATTTTGTAGTCAAAAACGATACAATCGCATTCAGATGCAAAATTATACATTGCTTGCAATGCATGGGTACCATCTTGTACTAGATGAGTGATCGCGCAATGTATTGCGTTTACTGCGAAAGCCATGCGTATCGATAGTGTTGTACGTGTGTGAGTGTACGTTAAACGCAGAGTTTGCATTAGTGTGACAACCAATAGCAAACTCGTGATCTTAGTGCGTGTGGTTTATTTGTGTGCGTAATGCGCGTACGTATTGGTCTCTTGCTTGTAGTGAAGTTAAAGAGTGGGAAATAAGCGGCGACGCTCGTTCTAATACGAATCAGGAACTATTTCCTTCTAACCTCTTTTATCTATTCTGTAGGGAAGACCAAAGAAACGATGGATGGACTGTGTGAAAGGTTAGAAAGGGATGGCGATTAATAGAGAAGAATGGAAGAAAAATATGTACTTATTGCGTTAACCCTAAATTGACATAAGGAGAAGTGAATGATGATGATGATATTTCTGAAGAGTCGTACTCGCCTGCTCATTGTACAGTACAATGTGAAATGGTCCTTAGAAATGCGTGTCGTGACGTAGCTGCGTAGGCGCAGTTACGACTCTACGTGGTCTCGTTTGAGATTGAAACCAACGCATGTGAGACTGTGAGTGAACTGACAGTGGTTACGACTAGAGATGGGCCGACTATAACTTTGGCCTATGACTAGCCGACTACCCGGCTGAAAAATGGCCGACTAGTCGGCCAAGCCGACCATTGCTTTCTTTTGAGTTCGGATGACATCGGCAATGTTCAAAATAGCAAACCTACTGATTGAGAATCGTTTTCTATAGAGTGTCTTCTTTTGACGCGACGTCTTTTCGTTAGGTGTAGTCTGGTAGTAAGTTCAATATTTCTGACCGACAAAAACATGTAAGATTTCAACCGCTAATAACTACGAGAAATTTAGTGCAAGAGTTATGGTTGAGCATTCAAAAGATAGATCATATTTACAATATTTTTTTAAGCGGGACATTATTTACCTATGATGTCACACTGCGTGTGCATGCACATGCGCACGACCCTCTATTTTTCACTATGAATCGAAATTCCAATTCATACCTATAGCGCAAAAACGTGTAGCACTACTAGAGCATAGGGAGGAGAAACAACAAAAATATTGGTCAAAATAGGGTTAAAAATTAATATGAAGTTGACAATAGCAAAATACTCCATATATCGTATCATATCGGCCGTAAATATGCGCAGAATTGAAAAAAAAACCTAATCGAAGAAAGCTTGCAACAAAAGCAAATACAATACCTGCGGCGGTGCCTTAAACCTTAAAAAAAATTGTTGCAAATAGCAAAATAGTTTCAGATGTCGTCTAATATTGGCTGTATATCTGCTCAAAACTAAAAAAAAAAAAAATTACAATCGGTGAAAGCTTACTTCATAAGGAATGCAATGAGCCTACTAAATCTAGTTTCGGGCGAATACAACAGCTACAGCTGTATCGGGAACCATAGGAACATTTGTTCTCAAACCCTAAGTAAAAACATCTTGTATTACGTTTTTACGAAAACAAGCGGCGCGGACTCGAATTGCGCCTGTTAATATTTTTTTGTTAGAGGTAGATTTAAATTAATTTTAGTCGGCGACTAGTCGGTACATCACTAGTTACAATGCAACAATCTATACATCTATACATACATATAAATAAAATTGGAGTGTCTGTTTGTAATATTAAAATAACCGCTTTTTGCTACATGCTTATGAACATATATACGGTACAAATACCAAAATAATATTTTTTACAATTTTTGTCTGTCTGTTCCCGTTAATCTCTGAAATGGCTGGACCGTTTTTGACCGGACTTTCACTGGCAGGAAGCTGATGTAATAAGGAGTAACTTAGGCTACTTTTATTTTAGAATTTTGATTTGTTTTTATTGATATATAAATAATAGTAAAAAAACTATTCCGCGCGGACGAAGTCGCGGGCGGGCACAGCTAGTAATAAGTAATAATCACACCAAATTAAACATTAATTAGTGCCTTCATATTTTCTGTACTACCTACGTAATAATCTGTTCATTCTCTTCGGATAAGAATATCTAGCCAGATTTTTTAAGATATGATTCACAAAATTCTGCAAACTGGAATGTTTCAGCAATTTAGCTGATAAAACAACATTTATCTGCAATAGTTTATCGTGCGCTGTAAATGGGCTCGACGCCGCGTGGGCGGACACATGCTTGTATACACGTGCTCGTTGTGTTACACATTGACCTATGCTCTAATAGGATGCTATTGGCTCATAGTTTCGTACTATCGAGGAAACTTACATCTGACCAATTTGAAAACATAATCCCGTGCACACAATTTCCACATCTGTTAACAAGCGCTACTATAGTGGCTGAGCGCTGCAAGCAATAATAGTCCTTACGGTGTATCGAGGAAACTAACATTAGTTTCCTCGATGGTACAACACTTTGTCGTCGGCTGATCTCATCGTCTTCCTGCCCTTGTCCCATGTTTCTTTACTTGGGGTCGGCGCAATACATTCGTTGTATTCAATTATCCCCTGTCTGACGACACTTTCATTCACTCCTTTCTCGTATATCTTCCCTCACACAATAAATTCATTTTTTCTTTAGTCTTCCTCTTTATTCATCAACATATATTTCCATCACTCTCGACACTGACGTAATTTCAGCGTTCACCTTTACGAAAATCGCAGAGACTCGGCTGTCGGCTGATTTTATTTGAAATTTTCATAATTATCAGCCTATTATGTCAGCAAAATTGCTACAAAACGAACACAGTCATTTTCAACCACACGTTACTCTTAATTAACTCATGATCACCTCAAATATCACATAATCACAGATTAAAATCCACAATAATAGAGCTGTCAGCTCCACACCGTGCTATGTGAAGGCTCTGCGCCGCGTCATCGCGTGGGCGGACACATGGCGGCTCACACGTGTTCACGCGGCAGAACACGACTGACGCGTGGTTATACACTCGGCGTCACAAAAATCGCACCTCTTTAAGAATTCCCTTCAAAGTCATTTTAACCCTATTAATCAATGGTAGACATATGACTGTAAGGTATCATTGGAAAGGCAATTCATTTAAATTTCAGAATAAATCAATGGATTTGGTTTTTTGTTTACCAGGGAATAAAAAAAAGCAAGCAAATGCAAATGATTAAAAAGTTAAATTTTATTTTATCAGCAAAAATTACAAAGAAGTCCTTAAAAACAACTTAAAACCTAGTGTTACCCCCTCTAGCCCTGATGACTGCTTCCATGCGTCCTCTCATGGACCGAATTAATGTGACAACAGTCTCTTGAGGAATGTTGTCCCATTCTGCAACGACGGCATCTTGGAGGTCTTGGAGAGTGGTAGGGGCAGGATCACGTGCCCGTACTCGCCGTTTCAGTTCATCCCAAAGATGCTCAATAGGGTTCAGGTCTGGACTTCGCGCCGGCCAGCGCATAACAGGGATTCCAACTTCTTGCAGGTAGTCTCTTACAATTAAAGCGGTGTGACAGCGGGCGTTATCGTGCATTAACGTGAACCCACTGCCAACAAAACCAGCATAAGGGACAACCAGCTCCTCTAAGATCTCTGTTATGTACCGAGCAGCAGTCAGCGACCCTTGCCCGCGAGCACTTCCAGCCCGAGAAACGCACACAAGGTTCGTTTTACCCTCGATTGACATGCCGCCCCAGAACATGCACGAGCCACCCCCGTATTCCACTGTCTCTTGAATACAGGCTTGCACGAATCGTTCCCCTTGCCTCCTATACACTCTTCGACGCCTGTCGTTGCAGAAAAGACACACCCTCGTCTCATCCGAGAAGAGCACAGCCCTCCATTGGTCTATTGTCCAATCCACATGGTCACGGGCAAATTGCAACCGGTCTCTCCTATGCTGTGCAGTTAATTTTGGCCCTGTAGCAGCCCTATGAGCTGCAATTTTCTTCTCCCGCATTCTTCTTCTAATCGTGGAGACGCTTACAGAAGTTCTGCGAGCTGATCGCAGTTGTTGTTGCAGCTCAACAGCATTGGAGAACCGATTACGTAAAGACGTCGAAACAATGAAGCGATCGTCTCTTTCGGATGTGCACCGTTGTCTTCCAGATCCACGTCTTCGGATATAGCCACCAGTCTCTTGGAAGCGTTGGAACACTCGTCGAACGGCAAAACGACTCAAGTTCAGTTGCCGAGCAACATCACATTGCCGCATCCCTGATTGCAGTAGTGCAATGACTTGAGCGGCTTCATCTGCAGTGGTATCCATCTTCTGGGGTATTTTTCTTGCTGTAGCTGTTCACGTGTGTTCACTTTAAAGGTTGAATAGCGAATGACTCACATTTAACCCGGGTCGCCCGTTTTATACCCTTGTAGGGAGGTGCAATTAGTGGCCGTTGTAATGCGTATTTTGACAACATTTTTTTTAACGTTACGTGCTAATGAGATCTGTTGTGTTTAGGAATTCTAACTGTTGTTAATTTAAAGGTCGTTAAACATACTTTCAATTGATACCAATATTAATAAGGTTTAATGTATTCGTTACTGGCGGGACATGTTTTAAACTTATTTTCGAAGAGGTGCGATTTTTGTGACGCCGAGTGTATTACAGGATTCAGTGAAGCCAATTCTAGTCGAAGACTGGCGGTAGTAAGGGCTCCTGGAATCACGATAAATGTAAAACTGGAAAATTTCATAATGGGATTTAGACCAACGGAATGTCTAATACTGGGAGATGTGTCTCACGAACGAATACTAATTATAACTTATGTATGCCTTTCATAATAAAATATAAACCCTAATAATACTAACTTTGAATATTAAAACCACCCCTTTATAATATTTAAAATCCTACTAATATTAGTAACAAATGTGAAAGTTTGTGAGGATGGATGGATGTTTGTTAACTCTTTGACACAAAAACCGCTGAACAGATTTTCATGAAATTTGGCACACGGATAGATTATAACGTGGACTAACACATAGGATACTTCTTATCCCGGTAGTACGTTCACGTGGGATAATTTTGGAGTTACACGCGGGTCAAAAGCTAGCATACTATATTATTTTGCTGTTACGGCTCCTAAAGTCATAAATCTTCTTATCAATTTGAGCACCTACTACAATACAATTAAAAACGCAATACCATTTGCAACCAAAGAATCAAACAGAACAAAACGAACACACTCCACAACATGACTCCTAACTCCAACAGCTCCACAGCGAATGCAACAACAATGAGGCCTACATATTCATGTACCTACTCTAGCTACAAGTCTACCACTACACACAGGACAAGCAAGCATCTCTGGACAAGCAACCGATACTCGCAGACGGAATTGAATGCAAACAGTTTGCGGGTACAATAACATTCTCCAGTGGTCTGTTTGCAAAGTGGACCTAACTTGACTAAAATACTGGTATTAATTGTGCCCGCTTCTGTGAGCTCCTGTTGGATTTGAAATTGTGGTTGTTTGGTTTCCGAAGGATTAAATGCAATTGAGGGATTATGATGGTCACCTTTTCTCTGCGTATTAGGGACTTGGTTTTTATACTTGACCTAATAATTACTTGTGTGGGGTTTTTATTCAGAGGCAATATAGGTCTTTATTGTTTTTGCCTCCGACTGCATGAGATTGTTTATAGTATTACGAGTAAGTTCAATAGTCAACCTCTTTAAACAAAATTTTCTTGTTTCTCAGTTTTTACGCAATCGGGTTTTTTTAACACAACCCTGCTTCTGGCACGGTCGGGTAATAAAAAATTATAACAGAATCCTCACGAAGATTTTCAAAGACTTATTCAATGATGATATCCCACTTGACATAATACATCGTCGACTGTTTTTTTTTTCTTTTTGTCAATATGGTGTCTGATTTTCGCCATATTGAATTTTAATAGCAGTCGTGACAAGATCCTGATCATGTCTTGATACTCACAAGATTTAGATAAATCTATTGACGTAAGAATCATCGAAATCGGCCCACGCGTTAGGTCACTAGAGAGCCACAAAGGACACACACACCTATTCTGATAAACACATTACCCTTCTTTGTGTCGCGCAGTCCTGGTAAATATGTATACAAACTACTTCAAACCCCTAATTGGTCTTGAAAGGCAGTGGGATATTGAAATTGAAACCAACTTACTGTAAAACGACGACAATGACGTAGTCTCGTAACATTCAATGCGCAGAACAAGCTCTAGTTACGCTTGCGCCACCTTCCCGAACAAACTCGACTGGACCACGTAGGTTTAACAAAACCGCAGTCACACAATCATACGCGTTGATGAATGACCCGCCACGTCTGCGAGATGATCGTAATGATCTATGACATTCCTGCACTAATTCATTCACGGGCCATTCAACGTAATCAGTTCGTCTCTTGTCCACTACAACATCACGTAACGTTCAGTATGCTGTTGTCAGATCATATAAATTGTTGGGAAGTTCCAAACGACTTGGAAAGAGTAAAGAACTGTACCGTTAGTTGGCAACGTTTAGAGGTCTGAAGAATTTTATCAATGCCGGCTCGTCTGCGTTTGTATCGTTACGCTCGTTGAGTTCAGTATATAATGAGAGGTTGTTTGGAACTGTGCAGAGAATCAATTGTCGTAATAAAACATCAAAATCTACATACTTATTTCACGCTCCACGTAGATGGGTTGTAAAATTTTTTCGTCCGTCATTCGCAGATTTGCATAGAAATTATCATCTTGATATTGACATACAAGAACCAGTAGTTTAACATAATATCAATATATTCATAACAGTATAACAAAACTAATTCAAGTATTGAGTACAGACTTAGTGCGTGAAAGCGGGTATTTTGGTCCATGGCCGACGCGGTGGCTCGGCGAATGCAAGGCCTCTGCATACTGTTGCAACAAACGCTGTTACTGCACTAATGCAACTACTAGCTACGTTCACCAACCGGTATCCGTACGATTTGTGTTGGCCCTTGCGGATTTGCATGCTTATCGCTCCACTAATACGCGAAATATTGCCTGTGGAACCGTCAAAGTTGCTTGAAGACCGCTGGATAGATAACATCTGCGTTCAATTCGATATATAAATTGTACTTGATATAATCTTCTGCACCATTAAATCGAAGTACGTTCTTAATGCCGAAGGAGGTTTAGAAATAAGTAAATAAAGGTTGTACCTGTTTTACAATGAATGGATATTGTCCTCGGTAGCTTACAATACTGCGGATGGAGGAAGAATGAATGTTTGTCCATTCCACTGCATTGATTTCATCTCGATGTCAGAGAGAACGAAAATAGAATGTAGCAGCTGTCTATCAACCTGCAAGTTGTTTTATTCAACAGAATGGAATACGTCATTTGATATGTGTAACATGTGCATGCTCAAGTTGTTATCTCGACTAATGTATCCTTTATAATCTATATAACATTAAATACAAGGTAGCAGGCAGCAACGACGCGCAAACTGTAACCTGAATTCAGGTTCAAGACATGATTCTAGATCCCCTAAGTCAACATTTTTCATCGGCTATTAAAAAAAAAATCAGCGGTTTCAGAGAAAAGTACAATAACAGCGTATATATTTTTTAAATCACCGTCGCAAAATTTCAACGCTGGGGGATTCTGAATATTGTACGGAATCCATGGTTACAGAATGCGGGTCGATGTCCCCGCCACCCTGTATTATCGTGTTGGTTTTAGTCTAAAAGCCATTAAATGCTCTCATAATCTATGTAGATTCGATTCAAAATCTTGTAATGCAGTGATGAAATATAGCGCGCTCACGCAAGCATCCATAACAGTACCAAGCTTAGTCGTCACATCATTAACTTTATGTTTTATGACTTACTCTCCTACTATTTATATTGTAGAACCTTTACTTTTATTGCTATTTTATCCTCATACATCATCAACACGACGGGAGGTGTACTAATTAAATTCGGCACTTAAAATTCTATATGTTGGCCGGCGACCAAATTTGTATAGTAATATAAACAAACAATGGTATGTTTGAGAATAAATATCACTCAACGAAACCATAGTTCGAAGCGTACGTGTACAGGGTTGCCAAAGGTGGTGTGGGTCACGCAATCCAAATATTCCATGCAACGTTACCTGGAAAAGCAAAAACATCTATTCAAATAGTTGGAAATGTAATGCATTCAGCCCGAAAAATGGTCTGACAAGACGGATCGTGATGTTGCACCGATAAGATCTTCGTGTCTATAGAACGAAAGATTCCGTGATATAATGTTCTTAACAGACGGGTGTTACGGGGCAGTCAATGCTTTACTCTTTTTCAGCGTAAGTAACAGAATCATCAAATTAATTGCGCCTCTTAGTTCCGCTCTTAACGTTAAGCGTAAAAACTGGACGGATACCATTTCCTTAAAGATTTTTTACGCTGTGAAGTTTACGGCTGTATACATGGAAGCTTTCTTTTTTCAACATTTGAGTTCTTGTTAGTAATATTCTGTGCAAGTTTTCATCCCGTTTAACCCTACGACAGCCCCAAATTGATATTTACGACACACCAATGACCTGCACCACGTTCTCATGTTACAATACAGTAATAATATTTCCCATGGCTTTTGTTCGTACGTTGACAAGTCTGCTCGTAAACTTATTAAATCACAACCGCTCGAAACACTACTGTTTTGTACCGAATGTAGGCTAAAGTAAACAATACTAATAATGCCACCATTGAAAGCTGGATTCTTATTATATTTTCTTTGGTATCAACATGTATTCAAGTGTCTAATGATACTAAAGCTTCTAATTTGACATAAAGTGTTTATAATTTATCAGAAACTAGACAGATTTTACAATAACATTTACTTACCTGTTAAATTAATACAAATTCTAACTCAACTGGAATCAATTCGAATCAATCGCACAATTGAACTCCAAGTTGAGCCAGCGATATCCCAGTCAATATCAAGCGATCTCGACAGAATTAACACGAACCATTCAATTCCTAAATCAACATTAATAGCGATAGCAGAACACTGAACAAACCGATGGCAAATATTGGGAGACTGTGACTTGTTGTGCTTTTGAAATGTATGAAGTGGAGGGCAAACGCTGTGCCTTGCCTTAAGCCGACACAAAGCCTTCTGGACAATAAGGAACGAGTATTTCGGAACAGCGTGGGCTGTGGGCCAGACGTTTATGAAACTACCTGTTTATACTCGTAAATGAAAGGAGCTCAAACATCTCTCAAACTTTCAAATCTGAGGGAATTATGTAAGCGATTCTTAGAAATATTAATGGTGCTATGGTATTGTTTTAAAAGTCTTGATTCTTGGCACCTGATTTCGTCAGTCGGGTATACTCGTATTTGCAATACAATAGAATGTTTTTGTGAGTTGTTCAGTTCGCGAGTGACAGTATCGTGAACTCCCTTCGTGACTTCAGACGTCGAACAAACTAGACGTCTATGAACAAGCTGGACAAGACAAAGAAAATTGAAACGTTTACATCAGTCTCTTGCGGTTTGCGAAACGGCACTTTATGCAACCATCGCCCTAGGCATAAGTTTCCGTGAACACACCCAGGAGTGAAGACACCCGTCTCCCCTTCTACCGACACACATTCCCTTCATAGGCGAAAGTTCTTCCCAAACTGGTCATGGTAAAACCGGTATCTTGGAACTGACTTGCCAAGATGTCTAAACTGCCATTGAAATGTAATGTCTATTGACTAGTTCAGTACTTAATCAAACATGGGAGATTATGACCGAATGGGGTGCTAAAGATGTTATTTTATAGGGTACTGCCAAAGATGAATGCGGTAACTGAAGTGTTATTCCTAATGAATTTATGAAGTAGGTATACGTTTTGTTATTACTTTAACGGTAGTCGCAGTGTTAAGTACAACTTAAGTCATGTCAAGAAATAACTTATGGTTTTGGACACAGCAATGAGTGAGTGTTGCAGGAAGGTGTAGATTAAAGCCGTGAAAAGAGACGATGTGTATCCGATTTTAAACTTATAACCATGAAATGTATACCTCTATCGAGCCTCTTAATCGTATCTTGACCACACACACCACAATCCGTCACGGTTTAAAATTTAACTAAATTCTTATGATTGAACAAATCGCTTGGCATTAGTGTCAATTAAGATGGGTCAGAAGTTTCTCGATATAAAAACGTTTGCGTCGAAATATTAGTTACGACCACTAAACCTCCGGTGCCCCAGGGCTTATGATTACATTGTAAATTAATGCAATATTTTTAAACAGATTCACATGGAATGAGCGGTGTGAATGCATTTAGGGTTCGGTCATCGCACCTTGTGCACGTCGCGTCGGCCTCGTGTAGGTGTCGCGCTCCGGTGACGTCGATGCTTATCAACCGACAATTAAAACGTTGTTTCGCGACCTGTTGCTTCACCTCCCCTCGCCCATTCCTAGTTCACCGCACAATCTGACCGACAGACAAACCCTTTTCACTTCAAGCGATTTATTAACCAACAAACTCGAATCAGTATTGCTGGCGGCGTAAGCTTACTTGGAAGTCTTTCATGACGTTCTGGTAGGGTATTGGCGAAGGTGAACAAACTTTTACACAACTGAGCCAACATCAATTACACAACAGACCTATATTGTTTACAACATACGATCTCATAGGCACGTGCTTTCCAATAAAAACTTTGGAGGTCAAGTGTAGTAGGCGTATTTATATCAGAACGAGGCTATGTGCCGCGTCTGCGGGGGCGGTCATTAACTAGGTCGCGCGGGGACAAAGACCTCAGCCCCCGGTGAGGGGGAAATCGTGGGGTGGTTTCGCTTTCCTCGTGCGGCGGCAACCCCACCCGCCGCCCATCGGTTACGCGAAACACCCCGATCTTTCGTCGAAGTAGAACTGGGTAGGAAGAGCCTCCGCGATACAAATGTTTACTCTTCGCGATGCCGATGCGGGCATCCACCTCAAGGGGATTAATTTAGAATTTCTTTAGCATTAATTCTCGTCCTGAGCAATTTTCCCTTTTTGTGGCTAAACAACGAAGCGCCTAGAGATTGAACTCTCGACGCGATTCCGGCGTGATTTTTTCGTTTTGTTTTTATCGAAATCAGCGGGGCGGACATGATGCTTTGTTTTGGCGGTTCGTGTAGGGGTGACCTGAATGAATGAATGCATAATGTCATTTAATTATGCAAATGATCGATACAATGACGAGTATACGACAACGACGTCGACCTGCAAACCGCAGGAAATCGGTGTCGCGTTCGGAACATGTGGAGGGCATCGCCGATCTTGAAGAAGGCGGTACTTGTAACCATAATGAACATTGAACAATGGCGTATTTGTTTTTGTTTAAGTTATAAGGAATTTCTCTGTGGTCCTTTATAACATGATACATCATTCGCATTGTTATTTACTGGTCCCGGGTCCTTTGACATCGTGAATTTCATTACGCATATTTGATATCCAAGTGTTATTGTAATCTGTCGATATTCTCATGAGCATAAGCACATAATGTAACAATTTTAAAAGAACACAAAATATCGATAGATATTCATGATAGAGCTAATTAACTGTTATTGACGACAGCACCTATAGTAATAAAAAGAACATTAATTCTAAAGCCTACGATAGGTCAACGACGTCTTGAATTTATTTTTACACCTAAACAACCATAACGTAGAATGTTTAGCGTCATCATTATGTTTTTTATGACTCAAGGCCCTAAAACGAGAAAAAAGTGGGTACTAGTGTGATGACGATACCACGAAACAAATTTCGCACTTGATCAAAGAGCATCCGCCAATTTAACTGGAAGTGTTTTTGATTGATAGCCCACTGGCACTGGCAAAATAAGCGGATTAACACAGAACTGCTGATAAATAGATGTGATTGATGGTTGTGGCTACATTTATTTTTTTATGTTTTTGAAGGTGTCCTAATCCTAACGCAGATTTGTACCCATCTCTCTCATTCTACTGATTCCTGTCTTCTGGCACTGATTACAGTTAATTTTGTTTAGAAATAATCTAATTCTACGCTTTCCAAATTAAACTTAAAAGTGCAAAACAGTCTCTGAAATTAGAAATATGACTAAAATTGACATTAAGGAATGTCTTTCAGCGTGGTAATCGTGAGAGTCTTTGTCTTTTCTTAGGATTTAAGACATGTTGAGCAGTACCAAGACTTTAACGGGCTTGTGTTTCGGTATGTAAATTATTAGCTATGGTAAGACGCACGAGTTATTGTTATGTATTCTATTGTTTGTGTTATTCTATGCATGAAACATTATTCATAGTCACAGAGAATCCTAATGTCTGGATATAAATGCGAAGCAAGTACACTCACAAATCAAGCGAACCAACATTCCAGCTCTGAACAAATATGTGTAGACTGTAGCCCATATAAACGCGTTGCGGATGCGGGATTATCACCCGCGACTCAGCAAAGAGGGCGTATCCGTCGCTGTTCGTAATAAAAGAAAAAATAAGACAGCACTATCTTTTCTAGCAACATTAAATCCGCGTATTCTACGTCAAATGACGCGAGTGGCGAATAGATGTGGCGTGTTGCGGTAGGTCAGTCATCGCGAATCAACGATTGTCCCCGACTCCCCGCCGGACGACGACGGACGGCGACCGATCCGCTACAACTATCGACATTGGAAAAATGTTACGTAGCACTGACACGGTAAAGGTTCAAAGGTGATTGCAATTTACATGGGAAAATGTTTGAAATATGTACGGTGACAGCGATATTTTATTTCATTTCAGTACTTCAGCGAAGGTTATTTTTATAGAACGGTTGTAAATGGAGCCGATAAGTGTGAATGACGGTACTATTGCTGTTTGGTTGGGTTTAGGGCGTTGTGATTAAGTAATAACAGTGGCACGGGTCGATCGATTAGGGTAACCTACGCTTGCCGCTATCAGTTGGTCTGTGTATGACCATACTTTTTTTATTTTTTGTTATTACTAAACGGGCCAGCTCTTGACCTCGATCACGCGGTCACGCCTGATGGAAAGCGATTGATGAGGTCTATGATGGACCGAGCGTGCCCAGAAAATGTCTTGTTTTGAAGGTAGACGGGTTAAATGTGGAAGGGAACACAGACGCAGGCAGAGAGTTCCACACAGGCTGTGCACGTAATAAATGTCGAGGAGTAGCGCTGAGTACGACGGGTCGGAATATCAACCAAGTGCGGATGGTACCCTGCAGTCTGGTAGTCCGGTAGTAAAAGGGCGATGGCGGGATCAGGTCCTGGAGCTCCGGCGCACACTCTCCATCCCATCTTTACATACTAAGACCCCTCCGTTCCTCGGAAAGCACGGGCGCTGTCATTGGTGGATCTTTGACAATCGTTACGGGTCGTCAAAAGCCCGAAAGTCTGACAACCAGACGTACCAAAGGTAAGGTAGGTAAATCGTATTATCACCGGTAAATAGGTTGTGGAGGTCAGGTTGGCAGTCGCTCCATGTAAAATAGTGGTATTCAACTGCATCCGGCTGGACTGGAAGCCGATCCCAGCATAGCTGGAAAAAGTTAGGTAGGTGATGGTTGAGTTTTCGCTTGTTTTCCTGTCACAAAAATGTAGTTTTTGTTTGTTTGATGCGAGTTGAGTTGACGCCAAAAATATGAGTGTACGACTAAACGCCGACAGACTGAACACCGACGAGACTTTATTTCGACAGGACTCTTCACCGACAGGACTCTTCGCCGAAAAGGCCTTGCGCTATTACTAAGTAGTCAAGTAACTGCCACTAACATGAAAGTAGCGGTCGCCGGCCGCTGCCGCGGCACCGCTTGCCTCGCTCGCTCGGCTCGCGCGCTGTTGGTCGCAATTCTAACCTAACCTAACCTATTACGCGAAGCTGTGATGCTCGCGAAGAGGGAGGCGGCGCACGTGAGGGACAGGCAGTACATGCGCCCTCACGGCCGTAGCCTTCGCAGGAGACGTTCTGGGCGTCGAGAATCCCAGGCTGATTCCCGGCCACCGTGTGCGCGGGCTTGCGGACGGCGAGTAATGGGTAGCTCGCTGTCCGGTAATCACCAAGCCCGGGTCGACGGCGCGTTGTGTTCCACGCGCGCCTCAAAGAGATGTCAGCAACAACTGATGGGGCCCGCAAGGGCCGATGCCTGCCAGGGGTGCGGGTTGTTCGGAGGAGATACCACGGCGCCTGGCACACAGGCAACTGAGGGAACACGGGTGGGTTTTAGTCAGTAAAAGTATGACATGCCCTCCTGCTCCACCCAGAGTGGGAGAAGTCATTTTATGATTTCCCACCCAGAAAAAAAAAACCTAACCTTTTACCTACCTGATGAGCCTTGTCGGCGAAGAGTCCTGTCGGCGAAGAGTCCCGTCGAAGTAGTCTTGTCGGTGTTCAGTCTGTCGGCGTAGTGCAAAATATCCCAGTTATCAACGAATTCGTGGGTGACCACTATCAACTGCATGATATAACTTTACGATGTCTTAATGTTTCTCCTTTGGTTTCAGGTACTTATTCTCCACCTTTATGGTTTGCGAACGGTAATTAAGTGCATCTATAAATGAAACGTGCGTTTGCCTGCCACCCACGTACTAGAAGTTATTGCGGGTGAGTTAACTTGCGCAAGTATTGGGTAACTGGTTAAGAACGCTCAAGTTAGGACCTTTAAACTACGAGATATTTGATGATGTAATACACTAATTTAAAGTATTTCTTTGCTTATTAATGTTTCCATTCGCTCTAAAAAACTTATGAGACTTGTCATGAAAATATTTATTCGTCGATTGTAGAAATTCTGTCTGTTTATCTAATGACTCTCTAGTACTCGACATGTGCTCACAATTTAGATTAATCAAACCTTTTAGTTTAATAGATACGATAATTATTATAATAACTATTACTCATTTAATGCAGCACAACATTTTGATGATGATTATATGCTCCAGTCGCTGCTTTTACTGACGTTTGACAAGTCACAAGCTGAAGCGATTTACAGAATTAATGCTTTTGAGTTAATGAGTACCGTACACTGTTGATTTTGAAATTAATTCCATATCATCGCCAACTATTTCCATGGGTTAACCAATTAGCAGTGTACAAGTGTACTTTTACCAGTACACCATAAATGGAATTAGAATAGACCACAATCCTATTACATTTGCAGCGTACGCAAAGCTGGCACCATGTAACTGCAATACAATACCACGCAAGGTGTCGAGTAGCTCTCATTAGCCACATATGTGTGTCGACACCTACGATAATTTAATTAACGTTGGTGGTATTAGTCGGTATACAGTTAATTACTACGAAAATAGAACTTCCTAGTTCTACTTCCTAGTAGTTTGAATTAGGACATAATTCACAGGAATAGAGGTTATGGTTATTCATTAAATTGGATACATCTAGACCCTCAAATTAAGTGCAAACTAATGATTTGGATGGAAATTCATAGGCTTGAAATATTTGCTAACTTAAACATGAATATTTAAACAACCTCGGGTAATAATCCAACCGCCAAGACAAACATCGGCGTATAGCAACGTCTTAATATAAACCAAGATGCCACAAGTGTCGGCAATCCAAAGTAATTAGTATGTACTGCCATAAATTATGTAATTGGCACTATTTTTCACATCCCATCACAGTTTGGCAGGATGCCACCAGGATCATGAACGTTGTAGACGATATCATTTCGGGCCGTACTTTATTAGAGTGATTTACATGATGAACTCGCTTTCTGCAAACAGCTGACTTATTTAAATACGCGTGCCAATTTTAGAGATCTGTTAATTTAGAGGAAGAAGATAATTATATTTTTAGCAGGGATGTACAAAATTACAAATATACATTCTGAATTTTAGATTGCTAAAACGCGTTGTATCATACATACAGTCATAATGCTGATGCAGCACTTGAGTTAGGATTCGTAGACCGCACTTCCACTTTAATTGGCAAAGTTAACGTCTCATACAAATATGAACATAATAAGCTAAATTAATGTTTACATTCGCATGGGTACTTTCGCTTTACGGAAATGCACATTATTGGCATAAGAATAAGGTTCACATTGGTATTAAGTTTACAGTCTATTACATTTGTCATTAATTTGTTACTTGCTAGTCTTCAGTCGTTGCTTAGTTCTTGATTTATGAAATTATTGACTGTTCTGGTAAACTTTAAAATTACCCTGCATTTTGTCATATTATTTATGTACTTACTTCTTTCAAGCTCTTTTTTCACGCTCCAAACTCATAACTTAAGCCGCGACCAAAACAATAAACCGCGCTTTATCTCGTCCTCTCCGAGTGTGATTTATTTATGTTCGGGCCGGCCGATAACTGCGCAACTATCTGGATTCGAGTGAGCCGCGTCCCCACGCATGGCCCGCACTTATCTCGTGTCGTGTGTTCCAATCGATACACGTATTACATCTACATATTATACGATGTATTTTACGAGTCAATATTCATTTGTCGTTTGTATTTGGTTTCTTTCTTGGAAACTTTCGGAAAAGTATGCTAACCATTCCGCTTGTCCTTTTTGTTATAACCTAAGCGTATCCATTTTTTTAAGCTTTTCAAGCTTATTGGGCTATTCAGCGTATAAAGTCAAAGTGAAAGTCAAAGCATTTATTTCAAATAGGCACTTAAAAGGCACTTTTGAACGTCAACATTTACATTAAAATAGAATTGATTCTAGTCGCCCCTTCCAAAATGTAGTTTCGTATGGAGAAGAATGGGCAAGAAACTCCACCGTTACTCTTTTAAAAATGATTTAACTACAATATTTAACATACATTCATTGTATAATTATGTGTGAAAACGATGCATCCAGAACAAAATTACTGTACCAAAATTGGTAAAAAGAATGAAATTGAAGCAATTACAGATAAATTAACTTTATGATAGATACATGGTGCCCACACATTTACAAACATTGTAAAAGTAAATATACAATTTTCCTAGAATATTAACAAGTATGTAATCAGTCAGTGTGTGAGTTAAAGTAATCACTGAGTGTAATCAATGTCATAGATATAATTAATTACATAATTCAATTAGCAACCAGTTTGATTTTGTCTAGACTCTAGATTGTCCTATGGAGCAGGACCAGCATGTTTCCAAGCATTCTTATCTTGGATATAATCCTCTAATTTGTAATATGCTTGTTTACAAAGTATAGGTATATATATATAGTAAAGAGGGCTTAGCACTTCACAAGTGACTGACCCCTGACTATGTTTTAGCATTTCTTTTCAGGGGTAGGAAGACAGAAAATATCGATTCCAACGAGCTTTATTTTTTTAATATGATGTTTAAAAATTATTCCAATATCCTATTTACATAGTAATAATTAATAACCTAAAACATAATAAATAAAAAAAAATGTTCAATGTTTCTAGGCTTAATGTCCTCTAGAGGGCGCTATATTTAATATGACGTAGAAATAGAAAAACAGAAATAATATTTTTTTTTTTGTAACCAGCGGACGATCAAACGCTTCCAACAAACCTCATTTGTCAAATTATAATAAGTAAATTTGAAGTTACGAGGTAACATATGAACATTCATACCCACATATACATACAGACATACCGGTCAAAATCATAGCCCTCATTTTTGCTTCGCTGTAATCTACTTATAACGACACTAATAAGTTATTTCGTGAAGTATGAAGTTGTACCGTGAAGTTTTTAGCACTAATATTAAACAAGATGCTTAGGAAATACAAGACAGTATGCAAGTATTTATTGTCCTACTTCACTACTACAAGATTTTCAGCACAGTTACAACCTAAGTACAGCAAAAACGTCGTAGGTTTAAAGGTTAGAACGTAATTAGTGATAGACTAGAATGGCTGGAGTCTTGTAACTTGTGTAGGGGTATTGTAGTTAGGGTTGCCGTGTCATCATTAACTGCTTCCAAATTACAATGTTAATTTTAATTATTTTATTTTTTACAGTTTCTGACATATTCTCGTCATTATTTGACATTATACAACACTTGTAATATCGAGTATTTATTAGTGATTGTCATGGAAATCATATCACTTGGTTTAAATAGGTTGATTTTACTTATGTAGATTCTTTTACATATTGTGAATGAGAGAACGTTGTAGGCCTACAGTTTCTATTCTTTATTTTCATTTCTCTAAGTACCTGGTACTTATTGACAGGCCTGCACTGTCCTCCCATACCTAATATCACTGTAATTTGAAAACATTATAAAATCCAATTATTTTTAAAAGAGTAACCGTGGAGTTTCTTGCCGGCTCTTCTCCATAGGAAGCGACAAATTGGAACCGTGCACCTAGCTTCTGACGTTTCATAAGTGCCCTTGCAGGTTTATGTGAAATAAAATATTTTGATTTTGATTTTGATCTCTACATAGTATAAAACAAAGTTGCTTTCTCTGTCCCTATATCCCTATGTATGCTTAAATCTTTAAAACTACGCAACAGATTTTGATGCGGGTTTTTTAAATAGATAGAGTGATTCAAGAGGAAGGTTTATATGTATAATACACCGACCTCCACGCGGGCGAAGCGAAAAGCTAGTTTATTTATAATTTATCGCACACTGGTAATTAACATTGAATACTTACGCTTTTTATAACACTTTCTCTGCCTCGCCACCCAGGACTTCAGGGTCTGCGACCTCTAGACCAGGTCACCGACCCTGGTTGTCCTGGGTTCGGTTTCCAGATCGGGAAAAGTGTTGTTGGATTTTTTTTTTTTTTTCTGGAATTTCTCAGTAGCAGCCTGGAGTCTAGATTTGTGCCCGGTTATAAGCCATAATTTAAACAATTTGTAAAGGCTCCCGCAAATAGGCGCGACGCGACTATTACTACTTAACAAATTCTACTGAAACTTCATGGAAATTGTTCTACAAAAGTCGCGTCATGGATGTTTGCGGGAGCCTTAAAACGGAATGTTCAAGGCCATGAAGATATTTGACAAGATTTTTTTGTAGCTTAAAGGGATTTGCTTCCTTTTTGTCAATTGTAGTATTTGAGGGGCTCTTGAATAATGGTTTGACAGCCCTAATGAACTCATTTCCAGAAGACTCTTACAAGTCGTGCCGAATGATCGGTAGTGTAAAACATTATTTAACAAGTTTAAGTAATTCTTACTACTAATTGCCAGTACGTATATATTCGTCTGATTTATGAAGCTGGGGCCAAAGGTCTCATGGAATATACGACTATTACATACCTACTACACTCAAGTACAAGACAACAAGTAGGTAAACATATTATTATACCTCATCATCATCTGCCTAGCCTTTTCCCAACTACGTTGGGGTCGGCTTCCAGTCTAACCGGATGAAGCTGAATACCAGTATTTTACATGGAGCGACTGCCTATCTGACCTCCACAACCCAGTTACTGGGTAATACGATACCCTTTGGAAAGACTGGTTGTCAGACTTTCGGGCTTCTGACGACCCGTAACGACTGTCAGAGATCTACAAATGACAGCCGGGACCAACGGCTTAACGTGCTTTCCGAGGCACGGAGAGGTCTTGGTATGTTAAGATGGTCACCCATCTACGGACCAACCGCGGCAAGCTTAGCTTAACCTGATCGATCGATCCGTACGGCTACTATTACTTAGCCACAAGCCCCTCTAGCTATAGCTAGCTAGCTATTATTATACCTAAGTTAAATATTTCCTAGAGAAGGTGCTAAGTTTTAAAGTCGGTGTTATACCGAAAGCTTATTATATAGTATGAAGTAAGGGTTGTCGCTTTTATTTTGTAAGAATTCAGACGGCTTTTCCGCCCATTTGGGAATCGTTGCACCTACCTTTAGTGCTATTACGCACTGGCGACTGGTCGCCAGCGACTCAGTCCCTCGGCGTCCAAAATATAGGCAACTAGGGCCAGGAGACCAAGCCGAGCGACAGTATTCCAAGTCGTTACATTCGTGCAGAATGGACGTCGAAGAAGTTGCAATGGAAGCGCTATTAATTATAAATGGAAATAAAAATTAAATTAAATCAAAAGAGTGTTGGGAACATTCTTTGTTACAAGAACGGAGATTAAAAGGAATGTTTAAAATATTTTGAAACCACATATAACTGGTACAGATACAAATATGCGGCCATGTACCTGTCTCCGGAAGAAAAACTATTTATAACACTAAGGTAAGTGACAACTTCATAATTTTAAAACCGTTATTTTTAGGAATCATTCATACATTGGGAGCTCTGTTTATTTTGTTTATTTAGGTACACACAGCTACACATCAAGCTATACATTTCCAGTTTACGCTGATATCGCACTGTACGGAAATCCTATACAATGTGAGATCAGCTTATACTGGAAATGTATACCTTGATGTATAGCTGTGTGTACATGTGATAAAATAAGTGAAAATTTTGAAGTAAGAAGACATTTTTTTTTATTCTAAGATTTTTTACTATTTAAGGGATTTTTAACACGATTTATTTTTAAATTACCTCGATATTTCGAACCAGTTACATGTTCCATGGTCACGACTAGACATTAAACACTGACTGACTGTTTCGAAATATCGAGGTAATTTAATAATAAATCGTAAATAATTAGCAAACATATATATTTTTAATTATTTAATTAAATCAAAATACTATATTAACTAATTATACTCGTAAAATGATCCGTTCCGTGTGGTGCCGGACGTAAAAGAATAGCACCATCCCATTTCTTCCCGTGGGTCCCGTAGAAGGCGACTAACTGACTTACTAGAGAATGGGCAGCAGCGTTCTCTATGCATTTGACCACCATACTGCGATCGCCAATCCGCCTGCCAAGCGTGGCGATTATGGCAAATCCCCCCTTTTGGGGGAGGCTTATGTCCACCAGTGGACGTCTTGCGGCTGATATGATGATGATGATCAAATGAAAGCACAAAAAAAAAAGAAAACAAAGATTCAAAATTAATCCAAAATTTCAGAATCTCGCGAGGCACTTGAAGTATTAGTTGAAAATCGCGACTCAAAGCGTTCATGTGGTGAAGGAGCTGAAGTTGGTAGCGTATAGTCATGTTGTGCTTCAGGGCGTAACCGTGATTATTGACTCGGTGCTGTAGAAGTAGAAGACGCGGCCTCCGGTGTGAAGTAACCAAGCTCATACTCGTACTCATTATAATTCCGCTACATCGTGTTTGGATATATGTATATTATTTGGAGTAGAGGTTCCGAATGAATCGATTATAGTAATTAATTTAATTTTTGCAGCTGACTTTTTGTGCTCAGGAATTTTCCTAAAAGAAGATAAAAGGGACAGCAGAAACATTCTGTCCTCATCTAGTTCCAAACCATCCGCGTTCTTTTTACGAGTATTAATACATTTGTTTAAAGTTTCCAATAATTCTCTTGTGCCATCATCTGAAGGTTTTTTCTTTTTTCTTCCGATTATATTTTCTCTCGAGTAAGGTCTTAAAGGTTCTTGATCATTTGTCGAGTGTTCTTCTTCCGCAATGCTACCCTCTGTGTTCAAATTACCAACAGTATTCTTCAAAAACAACAGCTGTTTGTAATAAATATAGGGAGTTTTATGAGAAGCAGCAGAGCCCCTTTTGGTATTTTTTAGTCTTCGTATTTCTCGAGCAAAGCAGCTTCTTATATTTTTCCATTTTTTTTGAAGTGATTGACCTGTAAAAAAATAATATATAACATGTATTTTTTTGGAAGGAGCAGAATCTTGGAAGTGGCTGCAAATTTGTAGATCTACATTACTCATCAGTCAGTTTTGTACAAGTTTGTCATTTTATACTGGTTTTACTGAAAGACATGTGTTTACCGTAACCGACAAGAGAAAATTGGTTAAAAATCGCAAAAGATTTTCATTCACGGAGCAATTTTCCAATTCGCATAGGTTCTATAGATGGTAAACATATGTATAAGAACTATAAAACCATACAACAGTAGATCAGTGTGTTATAATTTTTAACACTTCTTTTCTATCATTTTGCTTGCCATTTGTGACGCTGACTATGAGTTCGTATACATAGATGTTCCATGATTGTATGGTTCCTATGGAAAGGATAGCGGTTTTACTATACACGCAAAATTTTTAACCAGTGCGCAAACTAACCATGAATTCAGCATATCATTCTAGAGCCCCCAGCGCAGAAATTTTTCGTCGGTTATACAAAAAAAAAAAATCAGCTATTTCATAGAAAAGTGCAACACCTACGCGGTTAAAATGTATGGAACTGCTGATTTTTTGAAGTGAACTGACTTTGAACTGAGTGAGAATGTGTAAACATTCAACATTTTATCAAAAGCTAAAGAATAATGCTTTGCAAATTCCGGAACCTAAGCCTATTTCATCGACAAATTCTATACCAGTAACCTTTATTATTGTTGTTGACGAAGCATTTGGAGAATCTGATAAAGTCATGCGACCATTTGGTGCATCAAATTTAACAACAAAAAAAAAAAAAAATTACAGGCTTTCTCGTGCTGGACGCTATATCGAATGTTCATTCGGCATATTAGCAAATAAGTGGCAGATTTTTCACCTGAGACCTATTAATGTGAATTTAGATCTAGTAACAAGCATCGTCAAAACATCTTCACAATATATTCGAGAAAGAGACGATATGAATTCGAAGATACCCTGTACATTTCTGGCTTAGAAGAAGTGCTAAATGGTAACCAAAGAGCTACGCGACGTGGTATATCATACACAGATATGTTTGCTGATTTTATAATACGACAGAGGGTCAATTATCTTGTCAGATGAGCAGAATTCATTAAAAATAAATGACATTTATAACTTACCTAAGTGTTTTTTTTCTTCTTCTGGTAAACCTTCACCTCCAAATAACTCCACTATTTCTTCCCACTGTTTTTTCTTCAAATCCCGATTAGAATATTCATCACTCGGTAAATCCCAAATAGCTTTTCGGGATTGTATTTCCAATATAAATTTATCGGTATCGAAAGCCTGAACCATTTTTGTGAGCGACGTCCGGTCTTTACGACAGTTGTTCGCAGTGTGAATGCTGCAGGCTTCCATTTGAAGCCGTGCTCCTATTGGTCGCCGGCGATCGGCAGTCGCTTGTGCGTCGCCACTACGCGGCGAGTCGTCGAGTCGCGCGGGCGACCGACGACCAAGTGCGTAAACACCTATTTAAACTTTAGTAACTCACAATCGCCATCGACCGAGTCGCCGGCAACCAGTCGACAGTGCGTAACGGCTCTTATATGCGTCAGCCACAGACTTTTTCGGACGATTTATTATTTATCAGTGGAACCCCTATCCTAAGGTTTTGTGCACGCTGTTTTCTATTTTCGTCCTTTTTTTTCGTTGTCTCGCCTAGGGTGTTCGATTTAAGGTTTAGTTATTATTCGCGGTTCCTATAAAGAAAAACGAATCATTTTGCTTAGCAATGGTAGCATATTTGATCGCTAAACTGGGCATATAAATAGATTCGTAAGCTAATTTTGTGCAAAGCTATGAGGTCTTTGCTTCATTATTGATAAAGATACAAGAGTCTTCATTTTAACCAATAACGGTCCGTAAAATATACGAATCGACCATTAGTCTGACAACCAATCTAATACCAAGGAGTAGGTATCGTATAAAAACGTTGCCGGACCGGTTGCCGGTGCCGGACTTAAAGAATAGCACCATCCCATTTCTTCCCGTAGGTGTCGTAGAAGGCGACTAAGGGACTTACTAGAGAATGGGCAGCAGCGTTCTCTATGCATTTGACCTACTGCGATCGCCAACCCGCCTGCCAAGCGTGGCCATTATGGCAAATCTCCCCTTTTGGGGGAGGCTTATGTCCAGCAGTGGACGTCTTTCGGCTGATATGATCGTATAACATAGCACATATCTGGGTTGTGGAGGTCATATAGGCAGTCGCTCTAAAGCCGACTCTTACATAGTTTGAAAAAGGCTCTGTAAATTGATAAATTGAGAAGATGCGGTTATATTACATGGCAGAAACTTTCATACCATTTCTCTTGAATTGAATATTAATCTGCTAGATGAAAGCCTATCTATCACTGTGAAGCAGCCCCTTAACTCTAATAGATGACTGCACAGCGTAAAATCACAAATCTCGCATGGAAAGTCAAGGCTTAGCATAGCGGGATTATAGTTTATTGGCGAGTGTGAGCTTATCTTTAATAGCTCAGCGAATATATCGCTTAAACTGCACAAGTATACAACAAACAACAACACTGTGAAACTTTAAAATTCCTTCAAAAATTAATATCCTATTAACTGTAATAGGTTCTAGATACTAACCAGAGATAACAGATAGAATGGGTGTCGCCTGTTTCCCGCGTGAATTATAAATTTATGACGACTCGGGAAATAGTTTTATAGTCTGTAATCTATTGGGGCTTGTGGCTAAGTAACAATAGCTGCACGGGTCGATCGATCAGGTTAAGCTACGCTTACCGCGGTTGGTCCGTGGATGGGTGACCATACCACGACCCCTCCGTGCCTCGGAAAGCACGTTAAACCGTTGGTCCCGGCTGTCATTTGTGGATCTTTGGCGGTCGTTACGGGTCGTCAGAAGCCCGAAAGTCTGGCAACCAGTCTTACCAAGGGGTATCGTGTTACCCAGTAACTGGGTTGTGGAGGTCAGATAGGCAGTCGCTCCATGTAAAATACTGGTATTCAGCTGCATCCGGCTAGACTGGAAGCCGACCCCAACATAGTTGGGAAAAGGCTAGGCAGATGATGAGTCTGTAATCTATTGTTTATTCTATGAGTTTTCCAAGCTATGTAATACATTTCCTATTTTTTATTGTTTTGTGTGTTGTAGTATACTTGTTAGATATAAGTAAGTTAATACCTAAATGATTTACGATTGTTTTAATGTATGTAGTTAGTTAGGGAGGCGGTGAATGTTATTATTATTTTATTTTATTAGATTTACATGGCTTAGGAAACGAGGTATTCCACTCAGGGCACAGATTTGAACGATAGACGATGACGAGATACATATAATACGTACAAACATAACAACTAAACTAATAACAACAATTGAAAACTATTATTTTCAAAAAAATATAGGCAAATAACCATTACATTGGCAAAGGAGATGTCCGCTTTTTGTATGGACGTTGGTTTTTTATTCCAAGAAAAATCTAACCAGCATCAAACTCGGCTCAAATAAATACGACAAAAATATGGAACTCAGAGCTACTGAAATAATATTTTTAAACCCCTCCATTTAAGCGAAAAATCATAAAATAATAATTGATGTTATTTTTAGTTGGCACCCCTTATAAAACTCCGACACTCTGTGACAATGTCATATTTGACGGACAATGTCATGTTCATCTGTCACTGGCGTTAGAGATGTGCCAACTCAGGATACGTAACTCGGATTGACATTCATGTGACTCGAGTTGAACTCGAGTTACGGAACTCTGGTACCTTGATGAAATCGAATGAATTTTTTTTTTTCACCAACGTCACCTCTGTTTCGGTACGATATAATTTTTTTTATAGATTCGCAAAAAAAACATATACTGAGACTATTCTAATTAATTAAATACAGTTACAATACAAGTTAAATATAAAATAAGGTTCAAATACATGGCAAACAAGAGACGTCAATCACGTACACACGGCTACACATCAAGCTATACATTTCCAGTTTACGCTGATGTCGCACGGTACGGATATCCTATATAATGCGAGATCAGCTTATACTGGAAATGTATAGCTTGATGTGTAGCCGTGTGTACGCGCTTCTTCATTTACCGCGGCAATCTAATTCAACTCGATCGCTGCAACTCAATCTGAGCGCAATTCGAATTAAATCGAGTTGACCATCCCTAGCTGGCGTCACCAGCTCAAAGGGTTGTCAATTCTTTCCGAAAAAGATCGATTTTAAATCGATTCAAATCACATCCTGATTGATTTCTAAAACATTGTTTTTATTTTCAATTCTCCATTTACAATGTAAATATAAATCCATTTTATGAAAATCAAGAAATATACCTTAATAAACGATTTCTCATTAGTAAAATCAGGGATTTTGTAGTTCAGGGAATTCGTTAATAACAAATTACCGTATTCGGTATAAAATAAGACATTTATTTTCTTAATGATTTTACATTAAAAAGTTTAGAAACTAGATAATATAGATAGAAAAAAAAATTGTTGATTTTCTATGGCAAAATCGATTTAAAAGATCGATTGTTTTGGCCCGATAAAACGATTAATTGGTGTCAGATCGCCATCCCTACCGGCTCCACGCGTCATTCGTCTGACTGATCCGTCAACCGTTACAGTATCGTATCGTATCGTATCGTTCGTTCGCTCGTACTTTATTGTTATCCAGTGTCATTCTTTGTGCTTTGCTGATTTTTCCGATTTTACTGACTTGGCCTTTTCACAACGGATTCTCCTACTTTGCACATGATTTGGATACCGGTAGTTTATGAACCTAAAACTCTGACTTTTTCTCTGTTGGAAGCTGTGCTCATGTGATGACAATTGTCTGGTATCTTGGATGGGCTCGGCATCAAAATAATGTAGGTATCTCCACCTGCTCAGTTTCTCGACAGTATTTTAATAAGAGAAGACATTGAAAATGAAGAAATTCAGTACCTAAATAAATACTATTTTCAAAACTGAAGGTTTATTCATAACAAAACCGTACATTGCGTCCAATTATAGCTTACTAATCAGTTTTTCAATAGCATAATTTTCGAAAGGCTTTCATCCGCTTCTGATCTCGATAACAAGTCACAAAAAAGGAATTCTCCTAGGTATTAAACAATAGTTTTGATCAGTAGATACCATTATTATTTGTTTACTCCTGATGATTCTAAACTCTTGTGGATTATGCTGAAACAAGCACTTCTTGATAACTGGGGTCTTGGTAAAATATTATAATTTGCACGTGAACATTCGAATTAGCCATAATCTACATGATTATAGCTACTTCAACGTGCTTTCAGTTTTTAATAGATATTTCTACACATTTTTGACATATGAACGTTATGTAATGTACTCTGTGACGTTAAGTATATGTTGTCATGCTCTTATATCAACTATTGATTGACACTCACTGACAGTAATGACAGTTCTCCTCTGTCAATTTTGATAAGTTTACTTTTTTTTGGGTGCGTTCACTTCATTATCCTAGATAATTTGAAAGGTTTGTTCGTTTTAGAAGTAAATTCTCACGAAAATAAAAAACAATTTTTCTCAAAAATGGAGGCCTTTAAAAATGTATGATATAGTTAGAACGACTAGGTTTAGGAATGTCTATCCAAATATATTTAATTTACTCTGGTTGGAATTATTAAATAATAAAAAACCATTTCTGGACATGTCCTTTATTAGCGAACAGTTCGCAGTCCGGGTTGATTTCCACGAGCTGGTTTCTAATGTGGTCAACACGTGTGGTGGTACGGGAGATGGGAATGAACATATATTTTAATTAAGTACCTACCTATGTGGCTTGTCCAATTTTGGATATTCGAAAACAATGAAAAAATAGCGTGAATAATAAAACTTCATGGAAATTTATCAGCTAGAGTTGCGCCGCGCCGTTCTGCAGGTGCCTTTATAACGGTGCCTAAGGCACGCTATTATCATACCCTTAATATTGGAAAACCGTAATCATGGATGCATCTATGCCTAGGTTTTATACATTTCTCGTATCATAACAATATTGTATGCATGTTGGGTGTATTTGAGCCGCACTGTATGTAACTCATTCCCTATTATAAAAAAAAATAATCCTCTGCCGCACTTAATCTTCGCCGGAGCACGCAGTTAATTAAGCAGTGCACTTGACTGTGAAATATCGTTAAATAATAACTAGCCTCGCTAATTAGCCGTTTCGCTTATTGTAAAACTTCAGGTCAGCTTTCTCACAACATTGTGTTACGCTTTCTTATTTTATTGGCTCTGCGTCGATTCCACGTGAACAATGCTAGCTTTAACATTTGTCGTAAACAGCTGTTGACTGTAAAAAAATAATTTCTTCTAAAAATTGAGCAATTGTGAACCATATTAGTAGGGAGCAGCGACCTACAATAGCATGAAAGAACTTTTTTTACATGACATCGGCAAGTTCGCCCTTCGAATCCATGCATCAAGTTACTGCAACAAAAGCGATTGATTCGCGCTCTCAGGATCAAATGGGGCGAATTTTGGGTGCAAGCCTAGGGCGGGGCGCGGGACGAGTGCGGGGGCGCGGGGGCTTTGAGCAGGGGCAACAATGCGGCCCGGGTATCGATCCACCCCGCGCGCCCGTCTGCCCGACGCACCGAGCCTACGCGGTCACTGCTAAGCTCCTTCGCTCCTATGCAAACCTAGTACTTTTGCTTTCTAAAACATACCACAAATACATGCGGTCGACCCTGCAATAGTGTGAGAATTAATTTTAGATATTATTTGTGGCACAAGTTAGTTTGCAATAGTTGTCGTCGTTAAGTTTGTGCAGCCCTAGTTTAGTGTCGCCTTTACAATACGCGGTACCAATTAGGGTCTGCATGCTGGGTATTTTATTATTTATTTATGTTCTAGGCTAGGTAATCTAGCTGTTTGAAACTAGATTAGAAAACATCGAGGCAGATTCTTGTCAGTGACTGTCTGTACTTAGTCAATTCATAAAAAAAAATAATTAAACTTCTGGTGGGTTTTATAATAAAAATCTTTTTTACATTACTTCTACTTTCGGAAGTCGGTGTCTTTGGATCTGTATTTTAGTTTTGCCACCGACTTCCGAAATTCACTTTTTAGTTCCAGACCGGTTCGTATACCACTACTGTCTATGTAAACAACAATGACAGGAAGTACCTATTAAAACATTATCAAGGCACACAAAGTTGATTAAATACGTATTTTCGAAGCTTACGCAAACTAACTAAACTACATACGGAAAGTCGTTAAAATTTGTATAAGACCACCCCTGAGGCATACCCTATCCATTAAAGAATTTTCGAAATCGATTCACAATTACCGGAAGTATCGCATAACATATAAACAGAAAAATACAGACGAATTCAGAACCTCCTTAGAAGAGATATTATTCTATCAACTCACATTAGAACAGGGTCATAGCAGAAAGCCAAAAAAATTCCTCAACCCAGTCATGCAAATGTGAAACCAACCCTTCCCAAATTCCTAAGTTCTCTCGCAAACATATTCAGCAATTAAACTATCCGCATCAATTAAACCCTAAAGCTAATCCCTATTCGAAACTAACACTTATCGATGCCCCAACGGGCCGACAAACGCGACTTGTGATAACCGTTCCCTCGCCTCGCCGACTAGATACAATAAACTATGGACTAATATTTGGGTTGCAGGACTAACCGACCCTGATGGAATCTTACTTAGCAAACTGCTCGATACCTGGCGGCAATCGTGCTGAAAGGATTAGTTAGGGGAACTGTGATTAAACTTTATAGTATTGGTTGCGGAATGTTGTGGGTAAAGGGTTTTGCTAAAGTAGGAATTAATTGCCAGGTAAACTAAGGAAGAAAGGTTCCGTGTGGTGCCGGACGTAAAAGAATAGCACCATCCCATTTCTTCCCGTGGCTGTCGTAGAAGGCGACTAAGGGACTTACTAGATAATGGGCAGCAGCGTCCTATATGCATTTTTACAACAATACTGCGATCGCCAACCCGCCTGCCAAGCGCGGCGATTATGGCAAAATCCCCCTTTTGGAGGAGGCCTATGTCCAGGAGTGGGCGTCTTTCGGCTGAAATGATGAAACTAAGGGAACTAAACGTTGTGCTGAGTTTTTTTTTTCATGGTATCTGGAATTTTGGGCTTGTGGCTAAGCAGTAACAGTCAGTTGGTCCGTGTTTGGATGACCAGCTTTACATACCAAAAAAAGAAAGGACGATAAGCCGTTGGTCCCGGCTGTCATTCGTGGATCTTTGACAGTTGTTGACAGGCCTGAGTCCCAGCAGTCGGAATATTTTATGATGATTATGATTGTAACTAATAAAAAGTTAATTTTAAATGTGAATTTGCTACCACAAATGTTATCAGATAACAAGGTCTAAATTAAAATCTGAAATACTTCGGACACGTCTCGAAACGTGAGGGGGTAAACAGTCCATCTCATGGTTGAGCGTCCGCGTGGTCTAGCTAATGCCCTCCACTCTATCCTGAACGACATGGTAAATTTTTAACCAGTGCGCAAACCGTACCCATGAATTCAGCATATCATTCTAGACCCCCAACGCAGAAATTTTTCGTCGGCAAGACAAAAAGAAATACATACATTTTGACCGCATAGGTCGATTGCACTGTTCTATGAAACAGCTGATTTTTATTTTTGTAAAATCGACGTAAAATTTCTGGTCTAGAATGATATGCGGCAGAACAACTTGCCATAAGGAGTACTTTCGAAGCATAGAGTAAAAGTAAAAAAAAAAAAATTTGTTTTAATATTATTAAAAAAAATTCATCAACTGGATAAAACACTACTCAATAGTAACACTAGAGGTAACTTGTAGGTACTACTCGAAACGCACGCACCTCCGACCAAAGGGAACAGCGATGCATAAATGTTAAAAGCAAAATAAACTCTCGCACGTGGTGATTTTTCACAATGGTTAATCTGCCATTTTTTGTTTCTAATATATTATTTATTTATAAAACGATTGTATTACCAAGACAAAACAATTTCGCTGCGGGAAAACAACCATTAAAATTTCACGTTGTATATAAATAAATAATAAAAAAGAAACTATTCCGCGCGAGCGAAGTCGCGGGCACAGCTAGTTTATAATAAATTCTCTGAAGATAATTTCAAATGTGTTCCGTGAATCCTTGTATTGCTGTTGGCATCCTTTTCTTCCGCATTCGCACAGCTGCCCGAATGCCTAAGTGACAATTACCTAATAACTAAATCACGCTTCTAGCACTTTCGTTTCTCCGAAACCCCATTTTGTTGCGGTAAGGAGAACAAATAAAACCTCCAAGACTCCCGACGCAGGAAGGATTTTGCCATCGTAATCAATCAAAGCTGTTTAGGATACCACCACCCACTTCCTTTTACAACCCCACTTACGTTATGACATTTTAGTACTTCAATGTTTATTGAACGTATCATTAAATATAGAGTGAGTATCGATCGATGTCTAAACACGTCACATGTCAAGTAGTGTCCGACCGAAAATGTTTTTTCTGCCGAAAACGTAAATTAATCAAAAAATGTATATTTCAGTTGTTCTCTGAATTCTTGTATTTTTTAATAGCCTATAAAATAAATAAATCTCGATAATTCCTGGAGATGATACAAAATTTCGTGTATTATTTAATAAATCAATTTTTCGATTTTAGACTTGGCCGAAGCTTCGGCTGGTTTGTTGCCGTTAAATATGTCCGAATCATGATTCTTTGGCCGAAAATAAAGCTTCGGTCGCACTAATTTCAAGTAATTACACTCCGGTAGTTGACCCAAAAAAAAACATCAAATCTTTTGTTTTATCATTTTTAGGTATCGAAACAAATCACGGTAAAGAGTATGGCTAGCTAATTTAATTTGACCCTGTATAGTGAAGTGTAGTAAACTTCCCATTAGCCACAGGATTCAAGATAGGGCCTAAAATATTCGGTGCCCATTGCAGTAGAATGTAGATACGTCGGAACGATATGCTTGCTTGTATCTTTAGGCTCCCGAGGTCTTTAGAATTGTAAAAGTGAATGTACCGTTAAATTCCTTTCAGTCGTTTTTAACCAAGCGCACAGACCTAGGAAAGATAGCCGCACCACACGATTAAACGAGTACCCAAGAAACAAATTTCGGCTTTTTTATCCTTTAGTCTCCCGGGTGATTGCGGGTCTTCATAAACACAGAATCCATACTAATATTATAAATGTGAAAGTAACTGTCTGTCTGAATTCACGCCTAAACCACTGAACCGATCGTCAATTTGGCAGAGAAGCCTGGGATATGGAGAAGATGAGACATACGCTACTTTTTTACGCGATAATCGACATCCACGGGGTCGAAGCCACTGGCAAACGCTAGTACATTATAAAAGGGCAAATAATTTTAATAAACACCCAAAATATACTTTATTAGCCTCCAAAAATTTGTCAACATCTGGTTTGGAAGTCAGTGGGCGTAGAATAAAGGCCGGTACAGACGCACCGCGGGCAACTTGGGGAGCGTCAGTGAAACCTAATAAAACCGGTTATGGTCCCTACGTGACGCGTGCGAGGTAATGAGTTTTCGGAGAAAGCGCTGCATGCGTTCTGTGTAGTTCCCCGTATAGCACTGTATCGCGTTTAACTGCATAATTGTAATTTGGACAATACTTCTGTAGACTATATTGCTTTGATAAAAAAAAATTGTTCGTTTAATTTTATTGCGCCCCGACCGCCCACGCGCCTGCATAGAACTTTATTTACGAAATGTTTGTTTGTATGTGCAATTAAAAATCTAATTTAGGGATGATTTATGGAGCAATTTATTTGAAAACGAACTAGGTTTGCGTGCGTGTCGGCAAATATTTCCGACGTTTTAATATTGCTGATATGAGAATTAATTGTAGCATTTAATTTAGCTTATTGAAACTGGAGTGTCGTTTGAGTGTAACTAGTAGTATGATGATTCGGCGTTGAACCAGTGACCAGTAATATTTGAACATTATGATTGTCATGAACATCAACATCGTCATTTCAGCCGAAAGATGTCCACTGTTGGACATAAGCCTTCCGCAACCTCCGCAACTTTGACCGGCTCTGTGCTTTCCTCATCCATAGGATTCCTGCGGCACCAGTTCATAGGTCCACCATGTGGAAGGCCTTCCGACTCTAGGTCTTCCGGTACGCGGTCGTCACTCCAGAACCTTTCGACCCCATCGACTATCGGTTCTGCGAGCAATGCCCTTTCCCACTGCCACTTAATTTTGAGGGTTTTTTTGGGCTATATTGATGGATCTAGCCCGAAACAAAACCTTGGTTGTCCTATGGATATCTTAATTTCTATTATTTGATCACGAAGGGGAACCGTTTTGTTTCTATGGCACATCAATCAAGTAGAATATTAGCTTCAGACCGCAGTAAAAACCTTTACTATGAGTATGAGTAGATATATCTCTAATTTCCATAAGTGTATGACGTAGCAATAATTTTATATATGTCCGTCAGGGTCATTTATCTTCGATCAATCGCCAAGGCTCCTGTAGATAGCGTACGTTCCACACATAACTGACGTCCAACGCTTCCCAAGGTTCTATTGGTTTATTTTTTAAAGTACATACATAAATACTACGTCTAGTAGTTTTATCTCTTTTCTAATTAGTTTTAGGGATGTGCGCACTCCTTAATTTAAGTATTTTTACTCTATTTATTTTTATCTCACGAAATGACACGCGCTTTACGTGGTAACCAAGTGTGCAAACATGCTGTGAATGTTTGTGTGAATTCGAGTAGCGTCAGCACTCAGCACATACCGCACACGCACTCACACACTTGTCATTGTCTCGGTACCAAGAGCTCCTGCGCGCTTACAAACTCATTCACTGTGTGTTTGTACACTTGGTAACCACAAGAAAAATGAGTTAAAATTAATGTAGCCGTACTGCAGGCCTAGGCAAAACACATTTCTGTTAGCGTTTACGCCAAACGCTACGCTAAAATGTACGGGAATGACATTACCTGCGGAAAGATTAAGTCGTGTCCTTTCCGCAGATAATAACATTCCCATACCTTTTAGCGTAGCGTTTGGCGTAAACGCTAACAGAAATGTGTTTTGTCTCAGGGCCCTGACAATGTTAGATATTTTAATTTATTTTATAATATACTAGCACTTTGCCCGCGAATCCGTCCACGTGAAATTTTGGGCCCCGCCCCGTGCATCTCGCCCGCGTTCACTTTTTTCTTTTTACTCGTCTCCAAAGTGTCGTAGCGTGATGTTAAATAACCTAAAACCTTCCTAAAGAATTAGGCTACCAAGCGCAAAAATACTTTGTTTTTAAATCCGACTGGTAGTTCCAGAGATTACCCCCTACATATAACCTTCCAAAAAACAAAACAATTTAATAATATTAGTTTACATTGATGTTGTTCGTAATTATTATAATGTTCTTAGGGTCAAGTTGAAGGGTACATGATTACTGATCTAAAGACACGTGTCAGAAAAATCTTTGATACCGAGATTACGCTGTATGTGTGAGTTGTAATAAAGAACGTGCTGTTATAAATTACACTTGCTGCCTTAGATTTATTTTGTCTTTTACAACAGTCTTGGACTAATTATCTGATATTTCGCAGTCTTAGAGTCTTAGAGGAAACAAGACATAGTGGCACTGATAGTAGAAAATGGGTCAACATCATACGCTCTTGGACGTGGAGTTGCGAATTTATGCAAGCCTTACAATGCAGGGCCATTTCTGGAAGGGAGGGCCTTTTTAAGAAAGAGCCATTGCAGCTGATCTATAGTGTCAGGTTAACAAGAATTATATTTTCTCATATTCAATATGGGCAGCGTTCGGAAAGCTTCGCAATATCTTCTCGTTCCACATACCGCAGTGTCTCAAGAAGAAAGTCTTTGACAAGGGCGCGTTGTCAGTGATAGAGATGACATGGAACCGAAACGTGGTCGCTCACAATGGGCCTTATAAAAAGGCTTAAAATCACCCAAAGGACAATGGAGAGGGCTATGCTTGGAGATTCCCTGCGTGAACGAATCAGGAATGAAGAGATCCGCAGGAGAACCGAGGTAACCGACATAGCCCGAAGAATTGCCAAATTTAAGTTGCAGTGGGCCAGGGCACATTGTTCGCAGAACTGGGGCCGAAAAGTTCTGTGACCTGAGACAAAATACATTTCTGTTAGCGTTCACGCCAAACGCTACGCCAAAATGTATGGGATTGACATTACTTTCGGAAAGGACACGACGTAACCTTTCCGCAGGTAATGTCATTCCCATACATTTTGGCGTAGCGTATGCCGTGAACGCTAACAGAAATGTGTTTGTCTAGGCCTGCTGCAGTAGCGAACCGCGTAACGGAAGACGTAAAGGTGGAAGGCGTCCCACAAGGTGGACCGATGACCTTGCGAGGGTCGCAGGAGTCCACTGGATGCGGGAAGCACAGAAACGGTCGAAGTGGCGGAGCTTAGGGGAACCCTATGTCCAGCAGTGGACGTCTTTCGGCTGGAATGATGATGATAATTTTTACCTCGTACTTTTTACCAGACTTCAGTTTTAATGAGGGATAACATAATGACTGATAATTTGATAAACGAAAAAGGATTTTATTTCTGTAAGTAAGTTTTGTACAAACAATTTTACACGTCAATCATATTTTTTTAAACTAGATGAGGTTGGCGACTGATTCTTGTCACCCTCTAGCTGTTTGTCGATCTTTGCCTTCTAAGCGTTTGTTCAATCGTTGCCTTATTTTTTAACTTCTTTTCGTTATCATTATCTTATCTATGTGTCGTCTAGACAACACTGTTACTCTTGTTAATTGCGTCTCGGCAATCGAAGATTTTTCTTAAAAAAGATGAAAGGTTAAAGTTAACTCATTATTTTATTTTATTTTAAGGCAAAAACGAATAAAATCGTTATTGAGAGCAACACATAACATTACTCTATCAAAGACCTAATCCTCTATACAAAATCTGAAATCCAAAAAAGAACTAAATAACAGCTCACCTCAATTCCTTGAATAGTGCTATTCATGAGCAACAAAACTGAACGAATCAATTACCACGTTGTGAACCTCAATGTTTGTCGTTTTAATTTTAAAAGCCACTCAAAACCCTTTGACGTGGCCTAAACTTTACATTCCCTGCATTCCGTGGACGCGTGATATCGTACAGTGTTGTCCGTCCCTTTCTGTTTCCCCATTTCACCCTTTACTCATGTCATGACACATAAGACAGGTTGAACTAATAAGCTGAAGCGATCACCCCGACTTTTGTCGCACCGTCTTGACTTCTCTTTATGTTTGAGTAAAGTAATGGTTAGCTACGGAACTGAAGGTCTACGCCCTAGCCACGAAATCCGTTGTTTCGGCCGAATTTACGGCTGTTTCACACTCCCTATCACTTACGGACATAAAATTAGTTCAAGGCCTGAACTAATAATGAATGACAATACGATTTGACAGTTGTCCCCTACTCCCGGTATGCTTTGCCCGTCCGAAATACTGAATGAGGCATTTGTTTTGACTGGTTAACTACTTTCGTTGATGGACTTAGAGAACCCCCCTGATTCGAAGAACGTGTCCTAGGAAATTGTTTAACCTTTTTTGGAAGACACTATCTTTAATTCCAAAATAATGGTCCCTTTAAAAAACGTCAACGTACCTAATTTAAAATGTAAATCCAAATCCTTCGCGGTCAGTTAGCTATATAAGGAAATGCATTATGAACTGCGAATAAAGCCGCACATGTTCTGTCATTCATCGACCTTCTGTGAATGTGAACAAAGGGTCGCACCGTACGCTGACGTTTGTGACTTAATCGCCGGCGCAATATGTACGGGGCCATTCCGCTCAATTAGGCCTGCGGACCGGGTTTGTCTACTCCGCAGACGCTGCACGCTGGAGCTGTCGGCCGCTTTGATTAAAGTTTGATTGGGACCTGTCACTCATGCCACGGATTTAGAACGCGCTCGCGCATTGATGTCATATAAACGTAAAACGCGGTGGCGATTTTTGATTGATCTCGTTTATTGTTATTTTTCTTTGTTTGTATGTTGACTTTTGTACGATTCATTTCCGCCTCTGTTTTGTGCAATTTTTTCTCATCTTGCTTGAATTTGCGTTGGACGTTGACGGGACCTAACCAGCGGAAAATGAGAATGCAGTGTTTTTATTAGGTTTTAAAACTCATTTCATGTCAATTTACACTTTTATGTGTTGTCAATGTACTGCAGTATTTTTGTTTTTGAAAAAACAGTGATGCACATAAATGGCCTTGTTTTTGGCTAAGCATTGCCATACTACGTGGTAATGCCGCCAGTCTCTTGGGAACATTACCAGTCGACAACGATGCGGATGAATTTTTCGACGCTATATTTTATTTTCTGAATAGTTTTCGATATAATTTGATTATTTTTATTAATTAAAGAGCTGTTATTTTCGTACATTCTAGTCCTTTAATATTTCAATGTAACTACGTAATTATATAAATAATTAATAAATACTAACTTAAAATCAAATAAAGATTTACCAAACTAAAAAACTATTACTCCAATAGCCAAGGAGAAAATAAAAGGAAAAAGCTAAATAAATTATTACCTAATTCTCGTAACACGGCAAGAGCGTTACAAAAGTTTTCCCCTCGGAGCGGATTCGGGGGAACTCGGGGTATTATGGCACAGCTTCCCGACAACTTTTTATAACTCGTAGTAACGCTCAGAGCGACGCAGTGTTAGGTAATTTCTCCCCTCGATAGCCCGTAACGTAACTGTTTGGTAACTTCAAACAAACTTGGCAGAAATTCACTAAGTTATGTCAAAATGACTTGTATGGTTTCTTTCTCCATTCTTAACAACCATTACGCAAAGTTATTAAACCCTCAAAGTAAAATGCCGTGAAAGGTCAAGACCTCTGTTACAAATATTACTTAATGTTCTGTTTGTGTTCCGTCTAGTGTGGAAATGAAACAAAAAATATTATGTAGACGCTTTCCGCGATGTTTGATGGAGGGAAAAAGTTTTTACTCCATTATATAACAGAAGTATTTTTATTGCACGTACCATTCAGGATTACTCATGGCCAGATTGCCGTTAAAGGGTTGAAATATTTCATTTGTGATTCAATTCAACGAAGCTATTTAACTTGTACATCCATCTGCGTTCTTCAAAATTCGGGCACGAATGTTTGTTTAATATCATAAATATTCAATAAAAATTAACGTCTCGGAAATGATAAATAGTTAATACCGGCGCCCTTTAACAACCAAAATATGTAATTAATCTGCTCGTAAAGACAGCCAGTGGCACTTCAAACTGGTTTAATTAAAGACATTTTAAATCTTACCGTCTTCATTACTTAAACTGGCACATACGACGGCACGGCACGGTTGGCGCAGCGGTTAACCGATTGACTGCTGCGCTGCGTGTCGCGGGTTCGATTCCCGCACGGAACAAATATTTGTATGACCTACAAATAGTTGTTCCGGGTCTGGCTGTTTGTGTATGTGAGTTTAAATGTTTGTAAACGCACCCACAATACAGGAGTAATTCCTAGTGTGGGGCAACGTTTAAAAAAAAAAAAAAAAAAAAAAAAAAAAATGCAAATGCTGAAATATTTTTTCTAACTTGTACATTTCTGGTTTGGGATAAACCAATATTTACAGTTACAAATTATGATTAATGAAGGATTATTCTACTACTGTAAAATATATTATTAGATATTTATAAAGATAGACTTGCTCTCAATCCTTTTACTAATCAAAGAAGAAAGAACCCACATTCTACGATATGCACCTTGTGAAAATCTAGTAAATCTGTATCGCCTTTTATATACTCACTGCAGGTGCTTCATTAATACAGTCCATCGACAAATTGATACTCCAATATGTCTGCTTATAGCGCGGTAATTAACATTTATAGCCGATGTTTTCATTAAGCTCTGTTAAATACAGAATCCCCTAAAAATTAACTAGTCACACAACTGTTTATTGTTTCCGGTGTGTATTGTTTTGACAGATGCTGCCATTGGTCCGCTGTACACATTACCAACATAACATTGCGTTTAAAAAACCTCATCATCATCAAGTTACAGTACAATTTGATTCTTATGTCGTCAGCGTAGTGATGCGATCATGTCACAGTTTGATAGTTCGAACGGAATGTGTAAGTTGTTTGTTGTGTATTGAAGGCGTGGTGTCGTCGCATCTATTTTTAGGTTTACGAGTTCAGTCCCCTTCTCCCCTGCTTCCCTCGTCGTATCGTTCTTCATCCCTGCTGGGCCAAGTGTGATACTCTCACGTAAACGTCTTATAGATGTCGTGTTGAATTTTACGATGCCTTTTGATTGGACAAGTTTATCACTTCAGCATTTTTTTTTTTTTTTTCAAAAACGTTTCATGATCTCTACAGACGATATATCATCTTGAACGTTTCATTTGACATTATTATTCATCTCAAGCGTATGAAAATAAATTAATTTGAACCAGAATGTAATACACGTGTCCTTCTGATTTCACACAGCTATAGACGACATACGACCCCATAGCGTGTTCTATAAAAATTCCCGTCAAACGCTGGCAGTATAAATCGTGCGAGACACGAACCAACTCGATCTTGACCAACATTTCCTAGACGTGACGTAATCGTCACAACTGTGAATTAACCCAGATAACATTCCGGAGTAAACGTATGGATGAGCATCACACATGCTTTTATCTCCTGGAGTTAACAAACAATTTAAGTGGTTTTAAAGAATGTTAAAAACACAGACAGAAATGATTTTACTTATCTTGCTTGTATTGGATGCATAGAAGCAGTAAGTTAAGTCACCTAGGATCCATTCGATCCTTTTGTCAAAGCGGATCCAAGGGCCAGAAAAAAAACCGGGTCAAAATTGTTAGAAAATAGTAGGACCGCAGAAAATAAACTAAAATCATAGGTAATATTTAACCTACTCAATAATGTCGTCTCAACTTGATGTTCTATGTATGCTTACTGTATACCTGGACAATAAATATTTTCTATCATCAGAACTCAACGACTTTTTTCTTCACTCTCCACATACTATGAATCTGACAAAATAGAACATTGAAAAGGGAAACAGTCGTTAAGTCTCGCTGATACATTTATATTGTTCCGTCAGTTCACTATGGGAGGGATATTAGGTCACCAGCTGGTTATTTGCAGATAATCTAGCTGCAACCTCTGATTGATGACTCAAACCTGTTCCGTCTGAGCGCCCGAAACTAAAACTGCAGCTAAAAACGTATCAATTCTAAACATCAGGATTAATTTACATTATGTTGGAAGTTTTTCAGAGACCGTTGAAAACGATTTACAGTTTTACGGATGGTTTAATTTTGAACTAAATAATGAAGACAGGCATTCATCTTTGCTCCTTGAAATCATCGACCGTTGTCGAGGGAAAATTTACAACCAATTCATGAGGTGATTGGGGCTTGTGGCTAAAGAATAACAACGGGTCCATCGATCAGGTTAAGTTACACTTGCTGCGGATGGACTATCTTTACATACCAAGATCCGTCCGTGCCTCGGAAAGCACGTTAAGCCGTTGGTCCCGGCTGTCATTCGTGGATCTCTGACAGTCGTTACGGATCGTCAGAAGCCCGAAAGTCTGACAACCAGTCTTACCAAGGGTTATCGTATTACCCACTTACTATGTATGTAAAATACTGGCATTCTGCTGCAGACGGTTAGACCAGAAGCCGACCCCAACATAGTTTTGAAAAGGCTAAGCGGATGATGCATGAGGTGCTTAAACCATAAACCAGTAATGGTCTCTTACGTATAGTTGGAAACAATAATACCTCGTTCTTAAATTAATTCTAAGAGTCTTTTACCGCCATCATACACTACGACCGTATCTACTCCTCATCATCCCAAGATATAATCCTCTAACATTATTCCTCCACGTGCCTCAGAGATCTGGGAACCAAGGACCACGTAGCTTTTACTGTAATTGATACATACATATCTTTAATCTGGTGTTTGTAAGTCGGTCCCCCACAAGTATGCGATGTTAATGGACAATTATTTCGGCAGTCGTCGGTCTCACGCGACGCGTGGCGCGTGCGTGCTCGCTTATTATTGTAAGCGGAGGAGAGCGCGTGTGACGGACGGTGGCTGTCCGATGTGTGAGCGGGAAGCGTGTTACAATGGGAATGATTAATAAAATAGGCCATGTGCGAAGTAAAACACTTTTAAATTAGGATATACGTACAAAATCGTAGATGCTAATTTTAAAGAATTTATCTGGTGTGTGTCCGATTTATAGTATTCTGAAAATATCATTTAGGCTGTCCTTATTGACTAGTAGATTATTAGATTCCCAAAATAATTTAAGTTCACTTTGAGCGCAGTGGAAAAATCAGAAACACAGAATTTCAAGATTTTTAGGAAGAATAGTTTCAAGAGCACCAAGATTCCCATCGCCAACCCTTCACCGCTAACTCTCTTCCCAGAGCCCACATCGTCTGGTCGATAAGGCCATGTGTGCACGCACCGCGGGAGTCCGCCCCCCCTCGCCGTCTATTTTCATTTATCACTCCGAGATGCTTTGCCTTTCCTCGCCGATAACGGTGTCTAAGATAAAATAAAAAATCCATTTTACTATGTATTTCGGAGACAAAATTCCGAGTCTAACAGGCATGCAAACAATGCTACTAAAACTTGTGTGATCTAAACTTGGAGTCTGCGGAATTGTAGTCTAGAGAGTACCGAGTACCATAGAGGCCACTTCCCTTAATTGATTCTCACGACTGTCGCGCGAATGTTAGCAGCTGAGACACTATTCCTTTTATTCAGAGTAAAAACACAGACATAGCGTCGCGTCGCTTCAAAACGTGTATAGACTACATCATTAGCTATAGCATCCATGTATAGCTACAAATATTAATTTAATAACATTGTGGCTAATTTACTAAAAGAATGTTGTTCGACAAGTCACTACAAGAACATAAAAAAAATCTGTGGACCAAGTTTTAATGGGACTAACGATGAAAAAAATACCCAAACCATGTCCAATTTCGTTAAAAAAAAGCGTATGTTTTAATTAAATTACTTTTTTAAACATCTATTGTTCCTATAAAAATTTTGTAATGGCTTCTTTAGAATTCGGCTTATCAGCTCTTTATTTTTATAGAGTTCTTAGAAAAAAAGAAAAAATGCTATAACAAAGCTTCTAACAAGCAACTTCATTCTCGCTTATAAAAAAAAACCTGTCAAATCACTAACAACGATCGATCGAGGGACTTAGTAAATCTAATAAGAGAGTTTTTTGTGCGCGAAACGAATGAGGTGAAACGTGTTTGAAATAGACAGGGGATTAAGTGTCCCCCTAGTAGGAGCGAGGGGTTCGATGCATGCGCCGGTTGTGGCAGGGTTACCAGTCAGTGTATGACGCTTTCTCTTACAACACCAAACTCGATTTAGAAATAGGTTATTGTGTCGTTTGTGGTCGAAGTGTGAGTAGCTATTCATAGAACGACTTTAATGTGGTGTCCGAAATGTGGCAACATGAATTTATAAATGTTTTAATTTCAGATATTGTCTTCTTAAAACCATCTGTGTGGCAAAAACCAGCTACAAATTAGTTCAAAACTTACCTCTTTAACAAGCGAAGCTCAAACCCGACACTAACATGATATGGCTGTCACAGCAAATCTTGACGAATGGTAGCCCTGCGTATATGCGCAGTGCGTGCTTTGCGAACGGTCGCGTGGATCCAGCGGATCAATTTCTCGCGGATCGATTACTCTTTGTCGTTGAGAAAAAGGTCCTTGGCACAGCACATGTGTTCCAGTGCTTCAACTCCACGGACATTATAACACGTGTCGTTTATAGACGCATTAACACCATGTGTATTGCGTCGCATCTGAGGCTATGACATAGTTTCTACCTCATCCTTAATACTTTCAGGCTCGTATTTCACAAACATAGTTTTCGAATTTTCAGTTAACTGAACTGAACATCACGAGTAACTTATCAAAGTAAAATTAACATAGCTAACTGGTCTACCATATCAGCCTTTATCGCCAGAGCCATCAGTCATTTACAGATCATCAGATAAATTGCTACATATGTACAGTGTATACGTCATTAACATAATCGTTTTATATTTTGAACTGCGTGTGGGCTTTGGACTTTTCTCACGATATAACTCAAATTAAATTAAAACTTATGATTATTTTTATTACGGATTCAGCATTAGTATATAATAAAGTAATTCAGATTATGGCTATTTTACTATCTTAATTTTTTTCTTCCGTACCAACCATCTCACATACTAGAGAAGTCAGTGGTCCTTCTGTCCGACCACTGACTGAATAGTATTAGGGGTCATACTATTACAGAAATAACTATAATCGCAAATAGTGTATAGTTAGTTCGTTACTACAAAATGCTGTTTTACTGTCCCCATACCATGATAGTATAATCAATGTACTGTGGTCTGGTCGAACAAAATGTTCTTAATTAGCCTAATGCATAGCCAGAAGCTTTTTGTGGACATTTCGTTGCTGCTTTTATTGCAATAAGTAACCGCAGCAACGATTTGGTTGGCGAAAAACATTGGACATTAACAAACTAACCATTAAGATAATTAAGGATAATTGCGGCTGACTTATTGAATGTTATCGGATGATAATGACACTGTTTATTACTGAACGGTGTAGGCTCGCGTTCAATCGATTTAATGATGGCTTAAGTTCAATAACGAACGCTGGTTATTTGCTTTTTATGTAATATTCTGTGTATACCAAAGGAAATTCAATATTTATTACTGAAAACGAGATAGCAGCAGTATTATAAGATTAAATGAGGCTAATCTTTAATTAAATTGAACTGGATAAGATAAGATGTATAAAAAAACTAAGAAAATCTCCAAAAGGATCACAAAACTGTCTCCAGGCACCAGAAAACTAAGATGAAAATACTCCTTGCATTACTGCTTATTCAACACAAGGGTGGGGCCGTTGGTAAACAGCGCAGGTACAAACAGCTGGTGGGTCGACTCGAGACTCGAGCTCGTACCATTGTGATCGGCGCAGGCGCACGCTGAGCGGCAACGCCGCAGCCTCTCATGTTTATTTTATTACTAGGCTTTTTATTACTGATCCCTTCGCCTTTAGGTTTGTTTAGATATGGTTTAGTTAAGTTTTGATGTTGGCTCGCTAGAAATGGTTTGTGATATGCAGTTGTAGCGCTTGTAAGTAAAAGTAGTAAAATGGTAGTTATAAAGACGATAACGTTGTATACTCGGTGACTTGAAACACGCTGTAGGATGTTTGTAAGGAATTGAGAAGCCACTGAGCGTCATGATGGGATTAAACTTCACCAACCAACCACTAATGTACAAGCTGAGAAGCAGTCTCAGGAATAAATATGAAAAGAAGATATCTGACGAAAATCCACCAAATTTCCAACATTGCACAGCACTAATGTTCGTACTTGTTTTCTTTGTCTATATCTTTCAGTCTGGGTAGACGACTTGTAAAGACTGGTGCTATACGGTAAAAAAAATTACTCCACATTTACATGGAAATCCGATCCACATTTACATGGAAATTATGCCGTAGGTCTTAAAATAAAACAAAAAGTAAGTGACAATGATGAATAAGTAAGTTAACGGGTGTTTAATATGGATTCCAGGTTACACAAAGAGTAAAAAAAATTAATTTCGTTTAGCAATTTGGAGCATCTAACCGACAGCGAGCTAACAGCATTGTCCTAATAATTAGATTTCTTTTGGAGCCTTTGGGTTCTGTGCCAAAGGTTCCAAATCCTTAAAACGATTACGTTCAAGCTGCTGTACCTTAGGAACCGATCCGTTTTATCATTTTCACCATAGAAAGTTCATAAATTAAATAAGTGAACGATGAGTATGCATGCTACTGGAGGATGCTACTACATTTACGTATAACAAATACAAAACGAACGGAGCACTTAACGCAAATCATCCAGCGAAAATCTGAGCTCCAGTTCCAGGTAGAAACAGACACTACGCAGCCGTCCAATGACGAGTATCCGTAAATAGAAAAACAATATTACCGATACAAACGTAACACTTACGATTTTATTACATCACTCCCACGCACCGCAATGTTTTGACTGGTTTTAATTACGTGCGTGTGCGATAGCAACAATCTCGCCAACAAGGCATCAATGTTTACAATCCGACAAAGGTAGTACAATGAGGGCCTTTCAGAGGATTTCGCGGTATGCACAACAATAACAGATGAGCTAGAACACGTGGTTGTATGAATTTTGCTTTTGTGCCGTTCGCGGAAATGGGAATATACTTGAATAGCGCGTTGCTATGGGACTTGGACTCATCGGTATTGTGATGCAGTTAGTCGTCTATATTGAGAGCTGGAGACCGGAGTTAATAGCACTTGTGGGATTTGCGATTGACTCGTAATTATGATCATTGTGACGCTTTGAGGTCAACCTTTCTGTTATTTGGTTTGTCAATAGTTTGAATGTGTTCTGTTCTGATTAAATGGTCGTTTAGATCATGTTCATACAAAAGAGCCGGTAGTTGTTAACTGCTAGTTATATTAGCGGTACAACACAATATTTTGGGAAACGGACCAAAAAAATGCTTGCAAATGTACATACTGCAGCACAGTTTATCCAAAACAATCCCTTCTCTCAATCACATATTGAAAGTTTGCAGAAAAGAGAAGACCAAGGCAAAGTTCAATGCCCCACAAGCTATAAGTGTGACACGTGGGTTTACAAAATGATTCATCTACATCCGTGCACATATCGCATACTGCAGCAAATTTAGGAAAACCCAGCTCTTATCGGCACCATAGCGGTAACGCCACACCCAACTACCAAAATCTTATTCCAAGACACGAGAATATAGGTATAGAGGCGACAAACCCCGATACACGTCGTCATACGGCACCGGACACGGCGCTTCCTCGCCCGTATTAAACGTCCGCCTACGCCTACGCGTTCACTTCCTGCGCGGCGCGTCGCCATGCGGCCGCTAAGTGCGCGGAGCGAAGGACCAAAAAGGATTTGGAAAATTCGTTCATCACATATATGATGAATTCGGGGAAAGGCGCGTTTGAAGACTTCGAAAGCAAATTATGACTATGTGACAGAAGGTCGAAACCCGTAGGTGCATGATGTAAAGTAGGGGCAAATGATTGGGTTATGAAGGAACAAGCTCAGTTCGAAGAATACATCAACAACAACATATGGCAATGTGCCCATGCGTTCTTGACAATGACTTTGTTTAAAGACATTAGCATATTTCGAAACATGAGTAATGTTTGCCAATGGCGTGGCGGCTTGAATATTATCACCGCTAAAATATTTTTATATGCAAATGAATATGAATATGATCTTTCTTTTATTCTATCGCCTTTTACCTTTTTCATACGTTTTGGTTCGTGCCATTATATTGTTTTAACGTTAACATACGAAGGAGTAAGGATGAGTTTTGCTAGAACATTGATGAAACCTAAACCGGCCAGAAAAACCGACTATTCGACCTATGGTTAATTTATTTATCTCTCTCTTGAATGATTAAAATAGAACCGAAATAGAAAATAAGAGCCCGTAAGATAAATTCAAAAACCATTTATGCTCCCACGCATATGCAAAATAAATTACCGAACACGACCCGCGGACTCAAAAGCCCGTCTTTAACGGGGCCTTTGATGTGCACCTAACGCTGACAGATATGCAGGGTAGGAAGTCGCCGTAGACACATTAGAGGAACCTGTCTCGTATCGGAACTGATTATTTCCATACCCTGTGGAAACCGCGTCATGTGGTTTGGGTTCGTGATACTCTTTTTCACTCGCACATGTTTTCCAAATCCTCTGATAATTTGGCTCAAACACCTCTGTTGATATTCAAGGTTTGCACTTAATACTTGAATCGGTGGATGCGGATGGTACAGGACTAAAGTCCAACAAGAGTGAAGTCAATAGCAACCAACTTGTCCTTATAAAGGATGACGAGGTCTTGGGCGAGTCATGTGAGTCTACACTGAAAGATATGGGTTTCACATGTTGCCATCTAAACAGCCACCGGAGACGTCCAGCGTTTGTTCTCAAATTATATTTTTTACTTATTGACATACCTGGTTCAGCAACTGACACTAAGGATGGGGTTGATGAGGCATAAGGCGATGCTAGGGGTAAGCACATGTACACCAAGTCCAACAATGGATGACTGATTGAGTATAGTGAATTAATGACAGTTACCTAACCAGATGACTCTCCAGCACGGTGTAGAAGTGTCTTAAAACACGACGTTTCATGCTAATTATTTGTACTGCTTTCTGCTGCATGTAATCTGATTAAAAGTCCAGTAACGGGCCGCCCATTACACCGTATGGAAATCAATCCCATACCTATACAATATACGTTGTTAACGTAATATAAGCTAACATGTAGGTTTTTGTTTGCAGGTACGTTGTCCGAGCCCAGTCTGCGGTGGCCAGGCGCATGCGCGCGAGCCCCGTGGGAACGCGGCCGCTTCCTCGAATGTACCGCGCTAGCCACCGGCCTCTAGTTACATGGCCGGTTGTACTAGCAAAAGGGTTGCCCTCGCAGTTACAACAAGTGTGATGACACTGAAATAGGTGAAGCTTTATCGGTAAAGTAAATTGTGACATGATATAAGAATATTGTTTTCTTCCGAAAAGTTGTAACACTTTAGGCAAATTACGCATTGTTTGACTTATCATCCATTATTGTTGTCTTTTGACAATGATAAAAGTAAAACAAATGAAAGACGAGCTGTTCAAGGAACACAAACATTATAACTCAATGGTGAAACTAATCTAATAATTATGTCTCAAAACTTGAGACCAATAGAGTCCTAAACCATATATATCACATAACTCACTCTTACATATTAAAATTACCTTATAACTAATGCAAAAGATCAAACATCACACGTCTTATTTCTCGCTCGGCTGTCATAATACGGGTTCGCTGTCTGTCTCAGCAAAATATCCCATCTGACTGGATACGGCGCTTCCTCAAACACGAACCCTCCTTCAATAAGTTGGCAGCCGCGCGTTCGGATTACAAAACCGGTTACCGGTTTCATATCGGTTATATTGCTAGAGCAGGGAAGGGTTATGGTTTGGCTTTGGCACCAGTGTTTATTTACACCTCTACAGCCAGAGGAAACTAATGGGCATAATCATTATTGGATTCGATGATGGAAATGTTTTTTAGCGTCTAAATTAGATTCAGGTCGGTAGCTAGTTGTAAAACCACAGTCTTACCGCAGTGGGTTATGAAACTGGCGCTATTGAAATCGAAGTTAACTACAAGTGCGTTTATATTGTTTCGTGAAATATGAAGGGCTACGAAGATCGATCTACAACGAGAGATCTAAAGTATTAAAGCCAACATAAATACAGACTCACAGCCAGCCTCAGCTCACATCCACTAATCTTATCGGCTAAGGTAGGCAAGGTTCTCCGAACTATAAAATAATATACGCTCAATATACACATCTGAGATCAAAGGTGCAACTTGCACGTCACCGTTAGGGACACAAACCGGTTTTGAAACTGTTTGCTGCTCAAAGGGCTAAAGCATAAAATCAATAGAAAAGCTGCTGCAACACTATTCTTTCTCAAAGATTTTGTTTGTTTAAGCACTTAATGTTTGTGTTGGCATTGCTATATGGCCTTAAATGAGGCATTATGGTGTTAACATTAAAGCATTCTCACTACCAGTGCCATCCGAACGATTGTCTGCAATGTCTCAAAAGAATTTTGATTAAAAACTTCAATTGACATTCTTGGGTCCATTCGCTTCGTTGACATCTGTAATCACTTTAGTTTTTCCTTTAACAACGAGTAAGCTTTCTGTCGAAACTATAAGCAACATAGTTTGTATAGTATTTTCACGTATAGTTTCTAGTACGCCATTAGTTCTATCCCTTGGGCATGCGTGTGTTGTATTTGTACGATGCAACGTAGCGTCTAACCTCTGTTGAACCTGTGGTATGTTTAAAGTTGCCATGATTCCAAATTACATACTATCCGTTCATTTTTAAATCTGTAGTTTTCACTACTTTACTTTTAGCAGCTATGCTAATAATGTCAGAGTTATTTATGTAGCATGCTTTTGAGAGCTTTTGTGGAATAACTGTTTTACATATGGTAACATTAGCAAGTCTACTTCCGTATAAGGCTATAAGTTATGTTTAGACATGTTTGCTGTGTATCGCCAAATTGAACGGAAACGGATATTCGAGACGTGAATTGTAATTCGACATAATTTGACCACTGACTCAGGAAATGTCGACAACATACATTGTTTGAACTTGAAATACTTTCTCTGCCGGATAGAATATAATTATTTTTTTATTTTGTCGGTTGCTTAGACTTATGATTTATTGATTGATTCATCGTTAAAGACTGTGGCATGACACATTACGGCCTACCTTGGATCTATACAAATCCTTTAAACTAAGTACTTAAAGTAAAAGTTTTAAAGATGTCTTTAATCAATATATATATATATATAGAGAGAGAGAGAGAGAGCGAGAGAGACTATACCAAATAATATAAATTAGAATCATATAGGTAATATTATAATCTTGACTACCAGACCAGATTTATTTTAACGGAATTTTTTTACAGAAACTCTCATTACTCTAATCCAAATCCTTCGAAATTCCTCTCGAAATATCGTGCCCAACTCCAGTGGAGCTTGTGAAAACATTCCGTGCTCGCATCTGAGGCGAGTCACCCTAGAACTCGAATAGTACCTAATGGATACGTCAATAAGAAACTCAACACCGACGAATTGAATTACAGAATCCCAGCGACTGCGTTTACACACTTTAAATATTTATAATTGGATATCATTCCAAAGGGTTCCTTTGTATAAAAAGTAAAAAAAAAACTGCCAGATTTATTCTTTTTTCCGCTCACATTTCCATTTCACTCATTCCCTTTTTTGATTCGGCACATGATCTTAATTAAGGCGCTAATTAAAGGAATATCCAGAATGCAAAACAAAACAAATCGAAAGCGGACGACACTCGCTTTATGGCTTCATTCGCCGAAATCAATTTATAATAATAAGGTACTATTTTTGTAGCACGATTAAAGGGATATTCGAGTAATATGGGGCGGCTCCCGCAGCTTTAACCGATTCCAGTGACGCTTAAAATTGAAACACGTAATATCTTAATTCTTCATGATAGATATTTCCACTCATAAACGTCTCTTTTAATGCGGTACATCCTTCCAGGTTTGTAGAATTTTCAGAAAATCCGTCTGGTATTGAGTGGTGCTTCACAGATATATATTTTTCTTTTTTGTCGTTGAGCTCTCTGTAGTTTTTGGTAGCAAAAGTTGCCTAATGATACCGAGAAAATGACGTGTATTCGCCACGAATTTTCCCTTGCCGACAAACGCTAACTAACGTATAGCTTCGCTTATAAATAGGGCAGTGGATGAGAGAACACTTCCGGAGTACGGTGGAGAACGAAGCTTTGGCGAAGCCGTCTCCGTTATACCATAGAACTAAATGGGACAGAAGGACCAGTTAATAGAAATGGATTACTAGGAACCAAGGGTTGTCTTCGCTATGATTATGGTTTAATAGACAAAATAAAACCTTAGAGTCAAGGCGAAATTATATCAAAAAGAAGTTAATGATACTGTTTTCGATTCTTTCGATTTGTAAATGTAGTAGACATTTTAATATTGCGACGTGGGCGGTCTTTGAAATGAAACCTTTGCATGCAAGGAAGCTTAAGTAAAGCTCAGAATATAGCAGTTACAATACAACAGTTCAGATTAGGTAAACCCAGTGCGATAGTTTGAAGGTGAGACCTCTATTTACTTCATGTTCGCGGTACTATTTCGTTTGGCGACTAGTGCTTAACTTAGATTAATATTAATATTTTATCACGAAGTAAAGCTTCTGTATATTTATACTCTGTGGTTAATACCACCACACGTACTCTTGCAACGCAATTACCGCTGATGAAAGTTTAACGGCCATGCTTGTTATATGTTTTATATGTGATAGTTTCTGGCGTATTGGATAATATAACATCATACATCTAGTGGGTAAGTTTATAGATTTGTTCCCAAATACAAGTGATTTAATGGCATTAAATCTCAACTAGAAAACACCGAGATTCGATTTAAAATATCATTTAATAACTTGTACTTATTATGGTTATAAAATAAATTGGCATCCTCTGTCCAGAGTATAAAACAATTGAAACCCATAAAGAACGCTGTAATAAAATGTAAAAGGTTGATATTCCTTATTGAACAGATTTTAATTCCTCATCGAATTGAACGCGAGTTGCGAACTAAAGAAAATATTCCAGCAATTTTGTAATGGGAGTGGATGGTCCCGAATCCATTCGTTTATCCACTCTCGACTAAACGGGAAAGGGATAAAAAGTGACGAGGACCGAGGTAGACGGAGTTTTTGTCGCCTCACTTTGTAAACCGTCCACCAAGCTGCCACTCTACCAGATTTATTAAAATTTCACGTTGCCGCTCCGGTCAGTCGTTAGACCTAATTAATATAAATGTGTGTGTCATTAACTCTCGCACTTCGTACTATCTAATTAGATTACTATTTATGAACGCTCATATTTTTTTTTTCAAAGTTATTCTCTTTACTTTAAAACGTTTTTCTCATACACAGAGTAATTTGCATAACAACGATGCCAATTAATTACATTTTTAGTTAAAATTCCTGTTTAGTCATTATAACGAACGTAGTTTTCGTTTGTTTGTTACGCCGCTTACTTCGTGCTTAATGGCTTTTAAGTTAAATGTATTCTTTAGTCGGAGAAAATCTTTTAATTCAGTTGTTTGACACAGAAAACATCTCGACATTTGCATAACCTGGCATAAATATTAAACGTTTTTACTTAAATATATAAATATTGAATGTCTGTGTAAAATAAGGAGAATGTCCTCGCTACAAAGTTATTCCGACTGGATATAAATGTTAAATGCACGCTTAAAGTTCAAGCTATTTATTGCACCATCTCATAAGTATACCTTTATCGTATTACCCAGTAACTGGGTTGTGGCGGTCAGATAGGCAGTCGTTTCATGTAAGAAACTGGTACTAAGCTGCATCCGGTTAGACTGGAAGCCGACCACAATATAGTTGGGGAAATGGCTGGGCAAATGATGATGTTGTTGAGTAATGTATACTTTTATTATAAAGTGGATTCACTAATAGACGTAGATAAGTACGGAAGGAAAGGACATGATGCGCCGACCCAAAATAAATTGGGATAAGGGCAAAATAATAATAACGATGAATTTAAACCTGTTTTACAAGAATGAAACAAAAGATTCATTTGGTCCTTGTTATAGAGAACGATCGATAAAATTCAAATTCCAATACAAAATAACGATAACTGTCTGTCATAGTTGATGTACTAATAGATATTAGAGTGACAACGGGCGTACCACTGCCCGATTGATTGGAAAATTGTCTCCGACGCCGCAATGTCGTCGCGCCTCGGTCGCCGCCTTCCTGCCGATGCTGTTTTTAATGTACCTCCATTTATTATGTTATTCAGCCAATTGTTCTAGTAATGCTATTTTGTTAGGTTAAGCGTTGGAGTCACTTCACTGCCTGTTGTTGTAGTTGTTTTAAAGTAGGAGTAGGTTAAAACAACCGAACGAGTATAATGGAATTTGAAATAACCTAACCGAAAACTTTGATGTTTTTGTAAGATGGTTTTGAGGCCTGAAAAGGCTCATAAACAACGCATCCGGTAGCAACATAGGTTTTTTAGAGGGTAGGGTGCATTGAATGAAACCCTCGAGAACACTGCTTTCAGTTCGCCCCTATTGAGGGCGACGTAAATCAGCATTTTCAGCGCTCGTAAAATTAATAAACCGTCTTGTCTCCGGCGAGACGCGCCTGTGGACTCGTGCTGATTCGGTGTTTCCCTACATTAGCCACACGCTTTATAAAGGCTATTAAGACAATTTTAATCAAACCTGAAAACTGTAGCTCAACACTTTGAGAGTTCATGACGTTTTAATTAACTTTAGAGCCGCGTGTGGGCGAGCCAGCTATTATCCATCCATGCGATGTATTTGCACGTACGTCTTACGCCATCAAGCTTTACACGGCCCTAAACCCCGACTCCAATGATCCACCTCCTCAGAAATTCCTTCTGATGCAACTCCGTACTTTTTCTTCCTAAATTATGCAAACATCCGTATGGTATGAAATAGGGGAAATAAACTCTCAATATTGCAAAGAAACGACATTCTAATCGCAACACAGGTCCCTATCCTATAAATTTTATATGGAATGGAAGAGCAACAAAATATTTACGGCGGTATAAAGACAAGCGTCTTCATACCGTCGAAGGATGGCGTTTATAGGTCAGAGAGGCGAGGCGTCGTCGCACTCCAGTTTAGTCCCGCCTTCCGTCGCGATGCTGGGATCTGGCTCCGGAATTGAACACCGTCGTCGGGGCGAGTCGCCTCGGGTGTTTTTCCACCCTCTCGCACAAGCTGCGGCCAGAACCCGACTTCAGACATCAAAGTGCAAGATTTTATTATTGCGTTACAGGCCGAACGGAGGCAAAAAGCGCTTCGTTCTCACTCCACTACCGGAGTTTACCGATTAAATTTGCACTCCTTAACAACGTCGACGGAGTGCCGTCTCTATTTGATTAAAGAAAACACGAATAATTTGTGCACCGACGACACAAATTTATTGAGTCTTCGGTGTATTGAGTTAGGACACGATGCATTAAAGTGGAAAACATTGTGACATGAATAATTGCAGTTCTTAAACGTAATTACGTGTCATAAAGCGTGGTCGTTAGTGTCGACTGCCACATTTGCCACACATGAGGCTATAGTTTTATTTTGTTTGGACTTAAACGTTTTGCAAACGCAAATTGGTAATGAAGAAGCTTTCGTACAGCTTCATTAACTTGGTATCGTAACACCTGCGAAATTACCAACTTATTGAAGTTGTAAAGCAACAAAATATAAGTACCATTTAATTATAAGGTTTATGTTTTTCTCGTCAGCGTTGTTATCCATTCGAGTTTTGTTAAATGTTCTTAGCGTTGGTTATGAGCTGTTTTTTTTCGTGTTGCTAATCACATTAAAAGCTATACATCTGTTACGCATTACTCCTCAACAGCCCTCTACACCATAAAATACCACGTGTCATTCATCATCATCATCATTTCAGCTGAAAGACGTCCACTGTTGGACATAGGCCTCCCTCAAGGGCCGCCACTTGGACCGGTTCTGTGCTTCTCGAATCCACTCCATGCATACCGCGTGTATTTGTCTGTAAATATTTTAACTGCTATTATTATAGTTTTCCATAAAAATTATGATATAAATATCAACTTATTTGTATATTCCAAATTTTCAACCGACTTGTCGGGACCCTCGAGAAGAAATGGGGACGTAGTTACGCTTTTGCTTTTTTGGGGTGCCGCAAGGCATTCCAACTGTGTTTAATCTGTCTAAAAGTCTTACACTTCTTAAACTTTACTTACTATGATATTTATTTATTTTAAATTAAAACTAGCTTATAACAACTTATTTTTGCAAGTGAGGTTAGCGTGAGAATATAACTAAAGGAGATTGTATCAGTTGTTTATATTCCTGCTAAAGTTGTAAAAGTCAACTGAGGGCAACGAGTTATTTAATGGACCTACACTTAACTAGTGCCTGTTTTCCATTTAACATGTATAAGTTAAGAAATTTCCGAAATAAGAACTTTATTTTAAGCTTAAAGTCAACTGTTCCGAAGACGTAAAAAAAAATTAAGATCACCCCTGTTATTTAGGAACATTCTTAAAAATATAAAGACCAGACCGTCAAATATTAAGACCAGCCCTAAAAAGTATTCAGGCAATCTCCAAAATTATTAAGACCATCTCTAAAATGATTAAGACGGTATCTATAAAACTAAAAAAAATTATAGACAGTCCCTAAAAATATTTGACCAACCCTAAAAATGTTATGGTCATCTCTAAAAAGTTCTACGAGTAATTTAAATCCAACGTAAAACTCGTAATCGTTGCTAGCAGATAAATTTATCTGCTAGCAACGATTACTAAAATTATGTAATTTCATATTCAAAGTTATGTTAAAACACTACAAGTTACAACAATGGTGTGTCATACATGGCCTGTTTCAAAGGGCAAGGAAGGACGCTTCGGGCGACGCACCCGGCGGCGGCCGATGTCTCGCGATGCGATCGAGCCGTGCGATATTACTCGAGTACCCCTACTGGAGTACCCAGGTGCCAATGTGACACATTTGCATAGAGGAACGGTTTCAGAACATGCAGGGATTGTTTGTGAATGAATCGGAGATTTTGCTTTCCAAGATAAGTGAAATGAGGTTTCTGAGGCGAAGGACGTTGGATTGTATCGAGACAAATTGGGCATTGAACTCAAAATTGGTAGAAAATTTTGAATTATGCGAGAGCATCAAACTAAAATTAGTGAGAATAGTGAGAAATCTCAAAAATTGCTTTCCCTCAAAAGCCACCCTTCAAACAAAATCAAGACGAGAATTGTAATCAAACATTGCCAACAGAGATTGATTTCATTCCGACTCCGATTACAATTTCAATAAAGAACCTGTAATACGAATCTGTAGTCATAATGTGCATAGCAGACGTTGCGAACTTTCCAACACGTGTAAACAAAACAACCAGCAAGTACATATCTCTGCCGGCAGACGTACACAGGAACGCACTCAGGGGCTGCTCGGCCGAGTATGATAAATGGACAGCCCGTACACCCGCTCCAATTCTTCTCTTTACTCTGCCCGGTGTGGGAGGGAGATATATGACAGTAATGGAAAGATGTGACAGCAAAACCGCAAGGGAAATACAGTGGACGCTGCGAAATTAAATATCCTTTATCTAACTTAGCTTCCTCGTTTACAAAATCAATAAAAGTTTGAGCAAAACGCTGTGCTCCAGATACGGAGATGCGACGTTTAGGAATCTACAACTTGCAAAATTTTCTCACGTCTTCAAAACACACATCAGTGGATCCGGTGATTCGATAATCCCGTTCTCAAATACGATCCATTTATCGTTCAGAGTGATGTACTCGACAATCTGCCGTGATAGATGAGTGTGATGCTATGCCACTCTTCCCTTCTGTCATATTTCATTCTAATGCACAGCTTTGTCAAGAACTACGTAAACATCGATTCATTAGACATTTACAACAGAATTGAGCCTAAATTCACATGTCGTTTCAGTTCATGCAATTTTTTCTAACTTAACGAGATCCCTCACGTCATGGGAACGTGACACATTTTTTGAGTGAAATTCGTAATTAATTTTACTTAACAAATCTCATAATGAAGCCCAAAACAATAAGATTAAAAAGTGGTCAGAAAAACAAGAGAGAAGCGACAAAGATATTCGATGGCAAAGTTATTTTGTCGCATGGCGGTTACGTTTGAGCTGTAACGCTCGGTAATAAGGATCATGTTGTTATGATGATGATATGGATTGGACGCAAAGTTGATTTGGTTTTACATAATCTAAAGGATACCACGGAGACAGTGTTGCCACAAAGCGACGCGGCGAGCGCTGAGAATACGCAAACAGGTGTCGACTCCGAGGTTATATTTGCATATAAATAGAGTTCCTGCTTAACTGTAACACTGCTTCGTCCCTTTCTCTCTCGTTCGATGCTGTTCGCTAGAAGAGTACAGAGAGTTACGCCTCCTTGCACGCGCTATACGCAAGTACGAGCGGCTCCAGGAGATTCTATTTATGTGCGGTGATGTAATATGACCATTAGACCGGTCACATAACCGCACACACGAAGACATCTATTGTCTCGTGACAATCAATAGGAAGTCAATCGATCAACTATCAAATATGTTATTGCGTCAGGCAGGACCTTCACCGCAAATGATTATTTCCTCTGATGTTACCATCGCCTCGATTTTTAGAATTCGTTAACTGTTTACCCAAGTATAGACGCAGAAATGTTATCTGGTAATGGCATCGCTAATACCAGTCGTTAAAGAATATTCTGTAGGACATGTTTTGTGGGTAGCGCAAGTTTTTCTGGTGGGGAAGTTATTACAATGCGCAACTGAACCGGTCAGGGCACAACACCTAGGAAGCGGTCCTGGCATTTTATCGTCCCTAGTCTTCCTTTAATTCGCGTGGAAAAAGTTCAAAGCTTACGCATCACGAATAAGCAAGGAGAGACATGAATAATTGAAGCGGAGATGGTCATCTCTAGAATATTAATATCCTCGTCGGTTCGCTGTAGCTGTGAAATTATAAAATAACTATCGTGCCAGGTGATTAGTGGGCCGTCGTCGTCGATACGGCCGGTTCCGCGCCTCTTCCGTTAGCCGTTTTTATCGTTCGTCTATTATATCATAGGAACATGCGCGTTCGCGGTGTGTGACCCGTCTGCGTAGGCGCAGGTGACATGCGAACTCAACATTATTTCGACATCCACCCAGAGAGCCTAACTAGTTCTGTTACCCGAGACGAGACCCCTGTTATTTGTATTCGTTTTTTGTTGGACCCGAACATTTTCTATTTGTTCCGTCGGGCCCTTTTTTTGCTGGGTTGCACCGGCCGCGTTCGAAGGTTCGGAGCGTTTTTACTCGAGCACGGGGGACCAGCGGGCGGCGGGAGGACGGCTCCCCCCTCCGTCGCGGCCGAGCCGTCCTTGGCCCGAACGTTCACCTTGGCGCGCTGCGCTGCCGGCGCACCACAGGTAACAAAGTTCCGCGAACTACGTGATTTCTATGGCTGTCCGCCGAAAGTGGAGCCCGGAGTATCTCGGCCGGCGCTAATGTTACGGAGAAACGTGTAATGAAACACTGCTCTACCCTCCGGCTGCGACGCGCGACCACTCATGGACCTCCACCCGTGGTGTGCGCTTGCTGTACTTTTTACAGTTCCTAATGTGCCGCATTAGATGCTCTAGAACACGAGATGATTGACGAGGACAAATCTACGTGGTGGTCCTTCAGAGAAATCGTTTTTTATTTAGTTGCTCCAATTACGAGACTTTAAATTTATATGAACGCCCCCCGCATCGATTTTATTACTTTCGCCATTCTACACCAGCGGAGCTTGGTGAAACCCGAATGTGAATACTATAGAGATTGTATGTTGATTGGACGTCTTGGAATCAAATCCACGGGAATTGTGCTCCGACCACTGTAAAGTATGCCATTAGGATTCTTCTTGTCTTAATGCTGCTACATCGTTCAATGGCTTTGACTTGATTGGATTTCATGTATGTGTTCTTGTTATTTCACGAGTTTTAAAACCAAAAAAGTGTCTTAGCTTTTGATTATTTCATAACAGTAATGCCAGTAGCACACTTGAAACGTTCAGTATTTTAACTGGCACGAGTGGTAAAGAATATTCTCGGAATTGGAAGATAAGGTATAACTTTTGAAGTGGTGTTTTCACGGAAATAAGATAAATGCTAAGATAAACTTAGCCCGCGAGAGAGGGGTCAACCGTGAAAACTTTTGTGACTCCAACTGCATTTCACAAGTGTTCGGAGTGTAGTTCTGTCTCGCTGTTCGGAATTTGAACAATAAGGGAATATGTAAGTAGTTAGCGGAGTTACTTGGTACCAATTTCTTTTCCAATTCTATTTTTACTGCATTTTTACGTACGTTACGGTGATTTACTACTTCAAAAGAGTATTTGTGGCTTACAACAGAATATAACTTTGGGTTATAGGCGTTTTAGTGCTTTTAGTGCCAGCCAATGCCTGCCTTAAGTTCGTTCACCTTGCCGCTGTCATATCAATCACGCTTTTGTATCACAGTTAACGAGCTCCTGTACGTCTGCGCAGGATGCAGCGCTTCAGTTGTGGCGCTATTGCGGTGTTCTTGTTGATTATATTGTCGAGCGCGGCGGTGTCCACCGCGGCGGCTCTGGAGCAGCGGCATCCAAAGCTCGCCGACCGTAATCTTATCGCATTAGAGGCCGGACATAGGAAGGGCATTAAATTTGAACGATCGTCGTGAAGCGGCGGGCAGAACGAACGCGCCTGAAACCAGTCGGCGGTCCGTAAATAATGGATTAGAGGTGGGGAGGGCACGCGGGCCGGGGGAGGGGTGTGGCGCACGCACCGGCTGCGCGCGCGGGCGCGGGGGGCGCCGCGTGCGGGGCGCGGGGTCTGCGCCTCCCGTCAGCTGTTGCGCGCCCGGGACCGCCGCGCGCACAGTCGCACACCGCCGCCAATGCATCGGCGTTGATAGCGCACCGCGCACGCCGCCCGACTCGCGTGACTCCACTCGGTGACAGTGACACAGTGCTGTGCGTGACGACAGGGTGCCTGCAGACCAGTGATCATGTTGTGTTGTGTGTGAGCATACCCAGGATGTGCAGTGCGTGGACCGCGCCCAGGAGCTGACCACGGCGCTGCCGGGAGATGAGAAGTTATGTTACGCCACCGACCGAGGTGATTATTCCCGACCTCGGCCCTAAAAACACCATGCATGCGCGCGGCACCGTCACGGAGACGGCTCCGCCGGCCGCGGGACGGTTTTAGTGCTTAAACTGCCAAGGTAACACTCTGTAAGCAACGCCAGCATTTTGGCGCTTTTTTAGGATTAACTAAAAAAGTACCACGCCAGCCGTAACAGAAAAAGTTCTTCTTTTTTGGAAATTTCAACAATGGATGTCGCCCTTTCGCTCGGGGGGACTCATTGTATGAAAGAAGGTGCGGTTCGTATTTTTTATGTATCTACCGTCGGTTTTTTTTGGGCATTTATAATAAAAGAAACCGGTACCGTAAACTACTACCTACGTATTCTTGGAGTCGTTTCTCCATGCAGGGACGGTTTATCACACGTTTCTATTTCAGTTCCAAGTCTAATAACTTCCCCTTCTAAATTGAAAATATTTCAATATTTATCCCATACATTGACGTAATTATATTAATTGCATTACGCATACATTAATTATATTGTAACACTACAATTTCAATTATGTGTATTGAATTAAATATGACTAACGTTGTATTACGAGAAATACCATATATTTTCCATATACGTCACTTTATTTACTACGAAACAGGAAACATTATTGACAAAAATACGATGGAGTGGCGAGAAAATCTGCTTTCATAACGAACTAATTGGATGTAATTAAGTAATTGACTGAGTCTTATTTCCTTTGGTTAATTGGCACCCACGCTTACTCTCTGCACTGAAGGAACCGAATAAAAGTCCAACGCGAGACATCAATTCATGTTTATATTATAATTCAGAGGATTTCATTACTCATTAACGATCACACACATGCAATTTCAATTATACTGTCATCTGCTTTTCACAATTACGCATATTTAAGTCCGTTAACATTTTAATGATATCGTAAACCGCTCTCCGAATTTCTTTAACATCTTTGCTTATTGAAAATAGCCTCATTTGGTCTACTTAAACATTTATGATAATTCGTGTCTCGTTTCGGTAGTGCTCGGGATCTGCATTATCACTGATGCCTCATGAAATCCCAAATACCTAAGTTATCCGGAGTTTGAATGTCCAAATCCAAATCTGATACTAAAATATCAGTCATTTTAATTATGAGTATAATTATTATCTTGATGAAATATACGATATACAAGCAATCGAAAGGTTATGGCAGAACTGTCGTTAATGATGTTAAAAGATACCAGAGATTTTATAGCTTCATTCGTACCTGCACTAGCCAGCATTAAAACTGAAATATTTCTAGAAAAAAATGTGTTATAGCCTATTCTGGTTAGAACGAACGTCGCATTGAAGTGTACATATAAGGCAGGTGTGTGCCTAGCACCTTGTGCTTAGCCTTCCGGCTTTATCCATTGAATATATTATCCGCTCTTTGTTTTATATTTATATAACTATTAGCAATGATCGCTACCTCTTTGTTACTAGAATACATAAAAGGAATGTTGATGTTAAATAAACTAGCATTAGCAAAGACTTGGCGTTATTGAATAACTTTGAAACTTTACAATATGAAGGTTTTTTTTTAGAATTCGTTATTGGAATTTATAATGTTAGGTTAGGTTAGCAATAGGAGAATTCTATTCACCGAAAGATTCATCACAGCAATAAAATTGACATAAAAGTGAAAGAGTAAGAGAAAATTCTCAAAAATCCAAGCGACAAAAGCTCTTTATAGAATATACTTATAATAAGTACCAAGATGAAGTTAATTCCATCCATTATGTATACCTGAAGGTTAATACTGTAATCTCTAAGCCAGTAAGATTTCAAAACATGGAGGTATTGTGTTCCGTCATCCCGTGTCACAAAGCTATGGACGCTATGGTTAAACATGCTACGAACCGTAAGGAAGTCATTGAAATTCTCGATGGTTCTTAGTGTTATATTCAGTGCCGATGGAATGACTCATTAAGTGTCAGGAACTCTGTGGCGCTCATTTTGATTTCTACGTCACGACTTATGTAACCGTCTGAGAAGTTATAAACTGCCGCCTTGAAACAACCCTCCCAACTTTCCAGGAATTCTATTTTCTCTCCCGTCTGGGCTGTCTACAATACCCTCTTTCATATTTGACTTCCTTTTTATATCTGCTCTTCACCTTGACTTTGAACTTTTCTTTATCGGCATCAAGTGCAATAACATCAATTTACATAATTAAGTTCGCTACCATGTTTATTTATTGAATGTTGTCGATGTGATTATCACATGCATACGCTTACGCTATTCGCATTTGTATTGTCAGTTTAATCCGATGAAGGCCTTTTCCTTATCGTAAGATTTCATACTCTTGGTCTATCTTGAATCTGTTGAAAGCCATGTAACCAGTTAGACCTTGCATTCGTTCCAAAAAGGAAATCCTCTGCTATTACTTGACTCGTATAAACAACGTCATTTCCAAATTATTTTTATATGATTCATTATCACGAATCAGAAACATACTGCTGGTAATAATGTGTTCTTGAGCAGATGTTACAAATGGCGCAGTAAGGTGACCCCGTCGACACTGCGCTTAGAGTTTTTTTTTTTTTTCAATTTGATTAATGACGTATCTTGTCATACATGATTGTGTAAATCAACAATCAAGTCCGTATATTAATCAGTCATCGATCATAAGTTAGAACTCGTGTTTTACCACTATAAAATCCAAATATAGTTTTTTCAAATGTGCCCGTCATTATATTTGGACTCTGATATCTGTAAAAATTTCGTCGTATATTTCAAAGTTGAGTATACGATCGTGTATATTTTTTGTGTTATCTCTAACAGCTAAGCTTAATAATATTACATTTGTTGACACATTGATGACTTTCTAACGTTCCTCGTCGATCATTAAAGGGACGATAGTTCTTTCCAAATTCACTTTTTTTGTGTTGGTAACACACTAGGCCGATGTTTTTGTCGTCCTTTTTTCATCACTCACAACGACCGTTTGTATTTTTTGCCCATTCTAGCCATCAGCCGAACTTTTATGACGGATCCCTTTGCCTGCAATTTTATTTGCTATAAACCCTGTTTCTGTGTTGTTACAAGTTGTTATTTTAATTTTCATCTTTGTTTATTCTTTGGGGTCTTACTAACCTTTTCAGAGGCGTTTTTGCGCTTTAGACTGTAATATCTTGACGGTACCCTCTAATTGGTTTTAAAAGCTTTTTCATTTCTCTTTGAATATAAAACATCTAATGAGAAGTTCAATCAACTCATAAATATTACATCGTACATCAATTACATGTGAAGCGTGTCAAAGGTTCATTTACGAAGAAAAATGAGTTTTATAATTACCAAGTGATCCGTCACGTCCTCTCTGCACTCGATAGACGGCTGGTTGCATCGCCTGTGCATCGAGCGCATAATGCGATTTAAAAGCAATCTCGTCATCTCTTACGCTCAATTTCCGTACCAAATGTCGAATGATCCAACCATTTCGCAACATGTCTTGCGCTAGTTTTAGTGAACTATAATACCTGGGATTAAATATTTCGCAATATAAATCCATGATCTCTGAAGTAAATTATTATTTGTCATACTCTCGCAACCCCGATCCTCAAAGTCGTAAAACAGGTATGACAAATTGGATTCGCGACCTTACCATGGCTACTATGACCAGTAATCATTTTACACTTATGTCCAGTTAATTACTCTACACATAAACAATATTAATGATATCATTAACATCTTCATTTCAAAACATTTGCAAAGTTCTCAAGCCATTACATCCGTAAACGAGCTTCTGGTTTATATCTTTCATCTGCGTAGGATTTCGAAGAAGAAATAGAATAAAGATTTTCACAGAACGAAGGAACATTAGTTGCAATCGCGAAGTCAGACAGTCACTTTATAAAACTTGGGCCGAAGTGAACTGGTTTCTCATCCCAGGAGCGGTGCCCTCTAAAATAACATTCACCTGTAAGATTAATTACACTTTTAAGGTTGTAATTCGGAGGGATTGCCTTGAATTTAACGAATTTTATATGCGATTCTTTATTACTCATTAGCATCTTCTTTTACCTTCACCATTAAGAATTGTTAGCTTTAAGTTGTGTGATAATTTTAATTTGAGTTTTAATTTCTTATTCATAAAAAGCGTGTACTTTGAGTATTTGTTTCTTCTCTTTTTTCTACATTTGCTGCTTAAACGCTTTAATGTGCATATCTATTTAGATCATCTAACAAAATTGTTGATGCATTACTTTCAATATTGTTAAGTTCTCCTGATCTAGCTCTAAAATGTTCAATTTCAATAATGTTAGATGATTTATATTTAAGATTAACCTTGTTATCACGTTATACTTCCTTCAAGTAATTTTCTTTACTGTTCTTTGTTTAAAACAAGTTTGGCGTGTGAATCTTGCTTCAATACATCTACATACATTGTGTGAATTTAAAATAAATATTAATGGCCCTCACTTTTATATTCTTTCCTATAACGATGTTAATCCTTTACATTAATACATTTACAATGTTTTGCTTTGTCCTCAATCTGTCAACTTGTTAAGCTAATGAGCACGTATTAACGCGGCTGATGGGTAATTAATTCAAATCAAATCCGTTCTCGCATTAAAGATTATTTGTTGCATCATTATGCGTTCTGATTAATACGAAATGAGACAGAGCTATGTTTATTTAATTGTCATAAAAACTCTGTGCATAGTTTGTCCGCTTGTTTTAACTATGTGAAGGAAAGTTAACTAAAAGTTAGCACAAGTAACTTCCCTCTTTCATCTCCATTTACAACAACGTAAGTTTCCTTGATTTGTTTTACTTCGTTTCTGTATAAACAATATCGAAGTTATAAAAGAAAATACTTGAACAAACCTAGCAAAGTTCATAAAAGTTTTATTGAGAACGACGCATAATGTTATGTTACCCTTATTATTCAGCATGTAAACAATATAGGCGCTTGTTAACCGCAAGGCAATAAAAAGTATTGTTAGATTGTGAATTATTATTTCTATCGGTTGTAAAATGTTAACAGCGATGGATATCGGACCCTTACGACTGTTTGTCGATGTGTTTGAGCCTATTTAGTACATACTCACTCCATAGATTAAGCTTAGAACACACTTGCCGGTTGAAATTAAATCCCTTGAAAGCTTGAATGAAAGTCATGGCTCATTGGTGCCCTTTAGAGAATAGGTGAATATCATGAACACCATGATTTTAACTACATTATTATAATACCTTACATCTTGCTTTTATGTGGGTTAGGCAGAGGTGTACCTAATAGTACCTATTCAAACATTTCGCCAGTTTAAGTCCCATGAAATAGGGGCGAGCCTATTGCCATTGTCCGGGCTCGAATTCACACTCAGGCCGGCTACTGAGAAATTCCTAATTACATACGAACTAGCTGACCCGTGCCCACTTCGTTGGGCGGTAAACATTTTTATTTGTGATGAAATTATGAGTGTGGAATCTTTTATGTTTTAAATAAATAGATTGACTTGGCAATCGCACTAAACAATCTTACTTGTGAGACATTGTGTTTTCATTCGATGGCCAAGTCAATCTATTTATTTAAAACATAAAACATTTTTAATATTGTTATGGTCACTATAAGATATTGTTAGATTAGCTAATTACGTAATAACTTAAGACAGAAGCTCCCTTAAGTAGGGACTGAATAAATCAACCGACTTCGTATTACATGGATCTCACAACTTTTTATGGTAGAAGAACTGAGTTGTGAGACTTATTTTTTTACAAGTTTTGTTTTTGTTGGTTTTTTTTCCTTCACCGTTTTGAGAGCTGTGGCCCTAGTGCAAACGCTTCGAGCGCGTTCGGTGCTCCGATTGGTCCGTTACCAGTTACCAATCGGAGCGCCAAACGCACTCGATGCGTTTGATCGAGATGGTAAAATGAAACTCGCACTAAGGCCTCAGTAGTGATGTAAAAGTGTCTGCCTGGGATCGAACTCACGACCTACCAAAAGTCAGTCAGGGCCCATACAATTGGGCCACCACTACTCTACAGCATATAAGAACGATGCTAATTAAATTCAGCAGATAAACTTCAGTAACCAAACCAGTAATAAATAAACTGGTATTTATATGATCTGTTTTGATCTACCCATCTGCATATTAATATCGTTATCCCATCAATAAAACATTATAGATGCTAAAATCGATGGACAGTTTTTATAACCAAAATAATTTAAAGCCGTAAATTACCGTAACAGGAAATAATTTAAGTTTCATTCTAATACCGTCTAGACTAAATAATAAAACCGTTAGCTTAGAAAAATAGTGGTTTATTTTTATTTTGTCTACTATAAAATAGCGTAGCATCTTTGTCTATGCTTATTATAAATTAAGATGGATCTTGTCCACATTTTTTCCATATAAACTTCGGGAGTGTATTAATCTACTGTTCGACAATGTACATCAAAAATTAAACATGGTATAGTTTTGTCTCATTATTAATATTGTCTGTACGGAAACAGAATACTAAAATAAAAAGCCATTAAAAAGTTATGAGCTAACAGAGATTCGTTTTTCTTGCCAATTTAACCTAACTTTGGGCGTGTTTAAGTAATAAAAGAAATGTAAAATACCAAATCGGTACCGACAAAGTTCAATTATCGAAAATTTCAATAAACTTTATTCGTCATAATACATGCAGTGATTTTTTCATAAAACCCGATTTTCCGAAGGACTTTTCTTAACTTTTTACGCGCCTGTTTAACTTTTAATGATCCTGCATCTCATTCAATAACGTTGTGCGTGTATACTAGCGTCTAACTGCTCATCACTGATACTATCTCTGTCGGACACGAAGCCTAGTGAGACAGCGCGCTTTTTAGTCAGGCCCACCAGTGAATTCGAACCCGCGACTAGATTTCCTTTAAAGTCGCTTTTCGTGTTGTTCTTTTAAACTACGCATCGGATTCTAATGAGGTTTTCACCATCCTTTACTCCAAATCAAATCAAATCAAATCAAATCAAAATATTTTATTTCACATAAACCTGCAAGGGCACTTATGAAACGTCAGAAGCTAGGTGCACGGTTCCAATTTGTCGCTTCCTATGGAGAAGAGCCGGCAAGAAACTCCACGGTTACTCTTTTAAAAATAATTGGGTTTTACAATGTTTTCAAATTACAGTGATATTAGGTATGGGAGGACAGTGCAGGCCTGTCAATAAGTACCAAGTACTTAGAGGAATGAAAATAAAGAATAGAAAATCGTCTATAAATCTAGTCTGTAAGGGCTACTATACTCCAGAAGGTTTAGTATATTTTTTATTAACATTAAACGTACTGTTAGGACACACTTTAGAAATCCCTTTTAAAAAAAAACGATTTAAAGAAAGTTACTTGAATATATATTTAATTAAGGTCACAGAATACAAAAAAGGGAAACTTGGTCAATATTCTGACTGGTGACCTATCCGGTAGGAGTCTCAACCCGAACTGGCGCTACTACCTGACCGATGCATTGAGTCTAGACAGGAATGATGATGTGGTGCTGACTAGGCACATAAGGGTGTATTCTAGGGATGTAACAACCCCCCCTTTAAGAGGAACTTTACGGTTTTCATGGAAAGTTACGAATTTATTCTTAACCTTGGAAGAGGAATTGTTTCGGGTTCCGGATCGTTATCTGAGGTGTCATCGTTTTGTAATTTAGGTTTTGTTTTGCAGCCAGAATATTTTCCAAACTTCTTACAAAGTTTGTAACTAATAAAAATTAAAATTAGAATGAATATAAGGTAAGTCAAAAGTGGATAGTGAGAACTATATTCAATTAGGTTAGGGCTACGACTATTTATAATTTTATCAACATCTGACAATATTTGATTGTTGATAACGCTAGGTAGTTTTTCTAAGTCTATATTTGACAATTTAGAGGGTAACAATTTGGGCTTTGATATGTTAAACTTTTCTAGATTACAACAGGCTTCATTAATTAGATTAAAATCAGAAACTATAGTTTTAACATTTATGTCAATGTTGTTTTTTCCAAACAGTTGTTTATTTCTACAATAAGCCGTACAATTAGGTCGAATATTAAGTACACCAGTACCTAATATTTTGAACTCTATTAAATCAGATTTACACTGAATAGAAAGTTTAGTAGGTTCAGATTGGACAAATATCCATCTGTTTCCTTGCAATTCTTGCCAAATATCTATTTGACCATACATCAATTTAGTTTGACAGTACTTAGGTATTTCTGTAACAATTTTTGTAAGTATATCAGTTTCACAGATTGGTGTTGCTTGAATTGAGTGTGTGTCCGTATCGTCACAAATATAAACTCTATTTGCGGGTTCAGTACAGGATTTTAGATTACTTATACAAGTGTATGTTAGTTTATCTTTACTAATGCCAACATAATTACAAGATGGTACAATCATAGCATAGGAATTTGGTTCTTCCATGTTGTGCGGTATAGGTACTGAAATGGCCTTAAATAGATCTAATTCAAAAGAGTGTACAAGTGGAATTTTGATTACAAAGACTAACTTATTGTTTACAAAATAACATGATAACTTTGACATATCAATCAAAGCATGAATAGTATCTAAATCTAAATTTATAGGCAGTTCTTCATAATTAGGTAACCTTCTAAAGTTACTTATTAGTTCATTATACAACTGATTTGGTGTCATGACCGATGGGTGAAGAGTATTAGTTTTAGCGAATAGCATTGCATTTACAAGGTCGTCTAATTTAAACGACAGAGTAAGTAGACAAGATGATAGTTCAGTATAGACATCGTTCATCTTTGATTTTATGTACAGCTTATCAGATATAATTGACAGATTACTAAAAGTACTAGATAGATTAATAATAGCGTCATTCAAACGGACTTCGTTTGTGGTTATAGTTTCAAGAGTTTTGTTGTAACGGGAAAGAGCCGTGCTTGTTACAAGAATATTATCCTTTAAAATGGACGCAAGCTTAATATTATTATTATTTAGGGTTTGAATGGCGTTATTATATCTTATGGCATCGTCTTCATCCATTGTGCCAATGACTTGTTTGAAAAGAGAGCCAACTCCTGCTAACCAAGCGGATCTCTTTTCTCGCCCAGATGTTAAATGAGATATGGCATTGAAGTCTTTCAGAATATCGGTAAGTCGCAAAACCAGAGGCTGTAGTATATTTGTACATTCAGATTCTTTAAGTATTGTGTTTTGTTGGCACAAAAGCGTAGAAGTTTTTAATGCATTGTTTATATTGTCTATATGAGGTTTTATATATGTAATATCTATAGGTACAAGTAAATGAATATGATCACTAGTCTGTTTCATGATTCCTATTGGGTCGAAGTATACGCCAGGGCTTTCAGTGACTTGTTCAATGATATCAGAAGTTGCAAGGGACAGGAATGTAGACATTCTGAAATATATTAGACAAAATATTTAACTAATGTTATTTAAAACTAAGTTTATTATATTAAGCTAAAGTATTTAAAAATAAACACTAAACATCTGTTATTTCCGCCAGCTTTAATTCGTCATAGTGATACTTGACGTGACGGCGATTAACAAGAAGGGTCAACGTATTATTGCCATTAATTTTTATCACTTTATGTGGGCCTTTCCAGATAGGCGACAGAGCTTTGTTTTGTCGCGGATGGTGTTTGATATACACCATATCGCCTGTTTTGTATTTCATAGGCCTAGTTCTTCTATCATAATAGTCTTTTGATGTGATTTTAGATTTAAGGATGTTTTCTACGGCTTTCTCTCTGGAGAGTTTCATTCTTTGTTGGAGTATACGGACATAACTAGGATATGTAGGTTCTAATGCTGTATCATAAACAGAAGTGGGTATAAATGGTTTGCAACCGAATAATAATTCATATGGTGTATAATTTGTGGTGCAATGGACTGTGGTATTATAGGTTAACATTGCCGTGTAAACGTATCGCGGCCAGTCATTTTGGTTGTCATCGACGAAAGATTTTAAATATTCTTTCAGAGTAGCATGACTTCTCTCTAAAGCACCTTGAGTTTGTGGGTGATAGGGGCTGGACCATAACTGTTTGATTTTCAAAAAGGCACAGGTTTGTTTAAAGAGTTCCGCTGTGAAATTGGTTCCCTGATCTGTAAGAATGGTCTTAGGGATACCAAACTGAGATATGAAGTGGATTAAACATTCAGCGGTTTCTTCAGCCGTAGCATTTCGGATAGGATAGCCTGCTGAAAATTTCGTGAGGTCATCTTGGATTGTCAAAATGAATCTGAGCTTGGCCGTGCCTGATTCGGGCAATGGTCCGACAATGTCAAGTGACACGCGTTCAAAAGGTTGTGTAGATGTCGTTGTGATCTGCATAGGAGCTCGATTGGTTCTACGCAGGGCTTTATTGGTTTGGCATTGTTCACATTTTCGAACATAGTCTTCGACATCTCTGCGCATATTGCGCCAATAATATTTTTCCTGGATTCTACTTAACATTCTATTTGAACCTAAATGACCTGATATGGGAATGTCGTGGTTTTCCTTTAAGATTTTACTGATCTCAGTTGGAGAAGGATAAATTATAATGTTTTTGAAGATATGGACAGTGATTGAAGTAGCGTGAAACAGGTATGTGATTATATTATGGATCTTCATGAAACTATGTGAATCGAATGGATTACGGAAGTCCGTTATAGCGAATTCAGTTGTGTTATTATTAATTAATTCGAGTTTCAGATTTTTAAGGCTCTTAAAAATATCCTCATAGTTGCACTGATCGAAGTGATGGACTTTTACAAAAAGTAAGTAAAATTTCGCATTATTATTTTCGAAGGAGAGAAAGGAATGTAATGTCCTGTCTTCTTCTAGGATATCTTTTGGTTCCGAAAGTTTATCGATAACTTCCGAAATATAGGGATTTGACTCATCAAGGTCAATGGAAGTTGGTATAATAATAGTTTTTAATTTTGTTTTTAATAAGGTTTCGTTATGTTCATGAATTATAGTATCAAATTGATTAAATCTAGTATTTATTTTTTTCAGGCATTTAGTGTAAGTGTCGTCGTCGTTCTGGACTTCAGGTGGAGTTGGGATATCAAAATCTTCGGGGAGTTCTAAGTCGTCGGGTAACTCGAAATTTTCAGGTAAGTCAAAGTCAGGTAAGTCGGGAATTTCAGGTATTCCGGGACTTTCAGGATTAACTGGAGGGATTTCAGGCGGCTGAGATGGAGGTGGAACACTCACAGGTCGTTTGTCGGTAAGTATGTGAGCGGTGTCTGGTGATCGAATGGATTTCACAGGGTAACGGGAAAGAGCATCAGCGTTACTGTTGATCTTGCCCTTTTTATATTCGATCTCATAGTCATATTCCTCGAGTTTTAGTCTCCATCTAACTAGCTTGGATCCCGGTTCTTTACAATTGAATAGCCACCTAAGTGGTTTATGATCAGTTATAATTTTAAATTTATAACCATAAAGATATGGGCGGAATATTTTTGTTCCAAAAATAATAGCCAGACATTCTTTTTCAGTAACGCTGTAATTGGTTTCAGCTTTATTTAGCGTGCGTGAAGCAAAAGCGATTGGGCGGTCTTTTCCCACTTCGCCTTGAGAGAGTATCGCTGAAATAGCGTAGTTTGACGCATCACACGTCAGGATGAAAGGTTTAGTAAAGTCGGGGTATATTAAAACGGGGGCTGAGATTAACTTATTTTTTAATGTTTCAAAAGCAAGTTGTTGACTATTAGTCCATTCAAATGGTATATCCTTTTTTAACAAGGATGTAAGAGGTTTAGCTAGTTTAGAAAAATCCTGCAGGAAGCGACGATAGTAGGACACCAAACCTAGGAATGATTTTACGTCTTTTGGACATTTTGGGATAGGGAATTCACTTACAGCTTTTATTTTCTCTGGGTTAGGTTTTAAGCCTGCTTCACTAATAGTGTGGCCAAGATAAGTAACTTCTTTGCGAAGAAACTCACACTTGTCCGGTTGCAATTTGAGATTGAATTTTCTCAATCTCTCAAACGTGTGGGATAATTTTTGGACATGGGATGTAAGATCGTGGGAATATATTACAATGTCATCTAAATAAACATAGCAATGTATACCTTGCAAGCCTGACAGGACTGTGTTCATGAGCCTCTGAAAGGTTGCAGGGGCATTTTTGAGACCAAATGGCATTCTGACAAATTCGTAGTGACCTTCGGGTACACTAAAAGCAGTTTTAGGGACGTCTTCAGCTGAAATTTCTATTTGATGGAATCCTGATGCTAAATCGAGAGTTGTAAAATATTTACTCTTACCTAGCTGGTCTAAGATTTCGTTAATTTGGGGAATTGGATAGCTCTCACCAATAGTGATGTCGTTGAGCTTGCGATAGTCAATCACTATGCGCCATTTCCTTTTTCCCGAAGCATCAACTTTTTTGGGCACTATCCAAATGGGGGATGACCATGGAGAGGTGGATGGTTTAATTATATTTTGTTCCAGCATTTTACTAATCTGGGTTCTGACCTCGTCTTTATGAACTTCTGGAAATCTATAAGATTTTACATTTATAGGTTGCGAGGAGCTTGTTTTGATTTCGTGCTTGATGGCACTGGTTGAAGTGAGTTCATCGTCGGGAAGGTGGAATATGTCTGCATATTTACTACAGATGTCATAAAGAACTTCAGACTCTTCAGAGTTTAAATGGGAAGTTCGTAGCTGTTTAAGGACCCTGTTTGTTCTCTCATAACAATTGACATTAGGTTGAGATAAGCAAATTTCATTTTTTGCTATCGGGATTAAGGTCAACGAGAGGTTAGGATTTATTGAAATAGGTTTTTCTGATACGTTCAGGATCGATACATTTATTCGATTATTACTTTTTACTTTCACTATCGAATTAGCTACTAACAATTTATCAGATATATGTTGGTCTAAGATTATGCCTTGCTGAATTTCTGGGTTTTTAACAGAACATTCTATGATGGTTTCGGTTCGTGGTTCTACTGTGTAAGACGGATGGTTGAATGACAGCTTTATATGATGGTGAGCAATTTCCAGCTCACCTGAATCATAATTTATTCGGCAGCTGTTTTTAATAAATAGGTCATTACCTATAATACCATCATAGGGAAAGCTTAAGTTATCAAAGACGTGAAATTTGTGTAACACTATGTTCCCAGGGGATAGGCTTAAGTCCAGAGTAAGGTTACCGTGACTCGTAATCGGGTCCTTTGAGTCAATACCTTTTATTCTGACCATGTCAACTTCTAATTCACAGGGTTCGGATAGGGATGATTTTTTTAGGATACACAAGGAAGCTCCAGTGTCTATCAAAAGGGTAAGTGGCTTCTTACTGACAGACGACTGAGCGACGATATAAGGTAAGTATGTTTTTAAATTAGTATTTACTTCATATACTTTATAATCATTGTTGTTTTCTTTTTCAGGGGTAGACATGGATTGCGGAGGATTGGAAATGTCTTCAGTTTGGGGCTGGTTACCCTGTCGCGTGACATTATGAGAGCTGCCAGTTTGGGGCTGGTTACCCTGTCGTATAGCTCGAAGGAGAATGTCTTCAGTTTGGGGCTGGTTACCCTGTCGCGTGACATTATGAGAGCTGCCAGTTTGGGGCTGGTTACCCTGTCGTATAGCTCTAAGGAGAATGTCTTCAGTTTGGGGCTGGTTACCCTGTCGCGTGACATTATGAGAGCTGCCAGTTTGGGGCTGGTTACCCTGTCGTATAGCTCTAGAGGATGAATGGTGATGGGATATAGGATTAATGGCGTCGTCTTTTAAAGTTCGTCTCGTGCGACACCCTGTCGAGACGTTTAATAATTTAAATTGTCTTGATCAGATTCTAAATCATTTGTGAGGGAGTTTTCTTCGTTATTAACAAAATTTAGATGAGGACTCTTGGGCTTAGAAGAATGTTGTTGCGCGGGAAAATTGAATTTATTGTTATATTTTTTATTATTGTATTCGCGCAATTTACATTCGGCTAAAGTATGACCCTCTTTCTTGCAGTATCTGCACACCGTCGAATCTCTAGAGGAAGAAGGTTGGTTATTATTATTAGGTAGATGTGGCTTAGGTGAAGGTCTATTATTATCCTTTTTTAAATTAACATTTTGTTTGAATGAATATTGCTGAATCTTTTCTTCAGAGATTGCATAGTTGACAGCCTCGTTCAAGTTTTTTGGATCTCTACACCTGACAATGTTAGCTATACGAGGATGTAAACCTATGTTAAATGTGTGAAGCGCTAAGTCCTCCATCGCAGCCACTCTACCGACAAGTTCACTTTTCTTTATATTGGAAATTGTTACTTCTGTAAGCAATCTGGATAAGCAAGTTTCGACTCGCAGGTGGAATTGGCTGACCGTCTCCTGGTTAGTTTGGTGACACTCTTGAAGTTCGGTAAGTAAATGGGCGTAATGCTTTCTCTCACCGAATTGATTTTTCAAGAATTCTTTGAGAGATGACCAGTTGTCAAAGTCTTTGATGGAACATGCGCTTTGCGCTTTACCATCTAGTTGGCTGATAATATATTTGAAGACAATGTCTTCCTGAGATGATGAAGATAAGGAAATTGCATTGTCGCAGTTTACTAGGAAAGCATTTAATTTTTCTCTAGAACCATCGAATGGTTTAATAAATTTTAAGATAACACTAAGGGGTATTTCCTCATCTTTTACCTCTCTAAGGTCTTTTTTCGATTCTGATTTAGTCATTTTATGTAACTAAAATAACTTGCTGTGGAATAAAATACAATAACTATACTATGGTCACGATATTAAAACTTTTGCCAACTGGTTCTAGACGGCTTATCAGTATTCCGAGTACTAAGCAGCCAAATACGTGGGCGAAGGATGTTTAGACTACGGTCTGGGCACAGTGTTATAACGATATTAATACAAAGTAACAGGAATATAGATTAACTTATGCTTTGTTAACACGGCAAATATATGAATAGAATTAAAATTAGGAGCACTGAACTGACTCACAGGACACAAAAACACTTCATTTTGTGGGGACACGGAGGACGTCTGATCCTGGGCGGTGCTGGATACGGGCAGGTCCGTAGAATGCGCCTGCAGCGCGCTGCCCAGTACCACTGTACAGCAGACAGGTGACGACTTGGATGAATCCTCAAAAGGGCTCTGGATTTAGCCTCTTTTGAGCTGGAGTTAGCCTCTCGTAGGCCGCTGGAGTTGGCCTATTTCAGCCAGGGTTGGCCTCTCTTAGGCCGCAGATAGGTCTCGTTGAGTTCGGGTCGTAGGTTTACGAAGCACACAAGATACACTTGGCACAGGGACACTTTCACTGGATAACACTTCACGAGACGTTCTACGGGATATTAATCCCACCGCTGCCACCAATGTTAGGACACACTTTAGAAATCCCTTTTAAAAAAAAACGATTTAAAGAAAGTTACTTGAATATATATTTAATTAAGGTCACAGAATACAAAAAAGGGAAACTTGGTCAATATTCTGACTGGTGACCTATCCGGTAGGAGTCTCAACCCGAACTGGCGCTACTACCTGACCGATGCATTGAGTCTAGACAGGAATGATGATGTGGTGCTGACTAGGCACATAAGGGTGTATTCTAGGGATGTAACAGTACATATAATACAGAAATCTCGATGTTTTATCAAGCCGTAAAAACCGTGCGAAGCGGGGCGGGGCGCTAGTTAGTATAAATGTGTAAAAATCCCGACTGCTTACTGAAAAATAACGCTCTAAAAAGTACGAAACACGAAATATTCTCACCTGAAAGCTGTGGTCGTATTTTTTTTAGTTCATCGCTTTGTGTCCTCTAGACTAGAGGGCGCCATATTCAATTAAATGACGACACAGGTAGCCTATAGACAGCGGACGATCAAGACGCTTTCAACGATCATTTGTCAAATTATGATAAAGAGTTTAGAAGTTAAACATATTGAACATATGTACATAGCTACAAACATACCCACATGCATACATACCGGTCAAAGTCATAACCCTCCTTTTTGCTTCGCCGTAGTCGGGTAAAACAGGCTCCCTTCGCAATCGATTAGTTTTTCTAATATCTGGCGGAGTTAATCAGTGAATTTCTGAAATCCTACTCAGTAGACGGTATAAGAGGCTTACGAAAAATTTTATGGTATTAAAAGGTAAAGGATTGTAATCGACGTATCGCTAAATGTCCTTCAGAAGCGGCTTCACACTCGTAATACAATCGTAACGAAATAAACACGAGTGCGTTCACCTCGTGTGTCATAAGCCTCGGGTACACTGCCCGCCGCTTGCAGTCAGCGCCGTCTCTGATACATATTCATTTCGGTTTTATTGTACGAATACCCTTAATTAAAAAAGAAAAAAATAAACATAGGGTCGCGTGTATAATGGTAATTAGTCGCTCATCAACGGATGTAGTTCATTCGCTTTAAATCGCTCATTGTTATTTATCGTTTTATGACGCAATTATCTGTTTGGATAGCAAAACAATTTAAAATACCTACCTACTAGATTATTTTATTTCGTAATGTTAATTGACGTTGTTATCTCCATACGTGGTAAGGTATCCTTATCGAGGGTGTGTGCGGCCTACCACATCCCACAGCCCACATCCGACGGTAATGCTACAAACGGCTCGTATATTCCGAGCCTAAGTCGAAACGGTACGCGCACGACATTCGCTTAAAATACATGCGTCGCACGGCTGGCATAATAATCGTATTTGAAAAACACACAGAAAAACTGGAATCTAGATGAGAGGCGGTAACGCGTGTGATAACACAACTGATGTTTTTCTACGTATTATCGGTCAATGTTAACGACCATGGTTCTCTATCCTAACAGAAAATGATGCGGATTTACCCTAGCTGCTAGCTTATCACGAGCACCGATTTGTCGACGGAAGAATATACATGAATGTTAACTAAATGATGTACAATTGGAGACGATACCTATGTTTTTCCATTAACTATCACAGTTATGCGTTCTAAACGAACCATGATTTTGTAGATAATCGTATATACTTTGTGGCCGTCGAGTAGAAAGTTTGTTGTCAGTGTGATTTTGACAGTTTGAGAAGAAATATTCTCCTGAAATAGTCTACATTTATAAGGACCTAGACAGAGATCGTTAGAAACGAAAGACAAAATGACAGATTGTAGAAGGATATCTATGGCGCGATGTCAAAAATGGAGAAACCAAATGTCACTTTGTATTGAAAAAGCACTGTAAATTCTTCGTAGGAATAGATAACGTCAAGCTAAGCCTGCAGGTAAAATTAAATTCGTGCATGAATTTTTGCGTCCGTTTTTATTTTTGTGATCCGACTCGACTTTCCGCGTAGTGCTTTCAATTATGAATTCCAGCGCCACAAATATCGAGTATTTAAGTGTTTATATCGTTGGAATTAATTAGTGAAATTCAATTTATTGTCTAAATGTTAAATGAAAATGTAGTGTTATGGGTGTTATGTGGCGGTTTTGGTTAAATGAAAACCGAACGATCATAAAGTTAAAGCGTTTTAATTCTTCATTATTATACGACCAAAACTGAATACTTATACGTAAACGTTCATCTACGGATTTGATTTAATAGCCGTGCATAGTACAATAAATTCGTGTGTTAATATGAGAAAAAACATCTTTTACGAAGTTGCGTAATAAAAATAAAAATCTCAGCGTGTTTCCTGCCCATACCACTCGGTGTCGATGACCGTGCGTGTTTAGTACTTTCATAAAAACGTTTATGCTTAAATTATGTAGTGCTTAAGATTAATCGTCCTTATCCAATTTTAAAGAATCGAAAATTAAACTTAGATTTAAGTTAATCACACGTTTTAGTATCTCTCCGTAATTATGTACCTACGCAACGTGGTATTTTTCAACTCGTTTGTTTTTAATTAAATACCAACTCAAACACAGTTCAGATAAAGATCTGTTGTACAAAACACTATACAGGTTTGCAGGGACATCGACGCATAGCCAGTTACGATGGATTTTTTAGTACTTGATTGTGGCGATGAAATTTTTCGTCGGTTATATTTTAATAAAAATATCTGCTGTTTCTCTTGCTTTCTACTTACGCGGTTAAAATGTATGAAACAACGGATTTTCTTTAATAACCGAAAAAACATTCAACGCCTGCGATGATTTTTTTTCCAGGACCATGATTGTGTACACACGCCAGCACATCAAGCTATCCCAATCTGTCTAATTTCTTTGATAGATTTTCAGCTTTATAACATTAGCATATGTTTCATGTTCAATTGGGAAAATTTGACAGTTTGGGGTAGTCTGTACGTCGTTGTGCGTCCATGTCCCTGCCTACACCTTGTAGTTAAACAGAATAATCAGCCTAGTTAAATTTCCAAAAAACAGCATTTACATTTACATATTTACTTAGCAATTAGCCCCAAACCCTGAAAAGTTTAACAAGTCCACATTACTCATCAAATTTCCTTAAAATTACCACTCCGATACCTCCCTTTTCTTTGTTAAAACGTCTATAAAATGACTTATTATCTTTTATTTACATTGACACACCTATCCATCGCGGGCGCGGCAAGGAGCCGGTTTTCATAAAATCATTTAATTCATAGTATTTCAACTCCAATGTAACGGTGACAGAACGTATGCGGGACAGGTCCTGTGAATGAATCGATACGATCATCAGTCAAGTTCACACATCGATTTATTTCAATGTCGATTGCACTTGATCGATAAGTCGTAATTGCAGCGGGGGAATCGTTTTAAAAACCTCTTAGCTTCTAGGTTTACGATATAAACTGATAGATTGGTTCTAGTCTGTAGATGATTAAATTAATTTGTTTGAATGAAAGATGCTTGGTGTCTGACTGTCCTTCTTATTTATTTTTTGTTGGCTTGGCGTTTAATTTAAAAGGTATCGCTAAATAGATCAAAGAAAAAAATAACGCTATAAAGCAATTTATGTAATGACTAGCTGCTGCCCGCGGCTTCGCCCGCGTGATCGTGTTACTGGGACAAAAAGCAGCCTATGTTTCTCCTTATAACATCAGCTATCTGTTAGTGAAAGTTCTGTCAAAATTGGTCCAGCCGTTTCGGACAGACAAAAAATCTAAAACTTTAGTAAAAAGCTGTTATTTTGACATTACAGTCACTTCATTTTTATTAATTTGTATCTAGGATGTATTTATGTATCTACCTTGTATGTATGTATATTACACTCGCTTACATTTTATTTATTTGTATGTAAAGATGATTTTGAATGAGATTTTTTTTGTTGACATTACTTGGTCCTTTAATGCACTTTAGGAAAATAATAGATTCGTTTTTAAAACTAATACAGTTATCAAGTGTACGTGACATTTTGAACATTACAGTTCTGTCATCACTTGATTAACCATATTATCTTTAACTAACATTTTGTAGACCAGTTAACCCAAGAGATAAGATAGGACTATTTGACTTCCTATCAAAACTTTCTATGTGTAGTCAAGTTAATATATTGATATGGTATTCCGATTATTTTGCTGTCTTATCGTCATAAATAACTTGTTAGTCAGCCTCAATCTCGGTCCTATGGTCCGCTTAGTGTATGATGTAAGCTTTAGTCCTACTATCCTACTAATATGTTTAGATGTTTGTTACTTAATCACGCAAAAACGGCTGAACGGATTTGGATGAAATTTGGCACGCAGATAGTTTTTTTTTTTTTGTCTTGTTTTTTGTTTCACTTTTTGGGTTTTGTTTTGTTGTAGGTTAAGTATGTTTGTGTTTTATTTTTAAACAGTGTCTGCGATTGGATACGGACACTGTCTTTTTGTTGAGGTTTTTCGCATAAAGGGGTTACCTTTCCTTGTTAGCCGCATAAGTTTTTGTACAGTTGTACAGTACGCGTGTCCGCCCCCCACGTAGCCAGGTGTTCAGCTTGGACGTAAGGTAGGATTTTAGGGGGCACGCAGATAGTTTATAACCTAGAATAACACATAGGATAGATTTTATCCCGATAGTACGTTCCCTTGGGACAATTATTGTCGACATACATGCGGACGAAGCCGCTGACAAAACCTAGTTACAAAATATTTGTAAACTAGAGAGAAGTATGTCGGAAATTATCCCAAAGGAATTTACTACCGGGATTTAAGTAAGAAAAGTAACTTATGTCCTAACCCAGCATCCTAATTGCTTGACACAATCTGAATCATTTTGAAGAATATTGCTAATAGATTGCTTCATATACAAGGTGTAATTTTAATCACCTTCAACCTCATTAGGGGTAATTGTACTCATCATTATGAACAACTTTACTATGGGACCAAACCTGGAATCGCGAAAAAAATATCAGGTGTTCCCTACATTTATATTCGCATAACTCGTCAAAATGTAAGCAACAGCTGATTTCATTTTCGCGATTTCAGGTTTAGGCCCATAGCAAAAGTTGTTCATAATGATGAGTACAATGACCACTTATGAGTTTAACGGTGATTAAAATTACACTCTGTATAGTTGTTAAAAGGAGATGGACAAAACGTGCCCTAGCCCCACGGAGTACAAACAAATTTCTTGCAGTTAATTTTAATTAAATAAATAGTTGGTTGCTCAAGAACATTGTTGAACTGTCAAAATCAAATCAAATCAAATCAAAATATTTTATTTCACATAAACCTGCAAGGGCACTTATGAAACGTCAGAAGCTAGGTGCAAAATGAAAGCCATTCCTACTGTTAGTGTGTTCCGCAAGTACCACGCCGCTGGCCATTTCATCGAGTCCGATCAGCCGTTTAGACGTGTAAAGGTAACAGACAGACAGAGCTACTTTCGCTTTTATAATAGTAGTATGGATTTAACATATCTTACTACAGTCAATTTTTTAGTTTAATAATTAGAAAGTTACCATAAGGTTTATTTCTAATCCTTCCTTGTTTATCATAAACCTCTGTTAAAAATAAATCATCACTTGCCTTTTCCCAACTACGTTGGGGTCGGCTTCTAGTCTAACCAGATGCATCTGAATACCCGTACTTGACATGGAGTAACCACTCCATGTAAAAGGAAGACTAATAACTGGGTCATACTGGGTAATACGATATCCCTTGGTAAGACTGGTTGTCAGGCTTCTGACGACCCATAACGACTGTCAAAGATCCACGAATAACGGCCAGGACCAACGGCTTATTGTGCTTTCCGAGGCACGGAGGGGTTTTGGCATCTGAAGATGGTCACCCATCCTCGGACCAACCCGCAGCTTAACCTGATGGATCGATCCCTCTGTTAAAAATAAGTATAGAATCAAACCTAACACAAAAACTAATCATCTTATTCGGTAGTTTTGTTAACCCTCGTATACAGAACCCTCGTCCAAGTATCGATCGTATTATTATTGTTATTACGTCGATAGTACGTCCCGCTGGCCGAACAATGACCATTCATTTTGTCAGACAAACTTACCAGTTAATAATCTTTTTGTAATTGGATATAAAAATAAAGGCTTCTTCATACAGGTGCGACGCGACACTTTTAGAACAATTTTCATGAAGTTTGCATTAAACTTAAGAGCATTATCCCCCACGCGGGCTGGCAACGGCGCATTTATGGTGGTTTTTCATGATTATTTCATTAAATACAAACAAAAGCAAACATTTTTTTCAGCCATGCACTAGATCGTTGGTATTTTCAAGTTTGTATGCAATTTTTTTTCAGTTATTTTGGTATTTACTTAGTACGATTAAATGTTTTTATTAAAGAGAAAATGTTAAAAAAAATTATAAATACTAACGATCTAGTGCTTGGCTCAAAAATAAATAGTACTTTTGTTTGTATTGATTGAAATAATCACGATAAATTACTATAAATGCTTGTTGCCAGCCCGCGTGGAATGAAGGTTTTTAACTTCTACGAGATTCGCGTCGCGCTGTCGCGTCGCGCCTCTTCCGAGCTCGAAATCGAACCCAGGCCCACATGCACCGCAGTAGCGCTTAATCAACGATTAACTTACAAGTTAATAATCTTTCTGTAATGGGATATGTAAACAGGCGTACATCGTATGATGATTATTATGTAGTGGACGGACGCTTCAAGTAAACACTTAAATAGAGTCATTGTCAAGTAGTCATTACTGGTCATTACTGTCATCATCAATCGTTATAGCCATCAATGCTGAATAATTGACTTTTTGTACCGATTCAATTTCAAGTGTTGATTTCACTGCCTGAATTTTAAACAGTAATAATGCACGTTTAATTTAACATTTTATAAAGCCAACATTTATTTAAGTTTCACGAATTTATATGTCGCACACCTAGATCTAAACAGAGTTAACTCAAAAAAGCACTTTTTTAGAAAAGGTCAAAAACTGTTTACCGTGTTCCTGTGCACTGAAGAAGTTTTCTGTATACATATTTGCTTTGTAAGTTCTACTAGAAAAATACTTTTAAATCTGTTTTATTGGTCGATAGGTAGTGAGTTAAGGAAATCATGGTAAGCATAAGTCAAAACTCCCAATTTTTGACTTAGCTCCCTTTAGATCTCAGGTGTGCGATGTATTTACCCTGCCCGTGACTTTGACCGCGTGGAGGCCGGAATAATCCCACGGAAACGTGCTACCGGGAGAGCAAGTTACATAATATATGTCCTTCCCCAGGATGCCATCTATCTCATTGCCAAAGTGTTTCTAAAAGTAAATCTGTTAAGTGGTTTAGGCGTGAACAGCAGGCATGATTAGCATGACGTTTTCTATTTCTGCATTTCTATGCACACTGGCTATGCCTATGACTGTTCTTTTACAATACAAAGTGACATTTCTTTTCTCCATTTTTGATATCGCACCGTAGATATCCTTCTAAAATCTGTCATTTTGTATTTCGTTCCCAATGATATTTGTCTAGGTCCATATAAATGTAGACTATTTCAGAAGAATATTTCTTCCCAAACTATAAAAATCACACTGACAACAAACTTTCTACTCGACGGCCACAAATAACCTACGATTATCTACAATATCACGGTTCGTTTAGAACGCATAACTGTGATAATTAATAGAAAAATATAGCTATCTCCTATTGGACATAATTTAGTTAATAGTCACGTCTATTCTTCCCTTCGACAAATCGGTGCTCGTGCTAAGCCTGCAGGTAACACACAAAAAGCACACGCACCAAACAAAGTTACTTTCGAATTTATAATGTTAATAAGGATTGTGATGACAAAATTCAATAAATCAATCTGCCTTTTGTCACCTATATTGGGCTACTTCCAGTCTAACCGGATGCAGCCTTATACCAGTATTTTACATGGAGCGACTGCCTATCTGACCTACACAAGTAGAACCCAATTACTGAGTATACGATACCTCTTGGTAAGACTACTTGTCAGACTTTTGAGCTACCGACTACCCGTAATGACTGCCAAAGATCTACGAATGACAGCCGGACCCGTTGGTCCCGGCTGCCATTCGTGGATCTTTCAAAAATTCATACTACAGGGTAAATTTTTAAATTTTTAACCAGTGCCCAAACTGTAACCATGAATTCAGCATATCATTGTAGATGGTAGCTGGACCCCCCAGCGCAGAAATTTTTCGTCGGTTATACAAAAAAAATCTGCTGTTTCATAGAAAAGTGCAAAACCTACGCGGTCGAAATGTATGGAACGGTTGATATTTTTGTATAACCGACGAAATTTTTTTTGCATGGTTACACTTTGCGCACTGGATAAAAAATTATCCTGTGTACTCAATACTGGCTATACCCACTATATTGGTTTAACGTGATTTCCCATAATAATTGTATGAATTTTGGTAGGGTGATGAAGAAGGAAGGAAAACCGAGATACCTAATTATTTTGCAAAAACTAATTATTAAAAAGTCCATACTGCTAAAATCATTGTTTCCCTTTATCGTGGAAGGATAAATTGATTAATGACTACCTATTTGCCCCCTATTAAATAGGACTTTAAATCATAACTGATAAAAAATATGGGTGGCCCAGCCTGTTGCCACCAACCGAAACAAATTCCAGATAGAAAAACCCAATAGCACTTTGCCCGGCCTGGGAATCGAACCCAGGACCACATGCTCAGTAGTAGCGCTTACGATTATTAGACCAACGAGGCATTCGACGTTTGTGCAGACGCCAGCAAACTGTCAAATTTTCCCAATTGAACATGAACCTTATGCTTAAAAAAGTAAAGTTGAAAATCTTTCAAAGAAATTTGACAGATTGAGGTAGCTTGATATGCTGGCGCTTGTACCTATGACTACAATTTTGCTAGTTTTTCCTTAGTGTTCATAAGTAGTGAGAAAATGTAAATAAAATGTCAGAGTAGTCGTTACTATACAAAAGTGTAGTTAATCATCGTACAAGCCTATTAGAGCCAAACTACACACAATGAGCGTTTATTACTGCCATCGGAAATGTAAATTAATGTTAATATGTCGCGATAATAAACCGCTATAAAAGGTAGTTACCGCCAGTAGTTAGTAGTTGGCTTAGGTGAAAGCATTCGTGTCGTTAAATAATACATTACTGAATTAATTATTTGTTTACTTTGAGTAACTTTAAACTGTTTTTTCCTAGCTTTTATTATGTAACTTTGACAGGTGTTAAATAATAAAATATACAAGGAAGCTAATACTAATATATTCTGCCAAGGGTGCCCGTGGCCCCTGGCACACAGGCAACTGAAGGAACACGGGTGGTTTTAGTCAGTAAAAGTCTGACACGCCCTCCTGGTCCACCCAGAGCGGGAGAAGTTGTTTGATGATTTCCCACCCTCATTTCATGAAAATCGGTCTACCCGTTTCGGAGAAAAGCCGGAACAAACAGACAGACAGACAAGTGAAAAATGTGTTTTTTTGAAGTACCGTATATACTTTCATATGCATGTAGATAGACACTTCAATTTTATTTATTTGTAGAAAACAGGGAGTTGCGCATGAAAACTTGCCTTTTGCTCTTTAGAATTTGCCGTGGACGTCAAAATTACGTGAGCGATACACTGTGAGCCAAATTAACTGACCCAGCATAATGACATAAACATTTTCGAGTTCAATAATTCATCATATTTCGGTGAATACCGTCTGGCAGACAACAAACCATCACGTATGTCTTTTACATAACATTACGGCCACAATGTAACAAAGAGAAGCCGAACTGTGAAGATATAGCTTGAAACACGAATCGCTAAGTCACGTAGTCCCGACGGCCTACACTACACTGTACCCATATTAATTAGGAAAAAATGATCATAACCTACCCGTATAATGTCCCCCATTACACTGATGGCACGTGATAGTTTTAATGATTTCAATTAATTACAATCGCGTGCCACAAAAACCGCACACTATATGACTTACATTTATGTAAGCTGTCAAATTAATGCAACAATTATACTGGCTATTTTACTTCTTACACTTTTAAATATTGCTGGATAATAAGGGTAATAAATATTTAAAGTATTTATGTTCAAGATATAACAATTAATTATAATATTTATTTGTGCTGTAGCCGTGTCGTTGAAATTAAGTGTACAGGTGATATGTCAAGTTAAATGAATATTAACTTTAGTTGACCTAGGCTAGTATATTTTTCTTTGTTGCATTGTCACAAGGTTGCACCTTATTTACTAATATACATATTTAAAAATAATGTAGGTCCCCAACCTACCTACCTGACACCAACGTAAAATAATTTATAATTGTTTACAAACAATGTTCAATTATTTAACGTTGGTGCCAGGTACCTATTTTTTCTATTAATGCTTTATTTCATAACCATATTTAAATAAACCGTTAGTGATTGAAGCCCCCTTTTAAGCTAAAAATGCCTGGATTAGGAGACTCCGCTCTCCACAACAAGGTAATTATACTAATTATACAAATAAAATAACAATATTCGGGTCCTAGTGTATATGTGTGTAAGAGGGTGTGTTATGTGCGTGTGTGTATTGAGTGAGTTAATTTATGGTTTGCAATAGTGCCTCAGTATCTTCGTAAAGAAATGGTTTTATCCTATTTGTATCTTAATTTATTATTTTAATTAAATGGCAATTCCTGACAACTTATTTGTCGGAAGTTACACACGATGTGACGTAAGCACGGGGAATTTTATAGACTAACTAATAAATAATATATTTTAATATACTAAAGTAATGATAAAACTTGGTATATTTTGTGACTCACTCATTCATTGATGACGCAAATTCTCTTTAGATTAATTAATGTTAATTGTACACGGGAAGGAAAAATATTGAATTATGAATAATGCGACATTTGTCTGAATTATTAGGAATAATAATTTAAAAAATAAATTATTATAATATTCGCCATCATTGTTCGTAACGACTTATTGTTATTAGTTTAATTCTTATGTGTATAATGATAGAAGATTAATGATCTTGATCACCCTACGCTACATGTACAATACTGGTATACAACTGGATCTGGTCAAACTGGAAGCCAACCCCAATATAGTTGGGAAAAGGCTAGGCAGATGATGACTATATTGCTCGTAGAACCAACCTTTTTATGCGCTTTTATTAGCTTAACCTGTATGTTTGTTTGTAAGCATATTTGTAACTGGGCACGCCGGACGGATTGCGGCGGTAAGTCCCCTCTTTGAGGAGTGGCTTGAGAGGCGGCATGGCGTCCTCACCTTCCGCCTGACACAGGTCCTCACCGGACATGGCTGTTTCGGGAGGTTCCTGTTTCGGATAGGGCGGGAGGAAACGCCCGGGTGTTTCCATTGCGAAGATCGCCCTGAGGACACGGTGGAGCATACGGTGGAGATCTGCCCGGCTTGGGCGGGGCACCGCCGTGTCCTCGTGGAGGCGATCGGCGGCGGCGATCTCTCGCGTCCGACCCTGGTCCAGGCCATGGTACGGAGCGAGAGTGCATGGCTAGCAGTCGCCTCCTTCAGCGAAGCAGTTATGGAGACGTGCGCACGTGAGGGAGATGCAGTATATGCGCCCTCACAGCCGTGGCCTTCGCAGGACACGCCCTGGGCGTCGGGAATCCCAGGCTGATTCCCGGCCACCGTAGGCACGGGCTTACGGACGGCGAGTAATGGGTAGCTCGCTGTCCGGTAAGGACCAAGCACGGGTCGACGGCGCGTTGTGTTCCACGCGCGCCTCAAAGAGATGTCAGCAGCAACAGATGGGGCCCGCAAGGGCCGATGCCTGCTAGGGGTGCGGGTTGTTCGAAAGAGATACCGCGGCCCCTGGCACACAGGCAACTGAGGGAACACGGGTGGGTTTTAGTCAGTAAAAGTCTGACACGCCCTCCCGCTCCACCCAGAGCGGGAGAAGTTATTTGATGATTTCCCAACCAAAAAAAAAAGGCATGTTTGTAACCGACTCCTTTGGGCTTGATTTTGACCCACTTCAAACGGTCAGATTTCATTTAAACTTTTAAGACTTATCGAGGGCCGATGACAATTCAATAATTTTATAAATTTGATCCATTATGTTAAAAAAAATCTAAAAAACAACAAAACTGAAAAATCACGCTTTTGTAGTTATCTAGAACTAAAAAAGATAAATAAACAATAGATTTAAAAATCTAAAAAACACGCTTTAAAAACCAAACTAAAAAAGTAGAAAATAATTTCAAAAAAGCGTGGGGGTGCTTGATATTAAATTAATTGATTATAAAAATACCTCAAAAAGCACCTCACGCTGTTTTGAAATTACTTTCTGCTTTTTTAGTTTGGTTTTTATTTTCATAGAATATGGATCGCATAAAATCTTTTGCACAGCATATTTAACATTACCTTATTATTTTAGCTCATTGGCAAGGTAAACCATAACTTTTTCTCCATCGTATTTCACTCCAAGACCGTTTTACGACACACCTCTTATTATTTAACATTTGAAAATTTTATCGTTTTCTCACGCGGCTGTAAATCAGATCTTACAACAAAGTAGTTCAGTGTAACTTGAAGGCAAAACAAATGGTACTGGTTTAGCCACAAGTGGACATTGTTCTTGGACAATAGGCATGCGGGCAAGGTTCAGGGTTCATTACCCGGCCACAAACGACCCCCATCCCACTGATACCATCAGATATTATTGAAATAATAATTGTGTGATGTTGACTTTCCATGTGTCATGAAACTTTATCAATGGTTTGATCTTCCACTTCTTAATTGGGTACTTGAGATATGGTATGAGTTACTTGGCTAAACTAAACTTAAGTATAAAGAATGTGTTTTTCTTGCTACCTGAATTTGCGTATAAGTGTTAGATTCGATTTGTTTTGGAGTAAATGCTGTGATCTGAGATAAATAAATAGGCAGACTATGCTATATTGGCTTTATTGTACAAATCGCGGTAATTCAAGGGTTTTATAAGTCATTTTTGTCAGCTTTATCAATATTAGCATCTCTATACGAGTAAAGGCTTCTTCAGACAGGCGCGACGCGACACTTGTAGAACAATTTCCATGAAGTTTTCATAGAAATTGTTCATTTCTTAAACCATAAAACCTTTAATTACTATAACCACATTTCCAGTCCCAATCCCAATTTTAAACGTATACCTGAGAACCGAACCCCACATGCATCCCACGACATGTTCCATTGCACAGCTCTGAACAATGCGTGCGCGCATCGGATTGCGCAAGTCATTCCTATCGGCCCGCGGACCGTAGCATTCACTTTCGCCCACTGCTATTATTTATGTTACGACTGTGCAACTAACCGACACACCTATACAATACTATACATAAGTGTACGGAGTTGCAGTTGGCTTTTCTCCTTGCGATACTTAACACAGTAAACAAAGAACTATACCCGACGACTGAATTGTAAAAATAATTTTTTGAATTAAATTAAAAAAGTGGTTTATTGATGTGTGAGGTTTTCCCCGCATGTGACCATTTTATAAACAATATTTTTAGATTAACATTTAGAACAATTTTTATATTTTTTCTTCTTATTTTGGCATTTTTATCTTATCGTATGGTGCACCGGTTGACGTCATCACGTCAACGCCGGCTGTCGCTGAAAATCTGGTGCTGTGTCTCGCATAGGTTCGTAGCATAATGCTGAGCGATGGCCGTTTTGCGTGGATGTGACGCATATATTCTCCCATCCTTTTTTCTGTTCTGTCTCTGCGTCGTGTTTACCGCAAATTAAAGTATTTTCTTTCTTTTCTTAAAAAAAAAATGCTGTCTGTGTTTATTATTGATACGCTTCCATATTTGCTAGACTGGAGCTAAGCATAACTAATATTATTAATGGGTTAAAATTGTTTCTTCGTTTGTAAGAGGTAATCTCCGAAAGTAGGTACCTACTTACAGATACGACTAAGAGAAATATTTTACCGATGGAAAGTTTCAATATTGCCGAGGGACATAACTTCATAAGATATAATTAAAACCTCCCATAGACAGCCGCGCCTCATGATGAGGAACTATTTCTATGAAAACTTCATGGTTATTGTACTTTTCAGTCGCGTCGCGCCTGTCTTTATGGTATAGTAGAAGACTATCTATCACATGGACGAAGTCGCAGGCAGAAGCTGATAAAAGCGATACGCTTTTAATTGCATTACTATTTAATTGAGGTCGTCTAGTCTAGATTTCTCTACCCCGATTCCTACACTACCTATACCATAAATCAATCTCGATATCAGCTAGGGCATGGAAAGGTTTATCAAATGCCCTGAACCTAAGTATACACTACTTACAATACTCCATTCCAGCTTCGTAGTACGCTTTCGTAAACAAGTACTGCAGCTTTAACGTGTAAGTAAACGTTGCAGTTTACTAGTTCAAGTTGTTTAGACGTGAGGATTTGGGCTCTGTGGCCCTAGTGTGAGTTTCATTTAACCATCTCGATCAAACGCAGTGAGCGCGTTTGGCGTTCCGATTGGCCCTGGATTGGTGATGGACCAATCGGAGCGCTGAACGCGCTCACTGCGTTTGATCGAGATGGATAAATGAAATTCACACTAGTTATTATTTAACGGTCCTTATACGCTTTAGGTGCCGAAGGACCAGGGTGCTTACTCTGGAATATAATTCCGATAGATCGACATTGGTCAAACGTCAGTTGGTTGAGTTAAGCTTCAGGGATTGGCTAGACAAGTGAGTCCAGCCAATCCCTGACGTTTGACTGACAATTCCAATGTCGATCTATCGGAATTATATTCGAGAGTAAGCACCCTGAAGTGTGAAATGTGATTATGAGGACTTGGAAACTGCAGTATATGAATAAGGGAATATTGCCATACACACATCATCGTCATTCTCATGACATAATTCCAATTTTGTTTGAGATCAGCGCAACATATCTTTTTTCTACACTTGTCTGTCTCTCTCTTCAAACTGTGATAAATTGTGTAACTCAAGCGATGTTGCAGTGGGCCGTGCTCGCCCCGCAGCTACAAGAAAGCCATGTAGCGTCTCCAGATTATGTCACATGATTGACCCGTGCCGTCTCTGGTACGCCCGTGCTCGCCCCGCAGTCGTTATCTCGGTAGTCGGCCCCTTTTCAGCTATATCATCTTTTATTGCCATAAACACATACCATAAGAAAGTAAAAGCACTCGTTGGTATACAATTAATTCGTAATATCCAACTTAGTTATACCGCTCCAGATTACCTCCGGTCGACGGGATACTCTGAAAATCTTCCGGATGATGTGGGATTAATTGATTAATCTCAGGCTCGTTATCGAAAATAAAAGATAAATCGCTTTACAATAATAGTTTATGTATTGAATATTCCAACGCCCTTCTGGAAGTCTCTTCCGGGGAGATAAGTAATCAAAGATACGCGGGGTAAGCAGAGGTAGGCTAGTGTAATTTCAGATTTTATGATATAATAGACTAAGCTGTCAGAATTAAGGCTGTGGGAACAAAGAGAGTAAATTATTTAATTACAACCAGTTTTCCTGAGAAGCTACATTATTAAGCAGAGGAATACAGTGGCAGCAGGGACATCGACGCGCAAACTGAAACCATGGCTTTAGCATATAGCAGCTACACTCCCTAACGTAGAACGTGGTGCTGATCCACACGTCATGTTCGTGAACGGGCGCCGCCAGAAGGGACTGGTCATCTCCTAGCTCCCACGGCTTATTTTAATTTCTGAATTGTTATTTTATTTTTGTTTTAATTACGGACGCTTTAATGTGCACGTCTTTTTACATCGTTCTCACATTGATAATTTCAACATAATGATGTAACCAACTTTTTGTAACATTACCATGATTTTAAAAGAGTGTCCATGGAGTTTCTTGCCCGTTCTTCTCCATAGGTACCTACGCTTTGGAATGGGCAATTAGCTTCATCTTTCTAACTCACCGACCTTGACAATTCAAAAGTGCCTGTAATTGGTTTATTTGAAATAAATGCTTTGAGTTTGAGAAATTTTATCAAAAAAGTGTGTGTTTCATTGATAAGTGCAATACCTATGTATCAAAATGCATGGAAAAGCATTTCTTTTATAACAAACGTAAAATTTAAAAGCAGTGGGCTTCAGAATCATGTACTGAATCCATCGTAACGCGTTATGATTGCGCGTCGATGTACCTCCTCCTCCGCCTCCGAAATTTTATTACCTAGGATTTACACTGTTTCGAAGTTTTATAATATGACTGAATCTTTTACACAGGCCAAATTTTTTACCAGTGCGCAAACTGTGACGATGAATTCAGCATATGTTTCTAGAATCACGACAAACTAAATCGGTTATCAAAATAAAAAGCGGTCAAAATATATTGGACGGCTGATTTTTATTTTGACAACCGACGAAAATTTTCTACGCTAGGCTAGGGGGGATCTAGGATCATGTGCTGAATTCATGACCACAGTTTGCGCACAGGTTTTAAAAACATTCCTGTATGTAAAAGACTGTCTATGAGATAAAAAGACTACAGTTAATCCAATTCCAATCAATTTACACGAAAAGTAAAATTTCGGAGTTTTTTAATACGACTCAAGCCTTTTATATTGCTGCAATAGACTGTCAGAATGAAGACTGAGATAAAATAGAACACATTTTGTCTAATTCCAACCAGTTTACTCGGAAAGCTATAACATAACGAACATACAATACTTCCCAGCCCTACATCACCCATGAGACCAGCACCGTACTAATAGAAGCACTCGAATTTCATATACATAGTTCGAAACTGTCTCTTCCCCTCCCAGCGGGAGCCGGCACCCATTAATTAAGCACACACCGGAACTTCACTTCCTCCAACGAAGCGCGCACCGATTAAAACCACCCAAAATGTGGGTTTTTATGCGCGGAGGATATTTATAACCTTTTTTATTGGGGATTTGTGGCGTGGGCTCAGTAGGAAGAATAGATGGATTAATCTAGGATGGTAACAAAGTGTAAAAGTACCGTAATTCCTTGTATTTGTGCTTCGTTCAACGTTTTTAGATATTTATTTTTAACCGATTTCAAAAAGAAGGAGGTTGTCAATTCGACATGTTTATATATTTTTATGTATGTTCGGGCATAACTCCGTCATATATGTAGACGGATTTGCAAAATTCTTTTTTTGTTCGAAAGGGGTTTATTTCGAAATGGTCCAATTGGTTCATATAGATCAAATGATGTGTTTCGAAGACACACAACGGAACTCTTCAAAAACTGACAGCAAATAAACCGCGATTGCTGCTATCGCATAAATATGCATTGTTTTGACCCCCAAGGATGATGAAATTTCTAATTGTGTGGGGTAGGTACTAGAACTAAAAAACAACCGACTTCCAAAAAAACACTACAAAGTGAAGTGACTTTGGATATGTTGTTTATTTAAGTTTTTGTCACCGACTTCCGAAATTAAAGTTATTTTTCACTTTGTAGTGTTTTTTTGGAAGTCGGTTGTTTTTTTTTCACTTTTTTATGTGAGAAAAGTCATGGATCATGGTGTTAAGTTGTTAACACAGTTTCTCGTTATTCACAAAATAAAACATTAGTTGCGCGCTTTACATGTTTGTAATTCAGTAACGTTCTCCTCTTTTTCTACCTAACCCTACTATGGCGGGGTCGGTTTCCAGTCTTACCGGGGTCGGCTTGCAGTGTTACCGGGGTCGGCTTCCAGTCTTACCAGGTGCAGCTGAATACCAGTATTTTACATGGAGCGACTGCCTATTAAGCTTCACAACCCAGTTACGGCAGAATAATCAGCTTATAATATTTCCATTGCTGAGACACAGGCTTCTTCACTGTGAAAGGTAGTGTGACGTAATCCTAGTGCGGGTTGGTAGATGTATCGCGTCTTCGAATTTTTGGCTCTAGGACATGCTGGTTTTCTAACGATGTTTTCCTTCACCGTTTTGTACAACTCTTTAAGTCGCGGCCGATTGTGCTACCACTGCTCCATAAGGCACGACAGCTTGCTAACTACAAATTATAGCAACATTATTCCGTCTCCGTCAACTTCAAACGAATGGCGGAAATAGAGCGATGATTTGAATTAATTTAGCGTTAAATTTATTTCATGCTTCTGTCGTGCATACAAGCGAGGTTGAAAAATGAAAACAGACGTATGCTTGTCACTTTTATCAATTCTCCTAAATAACTCGACGTTTCTTTGATTGTCATTAAGTACTAACAGGTTATAAACTAATAATACAACTAGCACTTCGCGGGCGACGTCGTCCTCGTCAAATTTCGCCCCGATCTGCCGCGTCGCGTCGCGTTGCATCGCATCGCATCGCGTCGCGTCGCATCGCATCGCATCGCTCGTCCGAGCTATTGCTTCGTTTTGACTTAGCGTTCTCTCTGACTTTTTCTGTTTGCTCGGATCCCAAGGGTCGTAGCGGGATGTTAAAAAGCCTAAAGAGAATCTTAATCTTCTAAAAACCAGCCTCTAGAATGGGGCCTATCAAATGCAAAAAGATTTTTTCAAATCCGACTGGTATTTCCAGAGATTACTTTCTACATGACAAACAAACAAATTTTACCTCTTTATAGTGTTAGTATAGTAATTAAGGAGCTTACGTATAAAACCAGAATGGCGTGGGAATCAATTCTGAGCAAACAACGTGTGTTATTTATGAAACCTGGTTATTGATATGCGACGTCACTAACGATATTAATGAAAGAAGCCTTTGTTACCCAAATATTGAGATGAAGTGTGTTGCGTAATACAAATGAAAATTAAACGATTTGCACAAACGTCGTAATTTGTTTTGTTTGAAGGATTAAGGTAGACTGCGAGTTAATTGCCAGAAGCACTAGCTTTCATTTTGACAGTTTTTATTGCGATAGTTACGTTTTTGAGCAGATTTTTTTTTTCGTATTTACGTACTTCTGTGAATGAAGCAATGGATTCATCATCATATCAGCCGAAAGACGTCCACTGCTGGACATAAGCCTCCCCCAAATGGGGGATTTGCCATAATCGCCACGCTTGGCAGGCGGGTTGGCGATCGCTGTATGGTAGTCAAATGCATAGATAACGCTGCTGCACATTCTCTAGTAAGTCCTTTAGTCGCCTTCTACGACACCCGCGGGAAGAAATGGGATGGTGCTATTCTTTTACGTCCGGCACCACACGGAACAGCAATGGATTAGCAATATTTATTTAATTATTTATTTAACATTTTAAGCACACAAATGTATAGAGGCGGTATCCTGTTTCATTTCCTAAGGACCCCGTAACATACTACATCTGTTCTGTGCCCGAAGGAAGAGGTTATCATCGCAATACTGCAATATCATTGTAATGAAACGAACGTTTGTACACCCACCCACGTGGGATCGGGAGATCTCAATCTGAGTCAGATACCTACGGCCCGGTCAGTGCCCCTTGTTATGACGACACATTTATTGATAAGAAAACATGACATCTTACAACATGACCTTTGAGAATTGGAACAAAATAAACATCACATAACATTACGACTGTATTTCTCGAAGGGTTAGGCAGAGATGTGCCTACTTATAGTACCTACACCCATTTAAGGGGCGATCTTGTTGATATCAACCGGGTTCGCCTTCGGGCTGGTACTGAGAAGTACCTGATGGAAAAGCAATATTTAACACTTTGCCTTACCTGGGAATCGAAACCATGACAGCAGCAGTAGCGCTTGCGACCACTAGACCAACGAGGCAGACCGAAATATCTGCAGCGAAACATCCGCTCCATATTTTAAAGAACATTCAGAAGCTCTCAAACCATTTCATAATTTACAAGTTATTACGAGATCTCCTCAACGGTAGCTTCCCCTTTTTATTCGAGCTGTCACATAATTATAGGTGTAGCATAATTATTAGCATCGTGCACTACGGTAATCCTTTGTTTTTTATGATCACGACTCGACACAAAGGCGTCGACAGCGAGGCCGCTCGCCTGTCATCAGACACAAGGTCGCTGACTCGCTGCACCCGCAATTACGGAACATATGCAGTGCCCTTTGTTGTGATCACTACTAACTGTGAATTATTTTAATTGGGTGAGGAAGACTGTTAAGTTTCGAGTTGCGTTCAGACTCAAAGGACCTGAAATTAAGTTAAACATTTAGGGTAGTTGGGAGTCAACTCTACAGCTACATTTATCTGATTTGTTTACACCCTTCAACAAGTTGTGATACCTACTAGCTTTCATTCAGTCTTGCACAAGACTTGTCACTGTCACAATTTTTCTCAACATTTTGACAAGTCTGTGTCAAAAATTTGTTTTAAGTGTAAATGAAACATGGAAACAGTACACACAACATGTAGAATACATGTTTTAAACCATGTTGTAATCGCGGGGTTAGAATGTTTTCGAACATGAATTTCTGTTTTGAAACGCGAGCTCCATCTCGTTCCTTTAACCGAAGCTCGGAATATGTAAATAAACAGTAACTAGTGAACGAAAAAGGAATAAAAGTGTATTTTCGCTGTATCGTAGGTAGTTGAATGTCGGTGAAGTTCAGTGTAGGCGTCTAGTTGTCTGGATCACAGTGTGTGGGCGAATATTTTTGTTTGGTCGTCTACACGTGGCCGATGAACGTACGTTAATGTGTACACATTTAGTTAGAAATAATATTTACTAGATATAAAAGGAGTCGGTCGTTACGCTGACCTCATAAAAAGAAGTTCGTTTGAATCAATGATTCTGTTGTCAAATGAAAAACATCTTTATGGTGATTAAATAATAGAATTGCTAGTTTTAGAAAATATTCTAATAGCATAATCAGCCTATAGCGTTCTCACTGCTGGGTCACAAGCCTCTGTGAGAGAGTGGGCCAGGGTCCAATTCAGATTGGAAGATGTCTTCGAATTTTTTTGTTCTTGGACATTTAGCTTCCTCAGGATGTTTTTTTCCTTCACACAAAGTAAAGCATCTGCCTGGGTTCGAACCCACGACCTACAAGTCCTACAACTCGTAAGTTGGGACTAGGGCCACCACTCCTCTAGAATTCTAATATTCAAATCCAATCACTCAACTTGTCAGTGTCACTACATATTGACATTTGTAGTTACGTTTTCTGATCCATTTGTTTTCATTTTCATCAGGTACTTTTAAAACAGACTATATTTAGTTCTACATACACGTGCTTCGTGCTTCCGGGAACAGACTAGTCTACCTCTGCCGCGTACACGTTCTCACGCATCTCAAATAGTCATTTAAATTAATTAACATACGAATTCCCGTTGTGTAAATACCGTACGCACTGACCCGGATCTAGTAACACAACATCAAGGATTTTGCGAGTTTACATCGAGATCCTTTCAAAGTTCCGAACACATAATAAAGGACATATTATAAAGAAACTGCAACATATGCACGTCATAATAAACAACGTTATTCCTGCACTTGACATACTTACCGCACAAAGAAATGACATCTAAAGGAACTTGAAAATTATTAGATTATGTCGCGATCTCAAAGTTCAACCTATACTTTCATGTAAAGTTCAAATATAATTCTAGGTTTAGTTCTGCATTCTTGGGGCTTATTGGATATTGCATATTGTATCTAACACACATACACAATGGTGACGTTGATAGGGTTCAATTTCGCTAGTTTGTGTGCCCTGTAATGAATCATATTAGGGCTGTAAACTAGGGCACTATTCCAGTGGCTGATAACGTTGATAGCTTCCCCCTTTATCTTATGGGACGTAATCCTGTTTGGCACACCAAGTGCGCGCTACCATTACATGGCCGGGTGAACTACCGATCGGGGATTATCGGCCTGGCATTGATATACCTATAGTTACGAGTATGTATAAACATGTTTTGTGTGATAGATAATATCCAATCCAAACTAGTTTGTGCCCGCGACTTCGTGTGCGTGAAATTTCTTGTTTTAACATCAAATAAATTTATATCCTATAGCTCCGCATCGCCCGCCCGTGATGTTCCTTCATTTTCGCTGAGCGTTCTTTCTGCCTCTTGTCTTTTTGCACGGTAGCTTGGGTTCGTAACGTGATGTTAAGCCCATAACCTTCTTGAAGAATAAGGCTATCAATTGCAATAATAAGTTTTTAAATATGACTGGTAGTTTCAAAGGTTCCCTACAAAGTGGTTGAGCTGGATGGTGCTGAACCACGCGTCAAGTTCGTGAACGGGCGCTGTCGGTTGAGACTGGTCATCTCCTAACTTCCAGGGCTTATTTTTATCTTGTATTTAGAATTGTTTATATTTTTTTTACATTGTTCTCACATACAGAAGGAATAAGAATAATGTTCCCAAGATTTTGTAATATTCAACTTGATTTTAAAAGAGTGTCCGTGGAGTTTCTTGCCCGTTCTTCTCCATAGAGATCTACGTTTTGGAATGGGCAACTAGCTTCAACTTTCCAACTGATCGACTTTTTGACAATTCAAAAGTGCCTGTAAATGGTTTAATTGAAATAAATGCTTTGAGTTTGAGTTTGAAAAAAGATTCAGTTCAAAACTCAAAAAAACTATTTAAACTGTTCCGTTTTTATAATAAACTAGCTTTTGCGCGCGGCTCGCGCGATGACGGCTATCGCGTATCCTATATATATCCTTCTCCATATTCCAGGCTATATCTCTGGCCAATTTTCATGGCGATCGATTCAGCGGTTTAGGCGTGAATGCGTAACAAACAGACAGATACTTTTGCATTTTAATATTAAAGTAGGGGTATAAATATGTTTACTATACGTATATGTACACTTATCGATGTGTCCTATACGTACGCTGCGGAATAACAAAGTTATCAGTGCATCCCAGTGCAACGTCCGTTCGTTTCGTAAACTGTTTGTGCTCAGATAAGCTCAACTTGAACGATGCCTATGTATTTCATAACTAGCTTCTGCCCGCGACTTCGTTCGCGTCAAATATCTTGCTCCCCGACCCACCCCGTCGCTTCGAATCGCCTGCCCGTGCGAGTACTTTGTATTCGTGACTTTTTTCCCTTTAATCGGCTCCTAAGGGTTTTAGCGTGATGTTATTTAGCCTATAGCCTTCCTCGATAATTGGGCTATTCAATACTAAAATAATATTTTAATTCGAACCAGTAGTTCCTGAGATTAGCGTGTTCAACCAAATAAACTCTTCAATATTAGTATAGATTAATACACGATAAAAATATTGTAACGTTTTGTAAAACTGAAAAATCTATTAGCCTAACTTAGAGTTTAGTTTACGGTCCTCCCGATGCACACCTACCTACAGGGTAAGTTTTTATCCAGTGCGCAAACTGTAACCGAAAATGAATTCAGCATATCATTCTAGACCCCCAGCACAGAAATTTGTCATCTGTTATACAAAAAAAATCAGCTGTTTCATAGAAAAGTGCAATACCTACGCGGTCAAAATGAATGTAACAGCTGATTTTTTTTTGTATAACCGACGAAAAATTTCTTCGTTGGGGGTCTAGAATGATGTGCTGAATTTATTTTGGAATTGATATGGTTACAATTTGTGGACTGGATAAAAACTTATCTTGTATAAACATTGTAATTTGAAAACATTGTGAAAGCAAATTATTTTTAAAAGAGTGAAGACCGTGGAGTGTCTTGCCGTCTCTTCTTCATAGGAAACGACCAATTGGAACCATGCACCTAGCTTCGTAAATACCATTTCAACATAAACCTGCTTGGTTTATTAATTTAAAAATAATATATTATGTTTTAGATTTTAGAGTTGCTGTTTTAAAAACTTCTCTTAAATACTTAGTAATAACAGTAATTTTGTAAGTTGTTGACAAATGTCCGCAGCTCCAAGTACAAGCGCGTATTTTGCATACGGTCTAACTAAAATTCTTAAAGCCAACATCAACAAAATAAATATGTAATTTCCAAATAGATAAGAAATGTTTTAAAGATGAAAACGGGCAATATGCCACTTTTATCTCGCCGTTTATACAATATGTAACAAAAACCCTGTTGTTCCTTTTAGGGACGTATCACTTACCTACAAGCACAACATTGATAAAGTTATAATATAAAAAACTTTTTTCAAAAAAATAAAAACCGACTTCCAAAAAAACACAAAAAAGTGAAAAATAACTTTAATTTCGGATGTCGGTGACTTTGGATATGTATTTTAATTGATTGTCACCGCCGCGCCTTCCGAAATTAAAGTTATTTTTCACTTTTTTGTGTTTTTTTGGAAGTCGGTTTTTATTTTTTTGAAAAAAGTTTTTTATTTTTCACTTTTTAGTGGTTCACATGTGCTTACCCCTTCACAGCGTACCGGCGTGATGTTATGTTATTAACTGGTGTAAACAATTGACAGACATGAGATTTCAGCAATCCCTGTCCATTTGCCATCATTTATTGAGGAGTTCCGTTGCCTATCTCCGAAGTTCTTCATCAGATTTTCATCAAATTGAAATGGAACCACTCCGAGAAAGTACTCTTCCAAAAACTACACAATTTGCTTCAAGTGTGCCTATAAAATTTGAAGAGTTCTCTCTATTTCTCCAGGATCCCATCATCAGATCCTGACTTGATGATCATGGGACCACCTGGGAAGTATACCCTTTCAAACAAAAAAAAAAATATCCAAATCGGTCCAGCCATCTTCGAGTAATCGGGGAACATACATAAAAAAAAAAAAAAAAAAAAAAAAAGGTTCCGACGAATTGAGAACCTCCTCCTTTTGGAAGTCGGTTAAAAAATAAGCATTAACTAGTCGAGAGTTCAATATCAAATAACTATTAAAATCGACATATTCACATATATATAAAAAATGTTTACAGTATCTGATTTTACAAGTATCCTTATTTCGCACATTGGACTACGAGCTCGGCGGCTTTCTTTGATCTAATCAAAATCAGTTAAATATTACAAATATTCATAATTAAAAATTTATTTTATTTATTTTTGTTGAACAGTTTTAATAAATGACTTGCTTTATTACGTATGTATACCGATTCTGAAAACGTGGGTAGAAGGAACAACAGGGTTTTTGTTACATATTGTATAAGGTGAATTCTTAGTCTCCGTTTAAATTTTTGAGTAGTAGTGTAGAAGTACCCGTGAAATGGGACAACTTTCTCCAATGAACGTGTGTCGAAATAAGACAAAAAAATCGGGCCTCCCATGCAAAATCAACAGTCAGCTGATTGATTTTGTATGGGAGTCCGATTTTTTTTGTATAATCATTCTGAATTTTTTACGGTGACTAAAAATTCACCTTTTTTATAGAACAGGTTTTATTTTAACACTAAATGAATTTGCTTATTCATTTAGGTCATTAACATGAACTTTTAATCTTAATTACAGCTGAAGTAAACGACCACGCTTCTACTGAGCATGAGGTTCTGGGTTCATTTCTCAGGTCGTGCAAAGTGTTATTGGTTTTTCTATCTGGAATTTCTCTGTACCAGCCCGGAGTCTGGATTTGGGCCCGGTTGATGGCAATAGGCTCGCCCCTATTACATGGGACTTAAACATAACTAGCGAAATATGGATGTGCTATAGGTACACCTCTGCCCAACCCATCGGGAAAAAAAGGCGCGATGATGATGTTAAATGAGCACAGGGCCTGAATTCACTACGACCAGTTAACGATTCCTTACTCGTAACCATGTCAATCACACACGAATTCTGCTAATATCGACAAATTGTCTTGGAACATACAGAATATGTCATTTCGATTCCTTACCGTTACATTGGTTCCTAAAAAAAACGATAGTGACGTAGTTTGAACGTAGTAAGATTCCGCGGGGAATCATTATAACGATACAGAATTGGGGCCCAGAACGGATACGTTAATGGTACACGTGGTTGTAAGGATCATGGACAAATCCATGATACATCTCATCGAATTGTATCCGGTTTGCAATTAGGCGTGTGAGTATGACTAATGAACTCTCATAGACCTAAAAATATACCAATCTGGCTTTTAATTATTCACTAATAATAAAAGCCATTTTGCCGTTTTTTTTTCGCGTAACGTTACATTTTGATTGGTGTTGGTATAAAAAAATATCAGAGCTTAAATTAGGTTCCCAGTGTTCAAAACTTGGACCATATAAATTAATAAACTTTTTGATGATAAAATAATTGAACTACTCTTTATACTTACTCCAATTTATAACTTTATTATTATTGTAATATTATTTTAAGAGCATTAAAAAATTGCTCTCTTACTAGTAACGGTAACTTATTTACAATCTTCGCGATAAAACCGGATTTATTTATTTTGCCTTTTTTTTCGGTTTAAACTTTGCTATGACCATATGAGACATACATAGGTATCATTTGAGACCCGCCGGACCTGCCATACTATTTTCCATTCTCTGGCTGGTGGTATGGTGGGTCCAAATCATACCACCATTGAGATAGTGTCACAGACAGAATACATGATAGTGCTTAGTTTGCCCTACAGTTTAGATAACTTGGTTATATTGAATAATATTGTGATCAATTAGTCTTACATTTAAATTCCTTCTTGTAACAGTTTCTATAAATCCTCACTTGAACAAATTACCAGTATAGAAATATTCATGCTATGTGGTCATCGCGCCACTCTTCAGCGATGTGCGATCCGTCCAGTTTGTTTAGTCTACGTGTGATTTTTTTGTGGTGCGTATTTTTGGTCGTTGCGTTGTGTCCGCATCGACCGCTTATGCGTCATGACGTAAATGCGTTAACGTTATGTGTAGCTCCGGCTTTACACTGGACGATGAAAGATCAATTGATGTTATAGAGGATGGTGTGGTTTTCCTTTCAAAAGCGATTTATTTTAAAACCGTGGCATTAAGGGGAACCTAGTCGCGGGCTCGAACTCAATGATGGGCCTGGCTGAAGAAGCACGCTGTCTCACCAGGTATCGTGTCCGACTGAGGTAGTATCAGCGATGAGCAGTTAGAAGCTAGTCTACACGTACAAGATTATTGAGTGAGATGCAGGATCATTTATAGTGCAACAGGCGCGTAAAAAATTAAGAACAGTCCTTCGGAAGATCGGGTTTTATGAAAAAACCACTACATGAATCAATTACCAATAAAGTTTATTGTACTTTTCGATATTTGAACTTTGTCGGTACCGAATTGGTTTTTCAGATTTACACTTCTTTTATTACTTAAACACGCCCAAAGTTAGGTTAAATTAGCAAGAAAAACGAATCTTTGTTGGCTCCTAACTTTTTAATGGCTTTTTATTTTAGTATTCTTTTTCCATACAGACAATATTAATATTGAGGCAAAACCATACCATGTTTACTTTTTGATGTACATTGTCGAACAGTTGAGTAATACCTACTCCCGAAGTTTGTATGGGAAAAATGTGGACTAGATTCACCTTAAGTTCCGTTTGAACCGTCAATCTTAAAATAGAGAAACTAAAATATACTAAAGCTAGACAGACATCCTAAACACAAATGAAAAACTAGATAGTATTTCACCGGTTCTGTTTGTGCAAAACTGCAAATTACTATAACAAAGTATTTCTCAAGAAAAGCTAATCCCTTCCATTTAAAACTGTAAACATTTCTTTTTCTGTATGCATTTACACAATTTCTATTCAGAGAAACAATATCGTCTGAACCAGGAAGACATTCGAACCATTAACTGCAATCTACTAAATGATGCTTACACAAACTAAACGAAAAAAGATTAATGCCCGGTTTCTGAAGTTCCCAGTTAAATTCCCAATAACTATTGATTCAATAAAGTTATGTGTAAGATAAATGTTGGTTAACTGACACTGGGTTTCTGAATCCGCAACAAGCCATTAAATAACTATGCAACCCATAACTAGTTCCTTAGTTGCCGCTAGATGGGTCTGTTCAGGATATCGCGTATAAAAATTCGTTATTGTACACAGATGTTGTCACAATGTGATGTCGACATCATTGTACTCTTTCTTTTTTTTCAAAGAAGCGTTACCTTTTTTATTACTTTAAGTTAAAAATCTATTTGTCTTTCCAATCGTTTGTGCTTTATCCATTCTTTTGTAAAAAAACTGACAATGTACATTTGCGATGCTTAAGGGGAGCTAGAGCAGGTCCGATCATGGTGTTCTTATCATAGCTATATTATCTCAATTTAAATTCCTCATCCGTAAATATTTGGAAAGGTTTTCTCCAAAGTATTAAATTTCTGGATACCTACTGATGTATTAAAAATAACTATAATAATAGTCTGATTTGGAGCTGCTTGTATTCATTATACTAAAACTCATGGTTTTTTTTATTTTAATAATTAGCTTTTACTCGTCATTTAATACACGTTAAAAGTATAACCCAAAAATTGTATGAGTATAACTATATGACTATGAAATGAAGCGTCAAATAGTTAAGGAACCGATAAACGACCAAAATTGGTCAGTTAACTTAACCTGAGTTTAAACGGAGTTTATATTATATTGCGGTGTTCGGAAACGCACTTTGACAAGTTATCTAACCAATAGCGCTAATGAATAGATAAACTACCGATACGAGTACCTCAGAAACCGGGCATAAGCCAGCTTTATTTCGAAAACCACATTACTTTCGAGGATATTAACCGAAGTACTAGACAAAGCCGTCTTTGTGGATCCGCTTATTTCCTGCCCAGACTTCAACGGAAACTGGGACTGCAGCGTCTTTGTGTGATGCAACGTCAAATGAAACATTCGGATTACTTTGTCAGGCCACTATAGCTCCTATTCCTACAACGTAAAGAAAACGAATCCTTTGGATACCACTTTGTTTTTGCCATAATAGTATCGATTCTCCGCTGCAGTTTTAAAAGATAAGGAAACGTTTTGAAATTCGGATTGGCATAACTATCTTCGCGCGGCTTCGTAGGCGTTCGCAAACTATAGCGTTTATCGGCCCCGATATGATTTGAGAAGGAAATTGAGTTTCTGAAGGGTGCTTAGTACGTGAAACTTCAACTGGCGTTGCTTATCTACCTACCTAAGTTATAGCTGTCTTGTGAGACGTTGCAACGAACACATCTTTATTAATTAGTGTAATTACTTGATGGTTGTGTACTTAACCGTTAACGAGAAGAATTAATTTGTATAATGATGACATAAAATTTATTATTCATGTGTTTAGATTATACAGTGTGATAATGATACTTGCATAGAAAATGTGAGTAAATTGGAGCAGGTACCATGTTTTGTTCCCATTGACCCCGCTCGGCGCTCCTAATACAGCTAAAAGCGATTTAAAAAAACATTTTAGTAACAAAATCAATTGAGCTACATTCGGCGGGAGCGTCACGGTGGGTGTGCCTGGTAACCTATTTATACCCACCTTAGAATTGAAACTATACATCGACGACATAAGAACCAAAATCGGTTATCAGTCCGCACGTTGTAACCTTGTAACACGGCGTAATGAACTGTAAGCCTGTGACGCCTCGCCACGACCGAGCAACTTACGCAATCCCATGAATATAAAACGCGTAAATAAATAGCAGATGCGCGAAAAACTCACCCCGATACAGACAGACACTTAGCATAATAATTGCGGGTGGAGCGACGACCCCCCTCGTAGTAGAAAGGAGGGAGGCAGGGAGGGTGGCGGCACTCCCCTACAGTGACACGATTCTCACGCGCCGCGCTTCCTTTCAGCGTTGTAATGAATGGGTAACGACGTAAATACGGCGCCGATGACATAATCTCTGCATCACGACATTGAAAACCAGTATCGCGACAGTTATGCAGTTGGAAAGTGGACTGACCGGGGAATTCTTTCGATCTAGAAATTGGCTTTGTTTTTATTTATTGTTTTTTTATGAAGAATTCCCTTTCGTTACGTTGAGTGATTACTCGGAACGATGTGTTAGTTCTGCTCGTACTTGATATAATTATCGTTTACCGAGAATCGTAACAAGTTGAACCTAATTAGTGTTATGAAGTCGAAAGCATAGATTTTTATTTTTCCACTAACGGTTTTTTTTTTTGATAATCATTTTTAATCGAAAGTAGACGTAGGTACGTCTTAATTAATTAACATATGCATAGTACAATTTGTACATATTGGCAAGATAAGGTACCGCCTCTGAAATAAGCAAAATGAAATATATTTAATTAAAATGCAAAAACAGGAATCTATCACGCTAATTACATAAAATGCAAACCTCGTTAAACCGAGGGCATCGAAAATTAATTACTCATACATATTTCGCATTACCATCCTTTTACGGAATATTGGGCAAAGGCAACATTAATCTCAATTATAAATTAACAAGTCATATAGCGTGAGAAACATGGTTCTGGCATATGAGCTCGTAAGGCTCCCGCAGACAGGCGCGACGCAACTCTACAAAAACAATTTTATATGAAACTACTTCATGGAAATTGATCGAGTGTACAGAAATGTTTCGTCGGTAATACAAAAAAAATAGCTGTTCCATACATTTGGACCGCGTAGGTATTGCACTTTTCTATGAAACAGCTGATTTTTTTTTGTAAGACCGACGTAAAATTTCTGCGCTAGGGGGGGGGGGGGGGTCAGGAATTACATATGCTGAATTCATGGTTACAGTTTTGCGCATTGGATAAAAACTTATCCTGTATAGAGTCGCGTCGCGCTTATCTGTGGGAACCTTAACGCATGCTGAATATTATCATATTGCTATGATCAAACTGGTGCTATGGATAAAACATCATTATTTTTACTGACAACGTATTTGAGGCAAAAGAAACGCTGCGGTCGATGTTTTAGGAATTAAACCTCGGTATTCATGTTGAGAATTTAAATAACTCGGCTCTCGTTCGTTACGAAATGGAATAGTGCTGTGACATCAAGGTGCTTTTTGTGAAATCGTGAGTTGATGTCATTTATCATTTCTGTATGCATTTATATTATAAACATTAAAATGTTTACCTTTATACAATTTTTAACACAAGTAACTATTATACCTTATATCCTGTATACCTTAGGTATAACATTAAATAATTAAATAACTATTTATATAAATACAAAAACAAGGACAAAAAGTACTCGTCCGCAATGCTGTCATACGACAACGTGCCCAGAAGACTGGTATGCTACCAGTCTTGCCACGTTGAATGGCAATTCTTCGACTAGTATTTGAGCGACAAATTTGTAGTGTAATTAATTTAAATGTAAAGGATTAAATTGTATGGATCGCGGAAACGAACTCGGAGCAAGGTTCAAGGTCTATCTTTTTAAATTCAAATTAAATAATTTTCTCACGGTGCTATTTCGCACGCTTTATTTTTAACAAGTGTTATTTGTAACGTAATTCATCGTACATAAAACATTGCTGCTTTATACAAGAAAATATGCAACTAAAATTAGTTTAATATATGTAAAATTACTGTTAATTATTCATTGTAATTTATAAACTGACAAAATCAGTGTGTACATTAAGTCTCTGCCCAACCCTTCGTGAAACCAAGGTGTTATGCTGTATCTGTACAATTCAGTACTTTTTCCCTCAAAAAAATACAACAAATTGAACTAATCAATAGTGTTTTGAGTGTAAATTTTTTACCAACTACCTAATTCGCTACACTAGGGTTGAAGCAGCGGGCACCGTCCTCCCGGAGCGCATATGCACACAGCAGGGTTCCGTAACAACACACTGAAACCCCCGAGTGAAATTTGACAAGGACTTAAATCCCTCGAGGGTCTGCCCCAAGCACGACGATCAATTTCCAACGCTAAACGAAATAATATTCCATTTTACGACCCCAGAAAGATTGGGACTTAATTTGGATAGGTTTTAAAGTTGCTTTTGTTGGGTATGATTTGATTTAGCAATGGCTTTTATGTCCATACATACATGTGTATCTATTTTGTTTTGAGAATTTCATTAAGTAGAGTTGTAGATTAATTTCTTTCAAAAGCTTACAACATAATCGATCAAACATGAAGTTAGAATGGGCAATTCAAAATCGGTTCAGTTATGTGCGATTGCGTTCTCTTATTCTCATTAATATTTATAACTTACAAACCCTTTTGCTTACTTGTGCACACGTAGATTAAATTTAAACTTATTCGTGCCCGCGGCTCCGTCCGCATGTGCGGTCTTTGATATTGAAAGCAGATTAAAATCCGTTCAGTAGTTTTTAATGATACACAAACAAGTTGCTTGTTTTCATTGTTTTATTTGTTCTTAACAACGTAATCTTGTTTAATACATGTTTTTGGTTTAGTAAAGCTACAAACTCCAGTCTAAATGCGTGTTTTTAACGCAATAAAATGTCTTTTTCACATAAAAAATCAAATAACGCAGCCGTATTGAAAATCACAAAAAAATCGTACATCATGGTGTCGAACATCACTATAAAAAAATCCTCATAACACGTATACCTAACTAAAAATAACTAACTTTAATGGAGCCCCCCCTGTCGAAATCCGCGGCATAGTTATTATATCAAATGCTAGGGGTGTTGAATGAAAGCGCTCGTTCGCGCGAGGGTAACGCCATCTGCGTTTGACATGTATCATTTAATTTTGTGCTTTTGCGCACCCACTACTTACGCCACTGGCCGCGCCTATACGACAGCGGCAGTCCGACTCGATTATAGTTTGTAGTGCAACTGATGTTTATTCGATAATCAGCGCATTATTATCGAAGAGTGATGTGCGCGTAAAACGTTATAATTCGATAACAAACCCGCTATTCCAATATTTGTATGTTTTTTGCAATTTACAGGTCACTGTCAGATTGTATGTTGATTGAAATATGATTCGCGATCGTAATAAATATGGCTTTACATAATTAAAGTAATTTAAATCATCAATAAAACCCTCTCCATTAATTTAATCCCGTTGAATGACTATTTCATGAAATAGTCACTAAAAAAACGACAATAAAAAAAAAAAGAAAGTTTGAATTTTGCGGGCTACGCTGACGCTCCATGTGATTATGCAACGTTACAATTCAATAAGATGTCCGGTTTAGCAAATAGTTCTAATCCAATTAGCTAACACAAACACTTATAAATATTTGATATCACGAAACCCAATTACACTAATGACATGTTTACTTGTTTTCCCAGCGAAACAATGAGCCTAGTCCACCTGCAACGCAAGGCATGACAGCAAAAAGTCAGCTGCTTGTAATTAAACCAACTAATCGTACGCGTTACGTAGTACGTACTTACGTAGTTAGTTACTATAACGTAGAGCGGCGTAGTAATTTCCGCGAACAATTAGTACGTCGGGCGGCGACATTTCCGAGAAATGTGCACTCACGCCATGTTCGAAGCAAATAGTACGTAATAATCACTTATTAACTTAATAGGGTATTACACTCATTTTTGAAAAGTGTCTTAATTAGATTCTAGAGTGCTAATAAACCGCAAATAAAAACAACATTTTTATTTAATCGATTAGTGAAATGCATTAAAATTTTACATTTTCAAATTTCGCGCGTAATTTGACGAAAACGCTGGAGGACGCAGTGGACGCCATATTGCTCTGTGGGTATGACGTCAGTTTGCTATATAAACAAATGCGCTGATACTTTTACAAGACAATTGTTTATAATTTTAAAAATGAGTTATTTTTCTACTTCTAGTTGGTTTGCTGTTCCTGAATGCGAAATATTATTTAAATAAAAATTAAATTAAATCCAGAATAAAAAAACTGAAATCCTTAAATTGTATTTAAAAATGTATTTTGTTGTTTGATTAAATAAAAGGAACATTTTCCGACTGCATTTTTCCTAAGCTATGTCAATAATATATCTTTCGATTTTTTCTCATATAGAGTAAAATAACCCATTGTGACGTATTGGAATACTAGAAAAGTTTAAGTGTTGTCGGGTTTTTACTCGCTTTTGCCCGTGTTCGAGATATACGTCATCATCTGCCTAGCCGTTTCCCAAGTATGTTGGGGTCGGCTCTCAATCTAACCGGATGCAACCGATATCAGAAAACTACATAGAGCCTATCGGACCCCCACGACCCAGTTACTGGGTAATACGATACCCCTTGGTAAGACTGGTTGTCAGACTTGGGCTTCTGACGACTCGTAACGACTGTCAAAGATGCACAAATGACAGCTGGGACTCAGGCTTAACGTCCTTTCCGAAGCACGGAGAAGTCTCTATTAAAAGATGGTCACCCATCCACGGACTAACCGCGACAAGCATAGCTTAACCCGATCGATGGACCCGTGCGGCTGTTATTACTTAACTACAAGCTGATATCCATGTCTACGTCCGCGTTATTATTCTTGTTTTAACATAAAATACCTTTATCCAATAAGTATGACACTTGGCCATACTGGTAGCTTTTTTTTATTAATGCAACAAAAAATCGAAATCGGTTCAGTATTTCCGCAGATTACGCCCCTACATACGAACTCTCAATTTTTCGTTTTTAATTATTATTAAAAAAAAAAAAAACGTTGCTCCACACTAGGAATTTCTCCTGTATTGCGTGTGCGTTTACAAACATTTAAGCTCACATACACAAACAGCCAGACCCGGAACAACTACTTGTAGGTCATACAAATATTTGTTCCGTGCGGGAATCGAACCCGCGACACGCAGCGCAGCAGTCAATCGCTTAACCACTGCGCTAACCGAATTCACTCTTTACTACAATGAAAGTATAAAGGCTTCTTCAAACAGCCGCGACGCGACACTTGTAGAACAATTTCCATTAAGTTTTCATAGAAATTGTTCTACGAGTGTCGCGACGCGACCGTCGCGTCGCGCTAGTCTGCACGAGCCTTAAAAGGAAATCAACAAAATTAGTTTGCAATCCTCAGTGTCCCGGGAGGATGGATTTGCGTCCGTTAGCAGTAGGCTTACCCTCTATCACATGGAACTTATAACTGGCAAAATGCATTAGTATAAAGGCAGGTTTATGCAGGGTTAGTGACTGACTCCGAATTCCAGACAAGTCAGCGCTGACCCGAAAAAAACCACCAACCCAATGTAAATTGATTTGAAGTCAGTACAGCGGTATGAAGTCAGCGCTGACGAATATAAGTCAGTCCGTAAGTAAGTCAGTCATTGATCCTGTGTAAACCAGCCTTAAGGTTCATTACGTACACCTGTACACAACCCTGCTTTCCTTTTTTGTTTGTGAATATTGGCGTGATGTCATGTAACGTTTGTTAAAAGTTCAATAATAAATCTTTTTTCGCAAAAGTTTAAGAATGACATCATTTTCTCAACTCCCGATAAACTTCACGTAATAATTAAAAAAACTCTAGGAAAACTTCTTGGGAAAGTTTGATTTTTGTTGTTTTGCTAAGGGTTGGGTACAAAGACGTTTGATTATGTTATCGTACAAAAGAAACCAGTCGGCTTTCTTTTCAAAATTATGTTAAATGGAATAACGCTGTCGAAGTGGCAGAATTCTGGTCGAAGCTTGTTTAAAACCAACAATTGGAATCATCGACATGACGAAGAAGAATAATATTCATTTTTTTTTTGCAAGATTTCGTCCAAATTCGTTCAGCTGTTTTAGCTTGAAAGCGTAACAAACATACAAAATTTTAAATCTTTTCTCTTTGTGTAATTTATCTAGTTTAGATGTAAATACTGTCTCATTCACTGAAGCATGAGGTAGCTACTTTTAATAACCACGAATGACGGGATGGTACAGGTGAGACTTTAGAGGCAGGGCAACACAAAATAGGCTTGGTGTGGAAGTGAGCCTGTTTTGTGATATAAAAATCGGAATCAGCAGGATTCTGCATAGCCTAACACATATGTCGCTAAAAATTTCAGCACGAGTTTAAATCAAAATTTTCGATAGACCTGGCTACACTCAACCACATGTATCGTGGTCGTGGCATAATCAACATGTTACATCTAAAGACAGGTACATATATTTGCGTAATCCCCAAAGCTTCGAATGAAGCCAAGAGCTTAGGTATAGTGTAGACCGCACACCGAGAACCCGCACAATAACCTCTTCACCGTTTGAATGTAACTCTCAATGTAACGTGGTTCAGTATATTACTATATTAGTTATACAGTTCGGTGTAGGACAAAAGAACTTGCGCCTTCTGCATTCTCGGCTCGGATTTGTGGACTCGTAAAACTTCGTAATTTTTCGTAGTCGTGGTCTGCGTTCATGGAGATAGCAATCATAATAGTGTCACTGTCAACCTAAAAATAGCTTCATATTTATCAGTTTCGTACAATTTGATGTTACGGAAGCAAGCACACAATGGCATGCGACCTTTTATTAAATAATTATTCAGATTAATAGAACAACAATAAAAAAGATTAAATCAATTTTAAAAGGAACATTTCATTAATGAATATAATTGCTGCGTATGTTTACTAACACGTCCATTTCCACTTGCGCGTACGCAGTCGCGAGGGCGACACGCTAGGCGAGCGGGTCGCGTCTCGTTAACTTGCCACGGCCGATAGCATCAGGTAGCGATCCCGCGTCACGCTCAATAATCATGTCGTTAGGCCTTGTAAAACGAAATGCTAAACGTAACATTTACTGCGTGAAAACGTGATGCCCGTGATGGTAAAGTAACGTTGCCACCTCATTGACAGTCTGTACCAAGCCTTAAGGGGACACTAGTCGCGGGCTAGAACTCACTGGTGGGCCTGGCTAAAAAGCACGCTGTCTCACCAGGCATCGTGTCCGACAGAGATAGTATCAGTGATGAGCAGTTAGACGCTAGTATACACGCACAACGTTATTGAGTGAGATGCAGGGTAATTTATAAGTAGTAGAACAGGCGCATGAAAAATTAGGAAAAGTCCTTCGAAAGATCGAGTTTTATAAAAAAAACACTGCATAAATAAAATTACCAATGAAATTTATTGAACTTTTCGATATTTGAGCTTTGTCGGTACAGACTTGGTTTTGGAAATTTTACACTTAATTTATTACTTAAACACGGCCAAAGCTAGGTTAAATTTGCAAGAAAACCGAATCTTTGTTGGCTCATAAGTTTTTAATGGCTTTTTATTTTAGTATTCTGTTTCCGCACTGACAATATTAATAGTAAGACAAAACCATACCATTTAATTTTTGATGTACATTGTCGAACACTGGAATAATACACTCTTGAAGTTTGTATGGAAAAAATGTTGTCTAGATTTACCTTAAGATATATAGATACCTTATGATATTTGAGGTTAAACAGGTGTTAAACATGAAACTGCGTTCTACTGCAGTATCAATGACCCCGCAGGTCAGTGACACTTATTAATGAAATGGTTTACCAAATCGGTATTACGAAAATAAATTGTGAGGGACGGAAAATTTTCTTTAAGTTGTTATGGAACCTTTCGCCAACTGGCGGCGGGTGGGGAAAATGAATGGGCAATGGGGATATTAGGGTGAAAACATAAGTTAAGATATTGAGATTGAGAAAGAATGGCCATTTAATCTAAAAGACGTGATAATATTGTTCTTTTTTATCATGAATTCTTTGAATCCCAGAATCGAATTATTCTTGAGTCGGGTGGATCTTCTCGTTAATGCTTTGATTGGTTATTAAATAAACTATCGTTCATAGATAATACTGCATTTTCGCTCGAAGATTTACATCACCACAAGCGAATTTAGACATACCTAAGTAATAAGAAATCCACGTCAGATGCCTCATGCAAGTATCTTGAGAGTACTAGACTAACATAATATTTATTGACTATGTTAATGAATGCATTGGCATTGTACATAATGACATAACGTGATCACACTAGAGGCCAGATAAATAATCATAAAAACATTACCATTACGATAACTACTAATGGCTGAAGTACTTACTTTGTGTACTCATATGACGACATTATTACAAACGCGAAACAAAAGGAGGATATTAATAAAATCGAATAAACAAAAAACGAAATAGGGCAAAACAAAAGAGCGTACATTCTATATTCGAAGAGAGATTACAATGAAGTTTCGAGCGCAGGTGAATGACCGAAATCGGCGCGCCGACCTTGCGACGTCTCGCTTCACCTACATACGCTATACTGACAAGCCACTTTTGCTTTCGACAATTCGCAAAAAAATATATTAAGGAATATCTTTGTTCCGTTGGATGCCGGTGACGCGTCTACTGTGCCCTATTATAGGTACCTATAGTATCTACTACCAACGCTACGCGCGTTGTTTCTACTCCCCGTTGTTGTCACGCTTTGTTTTCGGCTACTACGCTGTAGTTGGAAGCTTCATGGTAATTAGTTTAGGTTTTCAGTTATGTAATTTCTAACTTTTCTTTTATATCTATACTAATATTATAAAGCTGAAGAGTTTGTTTGGTTGAACGCGGTAATCTCAGGAACTGCTGGTTCGAATTGAAATATTCGTTTAGTGTTGGATAGTCCATCTATCGAGGAAGGCTATAGGCTATATAACATCACGTTAAGAGCCTTAGGAGCCGGGCAAAGAGAAAAATGTCACGAATACGAAGTACTCACACGGGCAGGCGATTCGAAACGTCGGGATCAGGGGAGCAAGAAAATTGACGCGTACGAAGTCGCGAGCAGAAGATAGTCGTAAAATATTTTAAATATTTAAACGTGGTTCCCAGGAAGGGAACCTTGTTTTGAGAGAGAGTTTTTCACCAGAGCTGAATTCATAAAGGCTTCTTCAAACAGGCGCGACGTGACAGCGCGTCGCGACACTTGTAGAACAATTTCCATGAAGTTTTCATATAAATTGTTCTACGAGTGTCGCGACGCGACCGTCGCGTCGCGCTAGTCTGCACGAGCATTAAGAATACCCGACATTCAATAGTCCTTTAATCCTCGTCTCATTAAAGGAAATGAAACTTTTCCCGAATTAAAACTCCGCCAGACTTAACGATGTTCGGTATCAAATTAAGAGCCGCCCCTTCCAGACGGACAGATAGTCAGATACCTGTCCGGAATATCTTCAGTGCAAAAATGTCTTAAAAAATTGGGTCAATTAGCAACAAAGCTCCACGAAGTGCGAGAAAGGAGGGGAACCTACGTCCCTAGTTATGAGTATACGCTGTGGCTTCACAAAGGGCGAGGGTGCGCCCTCGACGCGCGACACCACCCTCGCCGCCCCGCGCACTGCAACACAGCAAAATAACGCCCAGCCATAAAACCACAGAGCTCATAATCGAACACGAGACCACAACGAAGGTTGCGCGTTAAAATTGTGTTATTCGACATTTTACCTGTGGATCTCGCCCAACAAAAGATTCTAAAATGGGTTACGCGGGAGGATGCTCCCAGAATAAACATTTCACGTGTGAAGCGAGAGTCGCGTTATGTGGATAAATAAGCTACAGCCATCTCACTTTGTAAGTCACGTAAGTGTCACCGAGAGACGTATGATTGATACCCACCACCGACGAAGTCTCGCCACTGAATATAAAAGCGTACTTTAATAATAAAATAGCTTTTCAAATACGTGAACAATAAAGTAAAATTGTAAGTTCATTCGTCACAGTGTGTAGTCGCGTCAAGACTACGTGCGGTGAATGTCACGCGGCCAAAAATAATAATGTGTTCGGTCCGGACGGTCGTTCGGTCAGTGCAGTCTCGTTGCGTCACTGCACTGGACCGCCGGGGCATTGCACCTTGTGCAGCGCGACGCGAGTGCCACGACCGCACCGCACGCTCGCGCCGTCCCGCTCGCGCCACGGTCGCCTAGCTGCGTGCGATCGATCCTAGCCATTCAACAGCTGATTGACATTTCACGAGTAACGTGATCGTTGACATGGTGAGGTCACTATGTCTCACGTGACGCCCTATACTAAGCCTATAATATTGAATAGTAGCTAACTATTGTTTTCTTTTGTTTCAGTGGTGTGGCGGTGCTGAGTACGACTGAGAGCGGTGGATGCAGCAGTAGCGACATCACTGAGCCGCGCTCGCCGCGCAGCCCCGAGTCGTCGACGTCGTCGTGCAGCACCTCTGAGGACAGCGCGAGCGCGCGCATGCCACCGTGGGTGTGTGACCCGGCGCCGCCGGCACCGCGACGCATCGCGGCGCAACCCGCGCCCGTGCGCCGCTCGCAGCCACATCGCCGCATCACCGAGTACTTCAACCACAAGATGAAGCCACAGAACGGCCTCAAGCGTGATAACGCGGCCAACGATGACACCAAGAAAAAGTGCCTACCCAAAAATGGGGTCACGCATGACCTTGAGAAATATATTTCTTATTTGTCACAGACCCTTAGTCCTAAAGTATTAATGGACGTCGGAAAGCAAAACGAAGCCGCTAGCCGAAAGTCGAACACTACCATTAACGGCGTGATGGACGCCACAAAAACGGCAGATCTCAGTAAAACGACGCCGAATGGTAACTTCAATGGTCTGATCGACTACAGTAGAACCAAGCAGATGAAAGACAAAAATCACACGAACATGAATGGTTTTTTGGAAAACCGGCACGGATCCGAGACTTTCACAAGAGGGAAGCAAACAGGAGGGCTTTTGAAAGACTTGATAGATGGTAAGAGACCGGGCCTTGAAATAAAGACTTCATCTGACCCATCCGCCAATGGGGTATTAACCAATAAACATACACCAGACGTCAGTAGACGTAAAGTTCCCATACCTGCATCCAGTGACCTGATCGGCATGAGGATTGCGCCCTCAACCACCATAAGTCAAGCACTTAAGAAAACTACAAAACCTGATAAATCCAGAATGAACGGCGTTGTGAGCTCGACGACTAAACTGGACAGCAGAATGAATGGAGTCACACATGGATCAAATAACTTGAACTTAAACCCAATAACTAAACCAGCTAAAAAGGAGACGCAGAAGAAACCGGCACAACCCGTGAAAAGAACGAACCGCAAGTCATCTGCGTGTATTGCTAATAGTAAAAACCTCACCTGGTCTAGAGCGAATAATCTTAAGCAGGTGCAGCTTCAGAAACAAAATTGTACAAACATATCTTCGAGTTCCCCTGTTAAAACCATGCCGGGCGAGGCCAGCCCTGTACAGAAGATGCATATCCCCAATGGTGTTCGTCAGGCTCCCATGATGAACGGTAACTACACCAATCTTAATGTACCTGTACAGAATAATTATCAAAACTGTCATCAAATTAACATCCCACAACCTTGTAACGGTACCATGAACCCCAACAATTTAGCGTCATTCGTTGCTGTCCCACAAAATATGATGCTTACAACGCTAAGGATACCCCAGAGCAGTTTATCGCCGCAAACACTGGGACAACAGAATAATATGGCAGCTTACAACCGACCGAATGTTAACGTCTCAAGTCCGACAAAACTAAACGGACAGTTCGTTTTCCCACTTATGCAGAACCTAAACGGAACGGTTGTCCAAATACCAAATCTGATGACTAAGATGCCTAACTATGTTCTTCCACAAACTCACACACAAAGACAAGATCATTTGCAAAGCCAGCAAGCGGCATCTATTCTTATAAACGGTACTCTTTTGAAGCTCGCTAACACGATGACATCGGCGTATCCGAACGTAAAAAGTGAGCCAGTAACAAGTCAACCTATTCCAGGGATGAATAAAAATGTCACTGGCATGCAAGCTGTCGGTATGACAGTTCAGTCCAAGCAGAATTACGCTGTCAACTTTAGCCATCCCGTTCTTATGCCTCAACCTGGATATATTGTTACATCTGTGCCAACAAATATAAACGTGAAGGAAACGTGGAGTTATACGAATACGAATACAGTGTCTTCATCACAAACGACGTTTTCGAGTCATTTAGTTCACCATCAGCCGCCCATTGTGCCCAACTATCATTCACTGCACACGAGTAGTATACCCATCGCCCCGGTCAAACCGCCGGATAACCCGATTCAGGGCACCGACCCTCCCAGCAGCACAGTGAAAGAACACGAACTATTTGATCTAACGCCTCCGAAGTGCGAAATACCGTGGTTGTCCAAAACTGTCAATAATAACGTTTTCCCATTACAACCAAATAAAAAGAATTCGAGGCCTTTCGCGGAAATTAGTAGTATATCGGAGAAGCTTGAAGAGTTAGCTGCTAAGAAGGCGAGGTATGAGCTAAAGGACGACAAAATGGAAGATTTGAGGATGGAATATAGTATGGACTCGACTATGGATTCGACCATGGACTCCACCATGGATTCGAGTATTGAACTGCGCAAGATCGAGGCGGTCGCCAGGCGGGAGGAGACGATCTTCACCCAGATCACCGTTCTCAAGGACGTATCATCGTCTGACGTCCACAACACTCTGATAGAAGCTAACTTCTGTAGTACCTCAACTGAGTCTGAATCGGGTATAGGGACAGACAAGTCTATAGACTCGCCGAGTGACTCTCAAGCCAGTAAAGAATGTGATGAAGATTCGTCGTTATCTTTGAGTATAAGTGTGTGTTCTGTGGAGGTGCAGAGTCAGAAGAGTCCTATCCTGAAGCAGCCCAAGACGCTGCGCTTTCCTCCGAGGAGTTTGACGAAGCCCAGCAGTGACAAGCGGAAGTCGAGTACAGACACGACGTCCACAGTGTCTGTGTGTCAGTGGGAGAACTGTAAGCGGGAGTTCGACGGAGATCCAGATCTCTTAGAACATTTACAGGTTAGTTATGTAAAATGTTTCATAATATTTTAGTCGCCAGCTTTCTTTGCCGGCAAGACATTACCAATAAACACTTCCTCATTTTGACACCTTCCTTAGTCAACACCATTTTAGGTGTATACTCTTAAAATATTCTAAATTAACATTGTTTCCAATATTTAGAAATAATTTCTAAAACAATTCAGAGCTGAATGCATACGGAATAATTATAACGTTTGGCAGGAAGAATAGACATGATCACAATCTACCCCCTTATTTATAAACGTTGCTTAATGTTAAGAGGTGATTAAACGTCAAAAACAAATGGTTAAACAGACGCTTAACATTATTTAACTTTAAGCATCGTTTATGAATAAGGGGGATAAAAATGTTGTGTGTTTGACCAACCACTCATTCTTTTTTATTATTTAACAATTCTTTTGTCACAATTTCAGACTGTCCACGTAGAAACCCAAGCCGGCAGGGAGAACTACGTATGCTTATGGGAACAGTGCAAGGTTCGCGGCAAGCCGTCGTGTTCCCGACTATGGCTGGAGCGACACACGCTATCGCACGGCGGGAATAAGCCTTTCAAGTGCATCGTCGATGGCTGCGAGCGGCGCTTCTCCACACAGGTATAATTACGGGCATAATATACAACTTACATACATCACCACAACTAAAATGCGAAGCGTCATAGACGGTCTATGTCAATGAAAAAAATGCGTTGTGTCAAATGCGGCAGTCGGCGTAATTCAAGCTTTTGGCGTCAGCAACCGCGTGCGTTCCAACTTGCAATGCGATGCGATTCGGCGTAAATTATTTTGCCCTGCAAAGTATGACAGCGGAACGTGTGCGTTTTTGTGGCGAACATTTTTGAGAGAATTCTCCAGACATTTACAGGTAAAATATGAAATTCAGTCAAATAAGCTAATTGTATTCTCGTTGTAACTGCCAATCATTATGTCCCCTTTCAAAAGTTTTCGCTGAGATAGGGTTCGCAAACGCAATTTTAATGGATATGGACCTGACTTTATGTTCACAAACGATCAAATAATCATAAAACTACACGACGTCAATTATTGTTTTATTGTTTTAAAATGTATCACACAACCTATTATTTAAGCATCCGTTTATAATCACTTTTGACCAAACGAACGCAGAATAAGTAATATACAAAGTATATTAATGTATGGTGAAATATTTTTGGAAGTACAATTTAAAATATTTTAAATAAAATATTTTAAGGTATACGTTTAAAAATATTTATATTATATGTTAGTAGCAGATAGTAGTAGATAGCTCACTAAAATGTGGGCTTATGGTACTAGTAAAACTAAGCATAAATACAATAATTGATCGAAAATGTATTATGAATATCCTCATTTTGTAATTTGTTTATTTCTGTAGCGAATCGTTTTAATTGATGATGTATGTTCTGCTCATTAGTAATTAAGTGGATTTTATCAAACCCTTTCACCGGTAACGACGTCAAACGACGTCAACTAATAATACAGATAATAATTATAAAAAAGCACTCAAAGTCAGATACATATTACTTTTGTTTTTTTATTGTTCTCATGTACTTCTTGGTCCTTAATTTAGAATTTACAATTGCAATAACAAGATGAAAACGAAACTATCAGTGTTTTGAGAATTTTTTACAATTTCTAGTTAGCGTTGGAATGGTTTAGTTGTACTTTTTGGATTTTTCAGCTGTAAATCTTCAGTTTCAAAAAGATATCCTCGTGTTCTGGAAGCTGTAACCCTCGTGTACTTTTTTGAAATTGTCAATTTACTTCCCTAATGAATCTAAAATGTATGTTTATTGTGACAGTAGTGTCTTCAACATGTGAATAACGTCCAATCGAGTGATAGGATCATAAAACTCGTTTCATATCAAAGTATGATGTTCGATCGACGTGAAATTCATAAAATATTTTCTGTATCCGTAAACTCTCATAAGTAGGTAGGGATCGGATAATCTGATGCATATTTACCTAAAGTACATTTTTAGTTTGAAAATGCATTTTGTGAGGTTCTGACTAAGGTTCGTTTTTGAATGCGGATTGAAACGGTGCTAAATCGACAAGTCATTGTGGACAAACATCCGCAATGCAATATACACTTTGGACATACGAAATAAGAATCAATTATGAAAATATGGAAGCGGCTTCTTAAAATATTTTATTGTACAAAAATCCTGGGATGCCAGCAACACCGGGAATACATAACTAGTCAGTTGTATAGTATGGAAGCGACGTCTAAATGATTAGGATTGCATAACTATTCAGACGCATATTTATAAAAAAAATTACCCCGATGGAAATGTGTTACCTATACCTATGTACCTAGGGTGTAAGTCTGTAAGAGTAGGAGTGGTGTGTGTTAGTAAAAACATTTTTTTTTTCATTAAATTAAAAAAAAAGTCTGTACAAAATCGCATTCCATTTTAGCCAACCTCTCAACTTTAGGTGAATATACATCCGAATCCCATCTCTACTCATATGTTAACACCAGGGAAATATATTATACACTTTTCTTTTCGGTAAGGAAATCCAAATAAAACGGTGTATAATATAAATTAAAAATTAAAAAGACCATTCGAAAAAACTAAATGGTCAAAACACAAATTCAATTAATCTATTTACTAGTTAAGTATTTGCTCAGTGATGTGATCCCATCACTGGATATAATGGTATGGCATATCACGATTCTTTTGCTCATTCATATAATTTTATACCTTTTTGAAAATACAAAAAAGAAGTCTTATAAAATCTCATTCCCACAAAACTCCCGTCGCGTGATGTCGCCATATTGACGTTAATTTACGACGCAGACTCCGACGAATATAAAAGATAAATTTGTTTATGTTTTCTTCCCCAAGGACACTGAAGATGATGCCAAAGAGAACCCTCGATGGCTGGAACCACTTCCGAGATTTTATTTATTTTTGTCGACCTATAAATTCGTCGGGCTTACCCCTTTGACCGCTATTTAACGTTCAGCGTAACGTAAAAGTTAGATAAGAATGCGACGGCGTAAATTTGGACGATAACACTTATTTCATGAGATGTTATCTTGGTTATTATTCACGGATTGTCTGTAACTTGATGTGAGTAATGGCAGTCGAAGTGTTAAATGCGATGAATTTGATATGTATCATTTATTTTTTTCAACACGACGTGTCGAGCTACGGAATAAGTGTAGTGTAAAAGCAAGTACTACGTAGATGAACTGGTGTCAGATTAATTAGTTCATAAGGACTCAGAACTTTACGCCTTCATCGACGAACTTATAACGTTATTTAGAAATATTATGCGATAATAATATAACAAATAATTTTGTAGATACTAGAAAAACTAATACACAATAACTATTCTATGCTTGTATTATCGAAAACCGAAATATAACTAACATAACGGTATAACGGAAGAAAACATCCGCAATAATCGTGAAAAAACTTAAATTGACATATGTATGACGAATCAAAAACAAATAAAAATGGCATTACTAAAATATTTTAACTGCTTTAGCGTCACTGTATCGTAATCTAATACTTGGAAGATTATTAGGTACCTACTAATGTACTATACAGGGTGCCAACATCGGCGCACAACCTGCACCCGAATTGCGTAAAACACTATCAATCATAATCTGAATAATTTTGAAGGCTACAGACATATTGTTCGGACAATTGAATCAATGGATTAGCAATCCATTGATTTATATGTGCGAAAAATTTGTCTGCTGAACAACGTAACTACGCAATGAATGTTGTTGAAATGTCTAAATGAAAGACATTCCTATTGATAATGTTTACGGAATTACTCACTGCTAGTATGAGTCAGAATCATGTAGGCCTTAGTGTGAGTTTCATTTAACCATCTCGATCGACGTTTAACCATCTCGATCGACGCATCGGGCGCGTTTGGCGTTCCGATTGGCCCTGGATTGGTGACGGACCTATCGGAACGCCGAACGCGCTCGATGCGTTTGATCGAGATGGTTCAATGAAACGCATCGAGCGCGTTTGGCGTTCCCATTGGCCCTAGATTGGTGACGGATCAATCGGAGCGCCGAACGCGCTCGATGCGTTTGATCGAGATGGTTAAATGAAACTCACACTAGCACTGTATCCATGGTAACAAGTTGTGTGTCGATATTCTATGCCACCCTGTTCTACTGCAAATTCTGCGAGCCCTCGTACTGCTGCTGGATATAAACTGTTTATCCCTCAGATACCTTCCCACCAATGGCCGAACGTGTTATTTCTTACTTGCTAACGTGTACCTTACAATTGCAGACGTTATTGGAGCGGCATGTGAACAACCACTTCAATGAAGTTTCGCCCAGTAATGGTTCCGGCAAGAAGTCTGCAGAGGGTTCCGTCAAACTCATTCGTAGAAATGGCAAGAAGCTGCGGTATAGAAGACAACCTTGGTCGGGTAAGTTGACTCTCTTCTTCAACTCTTGGAAGCGGTCTAGGGCTTTTCACATCCAATTCTTCCATGTTAAGTTAATAAGCCGTCGACTGGTCATCGACTCGTCGATCCACCTCGCCGCAGGCCACTAGGCCTGAAAAATCTTTAATTGTCGATGGAAGAAGCTACACATTTGTTTGTCAAAACTACTGATTGGATAATTAAATTTTCTCTATTACAGAAAATAATGTTTATAGGTACCCTAAAACTAATTGCATGAATGATGAATAGCTTTTAAGACATTTTTCATAATAGGAAAGTATACGATTGCCAATTATTTGACATAATACAACGGATTATAACGTCCGTAGCAAGAGTAGCGTAGAGGGGTTGGGCTAAGTATAACAGCGGCATGGGTAGGTCGTTCAGGTTAAGCTATGCTTGCCGCGGTTGATCCGTGGATGGGTGACCATCTTTACATATCGAAAACCCTCTGTGTTTTGGAAAGCACGTTAAGCCGTTGTCCTATTCGTAGATATTTGGCAGTCGTTACCGGTCGTCAGAAGCCCGAAAGTCTCTGACAACCAGTCTTACCAAGGGGTATCGTGTTACCCATTGGCTGGGTTGTGGAGGTCAGATAGGCAGTAGCTTAATGTAAAATACTGTATTACCATAATATAATATTCAGCTGCATCCGGTTAGACCGGAAGCTGATCCCAATATAGTTGGGAAAACGAAAAAAAAAATAAAAAACTTTGCAACCTTCCCAAACTCCCTGCTATTTCTAATTTTCGCCACATTTTTGACCACGCCCTTCATATTCTTCCAGCACGCATGTTCGACTTTTTCGACGCGGGCATGATGGAGGGCTTGGTATGGCGGCTACTGCGCGCGACGCGCTGGCGACTCGGCGGCGCCTGCCCGCTGCGGGAGCCGGGCGGCCGGCACACGCTCACACTGCGCGCCGCGCTCACGGCCACGCGGTACAACGTCGCGGCCGACAGGAGAGAGGCGCTTGTCACCTACTACCCACCAAATGTGTAAGTTATCATTCTTATTTACACAATTTAAGATATAGGACAAGTGAGGGAGATGATAAGGCTGATCTGAAGAGAAGAGAGAGCTTGAGAGGCATGTATATGACAAACGCAGAATGGAATCAAAGTTTATTGTAATTTTTAATGATATGACCAGGTAACCTTGCTAAGTCAGAGGTACGACCAGAAGGCAAATTCTCGTAATTACAAACGTTCAAAATCAAGTCGCAATCTCACCTCGGCGACAATAGACACGCCACGATAGCGGCGGTAAGTCCCCTCTTTGAGGAGTGGATTGAGAGTCGCCTCGGCGTGCTCACCTTCTGCCTGACGCAGGTTCTCACCGGACATGGTTGTTTCGGGAGGTTCCTGTTTCGGATAAGGTAGCAGGAAACGGCCAGGTGTTTCCACTGCGTAGAGCAGGACACGGTGGAGCATACAGTGGAGGTCTGCCCGGCTTGGGCGAAGCACCGCCGTGTCGTCGTGGAGGCGATCGGCGGCGGCGATCTCTCGCGTCCGGCCCTGATCCAGGCCATGGTTCGAAGCGAGAGTGCATGGGTAAACGTCACATCCTTCTGCGAAACAGTAATGCTCGCGAAGAGGGAGGCGGCGCACCTGAGGGCGAAGCAATATATGCGCCCTCACGGCCCTAGTCGCTGCAGGAGACGCCCTGGGAGTCGGGAACCCCAGGCTGAGTAATGGGTAGCTCGCTGTCCGGTAAGGACCAAGCCCGGGTCGACGGCGCGTTGTGTTCCACGCACGCCTCAAAAAGATGTCAGCGTCAATTGATGGGATCCGCAAGGGCCGATGTCTGCCAGGGGTGCGGGTTGTTCGAAAGAGATACCGTGGCCACTGGCACACAGGCTGCTGAAGGAACATGGGTGGGTTTTAATCAGTAAAAGTCTGACACACCCTCCTGCTCCACCCAGAGCGGGAGAAGTTATTCGATGATTTCCCATCCACAAAAAAAAAATGTCAAAAACTTATCAAAATATAGAGAAACTCGAGGTAGTTCTGATAATTTGAGACTGAGATCAGACTGAACGTTCTTGGGAATAGCCCTCAGGTTATTCAATGGCTCTATTTTTATGACCACACTAAGTGTTGTCGAGCAGAATTTTTTGATCCGTCAAATATTTTTCTCTGTTGTGACTAAATCAATCTTGTCTAAAAAGTTAAGGATTTTAATTGACTTTGATTCTATATGCTGACTGTTTTACAGAAATATTGGTGCCGATTCTTTTGTTCATCACCTAAAGTAAAATAAGAGTATTGCTATCTCTTACAGGCATACCGCGAAAGAAAAAGACGAGTAACGTTTTAGAACTGTCAAACTGAATTACGTGTCGATTGTCTTGAATTTGGCGTGATTTTAAACATGATGAATTTAGTTCGTCGTATGTAGTTGCGTTGAAGATAATCTTGGTTCAACTAAATTTGACAGCTCTAATTTGTTTCTGTCTCTTTCTTGTTTTATTAGAAGAAAAAAGATAGCAATGGCCTAGATTGAGTTTAGTTGGTGCACAACCAATGTCTGATCTGATAAAAATTGTTATATTTACTGAACAATTTCAATTAAAACAGTAATCATTACAATTGTCTAGTTGTAGCTCGATATGATGATATTCTTCGATACAACAATGTATTGCATTTTCAGGTAAGCATTGGAGTAATTCATATCACCAACCATCTATGCACCCCGGGTAGTACAGACTTCTTCCTTGTAGGGAATAAGATAACCTGATTTCTTTACCGTGAATACCTGTATTATAAAAATTCGTATGCTGAACCTTGTAAAAATACTTTCTTATACCAAGAACTTTAAAGTACTAACTAATTTATCTTAGGGAAGGTAGGACATATCTGATTTATTTGAGGGGTGATTAATTTTATTTCTAAACTAGAAAGGCGCGTGAAATTTACTATTTCGTCGTCCCACTGCGTCGCATTGCATGTACCGCAAGTGCTATAACTTCAGTTAGCGTTCTTTTTGACTTTTTACCGTTTTGCTCGGCTCCTAAGGGTCGTAGCGTGATGTTAAATACCCTATAAATTCTGATTGGTAGTTCCAGAGATTAGCGCGTTCAAAAAATCAACAAACTCCACGTTTCAGAATCAAAATATTTTATTTCACATAAACCTGCATGGGCACCTGTGAAACGTCAGAAGCTAGGTGTAAGTTTCCAATTTTTCGCTTCCTATAGAGAAGAGCTGGCAAAAACTCCACGGTTACTCTTTTAAAAATAATTGGCTTTTACTAAGCTTTCAAATTACAGTGATATATGTATGGCAGGACAGTGAGAGACTTAATTATTTGTGTGCGTCAGAAAGAAATTAGTAACAAGATCAGTCACCTCTCAAAAGAATTTCAAGTAAAGCGAGAAATTAGCTACTTTTACAATCAACACCAAGCATTAATCCCCATCCATCATATTTCAATTTAGAAATCTATATACTTAGTAAGAAATTGAATAAAATACTAATCTAAGTATTTGCGATCTAGTGAACAGCTCGGGACTGTCGTGCCTAAATAGATTATTATAATATGCACAGGTAAACTCAGGTGGGTTCGTAGTGCAAAAGGAAATTCATATCGTGTGGTGTTTAGCTAAATTATAATATTCTTCAATTGTATCGTTTAAAAAGCTTATTCTGTTTTTAATTTGCCTCCTTCCTTGCACAAAAAGTTAATTAATTTTCACAATTATATTCCCAAGTTATTCTATGATTTAAAAGAAATAACATCATTATCAATTTTAGCACCCATTTTAAATGCTCGATGTCCAGTTTGAGTTGAAACAATTATACGTACGTAACAATTTTTCAATTATTACGCTCATATAATTTCTCCACATCCTCCTGTAGCTTTAAAATTATTTTAACACATACCTTTATAATTTTATTATAGTGCACGATTACTTACACAACCTCTTCCAGGGATCATATGCATTACTACAAATAAAGTTTGGCATTAACTGCCAACGGAACGCTTACAATTGGCATACATTATAATATGCAGTTGATCCTCAAGCAGTTAGCTTGGCTTAGCATGCTCTATGTTGCCATCAGTGCCACACAGAGTAAAAAAAATGTGTTCACAATGTTGCTAGCAATTGATAAAGTTTTTCAATAGTAATCATATTATTGATGTTTACTAAATGTTTTAAATGTTATCAAAAAATCTTTTCACTTTATTAGTTTTCCCATAAATTGTTCTTTATTTATTGTTGCTAGCAATAGAATGGTTGCCAATCCTTATTGATATTTTGGGTTTGGGCATAGTAAATCATCTTTTGTTTCGTTTTAGAATCTTCAAATCTCATTCATGGGCATAAGGTTGCTTACAGTCTGTATGGCAAATAGGCTGTATAATGGCAGTGTGATACGCCGCATCAAATTGATAAGAAATATTGTTACACTATTTGGCGCTGATGTCGCGTTGCTGTGCACCTATTTGTCACCCAAATTGAGAGTAGCTTTAACTTCTGGTGTTTGAAAAAAGAACTTCTTAAATGTGCATGTTTATCATGTAGTTCACTTTCAATATGAGATTGGTGCCCATAAACGCTGCAAACACAAGTGACAACTCAAAAAAATGCTTCAAAGAATAATTTAACTTTATTTCAGAAGCCGATCGACTTTACACCAAAATTCGTAGCCTAACTATATTGTGTTTGCAACTGCCTCCGTGTGGCACGGGAATAAACTAGTACTAATAGCGTCGATGTTCTTTCAGATTGGAGGACGAATGGGTGCCAGAGAAGGACGTGACACGTATCAAGCGAGTCGAAATCGCGGAGTTATCTGCCAGTGTGAAGGTGGCCCTGTACGAGCACTTCTCGTCGTCGTACGCCTACCCGCCGCACGCCGCGCCCGCGCCGCGCCGGCCGCGCCGCGCCGCGCCGCGCATGCTGGCGGCGCTGCTGGCGCCGCGGCGCCGCGAGTGCCGCGCCGAGCCGCCCGTGTGGCGCGAGCCCGAGCGCGCCGCGCGGCCCAGCGGCGCCAAGAAGCGCAAGATGGGCCGCCGCTACGGTGGCGCCGCCTTCTGGCCGTGCGGGCGGTAAACGCGAGTGAGGCGAGCCCGGAGTCGCCCTCCGCACGACTGTTAATATTTGTGATTGCGGGCCGCCCGTCATTTCGGAACGTGCGTTCGATCGAGTTGACTGGGAAAATTATGAAAATGATTTAATTTTATGTGAATGAAGATATGAATTTTGTTTGTGTGTGATTAATTCCATTTTTAATACATTTTTACAAAGGATCCGCTTTCCGAAATTGCCGTCTGCCCGCAAAGATGTGTCTGTATAAACTTTATGTTTTCTCAATTGTATAGAATATTGTGATCGATAGTGTAAATGTTGTCGGCGCGCGTAGTCGGTGTGACACCGAGCGAGACAGATGTTGATTCGACGACAGGCTGATGGCCGACGATATCCGACTTAGGAAAATTCTCGCCAAAGATTGTTGAGGTGCCGCGTCGCGGTTTAGACTGCTATACAGCAGAAAGTTAAATTTTATTCACAAGACTGATGCTTTTTTATAATGATATTGAACGGAGGAAATATCGAGCCTTAACGCGTCCGTTCATTGAGGTCGTAGAACGTGGCGCGAACAAAACATGTACATAGATAGTTGGAAGTGTATAGTGAGTACGGTTTCGTACTCGATGTAAGATAGGCGAGGCGACTAGAGTACCGGACGTTAGTCTGATAGATAAGTTAGGGTAAGGACGACCAGCGATGCGCATCACTGCCAACTGTACATAGTAGACGTATCGACTCGATACTTAGCTTAGTATTAAATGATTTAGCTTTTAGTTGTAATAGTCCCCGCGTCTCGTGTTGCTTCGCTTACTGGTGCCGCCTGACACCCGTGACGCCGGTGTGACGCGGTGACGTCTTCCGGACAAGTGCCTCGACACACGTTGCACATCTACCAAGCTAGTGTTCACTATATGTCACGTATACCGTGCGTAGTCATATCAGACGAAACTCGCAGTTTAGTCGTAGCGTAGGACGAACAATTTTGATATTCGACGTTTTATTCCCCTTGTTGTGTTTGGTGACTCTAAGGAATCAACAACTGTCTGTAGTTTATTATACATACGTCACTGCCATTGAAAGTTGTGTACAATTTGTTAGCCTCGACGATACTGTTAGCAATAAAAGTTTTGTGATAAGATTATATTGATAACCGACATTTGTTTCCACGCACAAGATTCGCCGTATTTTTGTGTGATACATTAATATACATTAACAATAGTGTAACGATGTTTTTTTAAAGATAGAGTAAATTTGTAATTCAATATATGAGAGGATTTGTTTGTTGGAGGAACACTCGTTGGTACAACATGAGTATTCTTACTGGAAGAGATTTTACTAAAAACAATATTAGGTTATTATTTTTATTTCCAAGGGTATGCGCATAAATGTCAGTAACAAATTCAAGGAATATTTGGAAAATAAAAACAGTTGATACAAAAGTACTTTCTTAACTTTTTAATTATTTATGAAGTCAAGAACGTCAATTTGTATCCTTGTTGCTGTAGACTAGACTAGACAAACATGGTCCTAAAAGACGCCATACCTAAACTATGTATATTAAAAATGCATATGTTTGTTATTGACGCATGAGCGCAAGCAATGTTCAATGAATTATTATTTTGTTTTAATATCGTAATAAAATTCGTGTTATACGAACGCAGTGTACGGTTTAGTGGAATTAGTGATGCTATTGTGAAAGTAATAATATTGTAGTTGCGAATGTTTTTAGATCATTGAAATGTAAGGAGCCTTGAAATGTTCAATATTAATAATTTATCGTAAGTTATGGTTATGTACCCATAACCAATAGAAAAGCAATGTTGCGTCGTGTTCTTGATAATATTAAATTTTATTAATATCGATATAAGCGATTTGTGTAAAAGAAACACCAAATTAAATGTTAACTAAGATCGGGACAGATTACTAAGTGTAGTTTCCAATGATGGAAAATGAAAGAAAAAAAAAATGACACGGAAAATATACAGTTATGATAACTCAGCTCATACAGTAATACATGCCAATGATTAACGTCAATAGCTGGTTTAGTACCCACAGTTAGATGTAAACGAACTTTTGGATGCCCCTATACAGACGTTGTCAGATTATTACTGCCTTTTAGCCATAAGGGATTATACAAGTGAATATAAAATTGTGTTCTGTGCTCACACGATCTCGCTAGTATTTTTTAGTTAGAGCCTAGAGCGTTAAGTTAGTACGAATTGTGTGAACGTGGTGTAATCTTAATTGTATAAAACACCATAACGTATTTTTCAAACTATCGCTTATCGTAAACTGGAACGGAGATTTTATTAGATTCATTTAGTAGTGTAATCGGCCCCTAGACTAATAATGTGAAAATTGAATGTGAATAGTATATTCTACTATAGAGGGAGCCTTAGGCGTGAATTACGTGCGCATGCGACGCCGCGCGACCACGTGCGGACACGTGCGGTAGCGTACGGGCGACGCGTGCGGCGCGTGTTGTTAAGTCAGAGATCACTGTTGTGTCTATCGTAGCAGGACACATGAGTTTGTTCGGCACTATATCGCGCGGTATAGTTTTGAACGCACTCTTAGTAGGTATGGACCCAAAGAAGTGTTAGGAAAATTTCTCTAGTAGTCAAGTTGGTGCCTGATTGTTCGCGTGTTTAAGGGGATCGTATGCTAACATATACAGTCTAGACTTCCTTTTGGAGCATTTCCAACGTACTGATTATTTTTTTAATAAATTTAAAAAATTAGAGTAATTATTTTTTCAGCACTGATCGTAAGTGCCATATTTTATTGGCTCGCTTTTTTAATAAATTATTTTTATAGTGAAATTCGACACCAAAATCAGAAAGACTAAATTAGTTTTTTCGTTCTACCCGTGTAACAATATGGACTTGAATATTTGATCTCAGAAATCGGCAGAGTAACAGATTTATGATGAGAATGCATGAGAGGATCCTAGTTTAGTGGTCCGTGAGTGTTATTTCTTAATGAACATGTTAAGTGTCGCTCAATTTAAATTTATTTTACTTATGAGAACAAAGTTTGACACACATACAAACTTACATTTTGGCCTATCAAAATGCTTGAGTACAAATTTCGTTTCGCTATTACGACGCGATGAAAATGTCTAATGTTTGGCAAATAATCGGACTAAAGTTAAAATTAACATTAGATTAGTGTTAGTGGTTCAGAATGTTAGTCAAGAGATGATATTTTATGATGACGAACCTCTTCGGATGAGGCGGTGAAATTATATCGAAAAGATACAATAATGGTAAGCTCGAAAAGATACAATATATTTTTATCACTGCCACCATAGTCGTAGATTTCGTGTCGTTGTGCGGTTTTGCATGTCAGTGAAGCGCGCAACCGTTCACTTATTGCTCAGCGAATTATGATAATTTTAGTTAACCGCGGGCTCACTCACTCGCATGCAAAATCTTTTAGTTACGTGACAGAGTATACAACGGGAACAATGGTAGTCGCTGCCAATTTATTAAAGCCCTATAGTTTGATCAGCATTATTTTCTGCGGTGTGTCCACTGGTTTAAGTGAAGGCGTGAAACACATTACAGCCGTGATGCAGACACGCTTGAATGACGTTGTGAGGTAACAGCGCGTTGAACAATAAGAAGCGCCATCTTCAACCACATGCTCATGTTGTTGGAAATCGTGGTTCTAATTGCTCCTCCCGCACTTTGACAGAAACTCAAGGAATGTAAATAGTTAAGTATTTATTATTAAGTATTATTCTGCATAGTACTGTAATTTGCTTCGCGCCTGGTTGGGCCTTAGGGGAAGTGAGGCCGGCGCGCCCGGGCCCGAGTGTCCCGGAATGCCCGCATCCCGGGTGTAGCCGTGCGGGGTAGTCTAGTGGTAATGTTGCGAGTTGTCTTTCAAACACGTTTCCTATATTATGCGTTTATTATATGGATGTTCTCCTTTATTGTAAATGTTTGAATACAATAGTTACTATGTGGAGCCTGTGTATTCCAAATAGTGTGCACTACTTATTCAATTTGTAGATATTTAATTATATATAGTATAATGTTTAATGCGTTGTCTTATTTGCTTAAACCCTATGGTGAAATCGGTGAAATTAATTATAATTTTGAACCCACAAGCTGATGGGTAATCTACCTCAATTAATTTATCACACATTTGGGCATAATAATAGTGAATGTTAATTTAAATTTGAAATTTGTTCAATGTAGTGATTATTAAGGTTTTTTTTTTCAAATAAAATGGTTTGTCCACCTGTCACAAGTACTGTATCTTATATTAAATACATATTGTATGATTGATAATTATGATGTGTTTTATTAAGTCACTGGTACATCATCAGAAACCACCTATACACATTCGTCTTATCACTAATGCTACGGCTACACTATACTATAACGAGAACTCTCTGTTGAGCAGAGAGCGGTGAGCGAGACGTCGAGCGGTGTGCAAGAGGGAGTGCGCACAGTGTAGTTCTCGTTATGGCGACAATATAGCCGTAGCATTAAAATATTCAAAGTGGCAAAGATACAATCTTCATTCAACAAAATCATCACTAACACAGGAAGCCAGTAAGTAGGTAAGTACCAGGCGCGGTCCGAGGGGGGTCTTAGGCCTGAAACTGTGTTAAGCGGACGTCCGCACGGTTTCATACAAATATGCTCCGTCACGGGGACCCCGCGCGGGCTTCCGTCGCAGGGTAGGCTACTTTTGGTCGCGGTTGCAAGTCCCGTGGGATAATTTCCGACATCCACGGTTCGGAGCCGCGGTTAGCAGTTAGTAGTAAATAAAATGGCCTCGCTATGGGGGTCGTAAATATAATACATTTTCTCATTAATATGTAGGTAGTCTTTGTCTGTGACCCCCCCCCCCCAAGTCTGGCTGCGACCGCGCCTGGTAGTATTATCACTAGCAGCATATTACGATCAGTCACCATTGCAGTTACAGCTTGTATTAGAAGATTTCTTTAACTTCGGTGTCCAAGTCGTTACCTATTTAGGTCATTATATCCAAACTGAATAAGTATGAGTTCAGACTGAACGGAAAAATGCCCGAGCAATTTACTGGCTCCATTGAAAATAGGACCGTTTAACTGTGATCTAAAGTAGAAAATTGTATGAATATCGACACAGTTGGCTCGCGCATCGGTTGCTTTCGATTTGTATACGGCCAGAGAACGCTCGAGCCTGCGCGAGGATTTTTCGTTCCGTCTAAACTGACCCTGACGATTGGCAATAGTTTAGTTAGTAGCAAACGTTCTTCTTGAAAAGCTCTTTCGAATGGTGCAAATCTTACGGCTATTGGTGCCGATTCTCTTGTACACCGAATTAAACTAACTAAACGATCACTAAAATTCATTACTTTTGGCTGTGAGAATCTTAAAGCAATTCTGCAAAAAAAGACCTCTAAATTTAAAAATAATTTTGACACAACTAAAATCGAATTTGACAATCGCGACTCCACGTGGTATTTTTTGGCTTCGCAACGTGGTACTTGTTTGCCCTGCCCCGTATTTTTTTTAGAGCCGGAGGCGCGCAGTGGGGGCAGCCTCGACGTGTTTTAAATGGATTTTTTTACTTCTTGTATGGGAAATATGAAAAATTATTACCTACATATTGAGTTTTAGAGGTCTGTGGGTGTTATTAAGGGGGTCGAAATTTTCATTATTTTTACGATAGGACACACCATTTTCGAGATATAAGCAAAAGAAAAGAAAAGATACAGTACTGTATTTGCGCCCGAAGTCGAGGTGTTGGTGTGAGTTTTAGTTCTTGACAACTAATTTTATTCCATACCTTTTTAATCGCGATTTTAGAATAATGACATTGACAAGAACAGAATAGCAAAATTACCAATTTCACTAAATTAAAAACTCAGTGCAATCTTAGTGCTGTCAAACTAATATAGTTTTTTTTTTTTTTTTTTTTATTTTTTTATTTTGGCTTCACACGATTTGTGCATTTAGCCAGTGTCAAGTAATTTTTATTTTAGATCAAGTAAATGGCCCGATATCGGGCACGAAGTTATAAAACAGTCATAGTCGTCTTTAGTCAGTCAAGTCAAATCAAAGTTATTGTAAAGCGGTAGTAACTTTACAACAATCTAATAGGAGTTTTTGGGGGGAACACGAAAAGTCCACGTTAGTCACTTATTTTCACCTTCACTACACTTGTGCACTCACACGTAACTAAATTGAATAATTCACTATCAAAATTATACAATTTAATGCGCTATTTCACTAAATTCCATGAAAATGAAAATTCGTGCGACATGTTCCAACGCGATCCCGCCAAAAACTCAATATAAAGTTATGTTGTGTCACTTTAGTCAATTTCAGAATGGGAAATCGTCGTTTGACAGGAATAAACTTTTTGGTGATTTTTAGTTTAGTTTAGAGAATTTTGTGACAAGAGAATCGGCACCATGGGAGGGTGCCAAAAATTCCATAATTTCGGTGCCCAAGTTGTTACCTATTTAGTTTATTAACTCCGAACTGACTAACAATTGGAAAAACTTGAGTTAATCGCAAAAGCTGGTGGTTATCATTGGTGCATATCTTATGGCTATTGAACGCCAAGAATTACCTAAAATTCGGTGCCCAAGTTGTTACCAACGTGATTTTATCAAAAAATTGCAAAAGCTGGAGAATAAAAAGAATGCTAGTAACTTAAATAGCCAAATTAAAATTCGGTAAACATAAGACTGAGCTTTATTCAATAGAGATGCTTGCTGGAAGCTGCCGTGACAGAGTGCTGAGTGCTTGTCACTTGTCAAACTGATCTTGATAGGAAGGCGACCCATCGGCGACACTTAGCCCCATCTCACAGTAAAGGCGTTGCCAGCCGATGGCCCAGGAGGGGGGGGGGGGCAACTTTATATGGAGTATGGGAAAAGTGTGAATTGTAGGTGCGGTCATGTGCTCATAACTTTTACCCCGATAAAACCCGGTCCCTGAAAATTGGGTTCCGCGACCGTTAGCTGGACATCCTCTTCATACAGGAAAACTTTTTGAAGCCCCACCATCGATACTAGAACATTGCCAACTATAAACTAGTTCGCAAACAAATCTCGGTGTCACAAGAGCGGCACCCTCATTTGTTACAGAAAGTCCATATACTGCCTGTCCATCACCCCAGCTCTTCTATCTTATCTGCAGGTCTCTTATCTGTCGGTTCGGCAGGACTGGTCATCAACCGATCACTATAATTTCCGCGTATATCACTCCTAACAAAGGTCTTGAGGATCCCATCCATCTGACCAGCGACCTCACTACCCCTTCGGCCTGTAGGATTCTCTCATTTTCGCGGAAGATCTCAATGCCAAGCATCTCTCTTGAAACAGAGGTAGGGTCGTATTCAGTCTAGGGGCTTCCTATTTCCCTGGCAATCCCGACCAGCTCCCCAAGGACTCGATATAGCGCTACTCAAGAGTGTAAACCTCTGTTTATTACAGTCTATTGTGACGAGCTCCCATACTCCGGCGCAGAAAACGGTCTCTTGCCGCCAAAATCCCGAGAGCGCTATTTAATGATTTACAATTATTTTATAGCATGGAAGACTCGAAGAAATACTCAATCATTCTCTGAAAATGTTTTGATGGCTTGTACTGTTTTCTCGCAAATGTGTTGAAAAACATTGTATGACACACGTGCAGAAATTGGTATTTACAAACTCGTGACTATGGTCCAATGGTGGTTGATCCGTGTGGTGCCGGACATAAAGAATACCTAGCACCATCCCATTTCTTCCCGTGGGTGTCGTAGATTATGCATTTTACGACCATACTGCGATCGCCAACCTGCCTGCCAAGCGTGGCGATTATGGCAAACCCTCCCATTTTTTTTTGGGGGAGGCCTATGTCCAGCAGTCGACGTCTATCGGCTGAAATGATGATGATGATGATGAAGACTATGGTAATACCTCGACTTCGTCTCGGGCTTACTTTCATCTACTCGTTTGTAAAAACCGACTTACCGCACTAGTATTATAAATAACTATTACCGTACCATATTTTTAGACAGTTTTAGATACTCGTACCTACTTCAATGATTTATTTACACAAGATAGTCAGAGGCTACTATCAACTTATTGCATCACAAGACAATAGGAACACGAAAGTTTTGATAACAAGAAACGACCTTGAAATAATGATATTATTATGCAGCTATATTCAACAAACAACCTAAGTACAGAACACGCCACGTGCCAAAACACAGATATCAGCATTCTAAAACATCAAAGCAAAACTGCATTACATTAGATACCTATGGTTTCTAATTTCTACCGACTTTTAGTGTACCTAATGCATATGGGGAAGTTGTGTAAGGTATTTCTTGCCCCCGGGAACGCTGTCGACAAATGTTTCACAAGGCAACTTGATACCTGGGCAGGTGTCGTCAAGCTTTTGTTTTAATTGTATTTTAAATATAATACTAACTTAACTAAACCTATTCACAACTTAAAAAATGGTGTCAAAAAATTCATCCGCATCGCTGTCGACTGGTAATGTTGCCAAGAGACTGGCAGCATTACCATTGTATGGCAATGCTTAGCCGCACGTGGTGTCGACAAGAGGTGCTACTATAGGGCTTTCAACGGCCCGACTTCAGAAATAGATATCCTATCTTTTAGCTTAAGCTAAGCATTAAGGTTTCCAGCAGCATAGGAACAGCATGATGAAAATAATGTTGATAATAAGGTTTACCTATTGACAACCACTATTATCAATCTTTTATCAATATTCCTCCTTGTTGGCTTATGTCGTAAAATCAGCTGCAATACTATTGTCAGGCGGATTGAAACCTGAATCGTCAGACATGATGGTATGATTAAGAAATCTTTGGTATTGTTCGTCGAATCGTTGAGCTCCTAAAGTTCTGAGCGGAGCTCCACGATTAGTGACAAATGCGTGCACGGACTGCACGGGTCCATTCATTCTGTGTCGTGCTTTCCTCAAAAGTCCATTTCAGACACCAATCTGCATGGTCTCCACATGATCTGACCAAGATTAAGTCTGGACTTTAAAAGAGACTGTGACCTCTGAGTTTGTTTCGGCCTTTCTTCGCAGAGTAGTCACATAGGAAACGCCGACCTCATCTAGTTTAAAGAATAGGATTGACGTGTAAAAGTGTTTGTGAAAACCTACCTAGGTTTGTACAAACACTTTTGCATCAATACCTACTAGGTTTGATCATAAATGATAAATGATTCTATTTCTGTAAGTAGGTACTTACAGAAATAAAATCATTTAACATTTATGATAGTTTCGACACACTTACTCATAAATTAACTCTTATTGAAACGCTTTTAGGTTCACAATGCAGTGTTTTCACCCGCGTGCTTTTTACTGTATGTTCCCGCACTAGTGCGAAAATGTGCGCTACAGGTAATACAATGAAATATTAGCTGTGAAAGATTTTATAACTGTGTCTCATCATTAATCAAATCCTAATCTAATTTTATTTTATTTTATTTTATTACAGGATAAAAACAGGAGTACAATTATATCTTATACATAATATCTTACTAAAACAAAACATTTATTATACAATGCAAATACAAATGCAATACAAATATTATACAACATTAGCCACAATTACTAATTTGCTACGTGAAATAAAAACAAACAATACCTAATGTATGTAAGGAGTGAAAGAATAAATGATAGATTGATTGAATGAATGCTTTCTAGTAACGAAATTTATGGGATAGAACAAGAGAAAAAAAAGAAGAATACACCACTTAATAATTCATAAAGCTAAGATAGAATCAACCACAGATTTCCTAAATTGATGTGCTGTAAGATTAAAAATATCGATGTTTTCAAATTTAGCATTGTAGGAATCCACAAGTTGGCGCAGAGGAGCGCGGAAGTCAGCATTGGAATTACAGACATGCCTGACATTAATAGAAAGTAAGTGGTATGAACGCGCTTGTCTACGCCCTACTGTCCTTAGAACGATGTACCAACCTAACAAAGTTTATTTATTAAGTCTGAACAATCTTATTTGTTATGTACAATACCATGAAGAAACATTGTTCCGAGAAGCAGTCTTCAGGATTATAGGTTTAATAGTTTGTAATTTTTAAGCAAAACGTCATTGTGAAAGTTTGTGTTAATAAGTACACAGTATTGTGACAGTTTACAATCTCGCGAGATAGATTATAATCTAACTAATTGACCGATTACGATGAAACTTGATAGGTTAATTGTTGAGGTTAGCTGTTCCCTATAGCAGGTACTTTTTATCCCGATATTCTCACTGAATCGAAACTTACGCGAGTGAAACCGCGGAACGCAGCTAGTATCAAAATATAGGTCTACAAGTCAAACACGTATATTTGAAAAAAAAAACATCCTGGGTTTGTATAGATAAACTAGATAACCTGTGTACTAAAATAAAAAATAAGATAATTATATAAATAAATATGAAACATTAACATTTTAGAGTTTTCTTTAAAAAAAATCAGTTTGTCTATTTTTAGTTGTTTGATAGCTACGTATCTTTGCTTCTCCTTCAACCTGCGAAGAAACTCTGTGTTTCGAAGACACAAAGCGCGAAAAAAGGAATCAGCGGGCCATTTTTCTCAATTTCTTTTACGCAATAAGTTTATGAAACTTTTTAATATTTTTCCTTGCAATTGCGTGTGAAACGCGTGGTCAAGTCTACAGCTTTATTTTTGTGGGTACCTATTCAATTTCATTTGTAATTTCAGTGACTTACATAAATTTAGAAAATTTAGAAGAAATACATAGTTGTCACTTGTCACTATGCAGTGTATTTCTATGAAAAAAGTCATACTAATTTGGCTTGTTTACTTGAGACAAGTGTAAAGGCATTCAGAACTTAATTTCTCACCGTGAAAGTTTTCAGAAAACAGGATTAGGACAGCTTACCTTACAAAATAGACCTGTAATAGAGTTCCGAACTTAAAAAAATAAGAGCAATAACAGGATACTATTTACTCAATAAAATAACAAAAAAAGTAATAGCCACAAAAGTGCAGAGCCCCTGTCGGCTGCACCAGACTGCATTGTCAGCAAGCTGTCGGTAGCTCCAAGCGTCCTGTTGGCGGGGTCTCGTCCCACTCCTGCGCAACCTACCGACTGCATCGGACCATGTGAGTAATTAGTTAATTGTCTATATCTAGATTTATTAGGTCGCACTACTATTTAAATAGCTAATGTGATGATAACTTAGATTTTCACATAGCTGTAAATAAAGGCCATTATTAATAAGTTATTTGTTATCTTGCAAAACTTTAAAAACCTAATTCCTTGCAATTTTTAAATCTATTTAACTTACAGATTTAAATAATTTCCCCTTTGTTATTTGAACATCAATCATCGACATGTATTTTTGTATAGTTTACGTGCTGCATTAATTCGTTAACATAATTATCTACTTGTAATCTGTTGTAACCACGCAAGGGAACCACTCAAGGTGTTGCAGTTTTTAATCGACTAACAGGTGAGGTTTTCAGGCTTAGACCATTTAATCAGGGCACCATGTACAAATCGGTTCGACCTTTAGGTGCCTACTCAATTATACACCGTGACATTTTAGTCGTCTTACAAAGGTGGTCCACTCTATGTATCCGACATAAAATACCTCTAGGCGCGATTAAAGCATTGTTACCGTTAATTAAAATAATATGTACAAAATAATGCTTTAGATTTATGAAACACCCTCCCTGTTAATAATGTTTAAGTATCAATCGGTAGAAGATATCTACCTACCTACCATTACATTCCATCATTAATTCCATCTCCATAACAGGGTATTTTAAGCTACGTCATGCGTCTTAGTGAATGATATTTTCAGTTTTTGAATTATGCAAATGTTCAAAAATATATTTTTATTTTAGATAAATAATTAGTAGTCATTGGGTACATGAAGTGGGCTGCCGTTGTAAGACGACTAAAATGTCACTGTGTATACATATTCCTGCGAAGATTTAAATATTTGAGGAAATCATGGTGTAGAGTCCCTAGACGTTGCAGCAGTTGTTTCCTGAGCCATTTTCTTTATTTTAATTTCTAGATTTTTCGTTAGATCAGCCCATACCTACTTTATCCTAACCTCTATCCTTTTGGTTGTGGTTCTGTCCATCTTCATTTCCATTCAATTGATCTGCAAGTTCTTTTTGGTTCTAAGGCAGAAGTAAGACAGTGTACATAAAATAATGACTGTGATCTGAAATAGCCATCTTTATTTTTCAGTGCTGTTTTCCGGATGGCAGAGTTTCAGCATCGTGGGAGCGCAATGTGAGTTTTTAAATAACCCTTATTTTGATTTAACTTGCCGTGTCAGTCATCTTGTCTCATCTTAGAATTACGCAGTTGATCACATCATTATTTTCTGACGATGACCCAGAACGTTAGCTTTCTTATTCTAGAAATGTTAAAAGCCTCCGATATCGTTTCGGGTTCGATTCCCGCACTGAAGTTGAAATGCTTGTTATTTTCGTTATACTTGGGTAAATATGATTAATTTGTGTTTATGCGGCCATTTACGGAATCGTTTTGTTATTTTTCTACATTAATTTGAAAACGAATTGTTTCGAATCGGATTGTTGTTCGGTATTATTGGTAAAACGACGCGTCTCTAATAAACAATGAAGACCAGAAGACAGAAGACTCAGAGACAGAAGAGAGAAGAGGTTCAGGGTTGAAATGGCCATTACCTCACAGTCACGTGGTCATGACGGTACAACGTGTGATGTGACGTAGTGGAAGTCTCGACCTGGACTGTACCACATAATAGAAGATCTCTAGGAGGATAAGCAGAAGAGCCGGAGCAAGATTACAATGATGAAGAGCCATTAATCTTCAGAAAACATTTTCTTATTTCGTCTGCTTACTGGTAAAGCAATTTAAATAATTTTTTTTACTAAATCGAGTTAAAAATGCAGTCACGTGTAATTTTTTACGGGCTATCTACTGGTAAAATAAAAAAAATGCAATGTCCAATGGCTGCTGAGATAGTAAGTTTGTAAAAATGATATCTTCTCACATTTTGTAAATATTATATAGATAAGAGTATATCTTAAAAGAAAGGTAATTAGTGCAACAGTTTGCTTTAACAGTTTTTTAAATTAATGTGTTTAAAATAGATCAAATTAAAACATAAACTTTGAAATGTCATTTACTCGAAATGACACAGACTGCACTTTATTATTACCTTTTATTATTATTACTTATTACCCGTAAGCAGACGATTTATTCTGTGATTTATTCTTTGTAATTCTGTTTTTATTGTGTTTTGATAATCTTTAACGTTTTATGATTTTTGTTTGTGTTTTTGTGTAATTAATTGATTATGTTTTAAAATTGTTCCGTAGGCATGTTATTTAGTTTTTCATGATCGACTGACGTTCATAAAATAAATCAGTAGGTATCCCCACCATCAATATATGCTAAACTTATTTGCTTAACTCACATAAGAGCACACGCTCGTAACCTATAGTTGTCGAAAACAAAAAAAAAAAAACAGTCACCGTTGCCGAAATCGGTTGAACAGTCATTTTTGCGATGCCCTAAATTTTAATTTTGTTAAATAAGGTCGTGGCAGAATTTGTCTAATAGTCTTTACTTATATTTTTACAATGTATTTAGAATACCATTTCCAGGTTCTAAAAACATAAGCTACTATTAACAATCATTAAAGATAACATAAAATAACATCACGCTTTGTTTCCTTGAAGTGTTGGGCAGAGGTGTATCTATAGTACAACTAGCTTCTGACGTTTCATAAGTGCCCTTGCAGGTTTTTGTGAAATAAAATATTTTGATTGATTGATTGAGTAAATCCACATTTCGCCAGTAATGTTTAAGTCCCGTGTAATAGGCTAGCTCCGGGCTGCTACTGAGAAATTCCAGATAGAAAAACCCAATAACACTTTGCCCGACCTCGGAATCGAACCCAGGACCGTGCTCAGCAGTAACGCTTGCGACCACTAGACCAACGAATACCATATAATTATTTATTTATCTTTAATAACGATTTAGGCAAAAAAAGGTAAAAATATAAGTAAAGACTATTAGAGAAATTCTGCCACGACCTTATTTAGCAAAATTAAAAACTTAGGGCACCGCAAAAATGACTGTTAAACCGATTAGTATAAACATAAAAGTTCAATAAATCAATCAATCGCATGCCGTTTTCGGGTACAGTGACTGTTTTTTATTTTCTACAACTATAGGTTACGAGCGTGTGTTCTTATGTGAGTTAAGCATATCGTCTGCTTACGGGTAAAAAGTAATAAGTGCAGTCAGTGTCATTTCGAGTAAATGACATTTCAAAGTTTATGTTTTAATTTGATCTATTTTAAACACATTAATTTAAAAAACTGTTAAAGCAAACTGTTGCACTAATTACCCTTCTTTTAAGATATACTCTTATCTATATAATATTTACAAAATGTGAGAAGATATCATTTTTGCAAACTTACTATCTCAGCAGCCATTGGACATTGCATTTTTTTTATTTTACCAGTAGATAGCCCGCAAAAAATTACACGTGACTGCATTTTTAACTCAATTTGGTAAAAAAATGTATTTAACTTGTTTTACCAGTAAGCAGACGATATATTGATGGTGGGGATACCTACTGATTTATTTTATGAGCGTCAGTCGATCATGAAAAACTACAATAACACTTTGCCCTACCTCGGAATCGAACGCTAACGGTTGCGACCACTAGACCAACGAATACCACATTATTATTTATTTATCTTTAACTAGCTTTTGCCAGCGGCTTCGCCCGCGTGGAGGTCGCTGTATTATACATATAAACCTTCCTCTTGAATCAGTCTATCTATTAAAAAAACCCGCATCAAAATCCGTTGCGTAGTTTTAAAGATTTAAGATACATAGGGATATAGGGACAGAGAAAGCGACTTTGTTGACATATAAATAGATTTTCGTGTTGCGATCATTTTATTCCAAAGTTAAGATCTATTTCAATTCAATATTATGAATAAGATAAGACAGTCTCATAGATGATTGGATGTGTTGCCCACTTTATATTTTTTCAAGTACCTGTTTATACTATGTAGTGATAACGATTTAGGCAGCAAAAGCACATAACAAAAACCTTTTCCTCCCATTATCTTCTCTTCTATCGTTCAATGATTAATTTACTAGCCATTACGGAGTACGGGCGGTATCACCTACCAGTAGCTACGTGCCTCGGCCCCAGTATAACATTACGCTTGCTCAGGGCTCCTGGCTTACAGCGAATGTTATCTGATACTTAGGTACTACCCGTGACTGCTGTGTCGCGTTATTGGAAACGAAAGTGATGTGTGTTTGATTCAGGTATCATTTTTAGCATTGTCTGTGTAGTTAGGTATTTTCTGGTTATGTTACACATTTTGAATGACTGGGTGACTGATTGAAGCTATTCACTGCCGATTCGTATCAGGATTTGTATCAGGGGCCTACTCTCTAAGTCCATCAACGAAGATACAGACACGCCCGAAAATATTTCGATACTTCGGAATGAAACCTACTCCCGATTAATTAACTGTTTTGGCCGAACAAAACACATTGAGAGTAAGGACAACTGTCAAAACGTGTTGTCGTTCATTCTTACTTCGGGCCACGAACTAATCTTATGTCCGTAGGTTTTACGGAGTAGGAAACGCCCGTAAATTCGGCTTGCTTGGAAAATAGACCGCCTGATATTAGTGGTTCGCTGTTTAGGCCAAATCCCTAAGCACGAAGTCTTAAATTTCGGCCAATGCCACTCCGTATTACCTGCCGACATAAATAAGATTAGTCCGGGGCCATGACAACACAATTGGACAGGTGTCCTTATTCGACTCGACTGCTGTCGAAAACATATTGGGAGTTCCGATGTGCTTTTGCCCATCCGAAATAATAATTCGGAGTAGGTTTCACTTCTAAATATAGAACAACTTTCGGATTGGCCCATATCTTTATTGACAGAGTTAAAGAGTAGACCCTGGACACTTATAATAGGGTAAAAAGCCGGATAGTGGCCACACATTTCGAAATCACTCTATATCTCTCAGAACAAAAATCAAAATACTTCACTTGAAAAACTGGCCGATACTTTGGTTTTTTATGAAAAGTAAAAAAAAAATCTTTAATATTTCTAGAGTATTAGCGATTGTTGCGGACCTCTATATTTTGGGACATCTATCCCACATATAGGTCCCTAATCCACATAAATTACGTTTCGGATAGATGGCCCGCCGATGATGATGCCCCGCGCCGAGAAACAGGACATCTTTCCCGCAAAAAAATTGATCGCATTTTGCTTTCCCGTGCAATTACATAGAGACATGCGACACGGTCAACTTAGTGGTAGTTGAAGAGTATTTCGATAGATTATCAAAATAGCATGCAATTCGTCCGCGAAACTAGAGTAATTCAAATCGGGGCAACGATCCTGGTTTTACACTAGTAACAAGCTATTTTTATAAAAAGTGGCTGTCATAGAACACCAATGATTGTAGTGGTGGCAAGTGGCAATATGCCAGTGGTTTAACTGACAGAAAACACACAACTTAAACTACGATTTGTATATAATTAATGCATTCGAAATACATTAAGTTACTAATTAATTATGGTCGAATGTAGACCACTGGGCATGGGCAACCACTAGTTTTATTTTAGCCGTTAGATTGGTTTGGTAAGTTTTGGTATCGATTGCTATTTTGTTCCACGTCACTTTTAAGAGCAAATTCTCGGTAGCACGACGATCGCTGTGATGATTGATCATACCTTCTTCGGCGAAAGGTACATTTATGTTGATTTAATGAACGATTCTAAGATTTTTTGTCCATTGTTGAAATTACCAGAAGCTGAGATTGTTTTATGAAATTGCTTTATTTTTTCCTGAACATTCCTGATCTCCTCTATAGCCGTGTAAGTTAGCTACTTACAATTTTTTAATTTGTATGAATACTATGCTCGCGACTTCGTTCGCATGGATGTCGGAAAACAATAAAGGCTTGTGCAGACTAGCGCGACGCCTTAATGTGTCTCAGTCATTAGGTTCTATATCTTTTTCTGAAATAAAAAAAAGTAGCTAAGTAGTAACTGAGCTACTTTTTTTTATTTCAGAAAAAGATTTTAAGCAGTAGATTTTTTTAAAGCAGTAGCTTATAACATCAACTACAACCCTTTAAGTTTATATAACCCCATTAAACGACTATTTAATGAAATATCAATGATTTTATGATTATAACTATGTAATTACATATACATGTTACAGTCGCGAATCATATTTTGGTTAACTTGCAGCCTAACCCTACCGCAGTTAGCCTTCTAGTAGCGTCCTAACTAAATGACAAGATTTAGTATCTAATAATTAGGTCTAACCACTAACGACTGTACCTACACGGGTAGGACTCATAAAATTTTAGTAGGTAAGCTTAGTCAGAGGATTTGTGCTATAATGAAAACTGCTTACGATCCTAAAAGTACACAGGTGGCAAGGACATCGGACATGGTCATCAAGGACATCAGTTTTTGGCAGTCATCAAAAAATAAAAATCAAACAATAGATTTTTTTTAATGAGATATAAAAGTGCAATACCTACGCGGTCAAAATTTATGGAACAGGATTTTTTTTCTGAAGTTTTGCTTCTGAATCCATGCGCGTCGATGTCAAGGCCATCCTGTAAAGTTATGTATTTTCGTATTGGCTATCAGACATCCTATTATTGAGACACAAAATTCTTGCCTCAACATACATGTTTATTCCCTAGGCAATAAAAATAAATGTAAATCGTGCCATAAAACCCTGACTATTTTACTTTTATTCATAAAGGCTCCCACAGAAAGGCGCGACGCGACAGTGCGACGCGATTCTGGTAGAACAATTTCCATGATGATGAATTTTATGGAGATAGAGTCGCGTCGCGCTGTCGCGCTGTCGCGTTGTCGCGCTGTCGCGTTGCGCCTATCTTAAGTCTTAAATTTCTGTATATTTTTGCTTACAACGGTTCTAAGGTCAATAATATTCTGTATAGGCACAATAAGTATAATAACATAACTTGAGCACAATGTTCAGTTATCTGCGAAGATCTACGCATCTTCACGGTCCGTTGGCCATTGAGATACCAGCGCTTACTAGCTTCATCAACAAAAATATCTTTACTTGATCCAAGTCTTAGTACATTTTTGTCTGTATTAGAGGTCCAACTTATCTGGTTGTCAGATGTCTAGTGTAATATGAGCTGTAGTGCCTTTATAATGTAGAGGGAAGTACGGTTTTCCATATCTGGGTAATATCGGAATTGGATCAGGATTTGAGCAAAGATAAGCTTTGCTAGAATGTTTTTTTGATGAGCTTGTAGTGTAACTTTTCCGTGGATGTTGGTAATAATATATACTTAAAAACTTTGCAATGGGTAACTTTATACACCGTGACATTTTAGTCGTCTTACAACGGCAGCCGACTTCATGTATCGAATAACTACTAATAATTAAAAAAAAATATATACATATTTTGCATAGTTAAAAAAAATGAAAATATCATTCACTAAGACGCATATGACGTAGTTTGAAACACCCTGTTATGTACATGGAATTAATGATGGAACGTAATGGTAGGTAGCTAGATATCGTCTGAAATGAAATGAAATGAAATGTTTATTTATGTAAGTAGATCTTAAAAGACACTTTTACACGTCAATATTTTGTTGGTCAATATTTTTTAAAACTAGATGGCGCCGGCATTTCCTAGCTGACTGTTCCCTGAGAAGAAAAGCCGAAACAAACTCAGAGGTCATAGTCTGTTTTAAAGTCCAAACATTATATTATTTAAATTTTATGTGAGTCTAACAATGCAGGGTAATGTCTGGAAAGGCCTTTTGAAGAAAGAGCCATTGCAGCTTTGAGCTGACCTGTCTCAACAGACGGCATGTATGTAACAGTCACCGTGTAGCTCAACCCTATTTTAGGGAGCTCAACGACCCGTCACAAGACGCTACCAGATTTGCAGGACATTTGCGTAGGCCATTTACAAAATGCTCAAAACCACCAGACGAGTTACAAAGTAATGTGTTCAATCTAGCCTGCATAGTACTCACATTCACAGTTACTTTTTTCTTTAAATGTCATTAAAAATAATGTCACGTAGATCAATACTTAAATATAAAATGTCAACAGTATCTATTAAACACATAGCTTATATAACAGTTTGTTGCTTGAGGGTACATTGGAGCAACTTAACTAGTCCCAAGCTTTTTTGTCATCCACCGTTTGATACGTAAACATTATTAACAGGGAGGGTGTTTCATAATTCTAAAGCATTATTTATTTTTCTTTGTACTTATTATCATAATTACTGGTAACAATGTTTTAATCGCGCTTATGGGTATTTTATGACGGGTACATTGAGTGGACCACCTTTGTAAGACGGCTAAAATGTCACGGTGTATAAAACTTCGATACTAAATCTCACCATGTGTCCCTGTCACACCTACACTACCAAAGTTATAATCAAATCCCATGTAATTGGCGTGAGGACGCTATGAACCGAGCCGGCAGGTATAGATCCGGACTCTGGGTGACAATTTTCTGCTGGAACGAAACTTTGCCGACCTGGGGATCGAACACAGGAGGTTTCCTAATGCTCGGCTCCTACAAACAAAAAGGAATCGTTTTGCTTATCAATGGTAGTATTTTTATTGCGAAACTGGGCAAATAAATAGATTCGTAAGCTACTTTTACCTGTGATATCTACTTCCATAAGGGAGGGTCTACTATGCAAATCTGGTAGGTTTTTGCGTCATTGTTGGTAAAGATACAAGACTCCTAATTTTAACCATTATCTGTCTGTAAATTATAGTAATCGGTCATAAGTTGACAACAGAGATAAACAGCAGAGCGCAGGGGGCTCTGCTGTCATGTTTACAACTACGAGACGAACGACGTAATCCATTGACCGAAAATATTTTTTCCATGGCGAGGTTAAGTTTTTTTTAAAGGGTCGGCTTCTAGTCTTACCGGATGCAGCTGGATATCAGTGTTTCACATGAAGGGACTGCCTATCTGATCTCTGCAACCAAGTTACTTGGTTGTGGACAACAGCACAATTACCTGTAAGGTAGACGGGACTAGTTCTCACACTTGGTGAATCGAGTCCACATTTTTCCCATACATACTTCGGGAGTGTATTACTCCACTGTTCGATAATGTACATACAAAATTAAACATGGTATGGTTTTGTCTCATTATTAATATTGTCTGCACGGAAACAGAATACTAAAATATAAAAGCCATTAAAAAGTTAGGAGCCAATAAAGATTTGTTTTTCTTGCTAATTTAACCTAACTTTGGGTGTTTAAGTCATAAAATAAGTGTAAAATCTGAAAAAACCAAGTCAAATATCGAAAAGTTCAATAAATTTTATTGGTCATTGATTTATGTAGTGGTTTTTTCATGAAACCCGATGTTCCGAAGGACTGTTCTTAATTTTTACGCATCTGTTTTACTATAAATGATCCTGCATCTCACTCAATAATATATCGTGTAGACTGGCTTCTAACTGCTCATCACGGGTACTACCTCTGTCGGACACGATGCCTGGTGAAACAGCGTGCTTTTTAGCCAGGCCCATCAGTGAGTTCGAGCCCGCGACTAGGTTCCCATTAACCGTAATACGTAATCCATTGACCATTCATCAATTTTAGAAAATGAAATGAAATTACAGATGGTAGGCCTTTAAACCCATGCACCGTTGTTTGTGTTTGCAGTTGCACCTTATTTGGGCAGCATCAGTAAGTAGGTACCTAGGTGAGTAAACTCTAAGTCTGTGTGGCCATTATAATGGGTCTACACACTGACGGCTAGCACGAGTTGCGGTGTCTCGATTGTAGGCCTCCGGCCTTACCTAACGATACACGGTCGTGTGCTAACTCGGTGCAGCAAATTGTGTTTTGAGATATTACCTATAGGCCTTTTTAGTATAACAAACGTTGTAGATTACTGAGTGATAAACCTACATAAACTGCAAAGACTGGAATTACACGCAATTTGTTAGGATATCACAAAGTATGACTGACTAGTTAGTCAGTCAGTTCGGTAGAAAGCCTTACCTGTACTTAAAATAATATTTTTATCGGTAAGGTAAACCTAGTTTTATTACCTATATACGTAAGTACAGGTACGCAAATCGACCACCAACTTAAAAAAAAGTCCGTAGGTACATTCAAATCACGACTAACAGGAAAATTAATTACTGAGCAAATTGACCTAATTTAATTTTAAAAACTTTATATTATCAATTTTAGTTACTGTAAAATATAAAGAAGCGGTCTCAAAATGTAAGCTCAGTACATTATTAAAAGAAGGATCTTTTTCAAGTTAAGTAAAAGATTTTAACTGAACTTCATCAGCTCCTTTCTCTTTTCAGTTATTTTAAAACCTCAACTTGCACTATTAAGTATTCTGTGCCTCTACACACATTCTATCTTCAAGATTAAAACTATCCTAAGAAGAAGACAGTATATTAATCAGCACTGGAGCCGACTCCCATTCATAACTGGCGAGTACCCGGGCAAAGTTGGAAACTTCGGCGAGGCATTAAAAGTATCTCAGATAAACTTCCTTTCTGAATACACATTCCAGATTGATTATATTTAAGTAATAGCTGTGCCCGCGACTTCGTCCGCGCGGCATAGTTATTTTGTATTATTTATTTATATAATATATATATTAATAAAAATAAATACAATTTCTAAAATAAAGGTAGCCTAAGTTACTCCTTATTACATCAGCTCTATCATTGAAAGTCCCGTCAAATCGGTCCAGCCGTTTCAGAGATTAGCCGGAACAAACAGACAGACAGACAAAAAAAAAAATTTTTTTATTTTGGTCTATGTACCGTGATGTCCATATGCATTTAGTAAAAAGCGGCTAACAGACAGTCCAATTTTATTTATCTGTACTGTACAGATGTATAGATTAGCTTCTTCCCGCGGCTTCAGCCGCGTGTATGGCGGAAATTATTCACCAGGTCCGTGCAACTGGGATAAAAAGTGGCTCCAGGATGCCATCTACCTCCTTGCCAAATTTTATGGAAATCCGTTCAGTGGTTAAAGCGTGAAAAGGTTATTTGTTTGATACCACGGGTTTATTTTATTTTTTGCTTGGAACCCTATTGCTATTTTCTAAAATAATAGCCTCAGTTACTCCTTATAACATCAGCTATCTGCCAGTGAAAGTTCCGTCAATATCGGTCCAGCCGTTTCGGATATTAGCCGGAACAAACGGACAGAGAATCAGACAAAAGTGTTAAAAAATGTTTTTTTTTTGTATACGTATCTACTATATATACTACTGTCGTATGTTAAGTATGCATTTAGTCCGCTGTTATTCTCACATTACAAACAGACACTTCAATGTTATTTATTTGTTTAGATTGGATAAAGTATTTTCTGCGAAATTGAGGTTTTCATGAGACTTTATTTTATTTTTATTGCTTAGCGCTTTTCAGTTTATGTCATTCGTTTGATTAGGAAGAGTAGAGGAGTAAACGTCGTAAGTAAACAAAGCTTTTGCACAGAATTCACAGAATAAAAACAAAACATACACATAACATCACGCCTTTTTTCTCGAAAGGGCAGAGGTGTATAATCATAGTATAGTACATACACTCATTTCGCTAGTCACGTTTTGGTAGGTTTTTTTTTTTGTGGGTGGGAAATCATCAAATGACTTCTCCCGCTCTGGTTGGAGCAGGAGGGCGTGTCAGACTTTTACTGACCAAAACCCACCCATGTTCCTTCAGCTGCCCGTATGCCAGGGGCCGCGGTATCTCTTTCGAACAACCCGCACCCCTAGCAGGCATCGGCCCTTGCGGGCCCCACCAGCTGCTGCTGACGTCCTCCTGCGACGGGTCAGTACAGTGGCCCCGCCGCCAACCACTTTTCGGCCGCAGGGGATAGGGAGAGCGGCCAACGCTATACCGACACTCCTCTTCCCCTGCGGCCCCACCGCGTCCGCCATCAAACGGTGGCGGCCCCGTCCAGGCTACGGAAGGGAAGAGCGCTACTCAGAAGTACCGGCACTCCTCCTCCGCCGCAGCCTGTAACCCTCAGCCGCGATGCCTCCCATTCGACATCGCGGCCCGCCTCAGTTGCGATGCACCTCACCGCAACCTACTTTTTGGCCGCTACGTCGCACACTGGTCCCAAATTAAAAAAAAGTGGACATTGATAGTAGACCGCTGATATTTTTTTTTATTGTTGATATAATGATAACAGATAAGGCAAAAAAATATTATTGTCCTACTTCAAATACTTTTCTCTATAAAAAATATTTTTTTTTTTTTGTATGGGAGTGATTACATTTTACTCAATTTCTCAAAAACCTTAAGCGATGTCGAGATGGCATTCACATATGTTAGAAAACTAATAATTCTGAGTATTTGGCTCGAAGAAACTTATTGCTTATCTCTGCGTACTTTCGAGATAATAGTGACAGAAAATAATTTTTTTTTTAAATGTTAATTGTTCGCTTTTTTTTAATTTAATCATAGCCTTACTCATATCGCAATAGGTCCGCTGGCCAGCAAAATGGAGCTTCGACGCGAGTTTGCCGGGATAACAAGATGGCCGCCTCTCATGACGTAACGTAATACGGTCACGAATCGCGCGCGTACACCTCACTCAGTGTACAACTAAATGTGGTTGCGATAAGACGTGTCCTTATTTTTTCTGTGCGCTTGAAGAAATGCTTGTTGTTTGTTTGTTTTGTTATTGTTGTATTTTGAATCTTTGGATTTTAAAATCAAATAATTTTTGTTTGTCTTTCTTTCGTCGAATTTGTTTTCGTAATTTTTTTTGTTAAAATCAAAGTCACTTTGTCTTTTATATCTTTGATTCTAATTTGTTTTCAATTTTCCTTAAAATTATAATATGTCCGCATTTGTCACCAACTTAGACTTATACGTTGTTCTTAAATCAGGAGGTGGTTTTAAAAATGTCGAATTTTTATTTAATGCCCTTATTGAACGTATTGGTGTTGAATTGTCTTCCGAAGATTTGAGTAATATTAAATTATTTTGTCGTAATTTTTCAAGTAATATCTCAAAAAGATGGTCTGCTTCCAGTAGAGCTCAAAAGACCTTTCTTAACAAAAATTCAGACTGGTTACAATCCCAAATAGTTTGGCCAAAATGTCAAAATATCGATTTAAGCAGCATTTTTAAAGTTGCCGAGGAAGTAATTCCAAATTTCGAAACGCAAGTGGATACTCATCAATTAAGTTATGGTACAAGTAAAAAACCATTTGTTGATATATCTGATAAACAGAAGAAAAGGCGTTCTCTAACACTTCTAGATCACACAGAGGAGGAATTAGTTTATGCTTTATGTGCGAAATTAAAAGAGTCTAAAAAAACAAAATTAGCAGCTATATTAAACGAACTCAGCCAAAACAAGGAAAAATGTGAGATGGTATATGATGTACTATTCGCTAAAAAGACTGACAAACCGTGTTTACCAGATGATAAAACGTTAGCGCTTTACACCTCAACAAATTTGTCAAAATGGCAATATCGAAATTTAAGAACTATTCTTGCTTCAGAGAAAATGTATGGTCTTCCATCCTATCAAAAGCTCCTGGAAGCTAAAAAAACTTGTTATCCTCCAGAGTCAGACATAACTGTAACTGAATCTGATGCTAAGATAAGACTTCAATCGCTTCTAGATTTGACAACTAATAGGATATTAAAAACAATTCAGCACAACTCTGCCGACAAAAAATCGCTAAAACTAATAAGCAAATGGGGTTTTGACGGGTCATCTTCTCAAAGTAATTATAAACAAAAGTCACACTCCGACACTAAAATTGACGATTCTTCAGTTTTCATGATTAGTTTGGTTCCGCTTCGTTTGGAAGAAGAGAGTGGTACTATCTTGTGGCAAAATCCTGCTCCCTCTTCAACAAACTATTGTCGTCCAATTGGCTTTATATTTGCAAAAGAAACAAATGAATTGATAAAGAAGGAAAGTGCATCCTTAGAGGAAGAAATTCGTAATCTTGTTCCCACAATTGTAGATAATTTTGATATTAAACATGATTTGTACATGACTATGATTGATGGGAAAATTTCTACTGTGATTTCCAATACTTCTTCTGCAGCTGTTTGTAATATTTGCAATACCCCACCTAGCAAAATGAATGACTTGGACTTTGTATCCAAAAGACTCATCAGAGAAGATATGTATAAATATGGTCTGTCTTCGCTTCATATGTGGATAAGATGTATGGAATGTATTTTACACATTTCGTACAACTTAGACTTCAAAAAGTGGGCTGCACGAAAAGAAGATAAATTGTTAAAAGAAATTAAAAAGAATTTGACACAAGAAGAATTCCGGGAAAGAACTGGTTTGTTAATTGACATAGTAAAACAGGGATTTGGTACAACCAATGACGGTAACACGGCAAGAAGGTTTTTTGAAAATTATGAAGTATCTGCTGAAATAACGGGTATCCACCCTGATTTAATCAAGAGATTTGCAGTCATTTTACAAACAATTTCATCTGGTCAACTTATTAATACCAACTTGTTTAGGGAATATTGTAAAGAAACAGCAATGCTATATGTAAACTTATATCCATGGTATTACATGCCTTCAAGTGTCCATAAATTGTTGATACACGGTGCTGATATTTGTGAAAATTTCTCCTTTATTCCGATAGGCATGCTTTCCGAAGAAGCTTCCGAAGCGAGGAATAAAGATTTCCGGAATGTTAGAATGGCACATACAAGAAAAATCGGTAGAGTTCCGACTAATTTAGACATTATCCACAGCTTTCTAATTAGCTCAGATCCTTACATCAGCCATATCAAACCAAAGTTTGCTCGTTTACATAAACAGTTGTTTCCAGAGGCTAGTGCTTTGATCTTGAACAATGAATTGCTTTCGTTGGAAAACGAGGAAATAGAGATTTCTCAAGAGAATATAGACCCAAATATTAATCTTTCACCATAATATTTTTTCAGAATCGTTTGTGAACATATTCAACTTTATGTTTGCAGCTTAATATGTCTTCATTTTGATTGTTTTTTAGAACTGATGAAAGTACTCCTTCAGAAAGGTCATAGCTTTTCAGTCATTAGTGAGCCCCCATAACCTCTTTTACAGAGAAGTCTCTTTTTACTTATTTGACATTACGCATACATTATAATTATGTGCTAAAGTAAGGCTATGATTAAAAAAAAGCAAAAAATTAACATTAAAAAAAAATGTTATTTTCTGTCACTATTATCTCGAAAGTACGCAGAGATAAGCAATAAGTTTCTTCGAGCCAAATACTCAGAATTATTAGTTTTCTAACATATGTGATTGCCATCTCGACATCGCTAAAAGTTTTTGAGAAATTGAGTAAAATGTAATCGCTCCCATACAAAAAAAAAAGAAATATTTTTTTTACAGAAAAGTATTTGAAGTAAGACAATAATATTTTTTTGCCTTATCTGTTATCATTGTATCAACAATAAAAAAAAATATCAGCGGTCTACTATCAATGTCCACTTTTTTTTAATTTGGGACCAGTGTGCGTCGTCGGCTTGGAGGCACAAGCCCTGACGAGCGGCCCCACCTTGGGGTTCCTCTTCGCTTCACCGTGGGAGGGTGACCACGGTTACTGAGCCCCCCCGCAACGACAATGCGGGAACCCCACTGGGGGGGACGTTTTGGTAGGTAGAGTTGTGATGTGTTCTAAAACACGACACAACACAGACAAGTTGTGTTGTGTTTTAGAAACTTATATTAAAATAACTTTACGCCTTGTTCCCCGAAAGGTTAGACAGAGGTGTAGGTATCATGCACATTGCCCCAGTTATGTTCGAGTCCCATTTGATAGGGGCGAGCCTATTGGCAACAACCGGGCACAAATCAAGACTCCGGGGTGCTACTGAGAAATTCCAGATTGTAAAACCCAATAAAACTTTGGCCAATCCGACCGACAACTTTAAAAAATAGCCTTATAGTTCCTTCCGTCCTTGTAGGTAATTTAGCAATTATTGACAGTTTTTATGGGGTATTTTTTTTTTAAATCTACACAAGGTAAATCTAATCGTTTTTAAGGTTCCGTAACCGAAGGACAGAACCCTATTACTGAGCCTCCGCTGTCCGTCTGTCTGTCTGTCAGCGGAATGTATGTCATGAACCGTAATAGGTGTCAACTGTCTAGTTGACATTTTCGCAGATTGCTGCTATAATAAAAATAAAATCAAGTTAAAATGAAACCCCGGTCCCCAAACAAGAAACGTATTTTTTTTTTATTATTGGCAGTAGACTCAAATATTGTACGGTAGTACGGAACTACCCTTCCTGTGTGAGTCCGACTAGCAATTGGCCGGCCGTACACTTAAAAAAAAACATTGGATTATCACATTGTTGTACAGACTTTGCATGTAATTACTGTCATCAAAGCTCTTATAAATAATAACCTAACACTTGCAGACACAACCGATATTTATACCGATACCGATACTATCGATTGGTATCGCAACTTCGATCGGATCTTACGCCATTGCCCATTATAATACACTTTTGACAACTAATTATCGGGACAGACGGATAGACGTAGAATATTTTGCTATAATTAGGGGATATAGGGACAATAGTTGTAGAATGCTGATTTATAGACCGGTGAATGGACTGGGTTAGGCTGCTGATAATAGGCTTGGTTATCAGTTATTTAGGGCCTTCAAAGCTAGGATTAAGTTAGCTTAATCCTAGCTTTTAAGGCCCTAAATAACAATAAAAATTAATAATGAAAACAATAAAAAATAATAACAAAAATAGTAGGCTATTATTTTTTGTGACATTACGAATATGTTTTATCTTTACTGAACCAAGTGTTATTTACTGAATACTTCAATAAATTTTAAATGCTTTCTTTCTTTTAGGAAATTAAATTTTATTAATATCATTACATTGTAAACTTATAGTTATTATTAACATTGTTAACTTATGATAAGTTTTGTTTAATATGGAAGCATTTTGTTTAAATTTTGTAAATGTGAGCCTGCATCCGTTTATTGTGTTGTTTTGATGTACGTTGACTCTGCTCATTTAAATGTCTCACTGATAGTGGCGCGTGTGTTGGATCATTCGGTTCCCTACGAAATGGTTGAGCTGGATGGTGCTGATCCACGCGTCAAGTTCGTGAACGGGCGCTGTCGGTAGAGACTGGTCATCTCTTAACTTCCAGGGCTTATTTTTAATCTTACATTTAGATTTTTTTTTACATTGTTATCACATACAGAAGCAACAAGAATAATGTTCCCAAGATTTTGTAATATATACAACTTTATTTAAAAGAGTGTCCGTGGAGTTTCTTGCCCGTTCTTCTCCATAGAGATCTACGTTTTGGACTGGGCAACTACTCGTAGCTTCAACTGTCCAATTGATTGGCTTTTTCACAATTCAAAAGTGCCTGTAAATGGTTTAATTGAAATAAATGCTTTGAGTTTGAGTTTGGATCTAGGGCAGATATTTTAAGGATTTGCCAGTAACATTTGAGCTCAAGAAACTGCTAGTAAATAGTGGCAAAAATACAGTTTCAAGAGGAAAAACTTGAAGCCCGAATAGAATCACTTTATTTTTATACTAGCTGCCCGTCCCGCCTTCGCACGGGTGGGATCCCTATTCTGTTTGTTCGACCGTTTTTTCAGGTTATTATACACCGTGACATTTTAGTCGTCTTACAAAGGTGGTCCACTCAATGTATCCGTCATAAAATACCTCTAGGCGCGATTAAAACATTGTTACCATTAATTAACATAGTAGGTACAAAGAAAAATAAATAATGCTTTAGAATTATGAAACACCCTCCCTGTTAATAATGTTTACGTATCAAACGATAGAAGATATCTACCTACCTACCATTACATTCCATCATTAATTCAATTTCCATAACAGGGTGTTTCAAACTAGGTCATGCGTCTTAGTGAATGATATTTTTTAATTTTTTATTATGCAAATGTTAATTTTATTTTTTATTTTTTTATAAATGATTAGTAGTCATTGGATACATGAAGTGGGCTGCCGTTGTAAGACGACTAAAATGTCACGGTGTATAGCCTATGGCACTCACAAATAACGTGGCTTTCTATTGGTAAAAGAATTTTCAAAATCAGTTCAGTAGATCCAGAGATTACCCCCTACAACATTTACCTTTTTATAATATTAATAAAGATATAGATAAATCTATATGATAAGTGGTAATCTGCCTCGTTGGTGTAGGGGTCGAGCGCTACTGCTAAGCATGAGATTCAATTCGCAGGTCGGGCAAAGTGCTAGTGCAAGTCATCAGGAATTTCTCAGTAGCAGCCCGGAGTCTGGATTTGTGGCCGTTTGATGGCAATAGGCTCGCCCCCAATTAAATGGGACTTAAACATAGCGAAACGTCGGTGTACTAAAGGTACACGTCGGCCCAACCTTTCGAGGAAAAAGGCGTGATTTTATGTATGTGTGTACAACTTCTCACGGATTTTGGTCAAAATAAAGCTTTATAAAAAGTGATGGGCTGGCAATATATACTTACAGCAAGCAAGTAGTATGTCACAAGACTATTTTTGCGTTCACCAACACATGGTTAAATTTAAAACAGCCGGTTAAACCATAATCAGCTGATTAACAATATTTTGCTGTTCACCGCGCACTAACCATTGGTACTGTATTAGGATGGTTAACTTAAACGGCGTGGCCAACTCAGTTTAACCGTTGGTTTATGCTTTCTGATTTGAAGTTTTGCATTATGAATCACTTTTAGTTACAAAATAAAAATGCAAGACGCTTTAAGTTACTTATTCTTTGAAGAGGATAATGTGTTAGATGATTTTGAAGATAATTTATAATTTTACGCACTCCCCGTATTTGCCAAACACGGCTCATTAATTTCGAGGAATATGACGAGAAAGCATTTGGTACAAGATTTCGTACATACAAACGTAGTAAGTGCTCTGGAATTACTTGAATAATTTTTTCGGCATTTGTCGTAGCGTCCTTCACAAAATAATGTTAAACCATTCGATCATTCGATCATTTTCGACTCACTCATTCAAAAACGTTCGGTTATTTAACCGTTGGGTAGAATTGCATCGTGAACTCGAAAAAAAATCGGTTTTGTTTAAACAAATGTTTAATGCTAACAGGACGGTTACGTAATCAATGGTTATGTTGTAGCTGGTGAACTCGGGTCTTAATAGTTTTGTATACTTTGCAAATCTGAGCTAGGAACCGCCAGGGTAGTCCACCGACGAAATAATGATTCGCGACTGTAACAAATATTTATTTTATTTATTAACACCAAAAAGTACATCTTACAGTATCATCTCAAATTTCTCATATGTATCATTTATATAAAAATAGATAGTTGTATTAATGCTTTGTTTAAATGTTTGTAAACGCACCCACAATACAGGAGTAATTCCTAGTGTGGGGCGAAGTTTAGAAAAAAAACATGATTATACCTAATTCTGTAAACCCATATTACGCTACGGTTGCTGTAATAACCGGACAATACTAAAAAAATGTGAAAATTTGAACAACGCGGGGTACTCTGGCGCTTTCATTTAAATATAGAAAATGTAAAAACAAAACACTGCCAATATGATCCTATTTTACTGTGTGACTGGCCCGACAAGATACAGGCTGTGTCTAGAATAGAGCCAACGGCTAGACCAGAAAAAAAAGTAAACCTTACTTTTAGTTCTATAAAAGCTACGTTAGTAGACACACGTGGGTGTAGAGTTAGACTGTACCTAGATGTATTCCTGGACTATGTGGGAGTATGAATGTCATACAGGACCTACGTAGGTGGTATTCATATGCTTATTACTGACGCTTTGTGTTTGTTTTCTCCTACATGACGTCAAAGTGAGCATTTCAAAGATGAATGCTTTTGAACCTCTGTTTATAAATAGTGTGTATTTTTTTAAAAGACTTTTACCTCACAACTATTTATGGAAGAATTAACTCTGTTTTTGATCTAACTAAAAGTGTTTCTTATTCTTTGTTTTTTTAGCTAAAGACAGGATTTTTAGGGAATGATTTTTTATCTAATCTAATGATATTTCTATCTCTCTTAATGAACCTCAAATTATCCCCATTTTATTGTCCTAAAAATACTAAATAGTCACTGCGACCAAATTGGGTTTAGCGTTTCGGCCGCTGTCACAGTTCTTACTTAACCTAACCTAACCCGTTTGGTCGATGTGCCCTTGCTTAGTAAACGCAACCAAATGTAAGAAAATGCCTTGAAAGTTAAAAGGGGACTCAAAATTATTTAAAAAGTGTGTATCATTAGAAACGCAAAATGTTTTTGGATGTTTATTAATTTATTAATTTAAAAAGCAGTCATTAGAAGATCAATAAGCTTTTAAAATAATCATTTAAAAACAAAACCGTTTTTAGTTAAGTGTAGTTTTTGCCGAACCGGAGCTGGTTGCGTTCAGCGGGTCTAAAAAGGCCACATTAAGCAGTTCCTCTAAAAGTGATTCATTTCCTGAATTCCCCTATGATTCTGCTATTTGACATTTTACTTTAATAAAACAATTCAGAATTTGGTGACCATTTTACGAATTTAAATACATAACTGTCAAATAGATGAATTGCGTGCTGTCTACTCAGATAATATTATGAGTTGTCAGTTTGTGACATTTTACGATTTTAAATATGATTCATAATATGATCATATTGTGATTCTGCCAAAGTGGCCTTTTTAGACCCCCTGCGGGTCTAAAAAGGCCACGTTAAGCAATTCCTCTAAAAGTGATTCATTTCCTGAATTCCCCTATGATTCTGCTATTTGACATTTTACTTTAATAAAGCAATTCATAATTTGGTGACCATTTTACGAATTTCCATACAAAACTGTCAAATAGATGAATTGCGTGCTGTCAACGCAGTTAATATTATGAATTGTCAGTTTGTGACAATTTCACGATTTTATATATGATTCATAATATGATCATATTATGATTCTGCCAAAGTGGCCTTTTTAGACCCCCTGATCGTATGTTCCCAGATATTTTTCCTTAAATAACACCACTTCTTTTTTTGTTATAATTTTCCTGCTACGTTGCTACGAAATGACGTCATTATGACTTCCGTCTAAACAGGACCTGGTTAGTTATTTTCGTAATAAAAGAAAGGATATCCGGTTCTTAAATAAATAATAAACACACTTAGTTAGTAGCGAAGTTCACTGTCCGGTAAGCACCAGGCCCGGGTCGACGGCGCGTTGTGTTCCACGCGCGCCTCAAAGAGATGTCAGCACCAACTGATGGGGTCCGCAAGAGCTGATGCCTGCCAGGGGTGCGGGTTGTTCGAAAGAGATACCGCGGCCCCTGGCACACAGGCAACTGAAGGAACACGGGTTCTAGTCGGTAAAAGTCTGACACTCCCTCCCGCTCCACCCAGAGCTGGAGAAGTTATTTGATGATTTTCCACCCAAAAAAAAACCTAGCTACGCGTAGGTACAGGGCGGCAAGGACAAGGACGCGCAAACTGAAATCATGAATGGAAACGTTTTGAATTGAAAATTAATTGATACTGAAGGAGAACTTTTCCATTGATATCAAGTTTATAAATAGACGCCACGTGCAAGCTTGGATGGTATGTGAAGAGAGATTTCTTTTTTACTAGCAATGTTTGCGTTTGAAACAAAATATTTCAGAATTTTCTTCTAAATTAGGTGCATCGTTAGTTTCAAACTAGACTTGTTTGGCTTGCAGGACAAACATTTATTTAGATTTGAAAATTTTATATAATATATTAAAAAAAATTAACATACTACAGAATGCTGTATTTAAATGTGGTAATAAATTTACCTATAAGTTTCAGAAACAGATTCACTCCCTATTCCATGGGCCTTAAATATAACTGGCAAAATGTGGGTCAACTATAGGTAGACCGCTGCCTTACCCCTCAAGGAAGATAGGCGTGATGTTACATTACGTAGTTTCAGAAATAGTGCATTGTATGCCACTGAGAACGATAAATACGGATTTTATGTAGAAACTTGCAGTAACGGGCGACTAATGGCTGATTCCTGTAATTTACGGACAGTGGTTGGTTATTTTTTTTTTCCTAAAATGAAGCAAAGACCCTACCTTTGCATAGTAGAGTAATTGGACGTAGCTATCACAGGTAAAATTAGCTTACGAAACTATTTATTTTCCCAGTTTGGAAATAAAAAGTGCTACCATTGGTAAGCAAAACCATCCGTTTTTGTTTTTAGGAACCAAGCATTAAGGTGAACCTAGTCCAAATTTTTCCCATACAAACTTCGGAAGCGTATTACTCCACTGTTCGACAATGTACATCAAAAATTAAACATGGTATGGTTTTGTCTCATTATTAAAATTGTCTGTATGGAAACAGTATACTAATATAAAAAGCCATTAAAAAGTAAGGAGCCAACAAAGATTCGTTTTTCTTGCTAATTCAACTTAACTTTGGACGTGATTAAGTAATAAAAGAAGTGTAAAATCCTAAAAAGTTCTATAAATGATCCTGCATCTCACTCAATAATGTTGTACGTGTAGACTAGCGTGTAACTGCTCATCACTGACACTACCTCAGTCGGCCACGATGCCTGGACAGCGTGCTTTTTAGCCAGGCCCATCAGTGAGTTCGAGCAAGCGATTAGGTTCCACTTAATTGCTTTTGTCCTGTCATCTACTAAGCTGTCATTTTGGTCACAAACTGACAGCTTAGTAGATGACAGGCTTAAGTTGAGTTAGTGAAGCTCAGATATTATCTTTAAAACGGCGCGTGGCATTATTAAATAATGAAAATCAGTTAATTTCGAGAGTTGTAATTTATTCTGTTATTTTAACGATTAATCGATTTGAATTCAACTAAATGGTAATTTTAATTTTTTTTTTTTTTTTTTTTTTTATTTATTTAAAAACAATATTTTGTCCTTATAATTATACAAAGCACACTATTAGACCTCTGGGGTCTGTCTTAGCATGCCATGGTCGGGAATTACGCAACGCGCTACTGCAAAATTACGGTAAAATGGAGTTGTAATATTCTTTGAGCTTGTGTTTTACGTTTTTCCTGTTCATTGAGTCGCGAATGTCTGTAGGTATTTGGTTTAATAAGACGGGTATTGTGAAAGATGCTGTGCGCCTACCATAAAAATTATTTTTACGTGGTACTTTAAGTGATTTTAATTTTGACTGACGAGTATTCACATCATATTTCACGGGAATCTGGATCTCAACGTTGTCAAAATGTTCTAAGAGAAACAAGTACTCAGCGCGGGCTAGAACTGGTAATACATTGCAATGTTTAAATAGACCTGTATAATTGTCGCAGTAATTATTTCTTACATACTTTGGTACCACCAGTTTCAGTATACGTGTTTGCAGATTATGAATTTTATCGAGGTAAGTTTTAAAAGTGCGTCCATAGCTGGTGAGTCCGTAAGAGATTATAGACTCAGCAAGAGCTGTGTACATTTGTAGTAGGGTTTTGTACGGTATATTCCGCTTTATAATGGAAAATTTAGTGAGTATACCACGCAACTTACCGCATACAGATTCCACCTGATAACTCCAGTTGAAGCGATTATCAATTATTAGTCCCAAGTAGGTATGATATGGAACTTGCTCAATAGTCGAACATTGGCAATCTGTTACATTTTTATGCAGACAATCATGGGTATGAGCTTTGATTTGAAAATAATGGGAGGTATTTATATGGCTTGAATGTACATGTATTAATTTCGTTTTCTGTGGATTCATAACAAGTCCCATATCATGGGCCCACTTGGTCATACTAGTAAAATCTGCTTGCAAACATTCCGCGGCCAAATGAAGATCTTTGTTAGCAGAGAGTATACAAGTGTCATCAGCATATTGGTAAAGAGAACAGTATTTTATAATATTTTCCAGGTCATTGACGTAGGCCAGATAATGGAGGGGACCCGACACTGACCCTTGGGCTGTACCCTGTGTAACGTTGACAGGTCTGCTTAGGCTGGGGCCAACTTTGACGTGATAACTTCGGCTACGAAGATATTCTGTACACCATTCTAGTAATTTTCCTCTTATCCCGGAATTTTCTAGAGTTCTTAATAAAGTATTGTGTCCAAGAGTGTCAAACGCCTTGCTAAAATCAATAAACAATAGCACCACATGCTTCTTCTCGTCTAGGTGGTTGTTAACTTCATCGGTAAAATTGGAAAGTAACTGAGCTGTGGATTTTTTACTTTGAAAGCCATATTGTGCTTTGGAAATGATGTTGTTGATACGATAAAACGAGTGTATTTGGTCACAGATATATTTTTCAATTAATTTTATTAATGACTGGTAATATAGTTATGGGTCTATAATTTGCTAATTCATTGCTCTTACCTTTTTTATGAATTGGTCTAACTATACCGGTTTTTAATTCGGACGGATAATTACCTTGATGGATACTCGTATTGATTAGTTTCACTATTGCATTCACAATTTTATTTCCTATCATTTTTATATCTATGACTCTTATAGTGTCAAATCCAGCAGATTTTTTAGTGTTTAAGTTGTTTATGATTTTAAGAATTTTATTGGATGTAGCTTTTTTGAAGAAAATAGATTTATCTTGTGATCTCATGTATTCAGATTCATCCAGCAGGGGTCGGTCACACCCGGGCACAATATTAGACACACTCGTTTCAAATTCCATTGCGAAGTCATTAGCAATAATCACTTCATTATTTGAATCATTTAAGAGGGCGCTCGTTATTACCTCATCTACTGACTTGACTATTTTGCCCGTAAGTTTATTCAATATTTCCCGCAATATTTTGGGATTATTTTTGTTCCCTGCTATTTCTTTTCTGTAATAATTATTTCTCGTGTTTAGTATCATTTTATTTACTTTATTTCTAGTTTTATTATATTCTAACTTAAGAGTTTTATTGTTAGGGTCGTTTTTCCATTTGATAAACAGTTTGTCTTTATTGGCACAACTTATCTTTATTTTATTGTTAATCCATTTTTCACAATTTCTTTTGCTAGAGTTATTTACCTTTTTAATATATTTGCATTCATTGTAGCACTTTACAAAATTTTCTTTTATGTACTTATATATATCGTTTGCGCAGTCTAATTCATCTATCATTTCCCATTCGGTGGAAGCTAAGAGTGTTTTTAATTTATTATTATCAATCGACTCAATGAACTTTGGTTCTCTAAATTTAGGCATGGATGCAAACGTGGTAATTATCATACGATGGTCTGCCAAGACAGTCCCCAGCGCAGCCGAGTAGAGGTCATGAAGGCGAGACCTTACGAACATGTGATCTATGCATGTTTTAGTGACTATATTACCCTTGGTTTCCACTCGTGTGAAGTCTGAGATCGCGCATTCTAGTCCGCACTCAGCCAGTTTACTCAAATAGTAACTGTTTACATTGTTGGTAGTTTTAAGGTCTAAATTTATGTCTCCCAATAATATAAGATCGCTTGTTTTTACATAATCAACATTAATCAAACTGGACAATTCACTGATAAACAAGTGCTTGCTTTCTTTAGGTGGTCTATACACTGCACAGATATAGATAATATTATTTTGCTGCGTTGTTAATTTACCTAGTATACATTCACAATGTCTAGTCTGTATATTTTTCGGTTGAAATTTATGTTTATTATTTACGTAGATAATAATTCCACCACCTTTCCTGCTCTTACGTAAGATACTGTACAGTGTATATCCATCCAATTGATACATGGGTACAATTTGTTCTGATATTCCCACTTCCGTGAGTACCACAATATCTATTCGTGATTTTACTGAGATTAAACAATTCATAAGATTTGCGTAATTTTTTATCAAGGATCGAATGTTAATATGCACTACATTTAAATTATTCGTGTTTTTTGGTAGCTTACCAATGTAGGTAGGTAAATCGCTGCAATCATATATTTCCTTTATGTTGCTAAATAAAGCCATTACACTTACATAGACACATGAAGAAGATTTTGTTATTGTTTTTATATTGTGATACTAAATTAATTTTTAAGCAGATTATTTATGTCGTCTTCACATCTAATCATATATACCTTATCTTTACCATTTTTGTCTACTTCACCTTTCTTCACCAGCACTTTACCATTTTGAAACCAAATGTATTTAAAATCCTGTCGGAGCTGTTGTTTAGCCATCCACATGAGTTTTCTGTTTACTTGAGATAACGCAAATCGTACATAAACTTTTACAGGTGCATGTGTACTAGATAAGTTAGACATTATATCAGCTGTTGTCAAATTAAATTGCTTAGCGGAACGCATCCAGCATTCCACATCTTTGGTGTTACATAGTTCAATCTGTATCACGTCTAGATTTTTGGTTGAATTCGGACGTTTCACGCTTTTTATCACAGACTTATCTAAGCTCATTTTTTCAGCAATATTATTTGAGATCTGCACAAGTTCTTCGTTTTGCATGCAAGGTATTCCAGCTATTTCAACAAGGTTGCTTAATTTATCTTGGTCTGCTTCATTTAAGCGCTGTTCTAAAGAAGAGATTTTTGTTTCGTAGTGGGTGACTTTATTGTAAAGAAAGTTATTTTTGTTTTCCATTTCTTTCAGTTTTTGTTTCATCATTTTAATTGACTCCACAAAATCATCGATCTTCCCAGTGCAAAATTCGATCGAAGATTGTAAGGGCTCCAGCTCTTTTTGAACGATTTTTTGAACCTCCTTAGAAATGTTCGATAACAATTGTTTCATATCTATTGGAAAGTTAGACGCGATATTCGGTCTTTTAGTTGGTTCGTCGACCTCATCATCGTCTTCCTCTGGGACTATAAATGACTTCCTGACAGGAGTATGTCGGTGACATTCGCTGCAAGTCCACTCCAGGGTGTCTGAGTTACGAATCGCTAGTATTTGCTTTTGAGTGAGCCCTGAGCAAGTTGTATTTGCATGCACGACTTTCCCACATTTACAACATTCTAATCCAGGGCTTTTATTTGTAACGGTTTTGTTACAATTATCGCACTTTGGCATGATGTTATTGTTGGTTCAGGTAGTTGTGTGATTGAAAATCGTACGTACCCACACCGCTGCGCTGTTGATAATATATCGCCTCAGTAGTGAACGTCGCGCCCAAAAGGTCTTAAGCGCCGGGCACACTCCGTCGCTTACGCGTTTTAACACACGAACTTTTGATGTTCTCACAAAACGAGATTTTAGTTTGGTTTACTTTTCAAGACGCATAAACCAACAGAATGAAATATTTTTATCAAATTGTTTTTAGTCAATGCTAATGCAGGTGTTGTAAACTTTATATTTTACACAAACCGTACACAGACACTCGCAAAATTCACCGATTTTGGATTAGAGAAGCGCGTTGACCTTGCCGTGTACACGGCTGAGAGTGAACACAATTAAGAGCGGGTAACACCGAATGGAGTTGCGTCTGTCATGGCGGGCGACGTCGTGTCAATTCATTAAGTTGTAGACAGCCGTTGCACGTGATGGTCACTCGCAAACCCATTGGCTCTAAATCGTTAATTATTGCTGCAATCCTTAATTGTTTAAGTCATTTAAGTGTCTGTAAAATTAAAATAGTGAACAGTCAACGCTACAGCGTATTTATTTCAACGTTTCCTGAAGTTTAACGCCCACTATGGATTCCCGTGCTGACGAAGTCACGAATCAGCAATTAGATGCAACAGCCCGACTTTCCCGATTTCCCGTTATATATATAAAAGGAATAACTGACTGACTGACTGACATATCAACGTACAGCCGAAACTACTAGGACTAGAAACGTGAAATTTTGTACACAGCTTCCTTCTATAATGTAGGGGAGCACTAATAAGGAGTTTTTGGAAATTCAACCTTTAAGGGGATGAAAAGGGGGTAATTTGGTAGTCAAAAATCTTATTCCTTGAGTTAATAAACTTGATACTTGGCACAAATACTAAGCTAAGTACATTATAAAGTTAGTAATGTATTGTTTTTCTAAACTACCCCCTAAAGGAGGATTGGCGGGTGTCAAAGTTTGTATGGAAGAATTTTAACGCGCGGTCTGATTAACTCGAAACACAATATTCATACCTCAAATCAAAATAAAGAATAACGTGTGTCAGGGTTTTTCGAAAATCTATCTCTAAAGGGGTAAAAAAGAGTAGTTAATTTTACAAGAGATAATTTTACTGCGTGTCTTGATTAACTCGAAAATTGGTATAAATAACCTATCAGTCAAATAATGTAAAAGAAACAAAAGACTTTAAAAAATTAACCCCTTTAAGGGTGAAAAGGGGCATATAGTTTGTATGAAAGATCTTATTCGTTTGGTTTAGAAAACGAAAGAGCGTTAATTATCCCGGTAGTACGTTCCCGCGGGATAATTTCTGACTTCCACGCGTGCGAAGCCGCGGGCGGAAGCTAGTATAGTATATTTTATATCGAGCGACTAAACAAAGCCATAATATACCGGAGGTGGTTTGACTCCCGGGCGTGCGATGGAGCCAATGAAACCGAGGGTATATTAAGTTGGCGTTTAGTCTCGAGGTGCAAACTGTATTTTTCACTTTGAGTGCGAGAAAAATAGTCAATTTAATAAAGAAACAATTTATATAGGTACCTAAACATACCTTGTAAGTATTTTTCATTAGGAGCATTATTTAAAAAAGTTTCTATCTCCTGAGCCGTAAATACTTTGGACTTTTTAGCTTTATGACCACTGGATAAGAGTTTCAGGAACGAAGTCAAATTTGTGAATGTCTGCGTGTGCACTTCATGCTTCATATTCATTGTCGATTTTAACTTAGAATACTTACTCCACAACGGTTGATATTTTTTCGACAATTCATCAAAATATGCCAAAAAGACGCTTTCTGTGAAAGAATTTAAATGTTTCTTATTAAAATTAATCCTCCAGTCCATAAAACTTTCGTAAGTTTTTAGGTAAATCTTCCGCGATTTTGGCGGCAAATGATTATCTTTTATGTCTTTTGCTCTTTGCTCGACGTCAAACTCTTCACTGTCACTGGACATACATATATTTTTAATAAATTTATTTATAACCGCACAAATTTACACTCGACAAAAATTCTGATATTTTCGCGGTCATTTTTTTCTTCTGAACCGGTTTTTTTTTTACCGGTTTATTTAAAACACATAGCGCCACCTTCTTTGCAGAAAAACCATGGAACTAAAACTCTCAACATTTTCGCAATGAAGATGGTTCACACTCCACAGATAATAGTATATTTACTGGCTGTTTGAGTTTGTCTATGTCACAAGAAGGAAATTAAAAAACAAATTACTTTTCACTCCCTAGAGACTAAAGTGGACACTTTAGTCCCGCTTCGTAAGGCTATATTGGCGTACTTTTAGAGCATAAGAAGTGAAAATGATATTTTCGCCTCGTGATCGTCGTATTACAGGCCTGCCTGTTATGCTTGCTGCATGCTCATTATACTTTGGTAATCTTAGCCCATTATGCTCAGATACCATCAAGAAATATATTGGTGGAATGTGTCTGGCATACTAACAAAAGAAACGCATTGAAATTGTCGGTAATGGATGTTGGAATGTTCCATGGCATCTTAGCCAATCCAACTTCTAAATCAGCAAAAATAAATTAAAAACTTTTTTATTAGATAATAAATAAGATTAGGTTAAGTTTTCTGTGATTAAGGTTAGTTAATTTAGTTTAAGTGTACCTAAGTGATAATTTGTAAAAGCTGGATGGGATTGACATTTTCACATATGCGTACACAAATCCCTTAAAAAAAATATCTTTAAGAACCTATCTCTCAGCGTCAAACTCTATTGACAAATGCTATATAGGTAACTATATTAAATATTTATTTTTCAAACAGTCAGCAGCCGGCTGCATAGAATAACATGACATAGTATTTAAATCAGTCTATATCGTTCCCACTGCTGGGACACAGGCCTCCTCTCTGAGAGAGGGAGTGGGCCATAAACCACCATGCTGGCCCAGTGCGGGTTGGTAGATGTCACATGTCTTCGAATTTTTGGTTCTAGGACATGAGGGTTTCCTGACTATGTTTATAGGTCGGATTAAGAGCGGTGGTGATGGAATTAAATACACAAATTAAAGTACTTGCTTGAGTTCGAAGTCACGACCTAAAACCTTCAACGGGTGGGGTTCACAAGGGCCGATGCCTGCCAGGGGTGCGGGTTGTTCGAAACAGATACCGCGGCTCCTGGCACACAGGCAACTGAGGGAACACGGGTGGGATTTAGTCAGTAAAAGTCTGACACGCACCCCGCTCTGCCCAGAGCGGGAGAAGTTATTTGAGGATTCCCACCCGCAAAAAAAAAAAACGACCTACAAACTCGTAAGTCAGGGTTGATACCACTGGGCCACCACTGGTCTCCTGGCTCCTACTCTGCAAAGAATAGAATAAATGTGTACTGTCTCTTATATTAGATACATCATCATCTGCCTAGCCATTTTTCAAATATGTTGGGGTCGGCTTCTATTAGTCTGTAATAATAATGTATTTTACATGTAGCGATTGCCTATATGACCTCCACACCCCAGTTACTGGGTAGTGGGTAACATGATACCGCTTGGTAAGACAGATTGTCAGACTTTGGGGCTTCTGACGACCCGTAACGACTGTCAAAGATACACGAATGACAGTCGGGACCAACGGCTTACCGTGCTTTCCGAGGCACGGAGGGGTCTTGGAATATAAATATGGTCACTCATCCACGGACCAACCGCGGCTAGCGTAGCTTAGCCTGGTCGATCGACCCGTGCGGCTGGTAGGTATTACTTAGCCACAAACCCCTCTGTCTCTAATATTACAGCAGTAGGTAGATAGACAAATTATTATATTTGTTCAAATATACCTTGATGCAGTTCATTTTTCGCTTTCCGCACGATATATTTAACTCAAATCATTACATCCAGCTCCAATCTTCCGTTAGTCGTCATAAGAGTCTTTCCTCCAAAGAAGGAGGCGGCGCACGTGAGGAAGAGGCGGTATATGCGTCTCCTGCGGCGACTAGGGCCGTATGCCCACACGGCCCTAGTCGCCGCAGGAGACGCCCTGGGCGTTGGGAATCCCAGGCCGATTCCCGGCCACCGTAGGCGCGCTCGCTGTCCGGTAAGGACCAAGCCCGGGTCGACGGCGCGGTGTGTTCCACGCACGCCTCAGAGATGTCAGTAATAACTGATGGGGCCCGGAAGGGCCGATGCCTGCCAGGGGTGCGGGTTGTTCGAAAGATATACCATGGCCCTGGCACACAGGCAACTGAAGGAACGTGGGTGGGTTTTAGTCAGTAAAAGTCTGACACGCCCTCCCGCTCCACTCAGAGCGAGAGAAGTTATTTGATAATTTCCACCCTCAAAAAAAAAGACCTTTTCCTCTATATAATTTGCATCCAACAAATACCACACAGCTCAGTTAGGTCACATTGCCGTCGGTCAGAACATTCATTAATCAGCATAGCCGTTCATAATAAATAACTTTACAATAGCACTATGAATTCGAGTTATTAGCCGCTGATTGGCCCATCAATTGCTATATGCAGTGCCCCCGGGACTGCCCGCCGCGGATAATCGGTGAGATACACTCTTTCGAAACAAGTTACGAGCGTATGGCGTGTTAGATTTTACGCTAGACCGCACGTTATGGAAGAAAAACGGCAGTAAAGTCGGTGAAAAAAAAAATGGTTGGCTGTAAAGTCGGTTTACGGACGATAATTTTACGTGATTTGGTCATAAGAAAACAGGCGGATCGTGCCTCTCTATCGTTTGTTTCGCGCTCTCGCTTGCACGCTCGGCTCAGGCGGAACGTGACAATGAGTCATATTTTTTCGTGCATACAGCCGGTGTTCATCGATTTATAAGACGTTATCACGTCAATAATAATTTAAAATATTCACTCACCATCATCTGCCTAGCCTTTCCCAACTATGTTGGGGTCGGCTTCCAGTCTAACCGGATGCAGCTGAATATAAGTATTTTACATGGAGCGACTGCCTATCTGACATTTACAGCGCAGTTACTGGGTAATGCGAATCCCTTGGTAAGACTGGTTGTCACACTTTCGGGCTTCTGATGATCCATAACGATTGTCAAACATCCGCAAATAACAGCCGGGAAACACGCCCAAAACGTGCTTTCCGAGGCACGGATGGATTTGGTATATGGTCACCCATCCACGGACCAACCGCGGCAAGCGTAGCTTAACCTGATCGATCGACCTGTGCGGCTGTTATTACTTACCCATAAGTCATAAATTAACCTATTTTTCCGTTTCGAATCTTCTTGTCTGTTTATATATGTGTGTACATAAATGGTTAAATAAATAAATAAATAATAAATAAATAATAATAAATTTATTACTAACTTAAAAACATGTCCGTAGATACTATGTACCTATTCAAATCACAACTTGAAAGCTCTTTCTTCTTCTTCTTCTTTGATTGTCGTATTGGAGTAACACGGCAAATTGACGTAGTTTGTCTATTCGTTCAACAATTATTTTCTCGACTTTACTAATATACTTACGTTTAGGTACTTAAGTGACACCTTGTGCAGTCGATGATTTAAAAATCTTTTCGGAATCTTTTCATAAATAAGGTTAGGTTTTTAGACCCAAGCTTTTATTAAACTTGCCATGTCCAGGCGCGGTCCGAGGGGGGTCCTACGGATCATGACCCCTCCCAAAGACGGCTTTGGGGTCAAAAATTACTATTACTAAAAATTACTAAGTATTTTTTTATTTTAAAATACTTAGTAATTTTTCAAAAATATAATAAATCTTATATGTAGGTAGTCTTTGTCTGTGACCCTCCACAGTCTTTGGCTGCAACCGCGCCTGGTTATGTCATTTGTTTGTATAAATTCACACTTGTCGGAATAAAGCTCAAAATACGAAAACTAGCTCGAAAGATTGGGCTTTGGCTAAATATGAAACTCGTTCTGTAATGAGTCTAAGTTTATAACTTGGGCAACAAATTCAGGATATCAGAGTTAGACCGTACGTTAGGCCGTCCGCAAACGGATCGTAACGTCGATTGCTCGCCATACATCACACACAGCTCGGGATATTTTGTTCGGCTTATTTTGCAGTCCGTACATAGCAAAGTTTGCTGTGCACTATAAACTTAAACTTTATCAAGTGTGTCAGTGTATTTATTTGATGCGTAGTTCTGTTGCTGTAACTTTTCCAACTTTCTTTTTATTTCCTTAGTTTCATTGATGAAGCATTTTCATAAATGGGTAGGTAATTTAAGTTTAATGCTCAGCACCATTATAAAATTGTATTTTAATTGTCTTCTGTTCACGCTTTCTGGATTTAAGTATAGCAGTTTGACATAATTCCTCATTTAGTCGAAGATTTGCTGCAGAAGATCCTAGATCGGTTGCATAATTGTGGAGACTAAACTCTTTCTAATAAAAATACGGAAAGAATTTATACCAAGAATAACAAAGGAATAACCATACATTTTAATTTGGACATACACTCACTATAATACCTTCTATTATTAGAAACTCCTCTATAGTTTAATAATACATAGCTACTTAATTACAACCCTAAACAATAACAACCCCCCACACATTCGTGCGTCGTCAAGCCGGGGCGCGGACGTCGCGACGCCTCTCACGTTGCTAGGCAACGGCGACGCAATCGATTCGCTCCCCGCCATTCATTTCATTCGCTCATTATTACAAGGGGCACCACTATAAGTTTTAGATGAATGGGGGAGTTTAGGGGACTTGTCGAAGCTTTATTGTGTGTTGGATTTTTGGTGCAATATTTTGGAAGGTATATACAGGGTTATTTGTAAAACACCGGTAACCTCTCAGGACTATACTACTAACATCATAAACAACAACTTTTGTTCTACGACTTTTTACAAAACATAATACATTTACCAAAAACAAACCTTAAATATTTCGTTGTCCTATGTAACACATTTCAACTCTGTATTTTGCTGTACCTACATGCATTGCCGCGCACTGTCCTCGTAGTAATACTTTTGGGTTAGTAACTCGCTACGCTACGGTTCCCGCCTTTTTACGCAAAAGCCAAATTATACCTACAATCGAACATTTGACATGGAAATAACCTTGATATTTCACGGTACCTATGCACTAAACACCGTAATGAAAACAAACTAACAATGACATCTCACATTTTCTGTAAAGTTACAACGGTATAGCACTTGATAAAAGTATTTTGTATACGTACGTTTGGGAATCGTATGGCGTATTGGCGACACGCTTCCGAAACATTGTCATCACACCTAGCTAGCATTCGCACCATTTCCGTGTACTCGACATTGGAATATTTATACGCCATCATGTAAAGATAATTACGTATACGTCTGCACTGCCGAATTTCACTACAAGGACCCGTAATGACGCGACGCAAGCGCATCAAAGCAAACGAATGACTGAAGGCCGCCCGTAAATAGGTCAAGTTCAAGCGCCCCCGCCGCCCCCTGCCCCGCTCCCCTCGCTATTGTCGGTACTACCTATCGCTTTCTTTTGCTTCGCATAGACTTCGTAACATTTAGAGCGTTGAATTTAAATATTTTTATTTTTGTATGTAAATCTGATGAATTAAAATATGATGAATTTTTAAAAGTCATAGAACAAAAGTTGTTGATTATGATGTTAGTAACGTAGTCCTGAGAGGTTACCGGTGTTTTACAAATAACCCTGTATATATTCGTCTTGTTCTGTGAGAAATACGAGATCGTCTGATCGTCGTATTATGAAGATAAAAAAAATATAATAATTTACAAAATCAAAAAAAAAAATTTACTGAACTTTAATTTAAAAAGATGGAAACAAGAAACTTGTTTTAAAAGGATGACTAATAGACTGAATACTATGAGCAATCTCATGCAGTTGGACGCATCTTCTTTAATTTAACAATAAAGACCTTCATTGACTTAAAAACAAGTTTCTTGTTTCCATCTTTTTTAATTAAAGTTCACTTTTTAGGCAATCGGGTTTTTTGATTTTGTAAATGATTTTTCATTTCACAGTTCCCCCCCAGTTCAACCCTTTATTTTGATAACCCACTCCATAGGTTTTGAGAATTTTTTTTCATTAAGACACAATATAGCGCCAAAAATGGGCCATGCTTTTTTTTAAACTGGATATTATATCCAGTGTCACTCTCACAATTAAGACGAAGTTAATGGCATCTCAAGCTGAAATCGATTAAGCCGTTAACCCTACTTCTGGCGCAGTCGGGAAAAAGTGACCCACTGGACTAAATAATCTAAACTAAAACTGGCTGTAGGCCGATCTGTTTTTGTAGTTTTTAATAAGTCTCACTGAACAAAATTGGTTGTTTTAGAACTTTCTTATCTCTAGCTATTGAACCGGCTGCACTCCTATTGTATAACACAATCTCAATCACAAATTGAATCATAAGGATATTGCTAATGTATTGCTTCATATGTTCTACAAATTCATCTGCTTAACAACATAAATAACGCAATGAATATTGTTGAACTATCAAAATGAAAGCCAGTCCTAGTGTTAGAGTGATACGCAATAACCTCGTTCTGAGAACCTTTGACTAAATTATCTTCATCATATCAACCGAAAGATGTCCACTGCTGGACATAAGCCTCCCCCGAAAGGGCGGATTTGACATAATCGCCACGCTTGGCAGGCGGGTTGGCGATCGCAGTATGGTGGTCAAATGCATAGAGAACGCTGCTGCCCATTCTCTAGTTAGTTGCCTTCTACGACACCCATAGGAAGAAATGGGAAAATTATCTTACTGCTATGCTATAATTGGTGCTATAATATCCACTGAGATTTTCATTCGTTTGTTGTGTACAATTTTAACTTAACATTTCATGGATGGTAATGAAGAATTCATGACTGCTTTAATTAGTTCACAGGTGGTCACTTCGGCTGCCCCTTTCAAACGACACAGCTGCCAACTCATTAGTTAGTTTATGTCTCCTCGGGGATCGAAGGGTTTGTCTTCTAATCGGGAACCACGCAGTTATAACTGTTCCCCTGCAATCTAATTTAATATGATCGTCTAGTGCCTCGTTGGCGCAATGGTGTCAACCTTGCATAAAGGGCTCAACAGACAGTTGCGATGCGACAGCGCGACGCAACTCTTGTAGAACAATTTCGAAGAAGTTTTCATACAAATTGTTCTACTAGAGTCGTATCGTTCTGTCGTTTGATTAAAAATATACAAATTTTTTGTAGTATATATACACTGTTTGACACTTGTTTTTGAACATCTGTGTCTGACTAGACATTAAATATCTGTATTCTTCCCCTGTTGTAGGTGACGCTTAGGAAATAACTTTGTTTGATCTCTATATACATTTATATTCACAATATTCGATCAAAGACCCACCCATGTTTGCAAACCAATAAATGAATTATGAATTATGAATTATTATTATGAAAGAGTAAGAAAAACAAAATAAAATAAATTAAGTGTTAGTTTGCGGGAAGCCTTTAAAGATTTTGGTTTAGTTAAGTACTGGAAAAAGAAGTGTTCCTAACTACCCACAATTTCTACTCATCATCATCATCACCATTTAAGCCGAAAGACTGTTCGACTTAGGCCTCCCCTAAGCACCACCACTTCGACCGATTCTATGGTTTTCGCATCCAGCGGAATCGGTCCACATTGTGGGAGGCCCGCCATTTCTCTCACGATTTTTATAAATACATATTTTGTTCAAAATCTTCAAATTTATCGTCCAAATCTTACGAGTCTAGTTTGAGTCTAACGATGGTCCTAATTGTGAAGAAAATTCTGTAATATTTTGTATTATAAGAGTACATTCCTACCTTCGCATACAATTCTTGGACGTGGCGCCTATTTATAAACTTGATGTCAATGGAAAAGTTCTCCCTTCAGTATCAATTGATTTTCGTTTCAAAACTTTTCCATTGACAGCGTACTTAATTCGTTGTTTTTATATATAATTGATCTACTTGGTTCGATTTAGTATTACGTAACATGTTTATTTATAGAATTTATTTTTGAAATTGTTCGACATCACCCAATGAAGTACTTACAAAAGTTACTTGAGTACATTGATATACAAAAAACAAGTATTTCTATTTCACGTTATTTGGATAACCAGTTATCCTTCCAAATTATTGACAACTCTTCAAGGAATCATACTCATAATACTTAGTTATTCCCTATTAATTAGATAATTAACTATGTTAACGAATTAATATCTATAAAATTGATAAGATGTAGAGCAATGGCAGAGTGCGACACCTATCCATAACCATTATCAATTATAAATCTTTATACACCGTGACATTTTAGTCGTCTTACAACGGTAGCCCACTTCATGTATCCAATGACTACTAAACATGTATTTAAAAAAAAAGATATTTTTTTACATATGAACAGAAAAACATATCATTCACAAAGACGCATGGTGTAGTTTTGAACACCATGTTATGGAGATGGAATGAATGATGAAATGTAATGGTATTATGGTAGGTAGGTAGAAATCTTCTACCGTATAATACGTAACAGGGAGGGTGTTTCATCATTCTACAGCATTATTTTATTTTTCTTGGTACTTATTATCTTAATTAATGGTAACATTTTTTTTAACGCGCCTGTAGGTATTTTATGTAGGATACATTGAGTGGACCACCTTTGTAAGACTACTAAAATGTCACGGTGTATATGTCACCGTAAAATTGTAACCGTATACCGTTAGATTATAATCTATCTCCCGAGATTGTGAACTGTTGAAAGACTGTGAACCGTAACATACTGCTTACAATTTAACGCATTATTTTTCGGTAGATCAATCGAAGTGAAACCGTCAAATTGTGAACTGGTTTCAAGACGGATAGTACCTTCGCTCTAAATAGTCAAGTAACTGCCACTAACTTGGAAGTATAGCGCTCGCCGGCTCCTGCGACGGCACCGCTCGCTTCGTTCGCTCGGCTCGCGCGCGGTTGGTCGCAATTCTAACCTAACCTAACCTATTCGGTCGGTAAGCAGTATGGTGCAGTTCAGAATTTATCGACAGATTATAATCTCGCGAGATAGATTATACACTAACGGTGTTCACAATCATACGGTGACATATACATGTGTACACATATATACATACGTAATCTCACGGCTCCTTCCCTTGGGGTTAGGCAGAAGCTACAGAGCGTCACTTGCTGCAATCCCTCCTTACACAGTCCTGTTGCTTTGTTACCGCTGAGCCGGGTATTTTTTTTAAAATGTTTATTAATAAAGGAAAAGCAACATATGAAAAGATACATCACAAAAACCTCAATAGATTTGTCCGGATGTTGAAACACTTATCAGCGATCTTAAAACGAATACTAACAGAATAATCATTATCTTATTAATTAATGGTTAACACATCTACACTAATATTATAAAGAGGAAAGATTTGTATTTTTGTATTTTTATATGTAATGAATAAACTTAAAAACTACTGGACCGATTTCAAAAATTCTTTTGCCGTTACAGAGCTACATTATCACTGAGTAACATAGGCTATATTTTATCCACGTGTTCCTTCGGGAACGGGAATTACGCAGGTGAAACTGCGGAGCGCTGCTAGTAGTTTATAAAAATTCAAATAAAACATTGTAAGGTAGTTTGTAAGTACTAACTAAAATAGTACAAAAACGAAAACAGCGCGGGTCAGGCGTTCCGGCGATGCTAATTGCATTGAAAGAAATTGAATTGAGCAACAGTATCTAGCAATGGCTTTCATTTTGATGGTTTTTTACGTTGTCGAGCAGACACAAACTCGTTCTTGGAACATAATTATGAAGCCATGGATAAGGTAGCAATATCCTCAAAATTATACTTCTACGAAGAATATACGGTGCCTTTTCATTACAAAGTGACAATTAGTTTCTCCATTTTTAATAATAATAATAATTTATTTTATAACAAATGTGGGTACAACTTATCTATCATAAACAAAAACACAATGTACATAGATTCAGGTATTAAAAAGATAGAGTAAACGACGATGTCTGTACTAGTATTAACTGTGTGACAGACACCGGCGCACAGTGGGCCCATACTGAAAATTAGTGGACTTAGGCAACAAAGTTACCATATCGATGCGATTTTTTTTTATATGACGTGTTATAATATTCCTGACAACTTTTATTCTTATAAAATTTCTTCTAAACTTGATAGTTTGTCTTGAAAAAAATTTATTAGATTTTTTTGTATGGAGCGAATCACGTTTAATTTTTTTTCTTCAATTGTACTAATATGTTGGGTGTGTGGCGTGAGTATATGATAGCTAGGGTCATTCTCTATCCACGAAAAAAAAATCAGCGTCGGCCATCTGCGGCAGCGCGAGTAATCATTCGGTAAAAAAAAACAATTTGGAAGAATTTTTTTGTCATTTAAAATAAATTCAAAGCATATTTTTTGTCTCATTTGGCTGTTTTCACCTTCTTTTTAGTTAAATAAATAGTTTTAATAGCGCATACGTACTTAGAACTAGTAATTCTGGTAGAGATTTAGTTATTATTGCATGTTATCGGTACAAATGAGTCATCAATCACAATGCAGGTGCTCTGCATTGTGATTGATGACTCATTTGTTTGTGCGCGCATAACTAATGAGTCATCGAAAAATGCTCGTTTCTGATTGGCTGTGTTATTTTTTAACTGCACGTTATCTATTGTTGAATAAATATATCGTAATGTTTCAGGTTATACTAATTTTGTTAATGATAGGTGAAATAATTTAAATTTGTACGGGCAAGTCGTTGATAATTATCTACATAATCAACTGTATGTATATAATTATAGTATAAGTTATCGTACGTATGATCAATATGAAACGGTGAAGTAATTGTAGCCCTGAAAAGGGCTATTTGTCATATTCCTAACCCTGATGGGCTTTTGTGGGAATAATTTAGAGCCGGATCACATTATTTCTTGTTCCAGAAGTGCTAGTGGGTCCGGCAAATTTTCGGACTCTGCTATGAGGCATTCTTCTTCCTCCATAATTTTACTGTCACAGGGAGGCTCAGTAGTCTGTAACAACTGAGTTGCTTCAGGCAACAACTCATTATGAACCTGTTTCATTATTTTAGGCCTTATGTAGGATATGTGGGGATCAGAGCTTATTAGAAGTCCATGGAGGATGTCTTCGTTTGTTGCTATTCTCCCCGTTTTCCGAGTGTGCCTCTCCCTGACGTTTCTGAAGTCCTTATTACGGGCTTCCGAAGCTTCTTCAGATAAGGTACCTAAAACGAATAAGTACATACATTTTAATTTCAAAACGCAATCGAGTCAAATAATACATCAAACTATATTTATTTTTTACTTACCGATTGGCAAAACACCAAAGTGGTTACAGATGTCTGCACCGTGCATTAGAAGTTTATGTACACTAACTGGCATGTAGTACCACGAATAGTGTTGCACGTACACATCAGCTGTTTCTCTACAGTATCTTCTAAATTTTTCACAGTCAATGTTTTTGCCTGATGATATGGCTTGTAGAATAACGGAAAATCTGAAAATCAGATTTTCGTCAATTCCCGTTATTCTGGAAGATCTTTTGTAATCTTGGAAAAAGCGCCTCGCTGTATTCCCGTCGTTTGTAGTTCCAAAACCCTAAAATGGGAAAACAATACTGTAATATACAATACATAGAGATATAATTCACAAACAACATAAAGAGAGCGAAAATTAAATACATACCTGTTTGACTATATCAATCAGCATTCCAGTTTGCTCACGAAACTCTTGCTGTGTGGTATTTTTTTTAGCTTGTTTCAAAGCCTTATGTTCGCCGCGAGCAGTCCATCGTTGAAAATCCAGATTATAAGATATATGGAGAAGACATTCCATACACCGAATCTTCATATGCAGTGAAGAAATTCCTTGTTTGTAAATTTCTTCACAAAGTGGTTTAGAAGTCAAAGCGTCTAAATTATTCATCTCACTCGGTTTTGCCAAGCAAATGGGACACGTTGCATATGATGGTACTCCAGCAATAATATTGGCCACTTTTCCATCAATCATGGTCATATGCAATTCATGTGATACAATAATATTTCCACACTGTGTAGATATTCGTTCATCAATTTGTTTTTTCATCTCAGACTCTTCAGACTTTATAAAGTCAGCTGTCTCCGAAGTGAAAGTGAACTTCACTGGTCGACAGTACAGAGTTGAGCAAGGTGTGGGGTTCTCCCAAACTAGATTTTCATTCCCAGATGATGGCCTAGTAGACACTAGCCGAAGAGGGACGATGCTTATCATGACTACTGATGAATCATCGAACTCTGTAGCTGTGTTTGACGTTTTCTGTTTATAGTTACTCTGCGACGAAGAACCATCAAGTCCCCATTTCCAGGTCAACTTGAGTTCTTCATTTTGAGACCTATCAACAGTATTTATATCAAGTAATATCCTCTCCACAGTGTGGTCCAATAGCGCTTGCAATTTAATGTGAGCTCCGTTTTCGGTAATCTCCATACTCTCTTGTGGTGGGTAACATCTTTTCTTGGCATTTACAAGCTTTGGATAAGATGGAAAGGCAGCACAGTTTTCTTCTTTCAGAAATTGTCGCAGAGCTAAGTACTTCCATTTCGAGAGCGCAACTGATGTATAAAGAGCTAAACACTTATCTTCAGAGACAGTACTTAAGCTCTGCTTTTTGAATAGTCTCTCTTCTACTTCGGATAGCGCATCTGGATTACTGGAAAGGTATTCGACCACTTTTGCCAGATTCGTTTTGCCGTTGTCTTTCAATTTTGTTATGTACCAGTGCTGCAACTCTTCCTCGGAATTTTCTTCTACTATGGAAGTAGAACGTCTTTTCTTTTGCTTATTACTTAACTCTTCGAACGGTTTTCTGTGCTCCTTTTCTGTAGATGTTCCCGCTTCCGCAGTACATACTGCAAGAGTAGGAACATGGCAATCTATATCCAGAAGCTCAGATAAGGCTGCGTCCGAAAAGCCCATCACACTTCTCAGATCAACACTGTCACAAACAGGCCAGTTGATGTTTTTTTCCAACCACTTGCGATTAATTACACGATTCATAAAAGTTTTTTGATTTCTACTTGACTCTTTCCACTTTTTATTTAAATTTACACAAAAAAGTCGACAGAACTCCTTGATTCGGTTCTTGTCTTCTTCAGAAACTTCGGTAGTCAAGACAGAAATGATACTTTCATACAGAAACATATGATTTTTCAGATCACCGCCACTTATTAATTTCACAAAAAGATCTAGGTTGGTACAAAATCCAGCCATAGTTCTAATGTAAATATAAAAATACAAGTATTTCACTGTGTTCACAACCAAGCGACAAGAGCGAAACTAGATGGACTTAATGAATGTCTTTATATTTATAGTTAGTGTTAATTACTCAAGTAGTGGACATAACAGTGAGTGAAAATTATTCAGCCAATCAGAGACGAGCATTTTTCGATGACTCATTAGTTATGCGCTTAGCCGAGTGCACAAACAAATGAGTCATCAATCACAATGCAGGTGCTACCGATAACATGCAATAATAACTAAATCTCTACCAGAATTACTAGTTATAAGTACGTATGCGCTATTAAAACTATTTATTTAACTAAAAAGAAGGTGAAAACAGCCAAATGAGACAAAAAATATGCTTTGAATTTATTTTAAATGACAAAAAAAATCTTTCAAATCATTTTTTTTTTTACCGAATGATTACTCGCGCTGCCGCAGATGGCCGGCGCTGATTTTTTTTTCATGGATAGAGAATGACCCTAGCTATCATATACTCACGCCAGACACTCAACATATTAGTACAATTGAAGAAAAAAAATTAAACGTGATTCGCTCCATACAAAAAAATCTAATAAATTTTTTTCAAGACAAACTATCAAGTTTAGAAGAAATTTTATAAGAATAAAAGTTGTCAGGAATACAAAACACACACACGCCACACACACACGTCATATAAAAAAAAATCGCATCGATATGGTAACTTTGTTGCCTAAGTCCACTAATTTTCAGTATGGGCCCACTGTGCGGCGCCTTCCTCCTACAACCTTAAGTAACAAGCTTAACCGAGACATGATGTTTTCATATACCTAGTAATATTGCAATGATACTTATATTTCCGGTACAAATTAATTTACACTCATTTAAGTTTAGATACCTATTAGAATACAAATTTAATTTAATTGAATATAATTTAGATTGAAAATAATTTATTTATTTTAATTTTAAGGAATGCAAGGAAATGTGTGGTTTTTGACATCGCACCGCGGATATCCTTCTACAATCTGTCATTTTGTCTTTCGTTTCTAACGGTGTTTGTTTCAACCGTCACAATGTCATGAAACTTTAAGTTATTCTTTCTGTGTGGGTGTGGTATGCATATATTTTATGTTTTAACAATTTTATCATATATTTATATTTATGTTTTGTTTGTTTCAATCCCATACAAACCAATTAAGATCTAGGTACGAGTACATTGTGTTCAACTGTATCAATCCAAGAACTTGTGTCTCCAGTTGTTTTTTTTTTAAATATATTAACTTTATATTACACACTTGCTTTTCCAACTCACTTTAGACATTGGCGGAATAGTCGACATAGGCTTTAATTGCCATTAATTAAAAATAGAATAGAACGGTGTTTGTTTAAGTCCTTATAAATGTAGACTATTTCAGAAGAATATTTCTTCCCAAAATGTGAAAATCACACCGACAACAAACTTTCTACTCGACGGCCACAAAGTATATACGGCTAACTACAAAACCATGATTCGTTTAGAACGCATAACTGTGATAATAAATAGAAAAACATAGCTATCTTCTCCTATTGTACATCATTTAGTTAATAGTCATGTCTATTCTTCCGTCGACAAATCGGTGGTCGTGCTAAGCCTGCAGGTCAAACATGCACGCCAGTTGCGAGTACTATGCACCTGACTTTTCTGAAGGACATCATTATAATCGTTTGCTTAAAAAAAACACTACAAAGTGAAAAATAACTTTAATTTCGGAAGTCGGTGACTTTGGATATATATTTGAACTTTTTGTCATTACCTTCCGAAATTAAAGTTATTTTTCACTTTGTAGTGTTTTTTTTGGAAGTTAGTTGTTTTTTTTTGTAAGTTTTTAATTTCATTTTTTTTGTGGTTCACATGTGCTTACCCCTTCACAGCGTACCGGCGTGATGTTATGTTATGAACTGGTGTAAACAATAGACAAACATGAGATTTCAGCAATTCCAGTCCATTTGCTATCATTTATTGAGGAGTTCTGTTACCTATCTCCGAAGTTCTTCATCAAATCTTCACCAAATTGAAATGGGATCACTCCGAGAAAGTACTCTTCAAAAAACTACCCGAATCGCTTAAAGTGTGTCTATAAAATTTGAAGCGTTCTCACTATTTCTCCAGGATCCCATCATCAGATCCTGACATGATGATGATGGGACCACCTGGGAAGTATACCCTTTCAAACAAAAAAAAATCCAAATCGGTCCAGCCATCTTCGAGTAATCGGGGACTGAGCATACATAAAAAAAGGTTCCGACGAATTGAGAACCTCCTTCTTTTTGAAGTCGGTTAATAAAAATGTAGAACATTATTTCCAACGCCAATAACACCGATGTATTTATCGTCAGATTACATAAAGAGGCGCTCGTCAAGGTAAACATTCATCGTTCGTCGTTCGCGAGGAAAGGCGACGAAATGGCAAACTTATCCAATTTGTTTTTGGTAACTCTTGGAGTTAGATTCCGATCAGGGTGATGGATCGTGAACACGACAGGTACGCTGTTGAGGTAAAAGGAGAGTTTTCTTCAAGCTTTTGTTTTAGCATACGAAGAGCAGATTTTTAGAGTGTATTTTAATTATTGGTCTATCTACAATCGTTACACTGTTCAACTAAATTAAAACAAGCCAAATGCACAATATAAAGCGATAGACACAGCATGCAAAAACAATATAAGGTATTTAAAAAAATTTAAAAAAAAAACAACCGACCTCCAGAAAAAAACACTACAAAGTGAAAAATAACTTTAATTTCAGATGTCGGTGACTTTGGATATGTATTTTATTTTATTTTTTGTCACCGCTTTCCGAAATTAAAGTTATTTTTCACTTTGTAGTGTTTTTTGGAAGTCGGTTGTTTTTTTTTTAAGTTTTTTTTTTTCACGTTTTAGTTACAGTACCCACCTCACACAATTCGAAATTTCATCATCCTTGGGGTCAAAACAATAAATATTTATGCGATAGCAGCAATCGCGGTTTGTTTGCTGTAATATTTTGAGGAATTCCGTTGTCTGTCGTCGTAACGCATCATCAGATCTGTATGAAATTTTTATGGGACCTTTGCGAAATAAACCCCTTTCGAAAAGAAAAAAGAAATTGCAAATCCGTCTATATATGACGGAGTTATGACCGAACATACGTAAATATATATATAAATATACAGGTCGAATTGATAACCTCTTTCTTTTTGAAGTCGTTTAAAAATAAAGTATGCACAATAATTATAACACGAATGCCTAGGTTTTATGGTGGCTCATTAGATGATTTATAATATTCTTATTGCTTTTAAAAGTGACATGTCCTATGTAGATTATACATATCGCTTTAGATTTCCCAAAAAGAAATATGAAGCGATATTTCTCAAACCCTTCTAAAAAAAATCTCTTATGAAATCTTGTTTCACCATTGAAGTGAGCTATATAATATAAACACCTGTACTCCCTTACTTACCGGCTTTCACCATTGAAGCGAACTATGTAATATAAACAGCTGTACCCCCTTACTTGCCGGCTTTCACCACTGAAGTGAACTATGTAATATAAACAGCTGTACCCCCTTACTTGCCGACTTTCACCATTGAAGTGAACTATGTAATATAAACAGCTGTACCCCCGTACTTGCCGACTTTCACCATTGAAGTGAACTATGTAATATAAACAGCTGTACCCCCTTACTTGCCGGCTTTCGCCATTGAAGTGTACTATGTAATATAAACAGCTGTACCCCCTTACTTGCCGGCTTTCACCATTGAAGTGTACTATGTAATATATAAACAGCTGTACCCACGTACGTAACTTGCCGGCGTGATATCGTGCTAGTATAGCGTAGTTCAGGGGTGCAAGTAATCGCGTTAGTCGGTAATCCTGTTAGTGAGCCCTCGTCGACATTACACGCCGCGCTTGCAAATCTTATGCGTATTAATATTAACCTAGGTTAGTTTTACTATACCGTTAGTTACTTTAACACAAGAGAAAGATCTTCTTCGTAGCACTCACACACACATATGATACAACACGCCCATACGTAAACACCAAAAACGCACACACGCAAACCCACACAAGAGCACGCATGCACTAAATTCTATTAATGTTATTTTTTATTTTGTATTACATAAATTGTTAATGTTCCACAACGGGTGAAGACACTGTCTCCTGTAACACAGGTACCACCTAGTTCAGGAGTCAGGGCTTCAATTGATTGTCACACCTTTATGTCAATAAAGCATTATTATTATTACTCTTGTCGGAGTGTTCCTCAAGAAGTTTCTTATCTCGGGGCTGATGGGATTCGCCTCACGATTTCTCGCCATGTACTCTGATTTTTGGTAATTTAGTGCACTGGACTGGTGGTGGCCCAGTGGTAACAGCCGCGACTTACCGAGTTGTTGGTCGTAGGTTCGAACCCCGGCAGGCGCTTCACTTTGTGTTTATTATTTCATAACCACTGCTTTCAAAACTGTGAAGGAAAACGTCGTGAGACATGTCCTAGAATCAAAAATTCGATGACATGTGACATCTACCAACCCGCACTGGGCCCACGATTTAGGCTGATTATACAACGTGTAACGGAAAGGGTATATACATACCAAGGGCACGGCTTCTTTAGATAATATCAAACGATATTGGAAGGGTTTTTACACGCTCTAAATTAGCTTCACTTGTATGTTTGTTTGTTTGTATGTTTGTATGTAACCGACTCCTTTGGACGCTATTTTGATCCACTTCTAACGGTCAGATTTCATTTGAACTTTGTAGACTTATTGAGGACCGATGACAATTTAAAAAAAAGAAACAAAAAAGAAAACGTAAAAATCACGCTTTTTTAGTTAGCAGAACTAAAAAATAGTAAATAAATAATAGTTTAAAAAACTAAAAAACACATTTTTAATCCTATCTCTACATGCTCGGAAGTTATGAGAATTTTTAGTACATTGATACCAGAAACCGAACTTTTCAAACTGAAATAGAAACATCACTCGGAAGAGATTTATCGTGATATTGGCAAGTAACGTGGAAAGTTATTGACCTACGTAGTGCGGTGACACGTTTGTAATGATTTGAATAGTAACTTTATTTTGAGCTGAAACTATGTATAGTGATTCTATACCAGCTGTTATCTTTAGTGCCTTAGGATAGCAATAGGGTTTCTGTTACACCCTGTGTACTGCACCCATTCATACACACAATAATTTGGTCATCCCATCTCATGGGCGAGTGTCCGCCTGGTCTAGCTAGTGACCTCCACTCTATCTTACACGACAAGGCGCTCTACAGAATACATTTTTAACCAGTGCTCAAACTGTAACCATGAATTCAGCACGTTCTAGACCCCTAGAAACCCCCTGGTTCATAGAAAAGTGCAATACCTACGCGGTCAAAATGTATGGATCAGCTGATTTTTTGTACAACCGACGTAAAATTTCTGTGCTAGGGGGGGGGGGGGGGGTCTAGAATGATATGCTGAATGCATGGTTACAGTTTCCGCACTGGTTAAAAATTTACCATGTATACCGCCTTGTCGTGCAGGATAGAGTGGAGGGCACTAGCTAGACCACGCGGACGCTCAACCACGAGATGGACTGTTTACCCCCTCACGTTTCGAGACGTGTCCGAAGTATTTGAGATTTTAATTTAGACCTTGTTATCTGATAACATTTGTGGTAGCAAAAATTAACTTTTTATTAGTTACAACCATAATTAGCCTAAAATGTTCCCACTGCTGGGACTCAGGCTGTAATCTACCAAGCGGGTCCAGAGCCGGTTGGTAGATGTCAGATGCCTTCGAATTTTTGGTTCTTGGACATGCCGGATTCGTTAAGATGTTTTCCTTCACCGTTTTGAGATAATTTACGCAAAGTAAAGCGCTTGTCCGGATTCGAGCGGTCTACGAACTACGACTATTGGGCCACTAGTACTCTCCAGCAAGTTCCTTATTGTAGGTAGGTAATTATTTGATGACATTTGTGGTAACAACTAACAGCTAAAATTAAATCTTTATTAGTCACAAACCTGTCTATAAATCAGCAGTCTGCGTGTAATGCCGGACGTAAAAGAATAGCACCATCCCATTTCTTCCCGTGGGTGTCGTAGAAGGCGACTAAGGGACTTACTGGAGAATGGGCAGCAGCGTTATCTATGCATTTGATCACCATACTGCGATCGCCAACCCGCCTGCCAAGCGTGACGATTATGGCAAATCCCCCTTTTGGGGGAGGCTTATGTCCAGCAGTGGACGTCTTGCGGCTGATATGATGATGCGTGCGTCCTAGCAGTATTTAATTATAATCCCAAGCTCTTGAAAAGTGTAATAATAATTTTGTTCTTGAAAATTACAAGTTAGAGTTAGCAACGAGATTAAATTACTTACTTAGTTGTTCTGAATTGAAAATGTACGTTTTATTGTCTTCGTTTCAGTTGGTTTAGTACCGTGAATACTGAATGACTGTTTTAGGTACGGTAGGTATTTTATTTGCTCTGAAACTGGGAAACGTCTTTCATGTTTTGAGTGTCGAAGTTTCCATGGAGCTTCAGAAATTTGAGAAATAAAACTTTCTGAGTGTGGAATGGATTTTTCAGGAATCATGATAGCTTCTTTATTATGGGCCAATTACAACAGGAACAACAATTGTTATGTCTTAGATGCAATCAATATTAATAAAAATGATCACTTAATGAATTTTCACCCTAATTGCGCACACTATTAATGAGAATCTGATTGATTCTGATTATTCCATTGTTTCAAATGTTCGGTTTAAAAATTTTCTTTCTAAAAAGAATGCTAAACGAAACAAATCGTTTAAAAAAAATATAGGTACAAAATGTTTAACAATCTACCAGTCGCAACCAATTCGACTCCGGAAAACGCCCTCAGTCTTATCAAAGGGCTGATTGCGTTACTCATTAACAGTAGGAATGACTTTAATTTTGACAATCCAACAACATTAATTGCGTTAGTTACGTTATTATTAGAGTTCGGATATTCGGATGCATATTTCCCTAAAGTTAATTTTTGGTTATGAAAGTATGGAAGCGGCTTTTAAAAACATATTTTGATGCCAGGACCACCGGGAATGCATAACTAGTCAGGTGTATAGTATAGAAGCGACTTCTAAATTATTAGCATTGCAAAACTATTCAGATACATATTTATTTAGAATTAATGTTTAAGCCCCGATGCAAATATATGTATGTAGGGTGTAAGGGAGGGAGTGGTGTGTGTTAGTAAAAAAAAAAACATAAATTAAATTAAGATTATTTCGATACAAAAGCGCATTCCGTATTAGCCAACATCGCAACTTTAGGTAAATAATTATGCATCCGAATATCCGAACTCTAATAATAACGTAACTAACGCAATTAATGTTGTTGAATTGTGCCAAATTAAAGTCATTCCTACTGTAACCTAATGAGTAACGCAATCAGCCCTTTGATAAGACTGAGGGCGTTTGTCGAATTGGTTGGGACTGGTAGATTGTTAAACATTTTGTACCTATATTTTTTTAAAACGATGTGTTTCGTTTTGCATTCTTTTTAGAAAGAAAATACCTGAAAATGCTTAGTTGTAGGCAAAGAGATTTGAGAGTACTCATATTTAAATGTCCTCGGTACAAAACAAAACATCTGCGCCCATTTCTTCCCACATAAATATCTTATTCTGATTTTATCAATAATGAATGAGCATACTAGTACCCTAGTCGGCTAGTGAAGGCATAATTCAGACGCCGCGCGCCGACAGCTTCGCCGACATACGTCACATTGTGCCTTTAGATTGTCGGCGTTCGGTTTACCGTGTCGGCGAAGGCGAGCTTGTCGGCGAAAGTGGCGCCGAACCGCCATTCAATGCTAATGAACGAATTAGCGGGACAACTGCACAGTGGGCGGACAAGCGATTTTTAAGGCCAAACAGTATATTGTTTAGAAATCTAACGAGGCGAGATGTTGTAGCGCAGATATAAAGGGTATTTGAGCCGTGTTTGCTTTGTTTCGTGCTGTAAATGCTTGTTTGTTTTAGTAAAAGGGGAATCGAAAACAGAAATGAATGTTAGGGTAGGTGCAGACTGTAGGCTTGACTGCAAACTTTGTGTATTTCATTGCGGAACAAAACTATAATTGACATCTGCCTAGCCTTTTCCCAACTATGTTGGGGTCGGCTTCCACTCTAATCGAATGCAGCTGAGTACATGGAGCGACTATCTGTCTGACCTCCACGACCCAGTTACTGGGTAATACGATACCCCTTGGTAAGACTGGTTGTCAGACTTTCGGTCGCATAGCGCTAGTCTCTCGTCTCTAGTCAGTCTAGTCTAGTCTCTCTAGCCTCTCACAATACCATTTTAGACACTGGTCTACATGCTCATCAAAATGGTCTGACCAAGATTATTTCCGCATTTTTATAGACACATTGACGTTGATATGTATACAATGACATGAATATTTACTTTGTGAAGTAGGTAATATATATATTGTTTTAATAGGGTATTTTAATATATATCAGAAAAAATCTAAAAATATATTATTGTGATAGCTTAGGCAAAAACCAGTCGGAAAATGTTGGTTTTATTAGTTCATGAAATAACAAAATAAATTTTAAAATTCAGTTCAAAGATTTCAGTTTTTTAAACCTGTTTTTGAATACCATGAAATAGTAGCCGCTATGTTGTTACGTCATACCGCTGTTTTAACTAATCAACTGAAGAACTTTGTACTTTTATTATTTTCGTAACCAAAGTAATTTTTGTTGAAATAAAATCTTACATTCAGGAACTGCAAACCAACGATAAGTAGAATAATAACTTATTTTTTTAATTATAAACAATTATCATACAAAATATCAACGCATTTATTTACACAGAAAACTGACGTCATAGCCACAGAGCAATATGGCGTCCACTGCGTCCTGCGTTTTCGTCAAATTACGCGTGAAATTTTATACATGAATATGTAAAATTATAATGCATTTTATGACATTAATCGATTAAATAAAAATGTTGTTTTTTTAGTGGTTTATTAGAATTTTAGAATCTAATTAAGACTTAAGATTTTCAAAAATGGGTGTAATACCCTATTATTGTGAATGCGAAGACTATGTAGGTCATATTTTTTTGTATCGTTTTGGTTTCTGTCTTTCTCTGTTAGTACAAACCTCCTTACATAAATAAAATCATTTATCATTTATGACGTGGGCGATGCAGAGATAATCCAATCCTGCTGAGCGATGACAAATTTTTACGATGCACTCTGATGTATTCTCGCCTTAACATTTCAAGGAGTTTTCCTTAGGTTCGGCGAGTGCAGTGAGTCGACCAAGTTGACCCAGCCATCCACTGCCACTTACTAAACTAGCTGCAGTAGCTGCTCGGAATTCACTGTGTGTTCTAAGACTTCCCAGATGGAATTTTCTTTTAAGTTAGATAGAGCGGAAAATGTATTTCGTAGATAGCAAATATACTCGTAGAAGCATTCATTCATTCGTTCACTTGGAGGTGTTTGTACGGTCGCATTGGCAGTTCTTTTTCTTTCAGCAAAATTGTTTTTTTTTTCGATATTTTTTTCCATGCCTAATTGCCTATTCAGTTTCAAGTAATGTCCAACTCGATTTTAGTACGTCGTGTCAAATAAGTTTTTAAGTTTGTTTCGCATTCTTCGCAGAATAACTTTTATGATTACCTAGTGGTTAGTAACTGGCTAAATGTGGGTGCACTACACCTCTGCCTAATTCTTCGGGGATTGTAGGCGTGGTATTTTACGTTGTAAAGTTCGTATTCGTGACTTTTTTCTTTTTGCTCGGCTCCTGAGGGTTCGAGCGTGTTGTTATATAGCATAGGCTGTTATATATAGGAGCTTAGAGAAGACCCCTAGACCCTTAGAAGGCTATAGAGCCTTCCTCAATAAATGGGCTATCCAACACTAAAATAATTTTTCAATTCGAACCATTCGTTCTTGAGATTAGCGTGTTCAATTAAACAAACTCTTCATCTTTATAATATTAGCATAGATGTGTTGGGGTCGGCTTCCAGTCTAACCGGATGCACCTAAATACCAGTATTTTACATGGAGCGACTGCCTATCTGACCTCCACAACCCAGTTACTGGGTAATACGATAAGACCCCTTGGTAAGACTGATTGTCAGACTTTCGGGCTTCTAACGACCCGTAACGACTGTCAAAGATCTACAAATGACAGCCGGGACCAACGGCTTAACGTGCTTTCCGAGGCACGGAGGGTCTTGGTATATAAAGATGGTCACCCATCCACGGATCAAACGCGGCAAGCGTAGCTTAACCTGATCGATCGACCCGTGCAGCTATTTTTACTAAACCACAAGCCCCTATATTAGTATAGATACTATTTATAATAAAGCTGAAGAGTTTGTTTGTTTTTTTTTTGTTTGTTTGAACACGCTAATCTCTGGAACTACCAGTCGGAATTCTTTGTGCATTTGATAGCCCGTTTTGGAAGAAGGTTATAGACTATTTAACATCACGCTACGACCTTACGAGCAGAGTAAAAAAAGTCAGCAAGAACGCTAAGCGAAAATTAAGTAATAGTCCCCAGTAGTCGCATGCCACTGCATCCCATCGCCCGCCCGCACGGCCCGGTGATGCGATGCAGTGGCTCGGGGCCCGAAATTTCACGGCGATGCGATGCGACGGAGTGGCTCGGGGGCCGAAATTTTACGCGGACGAAATCGAGACCAAGAGCTAGTAACTATATTATAATTATCTAGTAGTATCATATTTTGTTTATATCAAGTAATAACTTATTATTAACAAGGCATAGGTTAACATCAAATAGGTGTCATTTGTAGATAATTTTGTTTATTTACTAGAAAACCGTGTTATGTTATCTGTGAACTAAAATATTAGGGTGAGAATTTCTTGATAACATACAGTATTGGTAAATTAATTAATTGCATCTATAGAAGAAGGTAAGTATTTGTGATTTAAATTCAAACTAGTTTAATCAAATGATTTGGAGAACAATACTGCGTCGGAAATCCAAATTGTAGCTCTCGAAAAATGTTGCATTTTAGTTATCTATATCAAATCAAATCAAATCAAAAGTCATTTATTCAAATTAGGCTGAGAATCAGCACTTTTCGAACGTCAAAGTACATGAGACAGTCCCCCAAAACGCCCACACTTCACCACTTCCTAGTGCTTTAGCTGGGAAGAAGAAGTAGTGGAACAAACTCCCCAGCAGCACAGCTGTCTGTTTAGTCGGATAGACTTGATTCTATACATACATAGGCAAAGTAATAAACATTACGAGACACAAAATATTAATTAAATAATTAGTCAAAATGTCAGCTAGCCATACCAATATACCGACAAATAAAATGAAAACTGTCGAGGCCAAATAAAGCCTAAAAACAACTCATCATAGAAAATATTGTTATGAGTAGATCATGTCAATAACTAATGACATAATAGATAATTATAAAATAATTGTTAGACAGGCAATAAAAAATAAAATAATAATTATATGAACGCATATAACCTGTCACTAGATACGCCAATTCTGGAGAAAGAACATAAACATTGTCTTGAGTAAATCACAGCGACCAACTATTCTTGTCATTTAAATAGTCGTTGATGGAATAGTAAGCCTTTAAACAAAGGACGGATTTTACTTGAGCTTTAAACGCATTAAAAGGCAAATCTAGCAAAGAAGAGGGAAGCTTGTTATAAAAAGTTATACCAAGCCCCACAAATGAGTTATGAACCTTATGAAGCCGGTGAAAGGGAGCACGTAGTTTGTCCTTATTTCTTGTGTTAACGGTGTGAATATCACTGTTTCTAGTGCATATATATAGCAACAAAAATATGTTTTAGATATTATCTGTAAGATTTGGCGAGTGCCTAGTGTTTCTAAAAAAAAGGTATAATCTATATCTACACTAATATTATAAATGCAAAACATTGAATAGAATAGAATAGAATAGAAAGCATTTATTCGACACAGACACAACAGCAACAAACACATAAAAAAGAACAATAAACATGACAATAAAATTGCAGTAAAAAGTGCTGAGCATCTCAGCATTTGCTGGGCGTCAGACACCCAGCGCTGGTTTTCAGTTGGCACCCTGCAGTGACACACGGACGTAGGCAAATAAAAAAGATACATACTTGAAGATAGTAACAAAAAATATTTAAAAATACGTAAATAAATAATGTAAAAGATTTTTGTGTGCTACTTAGTTCAGAGATTTTTTTTTTAATACCCACGAATCTACAATAAAAAAAATAGTGCCTGTCACTTGACGCAGTGACACATCATCGAGAAGCCGCAAAAAAAAGAAACGCCAGCGAGAGAAATGTGCTCTCCATAAAATATTTCTATGTGCCAGTGAATTAATATTTCTAAGGCGTAAGACCGACCCACCTCCAGTCAAAGTTTATATTGTAACGGAAAAGAGAAGGTAAGATCGAAACCTTGTGGTTTTTGGAGACACCGCATCACATCCAGCCTAAAATAAGGTTAGTTTCTATAATATGAGATCATTAAAAATAAAGAAGACATACTTAAATTTGTAATTGATTGAACATAAACTATTAGATTAATTATAATTATGTATAAATAGCTATTGGATTAAATAAAAGATTTATCAATATTAATGTCATTAAATTCAATTTGTGAATTTAAAAAGAATTTCTTAAGTTTAGCCTTAAATGTACTAATGTTTTTTAGGTCCCTAATGGGTGGGGGAATGTTGTTCCAACATTTGGATGCCGCGTAACGAAAGCTTCCTCGGAAGGCTGCAGTACGGTGATGCGGGGTAGCCAGCTGCTGAGCACAACGCCTAGCTTTGCGCTGCCGGTGACTATTTACCCACACAAGCTTCGAGTACAGGTATGATGGACATTTACACTTGATAACGCCGAAAAGAAGACAGGCTAAGTGTAACTTCCGACGGGATTTCATTTTTAAAATATTATTTTTGTTTAGAAATGGTGTAATGTGGCTCCTTGGTGGTACATACACATATACATTGATATTTTGTATTTTTTTCTTCACGCTAAAACGTTTGAACGGATTTGAATGATTTTTAGCGCTTGGTTAGACCATAACCTGGATTAGGACAGGATACTTTATATCCCGATATTCCCACGGGATCAAGACTTATACAGGTGAAAACGCGGGGCGCACCTAATAAAGCATAGTCAATTGTGTATTGTCCTATTACAATGCAAAGGCCTCCCCCTTCACGGAACAAAAATAGTACAGTCAAACGAAAAAAGAAAAAACTATACAGTTGAACAAAGTAGGTTTCGCGACCAATAATAACCAATAATCATTATACAACCTCACACTTCCCTGAAAATTTCAAAAAAGCTAAAACCATGAATCTAAAACATGTGCCGTTTTCGTTAAAATATCTATTCGAGCCTGCTAGTAGATTTTAAAATAGTTTTTCATTATTTGTGTGTATACACTAGAGTGTGTTTTCGTAATAAACAATGTGCGCAATTTTGCAGAAAAAACATATTGAAGCAAACTAATAAAGTGTTAGAGTAAATATATTCTATGTTTTATAGTAAAACTGCTCATAAATATTGTAGTAAATCGACTACACAATACAAATTCCAATACCCTTCTCTATACATAACAATGTACTGAAGATTTAGGCATTAAGTTCCAGTACCTACTCTCAGGGGAAATTATCATCCGCATTGAATGGTGGAAATTGGAACATATTATTATAGGCTGTGGTTAACTTGTTAATGGTTGGTAAACGTGATTGTGGTGAGGATTTAGGTGTCGCCTCGTTTCCGGGATTAAAATTACGATAGATGGAATTACTTACGCACACACATAGTACTAGATATGTACGTGAAATTTAGTTACGTAAAAGCAAATCTTTTCACATAAAATCAGAATATCATTTAAGTAGGCAAGGTATGAAAATAGACCAGAGGGGTCATTGCGCATTGGGTTTTACGCAGAGGACATACAGCGACCTGCGTGTCCAATATAATAACGCAATTAGGATACTGTTGGGGCTGTCGTGGCGTTGTAGTGCGTCCACAATGTTTGCGGAGGCGCGCCACAGATGATTTTTATGCCGTCATAAGAAAAATAACCGCCTCCATAGCCGGCCGGTTACGCGCTACCACCATCGGTCTCCTGAGCGTGTTCTCTGCAGGCAGCAGCAGAGGGGAATCCCACGGAATTACATTACCTGCAGAACGATTACGTCGCGTCCTTTCTGCAGGTAATGTCATTCCCATACATTTTGGCGTAGCGTTTGGCGTGTACGCTAACAGAAATGTGTTTTGTCTCAGCGCCTAGATCGGTGGGATTCCCTTCTGCTGCGTCACTGGGTAAAAATCCATACCAGTTGATTGTTGATCTTATTACTGACACTAGTTATTGAGTTATTTTGTTGCAACTAACATTATGGACTCTTGTCTGAAATAAAGAATTTGAATTTGAATTGCGTTACTCGCTAACAGTAGGAGCGGCTTTCATTCTGACATTTCAACAACTTTCATTTCGTTAATTATGTGGTTGAGCAGACAAATTATTCGAACATATCAAGCAATCGGTTAGCTTAGTTTTTTTTTTCTGGGTGGGAAATCATCAAATAACTTCTCCCGCTCTGGATACTGGTGGAGCAGGAGGGCGTGTCAGACTTTTATTGACTAAAACCCACCCGCGAAGCAGGAACCTCCCGAAACAGCCGTGTCCGGTGAGGACCTGTGTCAGGCTAAAGGTGAGGACGCCATGCCGCCTCTCAAGCCACTCCTCAAAGAGGAGACTTACCACCGCAATCGTGGCGTGCCCAATCGATTAGCTTAGTTAGGTTAAGATTCTGATTGATATGGTGCCGCTTTCTTCACTTCGTGTAATTAATCTAATATATAAAATTCTCGTGTCACAGTTTTCGTTGCCATACTCCTCCGAAACGGCTTGACCGATTTTGATGAAATTTTTTGTGCTTATCCGGTATCTATGACAATCGGCCAACATCTATTTTTCATCCCCCTAAATGTTAGGGGTAGTCCACCCCTAAATAATTTATAAGGCAAAACAACGTTTGCTGGGTCAGCTAGTTATCCCAAGTAGCATTGCAAGCTGTATACAAGCTGTATTTAAGTTCAATTTTATACTAGAAGCTGTATATTCAGGCTGTATAGAGGCTGTATAAGCGCTTATACAGCCCTTATAAGTAAAAAATGGGCACATTTTATACAGCGTTTTGCTCTAGTATAGCTGTATAATAGCTGTAGAAGCCATAGAGGCGCTGTATAATAGCTGTATTAGAGCTGTTATTCGGTGTACAAAGAAACCATTATACTACAGATATTATCTTATAAATACTTTATGGAGAAAATAGTTTTAAATAGGTTTTTGAAGAGAATCACAAAATGAATGTAATTCTTTCCAATGAATGGCGACATCGTTATTTATAATATTTATTAGTAAGTAAACGTAATCTTGGACTTAGATATCTGAAGGTGTTAATTGGTGAATTGAAATTGCGGATTCAAATTTATTGTGAACCTGTCTATGTTTTCCGTCAAAATATTCAAGCGCCAGCAAAATAATCGATCTGATATAAAAGAAAAATACTATTTATATGGTAAGTCAATATTGGTTTTAAGGTTAGAATAAAAAACAATGTTATAATAACAGAAGTGAGGGTAGTGTGATCATTGTGCCCTCATATCAAGCCGAAAATCATTATATATTCCTTAAATTATGTTTCATATTTTGTTTTATACCTACATTTGAAATTACGAAAATGGCGATTATTTGCTAAACAGCCTAAACGATAATCGGAGTGTATTATAGTCTGAGTAGCTGTACTAAGTAAGTTATGGATTATATTGTACAGCTTTTGGCTGCTAATCAGCTTTATAATAGAATATTTTTATTACTTAGGCTGTATATCAGTGCTCTATACATAACTTATAATGCTCATAAGGGTTACCTAAAAGAAAAAAAAAACGCAGACTCAATATGATACGTACCTACATATAGTAAAACAAAAAAAAGGAAGAGATTCTCAATTTGACCTTGTATTTTATACTTAAGTAAACTTATTGTAAAGCATTATTAGTTTGTTGTATGTATTATATCAGTTTTACTTTATTTTCAGGAAAATATGCCGACTAAAATTTAAGCAACCACTGGTGCCGATTCTGTTGCACACCGAACTAAACTAACTAAACTATCACTAAAATTCCTTACTTTTGGCTATGAGAATCTTAAAGCTATTCTGCAAAAAAAGATCTCTAAATTTAAAAATAATTTTGACACAACTAAAATCGAATTTGACAAACGTGACTCCACGTTTGCCCTACCCCGTGATTTTTATTAGAGCCGGAATCGCGCAGGGGGGCCTCAACGTGATTTAAATGGATTTTTTTACTTTTTGTATCGAAAATATGAAAAATTATTACCTACATGTTGAGTTTTAGAGGTGTATGGGGTGTTATAAAGGGGGTCGAAATTTTCATTATTTTTACGATAGGACACACCAATTTCGAGATATATGCAAAAGAAAAGAAAAAAAAGATACAGTACTGTATTTGCGCCCGAAGTCGAGTTGTCAGTGTGAATTTTAGTTCTTGACAACTAATTTTATCCCACACCCTTTTTAATCGCGATTAAAAATAGTCAGATCTAGTTCGAAAATCAAAATTTTATATTGAATAGAATAATGAATTTGACAACAACAGAATAGCAAAATTACCATTTTCACTAAATTAAAAACTCAGTACAATCTTAGTGATGTCAAACTAAAATATAGATAAGTTGTGTCACTTTAGTCAATTTCAGAATGGGAAATCGTCGTTTGACAGGAATAAACTAAATTTTAGTGATTTTTAGTTTAGTTTAGAGAATTTTGTGACAAGAGAATCGGCACCACTGAGAAAGGGCAAAACAAGCTTTGCATTGTACCAATTAAGTTTGTGGGAATCAAAAGGCAAGTTAAGATGGCCAAGAAAGCGATTAGATGTCAACAAATTAGTAAAGGATGAAACATCTCGGCCTTTATATAATTGGTCCACCTCAAAATGCTGTGTGAAAAGACTATCATTATCGTCATATGACGAAGCAGTAAGAGAACTAGATCTCATGGTTCAAATCAATCATCATTTGAACTACTTGCGCTGCTTTATGAAGAAACGTCATAATCATGTTCCAAAGGTTGAATTAAATTTACACATTTAACATAACTGTTATGATCATTAATAACCCTGTTTAATGTTTTTGCTACGGAACCCTCTTCGTTGACCGTAAAGTCTTTCCGATTGACTGTCATTAATACAAAATAAAGCTGTACTGTAGCTGTCATTTATTTTTTTAGTTTTAAAACACCCTCAAAAACAGAAGTCATAAAACCACTGTATTTACAAGAGTGTACAATTACGCCATAAAAATAAGTTTTAGAACGGAGTTCGCATACACCATTGTACAGAAACAAGTCTTAAGTGATACTATAATAACACTAAGAGCTGTAATAAGTAAGTGTTCACATACAAAATACAGCTTGTATACAGCTTTAACGATAAAACCAGATTAAAGTGTCACAAAATACTTAAGCTGTATAGTGGAGTTTTCATATTCTGTTTAAATACCCTAAGCTTTCGCGGATCCCTTAATACAGATTGAATAATTTTTTGACACTCTTGTAAGTCTCTAAAGGAACTCTAAGTTCTAAATAGGCTGTTATATGTATGTTGAAAACGCTTGCGTGCTGCTTGGGATCTTCTAAATAGATCGTTCTCATCATATTACTAACATAATTGGCGAAATTTGGAACCATAAGATCTCTGTCTTCGTTCTCTCTCTTTCTTTGAAGAAAACAAGAGTAATTAAGACAGTTACTGTTTACAACACGCAGCTAAATCAAACGCTAAACGACTTAGCTGTTACCATAATTTAATAACTCAGAGATAAGGAGGTCAGCCCACGCGGAGGCACCTCACCTGTCTACCTACCACGTTAAGGGGGGAAATGGCAATAATTTCCCGAAAGTTGACGTTCCCGACGTTCCCGGCACTTGAAGGGGGAAGCGGGCGGAAATTGTAGCCAAATGCAGCGACCGGATATAAAAAGATAAACTTTCCACTTTGATTTCTAATGCTGTTATTGAAATATCGAGGCGTCGGTCGTCGGTCGTCGGTCGTCGGGCACTCGTCGGGAAATGAAAGGTTGGTAAGTGACGGTTTCATTAAACAAATAACAGATTATTTTATTTCATTGTTGAGTAGTTGAAGTTAATTTTGGTGTGCGATTGACTACTCTTCATTAATAAATATTGAAATCTGTTCTAACATGCGAATGGTAGGTATAATTCAGCTCAGAAATAACATAGGATCACGCTTGCAGATGTGTCCCTATAGTACACCCTTATTTCACCAGTTATGCTTAGGACCCAAGTAATAGGGGCGAGCTTATTGTCATCAACCGGCAAGCCACCGGGCTGTTACTGATAAATTCCGGAAGGAAACCCTTAACAAGTTTGCTTCAATTACAGAAAAAAACTTTAAAAAATCTTAGATTCAATATTCATCATCGTCATCATATCAGCCGAAAGACGTCCACTGCTGGACATAAGCCTCCCCTAAAGGAGGGGGATTTGTCATAATCACCACGCTTCGCAGGCGATCGCAGTATGGTGGTCAAATGCATAGAGAACGCTGCTGCCCATTCTCTAGTCGTCCCACCCTTAGACGCCTTCTACGACACCCATGGGAAGAAATGGGATGGTGCTATTCTTTTACGACCGGCACCACACAGAACAATATTTAAGAAAACATAACAATCGAATCTAAAATAAAAACATATTTAAACACTCTAAAATTCAAGATAGATCATCTGCGGTATTTCCAAATTAGAATAAAACTCTGAATCTAAAGATAAAGCTCACACCATCGTCTTATTTGACTTCACCCAATTCCATCTGAAGTTAATTTAAAATTCAATTCCAAGTGAGCATCCTGGCTCAGCGTCAGACCAAGTTTGTGTGTGCTTCTTACATTAGGTTCCTACCTTATGGTATGCTATAAGATATTCTGCCAAATTGTATACTTTCTCTATAATCTAGATGTTTTATAGTTTGCACCCACATAATATAGCAGGGCTAGCCCGGTGGTAACGGCCGCGACCTCATTATTCTTTGAGACCAACACATTCCACAACGCCACCAACGCTTCCACACGTCCTATTTATAAATAAACACTTCAAAAAGCAACACTAACAGGCTATAAACAATTTTTCACCGGAAGCTGCGCTAGACGTGCGACCCGCTCACACCTTTCGGTCCCCGAGCGAACCGAGCTATGTGAGCTGTCTGAGCACAGAGAGCTCAAACGAGCAGTTACTTGTGTTTGTCGCGAAGGTATTCAACTGTTTTGTTGAAGTTGGGATGGCGATTATATTTTAGCATTTGAAAATGCCGCTTGTATTTCTCAAAGCGTGGAGATGTAGTTCACACAAAATTCACCAGTTATGATTAAGAATTTCTCATTTATCATCATGTTTAGTTAACCTTGTATAACCGACGAAAAAATTCTATAGGGGTGGTTTTTTTGTGGGAAATCATCAAATAACTTCTGCTCTGGGTGGAGCAGGAGGGCGTGTCAGACTTTTAATGACTAAAACCCACCCGTGTTCCCTCAGTTGCCTGTGTGCCAGGGACCGCGGTATCTCTTTCGAACAACCTGCACCCCTGGCAGACGTTAGAGCGTCTAGAATGATTTGCTGAATTCATGGTTACAGTTTGCGCACTGGTTAAAAATTGATCCTATATAAATGAAAATAGTCAGAATTAAGTACTGAGATCATAGTTTTGTTCTGAGGGGCTTGTGGGTTAGTAATAGCAGCCGCACAGTTCGATCGATCAGGTTAAGTTACGCTTGCCGAGGTTGGTCCGTGGATGCTGACCATCTTTACATACCGAGACTTCTCCGTGCCTCAGTAAGCACGTTAAGCTCGGGTTCTGTCATTCGAGGATCTTTGACAGTCGTTAGGGGAAGTCTGACAGCTATCAGTTTTACCAAGGGGTATCGTATTACTTAGTCACTGATTCAAATTCAAAGTCAAAGCATTTATTTCAAATAGGCACTGTAAATTGACTTTTCAACTTCAACATTTACATTAAAATAGAATTGATTCTAGTCGCCCCTTCCAAAATGTAGTTTTGTATGGAGAAGAATGGGCAAGAAACTCCACCGTTACTCTTATAAAATGTTATAAGTACAATATTTAACATACATTAATTATATAATTATGTGTGAAAACGATGCACCCAGAATAAAATTACTATTCCAAAATAGGTAAAAAAAATTAAAGTGAAGCAAAGATAGATAAATTAACTTTATTATACATACATGGTGCTCACATATTTACAAACGTTGTAAAAGTAAGTATATGATTTACCTAGAATATTAACAACTAATGAGTCGATGTGTGAGTTAAAGTAATCACTGAGTGTAAATCAATGTCATAAATATAATTAATTATACAATTCAATTATCAACCAGATCGATTTTGTCTAGACTCTATATTGTCCTATGGAGTAGAACCAGCATTTTTCCAAGCATTCTTATGTTGTATATAATCCTCTAATTTTTAATATGCTTGTTTACAAAGTGTACTTTTAATATGAGTTTTAAATTTCCTTTTATTTAATTACAATATATCACAAGGTATTTTGTTATAACATTTAACACAGTACCTCATAAAAGATGTATGTACTTTTAGCCAATCTGAAAAATGGTTGATCTAATTTGTCTTTGTTTCTAGTATTAAAATTATGTCTATCACTTATTTTATTTAAAAGATGTAGATTTTTTCTTAGATGGGTAGCAGTCGCTCCATGTAAAATACTGGTATTATTATTTACTTATTTTCCGCATCCTACGTAGATTTAAATCTTATTTTCCGCATCCTACTTAGAATAAAATCATTTCCCGTTGGCCGTTTCCACGGTTGCTCTTTCTTCGTCGTTCTTTCTTGTGTCTCGATCATAACTGGGATATATGGCAACCATGTCCATCTTTACGTGGTCTAGAAGTCGTAGACTGTCTCGTTGGTCTAGTGGCCGCAAAGTTAATGTTGAGCCCAAGGTCCTGGGTTCGATTTCCGGGTCGTGCAATGTGTTATTGGAATTTCCTATTTGGAATTTCTTAGTGCAGCCCGGGGTTTGGAATTTTCCCTGTTGATGGCAATAGGCTTGCCCCCTATTACATGGGACTTAAACATAACTAGCAAATTGTGGGTGTACTATAGGTACCTACACCTCTGCCCATTGCCCAACCCTTCGGGGTAACAAGGATGAAGTTATGTCATGTCCTTTTTAACCGACTTCCAAAAGGAGGAGGTTCTCAATTCGTCGGAATCTATTTCATTTTTTTTTTTTTTATGTATGTTACCCGATTACTCGAAGATGGCTGGACCGATTTGGATTATTTTTTTGTTTGAAATGGTATACTTTCCAGGTGGTCCCATGATCATCAAGTCAGAATCTGATGACGGTATCCTTGAGAAATAGAGAGAACTCTTCAAATTTTATGGGCACACTTGATGCGATTTGGATAGTTTTTGGAAGAGTACTTTCTCGGAGTGGTCCCATTTCAATTTGGTGAAGATCTGATGAAGAACTTCGGAGATAGGCAACGGAACTCCTCAAAAAATGATAGCAAATGGACTGGAGTTGCTGAATTAATCTCATGTCTGTCTATTGTTTACACCACACATAACATCACGCCGGGACGTTGTGAAGGGGTAAGCACATGTGAACCACTAAAAAGTGAAAAAAAAACAACCGACTTCCAAAAAAACACTACAAAGTGAAAAATAACTTTAATTTCGGAAGGCGGTGACAAAACATTTAAATACATATCGAAATCACCGACTTCCGAAATTAAATTTATTTTTCACTTTTTAGTGTTTTTTTTTGGAAACCGGTTGTTTTTTAATTAGATTTACCAACACCACAATTAAATGTTAACTGTTCCAATCTTAAACATAGTTGGTGTCAGCCAATCAGCGAGTTCTCAGTTAGATCACGAATAGTCGTTGTCTGCGCAGGCGTCTTTTTTCTGGCGAACTCTGAACCCAATGACACTGCTGTAATTGAATACAATCAGGACTGCGGCCATAAAACAAGCGATTGTAACGAACTATGCGATGTTCCGTTACTTTTTGAATGTTTAATTTATTTATAATTCAATGTAAGTGCATTTTAAGTATTATGTCACAATGGTACAGTTCGGTTTACCTATAACATAATATCACATCACATCACATTACATCACATCACATAACGCTTTCTTTCCCTTAACTCGCATGTAATAGGGGCGAGCCTATTGCCACCAACCGGACACAGATCCAGACATTGTTTACGTATGTGTGAGGATAATAAGTAGGTACCTACGGAATTATTCAAAGGAGTCCCGTTAAATCAACCTTTCAACTCCTCTCTGAATTGAGCTAGTGTGGCCCAATCCTGTCCGTAGGACCAATCCTAGAGTTGAAACTAACTTTTTATTGCAACAAAAAATATTTCCTTGTCCGAGTGCAAAGCTACCATTCTACCATATTTTTTCGAAAATATGGCAAACATACTCATTTTTACAGAGTTACAAAAAAAGAGAAGTTCAAGCGTAACGTCTTTTAAATAGTTTTCTTTTTAACGTGACCATCTCAAAAAGTTCGTATTACATAATGGTTTGTTCAAAATTCAGCTACGCGAAAAGTTTTCTTTTTCAAATCTATCTACAGGATAAGTTTTTAACCAGTGCGCAAACTGTAACCATGAGTTCAGCATATCATTCTAGGGTTTAGAAGCCCAGCGCAAAAATTTGTGGTTGGTTATGCAAAAAGAAATCAGCTGTGTCATAGAAAATTGCAATACCTACGCGGTCAAAATGTATGGAACAGCTGATTTTTTTTTTTGTATAACCGACGAAAAATTTCATGTCATGTCATGGTTATAGTTTGCGCACTGGTTAAAACTTTATCCTGTATCAGCAAAAACTTTGTACCCCTTTTTACGAAAATTACGCGGACAGAGGAGTATGAAAGGCACAGTTAAAATGTATATTGAGAAGGAGTGCAGAAAGCTAATATTTTTATTAATTAATGCATTGTTCAAAAACACTAGTAGTTAGAAATGTCATTTAAAATCCTTTCAGAGAAAGATAATTTATTTTGCACAATTACTGGATTTTAACTATCTTTGAAATAGTCAAAGTCAAAGCATTTATTTCATATAGGCACATATAAGGCACTTTTGAACGTCAACATTTACATTAAAATAGAATTGATTCTAGTCGCCCCTTCCAAAATGTAGTTTCGTATGGAGAAGAATGGGCAAGAAACTCCACCGTTACTCTTTTAAAATGATATAACTACAATATTTAACATACATTCATTGTATAATTATGTGTGAAAACGATGCATCCAGAACAAAATTACTGTACCAAAATAGGTAAAAATAATGAAATTGAAGCAATTACAGATAAATTAATTTTATGATAGATACATGGTGCCCACACATTTACAAACATTGTAAAAGTAAATATCGGCGTTTTACCTGAAATAAAACGCTTATTAAACTACTTACCTTATTCGAAGCATAATTAAACAATTGAGATAGGCTGAACCTTGTTTCCTGTGCCTTTTTCCTTTCATTTCTAGCGATATAGCTCTGTCTCGCTCTCATGACGTCACCAGGTCAGAGAGGGGAGCGCACTTTTGAGCGTGCGCGACTCGTCTTGTTCATTGGATGATTGACTATTGTCACCAGGGCCCTATCCAATAAAGCTGACAATCCGACATATATGTCAAAAAATGACAAAATTGTAGAATTGTCGCGCTTAAGCTGTTTAATAAACGTGACAAATATGTCAAAAATCGACAGGTGAAATCTTGACATATTTTTAATGTAAAAACACGTTTAATAAAACTCGACATATCAAAAAACCACAGTCACAATATTTCTGACAATTGTCGGTGACAATATTGTCGGATTGTCGTGACAATTATGTCGACTTTTGACATAATATATTTGCAAAGAATTTTGTTTTATGAAGCTGGATGAGGGTAAAATTGAAAAAGATATTATCAAAGTACAAGAATAAAACAATCACTAGTGTAACTTCGATTGTGTTATGATCGCGTGTAAGATGGAAATGCACAGAAAACTTACCATTTTGGGCCTTATTTACGAAAGTAAAAATATACTTTTTGGGAAGTTTAGTGACCAATTGACCCACGATGTAAAAATAAATAAATGGAAGGAAATAGCCGAAAACTTAAGAACATTAGGTATTTTCAATAAAGACTGGAAATACCTTCGTGACACTACATGGCAAAATTGGCGCAAAAGGACCATGGTAAGGTTTAGTTTATTTTAACTAGTTTATCCTTCATCAATCCGTAATTTTTTTTATTTATTTAGACCGTTAACCAATAAAGAAGTTATCAATTAGATATGATGTATTATATTGTGTAGGTATGTATGAAATATTCGCATTGTGTATGTGGAAACGATTTTTAGGGTTCCGTACCCAAAGGGTAAAACGGGACCCTATTACTAAGACTCCGCTGTCCGTCTGTCTGTCTGTCCATCTGTCACCAGGCGTTATCTCATGAACCGTGATAGTTAAACAGTTGAAATTTTCACAGATGATGTATTTCTGTTGCCGCTATAACAACAAATACTAAAAAACAGAATATAATAAATATTTAAGGGGGCTCCCATACAACAGACATGATTTTTTTGTCGTTTTTATATATACTGGTACGATAAATCTTTCAGGAAAAGAGAGATAATCGTCTGCAGACTGGTTCTGGGGGAGGAAAAAAATGCAAATATGACGATTCTGATGAAATGATACTAAAAATCATAGGAAAGGATTCTCCAGCAATAGATGGACTTCAAATACCAGAATCTTCAGGATCAAATGAAACACAGGTATCCGTGCCTGTTTTTACAGCAGAAACACTACCTCAACCTCAAAATCCAATACGAAGAAAATCACATCCCCCAGTTGATTTATCAAATGACTTATTTGATTTTAAGAAACAAAAAATGGAAATAGAAGTAGATATTGCTAAAGAAAAACTTCAAATTGCAAAAAGAGAAAAATACAAGCTAGATTTGGAGCTACTCAAACTTGAAAAAGAATTAAACATACAGCCATCAGAATTTACACTACCTTTGTATTTACAAAACGCTCGGGTTATTGATGTTTGTACTGAACAAATTGAACAAATTGTTCGAACAACAGAGTCGGGTGCTGATAATGAACAAGTCAACGATATTATAATAAGTGCTATGAATGAAAATCTTTAAGTATAATCGATCATGCATTTATTAAAAGGATTAAATAAATTATTCATTCAAATAGTTGTATTAATGACTGTAAAACTGCAATCGCTTCCTCATCAAATACTTCGTCCACATTGTTATTATCTACAACTGTATCATTGTCATTTCCGCTAATATCTTGTTCTAAATAGGGTGCATTTGAGCCTAAGCGGTTTTCAATGTTATGCATAACAATGCAAGATAATATTACATTGCTTGCAATTATTGGCTGAACTCTAAGGTGATTTAGACACGGGAATTTTTCTTTTATGATTCCCAAAGAATTTTCTACCAATCTTCTCGTTGACTTAAAAGCACGCAAGAATCTTTCCAGTGATGCTGTCCTTGGTATTTGTATTGGTATATTAGGCGTCATAAGCCACTTTTTTAAACCATATCCACTGTCTCCCAGGATTATTGCGTTTGGGAATGGTCTCCATCCACTTTCCCATGTCCGTGCTAAAGAAGAGCATCTCATCACTCTGGCATCGTGAACAGAGCCAGGCCATCTTGCAGATGCGTAGAAAATTTCTAAGTTTGGCCCGCACACCACCATAATATTAATTGAATGGTTTCCGTTCCTGTCTACAAACGCAGATTCATTTTGATAAGGCGCATCTAGAGGAATTAACGAACCATCCACAATACCAGATATTCTAGGTATCCCATTATGCCTCATGAAAAGTGTTGGTATTCGGTTACAATTATCAGGCCAGCGAACCTCTTCTCCGAGTAATTCAGTAATCACGGCTCCACATACCCTTCTTATGCAATTATGTACGGTTGTTTTACTAAGCCCATGTGCATCACCAATAACGTGGTACTGTGAACCACAACCCATCCAATGCAAAGCGCATAAAATTTGTTTATCGGGTGTAAGTGCTTGGTTTCTGCTTGTACCGTGTTGAAGTCGATGAGCAATTTTATCAATTAAATATTCTACGGTAGATTTACATACCCGAAATTTTTCTTTAAAGCAGAAATCTGTAATTGAGAAGGAGAAATTGATTCTGCTTTTAAATGATCGTCGTTGCCTCCTCGTTTGTATTTGTTCCAAGTATTCATCATCACTACTCTCACTGCTCGATGTAAGTACCATTTTTTTGTAATAAACTTTTTCAATACACTTTTTTACACCTTCAAAATTCAAAATATCATTTCGCGACAGAGGGTAACGCGCCTGTCAGAATTGTCGGACAATTCTACAAATATGTCAACATGTCACGACAATTTTCTGTTTAATAAAGCAGATTTGACAAGTTTTTCACGACAAATTGTCACCTGTCAGCTGTCGCATATAAAGTTTTATAAAACAGAAAAATGTTAAGAAAAAAAAAGAGTCCGACATATTTGTGAATTTTCCACCATGACAATTTTGTCGCCTGTAAGTTTTATTAAACAGAAAAATTGTCGAGTTGTCACTTTTTGACATATGTCGGACTTGTCGGATTGTCAGCTTTATTGGATAGGGCCCTGGCAGAAATTACTGTTATGCTTCGAATAAGGTAAGTAGTTTAATAAGCGTTTTATTTCAGGTAAAACGCCGATATTAAACCACTTGACCGTTATTCGAAGCATAATTAAACAATTGAGATGTGTCTGTTATCGCCTGGTGACGTTCATGACGAACGCCAATGTGTAAGGAAAGATTAAGAAAAATAAAATATAAAAGATAGTAGATAATTGCAATCTGTTTTTATTGCAAAACATGAAAAATTTAAATGATCAATCCCGTTATATTGTAATCTTTATCATACGTGATACATATACCTACTTACATTCAAGAAAACATCAGTAAATCTAGTTACATAATTCACTATATGACAGGGTTAAAGAGAGCAGTAATGCTGTTACTCCTAGAAGACCCCAACACCTGTCGCTTATAAAATCGAATAAAAGTGTTTGAGGACCTCCAATTTCCTCGGGCCATAATATCTTCCATGGGGACGTTGTTTAACCAATTCTTGGAAGCAACAGCCGAACGGGCACTCCCAGGAGCAGCAACAATACCTGCCAGACGCATCAGAGTTTTAATCCACCCTGCAATAACGGTCCGTGAGGCCGCACGAGCTGTACCTCTTGTAGTGACAAACAAGTTAGGACATTTAGCTTCCTCACGTCTAGTAGAAAGAAGTGATACGGTCTGTTCAACCCAGTATACAGGGTCCAAGTTCCTATTATCATTATTTTAAAATAATCTCCACCCTGATTGCCTATGGTCAGATGAATCAGTCTTAGACCCAAAGGCTGGCCACAAAGTTATATAATTACGATCTGTTGATTTAATATAATTATCGTTATCGGTCATAAGAAGTGTCAAGTCATGAATACGCCTACCAGAACAGAGTACCAAGAGGGCAGCGGCTTGACTGGATACATCAAAAATATTATCATGTTTTATCGTTCTATTGCCAAGAAAACATACAAAATCATCAATATCCCACACGGGTAACTTAGCAACAGTTGGTTTTTTAATTGAAATCGATTTCAAAATATGTTTCACCAAAATATGATTACTTAGAACACCTGAATCATTTACATTACAAAGGGTGGAAACTACAGACTTATGTAACAATATGGTATTATAAGACAGTTTATGTTTAATATGCAAATCAGCCAGAAAACGAGCTAGGTCTGACCCCGAGGGGCTCTTAGGGTTAATTTGACTGGTTTTACACCACGAAACCCAGCGGTTCCATGCAGGTTTATAAGTTCTCAGGGTGGAACCACGCCAAGAACTTTTTAAAAGATCTATCTGAGAATTATTCCAATTACCTAAATGATGTGTCCACCCCCACATTTCCACACTTCCAACACTAGATCCTGGACACGAGGAGGTGGCAGTCCCGTTGTCACATCGATCAATACTTTGTTCAGGTTCTGTATTGTGAACGGTGGGGCTAGAGCCCGGGCTTTGAGATCTCCGCGCCAAAAGACTCTCTCCCATCTTGGTGCTACTATCAAGTAAATTCCCGATGCCTGATTGAGGTAGCTCAAAACTCTGGGTATCAGAAACGGGGGCGGGAATACCCATGCCAGATCGAAATTCCAAGTAATCGAGAATGCGTCGTGGGCTACAGCTTGTTTGTCGTTCTGATCTTTCGATACGTAATGAGGGACTACGTGGGCGTTGCTGGAGGCAAACAGGTCCACTTGGGGAATCCCCCATTTGAAGAATAATATCTTGGTGATCTCGGACATCAGATGCCATTCGGGGACCTGACGAAACCGCGATAGGTGGTCGGCATGGTTGTTGTACCTCCCCGGAATATAATACACGTTGAGATGAATTTGGTACTGGTCTATCAGACAAAATAGGTCGTATGTTATGTCCATCAATAGCGAGGATTTGGTTCCCCCTTCGTGACGAAGATACGCTACTACTGTGCGATTGTCGCATTGTATGGTAACCGTAGATTGGCTCAGATAAACGGCCTGACTTTGAAAGACCTTCAATATTGCCAACATTTCTTTTACGTTGCAATGACAATTCTTCTCGTTCTGGGACCACGTTCCCCATAGAGACTGACTGTCCATTTGGGCACCCCAGCCCAAGTCGGAAGCGTCCGTCGTGATGAAATGCGTCGCTGGTGCGTGGTGTAGAATTGAGGGATGTTGCAAATTGTGGCTCCACCACTGTAGATCGCCTATTGCATCTACAGGTACAGTATATACCTGAGCAGTATTGTCCAATTGTAGTGTGTTTAGGAATTTCAATAGAGCTCGATAATGCAATCTCCCTCTTCGGACAACAAAACTCGCAAAGTTTAGTGCTCCTATTACGCTTTGCAACTTTTTTAGGTCTGTCTTCCCCAAATCTACGATTTCGCGTATCTTTGCAAGTAAAGCGGGTACCTTTTCCATCGGCAAATGTTTGAGATTTAGCCAAGGATCCCACAGCACTCCTAGGTAAATCAGGGATTTCTTTGGTGTTAGGATGGATTTCTCGAAATTTATTTGCCAACCCAGATATTGTAATGTCTTTACGAGAAGACTCACATGGCCTGCGAGAACCACTGGGTCTTGGTGAGCCAGTAGAAAATCGTCGAGAAACACCAATATTCTCACACCTTGGCTTCTCATTACTTGGGCAATCCAATTTGTCAAACTGGCGAAAGTTTTTGGAGCCGTGCTGAGACCGAAAGGTAGGCAGGTCATTTGAAGAAGCTGTTTTTCGTAAATAAGGCGTAAGAAGCGCCTGTGAGGCTTTGCTACGTTTAGATGAAAGTAAGCCTGGGAGATGTCCAACTTGCACATCCAATCTTGGGGCTGAATGAAATCTGGGACTCTGAAGACATTTATCAGGCTGAAAGGAGCGGTCAGTATGAATTCGTTTAAAGCCTTTAAATTGAAAATCGGACGGGCTGACCCATCGCTCTTTGGTACTAGAAAGAGGGTAGATAAGAAACTTGGTGTTGGGCTTGCAATTTCCAGAATTCCTTGATTCAACATTTTTTGGATAACTAAGGTCATTTCTGGTGACACAGGTGTGTGAAATGCCTTGTTGTCTAATCTGGGCATGATTAAGGGAGGTTTTCGTTGAAAAGGTATACGGTACCCTTGAATTATTTGAATAAGGAAATCTGGTGCTTGCATTCCCTTCCATTGATCGACGAAATTCGATAACTGACCGGCTCGAAATATTTTCATGTCAATATTTACTTCTCTTGGCATTGAAGCCTGAAGGTGACGACCTTCGCTTATTTCCGCCACGTTTGTGAGCGTATCTTTGATTTTGTCTTGCCCCGCGGGAGCGAAAGGAGCGTCTATCCACTGTGCCACTAACCTGTTGAGGATAGTTGTAATACGCATGTACCGGTCCTTGCGAAGGACATTCTACATTATGCTGCATAAGGCCACCCTGTGAGGGGACGTTACAGTTTTGACAGCCTTGTGAAGGCATACTTGAGTTATAGTTCTTACCCTGCGAGGGTGGAACTGAATATTGTCCCTTCGAGGGACGAATGAGCCATTTTCCAACTTGCGAAGTTGAGTTATTACCATAAGCTTGTTTTGTAGATGTACCAGCCGATCTAGAAGCAGGCCAGAAAGCCTTTTTGATACCGCCAGCTTTTTCTAACGCAATGACTAACTGCTCAGAATTAAATAAGCTAACCTCGGATGGAGGTATTTTCCTTATTGCTGATTTTATTAAGGGATCGCGAATTGCATTAGTTATGCTGTCTCTGCGCATCTGTATGGTTTCAGCTCTATGGCCACAGATCATTTGCAGTAGGTCTGCAGAAACCTTGCTGAACTCACCAGAAGTGAAGATGTCATTAAGCTTTTGGTTTATAGCCTCAAAGCTTATTTCTTCTTTGTGGTCTCGGACCCATGTCAAAAATGCGCAAAGTTCCACCTTTAAGGACTCTTTTTGTTTTAAAATACCGTAAGTTAACGAAGCGTAGGCCCTTTCTGAGTAACTTAAGTGTTTTAGTGTGTCATAGGGTCTGATCTCTTCGTTTGCCTCGAGTTCGACGAATCCCGGGCTATGGTTATACGATTTTTGAGTTTCCGCGTAACGTACTTCACTCCAATCGGGTTTATTGAAAAACTGAATTTCTTTTAAAATGTTCAAGTACCGCTTATCTGTCTTTGGAACAGCCGGTTCCTTAAGCTTGGTTTCAACATCTAAATTATTTAAAAAATTACTACCTTCCAGTTCAAAATCATCCTCAGCGAAGAGGGAAAGGGCGTCATCTGCCACCGGTATACTATTATTTATATTATGTTTCACTTTACGTTCCGAGTGGCGACGTTTGCACTTGCCCCCCCTTTTTTTGTGATGGCGGCGACGCGCATTCTTATGTTTCGACTTATGCTCAGAAGAACTAGATGAACTGGAACTCGAGTCACTACTAACAGAGCTACTACTACTACTGCTGCTGCTGTGGGGATGCGAACGCATCCGTTTGGCACTAGATGCTTTATTATTTGTAGTATTCGAAGGTCCTGCGACCGGTTCATCTTGCGAAATCAACGTTATTTCTTTATCCATTACGTATTTGGTATAATACTTAAAACAATTAAACACACACACACACTAGAAAAGAAAACAACCTCGAACGGAAAACCGTTAAACTTTCAAAATGTCAATGTTGATTCACTGTGTTGGTATTCACTAGAAACAGTTTTAGTAAATATCGAAATTTGGTTTGCCAACTTTCGATGAAAAGGAAAAATATATATAGACGGTTATGAAAATTAAGTTTAAATAACTCACCTGCTAAGCAGCAACCGTCACCGGCAAGGAAAAGAACGCCAATGAACAAGACGAGTCGCGCACGCTCAAAAGTGCGCTCCCCTCTCTGACCTGGTGACGTCATGAGAGCGAGACAGAGCTATATCGCTAGAAATGAAAGGAAAAAGGCACAGGAAACAAGGTTCAGCCTATCTCAATTGTTTAATTATGCTTCGAATAACGGTCAAGTGGTTTAATATACAATTTTCCTAGAATATTAACAAGTATGTAATCAGTCAGTGTGTGAGTTAAAGTAATCACTGAGTGTAATCAATGTCATAGATATAATTAATTACATAATTCAATTAGCAACCAGTTTGATTTTGTCTAGACTCTAGATTGTCCTATGGAGCAGGACCAGCATGTTTCCAAGCATTCTTATCTTGGATATAATCCTCTAATTTGTAATATGCTTGTTTACAAAGTGTACTTTTCATATGAGTTTTAAATTTCCTTTCATTTAATTGCAATATATCACAAGGTATTTTGTTATAACATTTAACACAGTACCCCATAAAAGATGTACGTACTTTAGCTAATCTGGAAAATGGTTGATCTAATTTGTCTTTGTTTCTAGTATTAAAATTAAGTCTATCACTTATTTAATACCCACAACCCTAACTTAAGACCCCCTAACTTACCCTTAGCTTACTTATCCATACTTTATTACCTCTCAGTAAAAAAATTGCGAACCTAGGCACTCTAAGGTGATTACCATTAGTTTTAATAAGCAATAAAAGCGATTGCTTACACCGCTAATTACATGGCCACAATGTAATCGATAATTGCTTGGAAAAAGTAAGCTATTTTAAACTCTATTCCTTGGTAACAAAAGCAGTTAATTAAGAAGCAGATGTTGCGTAGTTTGAGGGCGTACCTTTCTGGTGAGAATCTCTTGCATTTGTAAGAATAACGTTAAAGTAACAATTGTAATGACACTAAATTAAAAATTAACGTACTTACGGTACTTTTAGCAGACGTAATTGACTTGTAATTTGCTTTAAGACGTTTACTGCTGAAAATAATCTTCCAAATACCATGATATAAAACATTACTATTTAATCCCTACTAATATTATAAATGCGAAAGTAACTCTGTCTATCTGGTACGCTTTCACGCCTGAACTGCTGAACCGAGGATATAGGCTACTTTTTTACACGATAACCGACATCCACACGGGCGGAGCCTCGGGCAAACGCTAGTCAATTCGACATACAAGTGACAATTTGAAAAAAAAAAAAGTATATTCCGTTCCAATACTTCACTATCATCTCCTTGCCCTATTTATGCACCCAAAAAGTAAGTTCAAAAACTAAAACCCGACTAATGAAACATCACAAGCAAACTTAAAATTATTAGCGACGTCGTATGTTTGTAGGTAAAAAAGAGGATGGTATTGTTCATGTGCTCATCCTCTTGGCACCTAACCCCCCTCAACTTAACCTAACCTTACCTTCCTAAGGTTTCAGTTTTCCATTAACACAGTAATTTGAAAACATTGTAAAAAAGCCAATTATTTGTAAAAGAGTAGCCGTGTAGTTTCTGTTTTGCTCTTCTCCATAGGATCCATGAACCTAACTTCTGAAGTTTTATAAGTGCCCATGTAGGTTTATGTGGAAAAGCAATCATTTTCCTGGCCGGGAACCGATCTTCAATTTTTATCGACTTTTCACCCCACTTGCTGGAGTGACCTAATAATGTCACTGATGCCGCAATAAACGTGACCACCTACTGGGCTCTAACTATAAAAAAAAGTGTACGAGTACCATCGACCCGAAAAGAAGAAGAAGAAGAAATATCCAACCATTTCTCGCCACAGCAAGTGTAATAACCATGTCATTGCACCTCGCCGTACTATCACGGAGGGTCTAAAATAAAAATGATACAAATTAAGTTGTCTGTTTGCGTTAACTGTGGACCGTTAGTGCCGGAAAATGGTGTGCAAGCTGTTACAAACTTTTTGCTTTTTCTTTTAGCGAAATGTGTTTAGCGGTTTTTCTTGGGGTTTCTTTTGCTTTTACCAGTAGGTAGTTACCTATTAATGTTCGCTAGATAATAAAATACTCAAAGTAATATCTCACTTAGGTAAGCAGTTTGGTTTTTTGATAATATTCTTTGAATTTTAGTATCCCGAAATCAACTGTTAGTTGGAAAATTCTTCGTGCATATTTAGGCTTTCAGGATGTAAAGAGAGCAGTTGTCCAATCCCCCCGACTTATGAGTTGTAGGTAAGTCGTGAGTTCGAACCCGGCCAGGCAGTAGTATGCACAGAGTTCTTAGACAGGGTAGGCAGAAAGTTTAAAAAAAGGCAAAAAAGCCCAGAATAACCGATTGCTGTAGGTACCTTACACAGCATGCGACCTGTCAATTAAATTAATCATATTGTTTTGTATTGAATTTACGATAGACTTTACCTTTAGTTTGTATTAATAAAATCCGGTGTACAACTACTTTTCACGATCACTTGTACACTTGTGGAAAGATAGTTAGGAAAACGTATCATTTTTTGTTTTCTTTTAGATACCACCTGAACAACTTTCACAGTGAATATTATCTATTTTCACACTATTATCAACGTTAAAATCTTAAAAACATGCTATCCTAGCTCACAACCAAAACTAAAATAAATCAAAACAAACAATGGCGTCGGAATATAAAATAATACAACAAATAAGCGTCGTTGTTTATGTAGCGACAATTCAATGAAACATTGCTACTTTTTAAAATAGTCTCATAACCAAATTGTCCGGAAAACTTCGGTAAGTTTCCTAATTCGTCGTGTCAAAAGCCACTGACTACCCTGTACGGTTGTGTGCGTTATTTGTTACATTATGTGTCACGTATGTATAGGAACGCACACCCAATAAATCTGTATGACCACGAGAACACACATATAAACGTCAAGATGCGAATAGTTTGTGTATCTCCTGAGGCACTCAGCGCGGCGTTAGTGCATCGCAATGCGAAGTTGCGTCAAATTGTACGAACGAAAAGGTATTGCATCGATGGTACTAATGATGCGACCGACGCTCGACAGGTGGTGCTGATTTATGAATTAAGATTTTCTTGTTTTTTCATAATTTCAGCCAGAAGATGTCCACTGCTAGACATAGGCCTCCCCCAATTTGAGGGCTTGCCCTAATCGCCACGCTTGGCAGGCGGGTTGGCGATTGCAGTATGGTGGTCAATGCATAGAGAACGCTGCTGCCCATCCTGTAGTAAGTCCCTTAGTCGCCTTCTACGACACCACACGGAACAACGGAGGGTTTCAGATAGAAGATATTCACACACACTTATACTCATTATCGTGAACTGCGATAATCTTGTCCCTAGAGATGCCGATTTCATCGCTATGACGCCTGGCGGCAATGGTTGTCGTTTGCAAACGTCTATCGCTCGTCCATCAACGCCTAATAAACGTCACAATTAGATAAACACCGTAACTACATATATATTATTGTGATTCGAAACATTTTCTTATCTCATCTCGTGACTTTCCAGTCGGCTGAAGACCCTCTGATGCAAATTATTGACGTACTACCCCTAACACCCCGATAACCCCCAACACCCCCAGGCGTCGCCACCCTTTGTATATCTACACGTTATCATCATTTCTAATTTTTGGGGAGCAAATTTGCTCATGATGCCCCAGGTCTTGGAGGCATTTGAGCGGCAGCAGATAATGTGCCCTCTCCCTATGTTTGGTTTGGTGTGTAAGTTGCCCGAAACGAAGAGCAGTATTTTTTTGGAATTTCAGCCACTGTTTAATGAGATGATTTTTAACATTTTCTTCTTCAATAAGTACCTATGCTTAATAAAATTGAAGTGTCTGTTTGTAATGTCAAAATAACAGCTTTTTACTGAATGCCATATAACACATTTTTTTATACATAATAGGTTGGGGAAAAAGTTTCTTCGCATTTTTTAAGAAAATTCAAAACATTTTTTAATAAAGTTTATTTACATTTAGCTAAAGTATGTAGGTACCATTTTGTTCGATAACTTTTTGCCATCTTGTAGGTAGGGACATGATCCCATTGCTATAGAAATTTTGGGACTTCTGGTCAAAATACCGCGACAAGTGGTTTTGGCAGTCCTCTCGTGATGTTAACCTGACACTGCCTAAAGAATTCTGAAGAGACCGAAACAGGTGGAAATCTGAAGGTGCAAGGTCAGGACTATACGGCGGATGCATTAACACCTCCCAGCCAAACTCTCTTAATTTTTGTTGGGTGGCTAAAGATGTGTGAGGTCTAGCGTTATCATGATGAAAAACCACACCCCTTCTGTTGATTAATTCCGGCCGCTTTCTCTCAACTTCTTGCTTTAATCTCATCAGTTGTTCGCAGTAGAGTTCAGAATCGATGGTCCTGCCTGGTGGTAACAGCTCATAATGAATAATGCCCTTCCAATCCCACCACACACACAGCATCACCTTGTTGCGAGTTAACCCGGGTTTCGCCACAGTTTGTGAAGCCTGACCGGCCTTTGACCACGACCTTTTTCGCATGTTCTTGTCATACGTGATCCACTTTTCATCACCAGTTATCAGCTTCTTCAAAAATGGTTCGGTTTCATTACGTCGTAATAAAGAATCACAAATGAGTACACGGTTCATTAGGTTTCTTTCAGTGAGCTCGTGAGGTACCCAAATGTCGAGCTTTTTTGTGTACCCAGTTTTTTTCAAATGCGCCAAAACTGTTTTGTGGTCAATTTCCAGTTCTTCAGCTACGTCGTAACTACTAGTATCTTGCTCCACTTTTTCAAAAATGGCATCCATTTTATCCGTAATAGGGCGACCAGAGCGACGTGCATCTTTGACATCAAAATTTCCGGATTGAAAACGCTTAAACCAAATTTGTGCTACTCTCACAGACACTACACTAGGTCCATAAACATCGCAAATTTTTTTCGCGGCTTGCGTTGCATTTTTACCTTTTTTGTAGTAAAATTTTAAAATGTATCGAATTTCTTCATTAGATTCACTCATCTTGACGGTACGAAAAACAAATGAAAATCACACATTTTCCTAATTTGAATTTGGAATTATGTTCTTTAAAATTTAAACTTTCAATGATACCAAAACCAGCCAGATACAAATAGTATAGCCAAAGAGATTTTATTACAAGTTCATACATACTATAATGCGAAAAGACTTTTTCCCCAACCTAATATATAATAAGAAGAACTGCTTGTTTTTTCCGGCTAATCTCCGAACGGCTGGAACGATTTTGACGGGACTTTTACTCGCAGATAACTGATGCTATGAGTAGTAAGCTACTTTTGTTCAGAAAAAAATTAAGGTTCCGCGCAAAAAAAAATCCAACAGCTTTTCCAACATGCACGCGAACGAAGTCGCGGGCACAGCTATTCTTAAATATATTTTATAGTATATTTATTAGTGTAGTTTAGTTACATTGTCTATTCAATTGTCAAGAACATTAAAACACTTACAACGCTTTGATGGTCTGTATGGTTTTGTCTAAACACGTCATTGCAAAGCTAGCGCACCAACGAGCTATCAGAACTAATCAGAATTCATTTATGAGTTCTCGTAAACCGTATAAAAGACAACATGAAAGCCTATTGAGGGTTTCTCGTAAGTACCGTATACTTACCTACAAAAAGTTTGCACCTAAGTACAAGACGGCCAATCTCATTTCTAATACCAGTGAAACTCAATCTACCAAGCCTTTGCTCAACTATCTTGGGGTCGGCTTCCAATCTAACCGGATGCAGCTCAATACCAGAATTTTACATGGAGCGACTGCCTATCTGACCGTCACAACCCAGTTACTGGGTAATACGATACCCCTCAGAAAGACTGGTGGTGATATTTTCGGGCTTCTGTCGTCCTGTTAAAACTGTCTAAGATCCACGAATGACAGCCTTGGCCAATGGCTTAACGTGCATTCCAAGGCAAGGAGGGGTCTTGGCATATAAAGATGCTCACCCATCCACGGGTCAACCGTGGCGAGGGTAGCTTAACCTGATCGATCGACGATCTCTTCGATGATATCGACGAGGCTGCACGGCTTATTTTAATTTCTGAATTGTTATTTTATTTACGGACGCTTTTAAAGTGCTCGTATTTTTACATCGTTCTCACATTGATAATCTCAACACAAATGTTGTAACCATTTTTTTTTTCATTTATTAATTTAATATTAATAATTTATTTGTTAGAATATTGTTGTTACAAAGATGTTACACATAATAGGACGCCCATAATATTCTGCTATTTCCAGCGTACAAATATTTTAGGGAATTAAAATTAACAGTGTCCATGTAGTTTCTTGCCCATTCTTCTCCATAAGTACCTACTACGCCTTTCAATGGATTACTAGCTCCATCTTTCTGTCTGACCAACCCCTTGACAATTCAAAAGTGCCTGTAATTGGTTTATTTGAAATAAATGCTCTGATTTTGAGGTATTTTACTCTATATGAGAAAAAATAAAAAATATGTTATTGAGATAGCTTAGGCAAAATGCAGACGGAAAATGTTAGTTTTGGTTCATGAAACAACAAATTAAATTTTAAAATACAATTTAAAGATTTCTGTTTTTTTAATCTGTTTTTGAACACCATGAAAGAGTAGCCGCAATGTTATTACGTCATACGGCAAGTGAACTGAGCTGAGCAACTTTGTAATTTTATTATTTTCGTAACCAAAGTGATTTTTATTTAAATAATATTTTGCATTCAGGAACAGCAAACCAACGATAAGAAGAAAAATAACTCAATTTTAAAATTATAAACAATTGTCTTGTATTATATCAGCGCATTTGTTTATATAGCAAACTGACGTCATACCCACAGAGCAATATGGCGTCCACTGCATCTAGCGTTTTTCTAAAATTACGCGCGTTTGAAAATGTAAAATTTTAATGTATTTTTGTGGCACTAATCGATGAAATAAAAATGTTGTGTTTTTTGTGGTTTATTAGCATTCTAGAATCTAATTAAGACACTCCAAATATGAGTGTAATACCCTATTAGCCACAAGATATAAATGAAACTATTCTTAGCAAGACATACACACGCCCTCCATTATGTAACATTAGCCCACTCCTGAAGGAGCAATCAGTAACATACATAATACACGAAGTGGTAGCACATAGGTGTTATTACCGAGCCATGCCCGTTTCCCTGTAGCCCATGGAAATATTTATGTAATTAGGGACACGAAACCAATATTAACGGGACGGGAAATTAGGCTGTAAGTATTTATTTTATCTTGGTATTAAATAAATAAAAGGGCTGGAATGGGGTTTTAAGGTGCGTTAATTAATTACTGTAGGTACTTAAAATAATTATTCTATAAAGATTAAAGGCGAATATCGGTGTGTTCCGTGCATCCGGCCATTTATGCTATCAGTACTAAAACAAAAATTTTAAACGTCTTTTTTGACACACAATTTTAATAGACCATGGGCCATATTCATTAGTTAACAGTATCTTGAGGAGAGCATAAAATTGCTGAAAAACTGCATTTTTATTTTCCCTTTGGAAAAAAATTACCCTAAAAAGAACTTTCATGAGTGGCATGGCATTACATAAGATATCCGGCTCACCTAGAGCAGAAAGTCCGTCCTTGCTAAGTAGATAACATTTTGGACATAATATTAGGCGCTTTTTATTAACATGCTCTTATTAGCTTCACCTGTATGTTTGTTTGTAAGCATGTTTGTAACCGACTTCTTTGGACTTGATTTTGACCCACTTCAAACGGTCAGATTTCATCTCGACTTTGTAGACTTATTGAGGACCGATGAAAATTCAATAATTTTATAAATTTGTTCCATAATGAAAAAAAATAAAAAAATCACGCTTTTGCAGTTAGCAGAACTAAAAATGTTAAAATAAATAATAGATTAAAAATCTAAAGAAACACGCTTTTAAAACCAAACTAAAACAGCAGAAAATAATTTCAAAAAAGCGTGGGGTGCTTGATATTAATTTATTATAAAAATACCTCAAAAAGCACGCCACGCTTTGAAATTATTTTCTGCTTTTTTAACCGACTTAAAAAAAAGGAGGAGGTTCTCAATTTGTCTGTATGTTTTTTTTATGTTTATTACCTGAGAACTTCCGACTGGGTGAACCGATTTTGATGATTCTTTTTTTTAATTTGAAAAAGCTGGTGCTTCTCGTGTGGTCCCATTTGACAAAAAATTTAAATACATTTCCAAAGTTACAGACTTCCGAAATTAAAGTTATTTTTCACTTTGTAGTGTTTTTTCGGAAGTCGGTTGTTTTTTTTTGGTAAAAGTTTTTATTAGCTAAATTTTTAAAGTGTGTTTTTTTAGATTATTTAATCTATTATTTATATTGTGCAGGAACGAGACGAAAAATATCAAAAGTTCAGCATAAAGCGAAAAACTGCACACTTTTATGTTAATCTATTGACTAAACAAGTTTGATTGAACGTGGGTGTATGAGTGGAATTGGAAAGCAATGGCAAATAACTAAAAATTTCCCTCAGATGCAGATGAACTCGATTAATTTAAAACTTTACGCATGCACCTTTATGGAAAACTGTGCAGGATTTGTATAATTGTGTGGTTTTCCTGGAATATTGCGATAACCGTTCCACCAAGGTAAACTCACGCTAAAGGGTTGGACGCAGAATAGTTCAAAACCAGATTAAAAAGAAAATACAGCCCCGTTTTTTATTGGTCATCAAATTGTCCATGCGATAAGTAACTATACGATAGAGTGAAGAGTGGCTTTTTGAGGCGGTCTTTTTCCATTAGACGTACAATAAGTGTTAATTCTAAGCCTAATTAGGACGTTTTTTGTATTTTTGATCTTCTCAGCCTAGGATGATCGTTAACGCAACAAGTTTGTTGCGTACCTAGTATTAAAGGTCGTAGATCCCTATGCCAATTGACAAATCAAAAATATTCTTTGCGTCGAGCATTTGAATTTTTCAAGCATATGAAGGGATAGATTATGAATTTCCTTCAAAACCTTTCGGATTGTGATGGAAAGCGTTTTACGCATTTAGGGTGTAGGAAGTCAATCAGCCTGAGGAAAGTACCTAGTGATTATTGAAAACCAACTTCATGACTTACTTTCTTTTTGCTTCGATTTCGCATTTGGTTCAGCGCAGGACGTCAACAGACCGATGTGCTGTGTAGAACTGTGTATACCTATCTTACCGTCTCTATTGAACCGAGATGAATATTAAATTACTTACCCACTATGTATCGAGCTTCAATTTAATCTGCTCAGCAAAGTACCAAAACCTTAATATGTTATCTGTGAGAGGATGGGTGGGCTTAGAGAATCGGCTTCAGGCTTCAGTAGCATATTAAATACGTTGAAAGATTATTTATACTTACCTCAATATTATGTAAATGAGGTCACGCTTTGAGCAATCAGTACATGAGTATTAAGTACTCTCTATGTGCCTGAAAGTTTCGTTTTAGGAGGCTTCGGTAGGAATATTTAATTGCGGACCCCACCAGCTGTTGCTGACATCTCTGACGGCGCGCGTGGAACACAACGCGCCGTCGACCCGGGCATTTTTACTAACTGTGTACATTTTTTTTATACAAACTGTAACCATGAATTGAGCATATCATTCTAGACCTCGGAAATTTTACGTCGGTTTTAGAAAAAAAAAAAACAGCTGTTTCATAGAAAAGTGCAATACCTACGCTGTAAAAGTTAACGAACAGCTGATTTTTTTTTACATAACCGACGAAAAATTTCTACGCTGGGGGGTCTAGAATGATATGATGGTTACAGTTTGCGCACTGGATAAAAACTTATCCTGTAATAGGTCCACCCACATTTCCTCAAAGGTTTGACACCTCTGCTAAATCCTCCGGGGAAACAAGCCGTAATTTTATGTTTGAATCACGAGTTGGATTTTCGCATTTTCTGTCTGTAAATAATTACCCGATTCGATTTCGAAATTAATAGCTTCAATATCTACCAACGACTGCCCACACAATCTCTTACTCCAATAAATCAGTAAATAGTAAAAGTATCCGACGAAAAACGATTAAAAACAAACAAACAAACAGCCGGCCGACTCGCAAAGGTCGCCGCCTCTTATCAGCAACATCGCACGCAATGCCGACACCGACACGCCTGATGCCGCGCGCTGCCAACTAGTTTATATTCCGACAAACAATCGAGGTATAAATAAAATTAATATCGATCTGGAGTTGCGAGAGAAACAGGGTGAATTTTTGAAATGGGACTGTTGGGCAAAACCTGTAGTTATTTCTTATAATAATAAGGATAGTTATTGTTATTCTCGCATTATTAGGAGGTTCCTCTCTCTGGAGCCCTGACCGCCGGTAGCTTGGACCCTGTTCCCGATACCGGTGGGATACTATTTTTTATATTTTAAAATGTTTTTATATATTTTATATGCTAATATTTAAAAATGTAATTTATATGTGTATTTAATGTAATTAAGGATAGTAAGATTTTTTTGGGTGGGAAATCATCGAACGACTTCTGCCGCTCTGGGTGGAGCAGGAGGGCGTGTCAGACTTTTACTGACTAAAACCCACCCGTGTTCCCTCAGTTGCCTGTGTGCCAGGGGCCGCGGTATCTCTTTCGGACAACCCGCACCCCTGGAAGGATAGTAAGATTTACATACAAACTTTCGAATTTATAAATATTAAAGACTGTATATTTAGATGTTTGTATGTTTGTGACTCAATCACGCAAAAACAGCTGAACGGATTTGGATGCTGATAATGTCCCAAATTATTTTTTTCCGGTACTTATTTTATTTTATCCCGGTAGTACATTCCTGTAAAATTGTTCGTGAAAGAATCAAGGACCTCGGAAGACGTAGTGTTGGTAGGCCTCACACAAGGTGGATCCTTGAACTTGTGAAGGCAGCATGAATCCGCTGGATGCGAGAAGCACAGAACCGGTCAAAGTGTCGGTGCTTAGGGGAGGCCTATGTCCAGTAGTGGATGATGATGATGTTTTTTGGTGGAGATGATGATGATCATGATGATGACGAAAGGCTCAACCACGAGCTTGATTGTATATAAAACTAAAAAGAAATTTTAGATTTTTGCAAAAGCTTCTAGTTTAGCATTGAAGACATCTCTATCATTATTTTCATATTGTGTACGACGCCCTTACAAGTGTGAAGGACGTCATATGTATTTCTGTTGTATCTGTACCAACTTACACGTGGAAAGATTTATAATTGTCCACGAGACGTTACCTTCACTTTGTCCTTGAATTAAGCTTACCTACTGCTTCTTCGCACACAGAATTCCCGATAATATTTAGCCATTTTTTATCATTATTTTTCTTGCTATCGTTAATTGGCTTATCTTTTAACGTGATCATAAGATTTGTCAATTACCAAGGTTGGTGGTAAGGAGTGGTGAATGTAACCACCCAGGGAATTATGATACATTAAAAGCTAAGGCCTGTCTTCAAATGAAAAAGTTCTTACAATGCAAATTCCCCATTCAGTATTGGGAATCATCACAATCGTAGAAAAAAAATCCTCAATTTTTCCCTTTTTCCCTCCTAAAAATTTTGTAAAGCTAAAGTAATTTATTTCATACCAAAATACATTTTGTTGGAAATATTATAGTGATACTGATGATGATGATTAATAGCAATATCACTAGGAAATTGCAGCTCAAAACTGCAACGGTTCTTTCTTCAAAAAGCTTTTCCAAACATGACTCTGTTTTGTTAAACTCATAAAATTCTAACAATGAGATTTTTTTGGCTTTTCTTCTCAGAAATACGGCGCGGCACCATTTAGTTTTCAAATATCAACCAACAAAATATTAACGTGTAAAAGTGTCTTTACATCTACTTACAAAATTAAACACTGAATTTAATTTAATTTCAATAAAATAACCATAATAAAAAAATAAGTACATTCAGATTTAAAATTCCTTACAGATTTGTAATATTGCAATATCACTAATAAATAAAATAATATGTCAATAATTCAGTAATCAATAATCTATCAATAAATTTATATACCTCTACAATTCTCAGGCACCCTCTCTTAACAAGCGTCGATTCAGCTTCGATAAAGCTTACAGCTCGAACCACTCCAGCTAGACTAGGTAATACAATAAAGCGTACCAGTAGAACATAATCTCCGTGCAAGGGATGCAGCATCTCAATAATTCATGAGTTCACGCCTTGAAATGCGTCGCGACCAATGATAGCACTCTGATAGCGGCATAGATTATGTAGCGCAGAAGGGAATAGAGAAACATAATAACTGCCTATTACCATAGCTGTAACAATTATTTTGTGTTCCTTGCTTTGATTAATGCTTCAAAGCGAGAGGTTTTAACTTTAATTTGTTGAATTCGACGCTTTTGGCCACTTTGTATTAGTGTATGAGCATAATCAGGTTTGAATGTTCCCACTGTTGGGACACAGAGAGGGGGGGGGGGGGGTGTGGGTTGTTTCGAATCACAATAATGTGTATGTATTTACGGTGTTTATCTAATTGGCGGCAATAGACGAGCGGTACGTAATGCCATTGGCGTTTGCAAACGACGAACGGCATCATAGCGATCAAATCGTCATCTCAAGGGGCAAAATTATCGCAGTTCACTACTTACATGTGTGTGTAAATATCTCTCATCTGAAAGCCTCATCAAAATCGGCCTATAATATTCCCACTGTTGGGACACAGGCCTCTCTGTGAGAGGGAATGGGCCATAATCCACCACGCGGAGCCAATGCGGGTTGGTGAATGACACATCACATGTCCTCGAATTTTTGGTTTTAGGGGCATACCGGTTTCCTCATAATGTTTTCCTTCCAGGTTTTGAGAGTAGTTTTAGAAATTTTTGTAGAAATTATGTACACAACAACAACACAACAACATCAACAACAACAACACCAACAAACAACAACAACAACTCGTAAGTCGCGGCCGTTTCCACGAGCCACTACTGCTCATGCGTTTACGGTTTGGTTTTATTTACCATGTTTGTAATGGTGCATTGTGCAGAATGAACCATTCTTCTTTATTCTTTCCCGTAAATCGAACCGCCAAATGTAAGCTTTTTGAGTTTAATATTCATCTTACAAGACGGAAGATCTCTGCTCGTCTGTCTCATGTGGTGCTATGATAAATTTTTTTTGTATTAGATATGCCATTTCATCGCACAGTGGAACAGCTAGTTACATTCACTATAAAGAAAAACGTCTTAAATTAGGTGCTTACCTTCTCGTGCATAGTCTATGAGAAAATAAAACAAACTTGTGAAATGGTATAGAGTTTCTGTCGAATAAAAACGTACTGTTGTACAAATCGAATTGTATTTTTAATTAGGCAAAAAGACAGGGTCTTAACAGGAAAACTTTTTCGAAGAAACATATTCAATTTTGAACTCTTTGTCGAGCTGTTTAGAGTTATTCGGGAAAAACAAGTTGCTATTTTGCTGGATTTTCTAGTCGATGCTAAGTGTCAGCCTTTTATAGTGGAACTTAGAATACTGAATATGAAATAGGGACAGTTTTATAATCTACTAGCTTTTGCCAGCGGCTTCGCCCGCGTGGAGGTCGAAAACTATCCCACGGGAACGTAGTACCGAGATAAAAAGTATTCTATGTGTTATTCCAGGTTACAGACTACCTGTGTGCCAAATTTCATTCAAAACCGTTCAGCCGTTTTTGCGTGAGAGAGTAACAAACATCCATCCATACTCACAAACTTTCGCGTTTATAATAATAGTAGGATTCGTAAACTTTTCCAGCTTTTTGCTGGCGTTATTTTCGGACGTTTCTATTCTAGAGATTTCTAGTAAAAAAATCAGTCAACTTTAGCCTGACAGATAAGTTTTTCGTTGAACTTCTTTTGTGTAAATTCGTCTGGGAAAGTCCTTTTACGTGACCGTAGGCACTTATCGCACTTTTTTTACGTGAGCTACCAAGTAAGGTGTATATAGTAGGTAAGGGCATAAAGTTATTTATCTCTACATATAATAAAATAGTAACACAGAATTTTTGTCCTTTCGTCGATTTGTTTGGATGTATATTCCGGATTTGGATGACACATAGATAGTTTATAACTTGGATTAACACTTATGATACTTTTTGTCCCGATACTACGCACGGCTCCACATCAAGCTATACATTTCCAGTTTACGCTGATCTTGCACTGTACGGAAATCTTATACAATGCGAGATCAGCTTATACTGGAAATGTATAGCTTGATGTGTAGCCGTGTGTACCTACCAAGGTTCCCGTGATATAATTTCCGACTTCGACGCAATCTAAGCCGCTGGCATAAGCTAAGTCATAAGTCATTTATTCATTTGTTTAACATAGGTAGGTACAATTATGATGATTTATAAAGATAATAAAGCGTGCGCTATGTTATACCAGAGGGCGTACAAATGTTTGTAAGTAATAAAAAAACATGTATATAAAAGTATCATGCCAGCCAAGTCTCAATGATGAAATAAAAATACAATAAGTCTGAATTATAAAGACTGGATTATAAAGGACTCACACATTTCATAATACAAAATAATTATTGTTAAATGGCAATAGAAATCAATGTCAATGTTTATTTTTAATGTCATTATTTTGCATGTCAACACACAGACTGAAAACAAATAAAAGATTAAATACAAAACTAATGTAACTAAATACTACTGATGTCAAGTTAAAATAATAATGTCAATTTAAAAACGAATGTCAATATACAAAAACTTATGTCAAGGACAACATTAAATCTATTTTATTGGCATGTCAACATTCTAGATTTTTGTCTGTGAAGAATTCCGAAATACTGCTAAGCAGCTGCTGTAAGCTATTTACCCATATTTGCAAAATAAGTGTCCATTGTATAACTTACACATAAAAAGGTGCTCACGCCATTTTCCCATGGAGACCGACAGAAATTGATACATTTTCATTTACATAAAACGCTATTGGAAATCTATACCACAAATTCAGTAAAGATAACAAACTTTAAGATAAAGTGGATACATTTTATATTTCAGCTTGAATAAACGTGAAAAATAAAGAACACAGCTCGCTGGCACCAGAATCTATCAGCTCGGGATAATCTTAAAACCACTGAATCCATTCGATTGGGGATTTGTGTCATTCAATGGCACTGAACCCATTTATTTTGTAGTTTTTATAAGTTTCTTCGTTTATTTTAAAGGGATGGAGTATCGTTATTTATGTATTCTAGTCTATACATACTTACGTTCATACTACACACAAATATATAACGGCGCGTGACATTATTAAATAGTGAAAATCAGTTAATTTCGAAAGTTGTAATTATTCTGTTATTTTAACGATTAATCGATTTGAATTCAACTAAATAGTAATTTTAATTAAGAGCGGGTAACACCGAATGGAGTTGCGTCTGTCATGGCGGGTGACGTTGTGTCAATTCAGTCGGTTGTTGACAGCCGTTGCACGTGATGGTCACTCGCAAACCCATTGGCTCTAAATCGGTAATTATTGCTGCAATCCTTAATTGTTTAAGTCATTTAAGTGTCTGCTAAATTAAAATAGTGAACAGTCAACGCTACAGCGTATTTATTTCAACGTTTCCTGAAGTTTAACGCCCACTATGGATTCCCGTACTGATGAAGTCACGAATCAGCAATCAGATGCAACAGCCCGGCCTTTCTGATATCCCGTTATATATAAAATTGAAATGTCTGTTTGTAATGTTAAAGTAACAGCTTTTTAATAAATGCATATGACAGTATAAACGTTATCTACAACAAAAAAAAAACAATTTTTTGTCTGCTTGTCTGTTTGTTTCGGCTAATCTGCGAAACGGCTGGACCGATGTCGACTGGACTTTCACTGGCAGATAGCTGATATTATAAGAAGTAACAAAGGCTACTTTATTATCCCCGTAGGCTATTTATTTCCTTGGGTTAGTTTCTGACATCCACGCTGGCGGAGCCATGGCAGCAGCTAGTCGTGTTTTAAAATAGATGAATGACACAAAGGAAAGACATTTTATGACTTATTTTAAAACGACAGCAGTACCTAAGTGATTTAAGTTAGTACCTAGTGTTAATTTTACCTAAAACTTCCATTTTAACAGTCCAGATTAAACTACAAACAACATTAAGTCAGTGGACGCAAAATATTATAAATTGCCTGTACAGACAGCAACAAAAGTCAGAAAATAAATTATCATACTTAGGTAGCTAAGTATTACACTAAATTCATAATGAATAGCCTTTTATTGTTACTTTCTTGCTATACTTTTAAACCAGAACTTAAGTTAAATGCCGGCTGCAGCGACGCCGGAAATTGTACCAGTCAACCTGCCACATCGCTCACTGTCCAGGTGAGATGTCGCCACAGCTCCCAGCCACGCTTCTTCAAAGGCGAACAGGAGTTACGGATACACTATGGCAAGGCTCACAAACCTCATAGTGTACCTTTGTGCCCCCCAGCCACATACCCAACATCAACAACTCCAGGTCAAAGTTTGTGAAAAACGTTAGCCAAATTCAAAAATTCGACCCCGGTATTAAAAAGAGTTCCCCGAGCGCGAGACGGTCTGTTGCATTAAGTTTAGCACAATGTATCCGTCTTGCGGTCCAGGAGAACTCACTAAGTGCTTGGAGGCAATTACTCACCTTCCCTTATAGGATTCTGCATGTTCAAAAAAATTCGGCGACTAAAAGAACCTTAACAAACCAAATCAAAGATAATTGCAATAATTCGGCCCTTATTTTAGATCCCAAATTACCTGCATGCAGTAACCAGTCTCATAAAGGCATACGTTCACACGTGGAATCCAAATTAAGCAAAGGTGACATCAGGGGAGCGGCCAGGATATTGTTCAGCAGCGATGCGGTGGTTTGCTCTGGAGAGCAAAGATCCAGCGCCTGCGTATGGTGTCACCTTCCCCGACACCCCCGACCCTCCTGACCTAAATTCAACCTACTTGAATGTTTCGGCCCCTTAGTTGATTGCAGCCATGAACTCCTTCAGAAGAGGTTCGGCTGGCGGCCTCGACGGCCTGACTCCACAACATTTAAAGGATCTTTTGAGTTCAAGCGTCGGGGAAGCTGGTGAGTCACAGTCTGAGCTGCGGGGAAGCTGGTGAGTCTGAAGGAGCTTGAGGCCCTGATCAACCTCATGCTCACCGGCGGGGTGAACGATGTCATCATCGATGTCTTGTACGGTGCCAAGCTTAGTGCCCTGCGCAAGAAGGACGGCGGCATTCGTTCCATCGCCGTTGGATGCACATACAGACGTACGGCAGCCAAAATATGATGTAGGTTTTGGCTCGAGAGGGGCTGTGAGGTTGCCGTACATGCACTTTCCACCTTTATAAACTCTCACAGGGACACTTTGTTGGCTGAAGTAAAAAAAGAACTACCCGAAATTTATGGTCTTATATGGCAATGTTACAGGTACAGGTACCCTTCCAAATTATTATACAAGGACAATGTTTTAGAATCTGCAGTAGGGTGCCAACAGGGTGACCCTCTCGGGCCTGTCATTTTCAGCTTAGCTATTCATTCCATTATCCAAAAACTAAATTCAAAATTTAACGTATGGTATTTAGATGATGGAACCCTAGAAGGTGATGTAGACATCGTTTTGAAAGACCTACAACTCCTCAGACAACAATTTTATCTTTCTGACGTCACCGACAGACATTTTACCTCAGAAAAATTTAATGCAATAGCCCCCCACAAATAAAAATTCTGGACAAAAGTTCACTGCAGTGGGAGTCGGGTCTCTGGCTGCAGGCACTACCGTCACCAAACATAGGCACCATGCTGTGTGACTCGACCTTCCGGCTCACTACTTGCCTGCGTCTTGGCGCTCCTTGCGTGGCTCTGCATCTCTGCCAATGCGGTGAAGGTGTCGACTGCCTCGGACACCATGGCTTATCTTTCAATAGGAGCGCAGAACGGATAGCACGGCACGCCAGCATCAATGACATCATCCGTCGTGCTCTTGCCAGCGCCAGGGTGCCAGCTGTTCTAGAACCCAATGGCTTGGCACGCGACGATGGGAAGAGACCAGACGAAATGACCATAATGCCTTAGAAGTTAAGTCGGTCTTTGGTGTGGGATGCAATATGTGTCGACACCCTTGAGCCATCCCATCTTTCTAGTGCGGCGGGTTGTGCTGTGGCGGCTGCTGCAGGTGCGGAAAACCTCAAACGGCGCAAATATTCCAATCTTAATGGAACCTATTTGTTCGAGCCGCTTGGGGTTGAAACTCTAGGACCATGGGGTCCGAGTGCCCTCTCAGTTTTCCGAGACATTTCCAAGCGGTTGGTCGACTCTTCACGCGACCAAAGGGCTGGCCTATTTTTCGGCCAAAGAATCAGCCAGCCTTTTGGGCACTTTTCCCTTCGATAACGATGCGGACGTATCAAAAAATAAAAACATGAGAAAACATAGGAAAATAATCACAAGTCATCAAAAAATTACTTGTGATTATTTTCCTAAACATATTATTATGTTATGACTCGTAGTTTTAAAATTAAGTCCTTATGTAATATTACAATGTCTATGAAATGGATATATTTCTGCTATACTTAGTTTATTGGTGTGTACTATGGTGAATTACCAATTGGTTTGTAATAATTCAGTTACCTAGAAAAACATGTTTTCAAACACCGTTTACATCATTTACCTTTTGTTGCTGTCCGTACTCAGTTAGTTAGGACGAAAAATAAACTCATTTTCGCCTCATCATTCATTTCCCGGTAACTTCTCTCATTATGTTGTGCTTAAGGTGGTGTTGAGCTGCCCGGAGCTTCTAAATAAGTTCCTTAATAAGATTATGTCGGGTAATGTAGGAAAACGTACGTGTTGATGAGTCTATTGTGTCTTCTTCTAATGTAAGGGGTGCATGGCTTGACGTATGTTTGCGGTTTTACTCATATGCACTCGAATAGTTTTTGTGGCACGCTGGTCAGTCAGTCTGGGTAAGCGACGTTTTCCGTTGTCGGTCCGTCGGCGGGTGACCATCTTTAGATATCGGGGTCTTGGTGCTTCGGAAAACACTTTAACCCATTGGTCCCGACTATCATTCGTAGATCTTTGATAGTCGTTACGGGTCGTCAGAAGGCCTTAGTATTAGACAATAACTGGGTTGTGGCAGCCCCAGATCTAGGGAGAGGGGGGCAAACCCTCCCCGGGCGGCAGTTTTAAGGGGCGCCGAAATCATAATATTGTGTCATTAAAAATAAAAATCTTGCTCTACAAAGAGCCTAGCATACGGAAGCCTGGTTGGCTCACCGTCGACTTGTAAGAAAAAGGCGCCACACAGGCCCACACCTAATTAATTTATCTCAAACGCTGGAGAGAGGGCGCCACTATCAAGTTTTTGCCCCGGTTCGAAAAAATCATAGATCCGGGGCTGGGTTGTGGAGGTCAGATAAGAAGTTGCTCCATGTAAAATATCTATACCTATACAGGGTGTAACAGAAACCCTATTGCTATCCTTAAGCACTAAAGATAACAGCTGGTATAGAATCACTATACATAGTTTCAGCTCACAATAAATACCATATTTTCGGTTTCATATGTTTCTTAAATTCAAATCATAACAAACGTGTCACCGCACTACGTAGGTCAATAACTTTCAATGTTACTTGCCAATATCACGATAAATCTCTTCCGAATGATGTTTTCATTTCAATTTGATGATTTAGTTTCTGGTATCAATGTATTAAAAATTCTCATAACTTCCGAACATGTAGAGATAGGATCAAAAAACCCTTCCAATATCCTTTGATGTCATCCAAGGAAGCCGTGCCCTTGGTATGTATATACCCTTTCCGTTACACGTTGTATAATAAATGATAGAAATGCATTCAGTAAACGATTCTGAAAAAAAAGTACTTTGTCATGCATTAATTCAATTACACATGGTATACTTATTCTGTCAAAAACTTCATATGCCATATGAATAACCGCGTGTCTGCTGTATGTACTTAATAAGCCCCGAAGAACCTCCCCTATGTCCTTTTATAAGCAAGATAACAACGGTCCACCGAATAAAAACGCTAGAATTAATTTCGCATTTATAACGAGGATTAATCATCAGGATCTGCTTTGACTTTTACAAATTGCGTTGGTTAGCTTATGATAATTAATCTCAGCAGGAACTGATCCTTTATCACAAAATAGGGTTTCCACCATCTTAAAATAAGAAGCAAGGTTTCAAAAATAAAAATGGTAATTCAGGGATTTTTTTCACAATTTCCACAAAAACAGCATCTACCAGATACATTATACTGGGTGTAACAAAAACCCTATTGCTATCCTTAAGCACTAAAGATAACAGCTGGTATAGAATCATTATACATAGTTTCAGCTCAAAATAAAATACTCTAAGAATTGATACCAAATTTTCGGTTTCATAAATTTCTTAAATTCAAATCTTAACAAACGTGTCACCGCACTACGTAGGTCAATAACAGCTTATAATCTATCTCGGGAAATCTCCCGAGATAGATTATAAACTGACGATGACAAAGTATCGAAACATTGTGAACTGCAAAAACCATTTACAATTTAACGCACTATTTTTTGATAGTTTATAATCTGTCCGTGGCAAACCGACAAATTGTGGACTGGTATCAAAGTTGCATGCGACGGATAGCACCTTGTAAATAGCCAAGTAACTGTCACTAACTTGGAAGTAGCGCTCGCCGGCCGTTGCTGGGGCACCGCTCGCTGCGCTCGCTCGGCTCGCCTGCGGTTGGTCGCAGTTATAACCTAACCTATTCGGTCTTGGGTCGGGGTGCCATTGTAAGTAGTATGGTGCAGTTTACAATTTATCGACAGTTTATAATCTCGCGAGATAGATTATAAACTAACGGTATACTCAATATCTTTATTGCTTTACCATTATGTGTGCTTAGGTGGCATCTATATAATTAAGATCATTATGGACCCTGTAGGGCACAATGTTAACTAATTTTCACAATCATATGGTGACATATATAAAATATTATGCTGTCAAACCGTACGTACGGTGCTGAGCTAAACGATTACTTAATAAATATAGAAATGACTAGCTTTTGCTAGCGGCTTTGCCCGTATGGAGTTCGTAAATTATCCCTCGGGATACAAAATTATGCGTTGTGTTAATCCAGGTTAAAAACTAACTGTGTGCTGAATATCAGCCCAAATCGTGCAGTAGTTTTTGCGTAAAAAAGTAACGAGCATCCATGCATCCATCCATCGTCACAAACACTCACATTTATAATATTCATCATCATCATCATCATCATCATTTCAGCCGAAAGACGTCCACTGCTGGACATAGGCCTCCCCCAGGCTCCTCTACTTCGACCGGTCTTGTGCTTCCCACATCCAGCGGATTCCCACGGCCTTCACAAGGTCATCGGTCCACCTTGTGAGAGGCCTTCCCACTCTACGTCTTCCGGTACGCGGTCGCCACTCCAGAACCTTTCGGCCCCATCAACCACCTGTCCTGCGAGCAATATGTCCTGCCCGCTGCCACTTAAGTTTGGCAATTCTTCGGGCTATGTCGGTTACCTTGGTTCTACTGCGGATCTCTTCATTCCTGATTCGATCACGTGGGGAAATTCCGAGCATAGCCCTCTCCATTGCCCTTTGGGTGACTTTAAGCCTTCTGATAAGGCACATTGTGAGCGACCACGTTTCTGTGCACTAGGTAATCACTGGCAACACACACTGGTGAAAGACTTTCGTCTTGAGACACTGCGGTATTTGGGACTAGAAGATATTGCGAAGCCTCGAGAATGCTGCCCAGCCGAGTTGGATATAATATTGAGTATCTCTATCTAGTAGGATTAATGATTTAAGAAAACATTTAACTTGACACTGATACAGCTTGGTGCATTCTCTCAGTTCGTGAAAACTAAGTGAACTCTCTCTGTAAAGGTATATAAACCAAATTAACCGTGACCGTGGCTTTCGCAGAAGACGCCCTGGGCGTCGGGAATCCCAGGCTGATTCCCGGCCACCGTAGGCACGGACTTGCGGATGGCAAGTAATGGGTAGCTCGCTGTCCGGTTAGGACCAAGCCCGGGTCTACGGCGCGTTGTATTCCACGCGCGCCTCAAAGAGATGTCAGCAACAACTGATGGGGCCCGCAAGGGCCGATTCCTGCCAGGGGTGCGGGTTGTTCGAAAGAGATACCGCGGCCCCTGGCACACAGGTAACTGAGGGAACACGGGTGGGTTTTAGTCAGTAAAAGTCTGACACGCCCTCCTGCTCCACCCAGAGCGGGAGAAGTCATTTGATGATTTCCCAACCAGAAAAAAAAAACAAACTAACGAACATATCAGAAGGCCAGTATTCCGAAGTTAAAATTAATCAATCTCATCGCAACAACAATCAATGTCAAAAACTTATCAAAAATATATGAAGATAAGATAAGAGCAATTTTTGACAGATTGAAACTGAGATTACCATCCGTACACAGTTACTTTACCTCTGACAGCCGCAACCCAACTACAGCCTTATTTTAACGAGAATAAAGATCACTGTATTATTGACAGAGTTGTTAGTGGCAGCAACCCAAAAGCAACCTTATCGTAAAGGACACAAAGATCACTTTGATTTTGACAGTCACAGGACTGTAGAATGCTAACGTTTGTAAAAATACGGGAAATGCCCCTCTGGAGTTGGTACAACAGTTACTTTCCAATAGGCCAGAAGTTTTCAGCAATATCTAGCTATCACTTGATGAATAACCACAATTTGCTGTACAATATTGAAATGCTTAACACATTTGAAAAATGATTCAATAATTTCCTTTTTCGCCAAGACAGGGAAGTTCAAATATTCTGGGCAAGGAGCAAGGATCTTTTGGCTCCCTGCCATCTACGAGGACAATGGGGGGAAGAATGTTAATCCCCCTTCCCGGAAGAGAGAGGCGATGTCCAAAGAATGGGGACTGCATAGATACCTATGTCATCGTTTTAGTTTACGAGAACATTTTAAGGATGAAGAATCTTTGCCTTTAGAAATCCTGAACCATTTCTGACATCAATTCTAAGGTCTATCACCATACTTATTTCAGAAACTATGGCAGCATTGGTGTGATGACTTATTTTGATTTTGTCTTGTCAGCTTAATTTCAGTCAAGTCAAAATCAGGGAAGATGCCAATAGTGGCATCATTAGTCTATTCATATATTTATCATTTTTCATACTTATCTATTTTTCTGTTTCACCTCTCTTCTATTTGTCGTAAATTGGTGATTTATTAAACAAAAGAAATAAAACAGAAAGGAGATTTTTTTTTTAATTTTGAATAAATTTTATTGCCATCAATTTCAGCAAAGTAAACCCGATTCCATAACTTTCAGACGCAACTTCTTCTTTCGTATCGGCAGCGAGCTTATATTCTCTGTAATATGTTCATGCAATCGTAAGATTATCCAGTCAGCGGTTTGGTTACCCAGGATGAACCGGAAGATCATTTTTCATAATAGTGTCACTCGTAGAGGGACTTATAATACACCCTATACAACGTCTTCAGGAACAGCCGATAAAATGAGCGTGCACCAATAAAATGTAACAGTTCATTTAATCTACGCTTCAATGTCTTTGTTTTATTGTTAAGAATAACTGCCAAGATCCAATTTTATTTGCTTTATATCAAATATTTTGTAGCAATTTTTTCCTTGAGTTCTTTTACTACGCTCCTAGCTTCGTTTCGTTGCATAGTATCGCAAATCTGTTTTTGAAGTCAACAAAAGCAGTTTTTTGTGTGTCATATATGGTAGGTTAATTTTCATCACCGGTTACTATTGTCAGAATGACGTATGAGCCATAATTATGCGGAACATTAAGTATACATACGAGGATACTTAGATAAAGTACTATGTAAAACTGTCAGTCAGGACACCACTCTGGAATCTTAAAGCCGAACATACCTTATTGTTATTACTTACTAAAACTAATCAGGGTCACGTAAAACTTCAATGACAATTAATTTAGTCCTTGTTATGAATATTCAATCCGAAGACCTTCCTTGTACGTTGATTTCAATTATAAACGAAGGAAACGTACACAATTCGCACCCTTGGCTTTTCTGCGAGGACTGGCGACGTTTTTGCCTCTGCGGCATCTTGGATGCGATTCAAATCTAACTTTATCATGCAGAGGGTAAGGTTCGGTTTTGGATGGAGAGGTTTCAGGGGATGCTGCGCCTCTGTATGTATTATAAATTGGTTTAGAGCGGCGCGGGGAGTCGCCGGTCGCTCGCTCGATACCGGCCAGTCGCGAGACAGACCCGAGCGCGTTCGCTTCGCTATCGTCACCAATATCGAAACGAAAATAAAAATAAACCCCTATTGTGAACCCCGAGTCAGCTAGTGTTGTGAACATGATCGTTAGTGAGTGTTGCATTGTCTTGTTGGATTGTTAGCCGCACTAGCTCGTCTGAATATTTCGTTAACAAGGTAAGTAGTGTTGTGCAGATAAACAGATAAGTCCTTAAGGTCTAGTATCGCGTACCTCGTTTAATTACTGCGTATTATTATTGCGTGTGTTTTTACTAAATGTTCGGCGCTTACCTTAATAGGCTCACGTGTGCGAGTGGTCGTATTAAGTAAATACTGCAGTAAATGTTGTGATCTTCTTGGCGGTTGTAACTGCACGTAAACTTAGTATAACTTGTACCGGTATTCGTGAATTTCCTCCATGAACTCGTAAATTTTCTCTCTTTACTGATTAAATCTAAGCCAAGCGTCGTGCTTGGTTGAAGAATCCATAAAAGTAACGCTTAATAACCACGTAATTAACGTTTTCTCGTATGCACGTGCTAAAAAAGAACCGTCTGCTATATTTTATCATAACAGACAGCATCTTGTAAGATTTCCCGATCAATAGGAAGTTGAGGGATGCTGCAGGATATGTATTGATAACCGTAGTGTCGTGTGCTATGCTACTTGGAAATTGGCCAGCTGTCGGAAAATGGAAGAAAAAAGCGCATATTGAGCTTAAACGTTACATTAAATACTATAGGAAGTATTAATCTCTCTTGATCTTTTGATTTGTTGACCTCATCAACGTCCAACGAGCAAGCATGGCTGATTACTATGAAAAGAGGACTTTTCCTGTAATTTTGGTTAGGTTTGCGACGGCGAAAGAAAAAAGGTAAATAATGGTACAGATTTTTGTGATGTTAATAATTATAATCATGATCGTCAAAACTGCATCTGACTCCTTAAGCACTAAAAGAGCTGTACATTGGTTCCTGTTGAATTGACGATGACTGTTCCCAACTAACTTTGCTGACTAGGTAATCCTTTTACTACGGCAAGATATACTCTCTTTATCATCCCCTTAATCCATCTCTAGGATACGAGAGGCATCATCTGCCTAGCCTTTTCTTAGCTATGTTGGGGTCGGCTTCCGATCTTACTGGTGCAGCTGAGTACCAGTATTTTACATGGACCGACTTCGTATCTGACCTCCACAACCCAGTTACTAGGTAATACGATAGGTACCCCTTGGTAAGACTGGTTATCCGTAACGACTGTCAAAGATCTACGAATGACCGGGACCAACGGCTTAAACGTGCTTTCCGAGACACTGAGAGGTCTTGCTATGTGAAGATGGTCACCTTTCCACGGCCGAACCGTGCGGCTGTTATTATTTAGCTACGAGCTCCTCGACAGACATCAAAGAACTATAATTCTCAAAGGAACATATTTCACAAAATGACAGGTGCTATTAAGAACATTACAAAAACCTATAGCATAGTCGTGGCATATTCTAAAGCACATCCAGGGTCATAATTCATCCTGGGAACAGCTTGACGTGTCTCAATAATGCACAATGCATGCAAATAAAACTGCATATTAAATAACTTATATACAGGTTAGTGACCCGTCCATTGACGACGGCATTGCATCTTATTTCTAGGGGTCATTGCGAATGCGGATCGAGTGCCTCAGATGTCACGAAAGTGGCGTCGTGACTTACAACTATTAGTTGGTGACTTGGTGTATTATTGAATAGGTTATGTGGTGGCTGGTGAATGGTGATGGGTTTTTAATTTATCTGTTGGTTTGTGGAAGTAAGTATTAGGCATGGTAGGCTGTGGAGTGTGTTAGTATAGTGCAGTGATGGGCAAAGTACGGTCCTTCGACATGGATAGTCCGCGATAGTTACATTTTGACGGTGCAGAAGTATAAAGTAAATTCTACTTAGTAGAACAATAGACGCATAAGTAAAGGAGCTAGCTAGACTAGCCTTTTCGCGCTGCTGAAAATTACTTCTTCACAGCTCGAACCTGCATTCGAAAATATTATGGCAAATCAAAAGCAATTTCTTAAGTCTCATACGCCTACCATGGCAGGGCCTTCGAGTAAAAGTTAAATTGTAATTGATAACATTTGTGTAAGTGTGTAATGCTGTAATGTTTTAATATGGGTAAAAGTTTCAACACAAAATGCATTTTTCCTATAATTCTGGCCCTCCTCTGAAATTTCTGAAACTTTCTGGCCCCCCATTAAGAAAGTTTGCCCACCACCAGTGGTGGGCAAACTTTGTAGGCGTAGCGGCCGCGACTTACGAGTCGTAAGGTTTGAACTAGGGATGCCTCGATACGCCTTTTTTCCGATACGATACCGATACCGATGCTCTTATAAAAATATCGGCGATACCGATACGCTTATTGATTTAAAAAATGTAGGTAAAATAAATAAAACACAAATCAGGTTATTTTTTAAATTAATATAAAAAGAACAAATAACAGGACAAACTAAATAAAACCCTTTATAACTATAGACAGGTTGAGATTAGTTAATAGTATATTTAGCATAGTTAGTTCGTGCCTCGTTTGCAACGAAATAGACGAGACAACACCCGCGTTTTTAAAGCGCGAAATTTGAAAAGTATCGTTGAATCGGCCATAAAAATATCGCCGATGTCGATATATCGGCAAACTTCGAGTAACTTCGGTATCGGTATCGGATGCATCCCTAGTTTGAACCCAGGCGGGTGCTTTACTTTGTGTAAGTTAATCACCTCTGCTCTCAGAACGTTAAAGGGAATCGTGAGAAAACCGGCATGTCCTAGATCCAAAAAATTCGAAGACATGTGACCGTTTCAATCTCGAAGAGTGGAAGGCCTGTGTCCCAAAAGTGGATACATTATGGGCTGATTATGCATATAGGGCCTCCACTCTAATCGCGTAAATCACGATCAATCATAATCTGTTTCGTTTTGAAACAGTTTGCTAAACCATTGCTTCATGTGTTCGAAAAATATGTCTGCACAGCAACGTAAATAACGCAATGAATATTGTTGAACTGTCAAAATGAAACAGATTATGATTAATCGTGAGTTACGCAATTAGGGTGCTGGTCTTATGGCGTCTGGTGGCTTTGAGAAATCGGAACTTTAGTTAATAACTGAATCTTTTCATGAAGGTCTTGGAGATGAGATGAGTCGTCTCTTGTAGCTTCATTATTGCCCAAAACACAGGACTATAGTAATAACGTTTCTTCCGACAGTAGAAAAGGCAATAGAAATTGGGTCTAAATAAAACAAACACCCGTTTCATCTATGACAAAAAACCTTACCAAACCCTTTGACCTTAAAAAACGAATAAAACAAAATCAATCGCTTGTGAGCCGTATCTGTAATTGGGGTTGACCCTTCCAAGTTGCTGAAAGTCGAGGCTATGCCATCCTCTTCCGTGTCAGCGAAGCTTTGTTTGCGAAGGACTAAGTGACACAGGCCGTAAATACTTTTAGTTATTTTATTAGGTGGCAGCCCTAAGGAAATGGGCAAACTTTTTTCATTATTGTCTTTGGTAGTGCCAGTTTGAAATGTGGGTAAAGAAGAAGTTTGTCTGTGACTGTTTATCGCCTATTAAAAGTCTAGGTACTATTGACTGAGTGATTGCTAAATGTGATTGTAGAGGAATGGGTCAGTATTTAGATAAGAATTAGCCGAGGATATAAATATAAGTATGAGGAAGGAGGTTAATTTGTTCTCGGGTTTATAATAAAGCTAACTTTGTAAAAAGTTATGGATATGTTCTTCTCAACGGAGGTTCATCTTCATCATCATAATTTCAGCCGAAAGACGTCCACTGCTGGACATGGGCCTCCCCCAAAAGGGGGGGGGGTGGTTTGCCATAATCGCCACGCTTGGCAAGCGGGTTGGCGATCGCAGTATGGTGGTAAAATGCATAGAGAACGCTGCTGCCCATTCTCTGTTAAGTCCCTTAGTCGCCTTCTACGGCACCCACGGGAAGAAATGTGATGGTGCTATTCTTTTACGTCCGGCACCACACGGAACAACGGAGGTTAGATGGAATAATTTGGTGGATGGTCAAAAAGCATCCTTAGTTTTTTCTTTTATCATAACTTCATAAAGAAAGCAGTTTTTAAACTATGACGTAATTGCCATGGCTCACCTGGAAATCTCTTAATCGACTAAGAAGCCAGATGGGCTTCTGACGGCACAACTTGGTCAGATACACAGGTGAGTCGCAGTGCGACTTTGGAGCCACATCGCAAACTATGCCCCACCTCTTGTCGTGCTCTCGGTGCACTAACACCTGCACTATGGAAGACTTTGCGAGGCCAACGATAACGCTGTCAAAGTGTCTGAATTGCGGTCGAAGCTTTTTTAAAACCAACAATTGGAATCATCGACACGAGGCGAACTACGATAAATGTGTGATAGGAATTCCCATCTTCCTCTTAAACACAGTTGCACGTTTTTAAACACAAAATCGAAAAGCAAATATTTTTTCCCAAATATTCCGGACACAATGGGAGCAAAAACCACAAACTTCTGGTTTGAACGGCATCCGTAGCGGATGGGTTATCAACCTGTCAGTGCTCGGGTACAGTTGTGATCTTTTAACCCTACACGTCGCTGGCACGTGGCGTGGGCTTGAAAGGTGCCTGCGTACCTATTCTAGTTTACAAAGTTTATGTGTTTTGGGACATGATTGTCAGGTAAAGTCGGTCTATTCTGTAAAAATCTCATCGTAAAAAACTTATGTGAAGTGAGCTGTAATTCCACCGGCTGCGATTGACACTATTTACAGGTGACTTCAAGCTCACCTCACCTAAATTTTCACCGTGAGATCTTAACACAGAATGTGTCGGTATATTTACCATAATGATTGACGTAGTTTTTCACTGACTTTAAAAAGAAGGAGGTTCTCAATTTGTCAGTTTTTTTAGATAGATAGATACATAGATAACTTTTAACTGTACGTTCCGGAATATCTCTGACAATTGTGGATTAATTTCATCAAACAATCTTTTTTTAATCCTCAGGGGTGGCCCCATATCAATTTTATTACCTTTGCTTGGGTAGTTTTGCGTCAGGTTTGATAATACGTTTTTAATCCACTTTGTGGATCTTAACGATGTTCTAGTATAAGTGTCATTGTGTCATTGTTGTTAACAAAGCAAGCAGTGGTATACGATTTACTGTGGGGTATGTACTAGGCACCATAACTAAAAAGTACAAAAAAAAAAACACTTGAGAGGTGTCAAGGGACACCCGGATGGAACGAAGTTCCTTTCGATTAATTAGTGAAGGAATTGTAATAAAATTTAAAAAAATGTACGTATACATACACACACACACATATATATATATGCACTCTGTCTGTGTCTCTATCTGCAGAGAAAAACGCGCACGCCGCACGGCTTACAACAATGTAGCAAAAAGTGTCGTTACAACTTTTGGTCTTAATTTTTTTCGTCTAGCCTCGTTTCGCAACGCGCGCTAAGGAACTTCGTTCCAAAAATGTGTTTTGCAGCTTTTCAATTCAAATTGGAAGCGAATGTCAGCAATAAGATTGATGCTTAGTTTCGATTTTAACTTTGATTTGGGATATTAGTTTTAAATCAATTACGTTTAAACCGAGATTAGACCGAGACTAGCTCTTTCTCAAAGAGCTAGCAAATCAGATTAGAGCAAGAGCTAATTAGCTCTTGCCTGAATTAATTATTATAATACATGCCTAGCCATTTCCACCATTTCCCAACTATTTTGGAGTCAGCTTCCAATCTAAGCGCTGAATACCAGCATTTTATATTGAGCGATTGCTTATCTGAGCTCTACAACACACCAGTCTTACCAAAAGACTGATTGTCAGATTTTCGGGCTTCTACCGACCTATAATGACTGTCAAAGATCAACGAATGAGAACCGGGACCAACGGCTTAACGTGCTCTCCGAGGTGCAGAGGGGTCTTAGTAAAGATGGTCACCCATCCACGGTCAACAGCGGCAGGAATGACAACACTTATTTTAAATTGTTTCTTAGTTTTATATAGTGTTAATATTACTAATTAAGAGCTATTAATTCTGCTTACAACTTTAATCTTTCAGACAAGAAGTGTGGAAATATATCACTCTTCTGTTTTCTGCGTATTCGTCTTGATTTATTAATTAGTTGAATCCTTATTTAATAACATGCGTTACACTAATTACTCAAGAGACGAATGAGCTAATTAGCTGTGTTATTTAAACGGAATGTTTAACGAGACGTAATGTGTGTCATGTTTGGAAAATATTTATTATACGCCGCTGTGAAGAATTCTTCGTTACAGTCATAAAGAAAGGGGGATTCTGGGATGTGATTTTTTTTGTATACTAGCTTTAGCCAGCGGCTTCGCCCAAATGGGGTCGAAAAATTATCACACGGGAACGAACCTACAACCAGGATAAAATATCTTATGTGTTAATCCAGATTCTACTCTATCTGTGTGCCAAATTTCATACATATTCGTTCAACCGTTTTTGCGTAATTGAGAAACAAACATCTTAACACGCAAACTTTCACATTTATAATATTAGTGGGATATGGTGCATATATTATACTGGTTTCCAAATAGCTAAACGATCGAGCAGTGGTGGCCTAGTCGTAGGTTTGAACCCAAAAGGCACTTGACTTTGTGTAAGGAAAACATCGTCATGAAACCTGATGACCTAAAAACAAACATTCGAAAACTTGTGATTGTGAGATATCAACCTGGCCTTAAGCCTGAGGCATGTGTCCCAGCAGTGGGAATATTATAGGCAGATTATGAGGACCATGATGATGAAACATTCGGGCATCAATCAACAATTTATAGAACATACAAAATTCTACATTTGTACGATCAAACCCCACACGAATCCTCTACAAATAAATCAAATATTAAAAGGGAACCCAATAATCCAATAAGTACCAAATCAAACAAAAGAATCAACCCTGAACTGCGCACTACACTACAAAGCACCCATAATAATTCTGCCCAATTCGGTTGCATAAATGGTAAAGAAAAATTGCGCGTCAACCCTCCCCCGCCCCACCCCGCACCGACTTCCCACCGACCTTGCAGGGTTCGAGACAAATCCGCTTCCTTGCTACTGCATGGCCACATCTCGAAGTAGGGTTGTCAACATTGCCAACATACTTGGATTTTTTAATTTATAGCTGTTTCGAATTCCAACAGGGGATTCAAAATGAACGTTTGAAGACGAGATTCTGAATTCGAAATAAATAGTAGAAGTTCGAAATCCGGACTGGGGATTTGAATTTAGAATTGTTTTTAAACTTAGATAAATGGCTTAGAAAACTAGAATTTAGTGAGGGAAGCCAAAAGACTAACGTGTACTAGTCTATAAATCCGCACGTATCTTTAAAGGCGTTGATTTAGTACAGTTTTGAAATGGATAACCTACTTCGCTTTAGTATTTACAGTAGGTTTCTTGTCAATTAGGTTTAGTTCACTACAACTTTACCACTAGTTTAATCCATTATCTCATGAAATGTGCGTTAATCTTTTGCCCAAGCTTATAAATAAAGGATTAGAGAGATCGCATGAGGTTCATTTATTAATCAGAGTCATTAGAGCATGGTACATTCGTGGAGGTGGTTTCATACGTCATAAATCACCCTTTTTGCACTCGTATATAAAAAGCAGCTAATATTTAACGTTATGATTAGTTAGCAACCCTGCGTCTGAGGTTAACGAACAGACAGACTAGGGGAGTCTTGGCGCATGCGCTGTCAATGTTTTGGATGCCCCATCTCTCCTCTATCAGCAGTTTTCATATATAAATACACACAAGTTTTTGTGACGCAATTTTGGATACGTCTAGATATTTTTGGGCATGTTTAGACTAAGATCTAAAGGTCAACCCTGTAGGTGTAGGCTACGTCAGGGGCTCGTGTTACGTAAGGTATGTATTACATCGAGTTTTTAATGCTAAGCATTACCTACTTTTGATTTAATATAATACCTACGTCATATTGATTTGAATTCAGAAGGGCTGTTAACAATACACTTAAAACCGTAGAAAACGTTCAGAAAGTCAAAATACGTTTTGAATATTCCAAAGATCGATCCCCATATTTTTATTTAGAGGAAGAAAAGGGCTTTTGTAACTCACAAAGAGCTTTCAGTAAGAATGTGTTAATTTTTTCATCAATAGGCTCGCCCCCTATTACATGGGACTTAAAAGAGTCTGGCGAAATGTGGATGTCATATAGGTTCACATCTACCCAACCCTCCTGGGAAACGAGGCGTGCTGTTATGTTTCTCATTTATTGTTGAATGTTAATTATATGCTATTATTGTATAGGATCAAGTTCTTCCAACTTAACAGACAGCTGTGCTGCTGGGGAGTTTGTTGCGCCACTTCTTCTTCCCAGCTAAAGCACTAGGAAGTGGTGAAGGGCTGGCGTTTTGGGGGACTGTCTTATGTAATTTTGACGTTCAAAAAGTGCTGACTCTCAGCCTAGTTTGAATAAATGACTTTTGATTTTAGTTTTTCGTCAAATTATCCATAAATATCCGCTAGGTACACAAACGTATCATTTATCAATTGATAACATGTTTAAAAAAAGGGGAAATCAAAATTAATCAGTTTCTACGAAGTGAGGAAAAAATTGGGTATTTCCAAAGTCCACCAATACCGGGTAGAAGTCACTAATCATACGGTGTTTGACCGTCTGCGGTCGGTGCACGGCGTGTCAAATTAAAGCATTATCCTCCTATTAACCAGGAGTAAACGAGGGTTATTTTGAACAAAAAATTAAAAGGATTTTCCACGATTTATGATGGGGTTTGCCGATTCAAATGTAAAATTGAGAATATCAACCATGGCACGAGCGCTTAAATATGGATTTGTTTCATTCAAGTAATTATTATAAGGGTTTGAGGCACTAAGTATAAATAGTTCCAATTTACATATTTTTCTACACAAAGTGATAAAAAACGTGCCAAAAAACAGCAAACGGCGGGGTAATTGAGTATTTAAAAAAAGGTGTTCTACAGAAAAACCGATACCTACTACCAAAATGAAAATAATGATTAACCCCCCCCCCCCTCATTTATAAACGTTGCCTAAAGTTAAGAGATTTTTGAACGTCAAAATGTATGGTTAAACAGACGCTGATCATAACATAACTTTAGGCAACGTTCATAAATAAGGGGTTAAAAGTTTAATCCATTCTATGAAATTAAAATTCCATTCTTATAAACGAAATAAACACAAAAAACAGAGAATCACAGTCACGTCAAAATCAAAAGATCCCCTCGAAAAAAGTAAAAATAGGGTGTCGACACACCGCCTTATGATTATACAACGCCGCGTTTTAGAACTCGTCGTATTCCTTGAAAATGTATGAAAAAATCTCATTATTGAACCATTAGGAGACTCTTATTCGGCTCTGGGAGAACATTTGTTTGTATGGAAATGAAGCGGATTGAATTTTTATTGTTTCTTTAAAGCGGTTTTGAGAGTAGATTTTTAGGGCGGTGAATAAGCAACGTGGTTAGATGGCTAAACATTGTAAGTACCTATGTGATGCAGATTTTCTTGTGGATTCTTATGATTAAGTTTTTAATGTTGAGTGCGTGTCATGTTTTCAAAATGAATTTCAGAAGTTCTGGCAGTGTATATGTCGAAATAATTTCTTGCCTTGTCCGCACCGTTAATGGGCCGTACTTTTGTAACCAGATAGTTGACATTTTTATTGTCGTCTTAAGCTTGAGTAAATTCAATTTAATTTTTTTTTTCATATAAATTAGAATAATGTTGTTAGTAGCTATCATAATAATCCATAGTACATGATTTATTTAATAATAAAATAATACAAAAATAGACACAATAATAGAAACATAATATTGGATCAGGACCGCACTACTCCTACATGTAGCTTTGTCCAATGCCCCATGAGGGAGCAATCTGCGTCCATTCTCCCTGCAATAAGCTGCAGGAAGCTGTTGGGGCTGTCCCGTATGCGGCGCATCAGAGACGCTATTCTTTTTCGATGTATCCCTTGAAAGCCATCCACTTGAGCGTCTGCAAACACCTGAAGCGCTACAAAAGCGTAGTAAGACAGACTTCAAGCAATTCGGGAGACTATGAATTAATAAACTGCCGTGCTTGTTCGGGTTTTTAAACTTTTCAAGACGGCTCCATTGAAAATAAAACCGTCTAATAAAAACTCCGTGAAACCGAACCGAATAATTTTAAACATTGGTAGGTTGGCCTCCCCTACATCAGTCTCAAGCTACATTGCTTGGCGTGAGACAACGTCGTCGTGAGTCGAGTGTGGACGTAAATATGCGGCGCCTTGTCGCAGTGTCGCGTACGACACGGCGACATTTGTATACTCGTCGCACGACGGCGCTCGCGACATATTGTTAGACATTTGTCGCTTCGTGAGTGAGCCTGGAGTTGTACTGGTATACGACTTGCCGCAAAGTTGGGAATATTTACGAGTGAGAATTTTTTCGTGCCTTAAAGTTCTCTCTAGCATGAAATTGCTGATTTTAATGTTACTGTTTTCATAAGCCTCTAATATGAGCTTGAAATAATATAAGTAATGTAAAACAGACTTCTCAATCTGTTTCAGATATAACAAAACAATGAATCCCTTGTTTCTTGTAGAATTAGGATTTGTGTTATGATTTGCAATCCCAAAACTATCTTAAAAAATCAATGGAGACATATTTGCAAGTATCTATGATTACCACCAGCACCAAATTCACCGGTTCTTTTCAGTAAGACAAACGATAAATTAATCTATCATTAGCTAAACGAAATAAACACCACGGTAAACTGATCAACTAAAGTTCTAACCACAACAAACAGCATATGTGCAAAAGTTCAATCGGTCGAATTGCAGCCACCGATGCAGCATATTAGCCGTGTGTCGGTCAAAACGTCGATTCGTAATGTCGATCGAAATCACGCGCGTTAATCCGTGGGCGTAGCACGAACGTGCGGAGTAAATTCCCGAATGATTTTTGAATCGAAAATGCAACTATGTATGTTATAGCGTTTGGGACAAGCACAAGTAGTAACTACTACTACCTACTCATAGATATGTAGGCATAAAGTTCTAAAACATTATCAATATTATGTGCTAAACGAGTAGATATGTATTTTTATTTTAAAATCGTTTGAATTTAGGCAGCTGTCTGACCGCTCGGTGTATACGAGAAGTGAGTAGAGCTAGCAACAAAAACCGAGTTGACGAGCAACGAGAAGCGGGTGTACACACGGCTACACATCAAACTATACATTTCCAGTACAAGCTGTTCTCGCATTATATAGGATTTCCGTGCAGTGCGAGATCAGCGTAAACTGGAAATCTATAGGTTGATGTGTAGCCGTGTGTACCAAGCGTGAATCTCTCAGTGTTCTGCGTGTGAGTACTCTTTTTGATAGCTCTTGTCGCTGAGACAAACGAGTTCCCTCCGGTGGTGTGAACAGTGATCAACTATTAATACATATATGCATGATATGCATCTTTTTTACTTAGACGGGACCAACAAACAACTTAAGTAGGTACGTTTCTTGAGCGAGAAAATAGTTTAATTTTTATTTTTGGGTGGGAAATCATCAAATAACTTCTCCCGCTCTGGGTGGAGCGGGAGGGCGTGTCAGACTTTTACTGACTAAAACCCACCCGTGTTCCCTCAGTTGCCTGTGTGCCAGGGGCGGCGGTATCTCTTTCGTACAACCCGGATCCCACCAGTTAGTGCTGACATCTCTTTGAGGCGCGCATGGAACACAACGCGCTGTCGACCCGGGCTTGGTCCTTACCGGACAGCGAGTTACCCATTACTTGCCGTCCGCAAGCCCTCGCCTATGGTGGCCGGGAATCAGCCTGGGATTCCCGACGCCCAGGGCATCTCCTGCGATGACTAAGGCCGAGAGGGCGCATGTACTGCCTCTCCCTCGCGTGCGCTGCCTCCCCCCTCTTCGCGAGCATTACTGCTTCGCAGACGGATATGACGGCTACCCATGCACTCTCTCTCCGTACCATGGCCTGGACCAGGGCCGAACGCGAGAGATCGCCGCCGCCCATCGCCTCTACGAGGACACGGTGGTGCTCCACCCAAGCCGGGCAGACCTCCACCGTATGCTCCACCGTGTCCTCAGGGCGATGAGCGAGAAAATCGTTGATAGCTAATCGTTTCCGCGACAGGTGCTCTCGTGTACCACGCGTTTGGTCTAGCCCCACAGAACCGCGCGGGTTCTGTGGGGCGTATCTGTATAACGACAATCACAGGGTGATGTCGACCGACAATTTGTTTACTACTGCACGCCTACCGATTACACACGCTGGCAATCTGCAGTTAGTACAAATTGATGGTTGTAGATATAAGGTAGTAGGTGTAAACTATAATTCACTGATCGAAAAATGTATAGTGCTGTGAATAGGGTTTGTTTTAGAATAGCATACTTGATTTTATTAGCATTCTGCACCCTAATCGTTTTAAAGGATATTGCTAATCCGTTCTTTCGTATGTTCGAAAAAAATGTTTACTGCATAACGTACCTATCGCAATGAATGTTGTGGAACTGTCAAAATGAAAGCCATAGCTACTGTTAGGGTGTTACGTAGTTACCCTGCGGGTTTACGCGTTATTTTTGGATTCTAGATGTTCCTTTACTAATTCACAATTTGTGGGCTCAAAGCAATTTTCTTCAGTGGAAACTTTGCGTTTTTATTATATACCTACCTTTTTTTTTTGGGTGGGATTTCATCAAATAACTTCTCCCGCTCTGGGTGGAGCGGGAGGGCGTGTCAGACTTTTACTGACTAAAACCCACCCGTGTTCCCTCATGTCTCAGTTGCCTGTATGCCAGGGGCGACGGAAATTTCGAAGAACCCGCACCCCTGGCAGGCATCGGCCCTTCCGGGCCCCATCAGTTACTGCTGACATCTCTTAGAGGCGCGCGTGGAACACAACGCGCCGTCGACCCGGCTTGGTCCTTACCGGACAGCGAGCTACCCATTACTCCCCGTCCGCAAGCCCGCGCCTACGGTGTCCGAGAATCAGCCTGAGATTCCCGACGCCCAGGGCGTCTCCTGCGGCTTCTAAGGCCGTAAGGGAGATGTTCCTTTACTTACTATTTTATTATTTGTGTATCCGAAGCAATTTTTATTAGTGGGAACTTTGCGTTTTTATTGTATACCTACCTCAGTGTTGCATTACTTTGCGTATCATTTACAGGAATTAGTCTTTTCTTTTTCTATTATTTTCGTCACCATGTCTGTCGTCTATTGCTAAGATGATAATGGACCTTATTATCCGCTTTGAGATAACCTTCTCGTGTGCTCCAAATTATTTATCAATCATCTTTGTTTTCTGAGTATTTTGAGTCTTCGTGAGTCATTAGGTTATAGCCCAGAGGCCTCAACTAGATATTGTTGGAATTCTTCTAGCTTAAGACAAAATTATTGAGAATCGTGAGAAAAGTTATACCTTAATAAGCAGTTCTTTGAAATACCTAATTATTTCATTTCTCGTAATTAACGCTTCTCGGTAATATTTCAAAGCTGCCTTCAAATTTCTAACTTATGATAATACAGTTTCTGTATTATTGAGTTTCAGAAAACATAAGAGAATACGATGATATAATACATTGTAATCGTTTGTGGTTTAAACTGCGCCTTCCCAAAACTTTGGCATATTTAAATGATAAAGCTAAAGAGTTTGTTCGAACGTGCTAATATCTGCAATTATCTGTGGGATATGAAAAATTATTTTTGTGTTTGATAGCCCAATTCTTAAGGGTGAAGAAACAGAAAGGAAGCTGAGTAATAGTGCGGTTAATCGATAGCATATACAGGATACGTTTTTAACCAGTGCGCAAACTGTAACCTGGAATTCAGCATGTCATTCTAGACCCCCTAGCGTAGAAATTTTTCGTCAGTTATCCAAAAAAGAAATCAGCGTTTCCATACATTTTGACCGCGTAGGTATTGCACTTTTCTATGAAACAGCTGATTCTTTTTGTATAATCGACGAAAAATGCCTACGCTAGGGAGTCTAGAATGATATGCTGAATTCATGGTTACAGTTTGCGCACTGCCTAAAAAAATATCCTGTTTAGATACGACGAGGTGGGTCTGGGAACAAGAAATTTCAAGCGAAGTAGTCGTGTTAGTTTGTTTAAACTCACTAATCTCTGGAACTGATATGATATCTTGCATCCGATAGCAAAATTATTAAGAGAGGTCACGCTATGACCCGTAGGGTTCGTTCAGCCACTCTCCCACCCAAACCCCAAAACAAAACATAAATGCTCATAGGTTCAAAGCTATCTCCATAAAATAACAGAGTTGTTATCCAATGAAGTTTATCTGCTAGCTATCTCGTTCAATGAGTCGCTTGTAACTTAGATGTTATTGTTATAGTCCTGGATTCGAAGGTGCTGGACATGTAAACGCATGTTAACACCGTGATCTTCTTGAGAATTAATTACATCATTTGAATGGTACGTAGATGTGTTTGTGGTGGTTAGGGATGGTGGCTGTTTTATTAATAAGTATACAAGGTCAAATTAAATTAGCTGGCAATATTTAACCCACGTGTTGGGTATCGATATGGAAAACGAAATGTCATTAGTTTTCGATATCGATTCCCAACACATGGGTAAAGTATTGCCAGCTAATTTAAGGTGCTCCTGTATGTGATGCAACTTCTTCTGATCTCGGCTCTTTCTGAAAATAGGAAAATTAATGTCCTGGTTACTTTTATGCAACAACACTCGTGGAGGCTATCGACCCTTTTTACACGCTTTATATTAGCTTCACTTGTATGTTTGTATGTAACCGACTCCTTAGGGCGCGATTTTGACCCACTTCAAACGGTCAGATTTCATTTAAATTTTGTAGACTTATCGAGGACCGATGACAATTAAAAAAAATTAAAAAAATATATAAAAAAAAAACAAAAAAAACACACTTTTGCAGTTAGCAGAACTAAAAAATAGTAAATAAATAATAGTTTAAAAAACTAAAAAACACGCTTTAAAAACCAAACTAAAAAAGTAGAAAATAATTTAATTCTATTAAAAAGCGTGGGGTGCTTGATATTAATTGATTATAAAAATACCTCAAAAAGCACCCCACGCTTTTTAATAGAATTAAATTGTGTTCTACTTTTTTAGTTTGGTTTTTAAAGCGTGTTTTTTAGTTTTTTAAACTATTTTTTTTTAATTGTATTATAGGACATTTTAATAACAATTTATTTATTTCAAAAGGGTGGTGCAGTCTGGTCGACCCACGCTGGGGTCGGTGCATTTCATTCATTCATTCATTCAAAATGGTGGGACAGTCTGTTACAATAAATATGATTTACACAAATAAGGGATCAACCGTAAAAATAAAAGAGTAACAAATTACAGATTTGAGTGTGGCGTTCTAGCTAGGTTACATGGTAAGGTACGCCAGCCCAGGGTCGCACAGTAAGAGTAAGTAATTTTAAACTAGTTACATTTCTAGAAAGCAATAAAATGTGTTTTTCGAATGATTTCATAAACAAATTAAAATTGTCTACCTACCTTTAAGAAATATTAATAGGGTTTGCAAGTGGCTTTATAATACCATGCATTAGTGGAATAGCTTTCTTGCGGAATTTTATCTTTTCAAGAGAAACCAATTTGAGAGAAAAATGTGTATAATTTGCGAATCATTTCTATGTGTTAATGTTGACTATAAAACTAGGAACACTGTCGTAATTATGTTATACGACATATTAATTACGGAGTTAATAACCTATAGAGGAGGTTCCCGCAGACTGGCGGGGTGCGAGAATGATGCAACGGGATTCTGGCAGAACAATTTCCATGAAGCTTTCATTATTTTTTTCTGCTAGAGGCCCGTCGTGCCAGTCTGCGGAAAGCCTTTAATTTGCCTGTAGTTACCAACTGGAATAATAACTTCACTTAGAGATTCATATATTCATAAACTTACACGCAATGTACTGTAGAAATACATAATACATTACCTATAGTTAACCACCGTTACATTATATATATATTTCTCTTACACAAAATCGGGATGAGATTCAATAACCATGTCTTAAATTATGCACACACTTATGAATATGAATGGGTTATTCCAGCTCTGTGTGTTCTAAGGTTCAATTTAAATGGGTGGATGGTAGATGGGTCGCGAAATTGCACCGATCAAGTTGAACGATTGAAAGCGAAAGTACAATGTTTAATAATACTGGTTTGTTTATCGGTAATATCTCTTCGTTCCTCAGGTTTATCCGAGAAGTTTGGAATGTAAAAAAGTTGATTGTAATTCTTCGGTAATTGACTGCCTCGTTTATATCTAGGTCCTTGATGGAGAGGGCTATGCTTGGAGTTTCTCTACGCGATCGAATCTGAAATTAAGAGATCCGAAAAAGAACCAAGGTAACCGACATAGCCCGAAGAATTGCCAAACTTTTGTGGCAGTGGGCAGGGCACGTTGCTTGCAGAACAGATAGCCGATGGGGCCGCAAGGTTCTGGAGTAGCGACCGCGTACTAGAAGACGTAGCTCCCACAAGATGGACCGATGACCTAGTGAAAGCCGCAGGAATCCGCTGGATGCGAGAAGCACAGAACCTGTCGAAATAACGGTGTGCTTGGGGGTCCATTGTCCAGCAGTGGACGTCTTTCGGCTGAAATGATGATGATGTCCTTGGCATTGACTCCCGGGTCTGGTAAAATGTTACATGGGGTTCATCCTTTACGACATTCTGAGTACCAGCTGTGAATCTAGATTTGTAGCATTATATTACATACTTAGGACTTTAACATAACTGCGAAATGTTGGTGAAGTACTTACTCCTTTGCCTATCACTCTGAGAAATGAAGTGAAAGGGGAAAAATACGCAGTTATTTCATTTTATGACAGTGACAGTGACATCGACATCAACCTGTTACCATAGATTTAAGTACACGATTCTGATCCCCTGGGTCGAAATTTTTCGTCGGTTATAAAAAAAAAATTGCTGTCCATATATTTTAACCGCGTAGGTATTGCACTTTTCTATGAAGCAGCTGTTTTTAAAAAAATTAACGACTAGTACTTCGCCCGCTACTTCGTCCACGTTTTATATAGCTCATGTTACTCCTGAATAATGTAGCTTTCCATAGTTGAAAGTTTTTTTTTTAATCCGTTAAGGAGTTTTTGAGTTTATCGATAACAAACAATTTTACAAGCAGTCAAATCTTCCCTCTTTGTAATATGAATGAACTGAAAAGATTAAGACGGAATTGGGGACGGACGGACACTGGGGAGTTTAGAACCATATAAATAATTCGTAGCCTACAGTTTGCATGTCGATGTCTCTACCATCTATCTATCTCTTTAAATAAAAGCGAAAGGTCACTCATTCATGTATTCATTCACCCACTGATTAATCACGAAATCTCAAAAACTACTGGACCTACGAAGATGAAATTTGTCATAGAGATAGATTATGAGTAGGACACGCCAGCTAAGACGAGGATTTTAGAAAACTGTCCCCGTAAAGAGGTGAAATATGGTGGAAGTTCGTTTTAAAAAGAAAACAACTTTTCAACATTGACTCAAGCAGCTGCGGTCATAAGCTAGTTATGTATATAAAAGCAGATGAGCCTTAACATCCAACAATTCCCAACTCCATCTTTCATACCACTAAAATGGACCCATACATCAAATCATACATAACCCAGCTTAAGTTAATAAACGTGTAACATTAAGCTTGCCTTTACGAGCTCAGCATATCCATGTTAAAAGTGCCCCAGGGACGGCAGGAAAGGGTTAATCGTTACCTTTGTTATTTTTGCATGTTAATGGACTTTTCTGATCAGGCTAGCGTTTGGAGGGTTAGGTACTGTGTATGACGGATCGGTGCGTTTTTTCTTTGTGTTTTGGGTAGATGAGGGTCGTTATGCATCATTTGCGTTCTCGCTTCCTCATAGCTTTTAACCTGTCTATGGTCGGCTAAAGATTGATTGTGTGGTCATTATTTCGGGTCATGTGAGATATGATTTCTGGTGGAATTAATGCGGTTTTATTCACAAAGTTGTCAGAGATTCAATAAAAATTGACATACTGTCAAAACGGAAGCTTTTGCGGGTGTAAGGCGGATCACACACTAAGACGCACCACGCGACGGGGCGCAGATAACGCGCTCCCGTGCGTGACTTTTTTTACATACGAAATTTAATAAAAACGCTGGAAATTGCACTGAGAATTTTGTTCGTTTCGCGCACCCCGTCGTGTGGCGCGCAGTAGTGTGTGATCTGCTTTAAATCCAATTTCTGTACAGTTTTCGTGGTACTACCTCCTACGTTATAAGGTCTGCACCTACCAAGATGCGGTTGCTAGGCATCTGGATATTCTCTAGAATCAATACCTACCTATCGGCATTACATTAAGATTGAATAGGCATAGCATAACTCCTAAACTAACTAGGATAAAATTAACTTTTGTATCTTCACAAAGTTGAGAGTAGATATAGCTACTTCTTGAAGTTTAAGAGAATTACTGTTGAATCGTATGAATGGTCTGAAAAAGTTGTCTGATGACTGAAGAACAGACTGAAAGCTCTAGGATAGCACGGGAAATTAAAATTCAACTGAATTTCTCGGGCTACCCTGGAGCTTCCATCTTAAAGGAAAGAAAAATTAAGAATAGTCACAGAAATACGAGCATAATATAAAAAAAAGGTTAAATTAGCTCAAATAACTACTAAAGTAGTAAAACAATATAAATAAATAAAAAAAAAATCAATGGGACTAATGTGGCCTAAGCACTGTGCAATGCTAATATTGATGTTTATTGTATAATCAATAAGAAAAACAACGTACCTAATCTATTAAATATTTATCAATAAACTAACTCTACGCCGTAATATTATTTCAAACCATTACAAACATAGCCACATGTATTAACACTTATTTAAAACAATAGAGTGCCTAATGACAAGGGGCTCGTGGCTACACAAGACATGTTGTGATGACAGTTTTGGCTATGACACTCTCCACGTAGATACGTAAAGAGTGTCAAAGCCAAAAGATATGTCTACCTCAGACAGATATTTGAGGTTATATAATATACAGGGTGTAACAGAAACCCTTTTGCCATCCTTAAGCACTAAAGATAACAGCTGGTATAGAATCACTACACATAGTTTCAGCTCAAAATAAAATACTCTAAGAATTGATACCAAATTTTCGGATTCATATGTTTCTTAAATTCAAATCGTAACAAATGTGTCACTACACTACGTAGGTCAATAACTTTCCACGTTACTTGCCAATATCTCGATAAATCTCTTCCGATTTATGTTTTTATTTCAATTTGAAAAGTTCGGTTTCTGATATCAATGTACTAAAAATTCTCATAACTTCCGAGCATGTAGTGATAGGATTAAAAAACCCTTCCAATATCGTTTGATATCATCCAAAGAAGCCGCGTCCTCGGTATGTATATACCGTTTCCGTTACACGTTGTATATGTACAAGAATTGCTCGTTTAAAGGTATTAGAATAGAACAGACACCTGGCTTTTGTCAAAATTGTAAATGAGGTACTTGGGATTTGCATTCATATCCTTTCATGCAATTTCTTGCATAATTATAAATTTTACTCGACTGCAGTGCAAACACAACCTATTCAATTTAGCGCAAGCACAACTAGAAAATATTAAAATTATTTATAGAATCGATTATATTCCCATTAGTACTAGCCCTGTTTACGAGCACCGGTAAGCGAAGGCGGTAGGCGGTAGCTGTATAATTTGTAACTACAGGCGCACCCGGGTTGCGTGGCTAGCTGAATTGCTTTTAAATTATTAATATCTGGTCCGAAATTTTGTACCTTGAAGTAAGGGACAGAAGGTAAGGTATAAATATGTCATTTTGATGAAACAATGGACGATATTTTATTCTGTTTTTTTTTTTAAACTCATTTACCTACACGGCACCATCATCTGCCTAGCCTTTACCCAACTATATTGGGGTCGGCTTCCAGTCTAACCGGATGCAGCTGAATACCAATATTTTACGTGGAGCGACTGCCTATCTGACCTCCTCTACCCAGTTACAGGGTAACACAATACCTCTTGTTAAGACTGGTTGTCAGACTTTCGGTATTCTGACAATGCGTAGGTAGCAACTGTCAAAGATCTGCAAATGACAGCCGGAACCAACAGCTTAACGTGCTTTCCCAGTTGCGAAGGGGTCTTGGTATGTAAAGATGGTCACCCATTCACGGACCAACCGCGGCTGACATAAAACATCCCAGCGCTGATTTGCTGGATTCGTTTTCTCCTCTACCTGTCGTTATTTCTCAAGACAAAGTTTATTTTCGTAATATATATATGTATTTTTCGAGTAACCTATCCCTTATTTTGCACCTGCCATGTTTTCTCTCTGCATCACCCTAAGGTTGACTGGTAGAAAATGCCTCAGGCATTAAGTCCGCCTTTGTACAGTATTTTTTTACTTGTGCATTAAGTTTTAACAAATAAAAATATATAAATATAACTTAACCTAAGAATTTCAACGCAGAGAGGTCTTACATCATGTACTGAATCCATGCTGACTGGTTGTGCGTAGATGTCCCTGCACTCTGTATAGCGCAGTCTATTTGAATTCACCTTATTTTATCTGGTCTCTGAGTTAAATCTTAGGGCTATAACTAAAGCCAACCTCAGCTTTTTCCTAAATAGCTGAAGGAATGATGCTATTTTAGACTGATGGAGTTTCTTCTCGTATTCCTATGATTAAATCCGCATTCGAAGTGTCGCTATTATTGCTTTAATTAAAATATTCTGCTTGATATTGTGATGTTAGCCCTCAGTTTCTTCGGAATAGTATATCTGTTTGCAACTCTTATATTTACTAAATAGCTTCTGCCTGGTATTTCGTCCTCATGAAATATCTTGTTTAAACATAGAATATGTTACATAGGTCCTTGTAAAGGCCGCAAGAATCCGGTAGATGCGTCAAGCACAGAACCTGTCCAAGTGGAGGAGCTTGGGGCAGGCCTATGTCTAGCAGTGGACGTCTTTCAGCTGAAATGATGATAGTGATTATGTTCTATAGAATCGCATCGCCCACTCGCGATGTATCATTGTTTTCTCTTGCATTCTTTCTGATTTTTTTCTTTGAATGGTAACCAACTTTCCTGAAGAAATGGGCCAGCAAATTTCTCAAATCTGTCTTATCTCTCCTAGTCCCGGTCAGGCGCGTTCTGAGTGGTGGGGTCCTAGGGGTCATGACACCAAAGCCGTTAACGTAAAGCTTCTTAAAATAGTAATTTTTCGTAAATATAATACATTTTCTTATTAATATGTAGGTAGTCTTTGTCTGTGACCCCCCAAAGTCTTTGGCCGCGCCTGCTCCCGGTGTGGTCTCTGATAGTTATAGATATTACCCCCTACATACAAACTTACAAACAAACCAATGTTGCATTTTTATAATACAGGTAGGTACCTATGGATCGTTTTTTAGGTTGTTAAAACCTGTTGGTACCATAGTGTAGATTTGCGGAGCAGTTTAATAAGGGTTCTTGAAACCATAGATTGCTAAGTAAAAAGTTTTACTTTTTTATCGATTGTTAACATTTTATTTTAGGCTAAAGTAAAATCGAACAAGCGACATTTTCAATCACTGACGTGGAATGGATCTTCTGCGATACTTTGTCCCATATTCCATTTCGTTTCCCCGATAAACCGGGATCGCTTTCAAACTTTCTGGAATGATCCATCCACCTACGTTTATCTTTACTTAATAAGTATGTAAATTAAACAATTATCGGCTGCCAAAGTTTCGTGTTTAGTTCGTAGAATGTAATGAACTTGAGTGGGAGTTTGATGCTATCGATATTTCCAGGAGTTTGGAAGTTTTGTTTCGAACTGATAGGCTGGAAGCTTTTGACTAAGAAATGGTGATTTATTTATAGCAGAGGGTGCCCAAACTTATTATCACGTCACTTTCAAAATTTGACTGGATTCGGTGGACCCCCTGCAGTTACATTGCCACATTACACACCTGGACCACTTTGGGCATCACTGATTTATAGGGTTATCTTCCTAGCTTTCATAAATCGTAACTAGAATATAAGGTAAGTACCTACTGACTTTACAAAACTTAAAAGGTCGTGAGGTATTGAGCTTTCTGTAGACTTACATTCTACAGATTTACATTTCCCACGTAACATATCATCGCACCTTTATTCCTAAGGGGAAGACAGCTGTGTCTAGCATACTCACATTTAGCTAGTTATTGTGTAAGTTCCATAAGAGAAAAGGACCCTCACAACACATTGCCACACAGTTTTTTCAATAACTAAGTAATCTGACAAATACTTACTCCACAGAAAAGGGTAGTCGTAGTAGTTACTAGATAAGTAGATATCTATCTGTCTGTTGAGATATCATCTCATCTATTATTCCTCTGGCGCTGAATATTTTAGTAGGGTCGGGCCTTGGCCTATATTCTTCTCGATTGATGAATATTCTTTGACTATTAATAAAGGTTTAGCCATAAGAGAATGTGTTCAAAACCTTTGTTTAGGAACCTCCTAAACAAAGGTTTTAAACACGTTCAGCTAAGTATGGTTTTTCTTTTTTTTGGAGGGTAGGAAATCATCAAATGATTTCTCCCGCTCTGGGTGGAGCAGGAGGGCGTGTCAGACTTTTGCTGACTAAAACCCACCCGTGTTCCCTCGGTTGCCTGTGTGCTAGGGGCGAAGGTATCTGTTTCGAACAACCCGCATCCCGGGCAGGCATCGGCCCTTGCGGACCTCACCAGTTGGTGCTGACATCTCTTTGAGGCGCGCGTGGAACACAACGCGCCGTCGACCCGGGCTTGGTCCTTACCGGACAGCGAGTTACCCATTACTCGCCGTCCGCAAGCCCGCGCCTACGGTGGGCGGGAATCAGCCTGGGATTCCCGACGCCGAGCGCGTCTCCTGCGGCGACTAGGGCCGTGAGGGCACATATACTACCTCTCCCTCACGTGCGCCGCCTAGCTAAGTATGGTCAAATACAAATGAATATACCGACGAAAGGAAGAATAGAAAACTGATAGAATAGACCATTCAACCCGCACTATGTTAGTAGCATAATCAGCTTCTAATGTTCCCACTTCTGGGATACAGGGCTCCTCTCTTAGAGAGGGAGTCTACCACACAGGCCCAGTGCGGTTTGGCAGACGTCACATGTCTTCGAATGTTTAGTTAACCGACCTATAACTATCCCAGGCTGATTCCGTAGGCGTGGGTTTGAGAACGGCGAGTAATGGGTAACTCGCTGTCCGGTAAGGACCAAGCCCGGGTCGATGGCACGTTGTGTTCTACGAATGCCTCAAAGAGATGTCTGCACCAACTGGTGGGGTCTGCCAGGGGTGCGGGTTTTTCGAAAGAGATACCGTAGCCTCTGGCACAGAGGCAACTGAAGGAACACGGGTGGGTTTTAGTCAGTAAAAGTCTGACACGCCTTCCTGCTCTACCCAGACCGGGAGAAGTTATTTGATGATTTCCTACCCAACGAAAAAAATCGACCTATAACTCCTAGCGATGGGCCGCTACCACTGGTCCACCACTGCTCTCGACTATGTTGTTGCTGAAAATAATTACTTGACAAAAATCTCGCTGAATTTTTTGGAAAACTCCTTCACTAGGACCCCATAAAAACTCTTTCCAATCAGTATGCAGCAAGAACCATAGCAATGATCAATTCTCGTAGTGTGATGTGATATTATTACATTGTGATACCTTCAGTTACGTCCAGCCAGAAGGCCGCGACAAGATATTATCGACATGTGTCGCCGGCGCCGGCAGCGGATACCTGCGGTTGTAAGGCTGTGTCCTGACTTGTAGCGGGGCGGGTAACATCAGCTTGGAAGGAGTTACTAATGGTGTTAGAGTTCCCTTGTAGGTACCCTATCCATTGCTTCATCATCATCATCATTTCAGCCGAAAGACGTCCGCTGCTGGACATAGGCCTCCCCCAAGCTCCGCCACTTCGACCGGTTCTGCGCTTCTCGCATCCAGTGGACTCCTGCTGTCCTCACAAGGTCATCGGTCCACCTTGTGGGAGGCCTTCCAACTTTACGTCATCCGGTACGCGGTCGCCAATCCAGAACCTTCCGGCCCCATCGGACACTTAAGTTTGGCAGTTCTTCGGGCTATGTCGGTTACCTTGGTTCTGCTGCGGATCTCTTCATTTCTGATTCGATTACGCAAGGAAACTCCAAGTCTCCATTGCTCTTTGGGTGACTTTAAGCCTTCTTATGAGGTCCATTATGAGCGACCACGTTCCGGTTCGGTATTGTTTGGGTTGCACATCCCTTCATCGTCAATAATGCAATGAACACGGCCAAATGAAAGGTAATGAACGATCGAACGATCAATTGTAATTTAATGTGAGTTACCAAATTACTGTTAATTGCAACTTGATAAATTGATTAAGTTAACATTGATACAGCTGTATCAATATTAACTTGATCAACTTGTCAGGTGCCCACCAAGAAGCCTTGATATATTTGTTACCTTCCCTTTCCCTCGTATTGACTCCAACAAAAAAATGGGTAAGTAACAATAGCACATAAACGACGCGATAAAAATATTGGGCTTTGAACTGAAAATGAGTCAATTCCAAGACCTCAGGCGTATTCGTCTTCTCTGTATTTTTGTGACATGAATGTTGTCTCATCACTGTATCCTTAACCTAGGTAATATGTGGAAACGTCGTGCCGGTTGTCGCTGAAAACCAGCGCTGGGGCTCTGTCTTGCATAGAGTTGCAGCAAAATGCTGAGCGATAGCCGTTTTGTGTGGATGTGACGCATGTTTCCCTCAACCTTTTTTTTAAATTATTTTTTGTGTTCCTGGTTTTTGCGTCATGTTTACCGCAAATAAACGTTTTTTCTTTCTTTCTTTCTTTTCGTGGATTGTACATTTACCCACTTCCAATCATTTTGATATCTTAGATCCTACTAATATTATAAATGTGAAAATTTGTGAAGATGTTTGGATGTTTGTTACTTTGGCTGAAATTTGGCACACAGATAGTTTGTAACCTGGATTAATGTAATACTTTTTGTGCCGATAGTACTTTCCCGTGGGATAATTTCCGAACTACACGCGGGCGAAGCCGCTGGCAACAGGTAGTATAATATACAGGATAAGTTTTTATCCAGTGCGCAAATTGTAACCATGAATTCAGCATATCATTCTACAGGACCCAGCGTAGAATGTGAATGTAAATATGCTGAATTCATGGTTACAATTTGCGCACTGGATAAAAACTTACCCTGTATAATGTGCAATTATTTGCTTCCCTAACAAAATAAATAAATTACATTTGCACATTTATTATGTGTGATAAATGAAGTTAGAAACTGAATCAACAACTGTCCCAACAGATTTAACCCTTAGGCTCTCCTCAGGTTTTTAAATATTTAACACCCCACCCAGAATTTACAATACAAATTCCCTCTATTTCCACAACCACAAATTCGATACACTTTAATATTAAAACTATGCAAGCAGTATAAAAAATTCACTACATTTTACAACCGCTTCTGCGCCTGTCTAGGCCGAGGCCTGTGCCATCCCTTTTAATATGCGACAGGGGCCTCCAGGCCTCCAGGCCTCTGGGGAGGATAGGATGCACCGCTTGATTAGTTCACTAACTGTAGGAATCGCTCATATTTTGACAGTTCTACATCACTATTGAGCAGACAAATTTTTCGAATATATGAAGTAATTAATTTGATGCAGATTGTGATGGATAAATTAACATACAAATTAAAATACTTATCAACACAGACACTACCAAATGCTCCACATAGTGTACAAAACGTATCATCTATCGGACGCTTACAGCACATTGTGAACCGAACACTTCGCGGTACAGTGACAATCACCTCATATAGCATTGTTTGACACCTTACTCCACACGGGAACTACGTGGGTGATATTGAAACTCGATGCAATTCTGAAAACATGTTTTCATTTTGTTTGTATAAACAAATTGTAATTGTGGGTGGGTTATGCAATGGATATTGTAATGAGTGAGCCAGTTCAGAATTTGTTGGTCATTTTGTTGTTTTAATCGAATAGTCTCGACGATATTTGTCACGTCTTTTATAGCCGATGATGGTAAAATTATGGACAAAGTCGGCCTAAGGAGCATTGGAATAGCCTCTACGAGTACATATACGTTTTGTGCAACCTGGGCAGTTAGCTACACAAACAAAAACAGCTGTTCCCTACATTTTAATCGCGTAGTAGTTTTATGCTAATTTAAAACAAATGTTTTGTTGATCCTTGATTTAAAAAAAAACATCATTACTTTACTCCCTTAAAACATGCTTTTCGTTTAACCTAACACCCTGTATTTCTATCTCAGGACTAGAGAAAAAAAAATATTATTTTACGTTTGATCTTTCTCAAAAGTTAAAAAAAAATAATGTCAAAATGCTTTGACATCCCCAAAAAATACAAAAATATTTTTTGATTTCACACTCTTAAACACAAATGAGATAAACCAAAAAACATTTTCAATTTTTCTCCCCCAAAGGTCGCATGTCATAAATAATGAAATCGTGAAATCGATTAGTATACTGCACAGAGGGTCGCACCGTGTCTATGGCGACAAAAAGTTGCGATATGCCACAACAATGCATGTGCTCGAACCACTGGGCTGAGGCTAATGGGAGAGTAGAATTTAGAGGGTAGATAAATATGTTTGCCCAGAATGTAATTTTGTATATTGGTGATGGGCATGTAACTGGGAACTTATATAGTTCAAAGCAAAACACACCAAACTAAGGAGTCTCTTGAATTGAGTTAAATAAAAAGCGGCAAAAATGACGAACTTCCATATAAACTATCATACCCGTTTGAACCTCTTTAATTCATTTTCAAAGATCCTTACTTAGTGCTCACCTCCGACATGTATGTAATTCTTGTGTAAAACATGCCAGCTATTTAGGCTTTAGCTTTCGGCTGTTCTTTGTTTGACAGTCAATGGATTTAAGATTTTAACTAAGCAGATTGTGTACGAGTCAAATTATAGTCCGGCTCAACATAATTGTTAATCAATAATTCCTTGATGCTTCCTTTAAAATCTTTATCATAGATATTATCACCTCGTAGAATCATAATGAGCCACATCTGAGTTACGGATTAATTTTATTATGTAAATCCTCTTGCTGCAGGTCGAAGCTTATCTTATAGGAGGCTTAACTATTATCATTCATTTGATCTGTTAATAATATTTCCTTCCGGCAATTGCTTGTGTATCCAGCACCTTAATTGGGTAGCACATTTTCAATCACTTTTGAACTTGTTAACCCATTGCTAAAATGTTAAAAATATCCTAAACTGCATAAATGACGCAATGCATGTTGTTCAATTGTCCAAATGAAAGGCTTTGGTTGCAAGTAATATTATTAAGTTGCTCATGTCTCAATTATTGTATTCAACCTCTGTGCCACAATTCACAATAGAGCTCAACGGAAGCCCTATATTAAACAGTCGACGTGAGACAGAGTTGGTAATGCATCTCTTCCAGTGTTATTTTATAGGCGTATTTTTACATTCTAGCATCTACTCGTATCGTGTTTTGCTTCTGCATCTCTCTAAGGTAAAACTATCTTAGAAACTTTTCGATATAAGAATCGTTCCCAGACCTCTCAATATTTTTTTTAAAGACAATGTACTTACAGCTTTGATTTATATCTTTTATAAATTAACCTACACTGTCGCAGTGCTGAACAAAGGCCTCCCCCTAATCCATTCAGGCATCCTTTTCTAGGATATGCTATTTATTACCTACTGTTTATTTATAAATATATATTTTCCTACTAACGACAACGACTAATCGATTATATACAGCTTCTTTATAGACAAAACATCTTGTTTTCGTTCAGTAAAATGTTTGCAAAGCTCTTCAGTAAAGCTAAATACGTTTGTTCCACGACTGGGTTCACTTCGTTGGCTCGGCAAGGGATTCCAATTCACAATTTTGCCCACGTCAATTGACGCATTATCTTTTGCTGCTCGTTTGAAATGACAACGTAAATTGAAAGCATATCTGGGAGTTCCTTCTAATAAGTACTAGAATGTTTAAGTTCCGCTTGTATTAAATAGTGACATACGAATACAAAATCAGTGCATTAAATTATAGTTTAAGAAATGGAACTTCTGAATTCGTTTCGAATAGATTTTTGTACATTATTTTTGTTCATTCGTAATGCGCAGTAGGCGTATCTCTGTTTTTAGCGAAATACGGGACATGAGCTTTACCCGTGAAAAACGGGACGACTGGCAACGCCATGACAGAATCTACAACTTTTGTTCAAACAACTAAGTATACTTAGATTTGTTGAAGTCTCATCTACCATATCCTCTTAGTAAGCCCTAGATGATGCTTGTTTGAGAATAATCCAAACATACATTATCTCTACTTATTGTAAATGGCCATCTAAATTGGTTGTACTCACTAGAAATTCAGTTTAAAAATCTGTTTTGTTTTTAGTAAAATTCGCCTATGTGATCAGTGTCGATATCTAAATAGGATAAAATATATTTTCTCAACTCATACTTCCAGTAGCAATACTTCCAACGGTCGTGGACTCCTAAAAAAAACTTCAAATCATTTTTTCAATCATCAAGAATTATATTTGCACTCCAATTATGGTAAAACATGGTTTAACGAACTTTTGGTGTTTGTATCAACCCTAATCAAGCAAAAGAATGATTCCATTTAATTTGTAATTTTATCGTGTTTAGGTATGTATCGATCCCATCACGTCTGTATGTGTTGAGTTTTGCTAGCTAATTTAATTTGAACCTGTATAGTTGTCAGCACATAACACGGTAAATACCATGCATGTCTGTGCATAATGCTGTCAAGTAAACAATATCAGTGTAATGACCCTCACACATTGTCAACACAGCATTAACTAGGTACTGTTTCTACAGTTTAACACACAATACCAACACTACTTTACCCTCACGTAAGCACATTCGAAAACTAAACAAAAATCGTAGATATTTTTTTCATAATTTTGTCCACGTTTTAATGTAAGTAGCACACTGTGTGTTAGAGAAAATCATTAATTTTAATTGACATATCGCGTTGTATGTTGAAATGGTTTAAAACAATTATGTAGGTGGCGTTAATTAATTAGGATTGATTTTGGTTATTTTCGATTTAGGATAGTCTGCATGGATCCAGGTTTAAATGTTAAATAGAGCAGCAACATTATCATCATCTGCCTAACCCTATTCCCAACTATGTCGGGGTCGGCTTCCAATCTAACCGGATGCAGCTGAACACCAGTATTTTACATGGAGCGACTGCCTATCTGACCTCCACAACCCAATTACTGGGTTACACGATACCCTTTGGTAAGACTGGATGTCAGACTTTCGGGCTTCTGACGACCCTTAACGACTGTCAAAGATTCACAAATAACAGCCGGGACCAACGGCTTAACGTGCTTTCCGAGGCACGGAGAGGTAGTATGTAAAGATGATCTCACCCATCCACGGACCAACCGCGGCAAGCGTAGCTTAACCTGATCGATCGACCCGTGAGGGTAAGATTACTTAGCCACAAGTCCCTTTATATCTTACTTAAATACTAGCACCATAACCCGACAGCGTAGACTCGTTAACACCAATCAGAAGAATCAAATTAAATAATTCCATGTAGGTGTTTTTAACTAGTGAATCATGTTCTTGTGTTCATAGAGCAACCTAGGTAGGTAAATATAGCTTGTGCTTCATGTGGATAAAGGTCCACCCCATACATACTACCCATATAGTACACACTACTCAATCCTAGGGTAGCACGCTAAATTCAAATTTTCTTACATTTGCAGGTCAGGATTCGCGACCGTAACAATTACTTATGTATTGACAGAATTTTCAATCTATACAGTGTCCGGTTATTAATGGATAACCTTGAAATGGTTCATGGTAGAACGGATGGCCATTCAGAAAAAAAAAACATTCTTTATTTGTATTCCGTACGTCTTTATTCGTTGGCTGAGTAAAGTGATTAACCTCCCAGTTCTAAACGGATACCAGTCGCACTCTACAAAAAACGTTAAAAACCAAAATGAAGGGGTTATAATCTACACCAAAATTGGGCTAAGCGTCAAAGTATGGGAACCAAACATTAAGTATGCAAATAGTCTGGTATGTCAAATTGATAATAAGCTCACGGTAGTAGCAATATATCGCTCTCCATCGTATAATACTAAGGATCACTTCAATAGTTTTTTGTCTAGTCTAAATAATATTTATGATGAAATATCAAACGTGCCCAATATCTCGACAGTGGGTGATCTGAATATTGACATAAAACTGGGCAATAGAAATGATCGTGCACTAGAATACCTAATACTAATCGCGTCCCATGGACTACTACCAACCCACCTCCTACCAACTAGAATGGATAACTGCCTAGATCACACCTTATTAAAAACTAAATTAATGGCCACCACGTTGGTATTGGCGTCGCATATTACTGACCACAAACCGATTATTCTCTCCATTTCAAATACAAACCCGTCACGGAACAAAAGTTTCACTATATCCCGATTAAACCACGAAGCCACTAAGACAGAGTTAGAAAACACAGACTTTTCAGATATCTACAAAATTAAAGACGCAAATACTGCTATGAGTACACTAATTACAAAGATATCAACAGCAATAACCAAACACACAAAACTTATTAATTTACCTAGGAAACAAAGAACCATAAAACCTTGGATAACTTCAGGACTTCTAAAATGTATCAAGCACCGAGATAAGCTGCACGTAAAATCTAAGAGGTCCCCAGACAATTTTATTCTACGTGTAACCTATACGCGTTATCGAAATTTCTGTAATATGCTACTGCGTAAATTAAAGAGGTCTTATGAGAAGAGTGAGCTTGAAAAATGTAGGAGTAATCCTAAAGCATTGTAGAAAAGTATTAAAGAAATAACCAACACTAGTAAAATATGCTCTAGTCCTGTTGAACTGCTCAAAATACGACAGTCCTGCATCTTCCCTCAACAATGTCTGCTCTTTCTTCAGCAATATAGGTAAAAACATGGCTGCTAAAATAATTAATGACCCATATAAAGCGCCCTTAAACCGCGAGACCATTCAACATCATAACAACAAGACTCTGAAGCCGCCTGTCAATTCACTTGCTATACAAAGAATTGACGAATGTGACATAGACACTATTATATTGCATATGCGCCATGACTGTGCCGTGGGCTGGGATGGGATATCTTCTTCTCTCCTTAAATCATGTCGTCATACTCTGGTATCCCCGATTACATACATCTGCAATCTCTGCATTGAGACAGGAGTCTTTCCAGATTCTTTGAAGAGAGCCATAGTCCACCCAATTTTCAAGGGTGGGGATAGAGGCTGTATCGATAATTATAGGCCTATATCAGTACTGCCGTCGCTCTCTAAAATCCTTGAGATGATTCTTAATCAAAACCTTATAAGCTTTCTTGATAAATACAAAATTATAGCGGATAATCAGTACGGCTTTCGGTCTGGAGTCTCTACTGAAAACGAAGTTTTGGATCTAACGCAAGCTATTGCTAAGACTCTGGACAGTAGAACAAAGTGCCTTGGTTTATTTTTGGACCTGTCAAAAGCCTTCGACACAGTTTCTGTCCCCAAACTAATTTCCAAGTTAGAGTGTCTGGGTGTACGTGGCATAGCTTTGGAAATTTTCAAAGATTACATGAGGAATCGTACCCAGCTGGTAAAGAGTGGCTCTAGCTATAGTGATGAAGAGGTTGTGCTATACGGTGTCCCACAAGGAAGCATTCTAGGCCCCACCCTTTTTCAGATTTACATAGATGACCTTTGTAGAATGTCAATACCAGCTTGTAAGATCTATACATATGCAGATGACACGGCGATTCTGGTTGATGGGCCCTCCTGGGAAGATGTGAAACGTAAGGCGGAATTTGCACTGACTTCAGTGATGAACTGGCTTGACCTAAACTTGCTGACTTTAAATCGAAAAAAAACTTATTTCTTAACCTTTGCTATCCGGTCCAACACCAAACCTACAAATAGTTTCACGATAACGGCTCACTCATGCCAGAATCAGTCAGTATCGTGCTCATGAGCTTCCATTTCCAGAGCTGATAGTGTTAAATACTTGGGTGTGTATATAGACGATGGCCTGAAATGGGATAAACAACTCGATACTCTAACTTCTCGAATACTTCGTCTTATTCACATCTTCAAATCACTCCGATAATCAGCCAGTATTAACATTCTAAAAATGGTGTACTTTACGTTATGCCAATCTATTATTGGATACTGTGTGACTGTATGGGGTGGCGCAGCGAAGACTTACCTTCTGAGAGCAGAAAGGTCTCAAAGGGCTGTACTTAAAGTTATGTTAAGGAAACCCTACAGATACCCTACAGCGCAACTTTACGCTGATTGCAAAGTACTGACGGTTCGGCAGCTCTTTATTCTCCAATCTGTCCTAAGGATACATGCCCGCTTACCTCCATCTGATCCAAGAAAGCGTACATATGTTCCCCCAGGTATACAGTATAAAACCTCATTTGCAAGACGTCAGTACTACGTCTTAAGCCATCATGTCTTTAAAAATATACAGAAAGAACTAGACGTAATAGACCTAAATAAGTTTAATGCCAAATCTAAAACTACTGACTGGCTCATACAGCAGGACTATATTAAAACAGAATCTTTACTATCATACATCGCTTGACATAAAAAACAACACATGCATACATACACACATACTTACACACACATACATTCACACTCCCTCCCCCTTCTCACGCACACGCATATACACACCTCAACACTCTCACTTATTTGATTATTTGATTAATACTAGTTAATTAATATACATTATAATGGCGAATCGTCACACTGTCACTCTTTGAACATCAGTTTAAATAAATTCAAGTATCGGCCGATCACTGTCTCTTAAGATACAGGTCTCCTAGTTTAAGAGGCAGGGCTCATTGTTGTTTTGTATGCATAGACTGTAGATTTAAATGCTGTTGTATTTCTAGCACATTATCTTTGAACTGTGTCTGTGTGTATTATTTGGATAAATAAACAATTTTATTATTATTTCCTTTATTCAAACGTAAACACATATAAATTACATTTTTAAATATTAGAATATAAAACATATAAAAACATTTAAAAATATAAAAAATAGTAGCCCACCGGTATCGGGAACAGGGTCCAAGCTACCGGCGGTCAGGGCTCCAGAGAGAGGAACCTCCTAACAATACGAGCCGTGTCCAGGAGTACCGCTTTCTGGATCAAGCCCTTGACCCAGCTGCCCAACGAGAGCCTCCTCAGGTGTTGGTCGAGGCTCTTAGCTATCAAGCCATTGGCTGTGACGACTATCGGTACAATGATCGCAGAGTCCACATCCCACATGTCGACAACCTCGCGAGCCAAGTCAAGATACTTAATTTGTTTATCTTTCTCGGCTTTCACGAGGTTCTCGTCATGCGGGACCGTAATATCAACGATCATTGCACGCCGCTCTAGTCGATCCACTACCACTATATCAGGCTTATTGGCAACAATAGTCCTGTCAGTGATGATGGATCGATCCCAGTACAGTGTGACATGTCCATTTTCGAGAACTGGGTCGGGCACATACCTGTAGTACGGCACTTCTGATTCCACAAGGCTGTATTTCAGAGCCAGTTGCTGGTGGATAATCCTGGCTACAAGGTTGTGTCTATGCAAGTACTCCTCGTTAGCTAGACGAGAACACCCGGAGATAATGTGTCTGATTGATTCACCCGGACGGTGGCATGCCCGACAGATGTCAACCGTGCCGTCTTTCACAATAAATCTCCGGTAGTTGTTCGTCATCATAACTTCGTCCATAATTGCACAGACAAAACCTTCGGTTTCTCCAAAGAGGTCACCGAAACGCAGCCAGGCTACGGACGCTAGTTGGTCTACATCGGGTCCATGTAGGGCCCGGAAAAAGCGTCCGTGAAGCTCCTTACTCTACCATACTTCCATGCGATCTTTAGTGTCGAGCACTACAGGTTTGCGCCAGTTCTCTTTAGCGAAGGAGAGCGGGGTAAGGCCCTTGTCCACCGCGACCACATCTCGATGCATCTCCACGTCGGCTCCCAGGAAATATTCCCTGAGACTGCATATCTCGCGATTGTGGAGAGTCTTAGCGTTTAAGAACCCTCGACCTCCACACTTTCGCGGGATATACAGTCTCATTACCGATGACCGTGGGTGATGCATTCGATATGTAGTCAGCCGCGTACGGACCCTCCTATCCAGGGCGTCGAGTTCGGTCTGAGTCCATTTGAGTATGCCGAAAGAGTACATCAAAACCGGCATGACCCATCCGTTGAAGGCGCGCACCTTGTTCCCGCCTGATAAAAGTCTATTAAATACTTTCTTCAGGCGGCCAAAGAAGCGCTCCTTCAACGATTGCTTCATGTCAGTTACATTGATGCCCAACGCTTCCGACATACCCAAATACTTATAGGTTTCGGCTGTGGAGAGGGCTCGAAGGTTTATGGAATCCGAGAGTTGGGTTCCCGCGGATCCCACAATCTCCCCTCGCTTTACATGCATGACCGCACATTTGTCCACACCAAAATCCATCCTGATGGCGCTACTGAAGGTTTCAGTTACTTTCAGTAGCTCCATCAGTTGCAAATTGTTGGGGGCAAAGAGTTTTAGATCATCCATGCAAAGGAGGTGAGATATAACCTGACCATCTCTCTTCAGCCTTCTTCTCTTATTATTATTATCTCCTTTATTTCAACTTAAACACACATATAAAAACATTTAAAAATATAAAAAATAGTAGCCCACCAGTATCGGGAACAGGGTCCAAGCTACCGGCGGTCAGGGCTCCAGAGAGAGGAACCTCCTAACAATGCGAGCCGTGTCCAGGAGTACCGCTTTCTGGATCAAGCCCTTGACCCAGCTGCCCAACGAGAGCCTCCTCAGGTGTTGGTCGAGGCTCTTAGCTATCAAGCCATTGGCTGTGACGACTATCGGTACAATGATCGCAGAGTCCACATCCCACATGTCGACAACCTCGCGAGCCAAGTCAAGATACTTGATTTGTTTATCTTTCTCGGCTTTCACGAGGTTCTCGTCATGCGGGACCGTTATATCAACGATCATTGCACGCCGCTCTAGTCGATCCACCACCACTATATCAGGCTTATTGGCAACAATAGTCCTGTCAGTGATGATGGATCGATCCCAGTACAGTGTGACATGTCCATTTTCGAGAACTGGGTCGGGCACATACCTGTAGTACGGCACTTCTGATTTCACAAGGCTGTATTTCAGAGCCAGTTGCTGGTGGATAGTCCTGGCTACAAGGTTGTGTCTATGCAAGTATTCCTCGCTAGCTAGACGAGAACACCCGGAGATAATATGTCTGATTGATTCACCCGGACGGTGGCATGCCCGACAGATGTCAACCGTGCCGTCTTTCACAATAAATCTCCGGTAGTTGTTCGTCATCATAACTTCGTCCATAATTGCACAGACAAAACCTTCGGTTTCTCCAAAGAGGTCACCGAAACGTAGCCAGGCTACGGACGCTAGTAGGTCTACATCGGGTCCATGTAGGACCCGGAAAAAGCGTCCGTGAAGCTCCTTACTCTGCCATACTTCCATGCGATCTTTAGTGTCAAGTACTACTGGCTTGCGCCAGTTCTCTTTAGCCAAGGAGAGCGGGGTGAGGCCCTTGTCCACCGCAACCACATCTCGATGCATCCCCACGTCGGTTCCCAGGAAATATTCCCTGACACTGCATATCTCGCGATTGTGGAGGGTCTTAGCGTTTAAGAACCCTCGACCTCCACACTTTCGCGGGATATACAGTCTCATTACCGATGACCGTGGGTGATGCATTCGATATGCAGTCAGCAGCGTACGGACCCTCCTATCCAGGGCGTCGAGTTCGGTCTGAGTCCATTTGAGTATGCCGAAAGAGTACATCAAAACCGGCATGACCCAACCGTTGAAGGCGCGCACCTTGTTTCCGCCTGATAAAAGACTATTGAATACTTTCTTCAGGCGGCCAAAGAAGCGCTCCTTCAACGATTGCTTCATGTCAGTAACATTGATGCCCAACGCTTCCGACATACCCAAATACTTATAGGTTTCGGCTGCAGAGAGGGCTCGAAGGTTTATGGAATCCGAGAGTTGGGTTCCCACGGATTCCACAATCTCCCCTCGCTTTACATGCATGACCGCACATTTGTCCACACCAAAATCCATCCTGATGGCGCTACTGAAGGTTTCCGTTACTTTCAGTAGCTCCATCAGTTGTAAATTGTTGGGGGCAAAGAGTTTTAGGTCATCCATATAAAGGAGGTGAGATATAACCTGACCACCTCTCTTCAGCCGATAGCCTATACCTGAATCCTCCAGCAGTGTGCTTAGAGGATTCAGGGCTAGACAGAACCAAAGCGGACTCAAACTGTCACCCTGAAATATGCCTCGCTCGATCCTTATCGGCTCGCTATTCCCATGGATATTTCGACATCCTGGATATCGAAGAACCGTCCTCCATTGCCCCATACATGACATCAGGAAGGTGCGGAGAGTTGTATCTACTTTATACAGCTCCAGCACCCTCATGAGCCATGTATGTGGCACCGAGTCATAGGCCTTCTTGTAATCTATCCAACATGTCGAAAGACCCTTTCGGGAACGACGAACCTGTTGGCTAATGGCCATATCAATGAGGAGCAGCTCCTTAGTACCGCGGGACCCATTCCGACATCCATTTTGAGAGACAGACATGATGAAGTTACTGTCTATATGATTGTAAATCTTAGCTCTCAAAATGGATGTAAGAACTTTATAGACCGTCGGTAAACACGTGATCGGTCTATAATTTTTGGGTTCCGCGGTACTACCTGATTTATGGAGCAGGTGGGTTATTCCTGTCGTTAGAAACTGGGGTAGCGAACCAGATTCTAAAGCAACCTGGTACTGAGCCGCCAAGCGAGCGTGCGACCTTTTGAGCCATTTAATCCAGAAGTTGTGCAGCCCGCCCGGCCCTGGAAATTTCCAGTTCGGCAATGGACGAACTGCACGAGCTACATCTTGGGGGCAGATGGTAATAGCCCCCATTTCTGGTATTGGATCGCAGGCTCGCTCGACTTCCCGAGCCCAATCACCTTCGGTGTGACTGACAGGCACCGACCAGATACTACGCCAAAAAGAACACATGGCATCATCATCTGGTAGGCGCGTGTCAGCCACACGTTGGTCCGGTCGCTCCCAAGCTCTATATACCCACCTTTCATCACTTTGGAAAGTGCGGTTCTGGGTGTACCGATCCACTCGCCGCTTGTACCTACGAATACGGTTAGCCCATGCATACACTTTCTGCTTCAGGAAGTCAATGCGCTCTGTGACACAGGACATATAGTCTTGAGGACTGATATCAGTCCCCGAGAACGCCCGTCTCACAAAGCGCATCACTCGAGGGCGAGTATTGCCCTCCCTGAAGCAGATTAGTTTGCCGATGAGCGTTCTGGCCCCACCAATACGGCGTTCAATTCTGCACTGCCAAGCTGGTGCGGCTGATTTCGGTCGAGTAGTTCTTGAATCATTCGTGAATTTCACGTGAGCTACACGACATGCCGCTACAGCCGCACAGTACAGAATCGAATGAGTATCGGTGAGGTCTTCGCAGTCATCAAAATAGTTTGACAACTGCGAATCCAGAGTCGCCACCAGCGCCCTATTTTTGTTATGCATGGGTAAACGAGGTAAGCGTGGTCTAAGTTCGGGTGACATGAACCGATATTCCCGAATCGCACCGTCCAAAGCACTCCTCAATTCCTCACTGCACTGGGTACTTACGTTTGTAGCCCTATCATCAGTCCCCTCGTCAGTGTAATCTGTGTTGAGCTGTGGTGGTACCACAATATTCTGTAACGAGGGAGCGATGACACGGCTACTCTGTATTTCATTTCGTAGGCGATCAAGTACTGTGTCATCCAACATATGATTACGCTGGATGACCCGCACCTGATCCGACAGTCGTTGTGCCGAAACGTTGACTGCTGGCTCAAGCACCTGAAACAGAGAGAGCATCCGAACACGGTACGCGGTCAGATTGTTTCCTCCTTCTGTAGCCCCATAGTATGAGCGCATGACATTTTCATTAATGGATCGTGTCCATCTCATGCGCTGCACACTTCTGCCGGGAGCTGGGACCCTATCAGAGACCGGTGGGCCTCGAGGTCCTAAACCGTCCGACGGCCGGCGTCCTCTCCGTCGACGAGCAGGTGGTGGCGTCGTAGGCGGGGAGAAGTACTCGTCGCTCGAGCTCGACGCAACTACCGCGGCCGGTGTCGTCACAGCGCCCGGAGTGGGGCTGGGTACCGGCGGCGGCGAGGCGGAGCTGAGCGACGAATCCGGTGGTGGTAGGCGTGCATTACGTGCGGCGGCTCTGGTCAACATTTCTCGGTTTTCCTATTTCGTGTTCAATATGTTCGGAGGTGACATCTGTCATGTCACCTCCGACTCGGCAGTTTTTGATTCAATTTGTTACATTTTGGTGTAGTACGGTCTCTTTTTACTTTTTTCAATGATTTTCCAGATTATTGTTGTTGGGTATTATGATAAACTATTGTTAAATTGGGTTAAAATTGCTTTCGCTGATTAAAATGCAAAGATTGGAAAACGTATTATTATTATTCTTTGTGCAAAAAAATACAACCGACTTCCGACAAACAGTACTACTTCTGAAAAATAACTTTATTTATATTTTTTGTCACCATCCGTTAAAGTTGATATGGAGAAGGAATGCAGAAAGCTAATATTTTTATATGATAATGCATTAGAAATACTGTACATTAAGTTTTAAATGAATTATGGTCGAATATCGACCACTAGGTGACGACTAGTCATTATTTTTTAATTTATTTTAAAAAATAATCCAAAAACTATTAAAAAAAACAAAAATTAAAATCAATCAATATTATCTAAAATCATCACTTCTAACTTCATATAACCTTATTTATTGACATTTCTTTGATATAGTCTTTCATTACGGTCTCCCAGTCAACTTTCCACTAAATACAGAAAGAGAGAATATAATATCCCTTATTCGTTTTATTATTTACAGCATTGTTTCTGATCGCTTTTTGTTCTTCAATAACTTATATTCTTCTGTAATATCGGTTATTGCTCGATTTCTTTGTCGTGGAAAAGTTCAATTACTTACACGTTCCCGTATACTTATTGGTCAGTTTTCAACGAAGTTAGTAATACTTGCTAGCCGCTTCATGCCCGTTTTCACTACCACTAAAATAATGCCGAGCCAGATGAAAAGCAAGTCGTTGGATTTTCAACTCTTGGCGCTAGGGTGATTGTTGAAAATGCAACAGCGCAGTTTTATTTAGGTGTCGCCTAGTTATGTGAAGCCGGCTTTATGCCATTAAGTAACCCTCCCCAATAAGTTGCTTCAATTGCCTCTAACAATAGCGTGGGTAGAAGTAGACGATACTTTGTTGTTTTTATTTTCTTTGGTCGACCACGACAATGGATTTTACAGAGTACGTTCTAATATACAGGATGGCCGGAACATTGACGTCCAAAAATAAAATTTAGGTCCCTCGTATCGTTGGGTATCCGAATCACCCATATGTATGTTTTGTGACTTTTCATATTTTTCGAGTTATGATTTTTTCCGAATTTCGTAGAATTTTCGCCATATACAATTTTTAAAATCTAAAAAAAATTGTAAAGGACTATCGACATTTGTTTTTGCAACTGAATCTTCATAATTAGTACTTTTATTAATCTTCAGGAGTAGTAGGTACTTTTATCCCGTTAGCACGTTCCCGTGGGATAATGTTCAACTTCCACGCGGGTTATGCCCTTGGCAAAAGCTAGTAAATAAATAAACTACATAATATGTTGATAACTGTCACACAAAAACAATTTTGTACTAAACGATGACACCATTCCTTCGAAGCTTCAATAACATTCTCCCACAAATCCCTGCGATCAAATGAAGGCTTCACAGCAAAACTAAACCGTGGAACCTCTAACAGTTGAACATACCAGTACCCCTGAACTTTGCCCGAGCTGTTTGGACTTGTAAAATATTCCGTGACACGCTCGCAGGTTTCAAACCCGCCAGTTCAAATAGCCCTGTACCTATTTGTAAATGTTTTTGCTGCGTACGTGAAAAATGGCAATTTGTTTTTGCTCGGAAAAATGTATCGGACTGTTTGTAGATCGCACTAATATTTTTAAATGGTTTGTTTGTTGAGGATCTATGTGGGAACGGTTTATGGAATTGATATGTGAAAGCTTTTATGGAATTAATGCTTTGCGAGTTTTGGGTCGCAATGGTGTTTTGGGAATCCGATTTGCAGCTGAAACAATTACTAGAATGCAAGTATAAAGGATAATACTGGTTGTGTAATTCTTTGATATAAGTAGATTCTTACTGCAATACACGGTGGCAGGACATCGACTTACAAACTGAAGCTTTAGATGCAGTATATGATTCCAGACTATCGTAGAAATTTTTAGTCGGTTATCAACAAAAAAAATCTGCTGTTTCATCATTTCAGCCGAAAGACATCCACTGCTGGACATAGGCCTCCCCCAAGCTCCTCCACTTCGACCGGTTCTGTGCTTCCAGCGGACTCCTGCAGCCCTCACAAGGTCATCGGTCCACCTTGTGGGCGGCCTTCCAACTTTACGTCTTCTGGTACGCGTTCACCAGTCCAGAACTTTTCGACCCCATCGGCCATCTGGTCTGCGAGAAATGTGCCCTGCCCACTGCCGCTTAAATTTGGTAATTCTTCGGGCTATGTCGGTTGCCTTGGTTCTCCTGCGGATCTCTTCATTCCTGATTCGATCACGCAGGGAAACTCCAAGCATAGCCCTCTCCGCTGTCTCATAGAAAAGTGTAGGTATTTGTGTGTAATAAGTGAACTGTAATTTGTTCTTTGAAAAATAAATGTCTCTAAACCGATTTAAAAAAAGAGCTCATTTTTTAAATAACCGGCCATAAATTTCAACTCAAGTTCAGAATCATGTACTTAGTTGAATACCTGTTGTGTACGTATCAGGTTGGGCGTTGATGTCTTTGCCACTTTCTATATTCATTAATAAAGGAGTACTGGTAGCAGGTACGTATTTTTTTTAAATACGAGTAGGTAAGTACTTATTACCTAAATATAATATCACATTCTGTAAAGCATAAATAGATCTCCATACATCCATATATTCGTAAGCAACTAAGCAAAGGAAATTCTTAGAAAGGACCCCACCACAAAGGGAGAATTTTCGGAAATGAATACCCTATTCACTACTAATAGCTTGAGATGTACCTACTTTTTCGTATTTATCTTCAGAGTAATAACATCACTCCATAACTATTCTCCGAATGAGAAGAAAATGGATAGAGCGGAGGTGATATACACCCACATTCCTCCAGTTATGTTCTACATAGTGACGAACCTAAGCTTCGTCTTCAGCCAAAAAATCATGATTCGGACATTTTCGTTAAGCTGCGACCAAGCGGGAAATCAGAAGTTCGTTAATTGTCGCGGGTCATACAGCCTACTTCGTAAATCTGGCCAATATCAGGTAACGTTCGGCTAACTTCGGGGTGAATCGAGTTCGCTCGTGGTTTAACTCAGCTGACATAAACGGACGCAATTTTGTTTTAAAGTTGTAAAGCGAGGTACTACAGATCGCGACACGTAACATGAATCAAAATGGCGGATTTTGTGTTTTTGCATTTATTATACTTTTTCTTCACGTGCATACACACATATAGCGAAAATATATATTTTATTCATGTTTAAATACTTTACGTTTCGTTCTTTCTCGTTTTCAGTTAAAAATAAAACTAAAGCCGAATAGCCATTTTCGTTTTCGGCTGAAAATTAATTTCTGGTCGGACACCAGTTATACAATTTCCATGTAATGAGGACCAGTATGTTAGCCGAGTACAATTCCATTTTCCGAGCTAAGTACTGGGAATTTCTTTACGATTTAACTGATTGAGTTGAATAGGATTTTGATCCATTCAGGAACTCATTCGCAGTTGAGCCCTGTTATCCACTTTTTAGGATCCTTAATAGACGGTACCTTCTTTTACGAATCTTACTTTTGTATTGCTCAAAGGCACGCACGCATACAGTGGTCTATGGGATACCCATTCTTTGTAAATCTGCACTAGCAACTTTCGAATAAAAGTTTTTTTTTACATTTTTAAATTTAAGCATTTTATGCTGAAGAGGTAAAATATTGGTTACTTCACTACATAGTATAAAACAAAGTCGCTTTCTCTGTCCCTATATCCCTATGTATGCTTAAAACTTTAAAACTACGCAATGGATTTTGATGCGGGTTTTTTTAATAGATAGAGTGATTCAAGAGGAAGGTTTATATGTATAATACACCGACCTCCACGCGGGCGAAGCCGCTGGCAAAAGCTAGTAAATAATAAAATAAATTGGTAGTCCCGGGGACTGCCGACAATTTTGGAAAAAAACAACACGTCACATTAGCATGCCGGTGACGCGGTCATATTAGCTGTCAGTGATGCGAACTCATAAGTTTTCCCTGTACCAAAGTCGCTCAACGTGCCTCAATGATTAGCTTAAATAAATAAAAAAAACTTGATTTTGATGTCAATATTAAAGCGCCTGCCGAAATAATCCGAACGCCAAGTGATCATAGTCGAATGTTGCAATACGTTGCAAGCACAAACAAGTGTAACTATCTTGTGAAGCGTATTGTTGTGTTGCTAGTTTTCATACAATCCATATTATCGTTACCTAGACGTACTGTTTACCTAATTAATTGTACTGCACCTAACTCTTACGCAATATTCAAAATCGATGTTCTACTAAAGAATTGCTAGATATTTTATAGAATAAAATAGAATAGAATAGAATAATTTATTGTTTTAAAAGTTACATTCAAATGCGTTGCTTCCTGGAACTCACACTAGGATTCCCTGTGTCGTGAGATCCAGGCTCCTTCGTTCCGTTTACATTTATTGCTATATATGTAATAAATACTACGTTACAATATAATGGTGTTACACATGGTACCATCGAAACCGTACTACGTAATAGAAAGGTATTTCTTCAAAGCTGCAATTTTTATTTCACAAGAAAACACTTTTTATGCTAACTGTATTTATGCTCGTGACCATTGGGATTGTGTGATCATACCCTAATTAGTTATCTTCAAAGATCTGGATCATTTTACATCTGCTTCCTTTGCCAGTCGACGTCAAATAAAATTCAGCTGCAGTTTAATTAATAAGTAAGTACCAAATATTGTGGGTCATGGGTGCTAAGATGATAATTCTAGCTTGGTTTGAGTTTCTGACATTCCGACTCGAGACTGTATTGTACTAGAAATCTCACAAGTCCAGGATTTTTTAAGGCATTTGATGTTATTGATCTCGATCAATTCAGGGCCAATCGGAGCACCAAACGCGCTCGATGCGTTTGATCGAGATAGTAAAATGAAACTGACACTAAGTCCTCTTGTTTCAAACAACCAAAGCCCATTGACTCAATTAACGTGAGAACACAAGATTTTAATTTAACTATAACGCTTATTTGAAACACGTGTGGATCCCGCAAGCAATCACCGGATACAAAGTTAGTTCCCACGAGGGAGGAAGAGGTGAGTGAGTTTGTGGTCGACTATCTATATGACGACTTTGACCACAAAATGTGTAACACCGTCAATTTAACGGAAATTTAAGATTATCGAGATAGGAATAGAGAATTATGTGAAAGCATAGACGAGGTTGTGTTTTATGTTGGCTGTAAAGGATGTCGAATTGGTGAGGTTCGGGTTATGATGTCATAGATATCTATCATCTATCTAAAGTTATTGAGGTTTAACAGTAATGAGTTATTGTGTTGTTTCAGCATCTTATTATAAACTAGCTTTTACCAGCGGCTTCGCCCACGTGGAGGTCGGTGTATTATACATATAAACCTTCCTCTTGAATCACTCTATCTATTAAAAAAACCCGCATCAAAATCCGTTACGTAGTTTTAAAGATTTAAGCATACATAGGGATATAGGGACAGAGAAAGCGACTTTGTTTTATACTATGTAGTGATAGTAAAGACAGGAGACTTATTTTAAAATTAGTGGCGAAGGGCATTAAAAGGGTTCACCCTTGTTTGATAGAACAACGTTTGATATAATATTACTAAATCGAATTTTAGTTGCAATAAAGTCATTTCGAAGAATTATTCATTTGACCGAATAATTCATTGGTAATTTTTTATTTAGCGTAATTATTTATTTGAACTAATTTCATTTGAAAATTCGTTTCTGTCACGGCTCTGGCGCTGCGGGGCTACGGCGGTCCCTCGCGAGCTTATCGTCGCAGATGGTTTAACACTCACCACCGCGGCTTCGGCTTGCTGGCCAGCTTCGCCGGCCAGCCTCTGCCGCCGCGGCGAGTGTAACAACCACCCGCTCCTCAGCTCGCGGGCCGCCTCGCCCCTCCGCGCCTACGCGATTCTAAATTACACTCTAGGGGTAGGGCAGACAAGACTGCGTGGAGTCGGATTTATAGCGATTCGTTTCTATTGTCTGAACATTATACCTTTTGATCATTAGCGCAAATGTTGTTATAGCAAATAAATATTCGATGAACTGAAAATTCTGTCAAACGATATGATACAAAGTGATGATTTTCTTAAACGTTGTTCGATTTAGTAATATTATATCAAACGTTGTTCTATCAAACAAGGGTGAACCCATTAAAAGAGTGCCCTAAAATAGAATGAGCGTGTGAACTCAGGGACCAAACTGGATTTTTTTAAGATTTAATAGTAGACTTAAAACAATTGTAGAAAGAATCTGAAAATTTGCAAACCAATATATTAGAAACAGCTCTTAAAGTGTGGACTACACTTTAAGAGCTGTTTTGTTGTTTTGCTTGCCAGGTCTCACAGACCATCAGCAAGATCTCGAAAAGGATCTTAAAAATTAAGGTTATGTGATTACAGACATTTAGTAAAGATATTGACTAAATAACGGACCTCTACGGTTTTTGATTGATTCATTAAAGATACAAGAAGAATTGTCTTGTAAGTACTATCTGGGCAGTCTGCCTAGCTACCTATCAGTTTCTGTGTGGCAAGCCTCTAGGCCTTCCGTGCCTGTCAAAGGCAATGGCGTTTTGCATTGAACTCACCTCCAAGATACCAATAAGCCTGGCTATAAGGACCTCTTTTAGCCCTCGTTTCCGACGCTGTTGGCCCTGCCTTGATCTCACTTTTTTTTTTTTTTTTCCTGGGTGGGAAATCATCAAATAACTTCTCCCGCTCTGGGTGGAGCGGGAGGGCGTGTCAGACTTTTACTGACTAAAACCCACCCGTGTTCCCTCAGTTGCCTGTGTGCCAGGGGCGGCGGTATCTCTTTCGAACAACCCGCACCCCCGGCAGGCATCGGCCCTTGCGGGCCCCTCTGTTGCTGCTGACATCTCTTTGAGGCGCGCGTGGAACACAACGAGCCGTCGACCCGGGCTTGGTCCTTACCGGACAGCGAGCTACCCATTACTCGCCGTCCGCAAGCCCGTGCCTACGGTGGCCGGGAATCAGCCTGGGATTCCCGACGCCCAGGGCGTCTCCTGCGAAGGCCACGGCTGTGAGGGCGCATGTACTGCATCTCCCTCACGTGCGCCGCCTCCCTCTTTGCGAGCATTACTGCTTCGCTGAAGGAGGCGACTGCCAGCCATGCCCTCTCGCTCCGTACCATGGCCTGGACCAGGGTCGGACGCGAGAGATCGCCGCCGCCGATCACCTCCACGAAGACACGGCGTTGCTCCGCCCAAGCTGGGCAGACCTCCACCGTATGCTCCACCGTGTCCTCTGGGCGATCTTCGCAATGGAAACACCCGGGCGTTTCCTCCCGCCCTGCCTTGATCTCACTTGCGGTAGTAGCTTAGTAGATACATACGGACTCCCTCCTGACTGGCAAATCTATTCACCAAAGCCTGAGCAATAACTCACATCATGCTCGATTGATATACCACAAGCAGTTAACTATAACAGTAAATTTTGCATTCACGAGAGTTAATTTATGTATCATACAGCGATAAAATACAAAATCAATGCATTTTCCCCACATTACGATCGGAATTTATCGCTTACATCAATCGAATGGCACGAAATACTGTGAGAACAGTACCTTATTACCGCACAATGTCTTTAGAAACGTATAGACGATAACTACCGGTTCAGGACATGACATACCGGTGGGACGTGGATGTAGAATGAGCCAAGAATATGCCAAGCTCCTGGTATGTTATCATCAGGTTATATAATTAAGTCTGGAGCTGGGTCGTTGCCCAATGATGGGGATAAGTTAGTCTTCTGTCACATTAGAGTCTGCCAATTGACGAATACGTATTACTTAGATGTCAAGGCTATGTTCATATGTTAGGTGTGAATGAGCATTTAGTAGCGATCGCCATGATCGAAAATTTCAATGAGCAGCTGTTTTTTTCTAGACTTTTTAGCATAAGCATGGCATCATCTTCACTTACTTAGAGAATGGGCAGCAGCGTTCTCTAAGCGTTTTACCACAATACTGCGATTACCAACCCGCCTGCCAAGCGTGAAGATTATGGCAAGCCCCCCAAATTGGGTGAGGCCTATGTCCAGCAGTGGACATCTTCCTGCTGAAATGATGATGATAGTATCATCAGCCTATTATGTTCCCATTGCTGGGACACAGGCTTCCTAACATCGTGAGGTAGTGGGCCGTAAACTATCACGCGGGCCCAGTGCGAATTGGTAGATGTAAAATGTCTTCGAATGTTTGGTTTTACGACATGCCGTTGCCTTACGGTGTTTTCCTGCACCGTTTTGAGAACAATGGAGACTAAATTATTTACACAAGGTAAAGGGTCTGTCTGGGTACGAACCCACGACCTAGGTACACTCGTAAGTCCGATCCGTTACCTCTAGGTCACCACTGCTCTTCCTAGACTTTTGTATTGTTGTATTTCGTCTGAATTAGGGTCAATCCGTCTAGATCAGTGATGTGCAAAGTACGGCCCGCGGGCCAGTTACGGCCCGCGAAAGCATTTAATCTGGTCCGCCAACGGTCCTTCGACATGAATAGTATTTGGCCCGCGATAATTATATTTTGACGGTCCAGAAGTATAAAGTAGATTCTACTTAGTAGAATAATAGACGCATAGGTATTAAGGAGCAGCTAGACTAGCCTTTTCGCGCTGCTGAAAGTTACTTTGTCACAGCTCGAACCTGCATTCGAAAATATAATGGCAAATCAAAAGCATTTTTATATATCTCACACGCCTACCATGGCAGGGCCTTCGAATAAATGTTAAGTTGTAATTTTTAACATTTGTGTAAGTGTGTAATGCTGTAATGTTTTTATATGATTAAAAGTTTCAACACTTTTTTTTTATTAGCAATTAGTTTTGTATTAGTTTCTTTACATCATTGGTTTGTTAGTCTGTAAGCCTTCTTCAAAATAAAATAAATAAATAAACACCAAATGCATTTTTCCTATAATTCTGGCCCTCCTCTGAAATTTCTCGCCCCCCATTAAGATAGTTTGCCCACCACTGGTCTAGATCAATAACTATGAATGCGGTTTTACGAACTAAATCCAAGTAGGTTTTCCATACAGATGCTCTTATGTCCTTTGATCCTAGTTAATTAAACTGACAGATAGAAGCTTAGTCCGCCTCTGGATTCATAATGAAACACGAAAAAAAATCTTGTCATTACCCAGAACGCAACGCCAGTTACTCAGGCTTTTCATCATTTCAGGGCCGTATACACCGCGAGCGCGAGAGAAAATTAGGTATTGAAGCGCTACTCACACAGCAATAGACGCGTGCGCCCCGCTTACGCACACATAAATACTTACATAGTGGTTCGAACGGCGGGAAGCGTGAAGACAATATTTAAAATATGAGTGGATACTATTTTGTTCTTTTCATTGCATTTACACTTAGTAAGGAAGGGTGGGAGAGGGGGTGGTTTATTGCACAGTTTTCTATGTAGGTATCAATTAGCTGTTATATTATGATTTTAAAAAACAAAGTCAAGACTAATTTCTTTCTCTTATTTATTTCTCCACTCACTTGTATCACTATCACTCGCTCAAGCATTCGTCCACTTACTCGACTTCCAATTCGCTCACTGTTTCAAACTAAACGTAAATAGATGCTAACTTCCGTATTACAATTATTATCAGCATTTTGGATTTCGCCAAATGCAGCCCTGAAACAAATAAGATACAATTTTACACCCGTTACTGACAAAAAACATAAGTAGGTATATAGTACAATAGCTAACAATTTATAAAAAAACCGGCCGGCAGCTACTGAAAATTTAGTGGGAACGCTCTTCGTTAGTCAAAGATACTGTTTTTGGAAAAATGTAGGTAGGTTCTCACACTCCTCACCTTTTTCGTTTTTTACTCCAATGCACGCGTTTCTGGCTGGCAAAAAAGCCCTTGTATTTTGTGCTTTTAGCCGTACTCATATTTTTCTATAAAAAATCCAATGTTACTTCACTATTACAGAAACAATAATTATTTTTATAAGGTATATAATTGTTTACGATTACGAGCACACAACATGCATGCACCTAATAAAAAAACCTGTGCGGTCGGGAGACCCGTCAGGAACAAGATTCCTTCTCACGTATCGTATGGTTTAAAATCCATATACAAAATTCTATCAGCCGACATATTAGATTTTCATTTTGACCCCACTATCGGCTTTAGCACCCTCGAAAACTATGAAATCGACACCTATGACGAAAAATTTGAAAATTTTCGCAGCCGCCATTTGGATTTACATTTTGACCAAATTCACACTTTCAGAGGTTCAGAGTGTAAAGAAGAAAGTCGCATGGTGGGGGCATACAAGTATGAACGCTTTTTCGCGTGACGATTTCTACTAGTCAACTCCTACCGTAAGCCGCAGAAGTTCGTTCCAATAAACGTTAAAATCTTTAAACATGCGTTTCGAGTTCGGGGTGGCCTATGGCTATCTTCAGGCTGCATCGTGAGATCCTGGACACCGTCTAGATCTGTAGTACTTGTCAAGACAAATCTTACGAGCCTAAAACGGACGAGGTTGTGTTGTATACTTAAAGAGTTTCTATGGCCACCTTGCGACTTCATCATCAGACCCTGGACACCATCTAGATCTATAGTACTTGTTAAGACAAATCTAACGAGCCCAGACACGACGAGGTTATGTTGTATGCTTAAAGAGTTCCTATGGCTACCGGTTGGCTCCATCATCAGACCCTGGATATTATTCCAGATATATAGTACTTGTCGAGACAAATCTTACGAGCCCAAACGCGACTGGGCTATGTTGTGTAGTTAAAGAGATCCTATGGCCACCGGATGGCTTTATCATCAGACCCTGGACACCATCTAGGTCTTTTTCACCACCTAGAACAAATTATGTCACACCAAGTACTTGAAAATAAGATTACAATTATGAACCGGAAAGATACCTACCTGCGAACGAAGCAAGCTTGTAATAATAAGAGACGTAAAAATAATAACAAACAAATAATAAATGACACAATATAAAAAATACGTGCAAAAAGATTCGAGCGTAAAAATCTTAAATTTTAGTACTTTATTGTATAAATTATTGTTCTGACTCCGGGAGTTCCGACCACTGTGCGGGGAATCTCGTGTACGCACAGGCCACTATTTGCCGCGTATTTTTTACTTGAAGAGCGACGTGCTCCCACCTTGAAGACGTGCGGTCGACTGAGCTCCGCGGTTCGAACTCTGTCATATAGCGGGTAATATGCGTCGCCATAGTAAATTGTATGGAGATTTCGGGCATCAAAATTGAGAAAGTTTGCGAATTTTTTACGCAAAACAGAAGTAATATTATGGAAAACTAAAAAATGTATTGGGTTCACTGTTTTATATTGTTTTTATTTTTAAGTATAAATTAAATAGGTGCCTTCTTACTTAAGCCTTAAGTTATCAAAATACGGCAGTGCTTTTTACACGTTTTTAGTGATTTTCAATATTTTTTTAACAATCATCTACAAGGTTTATCCCCAATCCGATTGTTTCACGGTATAGTACAACTCTTCAGCTAGCCAGATATATTTTTTCGTGGCAATTACTTTAAGTTTTCTATATAAACTTATCGAAATCCCATAACACGATTTCCTAGTGCTGACCCTTAATATAAGAAGAAGAATAAATCTTCAAAACTTTCACACACAACCTACAATACATTGTCCTCCGACATTTAACCCTCACACCACATGATCAAGTCAAACTGTTCCAATGAACATCGCGGGGTTATTGTCTGCTAATTCCTATTTCCCATACCATTGGGACGTAGGTATCCCACGGGAACGAAGTTTTCATAGAATCTACGAGTTTTTCCTATTGGTTCGTTTTACTTCCTATTTAGATTTACCTGATAGATGTGTAGTGTTGAATGGTGAATTGATTATGTTTTGTTTTGATTTGAACTGTGATGATTTCCTGTTAATGTAATGAAAGTGTTACCGGTTGCTGAAACTCTCATCAGTTTAAAAATCTTCTGTTGAAGTAAATATGGCGACAACTATCTAAAGTATAATAATGCCAAGAGGATGCGCAGAAGTTTCCTTAAGGGGAACCTAGTCGCGGGCTCGAACTCACTGATGGGCCTGGCTAAAAAGCACGCTGTCTCACCAGGCATCGTGTCCGACAGAGGTAGTATCAGTGATGAGCAGTTAGAAGCTAGTCTACACGCACAACATTATTGTGTGAGATGCAGGATCATTTATAGTACAATAGGCGCGTAAAAAATTAAGAACAGTCCTTCGGAAGATCGGGTTTTATGAAAAAACCATTGCATAAATCAATGACCAATAAAGTTTATTGAACTTTTCGAAATTTGAGCTTTGTTCGTACCGACTTGGTTTTTCAGATTTTACACTTCTTTTATTACTAAAACACGCCCAAAGTTTGGTTAAATTAGCAAGAAAAACAAATCTTTGTTGGCTCCTAACTTTTTAATGTCTTTTTATTTTAGTATTCTGTTTCCGTGCAGACAATATGAATAATGAGATAAAACCGTACCATGTTTAATTTTTGATGTACATTGTCCAACAGTGGAGTAATACACTCCCGAAGTTTGTATGGGAAAAATCTGGACTAGGTTCACCTTAACACCCGCTTGCGCCACAAATCACTTATTTAGGTACCTGCTTTTAACGCTAACTGTAGGGTGGTTGGGACATCAACGCGTAAACAATAACCATAGATTCAGCAAATGATTCTAGAAGGATATCGTAGAAAATTCTCGTCGCTCATTAAAAAATAAAAATCTACACACAGTATTTTTTGTCGGTTGACGGACGCCCGGGCGTCTGTGGTTATTTGTGCTACAGGTTAATCGTTGATAATTCTTCAATCAAGCGAAAGAAGGTGACCAGAGGGCCCATCGGAAGTGACAATCGCTTTCAAAGCGTTTCGTATTTCTACAACAACTTGACGTAGGTAAGCTTTTCAGTAGCTTCAATACATTGTTGACTTTCCATCATCGTCATCGCTGATGGAAAGTCAATATGTCCTCGCTGCCAGGTCTATTAGAAACATACCAACAAATCCACGAAGTCTGATTGCAAAAAGTATTGATTTAGCGACCTTCGTCCTATACAAAGTGGAGTTTCCGATATGAAACGATGGAAAAAAAACAAAAGATCCAAACTAGTCCAAACATGTGTGTTTGTGAACGATGGCAAACATCTAGCTACCTACTTAGATATGTATTTGTATTAACGATAGTTCTACTGAGTTGTACTGACAAGGGAACAGAAATAGGTGGGGTTACTCTATGATTAGAAAAAAAACTTTCCGTCGGTTCTATTTCGTCTTAAAACCAAAAACATGATGACATGTGATATTTACCAGCCCGCACTGGGCCCGCCTGGTGAACCATGGCCCACTCCCTCTCATAGAGAGGGGGCCTGTGTCCCAGCATTGGGAACAATATAGGCTGCCCTCAAGGAAAAAGACGCACGGGCAGACAATAGGTTGCACTTTAGGAAGACGATATAAAAAAGATACCAGGACAAATAGATATCTTTCGAGGCCTTCTCCTAAGGGGTCATGTATAAGAACAAAAAAATTTAAAAACAAATCTAAGATATTTCTAAAATTCATTTCAAAAAAGAAAAAACAAAAACAAGCTTTAATGGACGTAGTTAATTGCTTTGGAAAACTTAATTTGCATGGAATAAAAGGCTTTTTTGTTATATTTAAGTATAAAGACCAGCACATACCTAGAGAAACCCGATTACCGACTTGGAGGGTTTTGCATAATGCAATGCTGTAAGACCTGATCAAGCACATAGCGTTTTTTTTTTTTTGGGTATGGCATCTCGCAGTTGACCTTGAGAGGCCGTGACTGCTTAACCAGGCTTTCCTGTGGGGACTATTAGCTTTTAGACTAAGAGCCTCCAGCCAGGGCTTACAAAACTACGCTTAACCTATGTGCGACTGCGCACTGAGGGCACCCCCTGCGGGGTACGAGCCTCGGCTGAGGGAGTCACTGTTGGGGGGGGGCAGCAAGTGGGGACAGGCTGGATCAAACAATTTACTTATTATTATATCATGGGGATTTTAACTCTACTTGCTCAGCTTTGGCGCGGGCTGGCACTTTTGCGGGCAAGGGACGGTTGGGGCACATAGCGTTATGTTAAACAGGGGCTTATATGTTTGGCACGAGTTTTTTATGGTCATGATAATAGTATATTGTTATCGATATGCAGGATAGCCCTAATGTTTAAACATACAGGATTAATTCACTCAAAATGACCTATGTTTTTGGGTAGCAACGCATTTCAATACTTCATAACATTTTTTTTATATAATTGGTTGTTGGGCACTATTAAATTGTAGGTATGTACTGTCTATTATAATTATTTTGCTTTGTTACTTGTTCTGTCTAATTATGGAAATCCTGGCTTGATATTCGTACGTTGTTTTCGGGTGACCACTGAAAATCAGCGCTGTGCTGTGGGTCCCATCCCATAGCATAGCATCATGCTGAGTGGAAGCCTTCTTGTCACAGTCACGGCGTGCAGCTGCCGTTTATTTATCTTCTTTATGCCTATGTATAAATATCTGTGTGTGTATCATGTTTTTTTATGTTAAGTATGTCATCTTTTATATGCACGTGTTTCTGTGACAAATAAATCTATTTTTCTTTCTTTCTATTTTAAAAAGCTAGTAGCTACAGCGAGCGACATCTTTATGGAGTAGATTAGCATAACATAGCATAATAAGCATAACGTTCCCACTGCTGGGACACAGGCCTCCTCTCTGTGAGAGGGAGTGGGCCATAATCCACCACGCGGGCCCAGTGCGGGTTGGTAGATGTCACATGTCTTCGATGTTTTGGTTCTATGTCATGCCGGTTTCCTCACGATGTTTTCCTTCACCGTTTTGAGTTAATTAATTAGTTCGTAAATTTAAGTACCTAATAGAAAATATGTGTACTAAAGACAGTTTTAACACTTTTCTCTAGGTATATTTCAATTTCCGTGAAGTGCGAAGAGATGAAATAAAAAAAATTAGCTGCTCCAAATATTTTCTAGAATCTTGTGCTGAATTCATGGCTACAGATAGCGCTGCGATGCTGCCACCCCGTGATGTTCCTGTTAAATTTTGAAAATAAAAACGAAACAGCATTCTCGTTTAATAAGTGAATTTTACGAATCAACACCAAGTCTCTGAATGGTTTTTACACGCTTTATATTAGCTTCACTTGTATGTTTGTTTGTTTGTATGTTTGTATGTAACCGACTCCTTTGGATGCTATTTTGACCCACTTTAAACGGTCAGATTTCATTTAAACTTTGTAGACTTATCGAGGACCTATGACAATTCAATAATTTACAAAAAAATATATAAAAAATCACGCTTTTGTAGTTAGCAAAACTAAAAAATAGAAAATAAATAATAGTTTAAAAAAACTAAAAAAACACGCTTTAAAAGCCAAACTAAAAAGTAGAAAATAATTTAATTCTATTAAAAAGCGTGGGGTGCTTTTTGAGGTATTTTTATAATCAATTAATATCAAGCACCCCACGCTTTTTAATAGAATTAAATTATTTTCTACTTTTTAGTTTGGCTTTTAAAGCGTGTTTTTTTAAACTATTATTTAAACATATTTGTCATAGAAATTCTGAAAGGGTTCATGATTCATAAAAATTGTGTCAAAATGATGCCACGTTTAAAATGACCCAAATACTTAGTGACGGAAAAGGACACAATCCTTTATAACTGTTTAAATAATACACGCAAAAGCTTTCTTTGTCTTTAAGATTTCAACGAGCGACTCTTTTTGTTCAAAACGACTTCAAACGTTACTCCGCCGCTTCTGTAAATAAAATACTTTTCTAAAGAGCGCCACCAAGTATTTTTAATTGCAATTTCTTATAGAAGAGTATTAAAAATAAAATAAATTCGTAAATCATTATCCAAACGAGCTTCACAGCAGCTTTTTTATTGAATTGCATTCGAGAATCAGTCAAGTGTAATCTTTAAAAAAAGCACTAGACTATGAAAACGTTGACCTCACTTCTACACATTCGGAAATAAACCTAGCTTCGTAAGTTATAGAATCCATTTTCAAATGATTTCAGTCTCTGAGCAACTTTGTCAAACTCGCAGCATAGAGCACGGGACATGTTCGAAGATATTAAAAGACATTACAAAAAAAAATAACACAACCACTTTACAAACCGCGTGTCGTCGCATATTCATCGATAGCTTTCGAGCTGTCAAGTGAAATTCAACTGTATTCATAATGATGTAAAACCGATACTGACGTGAAAAAAAAAGTTGAGACGTTGTATAAAGTAATTTTATTACTATTAATAAGCTAGGGATGTGCACGTATGCGAAAAATCTAGACTTCTTAATCTTTTTGGTTGCTTACTTTAGGGTGGGTATGGAGGGGCTTGTGGCTAAGCAATAAACAGTCGCACGGGTCGATCGATCAGGTTAAGCTACGCTTGCCACGGTTGGTTCTTGGATGGGTGACCATCTTTACATACCAAGACTCCCTCCATGCCTCAGACATCACGTTAAGCCGGCGGCCCCGGCTGTCATTTGTGGATCTTTGACAGTCGTTACGGGTCGTCAGAAACCCGAAAGTCTGACAACCAGTCTTACCAAGGGGTATCGTATTACCCAGTAATTGGGTTGTGGAGGTCAGATAGGTAGTCGATCCATGTAAAATAGGTACTGGTACCCAGGTGCATATGGTTAGACTGGAAGCCGACCCCAACATAGTTGGGAAAAGGTTAGGCAGATGATGACTAGGGTGACCCATACACAGATTTGTTAGCAATGCTAGCTTTGAATGAAGTCAAGTTCAATTTCCTTTATAACTAAAAGTGTGTGTTGTCAAGTTCTAACTAAAACTTAAATTGCCAAGAACTAACTTAAAAAGTTAGTCGTCAAAAAAGGAAATTTAAAAATGTGGTGGTGTGGTGTGGTAGATAAGTAAAAAATCGTCAAATATTATTTACGGATTCTTTTTCAAATACTAAAGTTATTTTAAAGGTAAACTATGTATCAATTTATTTTTGAATACTGTTACAATTGTCCTTTGAGTGATTTTAAGCCTTCTAATAAGGCCCATTGTGAGCGCAAGAAATCTACTGATATGGCCCGAAGAATTGCCAAACTTAAGTGGCGGGGGGCAGGTCACACACATTGCTCGCAGAACAGATGGCCGAAAGGATGTGGATTGGCGACCGCCTACAGGAAGGCGTAGAGTTGGAAGGCCTTCCACAAGGTGGACCGATGACCTGGTGAAGGTCGCAGGTATCCGCTGGATGCCGGAAGCACAGAAGCAATCGAAGTGGCGGAGCTTGGGGAGGCCAATGTCCAGTATATATTTGTTTTTTTTTTTAATTTCTGTATCTGTCCGTGACATTTACAGTGGGCCCTATCAGAATACCAGCGCTGCGACACTTTTTTTAATGTCGCAGCATCATGCTGAGATAGGGGGCCTTTTGGCCTCGTACGGGACTTTGTTCTTTATTTCACTTTATTTTTAAATTTAAATTTATATTTTATTAGCATATGTGTGTAGTTTGTGATATTCCTGTGCGAGTCTAATAAATACTTTTTATTTCTTTCTTTTCTTTCAGTAGTGAATGACTGAAAGACGATGATGACTATTCTTACCTGTATTGCAAAAGAATTCGTGATACATATTTAAATAAATGCACTGATGAATACCAATTGTAACTAATCGATATTCCCATACACCGCCGATCACGACTCGTCCCAACACTATCATTATACAATAAAGCTGTTTTAGTGCTGTTCCGACCGCAACAATGAGCTATAATGACGCTAGCTTTTATAAACATCTTATTATCGGCACTAACGACACACTCCTGACATCTACGGGCTTCAAAATAAAATACTAAAGAAAAAGCCTATTCATAAAGAGTACTTGTTTCGATGTACCTTCGGCTATCATTTTACTACTTATGTACTATATTTAAGTGTAATGAAATTTGTGTAATGATGTAGTTGGGGTCTAAAACCAATTTAAATTTTCCGTCGTTGACGACAAAAATGGCTTGCCTTTTTGCAGGATCCAGTGACAAATAAAAATAATAGTGACGTAAGTAGGATATCGATTAAATATATTGAAATGGTGTACAAAGCAAATTGTGGCATTTTGTAATGTCTGATAATTTTTTCACGTAATATCTACGCCAGGGGCGTACCAATAGAAAATGGCGCCTAGGGCACGCACCATATTTGCACCCCTTTGTAAATTATCATCTCGGTCTATACTGAGCAAAGCTAGGTCGCATAACCTTTCTTGGCCAATTATGGCCTTCAATAACGAAGACATTAATTTTAACTTGCTAAAAATTGCTTGAAATGCTGCAAGTTTAAGAGAATTTGAATAGAAATATGCAGATTTGGAAATACGCTTTCCTCCCCGTACTGCACTATACACCGTGAAATTTAAATGGTTGTATTCCCGCGGCAGAACAACTTGCCATAAGGAGTACTTTCGAAGCATAGAGTAAAAGTAAAATAATTTAGATTTTTTTGTTTTAAAATAATTAAAAAAATATTCATCAACTCGATAAAACACTACTCGATAGTAACACTAGAGGTAACTTGTAGGTACTACTCGAATCGCACGCACCTCCGACAAAGGGAACAGCGATGCATAAATGTTCAATGCAAAATAAACTCTCGCACGTGGTGATTTTTCACAATGGTTGATCTGCCATATTTTGTTTCTAATATTTTATTTGTTTATAAAACTATTGTATTACCGAGAGAAAACCATTTCACTGCGGGAAAACAACCATTAAAATTTCACGGTGTATATTCAAATACCTAGCTCTTCAGATTTCTTAGATATAGGTAACAGTATGAAGTGGTTTATTGATATGTTTTCTTTTAAATTAATAATTGGCGACTTTTGCGCCCCCTTCGATAGGCGCCCAGGGCTCGTGCCCTACCTGCCCCACCATAGTTACCAGCCGAGCCTCTGTAGATACCAGATAGCATAGCAAAAGCTTAATCAGCATATAACGTTCCCACTGCTGGGACAGGCCTCCTCTCTGTGAGAGGGAGTGGGCCATAATCCACCACGCGGGCCGAGTGCAGTTTGGTAGAGACAGTTTGTCAAATGTCTTCGAATTATGGTTCTTGGAAGTGCTGGTTCCGTTCGTTTTAGGAGCAGTGATGACACACAAAATAAAGCGCCTGACTGGTTTCGAACCTATGACCTAGAAGTCGTAAATCGCGGCCGTTAGCACTTGGCTACCACTGCCCTCCAGACTAGACAATCATCTACTTCTACCAGTTACCAGATAGTTAAATGTCAAAGTAGGTACATGTTAATTTGTATGAAATTGCCTGCCTGAGCAGTCGTCTCTCAGTGGTTTACCCCCATGAGGAAAAAGGGTGAGTTTTGTGTACGTACATATATACAGGGTGTTTGGCAGAACGTTGAACATACGAAAATGGTGGATAGGTGGGGTCATCTGCTACTTACTCAGCCCTAATTTATTTGGCCCTGGACCCCAGGATATTAAAAAAAAAAAATTCTTTGCTTTCTTCTAGTTTCACCACTTTCTTAACTTTAAAGTGTAATTTTTATTAAAAATGGGTAAAACAGGCAATGTATTTTTTTAAATGCAAGTTGAAATTAAAATTTAAGTATTTTTTACATCTTTCTGTAAGTTTGAGGACCCATTACCTTTTTTCTAGCTTACATCTGAATAAAGCAATCATTTTATAAGAATCTGCCTAAAAATTACACTTTTAAGCTAAGAAAGTGGTGAAACTAGAAGAAAGCAAATTTTTTTTTTTAAATATCCAGGGGTCCAGGGCCACAAAAATTAGGGCTGCGTAAGTAGCAGATGACCCCACCTATCCACCATTTTCGTTTGTTCAACGTTCTGCCAAACACCCTGTATATACCTACATATGTATGTATGTTTGCAAAAGTGCACTATTTAAGATACCGATAGTGCGACGTTTTAGAAACTAAAGGCTTAAACCAACTAAGTATAGGCTAGCGAAGTATACTTTATAAAAAGTTTCATTTTATGGTGCCTACTTAGAGAAAAATCCTGTAAAAGGTGAAAGAACTCAATAAGTTTCGATCCTCCTTCACTTCAAAGAAAATTGCTTTTATCTCCTTCAAGGAATTCCTCGTTCTTTGAGGTTTTGTAAAAGCTTTTTACATAAACCAACCTAGATATTTGATAATTTAGAGTGGAGGTGAACATTTATTAAAGATATCCATCTACTGATTCATGAATGAATCTTCAAATTGGACAAGATCATTTATCAATTATGCACCTAACAGACAAACAGATCATTTATCATCGAAACCATAAACAATATGCTAAATCTTAATGGGAATCCATTTTACTTCATCGTTCATCAAAAACTTTTGACGTATAAAATGTGGATTTAAACACAATTTCATTATCTTGAGTTTCAGTATCTAGGCGTTTATCTTACTAGTTTGGGATCGGTTTTCAGTCATTATTTAGGTATAATATAGTCTAAAAATAGCAACTTTAAATTGCTCTAGTGTTGGCTAAGCAACAGTTAGGTTGTATCAAACAATAGCTCCATGATAGAAGCAAATAATGTGAGAATTCTTCATTCAGTTTCTAGTATCTCATTGTCGGGCAAAAACCTCCCTTTCTTCTGCTTACTGTAGCGTGAGGATAGAAGAAAAAACACATCTTGCTACATAATACGTTTTTATTTTATTATAATTAATTAAAAAAATCACCAAAGATAGAAAAATATAAATAAAAGGTGAAAATTGGGTAAAAGAAAGGACTGCAATTAGGAATTAGATGCCGAGTGAAACTTAGTAGATTTTTTTCAATGGTTTAGAAAGAATTCCACTGCCAATTCCACCATCATCGCTTGGGTCTGTCATAATACATAAAGGTTTATTTATCCTCCTACTGGAACGCTTTATAGCAATTATACTAACGGAGCAAACATTTACTTCATGTGCTGTTTTCCATCAATCCTGTGTGCGGTGGACATCGATTGGGCGGCACAAGCACGGATGGAACAAGCACGCTCACGCAGCGTCAAGATATGTCTCCATGATTTCATAACTCCATCCATATTGCGCACATTTTGCGGGTTTTTGATACTGAATGTATTCTTAGTAGCATGCCGATTGCCGATTTGTGCCCGGCAATAAGCTGGCCCCCTCTTACTTGGGACTTAAACATACCTGGCGAAATCTGTGTACTATAGGTGCACTACTGCCGAACCGTTCGAGAAATACAGTTGTGATGGTATGTTTTATGGTATTATACACGGTGACATTTTACTTACAAATGTGGTCCACTCAATGTATCCGTCACAAAATACCTCATAATTAATTAAGATAATAGGTACAAAGAAAAATAAATAATGCTTTAGAATTTTGAAACCATGTTAATAATGTTTACGTATCAAACGGTAGAAGATATCTAGCTACCTACTATTACATTCCATCATGAATTCCATCTCCATGACAGGGGGTTTCAAACTATGTCATGCGTATTATTAGTGAATGATATTTTAATATTTTTTAATTATGCATATGTTCAAAAATATTGTTTTATTTTATAATTGATTAGTAGTCATTGGATACATGAAGTGGGTTGCCGTTGTCAGACGACTAAAATGTCACGGTGTATAAACCAAAATTAAAAAAAATCGTGATGTGTTGACACTATTAAGAAATTATATCAGGGACAGTATTAGAAAACTTTAACTGGAGCAGTTTGGAAAACGGTTTCATATTTTGTGGTCTTATCGACCTTAGATATGGCCTGTTGCCAGACACACACTATCACACATTTTGCACCCGGATCATGGCTACTCAGCCCGGCAAACCGATCCCTTTTCCAAACTATGTCCAAACAAAACTCCGTTGTAACAAACAACAATTCAGCCCCTATACTAATTCTAATTAATTAATGACCCCTAACTTCCTAATTAACACTCGAAAATCTCATAACACACTGTTTCAAAACAGTTAATTTAATAACCGATGATAAGTTTCAATGGAGGATGCAATGAAGCATGTCGGACAGTAATGGGCGGACGCGAGAGCGAGTTAAAGTAGTAATGACTATAATTGGGACGTATCATGTGCTACTGCACTCCCGTGTGATGACGATTGTTTTATGATATGGTGTTCCTCACATTTGTCTATGTATGGCATTACCATTGACTTAAGCGTGGCTGAGGGGGCGCGCAGACGGCGGCATCAACATCAGCGGCGGTTGAGGGATGCATGGGCGGCGCGGGCGCTCGCGCGTGCTGCGCCGAGCTAGCGCCACTTGAAATCTTACCACGACCAAGACACTGCGTTTTTCTTTAACTTGTATTAACGTAATACACTAGATTTTTATATAGTCCACGTATTTTATTTATTCGCTCCTGTAATTGAGCAGTCGACGTATTATCGTCATCACATTACATAAAATATAATATAACATTACATCACGCCTGTTTTCCCTGAAGGTCTAGGCAGAGGTGTTCCATGTAATAGGGGACAAGCCTGTTGCCACCAACTGAGCACAAATCCAGACTCCGGGCTGCTATTGAGAAATCTCAGAAGAAAAAACCCAATAACACTTTGCCCGACCTGGGAATCGATCCCAGGACCAGCTCAGCAGCAGCGCTTGCGACCATTTGACCAACGCGTCGGTCGATAATTGTTTTTCACCTTATAAAACGGAAGATTTTACAAATTCGTGAAAGACCGTATATTTATAATTTATCAATATGAAACAGCTGACTTGCTGATCTTTTAACCGCTAGGATCTGTCACCGAGAGCAGTGGTGGCCCAGTGGTTACGGCCGCTACTTACGAGTTGTAGGTCGTAGTTTTGAAACCAGGCAGGCACTTTACTTTGTGTAAATTATTTCATCACTCTCAAAACGGTGAGGGAAAACATCGTGAGGAAACCGGCATATGCTAGAACCGAGAATTCGAAGACATGGCTGGGCTCGTGTGGTGGATTACGGCCCACGCCCTGTGTCTCAGCCGTGGGACTATTATAGGCTGATTATGTGATCTGACACCTTCCTTCCTTCCTTCCTTCGTCAAGTACAGGCGTTATCGTATGTTATATGTTGGACCAGCAAAATGTACAAAATAGATTGTTCCTAAATCTCTGACCTATGTTAACATTACGTACACACGCATACCTACATACATAATACATTGTTTAGGTTTCAGTTGTAACCTCGGCTACACGTAAGGCTTCTAGAGGTCTTATTAAGAGAACAGAACATCCAAGGGTGAATTATAATAGATTTACTTGTACTCCTTGTCTAGGCTAATATTGTTATCTGAGTTTAAAACGTGTTGGTAGGATTATGAACTTGTATGTGTTATGGCATTCATAGACGTTTATTAACGTTAACTAACGGCTTGCGATCTTTAAGGTAAAGTAAAAAAAATAACCGATTTCCGAAAAAACAAAAATACTACAAAGTGAAAAATAACTTTAATTTCGGAAGTCGGTGTCTTTGGATATGTTTTTTACTTTTTGTCACCGACTTCTGAAATTAAAGTTATTTTCCACTTTATAATGTTATTTTCGGAAGTTGGTTGTTTTTTTTTTAAATTAAAGTTCTTATTTTACAATTTTTAGTTATGGTACTTACCCCACACCAATTCGTATACCACTAATTGCCATGTAAACAAGTGCCAAGAAGTGGTAGAATATCATCAAGATACACAAAGTGGATTAAAAAACGTATTATCGAGGCTAACGTAAAATTACCCAAGCAGAGTTATTAAAATTTATACGGGACCACCCCGGAGGCATAGTATAGCATAGCAATAGCATACAGTGGAGGTCTGCCCGTGTCCTCGTGGAGGCGATCGGCGGTGGCGATCTCTCACGTCTGGCCCTGGTCCAGGCCATGGTACGGAGCGAGGGTGCATGGGAAGCCGTCACCTCCTTCTGCGAAGCAGTAATGCTCGCGAGGCGGCACACGTGAGGGATAGGCAATCTATGCGCCCTAACGGCCCTAGTCGCCGCAGGAGACGCCCTGGGTGTCGGGAATCCCAGGCTGATTCCCGGCCACCGTAGGCGCGGGCTTGCGGACGGCAAGTAATGGGTAGATTGCTGTCCGATAAGGACCAAGCCCGGGTCGACAGCGCGTTGTGTTCCACGCGCACCTCAAAGAGATGTCAGCACCAACTGTAGGGATCCGCAAGGGCGGATGCCTGCCAGGGGTGCGGGTTGTTCGAAAGAGATACCGTGGCACACTTGCAACTGAAGGATTACGGGTGGGTAAAAGTCAGTAAAAGTCTGACACGCCCTCCTGCTCCACCCAGAGCGGGAGAAGTTATTTGATGATTTCCCAACCTCAAAAAAAACCTCTGAGGCATAGTTTAGCCACTTAAAAAATAATTCGAAATCGATCTACAATTGCCAGAGATATAGAGAAACAAACATACAAAAAACATACAGACTAATTGAGAACCTCCTCCTTTTTGGAGTCAGTTCAAACTTTTATTTCAACATTTCATTTACAATATGGAAATAGCGTTGGTCCTATCTTCGGTACCTTGTCTAAATCCCACATTGATGACCGTGGGAGCCCTACTAGGAAAGCATGACAAGTCTTCTCATAAAATTGCAAGGCTTATAGGTAATAAATACATCCGTAGTTTATTACTTGGCATTTACAGCTTGTTCTAAGTGCCGTACTCGCAGACATCAATTTTATTTACGTTAATGAATAATTAATATAAGCCCGGATAGACGCAAGGGCCCACCACGGTCACGAACGATAAATAGGATAAATAAGGAACTGTAGCGCCAACTAAGAAGGTTTTAAATGGATTAAGTAAACCATTATCTTCATCATTACAGCCGAAAGTCGTCCACTGTTGGACATAAGCCTCCCCCAAAAGGGGGGATTTGCCATAATCGCCACGCTTGGCGGTTTGGCGATCGCAGTATGGTGGTCAATGCATAGAAAACGCTGCTGCCCATTCTCTAGTAAGTCCCTTAGTCGCCTTCTACGAGACCCACGGGAAGAAATGGGGTGGTGCTATTCTTTAACGTCCGGCACCACACGGAACGCCACTACCCTAACCGTTATCTTATGACCTAATATATGGCCGAAGAGGAAATAAAGAGTGTGCTATATTTGGCATATTTTTTTCCCAGTTCACATATGTACGAACTAGCTTTTGCCCGCGGCTCCGCTCGCTCGGATGTCGGTTAACGCGTCCAAAAAAAGAAAAACCAACCGATTTCCGAAAAAAACACTAAAAAGTGAAAAATAACTTTGATTTCGGAAGTCGGTGACTTTGGATATATATTATATATTTCATTTTTTTGTCACCGAGTTCCGTTGTCTGTCTACGAAACGCATCATCAAATCTACACGAAATTTTATTGGGACCATTTCAAAATAAACACCTTTCGAACAAAAAAGAATTTTGTAAATCCGTCTATATAATTATGACGGAGTTATGCCCGAACAAGCACAAAAAAACTTGTCGAAATGATAACGTCCTTCTTTTTGTAGTCGGTTAATAAAGATTGTTTTCCCGTTATTTAAAAATATTCATCAACTCGAAAACGTGAAAATCAATAGTAACACTAGGGGTAACTTGTAGGTACTACTCGAATCGCACGCGCCGCCGACAAAGGGGCTGTTCCCTGCATAAATGTTCAAAGCAAAATAAACTCTCGTATGTGGCTTTCGGGTTTTGTTTTTCACAATGGTTAATCTGCCATTTTTTTACTCTAATATTTTATTTGTTTATAAAACGATTGTATTAGAAAGACAAAACCATTTCGCTGCGGGAAAACAACCATTATTTCTCGGTGTATAGTAAATAATTTTCATTAGACATTTTTTTCCAACTGTGTTGGCGCAGTAGAAGCGGCCTTAACTTAGGAGTCTTAGGTCGTGGATACGAACTTCGAATCCAGGCAGGCGTTTTACTTTGTGTAAATAATACTCACCACTGCTCTCAAAACGGAGAAGGAAAACATCGTGAGAAAACCAGCATGTCCTAGAGGCAAAAATTCGAAGACGTATGTCATCTACCAACCCGCTCTGCGCCCGCGTGATGGATAGCAGCCAACACCCTGTCGAAGAGAGGAGGCCTATGTCCCAGCAGCGGGAACATTCATCATCTTCATCATTTCAGCCGTAAGACGTCCACTGCTGCACATAGGCTATAGTATATGTTTATTACTGATACTGTACTTACGCTTCTTATTCATTCATCCACATCATCATTGTTTTATTATACTTTTACAATTTTCTTACATTATTATATTTCTCTCTTTGTTTTCTGTGCTAACACTCTGCGAATCGGTCTTTAACGATTCGTCTATATAGAATTACCTGATTTTACATTAGAATTTTCTATCTTTTTACATAATAATATTCTTGTTATGACATTTAAGTCAAACATGTCAAACTGATGTCTACTTATTCTTTTAATTATCTATGCAGTCTATTCAAGGAAGGTTGCATTAAGATTGTACTTATTATTATTAGTATTTTTTTTCTTAATCGATTTAAATTATTTTTAATAAGTACAATCCTAATGCAACCTTCCTTGAATAGACTGCATAGATAATTAAAAGAATAAGTAGACATCAGTTTGACATGTTTGACTTAAATGTCATAACAAGAATATTATTATGTTAAAAGATAGAAAATTCTAATGTAAAATCAGGTAATTCTATATAGACGAATCGTTTAAAACCGATTCGCACAGAAAACAAAGAGAGAAATATAATAATGTAAGAAAGTTGTAAAAGGATAATAAAACAATGATGATGTGGATGAATGAATAAGAAGCGTAAGTACAGTATCAGTAATAAACAGATACTATAAGGCCTCCCCTTTGGGTTTTGCCATAATCTCCTAAATGCATAGAGAACGCTGCTGCCCGACTCTAGTAAGTCACTAGAGTTGGGCAGCAGCGTTCTCTATGCATTTTACCACCATTCTGCGATTGCCAACCCGCCTGCCAAGCGTGGCGATTATTGCAAATCCCCCCTTTTAGGGGAGGCTTATGTCCAGCAGTGGACGTCTTTCGGCTGATATGATGATATGAGGTATGGGCTGATCTAACGAAAAATCTAGAAATTAAAATAAAGAAAAAGGCTCAGGAAACAACCTTGGTCGCCGACGACACCCACGGGAAGAAATGGGATGTTGCTATTCTTTTACGTCCGACATTATATAGGCTGGTTATGTAAAAAAAATCCATTTCTATCTAAAATAACAATTTTAAATTCTTGTACAATCTTAATAGTAGTTAAACATTCAATTTTAAACTGCCAAAGTTAAGCTCCGTAATAGAAAATTATAGTGTATTTGTAGTGGTTTGTAGTACCGACTAATATAAAGTGCAATATACATTGTTAGCCAGAATTGTGCCTACGCGCAGCAATCGCAGTGGCGCCAAAGCTTTGCGGCTAAAATATTGACTTCAGCGGTTGGCGAATTATGTGGTACATTTGATAAGCGGAAGGAGGGTATGAAAATTTTTTTACTTTATATAACTTGATGACGGAGTCACAGCTTAGATAGAGATTTGGCCTTCATTTGGAGAGCATCTGTAGTCCAACGGAATTCATGTGTCCGGGAAGAACCTGAGAGGCAATTCCCCCAGGCCATGGTACGGAGCGAGAGTGCATGGCTAGCAGTCGCTTCCTTCAGCGAAGCAGTGATGCTCGCAAAGAGGGAGGCGGCGCACGTGAGGGAGATCCAGTACATGCGTCCTCACGGCCGTGGCCTTCGCAGGAGACGCCCTGGGCGTCGTAATCCCAGGCTGATTCCCGGCCACCGTAGGCACGGGCTTGCGGACGGTGGGTAATGGGTAGCTCGCTGTCCGGTAAGGGCCAAGCCCGGGTCGACGGTGCGTTGTGTTCCACGCGCGCCTCAAAGAGATGTCAGCAACAACTGATATGGCCCGCAAGGGCTTATACTCCCATTTTAGTCATGTGTAATCGTTTATTTTTCCAAATAAAATAAAATAAATGTCAATTTGTGGCAAAATAATTAAGTATAAATGAGGGGTTTTTGACATCGATTGTCGTTCAGATGAGACCACGACTTTAATTTGAAAGTTTTTTAATTACGAGAATTGGCCCTTCTGGTATGCCAAATTTTTCAATAAGAGGTCGGTTGGGGGTCGGTTACACTATTGTCCTGTTTAAATAGCCTTCTTATCTAAACCACAAGTTTTATTCGACACTTGTTTTGTGAGGAGTACGAGCATCCGATTTTACTTGCGTACACTCAACTTGTTGTCACCAACAATTGAAATGAAGTGTTTGACAGAGCTCTAGTTTCTGGGTATTACTAGTAAAAAGTACTTCTTATAGCTCATAACTTTTTTTTTTTTTTTTTTCTGGGTGGGAAATCATCAAATAACTTCTCCCGCTCTGGGTGGAGCGGGAGGGCGTGTCAGACTTTTACTGACTAAAACCCACCCGTGTTCCCTCAGTTGCCTGTGTGCCAGGGGCGGCGGTATCTCTTTCGAACAACCCGCACCCCCGGCAGGCATCGGCCCTTGCGGGCCCCTCTGTTGCTGCTGACATCTCTTTGAGGCGCGCGTGGAACACAACGCGCCGTCGACCCGGGCTTGGTCCTTACCGGACAGCGAGCTACCCATTACTCGCCGTCCGCAAGCCCGTGCCTACGGTGGCCGGGAATCAGCCTGGGATTCCCGACGCCCAGGGCGTCTCCTGCGAAGGCCACGGCTGTGAGGGCGCATGTATTGCATCTCCCTCACGTGCGCCGCCTCCCTCTTTGCGAGCATAACTGCTTCGCTGAAGGAGGCGACTGCCAGCCATGCCCTCTCGCTCCGTACCATGGCCTGGACCAGGGTCGGACGCGAGAGATCGCCGCCGCCGATCACCTGCACGAGGACACGGCGTTGCTCCGCCCAAGCTGGGCAGACCTCCACCGTATGCTCCACCGTGTCCTCTGGGCGATCTTCGCAATGGAAACACCCGGGCGTTTCCTCCCGCCCTATCCGAAACAGGAACCTCCCGAAACAGCCATGTCCGGTGAGGACCTGTGTCAGGCGGAAGGTGAGGACGCCATGCCGCCTCTCAAGCCACTCCTCAAAGAGGGGACTTACCGCCGCAATCGCGGCGTGCCCAATAGCTCACAACTTGGCCCCACAATGTAGTTCAGGACATAATGTGCTCAATAAATTAGGTGGCACTAATAGTTTCCTAATAATGATCGACAAAGAATGTGATCATTCTGACATAGCTGTGTTATTTATCTTGAACTGGCTGTAACAGATTAGATATGCAAATTATGTCAGGATTACAAAATTTGCTGATTTATCTTCGTTGAAAATAATTTTCTGGATACAGTTAGTATGATTGTTGCTAAGCACGATGATGGTAAATAAGACTTCTCTAGAATATGCCTTTCTTCAATGGTAAGTAGGATAGGATAATATACTTAATAAAGAATACTAACCTAGGAAATACAGGATAAAATTTTACCCATTGCGTAAACTGTAACCACGAATTCAGCATATCATTTTAGACCTAGCACATAAATATTTCGTCGGTTAAACAAAAAAGTCTTCTGTCTCATACAAAAGTGCAATACCTGCGCTGTCTAAACGTATTTGCGCACTGGTTAAAATTTTATCCTGTATGTTTATTTTGTTTGGTTTTCTCTGCTCTAGAACCTGAAATAAAGATAATTTATTTCTGACTAGCTGTTCCCAGTAGTTTCGCCCTCGTGGAGGTCGAAAAGTCTCCCCCGGGACCGTACTGCCGGGAAAAGTATCTTATGAGTTAATCCAGGTTATAATCTCTCTGTGTGCCAAATTTCATCCAAATCCGTACGGCCGTTTTTGCGGGATTGAGTAACATCCAAACTTTCACATTAAATCATAATATTATATTATATTAGGATCAAGCTTATATAAATAAAGATAAAGAATGAAATGCTCAGAAACCTGAAAGCGCTCATCAATTTATAACTATTCCTACAAATAAAAGTTTCTGGGAAGTGTGTTACATGACAAGACATTTTTTGTGCGTCAAGAGCTGGGAGGGAATTCTGATGTCAGACTATTTTTAGTCCGGATTAAAGCACCTATAGGCACCAGCGAACCTTTTTCTCATTTCCTTTACTGGCTACCTAAACTGTTCCACATCCGCTCTATAATAAAACCGCTCACAAAACTTCATAGACAAATAAATAAACACAAAATAGAACTGGTGGAAATTTGGGTGAGTTCGAACACACCCCGGGGATGGGCATTTATCGGGCAATAAACGGGAGACGCTGAAATACCATCCCACAGGACTAGTCCATTATCGACACGAAAGACACGCGATTTTAGACCTTAAACGTGAAGTTATAGGGATCCATTCTTTCTAGTATGAAGTATCGGTTGAAACGTCCGTGTCCTTGCGTAAATATTAAATGGTTGACTGGAACAGTTGTAGCGAGATATTTCTTTTGAATACTGTAGCGCTAGTTATCAACGAACTTTTTTTTTTCCAACGTTCGAACATTGGTTTCGTGTCTCCCTGAAAAGAAAAATTCACGCAATTTTCATCGGTCGATAGGTGTCACAAATTCATGTATAGTCAACAAAAGAGATAAGTAACCATGGTCGTCGGATATATTTGAAGTTTAGTGAGAAACCGTTGGATGTTTTCGAATGAAATTTAATTTATTAAATGAACAGTTTCTTTTCTATTCATTAAATTAAATTTGATTAGTTGAAGGTTGACATCCAAATTCAACTAAATACATGTAAAGACACAAAGATAATATAATGAACAGTATATTAATATCTTTATGACAATTAATAGAGCTGAAGAGTTTGTTTGCTTGAACGTGCTAATCTCTGAAACTACCAGTCAGATTTGAAAAGTTCTTTATTCAATATATAGTCTAATTCTCTAGGAAAGGCTATATATAGGCTATTCAACATCATGCTAGAATCCTTAGAAGCCGAACAAAAAGAAAAAGTGCAGTAAGCGTAAACGAACTAACAGCATAGGCGATGCGATGCGACGGTGTGGGTCATGAGAACCAGAAATCGCGGGCAGGAACTAGTTTAATATACAATGTCAATATCACCTGTGATGAGCTTCATCTTTTTATGTTAATGAAACTGGAGTTTGTCGCAAATCTTAAATGTTTTTGATTCGTCCTAATTTTATTTTGTTTTTTATTTTAATTCAAAAGGAACAACAAACAGCTACAATATAAAACATAGAAACAAGAAATACACAAAACGTATAAACAATATTGCAGCCCACAACGCTGTTCACGGGTTAACAATAGGATTCAATACAGTGAAAATAATCGCTAGGGTCGAGTAACACAAGTTTTTTTTTTTAACTTATTAAACTAACTATCGTGTTAGGATAATAGTAAATGTATATAATAAACAATAGATGGTACAAATGAGAAAAATACATAATGCTATTCAGTCTAATAATAGTATTTTTATGAACAATAAAACGTTAACCAATTTTTTTTTTTCAGAAGCCCGTCTCACCGCAGGGAGCTGGGAGAAGTTGTATAAAGGTAAGACATAATTTTCATAAAAACACTAATAACAGTGAAAACTAGAAACACTACCTTTAAATGCATATTAGTCGATCACATAACTTTGAAATAATATAACATTTCTATAGGCGACTCGCACGAAGTTAATTAATTTGAGGGCGAATCGACAATTACAGAAATGCGTACTTAATCGGCAATTGGCACGTTTTGTATTATACCTAGGCAATAAAGTTCGTCTACGTACTTTTTTCTTAACACTTCGTTGTATGCCTAATACGTATTTCTGGAATTTACATCGGCAATTCGTCACTTTTAAATATTTTAATTCATGCAAGTCCACTAATAAGCCCTTTAAAACATCTATACCACCATTATGTTAATTAAAGCCAGAACAATAGTCTCAAATCAGACACAATTTACAGTTTCGCTAAGCTTATACAATCATTCCATCATCTCATTATAATGCGGAGTGCACAACGGTGGTACGTCGCTTAATTAAACAAGTTCGCTTAAAAGTCCAGGATCCCATATAGAGAACAGTAAGGACGCTTATACTTGCCTAAATAAACTTAGTAAGTAGTGCCGTGTTCGGCCGGGTGGATACGAGAGAGATTTTGCTATAATTCAAAGATCAATTAGCTAAATAATTATTTATTGATTACTTTTCGATGTCAATTGATATGCTGTCGCTTAATGTATGATGAAAACCGTAGTAGCTAAGGAAAAAATATTATTTATCCAGAATTCGATTGAAATTAAAAACTTATTGAAAGATTTAAGGAGGATGCGCTAAGGTAGCAAATTTCATGAAATAGTCATTTAGTGGGATTAAATGAACTTTGGGCCGATATTTAAATCCTCAGATAAACAGACAGAAAGGGTTTATTCGATTTGATAAAGATTCTATAACATTCGATAAAGGATTCAAAAAAATCTGTTTTCAATCGTCAAATAGGCTTTATTCGTCGAATAATTCACTTATCTGAGGAATAAATCTATTTGCCTCTTTGACGGCTAGATAACCGGTTATTCTATTGATAAATGACGTTGATGTTACTAAATTTGATGATAGTCTTCATGTTTTACAAGTTTAAATAATTAATAATATGTTCTTCCACGCAGGTTCTTTGTCTTTGTTTGAGCCAGCATCATTTTTAATATTTTATTTTCTGTTATTTGCTTAAGTATACCTCTCGACTAAACTTACAAGTAATTGAACCTCAGCATTATTAAAGTTTGCTGAACGCTCCCTCTTTGTTTTCCATTATTTCAATCAATTTAAAAATAACAAATAAAAACACCACACGTCCAAATTTACAACCTCGTAACGTATTGAAAGTAACATGACGCTGCCAACTATTTGAGTGGCATTGACAATAATCAAAGAAATAGTCCGTCCCGTTCTAACATTCGCTTATTCTGTATATTTGTTTCACCTCCCTGAAGTTAGCATTTTCACAGATGAGATATTCGGTCGGATAGTTATTCCTAGGATAAATATTATTTAAAAATTGACAACCACTTATCCAACGAATAAACAGTCTAATTACTTTATTCTTCAGGTAGCTATTGGGACTTTTATATGAGGATTTATAAATCGGTATTCATGATTTTATAATTATGATTCTTTATATACACACGTGTTCTGGTCCCGAATCATATTTTGTTAAAAATAAAGCCTGAGACTGCCCTTAAAATTGCGAAAACCTTAAGAAGCTTAGCAAAAATTAAAATTAAAAAGCTATCCCGTGCACCTTTCTCCTTAAGTAACAGGAAGAAACATTTGATAAAGTAAAATGAGAAAGTGGAGCGAAAATTATAAGGAAATATTTAAAAATCTCCTTTCCTCGGCCAATGTATTATTTGAAACCCCAAAAATTTAATAAAAATCATAAATTTTAGTTAACCAGGGAATTTTGCCTTTGAGAGCTCTCAGCTACATAATTCGACTATTTAGATAAAAGGTCTGAGATTATAGCACTTTATTTAATTATGTAGCAATGTAATATGTATGGGGAGTCGTAAAAACATTTTAACATTTCCTCAATAAATCTTTCTTGTTTGCACGAGCATTCCCCTTAGCGAAAAACATACTAAAAAAGAATTCCGTGGATTGTAGGCTTTTATTTTATTTTTCAACTCTTACGGTTCTTCAATATTTACGTTTACGCTTTCCGTTTCTGTGTAATTCATTTTTCTTGAAAGATGATTTCAAACTGGAAAAGAAAAAGCTTTTATAGACAAATTAAATTGTCTGTAAGAGTTTCCCATGCAAAGTTTTGGATTTTTGTGTAAATTTTTTAATCAAATAATCCACCGTCCTGATTCGTACGCACAATTTAAAGAGGGGTTTAATTAAACACTTAAGCAGGTTCACACAGACGTGGAACAAGCGACACTTAAGGGCGCAGAGCTCACGCAAAACCGCTTCACTCGAAAGGTTCACTTGACCGTTGTAGCCCCGGCCTTACATCGCGTTTCAACCACTTTAACAGAGTTATGCCGATCTTATCGTTAACAGTAGGCACTTTTGCGGTCCCCTACTAGGTCCGGTACTCCGGCATGTCTTTCTCAATGCTTATAACTATAAACTGATATTTTATTCAATACAAGCTGCGCCCGCTGCTTCGCTCTCTTAATCGGTACATAAATCTTTGAGTCATAAATTGGTATTTCGAAAATCAGTTACATGATATATGTGTGTTGTGAGTCAGAATGGCTCGGATTGATCGGATCGTTGTGAGTTATTGGTTAACATGAGTGATTTAATTGAACGAAAATATCTGTGTTAATAACTTGTAACTTTAATGAAAACAAATGGTGTCGTTTCTGATTTAATGATTTATTGGACTTTACCGTTATTTGATAGTCGTTACAGGTCGTCAGAAGTCCGAAAGTCAGACAACCAGTCTTACCAAGGGGTATCGTGATAGCCTCTAACTAAGTTTTAGAGGTCAGAAATGCAGTCGCTCTTGCAGCTGCATCTGGTTAGACTGGAAGCTGACCCCAAAGTATTTGGGAAAAGGCTTGGCAGATGATGATTGGAGTTTACCTTAGTTAAGCAAACTTGATAAGTAATGTTGGTTGTCTATGTTTTCTGGTTCCGATACTAATGAAGCGTTATACGACTTCTACTGGGTTTTTTTTTTCTGTGGTTTTAACAGCCATCGAATTTTTTTTTCAGCAACCAGTAATTGACTCGTATTTTTTCAATTAAATCCTTCAGTTTTTTTTTCTTATAACCAATATCGGACAAAGTGCGGGTTGTTCGAAAGAGATACTGTGGCCCCTGGCACACAGGCAACTGAAGGAACACGGGTGGGTTTTAGCCAGTAAAAGTCTGACACGCCCCCCGGTATGCCCAGAGCGGGAGAAGTTATTTGTTGGTTCACATCGTCAAAAAAATAATAGCACCATCCTCTACAATACAATATAAATCGATTCTCAACGAAGTATTCGATTAATCGCATGCGCTTCTATTCTTTACATGACTGATTGAGATCAAAACCGGTATGTACACGTCATTAACTGTGATTAACAGTAATTAGTCCATCTGTAACTGTTCTTAGAACCTGGTATTCAAAGCTTTCGTGGAAAATTTCATAATGTCCTCTTTTTTGTACTTACTTACGTACTTGGATGTCGTATTTGGTATCAAATTCTTAGATTTATAGTATTGGGATAAGGTATGGTCTGATGACGTATAATGACGTATGTAAAATGTTCCTTTTTCGTATGTTTGAGGATGCAGCGTTAAAGATGTTATAAATGGTTTCTTTTATGGAAGTTAAGTATGCATTGAATGTTTTCTAATGAAATATATTTATAGAGCCTGAAGAACGGTTAAGCCAGTATCGCCGTCGTTTGAGCGGTTTCTGTGAAGCTATATACCTCTACAGTAATCTAAGTTTTCTTTATACTATTAAAATGTTCACGTGCTAAAGTATTGTTAGTTCCCCTTTTTTGGAAGAAAAAGCATTTCATTGAACAAAAGAATAGAATACATTTTATGTTCGCCATCTTTCTCCTCACTCTTTTATAAAAGCTTTTCTTTTGTCACGAGTCTTTGAAGATTCATGTTTTTGCCTCTATCGATGATCCTGAACAAAAACATTCTTAGACAGACTTTATTTCCAATTTTATTAACAGTGTTAGGAGCAGACATGACATCTACCAACGCGCACTGGTTCCGCGTGGTACATTATAGCCCACTCCCTCGCACACAGAGCAGACCTTTGTCCCAGCAGTGGGGATAATATGAGCTAATTATGCTTATGGTCTCGATTCGTTCTCAGAACTCAACTCCTTTTCACTGAAAGGAGGCGTGGGAGCATCATAGGCTGATTAAGCTAAAAGGAATCTATCCAACAGTAGCGAAAACACCAAATAACACGATTCCTACCGGCTTCCCTTCGGGGATTCGCATCGGCAACTCTGTCGTTATTAAAAAATGGCACGTCAATAGTGGCTACTATTGTCAAAAAAAAAATATTTACACTTATGGCTATTTAATTCTCGATGACATATCTCAAATAGCAAAAATGGTTATTTTTAGCCGCTGTATGTTGGTTGTTAGGTTATGACAGAGATAGATATAGGAACATGCGTCAGCGAAAACGAGATAGAGGAATATTGCCCATTTTATTTGATTTTCAGCTGTTCAATTTAATTGTATTTAATTTTGTACATTCCTATATTAATTTTAGAATGATAGTAAGTATTCTTTATTGATAAGTCAGTAAGTTAAAGCCGACTTTGCTTCGGCTTCTCTCTTAGACAAATTGACACCTCGCCGCTGCTATCCAACCAGATCTTAGATTCGATCTCAAGTGTTGTTAGTAAATATCTAATATCAAAACAAACAACCGTGTATCGATAAAAGATATTCTCCTAGAAGCCTCATTTATCTGTCACCACATGACGCCACTTCACTGAAGGATATTTAACTAAGATTAAAGCACCACTGGAAAGGCTGTCAGGAATAAATTATGAGCGATAGTGAACAGAAACCTGATCCTGTCGTGAATTTTTAATTGAATCTAAGACTAAGATATAGTGGTACTGTCTTGAGATTTTCAAAGGAGATTGAGGTTTGGGAATGTTCAGATTGAGTTATGTCTTGTTTTTGTTTTGTGGAAGAATTTCGCTTTAACAATATTAAATGTTTGGTCTCGTTTACTTTTGTGGCTCCAATAGGTACAATATCTTGTTTAAAGAAAGAAACAAAAAGTATTTGTTGGAACTCGCAAAGGAAAGTAAAAACACCGGCCAAGTGCGAGTAGAACTCTCACACGAAGGGATTCCGTATCATCGTACAACATTTAACACTACCTACATATAAAAACACACGTTTCTTGTATGGGAAACTCCTATATTTTTATTGTCATAGCTGTACCTAATAGATATAGGTACACACTGTGTGAAAATTTCACCTGTCTACCTATAACGGTTTATAAAATACAGCCCATAAAAATTTTTTTCTTATTTTCTCACGTCAAATATTTACTTTTTTTTAATATGTCTACACCGAAATTCAAATGGTTGTTTTCCCGCGGCAGAACAACTAGCCATAAGGAGTACTTTCGAAGCATAGAGTAAAAATTTAAAAAATACGATTTTTTTGGTTTAAAATAATTAAAAAAATATTCATCAACTCGATAAAATACTACTCAATAGTAATACTAGAGGTAACTTGTAGGTACTGCTACCTGCTAACTTGTAGGTGCGATGCATAAATGTTCAAAGCAAAATAAACTCTCGCACGTGGTGATTTTTCACAATGGTTAATCTGCCATTTTTTGTTTCCAATATTTTATTTGTTTAAAAACGATTGTATTACCAAGACAAAACCATTTCGCTGCGGGAAAACAACCATTAAAATTTCACGGTATAAATATTTATTTTTACCGTCTGCCTATTACGGTTCATGAGATATCCTGCTGATAGAGACATGTAACGGTAGCGGAGGCTTAGTAATAGGGTTCCCTTGTCACCCTTTGGGTACGGAACCCAAAAAAGCAGTAGAAATACAAATACACTACACCACCCTAATCTTTTCATATTTTTTATACTTTTTTAGAAGTGATCCTTATTAATTTCGCTTGTGCTAAAATCTGTAAGGTATACATATAGTCAAAACCTGTTGAATTTACCTTCTTGGATGCATAATCAATCAACTCAGCCTGTAGCAGTCCACTGCTGGACATAGGACTCGCCCAGGCTGCGCCACAACTCTCTATCCTCCGCCTTCCGCATCCAATCTGTCCCAGCCATATCTTTAAAGCCGTGTGTTCATCTAGCCAAGGTGAGTCCCACGCTACGCTTTCAGTTAAGCCATCGCTACTTCAAATAAAGTGAAAATAAATGTTTCTATTAGGCATATTGAAGTCTGCTTTTCACAAGACAATAGTTAAGTTCTGTCTGCACTCTCTCAATATTTCAGCAAGCCGATAAAGTCGTCCACTTTTCATCCACTCCGATGCAAATCAGTCTTAGGGTGGCGAAACGATTTATGGCTTCCAATCCACGAATGATTGTATTACCCTTTTGCTAGTGTCTAATCAAATAACATTGTGGACTATGTCTCGATACGATCATAAATTCATAACCGATAAATAATTTTGACACCTGACTAATTTTAGGTCTGGCTCTGGCAACTATCGAAACTCGATGAAAGACATATCTAGTACTTGCCATCAGATTCTGTGATAAAATTGTAGCTCTACTAGAATTTCCAGTACAGATAGTACCTAAGTGTTAAATTAGAACCTTAATATAAAGACGTTATAAAGGTATCATTATTACATAACATTACTTCTTATTGCATTTTCTGAATGCAGAGAGAATCAAGGAATAATGGTCTTCCAGACCGAATTATGGCCATGGCGGCCAATCTCAGGGGGCACTAGCCTTCGGCGCAGGAGATTTTTATTATGCTTAGTACACAAGAGTGTGTGCGCCGACACAGGTGCACTCTCTCTTCCTGCCAAAAAGAAAGGAAAAGGGAGGAGATGAAGAATCAAGAAATATCAAGGTACTGAAGCTTGATAATAAAGACTGATGCTAAAGGTTAAGTGCTATTTTTAACCGACTTCAAAAAAAGGAGTTTTTGTTTAAATATTTGGTACCTCATAACTTTCGACTGGGTGAACCGATTTTGAGGATTCTTTTTTTATTTGAAAGCTCGTGCTTTCCGCGTGGTCTCATTTTATATAGATCTGATGATGCGTTTCGGAGACAGACAACGGAACTCTTAAAAAAATAACAGCAAATCAACCGCGATGGCAGCTATCGCATAAATATGCATTGTTTTGACCCCAAGGATGATGAAATTTCGATTTAATGGGGTAGGTACCATAACTAAAAAGTGAAAAATAAAAACTTTTTCCAAAAAGTCGGTTGTTTTTTTTTGGAAAAAGTTTTTATGATAAGAAGAATCATCAATAAATATGAAAAGAATCATATCGACTAGGTTCGAATCTACGGCCTACAATCTCATAACTCGCGGCCGTTACCATTGGGCTACCACTGCCTAATCTAAACTTATCATGAATACTGAAATGATATATCTTAATCAAATTCGTCATCAGTAACTGCACTAATATATAGTTAGTATACAAACAGTAAGGCAACTCCGCGTCCTACATACCCAGGCATTTTGTTAAAGCCTCGCTCCACAGTATTCTAGCAAAACTCCAATAATATGGTAATTCTGAACAATATTGAGATGTCCCCACTGAACCTTCCTACGTTTACCTCTGGGAAACTAATTTTGATACTTCCAGCCTTTTGTTACAAAGGAGAGACTGCTTATTCCTAAGTCCACTGTTTGTCCTTTGATTAATATTTTGAATTCAATCGTTGGTTATTGTTTTGAAACCATTCGCTGGAGTAAAGCTATTCTTGTTAGCAAGAAATTTGCTTGTATTCAATTTAAACTTCGCTTGATACATGTTATTAATTGAAGTAGCTTTTCATGTGCATCTGTGTGACCGCGTTGTTCTTCTAAACTACGTAAAGGTTTTTGATGCGGGTTTCACCGTCATTTAGAGAATTTATTCCAGAATAGCTTTTGCCAGCAGCTTCGACTGCGTTAACAAATTTACACAAAATCATAGCAAATTATACGTTTGAACCTTCCTCATGAATCACTCTGTCTATTGGTGAAGCTGCATGAAAATCCGTTCAGTAGTTTTTGAGTTAATCGCGAACAGACAGACATACGTTCGTTTTATCATATAGACAGAAGCGGAATTCGTTTTATAATTAGTGAAGATTTACGTATAAGATATGATAAATTCTAAGATTAGATTATCCACATGGATTTTAACGTAACTACCGGCATTGTCGAAGATTAGAGGTTTCGAGTTTTAGTTCTATTCCACCAAAACAATGCAACATATAATAATGTATCGCAAATTAAATAGTGCATTATATTAAAAAAAATGCACTTAGTTTCTGAACTCCTATGCAATGTACATAGTACATATCATTGTATATAACATTTTAAACTAGCTTCCGCCCGCAGCTTCTTCCGCGTGGTACCTATGTCCTTCCCCAGGGTTCAAGGTATACCCATACCTAATTTCATCAAAACTTACAGGCAGATTATATTTTTGTCATAAATACCGTACTCACTGTCTGGATTTAGCAACAAGCTGTTTTTTTACCGACTTCAAAAAGGAGGAGGTTATCAATTCGACATGTTTTAAAAAATGTAAATATGTTCAGGCATAACTCCGTCATATATAGACGGATTTGCAAAATTCCGTCTATATATTATTCCGAAATGGTCCCATTTAAATTTCATATTGATCTGATAATGAGTTTCGGAGACAGACAACGGAACTCTACAAAAAATGACAACAAATCAACTGCGATTGCTGCTATCGCATAAATATGCATTGTTTGGACCCCAAGGATGATGAAATTTCGAATTGTGATAATGTTATGATAATGAACATTTTTGAATTACTTGCATATTCCCTATATACCCATTGTAGTCCTCTCTTGGGAATTCGCCCTATCCCAAATAACATCACAAACTAGAACAGTAACAAGTTTAAACGGGCGGGTGTTTTGCGGGACTGTCTTATGTAATTTTGACGCTCAAAAAGTGCTGACTCTCAGCCTAGTTTGAATAAATGACTTTTGATTTTGATTTTTTTTTTGAAACTAATGAAGCTAGAAAAAACTAGAAGTGGTGCAACAATATCTCCAGCATCATAATCCTTTTGACTGTGTAGCACTACATGACTGAACGATTTAAAAGAAAAGCAAGCGACATAAATCTACATAAACCTGCAAATTCTAGCAAGAACCCAACTTCATTTGAGTAGTCAAAGCAAGTAAACAGACGTTCTGCATAATACAGAAACCCATTTATAAACAAAGGAAATAGTTTTATCTTCATCAAAGACCAACTTTACCTTTTGATAAAGAAGCCAGTTCTGACTAGCTGATTAATAACGAATTTTTGCCCACGACTTCGTCCACGTGGACGTCTCCTCTCTTTGACCGTTTATAATTTAATCTTCTTTTTCTTCTTAGGGTGTTGATATGTACAGTTATTTAAATTTGTTTGGCCCAAAATTCAGCAACGCGAATACCGTTCGCTGATGCAGCCATTAGGTCCTCACGTGTGCAGGTAATAGAGCATGCGGTGCAAGATGGGAGGTGAGCCAGTGTCTGTGGAGAGACGTCGCATACGCACAGGAGATCTAAGCCGTCCATGAATCCCCACTTGTAGAGGTAGTCCTTGCTGCGACCTACTTGGATTCGAAGTCTATTTAAGGTTTTCCAAGTAGGCCACGGTAACTTGTGGCCGGACGGCAGGCTCTCTGATGGTTCAATGAAGAAATCTAATAAAATAAATGTAATAATAATAATCATCCATTTATTTCAGGGGACGCAGGCCCATAGATAAATATACCTTAACCTAAACATACATATTTTTATATTTTATTGAAACTATTGTACACGAAGTGATGACTGTGTCGGCGTCGTGTTGCGCTGCGTGGTGTCGCGTAACCTTCCGCGAAAACGTCGGTACGCCACACGTTTCGGCCAAAACTCTTCCTTCGTGAAGGTTTCTAGATACTGAGACAGAAGAACAGAACACAGACACAGACAGAACAGACACACACAGACACACACACACGCACACACACACACACACACAGACAGAGACAAGAATTTACATGAGATTTAAATAATGGAACATTGGCGCGCAACCTGCCTTGGATTTGATTGGAGCCTTGCCTTGGATTGGAGCCTTGGATCCAAGTACATGATTCTGATGCGTTGTGCGTTGAAAAAAAAAATGTACCCATCTCACACATTTTGACTATTGCACTATTCTATGAAATTGCAGAATTTTTGATAACCGACGATTGATTTCTACTCTAGGGGTTTAGAATCATGTGCTGGCCACAGTTCGTTGATGTCGCTGCTACCCTGAATAACTGGCGAAATATAGGTGTACACCAAAGCTCGAACACGACTTTTACTAAACGACACTACCCATTTCTAAGCGCCCTCACTTATAAAAAATTGAACCAGATTTTGAATATTCATTCCCTTTACACATTTCATTGTAAATCTTAAATTAATTAATATCTTTTAACTGTTGACTACAGTAAAACAGAAGACCTATTAAAATTGCAATATTCATGACCAACCACTCTATACACACACACTCACACACACTCACTCAAACTCACACACTCACTTACCACTTCTTTTTTCCACTAGAATTAAAAACATAATTGTACCCCTTAAAGATAAGTACTACTTACTTACCTGTCATCATCATCATCATATCAGCCGAAAGACGTCCACTGATGGATATAAGCCTCCCCCAAAAGAAGGGGATTTGCCATAATCGTCACGCTTGGCAGGCGGGTTGGCGATCGCAGTATAGTGGTCAAATGCATAGAGAACGCTGCTGCCCATTCTCTAGTAAGTCCCTTAGTCGCCTTCTACGACACCCACGGGAAGAAATGGGATGGTGCTATTCTTTTACGTCCGGCACCACACGAAACTACCAACCTACCTACTAACGACTACTTACCTGTAATTTTTTATAATGGACGGATGAATGACCGCTGTAACACAGGTTCTACCTAGCATGGGGGTTGTTAATCAAATTTCTGTGCACTTGTAAATCTTAAGCTCTAAATGATGCGCATAACTACTTTGTAATTTACCTTTGGAAATAAATTATTTTATTATTACTATTATATAACTTCTGCCTAAGCCTTCAGGAAGTACAGGCGTGATGATATGTTACGTACAAAAAGTAAAAACAAACTTCGTCAAAACGCAAGCAGCTTTTACACACAAAAACAGGATGTCAAGCTGTTGTCTTCCAGCTGGACAGGTTTCACGTTATTGCATTTCTGTGTAAGCTCTAAAGCTTTGCAAATAAAGCCTTCGGGGATGCCTTGAAATGCTAGATTTTCTCTCTCAGTAACGACTTCCCGGGGGTACGTAATTTTGTAGGTAATATTATGTGTTGTTAAACGAATAATATGGAGGAAACGTTTACTTCAATACTCGTATGGAATGCGTCCGTGCCTGGCTACAATTTAGAGGTTAAATTTATTATTCGTGTTGTGGTCATTGTGAATGTAATAGACGTGAATTGACGTGAATTTCCACTACTATATCCTAGCATTAAATGTAACAAAGGAATTGCACCTGGAGAAGGGAAAACAGTGTCCGGCTTGAGCATAAAATTAAAACGCATGCCACACCGCTAGCTAGCGAGCGAGCGAGACGGTCGAGCATCGTCTCACCTCTTTTCATACTTTGGTTCACACTCCGAGCCACAGAGATAAGCTACGTTAGCGATACACACGATGCGAACGAAATATCCGACGATGTCAGTGATGCTATTCGTTCACCTCGTTAGCGTAGCTTAGTTTTGTAGTTCGCGGTGTGAACCAAAGTACGAAAGAGGTGAAACGACGCTCGCTCGCCTCTATGACGTGCGTTATGCAAATGCGCGCGAGTCACAATGAGACAGAACGCTCCAATCGCTCTCCCGCCCGCCCGTTCGCTCGCCCGTCCGTCCGTCCGTAGTTTTTGGTGTGAACCCACATAGTTTAGCTCGCCAAAGCTTCGCTTAGTTTATGTAGCACCTACCATCTAATCTCTTCACCACCCTTGGTTGACTGGTAGAGAATGCTTAAGGCATTAAAGTCCGCCTTTGTACCGTTTTTTGTGTGTTTAAAGTTAACTAATGATAAGCGTCTGTTAAGGGATACATTTTTGACGTTTAAATGTTTCTTAACTTTAACCTTTTGACCGCCAGAGCGTAAACTCATCGGCGTCCCTCCCACGAGAAGCCAAAAATTCGGCGCAAAAATCTACAAAAAAGAAAAGGGATTCCAAAATTTTATCGATAACCAATTAATCATTGCTTTTCGCCCCCTATTTTTGAAAATAAAGTATTACTCGAAACATCATTCTTTTATTTAATTCGACCCTAAAATGTTGATTTCTTGTCGGCATTAGCCGACGGTGGCGTGTTGGGCACGTTTTCATTTGTCGGTTATACTCGACGGTGGCGGTCAAAAGGTGGGATATCTGTATGTAGTTTATAACTTTTATATAGATCCATACCTATCATTCAAAGATAAATAAATGAATATGAACAATTGAAATAAAGGCAATATATGAATAATATGAAGACGAGGATAAGAATCATGTATGGAGAGCACTTTTGTATATAACTGGGAAAATCTGGATGTACTTTAGGTACCTACACCTCTGTCTAACCGTTCAGGGAATACAGGAGTGATTTTAAGTTATGTATGCGTTATCGGGGCACTGAACAGTGTCTTTTTCGGGGCACTGAGCAGTATCTTTATCGGGGCACTGAGCAGTGTCCTTATCCTCATGTCTGCTAGATCAAAAATATAAATATCAGCTGCGGTAATTAAAACAATATACCCATTGTGGGTAACCCATGTTTAGCAATTAGCTAAGGAGATTCTAATAATGTTGATTATGCCTTAAACACAATCCCCCTTATTTATACACGGTATTTTTTTAACCAGTGCGCAAGCAGTAACCATGAATTCAGCGTATCATTCTAGACCCCCTAGCGCAGAAAATGTATCTTGTATACGTTACTTAAAGGTAAGTAATGATTAGCGACTGTTTCACCATACATTTTTGACCATTAAACATCTCTTAACCTTAATCGAAGTTTATAAATGAACCCCTATATATCTATGACTTATATAAAGAGAATATTTCCTGCATTTAAGTAATTTATTGTTCATACTCGTAATTCAAGCTCATTTCACAAAGCATGCGCGGCGTCTACAATAACAAGCAATCATCTTAACGCACATTCGTAGTATCATTCCATCTAGCATGTGGTAATGACGTGTAACCGCAAAACTCCGCGCGGTGCCGCTGTGAGTCGTTGGGAATCGCACGAAATTGACGCGGTCACTACTTCCGTGTTCGTACGGGACTGAGTGGCTGGAACACTGTTATTTTAGGAATAGGCCTTAATGTGAGCTATATTATGATGCAGAAGGTTGTAAAATGATGTATGGTGAAATGAACTGAAATAGACTTTAAAGTTTAAGTACTTATAATAAAGGTGGACCGATGACCTTGTGTAAGCCGCAGGAATCCGCTGGATGTGGGAAGCACAAGACCGGTCGCGGTGGAGGAGCTTGGGGGAGGCCTATGTCCAGCATGGGACGTCTTTCGGCTGAAATGATCATCATCATCTTCCTAGCCTTTTCCCAACTATGTTGGGGTCGGCTTCCAGTCTAACCGGACGCAGCTGAATACCAGTATTTTACATGGAGCGACTGCCTATCTGACCTCCACAACCCAGTGACTGGGTAACACGTTACCCCTTGGAAAGATTGGTTGTCAGACTTTCGGGCTTCTGACGACCCGTAACGACTGTCAAAGATCTACAAATTACAGCCGGGACCCACGGCTTAACGTGCTTTCCGAGGCACAGAGAGGTCTTGGTATGTTAAGATGGTCACACAGATTTGATGGTACAGTCCAGTCAGAGCAAGTATTTTCCGGAAAACCCGCTAAAATCCTGCTGAGATGTTCTGTACGTACAAAAATCGTATTATAAATTCGCAAAAGCCTGACTTTGACAAATCCTCAAACATTTCGGTTTTACAGCCATTATTTGTAAAATACTTAGACGTTGCAAACGTAAGCAGGACATACGCACGGTCGCATGCACTTTGAAATGCCCAGTAACTCAGTGTTGTAACATACCTAATACTCACAGATGAGTATACTGGTCTACAGATTAATGTAATCCCGTAGCTGCCTCTTGCAAAAGACATAATCTGTTAAGACACGATCATAATAAACATTAATAAAAGCAGCAGTTTAAACTGAATGTAAGAGAGTCAATAGAAACCAATTTTCTAACACAAAGTGCAAATAAATTGCCTATTGAGGAAACTATTGCATATCCGTCAACACATCTGTCACTCATTGCATCAATAGCACACATGGAGTAAATATTTGTCAGAGACGAAGCCTTATATAAACTCACTGCGATAGCCTAAGCTCTAGGCTAGCCACACACATACCCAACTACAGTAGAGGTGGTGGTGGTGTAGAGGTAATAGACAAAGAGGACATTCTAATCCGACCGCCAAAAATGTTTGGTTTACACTAAGAGATAAATACTATTTTTATATTTAGAAGAATTGTTAAAAATAGACAGAGAGCCGATAGCGCCAGTCTAGATTTAGAAAAATAGTTTCTTATATACTTTAATAAAAACAAAGTAGGTATATTGCAAAATACGCCTTTTATTAATCCCGGTACTACTTGACTATTTCAGATGTGGAAAATCAACAAATTATGAAACCCAGATCCATTCTATCTTTTGGAGTTATTTCATTTGGCATATGGTAAAAGATTTCTAACGTTTTTTAGACCTTTTTACAGGTTTCTTTTTTAATTCTGCTAATGCAGATGAAAATCGATTGAATCGATCTTCAGTGAATCGATTAGATTTATTCACCAAAACACTTTTTCTGCTCTTTTTCCATCGAAGTGAGGTGTAGATGATCTCGCTATACACACACGGTGAATACGGTGATGTCATAGTGTATAAGAATATCTGTTGCAAGATTAGTCTCTGTTATATATCTACTCTTGTACCGATACCGCTAATGTCCTTAAATTATTCGTTGGTCAATAGGAAGAGGGTTTAAATTCAATTCATCATCATTATCATCAGTTTATTGTCTGTTGAAACCGCATGTGATGGGTAATTTTATTTAATCACTTTATTTATTATATGGTTGCGTGTGTTATGTTACATATTTCTTACAACATTTTTAATGAGTGGGTTCGAAGTCTTCCAGACTTCCCGCCCGACTTGTGCCCGCTTGATGGCATTAGGACCGCCCCTTATTACATGAGAATGAAACATAACTGCAGAAATGTTACTTGTGTACAGTTGGTACACCTGTTTTTAACCTTTTAGGGAATTTAGGCGTGGTGATATGTGTGTTTTAAAAACGTGTGAAAACGTCATTTTTAGGGTTTGGTACCTCAATCGGAAAAAATGGAACCCATAAAGGATCACTTTGTTGTCCGTCCGTCCGTCTATCTGTCTGTCAAGACCGTTTGTCTCGCGAACGCGTAGAGGTATCGAATTGAAATTAAAACCATATACTCAAGACTACAGTCTCTTGAAGCTGTGAGGAAATCAAACTTCTAAGTTAACGTAAAAAAAGATACGGCCGTTTATGCCGCAAAACACGTATATTTCGACACTCTCAAGGGAATCAAAATTTATAGGGTACTTTCCGTTGACCCAGAACTATGAAATTTTACTAGTAATATCATCTTATACTGCTAGTACAAAGAAAAATATGAAAACTATAATTTTGAAATTAGATCATAAAAAATGCCCTCCGCCATTCACAACATCAACAAAAAATCGTTTCTTTTTTCTACTTTCAACCGATTATTGCCAAAAACAGAAACTGCTAGAGAAGTTGCTTGGTCAATTCGAATCTGTATTTGATGGAAGGGGGCGGGCTATTAATTGTTTTATGTTAACATGATGCCTTGCTTCTGCTTCCCCATTTCTGAAGGGAAGCGATTACTAGTTATTTGAGGGGCCATTCCAGTTGAAAGATTTTAGTATGCCATGCAATTAAATGTTAGCTGAACTGGAATGATATTGTTGTGTGGTCCATGTCACTGTAGATTTTAGTTCATTTTTAGAATGCTGACCCCAAACAACATACCTAAACATACATAAACTCGCACCTTTTTCCCATTCGGGGTAGGTAGAAACTACAGATCGGCACTTGCTACGATCCTTATGTACTCTTTTTTCTTTTTATAATGTCTTACTCCGTACAACTACCGACTGCCTCGTTGGTCTTTTGGTCGTAAGTGTATAGAGGTATGAGGAACAGGGTGTAAAATTCACTAATACTCTATTGGTAAAGGAGGATCCTCCGACCAGACGTGTGTTGTGTCTGGTGGGCAACTGCCCGACTGTTGATGTCGGGATGCTGTATGGATCGCGCGGTAAACTCTGCTTGCGCGATGTAGCTGATGTAGCTGCGGTGTGACGTCAAGTCTTGTGTAGTTCGCATATGGCATTGTAGATGACGCTACTTCACTTTTTGTGTTTCTCAAGTTTGTTGTTTTTGAAGTTCGTATGTGGCATTGTAGATGGCCGCCACAAGTGCTATAGCAGGCTTAGCATGACGCTTTCTATGTCTACTCTACTGTAGAATAGAAATCGCTTGTCTACATTTCTCGGTGAAAAACTGTCAACTGTTTATACGTAAACGTAATTTTTGTCTACTCTTCCCACGACAAAACGCTTGTCTACAGTTCTCGTGCTAAGCCTGCTGCTGAGCATAAGGACCTGGGTTCGTTTCCCAGGTCAGGCAAAGTGTTATTGGGTTTTTCTTTCTGGAATTTCTCAGTAGCAACCTGGAGTGTGGAGTAGTGCCCGGTTGATGAAATAGGCTCGCCCCCTATTATATGGGGCTTAAACCTAAATATGTTGGTGTACTATAAGCACACGTCTTCCAAACTCTTCGGGGAAACAAGACGTGATGTTATGTTAGGTTACTCCATCCAAAAAAAAAAGAAATTCCAAAAATTTACTTTGATTTCGGAAGTCGGTGACTATGTATTTTAATTTTATGTCACCGCCTTCCGAAATTAAAGTCATTTTTCAATTTGTAGGGTTTTTCCGGAAGTCGGTTGTTTTTTTTTTTGGAAAAAGTTTTTATTTTTCATTTTTTGTTATAGTACCTACCCCACACTAATTCGAAATTTCATCATCCTTGGAGTCAAAACAATGCATATTTATGCGATAGCAGCAATCGCGATTGATTTGCTGTCATTTTTTGAAGAGTTCCGTTGTCTGTCTCCGAAACGCATCATCAGATCTATATGAAATTTAAATAGGACCATTTCGAAATAAACCCCTTTCGAACAAAACGAGAATTTTGCAAATCCCTCTATTTGTTTTCCCACAGCGCAATGGTTTTGTCACAAAAAAATGGTAGATTAACCATTGTGAAAAATCACCACGTGCGAGAGTTTATTTTGCTTTGAACATTTATGCATCGCTGTTCCCTTTGTCGGAGGTGCGTGCAAATCAAGTAGTACTTAAAAGTTACCTCTAGAGTTACTATTGAGTAGTGTTTTACCGAATTGATTTTTTTAATTATTTTAAAACAAATAAAACTTAATTTTTTTACTTTTACTCCATGCTTCGAAAGTACTCCTTATGGCAAGTTATTCTACCGCGGGAAAACAACCATTAAAATTTCACGGTGTATATGACGGAGTTATGCCCGAACATATACCGGCTGAAATTTTTTAGCGTCTGGACAACAATATGACGTTTTGTGTAAGTAGAATAGAACTCACATACCCTAATGTTTACCTGGTACCATTTACTTAATAAAAGTTCCGAATATCCTTAAAATACATGAAAAAGAATACATCCTACGGCACTCGCGTAAAACTAATATTATCCAAAATAGGTAATAGTAAACGGCGTCAGCTGCGATTGCACATGAATGAAGCATGATGGAAGTGTGAGCGAGACGCTAGCATTAACTTCGCTCTCCTGCGCACAGGACGATACCGCCTGATCCCTACACACTCACGCACACATTTGCGCGTGTACCTACATACGTCACCGTGCTGTATGTAGTTGTAGTAGGCAAATAATTTGATACACTGAGTGACGCGTGTCTTGAAACCGTAAACCAAATAAATTACGTCTCGTAAGATCGGTAAAGCTTTGATAGAAATGTAAACAAACCGCTGATGTTAAATACTTATAACAATCACTCACATTCATCTGTATTTCGAAGGTTTTAACGTGATGTGTAATAAAAAAGGATTCCAACAAGGTTGTTTAATCCAAATCGGATACTACAACTTACTAGGCGTATTTAAAGATCGTAATCAACTTATTTACAAATAATTACACTGATTAATTTTTACAAAATTACAGACAATGAGTTATTATTTACAATAAAAAGTACCTTTTCAACGATATTGCAATATTTGTTCGAAATGTCCACCGTTTCTTTCTAAACACAAACTCCCACGTTTTTGCAAATTGGTTGTTAGACTCCTAAGCGTGTCTCTGTCACTTTTCAGAATATTAAAAACGTCTATTATTCGCTGTTTTAACTCATTTACACTACGAGCTTCTTCGGTGTACACTAAGCGTTTTAGTTCAACCCACAAATAAAAGTCTAATGGCGTTAGGTCTGGTGATCTCGCCGGCCAGTTCACAGGTCCACCGCGACCTATCCACTTATCACGGAATCGCTCGTAGTGAGCTGGACACCCGTCGTGCTGAAAGTACATGTCCGGCAGATAGTCCAGAGGAACGTCTTCCAACATTGTGTCGATAACGGACTGTATAATTTCACGATACATTATCCCTGTCAATCGACCTTCGATACAAACTAGACCCATTATGCCAACGTTTATTATCCCGGCCCAAACATTGACACTGAATAGAACTTGATGTTTTTTTTTTTTTTGGGTATGGCATCTCGCAGTTGACCTTGAGAGGCCGTAACTGCTTAACCGGGCTTTCCTGCGGTGACTTTTAGTTTTTAGGCTAAGAGCCTCCAGCCAGGGCTCACAAAACTACACTTATACCTATAGCGACTGCGCACTGAGGGCACCCCCTGCGGGGTACGAGCCTCGGCTCAGGGAGTCACTGTTAGGGGGGGCAGCAAGTGGGGACAGGCTGGATCAAACAATTTTCTTATTATTAAATCATGGGGATTTTAACTCTACTTGCTCAGCTTCGGCGCGGGCTGGCACTTCTGCGGGCAAGGGACGGTTGGGGAGAATTTGATGAGCGTGTTCGTTTATTTAAAGTGAGTTTTGAAACTCCACCATTGCTCGTTGTGTAGGTACGTTGTAGATACCAGCGCGGGTAAATATGGACTCGTCGCTCCATAGAATGTTCGCCTGCGGGTGGAATTGGAGTATGCGTACGTCATTATGAAAACAATCACTGGGCGGTCGAAGCACACACGGTTCAAACGTAAAAAAACAGCGATCGACGTCACGCTATGGCTAATCGCAGGTGACTAGAGAGAGAGCACGAGACGCGGTACTCGGTTCGAAGGGCGCGCGGGCGGGAGGGGATGCGCATGCGGTGACACGTAAGCGGTACGCCTAAGGAAAGATATTTTGCGATAGTAGTTACCTATCCCCGGCCGGCTTCAATCAAAGGATTGAATGTCGCTACGAATTCATTGATAATTTCTGCGCGTAGAGTAGGGTGCCTATAAGTTGGGTTTTGATATTATTTGCCGATATTTTTACTCTTTTCTATTTTTATTATTTTTTAAATTTTAGTATGAAAAGTTTACTACAAATAAGTAATAGTATTTATTGATAGGTTCATTTCATGTTAGAATTAAAAAAAAAAAAAAAAGTGAAATTTCTATGCCATAGGCTTCTGCTCCGTTCACCTATTATGCCCTATTTTTTTCCAGACGGTAAAAAAAATCATACGTATATATAAAAAAATAAACATGTCGAATCAAAATCAAAAGTCATTTATTCAAACTAGGCTGAGAGTCAGCTCTTTTTGAACGTCAAAATTACATAAGTCAGTCCCCCAAAACGCCCACCCTTCACCACTTCCTAGTGCTTTAGCTGGGAAGAAGAAGTGGCGCTACAAACTCCCCAGCAGCACAGCTGTCTGTTAAGTTAGAAGAACTTGATTCTGTACAGTAGTAGGTAATTAACATTACGAAACACAAAAATCATTAAATTTGCCATATGTCAGCTAGCACACGCCTATATACCAACAAAACATTGAAAACGTAGTACTGAAGTAGAAATAAACTGAATTATAATTAATTAAAACAGAATTGAAAAACTCCTTCTTTTTGGAGTCAGTTAAAAATACCCATCTACTGATTTATACCCTACCGCAGCTCACAAACTCCAACACCAATAAAAAACAAAACCATCAAAGCACAGTCAGTGACGTGCGACGCGACCCCTGACTCCATTCCAATTCATCCCGCCACATATCGGTAGCTTATGCACATCCATCGACCTAATTACGCCACTAACTAATTAGCCAGGTTTCACCGCTTGCCGCTTGATTAAGTATTTGCTTTTCATATCTCTGATTAGTGATGAGTATTGGTTTTGATGGTTTGTTTTGAGTGATTAGTGTTATAGTCGGGCTCATCTCGTGGACAGTCCTACAGGGACTGGAATAGAAATCCTGATAGTATATTCAAATAAGTAGATTGGACATTATACATACATTTTGAGCTCCTTAAGAGGAATCTAGTCGCGGGCTCGAACTCGCTGGTGGGCTTGGCTAAAAAGCACGCTGTCTCACCAGGCATCATGTCCGACAGAGGTAGAGTGATGAGCTATTAGACGCTTGTCTACACGCACAACGTTATTCAGTGAGATGCAGGATCCTTTACAGTAACACAGGTGGGTAGAAATTAAGAAAAGTCCTTCAGAAGATTGGGTTTTATGAAAAAACCACTGCATAATTCAATGACCAATAAAGTTTATTGAAGTTTTCGATATTTGAGCTTTGTGGGTAGTGAGTAGGTTTTGGAGATTTTACACTTTCTTTTACACGATCCTTTGTTGGCTCATAACTTTTTAATGGCTTTTTATTTTAGTATTCTGTTTCCGTACAGACAATATTAATAATCACACAAAACCATACCATGTTTAATTTTTGATCTACATCGTCGAACAGTGGAGTACTACACTCCCGAAGTTTGTATGGAAAAAATATCGACAAGATTCACCTTAAGTTTTGACTTGAGCTGCACAATTACTGACAAATGCGTGCACTGACTTGACAGGTCCACTCAATCTGTGTGGTTCTTTCTTCAAAAGACCATTTCAGACACTAATCTACGTGGTCTTCACATTATCTGACCAAGATTATGCCTGGACTTTAAAAGAGACTGACCTCTGGTTTGTTTCGGCCTTTCTTTTCAGAGTAGTCGGAGAAGAAACGCCGACCACATCTAGTTTTTAAAATATGATTGACGTGTTAAAGTGTTTGTACGAATCAACTTTTTTTATTTTATTAGCCTACACTATCTCACTGCTCAGCAAAGGCCTCCCTTCGTTCCCTCCTTTTCCAGGGCCACCTGTATTCAACCCTTGCAATACACCTGTAGGTCGTAACTAGGTTTGAATACTCAAGACATTTATCATATAAACAGGTTTGTAGGTCCAATACTGCCAAGTGAAACACTCATGCCGTACCCAAATAACTTTATGTGAACAGCCAATGCCATGATGAAGATCAGCACGTGAGCAAGCATAGTATAGAGGTTCTTTACACTTTCGTGCGATTTTCGACTTCTAACTGGTTTCCCTTCCACAACACCATCTTGCATCTTCTTTTCTTCGCATCTTTTCCTGCTTTCCTTTGCTTTTTCCGGTGCTCGGTATAAATATACCGCACACTCAGTAATTACTCAGTAACTAGGGTGTGGAGGTAAAATACTGGTATTTAGCTGCGGTTTGACAGAAAGCCAACCCCAACATACTTGAGTATGAGATAGGCAGATGATGACGACAGACGACCTCTAAAAATATTGTATTGCTGTTAATCATCCCCGGCATAAAACATTGCCGACTGGCACTTACCATAACAATGTACCTACCGCTGATCGGCGGCGAATTTGGGGCTGTGTCGTCGCTCGAGCAGTCAGGCTCAACGAGGTAGCACGCAGTATGATATGTGGTCGTGGGATCGGCCGCACTTCGTGATGGGGCTCGCTAGGCATGGTGGGCTGGTACCAGTCGGGGGTGCGGCGGATGTACAAGTATCTCCGCGGCCCCCGACACTTAGTACTAGAAGGAACTGTGGGGTTTTAGTCGGTTAGAGACAATCCTCAATTCTTCCCAAACAGAGGGTATCCATAAGGATTTCCCCACGAAAAAAACAAGATATCATAGCACAGTAGGGATGCCCGATTTGAATCGATCTTTTGGAAGATCGATTCATGGTCATACGATCTACCGATTTTTTTAATCGATTCAACTGGATGCGATCTTCGCCCAAATCGAATCGAATGTGCTTTATATATCGTATCAACTAAAACCTACACGTCAACCGAAACGTACCGTACGAACTACAACGAAGTAGGGATGTCCGATTTTTTGTACACACGTTTCATACAAAGCACAACTTAAATCAGAGAGAAGGCAGAGACGGCCTAGGCTCACATGGTAATTGAGGATACGCCTCAAAAGTCACATCCAAAAAATCACAGCTGACTTGTTATTCCGTTACATCAAGTTACAGTTTTAGTCGCCATCACATAAGTAGGTGTCGTTGCATAACCAGTTATTAACGGTTGCTCTGACGAAACCCACGGTTAAATAACCTTACGATAACATCGGTAACCGGTCCATTCGGAACAATTATTTGGCTTGTTTATGGTCCGGAGGCATTGTTGTGAGACCAGGCAAGTTTGTGTTCTTAAGTCATTATTCTTTCAACATTGTTTTTAAAACATTAATGGAGTAAGATGGGCGTCACCGCCAAGGCAGAAGGCTAGAAGGAAGCAAAAAAGTTCCTGGAAGAATTTTAGGGACGCCTTTGCCCAACAGGGGGACAGGCTGGCAATAGGCTCACACCCTATTACATAGTAATAAAAGATAATTGAGGACACCTCTACCCACCCTTCGGTAAAAGAACGCGTGATGTTATGTTAGATGTCAAGTACACAAGACTCATCAAGGGGTGAATAATTTGCATATTGAGTGGATCTACACCAATGATGTCTAGATATTTTTCATTCTCTTACTTATTTTTTAACCGACTTCAAAAAGAAGGGGGTTATCAATTCGACATGTTTATATTTTTATTTTTTATTATGTATGGTGGGGCAAGAAATTTTGCAAATCCGTCATATAGACAGGACACTGATGACACAACATGGATTTGAAAAATGTCTTATTTTTCGAAAGGGTTTATTCATTTTAACATAGATGATGCGTTTCGGAGACAGACAACGGAACTCTTCTAAAAATGATAGCAAATCAACCGCGATTGCTGCTATCGTATAAATATGCATTGTTTTGACTCCAAGGATGATGAAATTTCAATTTGGTGTGGGGTAGGTTATTATAACTAATATGTGGAAAATAAAAACTTATTCCAAAAAAAGAAAAAACAACCGAGTTCCGGAAAAACACTGCAAAGTGAAAAATAACTTGGCTTGGTAGGTGGCGCTGTTCGGCCAGCTCAATATCTGTCAGTACTGGTTGTAAAATATAATAAGTACTTAAGGCTAGGTTGTTCCGGCCTGTGGGCCTTTGAAACGCTGCCTCCGCCTCCCCCAAATGCAGCGCGACGTGTTTATTTACGATGAACTGTCAACCATTTAGCAGAAAATCCATGCCATAGTATAACATATTGCAGTTGATCAACGGAATTATTTTTGCTTATGTTCGATATTTTTTCCTTAGTTTTAGATACATTTTATGGTAGAACTAAAATCTATACATCTATACATCTATACATATAAATAAAATTGGAATGTCTGTTTGTAATATTAAAATAACCGCTTTTTGCTACATGCATATGAATATATAAACGGTACATATACCAAAATAACATTTTTTACCATTTTTGTCTGTCTGTCTGTCTGTCTGTTTGTTCCCACTAATCTCTGAAATGGCTGGACCGTTTTTGATGGGACTTTCACTGGCAGGTAGCGGATGTAATAAGGAGTAACTTAGGCTACTTTTATTTTAGAATTTTTATTTGTTTTTATTGATTCCATATCCTGTAAGTTACCTATTGAGCATTTTCAAATGATCAGATACCGACGCCAACCCGATTCCGATAAGTTAGTAGCTACACACAAACCGATATAATTATTATCGGCCCGATGATATTGGTGAATTTCGATGACCATCGCGAGTCACCAAACGACTACAATACAGTAATTACCGACGTCTCGAAGTCGGCAGCGCGAATAAACGTGTTCAAGTGAAAGAATGGCTGGTTCTCTCACCCCGCACTGCGTCTTCGCCGGTAGAAATTGTCCGACATCGTGTCAGACACTGTCTGCGACGATATAATTAACAATAACAACTAAGTATGTAAAAGCGTTTAGTAGATATTAAACGTATGCGAAAATCTGACCGCTGATAATGTGGCGTTGTCGGAATCGGCTTATGTAATGTGTTGTAATTTAATGTAATTGTTAATGTGATGTAATCAACTAATTTTATTAATGAAACAAAAGCAAAAATGTATTTTCATTCAAAACTAGCTTTGCCTGAGGCTGGTAGTTCCAGAGATAGAGATTTCAAACATATATAAAAAAACCGGACAAGTGCAAGTCGGAATCGCCCACTGAGGGTTCCGTACAAATTTGTAGGTAGCATATTGTAATAAAAAAACACATTTGAGAGGTGTCAAGGGACACCCGGATAGAACGAAGTTTCTTTAGTGAAGGAATTGTAACAAAATTTTAAAAATTGTACATATACATACACACGCACACAATGCACTCTGTCTGTGTCTCTGCCTGAAACACGCGCACGCCGAACGGCTTACAACAATGTAGCAAAAAGTGTCGTTACAACCTTTGGTCTTAATTTTTTCCGTCTAGCCCCCCTTCGCAACGCGCGATAAGGAACTTCGTTCCAAAAACTGAACTACTTAATGCAATGTTCTACTTAGATGTTTGATTAAATTGTTTAATACGAGCGCTAATCCTGCCGATAAACTGTCACGCAGTTTGGCTGGTTTATGGGATTTGTACAAGTTTAGGTCCAAATAAATGTTATTTATTATCTCAATTTATAAGTTCAATCAATCGATCAATCGATCAATCGATCAATCGGCCAACCAATCGGCCAACCTATTGGTCAAGCAATCGGCCAATCAATCGGCCAATCAATGGACCATCAATGGACCATCAATCGGCCAATCAATCGGCCAATCAATCGGCCAATCTATCGGCCAATCAATCGGCCAGTCAACTCAACTCACAGCATTTATTTCAAATAAACCAATTACAGGCACTTTTGAATTGTCAAGGTCGGTGAGTTAGAAAGATGAAGCTAGTTGCCCATTCCAAAGCGTAGGTACCTATGGAGAAGAACGGGCAAGAAACTCCATGGAATCCAGCTCCAGTCAATCGGCCAATCAATCGGCCAATCAAACGGCCCATCAATCGGCCAACCAATCGGCCAACCAATCGGCCAAACAATCGGCCAACCAATCGGCCAACCAATCGGTCTATCAATCGGTCAATCAATCAGTCAATCAATCGGCCAATTAATCGGCCAATCAATCGGCCAATCAATCGGCCAGTCAATCGGCCAATCAATCGGCCAATCAATCGGCCAATCAATCGGCCCATCAATCGGCCAACCAATCGGCGAACCAATCGGCCAACGAATCGGCCAACGAATCGGGCAACGAATCGGGCAACGAATCGGCCAATCAATCGGCCAATCAATCGGCCAATCAATCGGCCAATCAATCGGCCAATCAATCGGCCAGTCAATCGGCCAACCAATCGGCGAACCAATCGGTCTATCAATCGGCCAACCAATCGGCCAACCAATCGGCCGACCAATCGGCGAACCAATCGGCCAACGAATCGGCCAATCAATCGGCCAATCAATCGGCAAATCGATCGGCCAATCAATCGGCCAATCTATGGGCCAATCAATCGGCCAATCAATCGGCCCATCAATCGGCCAACCAATCGGTCAACCAATCCGTCTATCAATCGGCCAACGAATCAGCCAACCAATCGGCTGACCAATCGGCGAACCAATCGGCCAACGAATCAGCCAACCAATCGGTCAACCAATCGGTCTATCAATCGGCCAATCAATCGGCCAATCAATGGGCCAATCGATCGGCCAATCAATCGGCCAATCTATCGGCCAATCAATCGGCCAATCAATCGGCCCATCAATCGGCCAATCAATCGGCCAGTCAATCGGCCAATCAATCGGCCAATCAAACGGCCCATCAATCGGCCAACCAATCGGCGAACCAATCGGCCAACCAATCGGCGAACCAATCGGCCAACGAATCGGCCAACCAATCGGTCAACCAATCGGTCTATCAATCGGCCAACCAATCGGCGAACCAATCGGCCAACGAATCGGCCTACCAATCGGTCAACCAATCGGTCTATGAATCGGCCAATCAATCGGCCAATCAATCGGCCAATCAATCGGCCAATCGATCGGCCAATCAATCGGCCAATCTATCGGCCAATCAATCGGCCAAGCTATCGTCCCATCAATCGGCCAACCAATCGGCCAACCAATCGGCCAACCAATCGGCCAACCAATCGGCCAACCAATCGGCCAACGAATTGGCCAACCAATCGGTCAACCAATCGGTCAACCAATCGGTCTATCAATCGGTCAATCAATCGGTCAATCAATCGGTCAATCAATCGGCCAATCAATCGGCCAGTCAATCGGCCCATCAATCGTCCCATCAATCGGCCAACCAATCGGCCAACCAATCGGCCAACCAATCGGTCTATCAATCGGCCAACCAATCGGCCAACCAATCGGCCAACCAATCGGCGAACCAATCGGCCAACGAATCGGCCAACCAATCGGTCAACCAATCGGTCTATGATTCGGCCAATCAATCGGCCAATCAATCGGCCAATCGATCGGCCAATCAATCGGCCAATCTATCGGCCAATCAATCGGCCAATCAATCGTCCCATCAATCGGCCAACCAATCGGCCAACGAATTGGCCAACCAATCGGTCAACCAATCGGTCTATCAATCGGCCAACCAATCGGCCAACCAATCGGCCAACCAATCGGCGAACCAATCGGCCAACGAAACGGCCAACCAATCGGTCAACCAATCGGTCTATGAATCGGCCAATCAATCGGCCAATCAATCGGCCAATCAATCGGCCAATCGATCAGCCAATCAATCGGCCAATCTATCGTCCCATCAATCGGCCAACCAATCGGCCAACCAATCGACCAACCAATCGGCCAACCAATCGGCCAACCAATCGGCGAACCAATTGGCCAACGAATTGGCCAACCAATCGGTCAACCAATCGGTCAACCAATCGGTCTATCAATCGGTCAATCAATCGGTCAACCAATCGGCGAACCAATCGGCCAACGAATTGGCCAACCAATCGGTCAACCAATCGGTCAACCAATCGGCCAACGAATTGGCCAACCAATCGGTCAACCAATCGGTCAACCAATCGGTCTATCAATCGGTCAATCAATCAGTCAATCAATCGGCCAATTAATCGGCCAATCAATCGGCCAATCAATCGGCCAGTCAATCGGCCAATCAATCGGCCAATCAATCGGCCAATCAATCGGCCCATCAATCGGCCAACCAATCGGCGAACCAATCGGCCAACGAATCGGCCAACGAATCGGCCAACCAATCGGCCAACCAATCGGCCAACCAATTGCCGAACCAATCGGCCAACGAATTGGCCAACCAATCGGTCAAGCAATCGGTCAACCAATCGGTCTATCAATCGGTCAATCAATCGGTCAATCAATCGGTCAATCAATCGGTCAATCAATCGGCCAATCAATCGGCCAATCAATCGGCCAATCAATCGACCAATCGATCGGCCAATCAAACGGCCAATCAATCGACCAATAAATTGGCCAATCAATCCGCCAATCGGTCAATCGGTCAATCAACTCTGTCTGTGTCTCTGTCTGCAGAGAAACACGCGCACGCCGCACAGCTTACAACAATGTAGCAAAAAGTGTCGTTACAACTGTTGGTCTTAATTAAAAGTGTCGTTACAACTGTTGGTCTTAATTAAAAGTGTCGTTACAACTTTTGGTCTTAATTTTTTCCGTCTAGCCCCCTTTCGCAACGCGCGATAAGGAACTTCGTTCCAAAAAGTTATGGGCAAATTTATATTTTCGCGAAAACTTGTAAGTATCAAAATTTACTTTATTTGTGCTGTAAGATCTTACTTTTTGCCAAATTTCTTGATTCTAGGTCAACGGGAACTACCATATAGGTTTTCGACCCAAAACCTATAGGGTACTTCCGGTTGACCTAGAATAGAATTACACACAACACAAGCACAAGCACAAGCACAGCACAAGTAAAGGGTAAATTCCGAAATATAAAAAAAGTTGAATATTAAGGTAAATTTTGGTACCTGCTTACAAGTTTTCGCAAAAATTTAAATCTTCTTCACATGATCTGACCAAGATTATGACTGGATTTTAAAATAGACTGGGACCTCTGAGTTTGTTTCGGCCTTTCTTCTCAGAGTAGTCAGATAGGAAACGCCGACCTCATCTAGTTTTAAAAACATGATTAACAAGTGTTGACCTACTTACAGCAATGAAACCATTTCTTCATCTATTTTCAAGATCCTTATTTTTCTTCATGCCGAGAAAGTTCACAAAGTACAAAAGCAACTATCATTACCACCTTCACTTTTTAAATAATCAAATTAGGTTAATCTGAAATACTTTCTACGACTAAAGTTAATGAGTTACGACTGTCAACAAATTGCATGAAATTCCTTAAGATGACACTAATCTAGTATCTGCACTGACCTAGTATTAAGCCAGTGATTCCCAACCTTTTTGACCAGGGACCGTTTTGAATTTTTTTTTGTTAGCAATTAGCAGGGACCGAAAAGAAAATAGTGTCACCAACCTGCACTGGGCCCGCGTGGTGGATTACGGCCCACTCCCTCTCACCGAGAGGAGGTCTGTGTCCCAGCAGTGGGAACGTTAAAGGCTGATTATGCTAAAAAGTGTCAATCAAAAATAAGCTTTAATGAAAACTTTTAACATATAGTTAAACTCACGAGTGACATGAATTAATCTGTTATTGTAATAGAAATCACTTTATTCACAACAAACATTCTAAATAGAAAAATAAATCCGGTTTGCATTGACAAAAGCAACCATACGCCAATCATTACGCTGCACTACCCGTGTTACAATTATAATCATTTGAAACAGTAAAATTGTGAAATTTTGAACCGATTGCGGTCCATACATGGTGGCGATTTATGGCCGATTCCAATAATGTACAGTCAGGTTGTAGGTAAGAGTGAGAGTTGGACTAAGACTCTTGTATCTTTACCAATAATAAAGCAAAGACCAAATACCTTCATATAGTAGACCCGTATTTGGAAGTAGCTAAGTATCACAGGTAAAATTAGCGTACAAAACTGTTTAGAAAAAAAATGCTAGGTACCATTGGTAAGCAAAACGACCCGTTTTTGTTTATAAGAACCTAGCATTAAGGCTTCATCAAACAGGCGCGACTCGACACTTGTAGAGCAATTTCCATGAAGTTTTCATATAAATTGTTCAACGAGCCCTAGTCTCTACGAGCCTTTAGTCACCTGTATTGTCGTGTTTACGTGTCCTTAACAAATAAAAGGATAGAAATAGACCAGACAAATTAAATTTAATACAGGGAATAAAAAACAGAGGAGCTATAAAAAGGTACCTGCAGAGAGGGAAACGCACTCTATTGAGAGATGAGGAGGACAGCGGAGATCACTAGATATAGCGTCAAGGGTGCGGCGACGTTTCGGCGTTCAGGGATGCGGTGACGAGTAGGCGTCCAGGGATGCAGCGACGTGTAGGCCTCCAGGGAAGTGGCAAAGTATAGGAGTTCAGGGATGCGGAGACGTGTAGGCGTCTAAGGCAGCTCCGTGGCTCCAGACATTGTTTCAGTAATTAGTAGCACTGCTATTAGTTTCGTGCAGCAGAAGAAACTCACAAGAATAGGTCTCCTGTCTTCAGTTACCATGCGCACCGTCAGTCAGTAGGCTTCCCAAATCCATCCCTCCTTCAATGACCCTTCAGTTCTCTCTCCCTTGTTCTTTATATTATTGTATAAACCTCCTTCATACAAACCGAGAGTGCGTTTAAGAATCTTATAAGTTAGTAGACAACGTAGTTAGATAGAAAAACCAAATTTTGGCTATCTAAAGCGATATAAAATTATTTTTTAGTAAATACAATCCTAATGCAACCTTCCTTAAATAGACTGCATAGATAATTAAAAGAATAAGTAGACATCAGTTTGACACGTTTGACTTAAATGTCATAACAAGAATAATATTATGTAAAAGGATGGAAAATTGTAATGTAAAATCAGGTAATTCTATATAGACGAATCGTTTTAAGACCGATTCGCAGAGTGCTAACACAGAAAACAAAGAGCGAAATATAATAATGTAAGAAAGTCGTAAAAGGACAATAAACCGAAGATGATGTGGATGAATGAAAAAGAAGCGTAAGTACAGTATCAGTAACAAACAGATACTATAGTATCTGCCATGGGGGATTCTACCCGTCATTTTAAACAACTTTTGTCTTGCTGACCATGATTTTGTTATTGTTGCTAATAATTACCTTAGATCTGTTTATTTATTTTACGTCGATGGTCCTAGGTATTATCATTTGTGAACATAATCCAGCATTGCATATGTAAGCTATCACGCTATTTATACCAGGAGGCTTTTATTATGGTAGTATGCCTTGTTTACTTTTTGTGCTTGAGTTAAGTTTTCATTGTAGTTGTTGATATATTGGCATAGCTAGCTGACGTTTTGACTAATTATTTAATTAATGTTCTGTGTCTAGTCATTTTTATTACTTTGCCTATATATGTGTATAGAATCAAGTCTATCTGACTAAACAGACAGCTGTGTTGCTGGGGAGTTTGTTGCGACACTTCTTCTTCCCAGTTAAAGCACTAGGAAGTGGTGAAGGGCGGGCGTTTTGGGGGACTGTCTTATGTAATTTTGACTGATTGATTCGAAAAGTGCTGATTCTAAGCCTAATTTGAATAAATGGCTTTTGATTTTGATTTCGCTACGGAACTCTATTCACGACCAATTCGTGAAAAAAAAAAATGTTATACAACTGAACAGTGGACAGACTATTTCGATGCTTGTATGATTTTGTCACGATTCGTTTAGCTCTCGCGGACTGGTTGAGAACCACAGTCTTAAACCCATTACTATGGTTCTAATTTGTGAAATGAGTTCAAATAAATTAAAAACTAATTGACAGGTAGGTACGCAAAACTAATCAGTTCCTATGTTACTATTTCCAAGCCACTTCCTAGTTAAGGTTTTATTACCGACTAAATTTTGCCGACATCGCCCGCATGTTTCTTGTTTTAACATAAAATTTAACTACTGTTGTTTTTTTCGAAAAAAAATTGGAATCGTATCAGTAGTTCCAAAGATTACCTCACACACATACACACACACATATTTTTCCTCTTTATAATATTTTAGTATATCTACTTATTTGTGTAGATATTTGCATAATTTAAAAACTACTGGTCTTGAAATAATAAGTTGATCCATAATCAACGGGCGCAACCAAAAAGAATGAAACTTGATTCAGAGAAACAATATTATCCTTACTACATTGGAAATCCCAGCTTAAAAGTTTATAAATTTTCCGTATCCGCATCCATTTATTATTTACATCCAACATTAAAACAGAAGTAATACTAAATTAACAAAACCCAGCGGCATTTTCTAATAATTCAAACAAGTGGGGCCATTCATTTTGATTGCAAAGCGAATCTATTTCCCTTTTGTAAAACGGACATGAGAGGATAGAAATAATTTATAATTTATGGTTTCTGACGTACAAAATACTATAGTTCGACTTTTAATTGTATTCAGTAACTTCACACTTCAAAGAAAAATAATGTTACCATACTAACAATATTAGTGTTGGGGTAGTGAACGATTTTGCGTAAAGAACGAATGATAAAAATGGTTTCATGTTAAATTAAACCATTTTTAAACTCAACCCAATAGAATTAGTTGGACATAGGTAATGAAAGGGGCATGTCACCAAAAATAATAAATCTTTTAAGATTTAAGAAATTAAAAAAATATTTGAAGAACGGGGTTAGTAATGTCACCCCTTCGTCATGGAGTGCTTGCGTATCTCACGTATTAAAGTTAGAAGATGTAATGTGTCGTAAGGACCATGTTATTGATAACATCACTGATACCTTTATAATAAATACTAGCTTTTGCTAGCAGCTTCGCCCGCGTGGAGGCCGAAAATTATCCGACGGGAACGTATTACCGGACCAAAAAGTATCCTATATGTCAATGCAGGTTATAAACTAAGTGTGTATCTATGTGAAAATTTTAACTGTCTACCTATTACGGATCATGTGATACAGTTCGCTGACAGACAGACGGACGGACAGCGGATGCTTAGTAATAGGGTCCCGTTGGTTACCCTTCGAACCCTAAAAATGTAGATTGAACAATAATTACTTACAGGGGGGTAGGTGTTAAAAAAGTGTAAACGTTTTTGAAATTCGGAATTTTATTTTTAATATAATTAATAGTAATTACTGATTAAGTTACTTCAGTACTTAGTCTACCATTGTCAAATAAGAAGTACTCACGTTTGTGGCACATTTATGTAACATAGACATATTATTGACACCTCCTGCCAGCTTAGCTTACCAACTACACTATCACACAACTTTGGTCAGCACTTCACATCACATAATGTCACAATTCGCCGAAGTCTTAGCTGCCCAGAAAACCCTGGAAGAAAACTTTCTGAAGAAGATGGGTGAGCTCGAAGCACAAATCCAGTGCGCTGGTCCAGCCAAGGACACGGTGGCAAAGATTGCCGAAGAGTTCCGCAGTTTCCGCGAGCTCATCTTTTCAATGCTTGGTCTGCTCCGAAGCCAGATAAGTGAGTGTGCCAAACAAATTGATGGCTTAGAGACCAGGCAACGGCGGAAAGCATTGGTTTTCCAAGGTCTTACTGAGGTGGAGAACGAAGACAGCATGGCAGTAATTCTTGATCTTCTGAACACCAAGCTTGCTCTCAAGAATATCTCAGCATCCTCAATTAAAGCCTGCCACAGACTTGGAGCCCAAGGCAAGGAGCATCACAGGCCTATCCTTGTTAGGTTCTGCAGTATGGACATCAAGGCTTCTGTATGGAAGGCAAAGACAGGTTTGAAAGGGTCCAAAATATCAGTTAAGGAGTTCTTAACCAGAGCCAGGCAATCGGTATTTGGGAAGGCGCGCGAGCACTTCAGTATGCGGTCGTGTTGGACTCAAGACGGCGTCATCTTTATAAAGGCCCCTGATGGAAGTCGGCACAAGGTTTCTTCTTTCGACGAGCTGAAGCCCTTGTTAACGAAGTACGCCAAGGCACCTGGCGCCACTCCATCAACGAGTTAATGAAGTGCTGACGCTGACGGCCGGGAGCCTGAAAAGCACAATACATCTATTTAACTGAAGGTGAATGTTTGATGTCTAGTTATGTTTCATATTCGTAGTTAGTTTCGTAATTTTTACGTACCGTTCTGTAGTTGTCCCGTCTCATAATTATCCTTTTTCCTGTGTTCTGTGCCCCAACTGCCTACTATTCACTTATTTTATGTTTGATTGGTTTTTGGGTACCCTCAGGATTGTTTATCTGATTATTTATGTGTACTTTACGAAACGTAAATAATGTCATCTTGTCAAATTGACATTAGTATTATTATGTTGACTTTGACGTTTCACGAATTCGTTCAGAAATATTCTCATTAAATTTTCTTGTTTGTGCTTTTCAGTCTCACACAAATAATGTTACTAACGTTTCGTTCCAAGTACGCTTCATCGGCAATTCTGTAGTTGGGTGGCACTTTTGATAATCTCATTTTGTTTTTTTATTTTATTTTTTCTCTGTCTTTTTATATTTTTTGGGAACTACGGTTTTCGCTTTGCTTCCAGTTGAGTAGTCAATAATGTAATCTAAGGTTTTGTTATCTACTGTTTGTTTAATTGCTTTTAGTGTTGGTGTTAGCTGGCGGGTGGTGCAGTGTCTTGCACGTTTAGCTGCTCTATTCTTAGAATTATTATATTCTTTTATATTTATATATTGGTCTCAAAATATTGTTTATTTTCTTATATCTATGTCAGACAATGACTTTTATTTTTCTGCTAATGAATCTACTGCCACTTCAAACGATGAAAGCTTTTGTTCTCTCAGCGATACCCTTGCTGATTTTTTGCAACATAATTTCAAGGACCAGTCTAATCGGTTGGTGAATGTTTGCCATATTAACGCTCAAAGTGTTCCAAGCCACTACAGTGAGCTGTTCAACGTGTTTAATAACAGCAACGTCCACGCCATCCTGATCTCTGAAACTTGGCTCAAACCTCATCTCCTGACCACTACTTATCCTCTTACTGGTTTCGTTCTTATACGGAATGATCGGATTGGTAAAGGAGGGGGTGGTGTGGCCATATATCTTCGCAGTGACTTTCCTTACAAAGTACTTGCTACTTCCTCTTCACATTATTCTGCTTCTGCAGAGTTTATTTTCCTTGAAGTTTGCGTCAAAGGAGCCAAAACCGTTATTGGTGTTGTCTATTGTCCTCCCACTGTTGATTACTTCACTGAATTCGAATCAGTACTTGAATCTTTGGGTTCGGAGTATGCACATCACATCATCATGGGTGATTTCAACACAAACCTCCTTGCCCAAACCTCTCCTCGTTCCCGAAAGCTCCTCGATCTTATCGAGTCAGCCAGTATGCACGTGCTGCCGCTCCAACCTACTCATCATAACGTTGTGGGCGATGACACCTGGCTTGACCTGATCCTTACCTCGAATCCTTCCCTTGTTTTCTCCCATGGTCAACATGACGCTCCTGGCTTTTCTCATCACGACATGATTTTCCTTTCCTATATCTTGAAACCTCCCAAACCCAAACCCAAGGTTCTGCACAGGCGTTGTTTTTCACGAATTAATGTTGAGAAACTCAAAGAAGATGCGTCTGTGGTCGATTGGGAGGCTATGGCGAAAGCCATTTCGGTTGACGACAAGGTTGCGATCTTCAATGATGTTGTGGTCAACCTTTACGATATCCACGCTCCCGTCAAAAAAGTGAAGTTAAAACGTCCACCTGCACCATGGATGACAAGGGGTATACAGATGGCTATGCGACGTAGGGACCGTTCATTCCGTAAATTTAAAAGAGATCGCACCGATGAGAACTGGACACTATTTAAGGCTGCAAGAAATAGATGCAATCAGATGATACGCAACGCTAAACGCCGCCACATTCTAGATACTATCAATTCTTCCTCTTCTGCTGATATCTGGAAATTTCTTGGAACTCTTGGTATCGGCAAACCGCAACATTTAGACCTTCCTAATTCTATTGACTTGGACGATCTTAACCGTCATTTTTCTACTATTCCCACCATGGATCGTTTCACCAAGCAACAAACTCTATCCCTAATTTCTGGTCTAACGCGTCCTGATATTAATCCTTTCAGTTTCGTTCCAGTTGAACCGGGAGAGATCTTGAAGATCATTCTATCTATTAAATCAAAAGCGGTAGGATGTGACAGTATCACCCGTTTTATGATTTTAACAATCCTGGATCATCTCCTACCCGCGATTACCCATATTATTAATTTTTCCCTATACACCGGAGTATTCCCTTCCCTGTGGCGCAAGGCCTATGTTCGTCCACTACCTAAAGTTTCTAATCCCTCCCTTCTTACCCATTTCCGCCCCATTTCTATCCTTCCTTTCTTATCCAAAGTACTGGAGGCCTGCGTTCATAAACAATTCTCTAAGTTTGTTCACTGTAATTCTCTTATTAGCCCTCTTCAATCTGGGTTCAGACCCGGGCACAGTACTGTTTCCGCCCTCCTTAAAGTGACTGGCGATATAAGGGCAGGACTGGAAGAGACCAAAGCAACTGTACTAGTGTTGGTTGATTTCTCAAATGCCTTTAATACCGTCAGTCACGACATCCTGTTGGCTATTTTGTCTTATGCTATGGTCTCTCCCGAGGCACTGGAATGGTTCTCCTCTTACCTTCAGGAACGTCAGCAGTCCATTCGTGTTGGGGATTCTTCGTCATGCTGGTGTCATTTGGAATCTGGCGTTCCTCAAGGCGGTATTCTTTCCCCTCTTCTGTTTTCTATTTTCATTAATCTCATAACTTCCGAACTTCAGTGTGTGTATCATCTGTATGCAGATGATTTGCAATTATACTGTCATGGGAGGGTTGAAGAACTACCGGAAGCTATCGACAGGCTGAACAGGGACTTGATAGCCGTAAAAGTCTGGTCTGAACGATTTGGGGTAGCAGTAAACCCTAACAAGTGTCAGGCAATCATCATCGGTAGTTCTCGAAGTATGAGTAAAGTGGATAGTTCAACTTTGCCACCAGTACTCTTCGATGGTACGATCGTTCCATTTAGTGCTGATGTGAAGGACCTAGGCTTGCACATTGATAGTACCCTAAACTGGCGTACTCAAGTCGCTAGGATCAGCCAGAAGATTACTGGAACGCTGCGTGCTCTGTACCGACTAAAAAATTTATTACCAACGAGTACGAAGACAATGCTTGTGCAGGCCTTAATTTTCCCTATCATCGATTATGGTGATGTGTGTTATTACGATCTGAATGCTGATCTCCTCGACAAACTTGACCGTCTTCTCAATTACTGCATTCGATTCGTCTTCAATCTGCGTAAGTACGACCATGTCTCTGCGCAACGGTCGCTTCTGAAGTGGTTGCCTATTCGCCAGCGCAGAGAGCAAAGGGCGTTGACCACCTTATTTTCTTTTCTTGACTCTCCCACTTCCCCTGGTTATCTAGCCCCCCACTTTCAATACATTTGTGTCAACCACAACAAAAATCTTCGTTCCTCTAACAATCGCCTTCTTCAATGTCCCACTCACCGCACAGACTTTATGCACTCTTCCTTCTTCGTTCAGTCTATCTCTCTGTGGAATGCGCTCCCCCTTGATATCAGGATGGCAACCAACCGGTTATCCTTTAAAGTTAAAGTTCGCGAGCATATTCAAAAGAAGCTGGCAGTATCTTCACAACGATAATGTTTTCCCATTGTTTGTCTTATTTGTTTTATTATATTTATGTGTATTTATGTATGTTTATTTGTGCATATATTTAATTATTTATATAGCATATTTATTGTTAAAAAAAAATAATAAAAAATTGAGGTATAATATGAGTATATTTAGTGATATTTGAATAGTAATTAATTACACCACTTATTTGATAGCACCTACCACTGTTTGTCTCTGCATCGCCCAAAGGTCGACTGGTAGAAAATGCCTATGGCATTAAGTCCGCCTCTGTACATATATGTGCGTAAAGTATTAAATAAATAAATAAATAAATAAATTACTTTACTTGCAAGACCCATACATGAAATGACATTGCTCTACAAAACACCTTGATATAAAAAAATAAAAAAAATCTAAAATCCAAGGCTTTAACTAAAGTCATAAAAAAGGATCCATGTTCCCAGGCCGGGCTTAGAGAAGTTCTACATGTCCAAATAAGTACTAAAGGTTAAACGCTAAAACCAACACTATCACACCAAACCATTGCAATTTTCCCTCAATACATAACAGATTTCATAATCCCACAATCCAGTGAGCAGTGGATTACCTAACCGCTACATTATTCACATAAACATCGTAGGTAACCTACAGTAGGGCTACCACGCCGCGGGCCTCACTTGAGCCAGTGTCCTCACGTCGAGAACACGGGCGAATCAAAACGTGCGATCTGTAATGGCGGGTGGCACTTACATTTGTAGGGTAACCGTTATTGTTGGTGATTTTGAGACACATTTTGTTTTTTAAAAGTTTTTTTTCTTCATATTTTTGCTGTGATTATTTGTTATTATGTATGAATATTTGACTTATTTGCTCAGTCTCTCGTGAATTACAGTCCTAAACAAACTCATATTTATGCTGTATACTGGAAATACACTACAATATTTTCTCGTTTTTGTAGGTTTACTAAGATAATATTGTGTAGGACATTTTTTTCGATAGACAATTTCAAAAGACCAGAAAATTCTGAAAATACTCTATTCTACTAAACAAAAACAGAACCGCAACTGTTAGGTAGTAACATTGAACAAAGAATCAATTGAACCAAAAATACAAAAATCCTTCCAAGAATAGTACTTCAAACAGAGCTTTATCCTCTCAAGCCATAGATACCCTTGCCCCTAGGCTGAGCCACCCTCCAGAGGGGAGGGACACAAGTACCTCGAAGGGAGGTGGCAGGGTCTGGGCCCTTTGTCTGCGCTCCGTCATTACTTTGTCAAAGGTCCTTGGCAAGGCGCGATTCTAAGCCACATACGTGTTATCCTGTATGAGAGAACCACTGTACAGCACACTACTTTGTACTAGTGGTTTCGGAGGCTAAAAAACATTTTTATTTTTCGTTCCCCTCCAGTTTATTCTCTTTTTTATCAGCCTATTATTTTGTTGGAGCCTTTTATTCAGAAAGCCTAACTTTGAATACAATAGCGGCATTCCGCGTTTACATCCGCTATCACAATAAGATTTTTTTTTTTTAAATAAAATCTCAATGACAATGACGGTTATTCCATCAAATCCACCATCTCTCTGAAAATTGAACAAATTTATTTAAATAAATATAAAGTGTATATCCTACTTTTATTATTCAGTCCAGCAATCTTAACACATTAACACCTAAGTGCCTATAATCAAATCATTATTTCTCTAGCGAATAATTCGGTTCAGTTCAATTGACGGTAATCAATTACCCACAAGGAGGCCGGTATGAACAGTTGCTCCCCAGTGACCGCTAAACGCGAGAAGGCTTCAATCAATGAAGTCACAGGCATAACTGAATTACCGTACGCGGCGACGGCACGCAAAAAGTTGCGCCGTAATGATTGTTGGTTTAAGACATAAGTAGTAAGCGGGGTGAAAACCTTCACCAGAGTTTACCTCTTCTTTAAATTGACCCGGAGTATCTACTTTTTGCAGTCCTGCCAAATACAGTTCTCCAAAACTGCGACATGTTTGGTTATTTATTATAAATAGGTACCAAAATTAACAAGTACAGTCAGCGTCAATAATATCGGGACAAACAGGCTGTTCAAAATCATCTAAACAACTATGAAAATTAAATATTGACTAAATGACACAAGGAATGTTTCAGAATGAACACAATACACGACAACTGTCATTCTGACAAGAAATTCTGAAAAGTTGAGATCATTTTTGGCGCTGACTGTACCACTCTCACTCCTTACTGATAGCTGGATTTAATTTGGCAAAGCTTTTTTCCGAGTGTGTTACTTGACCTAGAAAAGTGTAACACCGAATTACACGTTCCCGTAAGTTTACTAACACGAATTACTTAACAACGAATGCACGCTACCACGAATAACTTAACAACGAATGCACGCTACCACGAAAAACTTAACAACGAATGTACGCTACCACGAAAAACTTAACAACAAATGTACGCTACCACAAAAAACTTAACGCCGTAGCCATGCGATCTCGAATAACCGAACCTCAAAAAGTATCCGTACAAAGTCTTAATTCAAATAACAATCAACCAAATCAAATATATAATAAGTATAATCTCAATGGTACTTATAAAAAGAGGACTATTCAAAACCACACAAAATATTAAAGACAAACTTGCAAAAAGTGCCTGCATTGTTTCCGCCTAGCATCTGGTCGGTAAATAGTTCAATTGGGACCACTGTTCCAATTACACAAAATGTGGTGGAATCATGGCACCACCACTAGAACAGCCTATTGGGCAGAAAGAAATGGAATTTATGTAAGACCATTGAAGAATTAAGCAAGGAACAAAACCAAACAGAATTGATGGTAGAAAAATTTAATTCACAGTCTCAAGAAACTAAAAGAGCAAAGAAAATAGAAAATAGGGAAGCAAAAACAAGGAAACAATGGACATAACCACATTTTGGATAGTCTTGCATACTTGTGCTATTTTAAACGATAGCTAAAATCATATGCTGTTTTTTTTCTCATAATGTTTGATTTAGTTGATTGTTATATGAATTAAGACTTTGTACGGATACTTTTTGAGGTTCGGTTATTCGAGATCGCATGGCTACGGCGTTATGTTTTTTGTGGTAACGTGTATTCGTTGTTAAGTTTTTCGTGGTAGCGTACATTCGTTGTTAAGTTTTTCGTGGTAGCGTGCATTCGTTGTTAAGTTATTCGTGGTAGCGTGCATTCGTTGTTAAGTAATTCGTGTTAGTAAACTTACGGGGACGTGTAATTCGGTGTTACACTTTTCTAGGTCACGTAACACACTCCTTTTTTCCAATGTTTTACACTACTGAATGTGAAACTATTTTTCTTCTAAGCGTGTCGATGGCAATCTTAATGGACTCGGCCCAGAATTAGGTTACATCACTAGCCTCCATCAGTTCCTGTGATGTGTAGCTGACAGGGCACGCAGGACATGATATTAAATGTCCCATTGTTTGTGAAACAGCACCACATTTACCCCCCAAGGCGGACTCGTCTATGAATCTCCACCTGAACAGGTTTTGCAAGTCCTTGCTTCGGCCAACCTGGGTCCAGAATGTTTATATAGACTTCAAAGTTACCGAAGGCAACTCATGTCTAGATGAGAGATCTATTAGAAACTCTAAGTATAAATCTCATAGTTTAAAAGTATAGGCTTATGATGAGGTAGCAAACATTTGAAGTCATTACAAAATATGAACGAAGACAAAGGAATATGAGTATTTAGGGATCAAACCAACATAGACACTATTTCTATGTTCTCATGAACTTGTCCCTCTTAACTGCTTTAACATTCCTCCAATCACGTCATTCAACCGCTCCATCCAGTCCCTTACACCACAAACTCAAACTCGCAAGAAACGCCCGACATGCGGAGTATCGGTCAAGGGGCCAGACGACAGTTAGCGTGCACATAAGTGCGCCTTATGCTCAGCTGACATGTTATGGCGAAGGAACGGTGTTTGATGTCGGTGACCTTCGAGGGCTTTATAAGGCCAAGGCTGGTTACAGGATCCTTTTAGTTCAAGGACGAAGAAACACGGTCCTTGTGAAGTAATGTGAGGAAGTACTTTGAACTTGTTACGTGTTTTATTTTGTAACTGAGTTATGTAGTTTTGAGAGGAAAACGAGAATCTAAGAATGTTTTCTCCTGTTTTATCATTTTCTTGTTTCTTTTGTCAATAGGCCATATACATGAGTAACGAATGAAACTGAAGACTGTAACCATGAATTCAGCATATGATTCTAGACCTCGCCCTAGCGCAGAAATTTTTCATAGGTTATCAAAAAAAAACAGCTGTTTCATATAAAAATGCAAAATCTACGCTGTAAAAATGTATAATAGAGCCGATATTTTTTTAAATAACCGACTAAAAACTTCAATATCACAATCATATATATGAAACTAAGGTAACAGTTTGTACGTCAATATCCCTGCTACCATATATACACATCTCACTGAAATGACAAGAGCAGCATATTATCCATTTTCCGCAAACACATCACATAAATATTGTTCCAAGTAAGGCAACATCTACAAGTCGCAACTTCACAAGACCAATAAACGTTTATTAATATTACATCACAAAGCTCAGATCGTATAGCATAAAATATTATGACTGTCATAAAATCAATTCAGAAACTAGTTCACTCAATATCTGCAGTTTCTGCTTACTTCAACTTTTGCAAGCCAGCCTTCATTAAATCCACAAAGAAATCACTTTCATCAAGAACGAGAAAAAATCAAGAAAAGTTGCACGTATTAAAATCTGGAACGAACCTGAAGAATTAGAAGCAAAAAATCGTAACGAAGGGAACTCTTACATAGAACTTTGTTCAGGGAAAACTATGAAACTATTTTAATTAAGCCGGCCGTTGGGCAGTAACGAAGGTTTCATCTACCGCAACTTATCAGTTTTTAGGGTTTCACATTTATATTATTGTTTGAAATCAAAGAAAACGAATAAAACTTACAAGTTTTCTTATTTTCGTGCCAAAATCAGTTACAGTAAATCAAGTGCCCTTAGTAAAATACCAATTGATCAAAACGTAACCCACTCAATTATCCTTATTCCTTTGTCTCAACTTTTTCCTTAAGAAAAAACAGGTGCCAGTAAAATAACTCCTTATTCTACCTCTAGGAACGCGGGAGAAGCCGTGGGCAGAAAGCCCACGGGTTCTCCCGCGTATTTTCGAAAAATGTCTCACGAGAACGTACTACCGGGATTAAAAATAACCAGATTTGTTAATCTAGGTTATAACTACAGGTGTGCCATTTTCAGTCAAATCCGTTCAGCTTATTTAGTGCTAATCCAGAACATACATCCAGACAAACAGACAAAAAATCTTCGCTACTATATTGGTCCTTGGCACTGGTCTGGACAGAGAGAGGTGGAAGAAGAGTAGGGAGGCCCAGCAGTGGGACTTTAATGGGTAGTAAAAAATGAAAAAACATTGTATGTATAAATTCCCATTTTTATCCTTATCTTTACTTGTTATAATAAATCAGGAATTCAGGTCATTTCTTGTGAGCCAAAGTACCAATTAAAATCACAATTAAAGATTGAGAACACAACAAAAATGTTTTTGTAACGTTTTTTCAACTTCCCATTAATTTCGCCGTCCCAATATATTCAACTGTATATGGCCACCCTACTTTATTGGTATCTTAGCAAGTGTTTGCACTTTGGATTATGTCTTCGCCACAGTTATTAATCAATTCGGTATATTTACACTAAAAGCGTTGAAAGGGAAAGTAGAATTTGTAGAAAAATGGTTGCGTATACTGTAGATGTATAGGTACTTTTCGTATTAATTTCATAAATCTTCGTGTTCTCTGTCACATTAAGATGACATAGACATTTATAGATGGCGGAAATAAATAATTCCGATAATGGCTACTGAAGGGAGAAGTGGCACTAGTAGCTGACATTATAATTATATTAAGCTCTCTACACATTGGACATCTATACTTAGTTCGACTTTAAATTTTAATGTATTCAGTAACTTGATAGTTGAAGGGCAGATTTTGACAAAAAAAAAAGATAGTGAGGTGGTGTAAGAACGAACGAAATTGAATGAACTTGAAATAATGTACTAACAAGCAATTTTTTTATTTTAAATTTAATATCTTGACTTAAAAACATGAAATGCACTACTACAAATTTTAAAATTTGTTATGTATTTTGTTTCTCAGTAGTAAGGTAATTTAAAATAAAACAACTTAGTTAGAAATGTGAAAGTTTGTATGTTCGGATGTTTGTTACAAAATCACGCAAATACGGCCGAACGGATTAGGGTGAATTTTGGTACGCAGATAGTTTATAACCTGGATTAACATATAGGATACTTTTTATCCCGGTAATACGTTCCCCTAGTATAATTTTCGGCCTCCACGAGGGCTAAGCCGCTGGCAAAATCTAGTATTTATTATACAGGTATCAGTGATGTTATCAATGAAATGGTCCATCTTACACATATCATCTTCTACTTTTAATACGTGAGATACGCGAGCACCCCATGACGAAAGGGTCACATCTAACTATTCAAATATGTTTTTAACTTCTTTAATCTTAAAATATTCATTATTTTTGCGACGGATTAAACCAGTGCCTAAACTAGAATTAGTTTCACACAGGTCATTAAAAAATTAACAACGTAGATTTTTATTACTTAAATATTACAACAGCACAGATGAGCGAAAAGGGAGTCGGCGCACGTGAGGGAAAGGAAGCATATGCGCCCTCACGGCCCTAGTCGCCGCAGGAGACGCCCTGGGCGTCGGGAATCCCAGGCTGATTCCCAGCCACCATAGGCGCGGGCTTGCGGACGGTGATTAATGAGTAGCTCGCCGTCCGGTAAGAACCAAGCCCGGGTCGATGGTGCCTTGTGTTCCACGCGCGCCTCAAGGAGATGACAGCACGAACTGGTGGGGTCCGCAAGGGCCGATGCCTGCCAGGGGTGCGGGTTGTTCGAAAGAGATACCGCGGCCTCTGGCACACAGGCAACTGAAGGAACACGGGTGGGTTTTAGTCAGTAAAAGTCTGACACGCCCTCCTGCTCCACCCATAGCGGGAGAATTTCTTTGATGATTTGATGAAGCCTTATAGATAATATACGCCAATTATACTACAAAAGCCTTACGCCATAACGGGAAACTCATAACACGTCAAATGTCTCCAATATTGATAGCTTTCATCTTTAATTGCCGAGAAAATGGCGAAGACTAGGAAATACCGATGCCAACACACCTGAACGACCATTGAGCATTATTTACCGCGGCAATTAATTCTGTTGACCATCGCCTTACGGTTGTCGTGTACGCTTGGGTTAATCTGGTCAGCGGTTGGCCAGGCCACAAATGTACTGCAGAAGTTCAAGTCTTAGTGAGAAACTGAAACTTTGAGTCTTAGAATGCAAGTTGACTTAGTGCGCACCGAGGAAGAAGGAGGTTCGTTGCATCGTTATTACTTAACCTTTAGTTATGCAATTTATACGTTAGATATTTACTATTACGTTAGGATTCACTCTATAAATCGTACAATTTAGAAACACGATAATTTTTGTAGTTTCCTCTATAGAAAAAAACCCTAAAGTAATCTCTAAAAAACAAAATAAACCCTCAGTACGGCGTAAATATTTCAGGGGTTAGGTATCACTTTTTTAAATAAATACTCTGAATTGAGTTTTTATTAAAAAAAAAAAAATTCAAAGATTTATTGGAACTATAAACAGGTTTACAAAACTGTGTTGCAGCCATTAGCGTCGTAGCCATCTCCGAGAGGGCAGATGTCAGCGTTCCTACCTTTATTCTTCTAAACAAAAAATAACCTTAACTACATGCTTTCTGTTACGAATAGAATTAACATTTTCATTTTATCTAAATTAACGCTAGAACCGCTTATTCTAGGCAGAAGCCCGGGTAGACGGCGCGTTGTGTTCCACGCGCGCCTCATAGCGACGTCAGCACCAACTGGTAGGGTCCTCAAGGGCCGACGATGCCTGCCAGGGGTGCGGGTTGTTCGAAAGAGATACCATCGCCCCTGGCACACAGGCAACTGAGGGAACACGGGTGGGTTTTAGTCAGGAAAAGTCTGATAGCTCGACCCTGAGCGAGAGAAGTTATTTGATGATTTCCCAGCCCCCAAAAAAAAAACCAGCCACTCTTCAATTAGCGCCAGAAGCTCGTCGCGCCCTTAAGACTGGAAGAAAATGTTCAGAAATCGCAAGTTTATCTTATGTAGAACAAGGTTCCCAGACTGGTTATAAACTCATGTCTAATGTGTAATAATATATCAAGGCATGAATGAGATGGTATAGCAATAGCACGCCAACCCAAGAGAGTGTTGAGAACAGTTTAAAATTACGATGTCTCGTGCGGTTCTTCAGCAGGCTTAGCATGACCCTTTCTATTTCTACGAAGAATATAGACAGTCTTTGTTCTATACAAAGTCACATTTCGTTTATCCGTTTTTGACATCGCACTGTAGATATCCTACCACAATCTGTTATTTTTAACCGACTTCTAAAAGGAAGAGGTTCTTAATTTGTCGGAACCTTCGTGATTCCATGATCATCAAGTCAGGATCTGATGATGGGATCCTGGAGAAATAGAGAGAACTCTTCAAATTTTATAGGCACATTTGAAGCGATTTGGGTAGTTTTTGGAAGAGTACTTTCTCGGAGTGGTCCCATTTCAATTTGGTGAAGATCTGATGAAGAACTTCGGAGATAGGCAACGGAACTCCTCAATAAATGATAGCAAATGGACTGGAATTGCAGAAATCTCATGTCTGTCTATTGTTCACATCAGTTCATAACATAACATCACGCCGGGACGCTGTGAAGGGGTAAGCACATGTGAACCACTAAAAAGTGAAAAATAAAAACTTTTATCAAAAAAAAACAACCGACTCCCAAAAAAAACACTAAAATATGAAAAATAACTTTCGAAAATTAACGATATTCGTCTAGGTCCTTTTATATGTAGACTATATTTCAGAAGAATACTACTTCCCAAACTGTCAAAATCACACTGACAACAAACTTTTTACTCGACGGTCACAAACTATATAAGATTATCTACAAAAGCATGATTCGTTTAGAACGCATAACTGTGATAATTAATAAAAAAAACATAGCTATCTTCTCCTATTGTACATCATTTAGTTAGTAGTCATGTCTATTCTTCCGTCGACAAATCGGTGCTCGTGCTAAGCCTGCTGGTTTACCATGACGCTTTCTATTTCTATAAAGAATAGACACAGCTCTTTCAATACAGAGTGACATTTCGTTTCTCAATTTTTGACATCGCACCGTAGAAATCCTTCTTTAATCTGTCATTTGTCTTTCATTTCTAACGATCTTTGCCTAGGTCCTTTTTATGTAGACTATTTCGGAAGAACGTTTTCTATCCAAAACTTTTTTAGCGGCCTGGACATTCCCAAAAATAGGATACGTCAAGCAATTAATATTAACGCCCTAATTCTTTCACCTTTAACCAAACCCCAGGAATTCCGCCCTGATATAGCTGATCCGATTTCCGGAGTTACGGTACCAATATCAGGGATTTATACGAGTTAAAGCCAACCGCAAATGTCAGGTCCGGCCGTATACGGGGGCTGGTCGGCCGGATATCCGATTGTTGGTATGATATCGGTCGACCTTGGCCTACAACTGGCTTACCCGACTTTCACCCCTATGTTAATTGGCTAAATGACCTGCCAACAGGGTTGCCTATTTGTTGATATATAAGCACCGACGATGTTTTAATTGCTTTGGCTCTTAAAAGTAGTCTTTTTTTTTTGAGAGTCATCTTCAAAATACTTCTCCCGCTCTGGCTGGAGCTGGAGGGCGTGTCAGACTTTTACTGACTAAAACCCACCCGTGTTCCCTCAGTTGCCTGTGTGCCAGGGGCCACGGTATCTCTTTCGAACAACTCGCACCCCTGGCAGGCATCGGCCCTTGCGGACCCCACCGGTTGATGTTGACATCTGTTTGAAGTACGCGTGGAACACAACGAGCCGTCGACCCGGGAAAAGTGGTCTTGGGTTACATTTTTGTGATTGCTATTTTGTAATTCTGAAACATCGTCATGTTCTTGCCCTTGTCGCAATTAATTGGGAGTCCGTGCAGCATATTTTCACGCATATTATGTGCATGTCTTTCTGTCGTCATCCCAATATTCACTTATATTCTGGACTTATCAAAGCTTGAAACTGTAAACTAATATAAACAAACATAATGAGCAGTGAATGGCCAGTGGTTTCAGCCCCTACTGACGAGTTGCTGGTTGTAAGTTCGACCCCAGGCAGGCACTTTGGTTTGTGTATTAATTTCAACACCACTGCTCTAAAAACGGTGAAGAAAAACATCGTAAGGAAACCGGCATGTCCTAGACCCAAAGATTCAAAGACATGTGACATCCACCAACTCGCACTGGGGCTTTGTGGTGGGATATGGTCCACTCCCTCTCACAGTGAAGAGGCCTACGTCCCAACAGTGGGAACAATATAGGCTGATTATGTGTTATGCATTATTAACACGAAAGCCTCTTACCCCGAGGTCTACCATTTTACGGTCCATTTGAGGTCAAGAACAAAGTCGTATTGAAAGGAAAACTTTTCCCTATTGCACTATTATTGTTTGAGGACCTTCAGGCATTCGGGTCACAATTGTATTGAGGTTTACGATCTGCGTGGGTTTGCTAGCAACTAAGTAACACCGCATAGTATTTTTATTTCTCTTTGCACGCTGAGCAAACCGAAAATAATAATGGTTTAAGGTTATTGGGGGAAATTGTACGCGAAAGACGGAAAACAGGGAGTTGTAGCTTATCTTCCTTCTTTTTTTATTGATATAAACAGAGTGATGTGTTTTGCAATCGAGTTTCTTCATTCAAATAACGGTATTTTACAAGTATTTTTTTAAATACTCTTTCTCTCTTACTCTTTTTCTCTTTTTCTCTTTTTGTCTTTATTTTCAGCGACACGAACTTTTGTTGCCGAAATTACTGCACGGAAAATTCCTGTGTTTACGGTTTCTATGCTTTTAAATTGCCTCAGATCAAGCCGGAATTGGCTTTTTAGTCGATTCGCACGAATTAACTCGCCAGAATCGAGCAAATCGTCACTTTAAATGATGTCAGAATTTCTATAGGCGACTCGCACGAAGATAATTTATCTGTGGGCGAATTGTCAATTCCAGAAATATGTATTAGCAATTGGCACGTTTTGTATTTTTTGTAATAAACTGTACTTTTCACTGTTTTAACTTTTCACTGTTTTCTTAACATTTTATTCAAAACGTGCTAATAAATATTATGCTATTTAAAAGTGACAATTCTCGCGATTCGTGCGCGTAAATTCGTGCCAATCGCCTAATAAGCCCCCTAAATTATTAAATTATGAGGCTACGTTAATACTTAACTTTATAAAAAGTGTGACTGAGTTTGTCTAGCTATGCTCACTTAACCTTCTGAGTTTCCTACGCTGCTCCTCTCAGTCTATATTTAAGCTTTCCGTGACTGATTGAAGATTAAATAATTACTTGCGTAGCACAGTAGGCTGTAGGAGATGCAAGCAATTGAGTTTATGCAGCACTTGCTTTACCCCGCGGCGATGTCTGTCTGCCTCTCATATCTGAAGCGAGCAAGCTTATGAGTAGTTATTTATTAAAGAGGCGTTGAATCTTGTGAATTGAAATGTAAATCTATATAATTTTCGTATCTGGATAGAAGATAATCTTCGTGAACCCATTCAAAGGCCTGTTCTCAAATGTGTCTGGATAGGACCTATTTTTACCAAATAAACTAAGAAATTAAAGAAAGTTTAGTTCAAAATTGTATGGTATGCTACATCATTTAAGGAGGATGCGTTATGGTACCCCGTGAATTAAAATTGCCTTGTGTTTTGCAATTTTCAGGTCAGCGAAAACGTCATTCTATAGGATTAAACGAACTTAGAGAGTTGCATTGATGATTTTAATTATTATTTTATTAGGGTATTTGACTGTATATGAGAAAAAATCTAAAAATATGTTATTGAGATAGCTTAGGCAATGCAGACGGAAAATGTTACTTTTACTTCATGAAACAACTAAATAAATTTTAAAATACAATTAAAGATTTCAGTTCTTTTTTTAAATCTGTTTTTGAACACCATGAATTAGTAGGTGACATATTATTACGTCATACGGCATGTCAACTGAACAACTTTGTACTTTTATTATTTTCGTAACCAAAGTGATTTTTATTTTAATAATATTTTGCATTCAGGAACAGCAAACCAACGATAAGTAGAAAAATAACTCATTTTTTAAATTATAAACTACTATCTTATAAAATACTTATCAGCGCATTTATTTACCCACAGAGAAATATGGCGTCCGCTGCGTCCAGCGTTTTTGTCATATTTCGCGCGAAATTTAAAAATGTAAAATTTTAATGTATTTTTACGGCACTAATTGATTATTTAAAAAAAAATTTTTTTTTGTGGTTTATTAGCACTTACACTCACTGGATTAAGACACTTTACAAAAATGGGTATAATACCCTATTCTGTAAAAGCATATTTGTAGCGATCGCGAATCGTATTTCAATCAACATGCAACTTGAAAACTTTAATTTCGCAGGCTACATTAGCGGCGCATCCTCCTTAACCGGAAATCTTTGGTCAACCTAGCTATGGGCTATGGGAAAGACAAATTTAGTCACGATCTTCGTAAATTTATTGGAGAATTGAACTGAATTTCTCACTCGTATCTATATTAATCATCAGTATCAACATCAATCAACAGGCTATATAGCTCCATAGAACACTATCGGGCTATATAGGTCCACTGCAGAACTATCGAGCTATCTAATAAGAGCGGAACCGTACCGTCTGCCGTCCGTTTATAGTGAACCGGGCTACGGCTAGTTAGTTTTTATTCGCGGTTTGCGGGAAAATGACTTAGTTGTAGAATGAGGGTACCTAGTGTTTGATTATAAGCTGATTTGAATGTTTAGAGGAAGGAAGTGTGAATAATGGTGGTTGTTTCTGAATTATGAATCTACACTTTCGACTTACGTCAGCGTTATTTTCCCAATTTCAAAGTAAGTACTTGATGGTTTGGTAATTCAGAACTATCAGCATAGACACAATATAAATTTGGCCAGTACAAAAACTACGTACAACGTTCGAAAAAGCACACTCACACAGACCCGCGCATCGACGAGACTCCTAAGCAATAGTCGCGGTGGTGGTATAGATATGGTCTAACAAAGTTAAGAACTATGTATGTGATGATTGGCATATAAATTACCTAACAGTTACTTTGAACCTTGGGTTAATATAAATTAATACATTTTAAACTTGATTATGAAACCAATCAGTCTTCGTCAGTACTAATTCACCATTCACTTAATGTTGTTCAGTCTTAGTTAGTATTCCTGAAGTTTAGACCAACAGCGTTTACTGCGGACCCACAGCAATATTAATCTATTTACTTAGTTAGTTAGTTAGAGACAGACATTTCGATTTAGATACATATCGGAATATAGATACCGACACTCTCATAGCATGGAGTATATAATCTGTGATAATGATAAATGATAAATGATTTTATTTCTGTAAGTAGGTTTGTATAAACACTTTTTCACGTCAAACATATTTTTTTAAACTAGATGAGGTCGGCGTTTCCTATCTGACTACTCTGAGAAGAAAGGCCGAAAAAAACTCAGAGGTCACAGTCTCTTTTAAAGTCCAGACATAATCTTGGTCAGATCATGTGAAGACCATGTGGATCGGTGTCAGAAATAGTCTTTTGAGGAAAGAACCACACAGATTGAGTGGACCTGTCCATTCAGTGCACCCATTTATCAGTAATCATACAGCTCAACTCAGAACTTGAGGAGCTCAACGATTTGACGAACCAATACCGAATACCAAAGACAGGATATTTGGGTAGGCCGCATAAAATACTCAAACTGCCAGATTAATATTAAAACTAACTGAGAAACAGATGAAACACAAAACAAAAAACACAAAAATGAAAACAAAATATGACCCACATAGTCCTCACATTCACAATAATTAAAACAAAATTAATATTATACTTCTCGAATTAAATATTCATGTCAAAGTGTATATAATAATTATCAAATATCAAAGAGTATAAAGTTTGCAAAAACAAAAAAAAACAACATTTAGTATGTAAAAATTGGAGCAGGTCAATTCCAAGCTTTTGTGTCCTCAATATAATCTTTAACGGTATAAAAGGCTTTCAGGCACAACTTACGTTTAATGAATGATTTAAATTTACTGTTACTTAGATCTTGAACATGGCTTGGAAGTTTATTATAAAAGCGTATACATTGACATCTGAATGACCCACCTATTTTCTTGAGCCTTGTTGATGGTACAACAAATTTGTGTTTGTTCCTAGTATTTATACTATATATGTCATATTATACCACGATATAAACATAACATAACAACACGCCTGAATACCTCGAAGGGGTAGGCAAAAGTGCAGCTATAGTACAACCACATTTAGCAATGTATGTTCGTCATCATCAGAATCAGCCTATAACGTTCCCACTGCTGGGACAGAGGCCTCCTCTCTGTGAGAGTGAGGGGGCCGTAATCCACTACGCGGGCCTAGTGCGGGTTGGAAGATGTCACATGTCTCCGAATTTTTGGTTCTAGGACATACCGGTTTCCTCACGATGTTTTCCTTCACCGTTTTGAGAGCAGTGGTGATAAAATAATTTACACAAGTAAAACGCATGTCTAGGTTCAAACCTACGACCTACATCTCATAAGTCGCGTCAGTTGCCACTGGGCCACCACTGCTCTAATTTATGTTTAAGTACCATGTAATAGGGATCGAGCCTATTGCCATCAATCGGGGACAAAACAAGACTCCGGGCTGCTACTGAGAAATTCCAGATAGAAAACCCAATTGCACTTTTCCCGACCTGGGAATCGAACTCAGGGCCTCATGCTCAACAGTAGCGATTGCGACCACTAACTAGACCAACGAGGCAGTCCATAGAATTAATCTACATATTTACTGAGTAAGAGAACTTCAGATATGTCGAGTTAGATACAGATCGAAATATGGAAACAGACACTGTCATAGCTCACAATCGGCCTTATCAGAAGGCTTAAAGCCTCCCAAAGGGCAATAGAGGGGGCTATGGTCGGAGTTTCCCTACGTGATCAAATCAGGAATGAAGAGATCCGCAGGAGAACCAAGGCAACCGACATAGCCCGAAGATTTTTTTTATTTTTTATTTATTTATTTAAAAGTAATTATACTACAGAGGTGTTACTAAATTCTAAACTCGCCAAACTTTTACGTTTGATGGCGAGGAATTGCCAAACTTAAGTGGCAGTGGGCAGGGCACATTGCTCGCAGAATAGATGGCACTTCTTTTATTATTATTATTTTATTTTATTTTTTTATGTAACTTGATAGCTTATAAATATGTATAGAGGTCAAACAAAGTTATTTGCTAAGTGTCGCCTACAACACATGAGCGCTGAGCGCTGATGTCTGAAATACAGATATTTCTTATCTAGTTCAGACACAGATGTTCAAAATCTGTTCATAGAAACAAGTGTCATAAAGTGTATCACCATACGTATTAATTAAATTTTGTGTATTTTTTTAACAAATAAATTCTACTTACATTTTGAAAAAAAAAAAAATTTTTTTTTAAAGGACCAACACTGAAATCGCGAAAATAAAACTGGACAAAATGTAGGGAACAGCTGATTTTTTCTTTTATATTTTGGTGTCCACTGCATATTAAAAGTTGTATATTTTCATGAGTACCACCACCCGCACCAAATATGACTGCATAATCTGTATGATAAATTATTCCCTATTATATAAGCTTCTCAATGAATGCAATACTGTTAGACGTCTGGGACCAGTAACCAGTGGCGACCAGCAGCTTAGCCTCGTAGAACACTAATGTGATTAGCGATAGCTATCTATATGTACAAACAGAGTTGATTGAGTGCGACGCTGATGGCATTAGACTGAGTGCAGCGCCATCTAGATTAGATCTCATTCAGTAGTTTGGAGATACGCTTTTGTTTAGGAATGTAGGAGATGCTGCGATTGTTTTGTGTTTGATTTTTATTTTTCTTATACAACGTGTAACGCAAAGGGTATGTACATACCAAGGGCACGGCTTCTTTGGATGATATCAAACGATATTAGAAGGGTTTTTAAATCCTATCTCTACATGTTCGGAAGTTACGAGAATTTTTAATCCATTGGTACCAGACACCAAATCACTTGGAAGAGATTTATCGTGAGGCAAGTAACGTGGAAAGTTATTGACCTACATAGTGCGGTGACACGTTTGTTATGATTTGAATTTAAGAAACACATGAAACCAAAAATTTGGCATCAATTCTTACAGTAGTTTATTTTGAGCTGAAACTATGTATATTGATTTTATACCAGTTGTTATCTTTAGTGCTTAAGGATAGCAATAGGGTTTCTGTTACACCCTGTATAAACAAATGGAACTGAAAACGTACCCGTGGAGGCCCATTTGTAGTGCCACTTACAAATTGGGTGCTTTGGTTTCATTAGAACTTTACTTAGAAGATTGATTTCGGCAGAACTAAGGTAACGGATATAGCCCGAAGAATTGCCAAACTTGTCCGTAGGCAGAGCTGAAACGTTCTGGAGTGGTAACTGCGTACCGGAAGACATAAAGTTGGAAGGTCTCCCTCAAGGTAGACCGATGACCTGATGAAAGCCGCAGGAATCGGCTGGATGCGAAGTCAAAGTCAAAGTCAAAACATTTATTTCAAATAGGCACTTAAAAAGCACTTTTGAATGTCAACATTTACATTAAAATAGAAATGATTCCAGTCAAAATGTAGTTTCATATGGAGAAGAATGGGCAAGAAACTCCAGAAGCACAGAGAGAAGCACAGAACCGATCGAAGTGGCGGTGCTCGATGGGAAGCCTATGTCCAGCAAGTGGACGTTTTTCGGCTGAAATGAGGATGATGATAATTTCATTCGTTGACTACTTACCCGAAATTCTATCTATTTCTTTTCATTTGACAATTTAGGTTAATTTTATAACCTACATTTTCGTTGATGTCATGTGATTTTCGTTGAATTACCCACATTCCTGGAAAAGTGGTGAGTAAAATTGAAACTTTCTGAAGAAGAACAGATGAATGTGTTACTTATTCCTTTCAGTGATTTATTGCATTACAATTAATTAAACTCAAATATCAAAATATCAAAATATCAAAAAGTCATTTATTCAAACTAGGCTGAGAGTCAGCACTTTTTGAACGTCAAAATTACATAAGACAGTCCCCCCAAAACGCCCGCCCTTCACCACTTCCTAGTGCTTTAGCTGGGAAGAAGAAGTGGCGCAACAAACTCCCCAGCAGCACAGCTGTCTGTTAAGTTAGAAGAACTTGATTCTATACAATAGTGGGTAATTAACATTACGAAACACAAAAACATAAAATTTGCCATATCTCAGCTAGCACAGGCTTATATACCAACAAAACATTGAAAACATAGTACAGGCAAATAAAATAAACCAACACATGAACTAATATAATTATATAACCTGTCAGTAGTCAAGCTAATACTGGTGAAAGAACATGAACATTGTCTTGAGTTAATCACAGCGACCAACAATTATTATCGTTTAAGTAGTCGTTGACAGAATAGTAAGTCTTTGAACAGAGGGTGGATTTAACTTTAGCTTTAAACGCATTAAAATTCAAATCTAGCAAAGAAGAGGGGAGCTTGTTATAAAAAGTTATACCAAGACCAACAAAAGAGTTATGAACCTTATGAAGCCGGTGAAAGGGAACACGTAGTTTGTCCTTATTTCTAGTATTAATATTATGAATATCACTGTTTTTAGTATACAAGTGTATATTTTGCCTAATATATAAGATGTTGGCCAAGATGAATTGCGATGCGACCGTGAGAATCCCAATATCCTTAAAAAAATCTCTCAGAGAAACTCTAGCACCTAGTTGGTAAATGGCTCGAACAGCTCGTTTTTGAAGAACAAAAATATTTTGAATGTCAGCTGCTTTGCCCCACAGCAGAATGCCGTAGGACATAACACTATGAAAATAACTAAAATAAACTAACCGAGCTGTATCAACGTCAGTGTATTGTCTTACTTTTCTGACGGCGTAGGCAGCCGAACTGAGCCTTCCCGCTAGGCTTGATATATGTAATCCCCACTGAAGTTTGGCATCTACTGTTAAGCCCAGAAAAACTACCGAGTCTACAGTTTCAAGCACCTCATTTTCTAAGACGATGTTAGGTCCTAGATTCTTAACATTCGGTAAGGCGAACTTGATACATTTCGTTTTCTTGGCATTGAGAACTAGGTTATTTGTGGTAAACCAATCCGTAACCATTGAAAGTGCACTGTTTACGTCGTCAAAATCTTGTCTGTTCCTGTCTACTTTAAAGATAAGAGAGGTATCATCAGCAAACAGCACAACGTCACAGATACTCTTTAAATAGTATGGTAAGTCATTAATATACACTAAGAATAAGAATGGTCCTAGTATTGAGCCTTGAGGTACACCTAACTGAACTGGTAGCCCGGAAGATTTCACACCATTAACATCTACACATTGGTGCCTATTTTGCAAATAAGAACTTATTACATTGAGAGCTTCGTTTTGAACACCGTAATGACGTAGTTTACGCAATAGCGTGTCATGGTGCACGCAATCAAAAGCTTTGGAGAGATCACAGAAAACTCCAACAGCATTTTGCGAGTTTTCCCACGCGTTAAAAATGTGTTTCAGCAGAGCAACACCCGCATCTGTAGTCGAACGACCTTTTGTAAAGCCATATTGATCATCATGAAGTAGGCTATTTAAATTAAAATGTCTTAGCAACTGCTTGAGTATTAACTTTTCAAATATTTTACTAAATGCAGGTAAGATAGAAATAGGCCTGAAATTACCAACGTTATTTTTATTACCTGATTTAAATAATGGTATGACTTTACTACTCTTCATGAGGTCAGGAAAAGATCCTAAATCAACACATTTATTAAAAGTAACAGCTAAATAGGGGGCTACGATGTCGATTATATTACTTAAAAGCTTAATGGAGATGCCCCAGTAATCTCCAGTGTTTTTAGACTTAAGTGTGTTAAATATGTTAACTACATCCACAGGCGTAACATGTTCGAAACTAAATAAGCGACTACATTTAGGCACACTACTGTGTAAAAGATTTTCAGCTTTAGACGGGGACGAATTTAAGGAGCGAGTCGTAGTAATAGGTATATTAGCAAAAAACTCATTAAATGCCTCAGCTACGTCAGAAGCTTTATCAACTAATTTGTTGTTAACCATAATCTCTAATTGTTTATCCTGTTTAACCGATTTACCCGTTTCATTGTTAATAATTTTCCACGTGGTTTTTACTTTATTATTAGACTTTTTAATAGTATCGCTTAAAAATTTAGATTAAGCAAAAGCACAGATCTGGAAAGGGTCTGTTTACACTTATATCACATACTTTTGAAACAGACAATACCAAAATTGTGCTAGTCCTTACTTACGAGTATAGCAAGACAACACAAGACAAAATAAATGTACTCACCATTGTTATGGGGTACATTTGTTTTGGCTTCCTTGGTGTGAAATGGTGGGTTGTTTTATTGTTATTTTTCTGTACTTTGTTTTTTTTTATGTTCGTTTGTTTAGTTTATCTTTTGTTTTGTTTTAGGATAAGTTTTCAATTTTAATTTTATGGGTGCTAATGCCTGAAATAAACGATTAATAAAAAAATAAAAATAAAATTATCAGTAGCGTCCATACGTTTGTGTGGTCTGAATTTAACTAACTAACTTCGGTTATCGCGAACCCATTTCTTTTAAGTAAGCAATTGACGCTGCATTTTAACTGCACTTCCACGAAAATAAACGTATTTAACACTTACTTAGTTTACTCTATTACCATTGATGTGTATATCTTTAGCAAATACAGCTTTCCACAAATCGATTTCATATGAAGTCTATCTGCGAATGAGAGTCCCAAATTCGGCAAAAGAGTAATTTGGTTTTCCGTTCCCAAAATTCTCGTTTATAGTCCGGAATGAGAATCGTGAATCGTGTTGGTTCGACCGCTATCGCATTGGGATCTAATAGGCACCGGCCATTGGAGAATTTTACAAAGAAATGGAACTCAGATCGGATTTGTTGATGCCGGTTTCGTACTTATACCGCTTGGTAGTTGTTTAATAACTACTCATTTTAGGTTTGTAAATTACGTAAAAATCATAATCATACCTAAATCTTAATTTATCTTAACCGCATATTGCCGTATAGGTCAATAGAATCTTAAAAGAGACAGGTGTCTGATCTAAACAACGGGTTCTTACCCAGTAACTGGGTTGTGGAGGTCAAATAGGCAGCCACTCCATGTAAAATTCTGGTGTTCAGCTGTATGTGGTTAGATTGGAAGCTGACCCCAACATAGGAGAGAAAAGTCTAAGTAGATGATGATTCATCCAGTTTTGAATATATTTCAAAATGAAAACTTACTCATTTTAATAACCAACTTACCTACTGTTTTAGTTAACAACGTGCTTCATATTCAAATCGTTAATGTGTTAAAAATAAGCTGTAAAATTAAAAAAAAAAATTGTTGATTTGACTTGACTGGATTTGATTCTAATGGTGAATATATTAGAAAATCAAATGGTAGATTATTCATGAAAAATCTAGAACTATTTATCCCGTGGCGTAGACGTAGACCTTACCTAGATATCCCAACGCAGCCTTAGATCATTCCGACAATTCAAACTCAAAACTCAAACTGAAAGCATTTATTCCAATGAAACCATTTACAGGCACTTTTGAATTGTCAAAAAGTCGATCAGTTGGAAAGTTGAAGCTAGTTGCCCATTCCAAAACGTAGATGTCTATGGAGAAGAACGAGCAAGAAACTCCACGGACACTCTTTTGAATCAAGTTGGATATTACAAAATCTTGGGATCATTATTCTTGGTGCTTCTGATTGTGAGAACAATGTAAAAAAAAAATAATAAACAATTCTAAATACAAGACTAAAAATAAGCTCTGAAAGTTAGGAGATGACCAGTCTCAACCGACAGCGCCCGTTCACGAACTGGACGAGTGAATCAGCACCATCCAGCTCAACCATTTTGTAGCCTTCAACCAATTAGTAGAAAGATACCCCACAACCCAGATCGGACCGTGTCTAGAAAAGCAACGATAGGAAGCAAGACACGAAGTGGTGTGGTATTCGAAGTGAAGTGGTATTTAAAGTGGTGTGGTGTACTAAGGTTTAGCTTGCGGGTACATTTAAACTGCATGTTGGTTGATGGTCCCACGACGAGAAGATAATTTTTCACGCATAGGTGCGGAATGTTGAAAATTATTTTCTATAGTAGATCGATCAGGTTAAGCTACGCTTGCCGCGGTTGGTCCGTGGATGGGTGACCATCTTAACATACCAAGACCCTTCCGTGCACGTTAAACCGTTGGGGTCGTCAGAAGCCCGAAAATCTGACAACCAGTCTTACCAAGGGGTATCGTGTTACCAAGTAACTGGGTTGTGGAGGTCAGATAGGCAGTCGCTCCATGTAAGGTACTGGTATTCCGGTTAGACTGGAAGCCGACCCTAACATAGTTGCAAAAGGCTAGGCAGATTGATGTACACATATACCTACATGTGTACGAAAAATACGTACAAAGGTACTTTGGTTATTTCTAAAGAAATCTCTTCCAGCATACCTGCGATAGGAGAGAAGATATAAATAGATGTAGGGCATATTATCAGTTACTTATGCAATCCCTTTTTTTTTTTGCTTGAGTAGGCACGTTTTTTTTAGCTACTTAATTAAATAAAGTTCCTGTGCTTGTATTAATTCTACCCTTGCCAAAACTGCTTTAATTAAAATTCGAAGTACCGCGTGTGCACTTGCGGTGCAATTAACTTAGCTCTGCGACTTTAAAACTGAATTATAAATTTAATTTAGGTAACTTTTTAGCGACACGCGCTGTACAGGTTGTTACCAAATTTTTACCAAAATCGTGTAGAAAAGCCTAATCGAAAATTTTTCAAATATAATAATCCACCGCGCGGGCCCTGTGCGGGATGGTGGATGTCACAGGTCTTCGAATTTTTGGTTCTAGGATATGCTGGTTTCCTCACGAAGTTTTTCTTCACCGTTTTATTCGCGCAATGGTCATGAAATTGGGCACGCCGCGATTGCGGCGGTAAGTCCCCTCTTTGAGGAGTGGCTTGAGAGGCGGCATGGCGTCCTCACCTTCCGCCTGACACAGGTCCTCACCGGACATGGCTGTTTCGGGAGGTTCCTGTTTCGGATAGGGCGGGAGGAAACGCCCGGGTGTTTCCATTGCGAAGATCGCCCAGAGGACACGGTGGAGCATACGGTGGAGGTCTGCCCAGCTTGGGCGGAGCAACGCCGTGTCCTCGTGGAGGTGATCGGCGGCGGCGATCTCTCGCGTCCGACCCTGGTCCAGGCCATGGTACGGAGCGAGAGGGCATGGCTGGCAGTCGCCTCCTTCAGCGAAGCAGTTATGCTCGCAAAGAGGGAGGCGGCGCACGTGAGGGAGATGCAGTACATGCGCCCTCACAGCCGTGGCCTTCGCAGGAGACGCCCTGGGCGTCGGGAATCCCAGGCTGATTCCCGGCCACCGTAGGCAAGGGCTTGCGGACGGCGAGTAATGGGTAGCTCGCTGTCCGGTAAGGACCAAGCCCGGGTCGACGGCGCGTTGTGTTCCACGCGCGCCTCAAAGAGATGTCAGCAGCAACAGAGGGGCCCGCAAGGGCCGATGCCTGCCGGGGGTGCGGGTTGTTCGAAAGAGATACCGCCGCCCCTGGCACACAGGCAACTGAGGGAACACGGGTGGGTTTTAGTCAGTAAAAGTCTGACACGCCCTCCCGCTCCACCCAGAGCGGGAGAAGTTATTTGATGATTTCCCACCCAGAAAAAAAAAAAAAAAATGGTCATGAAATGAAATACACAAAATATAGTACCTACCTGGATTCGAACTCACGACCTGCGTTTTATATCGCATTTTTCCGCATGTAAGACTGGCCTGCTATTAATATTTTATTTTATTTTTATTTTATTCATTTTAGGAAAGCTTACAGCTAATACATTTCAATATCTAGTACAATATGTAAACGATGGCCAATTACAAGCTTCCACTGATGATTAATGTGAGTAATATTAACAAAAACACGAAAACAGCAACGAGAAATACGCAAATGAATTATCGTACACTCAAAACAAATAGAATAATAAAGAGAAAAAAAAGGTTATTAATCGAAAAAACAATTATTCAAAGTCTTCTTTACTTCCTTAATACTACTAGTAAATAAATCCAGGTTGACATCCTGACACACCACATTAAAAGTACGACAAGCTCTAATCACATACGAGTTTTGCCTGTAGATAGTTCTGACTTGAGGCACATGGAGAAGACGTGGTCTCCGAAAAAATGCACTCGGTACGCGAAGCCCTATCTTGTGCACCAACTCAGGGACGTCAGTAGATCCATTCATAACGCTAAATAAAAAAGCAAGATCTGCAATTTTCCTTCGCTCATGTAGAGGCAGAATATGAAATGTTTTACACCGACTTATGTAATTCGGAACATAGGTATTTGAGCGATATTGAGTGTATCTCAAAAATCGCCTTTGAATACCTTCAAGCCGATTAATATATATATTATAATTTGGATTCCAAACCTGAGAGGCATATTCAAGGTGGCTACGGACAAATGAGCAATAAAGAATTTTCATTGTTTTAACATTCCTAAAATCAGAAGATACCCTAAAAATAAAACCTAAGGCTTTAGAAGCCTTGCTGACTATGCTATTAATATGTGCATCGAACAGAAGCTTAGAGTCAAAAGTAACTCCAAGATCCCTAATGACACTCACTCTAGCTAGCAAAGCATTCGAAAGCCCATAGTCAAATATAACAGGGTTTGGCTTACGCGTAAATGTACACACATAGCATTTGGATACATTTAAATCCAACCTATTTCTAGCGCAGTATTCGTGGAACCGGTCCAGATCATCCTGTAATAGGCGTGCGTCCTCAACAGTAGCCACTTGACCCAAAATTTTCATATCATCCGCATACAATAAGACTTTAGAGCTAAGGAAACAAGAGGCAACGTCATTTATAAAAATATTAAATAAGAGAGGTCCCAACAAGGATCCTTGGGGAACTCCCGACGGAATGTACATCGCTCTCGACGTATATCCATTGAGAACCACCGTCTGGCACCTATTCTCAACGTATGACGAGAACCATCTAAACAAATTACCCCTCACACCAACCAATAAGAGTTTGCGCAAAAGAAGCGCATGATCAATTCGATCAAAACACTTGCTGTAGTCGGTGTAAATGACGTCGACCTGAGATCGTCTGGACATGTGCTCTGAAAGATAGTCACTAAATACTACAAGATTGGACGTGGTAGAGCGACCTTTAAGGAATCCATGTTGATGTTCACAGAAACTAGATTTAAGTGAAGCTGAAAGTTGTCTGTGCACAATTTTCTCCATAACTTTAGCAAACACACAAAGTTTGGAAATCGGTCTGTAGTTGCCTATACTGTCCTTAGCTCCTTTTTTGTGAATCGGTGTTATATACGCCGACTTCCAGATAGTAGGCACTACCCCTAATTCAAATGACCGTTTAAATAATATAGTTAATGGACGGGATAGGCACTTGGCACATTTAGATACAAAAATTGGTGAAATGTTATCAGGGCCCGCGGTTTTATGAAGGTCCACTTGTTTAAGCAACCGAAACACTTCCTCCTCCCGTACATCAATATAGCTTATATCTGATACGCAGTCAACAGCCTGACTAACAGGTTCATCCATCACCACAGTGGACAGATCTTCGTCATTTCGTTCATGGAAATTAGAAAAGAAATAGTCTCCGAACATGTCACAAATTTCCTCCCCGTTGCTAGATGAAATTTGACCAAAGTTAAAAACAGACGGGTAACAGTTGGTTTGTTGCTTCGATTTTACATATCGCCAGAAAGCCCTTGGATTTTTAGAAATGGCAAGTTCAATATTTACAATATAATTATCAAACATTACCTTCTCCAAATCTTTAGCCCGCTGACGTAAAGTTACAAAAGCATGATGATCAGAAAGATTACCATACCTTTTAAATTTTGAGTGAAATTTAGCCTTTTCCCTTACTATTTTAATAAGAGGGCTTTTATACCAAGGAGGATACTTGCCCCTAGGTACAATAGTTTTTGTAGGTATATACTTAGTGTAAAGCAAGTTAATAGTGTCATAAAAGAAATTGACAGCTTCTTCGAGAGTCCTACAGTTTAGCTCCAATGACCAGTCTGTAGCCACCATTTCCCTAATTATGGCATCATAATCAGCAAGATCATACAATATCTTGACTCTTGGCCGAGAATGGAGCTGATGTAGTTGAACGAAGTCAGCAGTGATACAGAGTGCCTTATGATGCAAGTCCTCCTCCACTAAAGGATCCAGGCAACAAGTGACAGTAACTTCGTTATTCGATAATACGAGATCTAGAATCCTGCCATTCACATTACGATGAGAATTGTACTGTAACAAATTGCAAGTGGTAAGAGTATCACAAAAGGAGGTCTGGATGGGTCCGTGCAAATTGCTAGGGCACAGATAATCACCATCACTCACTGCGTGCCAGTCAATAGTCGGCTGATTAAAATCACCGAGAATCAAGAACTTATCTGCTGGATTTTTAAGAACAATGTCAGCTAAATTCCTAGCGAAGTTGTGTAATTGAACCATCAAAGAGTTGCCAGACTGCTGATTACATATGTAAACTACACAAACATGCATTTTATAGGTTACTTTAGGTTTCGATTGGTTTAAAGTTAAGGTGACCCACAGATCCTCTGCGGACGAACACCATTCATTGCGGACGTCAGCAACAAGTTCCCGACGTATGGCTATTAAGACCCCTCCTCCCAAAGTTTGGTTAGTGAGAGAGTAATTACGATCACGTCTCCATACAAAATATCTGTCATCAAACAGTTCACTATCAGATATGCCATCTATGAGCCATGTCTCTGTAAGACAAATGACATCAAACGAATTATTACAAACATTCCTTAAGAAAACAGATGTTTTTGTCCGTAGCCCACGAACGTTTTGATAGAACAAACTAATAGGTGCCATAACAAGTCAGATGTAACACCAGAATAATAATCACAACGGTATAAGACACGATCATGTTATGCCCCAAGAAAAAACAATAGCAGTCAAAAGTCGGTGTAAATAACAAGTATGGTTGGTGTAGACAAAATAAGGCGGTAGTTGTATTATCTAAAACAGATGTATCAAAATAAGCGTAACAACTTAAATACCTGGTCAAGAAATAGTTAACTTTGTAGGTGTAATAATCATTTAACAAAAAAATCAAGTGCAAGCAGATCCCGCTCTCATTAGCACGTACGTAATGTTTAAAATCGCAAAAATCAAGGCTTAATGAATCATATGAATAGGTGACAATGAGCGATAAGCGAACAAAAGGCAGCCGAGAATGGAATGCATGCAAAAAACGATTATCAGCGTTTCTTATATATAACGACTCGTAGATCAAAAATAGTGTGTCAGCAGATCGACCAGCGATGTTGCCTAAAAAAACTTTTTCAAGTCTTGTTCAGTCCGGATGTGGTGCTTCGGTGAAGGATGATTTTTACGTATGAAAATTTTGCAGCCTGTTACCCAAACATATTCATAGCCTTTCTCCTTTGCCAAAATCTTGGTTTTATTTAGTAGGGCTTTGTTATCCAACGTCAGGTGGTCGTTGACGTAGATTTTATGTTCACCCTGGAGTCCCAAATCCACCGCGCATAAGGTCTTATGTTTTCTGGCTGCAGCAACAAAATCGCTTTTTAGATAACAATTGTGTACCGAGCAAATTATTGTTTTGTTATGACTGTCTTTCCGCATGGGAATTCTTGCTATATAATTAATGCGTTCCTTAGGGATTGGATAATTGATTATATCCCCTATTTTAGCGATGACGTCAAACAAGTTCTCAGAGCTCGATTCAGGTATACCCTTGATCTCAATGTTATTCATCCTGGACCTCTGCTCATTGTCACGCCACTGAAGTTCTAGAGTCCTACAGCGCTCCTGCAAGGTGGTAATGTCGTCTTTGGTCTTTTTTAAGCCATCCATTTCCTGCTCCAATCCCGAAACTTTACTTGCCAGATCTTTCACTGAGCTGTGTACAAATTCCAGAGACTCCTTCATTCCAGTAATGGAGCTAGTGACATCAGAGAATTCGCCTCTCATGGATTTCAGTTCCGCCAACTCATTGTTGATAAGCTTTAGGTCTTCCATTAACGCTGGTAGTGACTCCATCTGCACCGACAGTCTCTTCAACTCGGATAGCACACTCTCCATATCTGTCGCCGTGGTTGATGTGGGCCCGACCCTGGGACTGGAAGCCAGAGCTTTGCAGGAATTGCACCTCCATGTTAATTTCCGATCACCGAGCTTTCTCCATCCAGCTTCAGTGATACCAGCGCACGGAAAATCAAACTGACCCTGACAGGCAGTACATTTGACACCATCATTGACTTGACTGTCACACCTCTTGCACTTGAACATTGTATTATGATTATGAAGTAATACCGAGAATAGTTAAATAAAATAAAACTTTAAACTCAGAAGCTTTGTCGATACGGAGCGTCGAGCGTATGCGTGTGCACGGTTCGCTGTTTACCGTCGTGACTGAAAATAAATAAAATAAATATATTCCTAAATAAGTAAAAATACCACCCAACATTGTAAAAAGAAGTAGTTCCACTACAGATAATAAAGCCATAAATACAATAAAGCTCAGTAACATACCGTGAACTAGATTCTATTTAAAGTTCAAAGAGTCAAGAGATCAGGAAATTATGTTTTAATGCAAACGAGGAAACAGTTTAACTGGCAATAAACACAGTAACGGCTCAGTTACTGAGTTTCGTCGCGTTACATATGAAAATATCTGTCAATTAAGAACAGTTTTAACAACATTTTAATCAGCATTTCAAATAGGGAACTACATTTGAAATGCTGTTAAAACTGTTGCAGCTGCGTTCGTTTCATTTTAATTTAAATATTTATGTTGGTTTTATACACGCTGTATGTTAAGGTAATGCATTATTTGTAAATATTCGTAATTAATTTTAGACACTGTGTGCATAATACTTTGAACTTCGTCAGTTGTACTACGCAAATTATGGTGTGAACGAAAATGTCTCATTCCTAAAAGTCCAAGTCCATTTGGCAAGTTACTCCCCCCAAACCCTTTATTACCTTTCTATATTATCTTTGTTTTACCTGAATCGTCCACACAGAGCTTGCTGGCCGCCTCCGCCTCGCTTGCCGAACCCGCGCAGCGCTTTGCCGCGCAACGCGAGGTTTGCCAAGTTGTTAAATGATGTTTATGGGCTGCAAAAGAAGAAAAACAACGATCAGTCTCAATATTTCCATTGAATTGAATTGAATTTGTCTGATTTCCTAGTTTCTCTTTAACTAATGGTCCAATAAAGTTGACTACTTAAGTTTTTTCTTCTTGAATTTTCAGTAAAGACTTGATTCTTTTGTTTTTACTGTAACGACATAGCAGTATTTAACAGTTCAGCTATTGTCATTTTCATCCTGAAACAGAAAAACTTGAGCCACATAACGTAAATAATAGAATAAAAGCCAAACAACATGCCTTCAAACTTTTTTGGAACCAAGCAACTTAACTTAGCATTTCCTCATTTTAATAACATAATTATTGAAATTCCATTACCATGAAGGGCTTGCGGATCGATTAGGTTAATCACGTTAAGCCGTTGGTCCCTGCTGTCATTCGTAGATCTTTGACAGTTCTTACGGGTCGTCAGAAGCCGGAAACTTTGACAGCCAGTCTTACCAAAGGGTATCGTGTTACACAGTAATTGGGTTGTATTAAATAAATACTGAGATTCAGCTGCATTTGGTTAGACTGGAATCTGACCCCAACATAGTTAGGAACCAATCAACATAAGTCAGCATTTCCCTATTTTAATACCATAATTGTTAAAATTCCTGAAGTCCTTTCCAGTTCTATGCACGATGCCTATAAAAGCATAGCAACAGCTTAAATCACACAGCTTTTATTACAGCCCTTGTCCACTAAATCACTGGCGCTTGGTTCTCACACGAACAAAAGTCCGTAATATTAACTGTTAGAATTAATAGCGCAGACATTTATAGTATTCCATGGTTTATATTTCCTTCGATATTCTTGAAGAGTTGGAAATGGAATTATTATTTTATGTTATAAATCCTAACTAAACGATACCTATTCACAAATAAAAAATGGCGTCAAAAAATTCATCCGCAATTCTTTTGAATTGCGAATGAATTTTTCGACGCCATTTTTTACTCACACTTCAACAATTCCATTCATTGAATGAATTTTTATTCATTCAATAAAATGGAATAGGTGAAGTGTGTGTTTTAAGATTATGTGGGATTTATTTGAGGTTTTTGTAGATTAGAAAGGGGCTGACTACCGAGATGACAGCACGAATAAAGAAGTAAGGAAGAAAAAGACAATGTTGCACGTTGCACCGACCCCAAATAAATTAGGATTATTGCAACAGAATGATGATGAAGGATTTTCTAGTTGTTGTAGCCTCGATATGATGTTTCAATTAAGAATACGCTAAAATTACATACCAAGGCTTGAATAATGAGAGACAGTTATTTATCCATTCCATGACACACATTGATGACCGATGGATTCATGCCGTCTGTTGAGATAGGTCAGCTCAAAGCTGCAATGACTCTTTCTTAAAAAAGACTTTCCAGTCCAGTGGCGAAGGGTCAATACAAACCGATTCCCATCGGCTTCCCTTTAAGAAATCCCACCTCCCACCGATCACCATTCATATTTTCAAAGTACAATTGTTGTTTCAAAGTGCAATTAATGAAAAATCGCTTGCGCGAAACGAAAACCTTTATTAACTACCGAATTTAATTAGGTATCAACCGAACAAAATTCAAAATTATATGTAAGACTTTATACTCTGAAGAAACTAAGCTTGCATCACACGGTAAGTGTTTTTTTTTTTGGAACAGTTTGCTTGCCCTTGCCATAATTCCACACCTCGTCACTGTTCCAGTCATGGCCCTGCATCGGCTCAAATCAGACTCACATAAAATTCTTAATACATTAAATTTTTTGACTATAAAAGAGACCATGACCTTTGAGTTTGTTTCGGCGTTTCTTCTCAGGGATCCGTCAACTAGGAAATGCCGGCGCCATCTAGTTTTATAATATTGACCAACAAAATATTGACGTCTAAAAGTGTTAATAGATCTGCCATTTCATTTCGTTTTGGCGCGACCCCCGGGGGTCTGACGTGCATCAAAAGGTCTCGCATATTAGAAAAAATAAATTGCACTAACTCTATATAGTTTAAAAAAAACTTTTTTCAAAAAAGTAAACAACCGACTTCCAAATAAACACTAAAAAGTGAAAAATAACTTTAATTTCGGAAGTCGGTGACTTTGGAAATGTATTTTAATTTTTTGTCACCGCCTTCCGAAATTAAAGTTATTTTTCACTTTTTAGTGTTTATTTGGAAGTCGGTTGTTTACTTTTTTGAAAAAAGTTTTTTATTTTTCACTTTTTAGTGGTTCACATGTGCTTACCCCTTCACAGCGTACCGGCGTGATGTTATGTTATTAACTGGCGTAAACAATTGACAGACATGAGATTTCAGCAATCCCTGTCCATTTGCTATCATTTATTGAGGAGTTCCGTTGCCTATCTCCGAAGTTCTTCATCAGGGACCACCTGGGAAGTATACTCTTTCAAACAAAAAAAAATTTATCCAAATCGGTCCAGCCATCTTCGAGTAATCAGGGAACATACATAAAAAAAAAATTAAAAAAAAAGGTTCCGACGAATTGAGAACCTCCTCCTTTTGGAAGTCGGTTAAAAAAGCAAGTAAACACTTTTCAGAGTTTTAAATTTATAACTTTTTTGTCTCTAAAATATTATGACTACGACCATGGAAGGAATGTATTAGCACATAATGAACATAGCTTTTAGGAGTATTCCTATCCAATGCATTAGGAGCTCCTAATGCATTGAGCACCAAGGTATTCCCAAACCTTTGGTGCTCTTGGTGCTCAAACGGGAATACTTCAGTTTTTACAAAATACTTTGTAACTTACCATGCAACTTTATACCTAATGCAAATAAAAACTAACTAAATCAACTCGCCCATAAATTAATACTGTACTAGAACAAACCTAACAGCTCAACCATAAAACAATTAACTAAAATAATTTTATGTTTTCAAGTCTATTGTTAATGCAGATTAGGCGTAATTCATAACATTTGCTTACAAGCAGAGGTCGCGGGGTCGCCTGCCGGCCGTCGACTGAACTACAAGATGCATCATTGTGTTCACGACCTTAAGATAATGAGGGTGAGCAGAACGTGTGGTTTATTGTGCACCGTTATTTACTTATGACCTTCTAAGAGTAAGTACGGTCGCAAACAGTATCGCAATAGGGAATATTATAGGTACAACCTAACCTTCTGATTTTGTATAAGTACTTCTAAGTTTGTTTGTTTGTCCGTAGATGAGTGACCATAATTACATACGTGTCCGTGCCTCGAAAACACGTTAAGTTGTTGGTCCCGGCCGTATTTCGTGGATCTTTAACAGTTTTTACGGGTCGTCAGAAGCCCGAAAGTCTATCAAACAGTCTTACCAAGGTGTATCGATTACCCAGGAATTGGATTGTGTTAAAATATTGGTATCAGCTGCATTCAGGTTGTCTGGAAGACGACCCCAACTTAATTGGGAGAAGGCTAGGCAGATCATGAGTTTTGAGTTTGCCAGTTTGCATGATATGCGAGATTCGGATAGCTTTTAGTTTCTGCATAACATAATATTCACGGACATGATAATAGGATGGGAACCATCATACTCCAAAATCAATCCTTAAGGCTCGTGCATACTAGCGCGACGCGACGGTTGCATCGCGACACTCGTAGAACAATTTCTATGAAAACTTAGTGGAAATTGTTCTACAAGTGTCGCGTCGCGCCTGTTTGAAGAAGCCTTTATTTTTGCAGGTAAAAACAATAAATGAAAAAAAAAAAAATGCTGCCCAATTACAATCTTCTTGACGATGAAAAACGAAAGCGGTGGTGTGTAACTTGAAAGTAACCAGGCTGAGTAGTCGTCTAAAATTGATAATATATCATGTTAGTATTCTAAATTATAGATAAAAATACTACATTTGGAATGAAAGACAAACTTCAAGCCACCAATTTAATTTGACATCGAGTATCACAAAGATTTATTCCTCCAATACCGACAATATCCATTCCGTCCGCTCATTTAACTCGAAGCTTCCTCTAAGAGCCCTACAACAACATCGAGACAGCACTGAGCACTCCTACGCTTAGTTACTACCAGTAAAGACCGGCGCTCACTAAGCGGCATGACGAGGGATGTGCGCTAAATTGTCAAAAAGTGTCAGATTTAATGGTGATCAAAACATATGTTTTTACAGACTTGTAATCATAAGAATCCTACTTCCTACTAATATTATAAATGTGAATGTTTTTACACGCTTTATATTAGCTTCACTTGTATGTTTGTTTGTTTGTATGTAACCGACTCCTTTGGACGCCATTTTGACCCACTTCAAACGGTCAGATTTCATTGAAACTTTGTAGACTTATCGAGGACCAATGACAATTCAAAAATTAAAAAAAAAAACAAAAAAAAAAGCAGAACTAAAAAATTGAAAATAAATAATAGTTTAAAAAACTAAAAAACACGCTTTAAAAACCAAACTAAAAAATTAGAAAATAATTTAATTCTATTAAAAAGCGTGGGGTGCTTGATATTAATTGATTATAAAAATACCTCAAAAAGTTTGGTTTTTAAAGCGTGTTTTATAGTTTTTTAAACTATTATTTTTATGCTTAGAAGTTTTGAAATTTATAACTGAATCACACAAAATGTGGATGAGATTTGGCACACAGATACATTATAAACTGGATTAACACATATGATACTTTTATCGCGGTAGTACGTTCCCGTGAGGTAATTTTCAAAAGGAGGCAAAAGCTACTTAGTCATCAGTATAACTCTATTAGTTAGAATTCGCTTCAAATATCACGATTTCACGAAATAGTACCTAATGCACCTAATTAACGAAATTTGAATCGCGCTAAAAGTATGAAAATAACATTTTTTTTTTTTCAATCATTTCCGCTAACAAAAATATTCTTTGCTTATGTGCCGCGCCGTGAGCGCCGCGCCTTAATTCCTTGCGCTTGCTCCGTCATAGCTCATCTCCAACAGCTAACAGTAGGAAGTTGTAGGGAGCTGTCAGAGGTACAATTCAGATTCCATTACGAGGAGCTTGGATTTGTTTAGTATTTTATTACGGGGAATAAAGGGGTTTATTATTTATGGTTGGTTTCAACTTCCTTGTAGAAACTGCTTGTCTTTTCAAAACAGGTAATTATTTATTTCGCTGGCAAAAAAACTGTAAGATAAAATAGAAATATCTCATATTTCTCTGCAAGCTTTTTGATGCGGAGATTTTTTATTACCGCTGGGAGTGTTCCGGAAGTATCTACTAATTTCAACATTTATGTGCTGTACAGTCGCTCGATGTAAAATACTGGTACCCAGCCGCATCCGGTTAGACTGGAAGCCGACCCCAACATAATTGGGAAAAGGCTAGGCAGATTGTTTGATGTGCACACATACCGTGTACATACATGTGTACGAAAAATACGTACAATGTTATTTATTGGTTATTGTTTATTGGTTATTTCTAAAAAAATCTCTTCCAGCATACCTGCGATAGGAGAGAAGATATAAAGAGATGTAGACAACGTGCGTAAGAAGGTAGAAGGGAAAACAAAATATATAAGTTGTTAAAAAATTAATGTTTAGAAATTTAAGGAGTTGTTTAAAATGACATTAAAAAAATAATCACAAAAAATTATTTATACACAACAATCCGTTTCAAAGATATGCATTATTTTCGCCACGCACTAATTATTAAATATGCACATGCGCACCGTACCTACACCGTGTAGGCACAGACAGCCACGCGAGCGAAACGAGCGCGTTGTCAAATACCTACGTAAACAGCTGATTCTAACCTATCACATTTTACAGACGTTGAACTGGCAATTTATCGAACTTACCTAAAACTGAAATGCCTCATTTTTTTTTGCAGTATGTTAGTTTTTTGAGAGCAAGCGAGCAAGTACACGAAATTCGGAACATTATTTTTTTAATACCTTATATAAAATCAAAAACAATTCTCAATATCGTTTAAATGTAAAAATACTATAGTCCATTCGCGTTAAGAAAATAGTGACTCATCGTTGTCACTCAGCTTAGCCACGCCCCTTGAGCAATTAGAACAGAGTAGTAGAGAGCGGCCGCGATGTCGAATGGGAGGCATCGCGGCTGAGGGTTACAGGCTGCGGCGGAGGAGGAGTGCCGGTACTTCTGAGTAGCGCTCTTACCTTCCGCGGCCTAAACGGGGCCGCCACCGTTTAATGGCGGACGCGGTGGGGCCGCAGGGGGACCAAGGGTGCCAGACACGGGTTCGTCTGGGGCCTGTATGCTATTTGGTTCTTGGGGTGGCTACGACGTGCCATGTGTCCTGGTGCGCCGGTGATAGGGATTATTCCCCTCCGAGGAGGGTCCGGTGACGGACAGCCGCGGCGGGTTCGCGGATGGCTTGCGCTTTTCCGTGGAGCCTGAAGCGACACTGGAGGACACCGTGGAGTTTTAGGGGTTACAGTCCCACATAACTTTGCTATCTCCCTGTGGTAGCGCAGTAAGCATTTCTCCAAGTTAAATAAACATAATCAAAAAATGCCTGGGTCGACGGCGCGTTGTGTTCCACGCGCGCCGTCAGAGATGTCAGCAACAACTAGTGGGGTCCGCAAGGGCCGATGCCTGTCAGGGGTACGGGTTGTTCGAAAGAGATACCGCGGCCCCTGGAACACAGGCAACTGAGGGAACACGGGTAGGTTTTAGTCGGTAAAAGTGTAACACTGCTCCATCCAGAGCGGGAGAAGTCATTTGATGATTTCCCACACTGGAAAAAAAAACGATAAGTAGAATAATAACTCATTTTTTTAAATTATAAACGATTATCATTCAAAATATCAGCGCATTTGCTTACACAGCAAACTGACGTCATACCCACAGACCAATATGGCGTCCACTGCGCCCAGCGTTTTCGTCAAATTACGCGCGAAATATGAAAATGTAAAATTTTTATGCATGTTTATGGCACTAATCGATTTTTATGACAATAAAGATCTTGTTTTTTTTTAGTGGTTTATTAGCATTTTAAATAAAATTAAGACACTTTTCAAAAACGATTGTAATACCCTAATGCGTAACATACTGTCAATCAGAATCTGAATAATTTTGAAGGATATCGCTTATCCATTGCTTCGTACTTTTGTTCAGAAAAATTGGTCTGTTTATTACGTCGTTGACGATAACATAAATAGCACACTGAATGTTGTTAAGCTGACAAAATGAAAGCCTCCTATTGTTAGCTATGCGTTACGTAATTACCCGGCAGAAAATAATCAGAGACTAGCTTCTGCCCGCGACTTTGTTCGCGTCAAATTTCTTGCTCCCCGACCTACCCCGTCGCTCGCCTCGCCTGCCCGTGCGAGTAATTCGTATTCGTCACTTTTTTCTCTTTGCTCGGCTCCTAAAGGTCTTAGCGTGATGTTATATAGCCTATAGCCTTCCTCGATAAATGGGCTATCCAAAACTGAAAGTATATTCCAATTCGAACCAGCAGTTCCTGAGATTAGCGCGTTCAAGCAAACAAACAAACTCTTCAGCTTTATAATATTAATAACTAGCGTTTGCCAGCGGCTTCGCCCGCGTGGAGGTCGGTGTATTATACATATAAACCTTCCTCTGGAATCACTCTATCTATTAAAAAAACCCGCATCAAAATCCGTTGCGTAGTTTTAAAGATTTAAGCATACATAGGGATATAGGGACAGAGAAAGCGACTTTGTTTTATACTATGTAGTGATATATAAGTATAGATTTCTGCTTCTTCTGGTTTCTTGATTGCGCTTACATCTCTTACTTTGAAAACATCGAGGCTAAGAACATTTTTTTGTGCCTAAAATAATCTGAATTAAGAGATTCTTTAAATCATCTTACGGATTTTAGTTATTATTAATCTTAAGCAAACAAATACTGATCGCAATAAATCATTAAACTATGTACACACGGCTACACATCAAGCTATACATTTCCAGTTTACACTGATCTCGCATTGTAAGGAAATCCTATACGATGCAAGATCAGCTTATACTAGAAATGTATAGCTTGACGTGTAGCCGTGTGTACCTAGAGAACATACTGCTGGAAGTATATCTTGTAGGTTGCACGGTACTAAGCTAGCTTTAAACTACTAAATATACGGTACCGATGTATAAAAAGATCGATGGACAGTTACAAGCAATAGTTTTACATGACTGGCTTGCCGGTCTATGGGGATCCTTGCGCAACTCCTGAACTTCCTTAGTTCAAAGTTCTAACAACTGTTTGTGGTTTTATTAGGGTTTTCCGTATGGAAATCAGTAACAGCCCTGAGTCTTGATTTGTGACTGGTATAAACCAGGCAACCGGGCAATAAGCTCTCCACTATTATACAAAAGGACTAGGTACCTATATCTATCACTCACTCACTCGCACATTTTTATTTCATGATTTCAGGTTTGATCCAATAGTAAAAGTTGTTTATAATGATGAGTACAAACAATGACTTTAAAGGATTAAAACGATAAAAAAATAGACATGTTATATTTAATCACATAGGTAACATTTTCTAGCTACTCTCTCTGGCCATTGTATTCAGGGCCCTGGAATCTTAGGAACCACACTTACAACCCAAACAAATCAAGCAGTTTTCCAACTACATGAAGTTTATTTCATTCTAAACCGTCGCGGGTAACAAACTGCACGCTTCTGATGTTACGCGGGCACTCCGAGATGTAGGTACACGTAATGCAATTGCTCGTCCAAGCAATTGCAGTAATAAGTGCTATAATAAAGTTAGATTTAACTGAGGAAACACGTAGATACGAGAACACAGGAATTGAAAGAAATAGAAAGAATACTTAATACTCAATACTCAATTATTTATTGCATTCCACAATATATATGCTTAGGTGGTAAGCAACAAATGTTGTAACAATCGTGGACCCTGTCGAGCACAGCAAAAGATAAATTTGGAGCAAGACGACTTATTTAGGTATACATGCAACTAACTTATCGTAGGTCTATATCTAAGGTAACATTTTATTAATTATTAATTTAATCTAAAATGTTATTATTAATTACTTAATATTATTTTGTCACTTCTATAGATTAGTCAGTTAAACATTCATTTATGCTATAACAACATTTATTTAGTAAAAACTTTTTGAATTTATTTGTAAAAACAGCAATCTTTTTCTCATTTCTGAGTACCTCGGATAGTTTGTTATTCATTTTTATCGACATAACCAGTGGACTAGATGAGTGCATTTTAAAAAGGGATATCGGTAGGTTTAATCGCGTTTTGTGTCGGAAGACAGAAAACTGTACTACATACTACAAATAGATTAAATTGATGTGTCTGTTTGTAATGTCAAAATAACAGTTTTTTACTTATTGTAGTATATGAAAGTTACTATACGTTACTTAAAACTAAAAATATTCTTTTTATATGTTGGCTGTCCATCTGTTTTTGTTTTATTATGGCGAGATTTGCACTGGCGGATAGCTGATGTTCTAAGGAGTAGCATAGGCTACTTAATGTCCCGGTAACACGTTCCCGTGGTATGATTTCCAAGATCCACGCGGGCGATGCAGCGTGCAGCCTAACTGCTGTAAATTTCCAAAAAAAAAAAAAGATACACAATAGGCAGTTCTATGACATACAACATTAATTGAAGATTCGTACCAACTTTGATATCCAAAACACTTTTCATAGTTTAAGCGACATGCATTTTTTTTTTTGAGGGTGGGAAATCATCAAATAACTTCTCCCGCTATGGGTGGAGCAGGAGGGCGTGTCAGACTTTTACTGACTAAAACCCACCCGTATTCCCTCAGTTGCCTGTGTGCCAGGGGCGGCAGTATCTCTTTCGAACAACCCGCACCCCTGGCAGGCATCGGCCCTTGCGGACCCCACCAGTTGGTGCTGAAACCTCTTTGCGGCGCGCGTGGAACACAACGCGCCGTCGTCCCGGGCTTAGTCCTTACCGGACAGCGAGCTACCCATTACTCGCCGTCCGCAAGCCCGCGTCTACGGTGGCCGGGAATCAGCCTGGGATTCCCGACGCCCAGAGGCGACTAAGGCCGTAAGGGCGCATATACTGCCTCTCCCTCACGTGCGTCGCCTCCCTCTTCGCGAGAATTTCTGCTTCGCAAAAGGAGGTGACGGGTACCCATGCACTCTCGCTCCGTACCATAGCCTAGACCAGCGTCGGTCGCGAGAGGTCGCCGCCGAAGCGACATGCATTAAGTCTAGGATTTGAACTCGAGTCGAAGTTTACCTGGAGTTGGGTATGGAGTAATCCTTCATTAATTTTAACCATATTTTGGCGATTACCACCAAGATACTACCCACACACCTCAAGATTGTCATGTCCTTTATAGCAATTGGCTAGGTATGGCTATGGAGCAATCTTAAACCTCCATTAATTCTACCTATATTTACTGACCTCCTCTTCCAAGTCTGCTCGTCCTTAAACCAGCCAGTTCCTATTGCACGCAATATATTTCAATCGCTATGCGGTTAACTAATAGCTCCCGTGTTACGCGTTGCTCCTCGCACGTACCACTGTTCAGTGTTCCTCGTTTATCTGCGCTTGTTCATTGATCGAGCAGATTCTGTTATAAGTGCTACCGGCACCACCGCCGCCGTACTACGATGCAATTTGATTTAGCTGCATCCGTTCGAGTTTGCCGTTCGTTTGGAGATTAATTTGAACTGTGTAACGTTACGAATTTTAATGAACTAGGTATATTATTCTAGTTAGATTGGTTATGTTTATAGAGCAGTGTTTTTTTTTTTTGAGGGTGTGAAATCATCAAATAACTTCTCCCACTCTGGGTGGAGTGGGAGGGCGTGTCAGACTTTTACTGACTAAAACCCACCTGTGTTCCTTCAGTTGCCTGTGTGCCCAGGGGCCAGAGTATCTCTTTCGAACAACCGCACTCCTGGCAGGCTTGCGGCCCTTGCGGACCCCACCAGTTAGTGCTGACATCTCTTTGAGGCGCGCGTGGAACACAACGCGCCGTCGACCCGGGCTTGGTCCTTACCGGACAGCGAGCTACCCATTACTCGCCGTCCGCAAGCCCGCCCTTTGTAGACGACCATCATTGGTGCCATTGGTATTATAATAATAAAAGCTGACATCATACCAAAATGTCTCACATTATACCACTAGCTATAATCGCCGCTCTAATTTCATTATGACATCATATCAGACTTTACCAAGTCAACTTGGTAAAGTCTGATGGCGAATGAGTATTATATAGGATACGTCTGCTATAAAACATTAGCGAGTAACAATTATTTCGATATAAGCGACGATCGCAATCAATTTCCCGAGCTGGCTAATTGCAGCACCTCTGTTACGCATTGCCAATGTACAGTGGAGATCAGAAGGCCTAGGGCCCTTCCGAAATTTTTATCAGGGTGATCAAATTGCCCGTTTCCAGTTGGTGCACTCATGGTTTAAAATAAGATGACATTTTACTTTTCGCCTAATATCACCTGAAGATAGAAAGCCTCCGGATTGTTTTTTGACAATTCTTATTGCCGGCCGATATTCTGTGTTCTGACAATCAATAACATCTGTCAGATTTGCAAGATTCTATCGATTTTTTGTGAGGCCTATTTTAGTTAACGATCTATAATTATTCGCAGTGTGGACAAAATATACGATGCCCATTATACATTTACCTACTCGATTTGGTTGGATCACACGTCTTAATCGTCAAAAATCTGTGTACCTATGCATCTTTATGGACATAGTTATTTCCCAAACGCTACAACACCCGCCTGTCCGATCCTGGTTTTTCGGTTGTATAGAATAAAAAGAGTTAGGTAACGAGGATCAATATTAGGCAAACCACATTTTGGATAAGCGTGAGTATACTGACATCGTGTCTTTTGCATTTGTTCTTATGATTCTCTGTACGAAGTAGATTTTCTGCATCTTTTCTGTGCTAATTCTCATTCCTGGCACTCAGTTGAATCACGCACGCTGTAAGATAGGTACACATAAATAATGTATAGTAGGTATGTATGTAGGTGAGTCTGTGTAGGCAAATAATATAGGGAAGGTGATTAAGGTAGGAGCGGAGAGAAATACATTTTGGCGCCGAGAAATACATTTTGGCGCCGAGAAATCTTGGGTACGTGGGTTTTCCTTAATATTTTCATTTTTGCCTTTTTGAAACTCATCGTTAAGATTTTTTGTTTGTGTAACTAGTATTATGACTTAATTTAGGAAAAATAAGATGAAGCAAAATATTAGGTTGACTTAATGTTAAGTTAAATCTGGAAAGAGATAATACTGTACTTGTTCTTAAGCGGTAATTATCTTTACAAATAGCTCCTATAAATGAACTTAATCTTTATGTTTCCCAAGGGGTAGGCAGACTCTTAGAAAACGCGATTTGCTACAAAGTTTTGTTGCTTTTCCTGAATTAGCTTGGGCTGTCAGATTCTTTCAGTTACTCAACTTTTTCTGTTATAATACCGCACTAGATTGTAAAAAAACTTTTTAACAAAAAGAAAAACACTGTCTTCCGAAATAAATACTACAAACTGAAAAATTACTTTAATTTCGGAAGTCGGTGTCTTTGGATCTGTATATCAGTTTTTCTACTTTTTTTTAGAAGTGTATTTTTTTTTTACTTTTTAGTTATGATACCTACCCCGCACCAAATCCTACACCACTAAATGCTATGTAAACAACAGTGACAGGAAACATCATCAAGATACACAAAGTTGATAAAGTACGTATTATCGAAGCTAACTCAAAAATTCCCCAAGCGAAGTGAGTAACATTTATATGACACCACCGCGGGCTTATGCTACCAAATGAAACATGTATTTTTTAAATCGGTTCATAATTGACGTAAATATCGACAAACATACATAAAAAATACATACAGTCGAACATGATAACCTCCTGCATTCTTTTTGTGACAAATAATAAGTCTTCGGTTCAAATCGATGGCCCATGTAAAGTTAAATAATGACGAAGAGCAAGGACACCAAACAATAACAATTAATACATCAAGTCATTACCCAACAAACAAAAATTGCACTTGTAGTGGCTTATATGGCTGAAAATTATATTCTTATAGGAGCTGCATTATCGCTAATAAGGGTGCGTTTGGGCACAAATTATAAAGACAATAACCTTATACCCTCCTTATAGTTGCTTTATTGTCCGCTTTTTTTCCTTTGACGTGTTATATTATGACAAGGAACAAGGCCAATACACTTGTAAGAATCATATAGAAAGCGTTAATACGGGCGATCACCCTTATACGTGTTTTATTATGGTCCGATACAAGGGAGTTAAACTCATTGCGGCAAATCAAAGGCTCTTAAAAAGCCGTAGGCCCTTATAGCCGTCTATTTATGATTCTGCAATAAGTCTTTTTCTTAGTGATTTAAATTTCGCAACAGTTTGGCGAATAAAGAGAAATGTCAACCATTTTACTGAAAAGTGAACGGTAAGCTATTATTTTATGTAGTTTATTTATCTGATTTATGTGCTCGTCTATAGTGAAAAGTGTATGGGAATTCAACTGCATGATAAAATGTGGTACGCTCTGTGTTGTAGTATCAACCCGCCCTTGAATTTAAGCTGTTTTTGTGCTACAAATGTAATTTATTAATTAGTCATGTTATAAACAGTGCTATTATGAGAGCAAAACGATTCGCACATCGTCTACAAGGAGTCTATGAGAGTGAAGACCTTATAATGGCATCATTTGCTGCTTATGCTTTCGCCATTTTACATATCGTTAGGGTTCCTTTCTCACGAACAAAATCCTGTACCTAGCTAGTCTTGTTCCCATATGTATAAAATTTATGTTTCACTATAGTAGGGTTGGCTGGAAGAGATTTTTTTTTGGGTGGGAAATCATCAAATAACTTCTCCCGCTCTGGGTGGAGCGGGAGGGCGTGTCAGACTTTTACTGACTAAAACCCACCCGTGTTCGCTCAGTTCCCTATATGCCAGGGGCCGCGGTATCTCTTTCGAACAACCCGCACCCCTGGCAGGCATCGGCCCTTGCGGGCCTTACCAGTTGGTGCTGACATCTCTTTGATGCACGCGTGGAACACAACGCGCCGTCGACCCGGGCTTCCTTACTGGACAGCGAGCTACCCATTACTCGCCGTCCGCAAGCGGCGCCTACGGTGGCCGGGAATCAGCCTGGGATTCCCGACACCCAGGGCGTCTCCTGCGAAGGCTACGGCCGTGTGGGCGCATGTACTGTCTCTCCCTCACGTGCGCCGCCTCCCTCTTTGCGAGCATCACTGCTTCGCTGAAGGAGGCGATGGCTAACCATGCACTCTCGCTCCGTATCATGGCCTGGACCAGGGCTGGACATGAGAGATCGCCGCCACCAATCGCCTCCACGAGGACACGGCGGTGCTCCGCCCAAGCCGGGCAGACCTCCACCGTATGCTCCACCGTGTCCTCAGGGCGATCTTCGCAGTGGAAACACTCGGGCGGTTCCTCCCGCTTTATCCGAAACAGGAACCTCCCGAAACAACCGTGTCCGGTGAGGACCTGTGTCAGGCGGAAGGTGAGGATGCCATGCCGCCTCTCAAGCCACTCCTCAAAGAGGGGACTTACCGCCGCAATCGTGGCGTGCCCATGGCTAGAAGAGATCTCTTAATAGTGTTAAGCTTGCTTTTGTGCACTGGTTTTAAGTTTAAAATATAATTATAATTGTAAGTACACAATAAAGAATATAATTATATATATAATATGTTTGTCCGCAAATATTGCAATGGTAGTATATACATAATGGCAGATCTTGACAAATTTCTACAAAGAAAAGATCTTAATTTACATAATATACGATGGCCATGGAAGTGGACACATTTTATTCTAAGAAAGGAATATTTTAATTGTACATATCCGACCCTTTCTATTTATATCACTATCTCTACAATTATATTCTTCTTTACTGGTTTTTGTCATTCTTATTTTCTATAAAATAATCCTCTGCGGAACCACTGGCTGTTTCGTTGGTATCGGCTTGGTCATTTTGTAGCATCATAGGAGTAGAGGTGGTGGGTCTAATGCTCACAACCATGTTTTCGTAGACTTTTTTAACTTTTCTTCTGTAACCACCGCTCCTTATATACTTCTTCTAGTTTTATGAATCCATTTTTAAATGTAAATTCCGCTCCGTAATAAATTCACACAATCTGTTGTACTTCAAAATGGCGAATATAGTTATGTAAAACATTTTAATGTAACCATATAGAGAATAATATCTTTATAATCACTGTACAAGGGAATACGGATTGCTTTCATCCTTGTAAAGATCATATAAAATGTTAGAATTTGATTGTTGGATAGACGTCTTATCAAATATTCCTATAAGTTAAAAAGCATCATAGTTACCTTGTGCATTACTTTTCTAAGAATAATTGACCATATTAAAAGCCTTTTTATGACTCTGAATATTATATGGCTAAAAAGCAATGTAAATAACCTCTATAAGAAGAACACATTTTGAACCCTTATTGTAGCCGTATTATTTGGATTTATTAACGTTTACCCAGCCAAATTATAAGAGTAAAGGTAATATTAGCCAAATCTTCTAATAATGTGCCACTATAAGGAACATTGACATAATAAATGCTCTTTTATAAGAAGTATAAGAGTTTAGACCTTATAGACTTATTTTTATAAGCTTAGTTTGTTTGTTGGGTACTGGCCTACATAACAAAATGTGTTCTATATAAAAAGCTAATTTACGCGCATCAGGACATTGTGGCGTGTTGCCTAATCGCGTCGAGTCATCGGCCGCTCTCATTAGGGGTGGCACCCTTAGAATAATTATGCGGATATATTCTTCTTAGATGGTAATGTGGTATAAGATATTTGTTTTGAAAATATGATAAGTTGTTCTTACAATATGTACTTTGGATGTATGGCACGATGTTGGTTTTCATAACAAGGGGCCCAAGTTTGTAAGTGCATTAGCTGTGCCAGCGGCTTCAACCGCGTGGATGTCGAGGATTTGCCTGTGTTACTCTTTATAACATGAGCTATTTGCCAGACAAAGTCTCATCAAAAGCTGTCCAGCTGTTTCGGAGATTAGCCGGAAGAATCAGACAGAGATTTTTTTTTTTTTGTTTTAATTATCTAAATACACACGCTTACTTTCATATTATGTATTAAGTAAAAAGCTGTCATTTTGAAATTAAAAACAGACTCTTATTGTTGTTTTAATAGATTTTTTTTTTCTGGAACCCCTACATGTATAATTCATGTTTCTTAAATAGCAATAGCTTTCTATGACGATAATTACACGATTTTTTTCAAGAATTTCGAATTGTTGAATGAGTTTATATAATGATTGTGTATGTAACAGTTACTGAATCTCCTATTTCGAGTTGGCAGAAGTTTTCAATTTCATTCTGTATAACTGAATAGGTAGAAGAAGTAACACGGCTAGACCGCAGGTAAAGGTTACATTACAAGCGAATGCTTCCGGTGAGCGAGCCCCTTTATACTAGCGCATTTAGGTGAAGCGTAACAAGAAATGTAACACGAAGGAACGAACAAGGAATCAACACACGTTGAAACATTTTGCCTTTTTGTTGTGTTACAATTCATGTTGCAGCAGGGTAGACGTGACATATACGTTTTAACGTAAGTATGTTATATTATGTGATGTTCCACATATGCGTACCGAAAATACTTTAGCATTGCTTTAAGCATTGCTGACGTAAAAAGCAAAAACAGACCGAAGAATTTCATTTTGAAACATCTTGCATAAAGAGTCACTCCTTCAACTTGGTCAGTAATTTATTACGTCCCAAGACAACAAGACAATGCAATAGAGCTTCTCTTTGCTTTTATTCTATTTTTGTTTCACCTGAAACTCATTTCTTGTTAAACTTGGAAATAGCAGCCCTGTTGTGATACAGCGGGCGAACACGCGAACCACGTCAAACTGTATAATGTCATTATTTCTTGCGCATTAGTCGGGAAATTTATTGATACTCAAGAATTTGGCCAATATTAGATAACTGGACTGGAAAAATAAGAAACTGAAAAGGCACGAAGAATTATTGATTTCGAAGAGAATTCGCAGCTAGAAACGATAGAAGAGGGGTAGATTATAAACAAGATAATGACATAAAAACATTTTTACAAAAAAGAAAAACATTTCCATAAAAAAAATGTTTTCAATTAGTAGTGTATTATTTTATGGAACTATATACTTTTTTTTTCACTTTTTTTTTTCGGGTTACCTGCACTACCCACCCCACACAAATTCGTATACCACTACTTGCTATGAAAAAAACAATGACAGAAAGTTATTATAACATCATGAAAATAATAGATACACAACTGGAATAAAAATGTACTATTGAAGTTAATAAAATTTACCCTAAAGAATACCCTTTCCATTGGAAAAATTATTTTCGAAATCAGTCCGCACCTGCAGGAAATATCACGTAACATTTACTTATTTTAAAAAAATGCAGTCGAAATGAGGACCTCCTTTTTGAAGTCGGTTAAGAATAATGTTGAAACAGTTTTGATTTGGGAGAACCCCTGAATGAATGATACCTGCTGAATTGTTTTCTCTCACGTCATTTCCGTCTGCACAAATATCAAGAAGTAAAATCTCTGATCACATATTTTATTACATCGTAGCCAGCACACATAAAATAGCCAGTAATATAACGCTGAACCGAAATAATGCGAATACATGTAAAGCGAAACGTATAACATCCACTGACAATACTATATTCCAGCTGAAATGCGACCAAATCTCCGTGACATCCACCATCTCTTTCACTTTACGTGGTTTTACTAAGGAATGAGGGAGAAAGTTATGTAGGTGGAGGTTAGGTCCTAACAGGAGCAAGTATTTCAAAGATAAAATCCGGTATGCACGGGGTGTAGCGGATTCCATTGTGAATCAACCTCGCATTCTAGTCTATGACTAATGCAGTTTATGGCTCTGAAAAATGTTTATCACTCTCTGGTCGTCTTTTATATGTTTTCTTTTGTCATTAATCCGATTAAGCTGAAAAATAAGGACGATTTGCTCTTTATAGGATGAAAGGATTAGAGTTATATATCAAAGGCTTAAAAAGAATTAAAGTTTTTACGCTTTTTCATTTTCATTTCAGCTTGATGTAGTCGATTGCATGTTAATAAATAGAAACCGCAAAAAGCTAAAATAAAAATTCATCTCTTTGCATGGTTTATGGGATGTTACAAAATATCTCTTCACAATCACTATTACTGGGCACGCCACGATTGCGGCGGTAAGTCCCCTCTTTGGGGAGTGGCTTGAGAGGCGGCATGGCGTCCTCACATTCCGCCTGACGCAGGTCCTCACCGGACAGGGTTGTTTCGGGAGGTTCCTGTTTCGGATAAGGCGGGAGGAAACGCCCGGGAAGATCGCCCTGAGGACACGGTGGAGCATACGGTGGAGGTCTGCCCGGCTTGGACAGGGCACCGCCGTGTCCTCGTGGAGGCGATCGGCGGCGGCGATCTCTCGCGTCCGACCCTGGTCCAGGCCATGGTACGGAGCGAGAGTGCATGGCTAGCAGTCGCCTCCTTCAGCGAAGCAGTGATGCTCGCAAAGAGGGAGGCGGCGCACGTGAGGGAGAGGCAGTACATGCATCCTCACGGCCGTAGCCTTCGCAGGAGACGCCCTCGGCGTCGGGAATCCCAGGCTGATTCCCGGCCACCGTAGCGTAGGCGCGGGCTTGCGGACGGCGAGTAATGGGTAGCTCGCTGTCCGGTAAGGACCAAGCCAGGCTCGACGGCGCGTTGTGTTCCACGCGTGCCTCGAAGAGATGTTAGCACCAACTGAAGGGGCCCGCAAGGGCCGATGTCTGCCAGGGGTGCGGGTTGTTCGAAAGAAATACTGTGGCCCCTAGCACATAGGCAACTGAGAGAACACGGGTGGGTTTTAGTCAGTAAAAGCCTGACACGCCCTCCTGCTCCACCTAGAGCGAGAGAAGTCATTTGATGATTTCCCACCCAAAAAAAACCATCACTATTATCAAATCAAATGATTGGTTTGCAAACATGGGTTTTTTGAACATGCATGTTTTATTACCTGAGTTCTCCACCTCTACTCCAAGTAGAGGTGGAGGCATACCCAAATATGCAAATTATATTATTATTAAAGTTACACAATTAACTTAGGAAAATAAAATGATATAACATGTATAATTAATCGTTTGAATTAAGTAAGTACCTATAATAAAAATGTCATAATTATACAAAAATTACAAAAGTCAACAAGGTTACAGTATACATATTTTTTTTTTGTCAAAAGTCATCAACGACGCAGTGACAAAAAAAAAGTCTAATGGAATACCTAATTGCATGGCAATCAGACACCACCTCTGTCTCTCTCTCTATGTCTTTGATATCTCTGTCTATATATCTTCATCTCTCTTGTTATTATGCTATTTCTTTAATACGTTTTCCTAATTAGTCGTTGGAATTGGAATAGTGGTGATATTTCGAAATAAGTTTGACACGATGTTCATACCAAGCTTATCTTGTTTACAATCTAAACTAAACATATTAATTAAATTAACATACGGAACGATACTGCCTTCAAATCGATCACTATCTTAGGCGCCATATCTGTAATCTGCAGCAAAACATGTGTCAGTACATTCGACGTAAAATACATTCTAATTTGAGGAATTTAATCTAAATCCTATTCGACATTATTACATTTGGTGTCATGATGAACAAAATACTTGACTGCTGGCTAACTGGTATTTGATCACTAATTTAGGTGTCAGGTATTTATTCAAAATATCTTAGATACCTAGGTACTGGTTTGTAATTAAGGTTTATATCCTGGCTTAGAATTGTAATCGTAGGTAGGCACTATCTACAGCATGTTTTAGAAAGGTGTGATCAAACTTAAGAGCGTGGTGCAGACCATCGTTATCTCATCTTCCTAGTCGTTTCCCAATTATGTTGGTGGCGGCTTCCAGCCTAACAGTATTTTACATGGAGCGACTGCCTATCTGATCTCCACAACCCAGTTACTGGGTAACACGATTCTCTTTGTTAAGACTGTTTGTCAAACTTTCGGGCTTCTGACGACCCGTAGCGACTGTCAAAGATCCACGAATGACAGCCGGTACCAATGGCGTAGCGTGCTTACCGAGACACAGCGGGGTCTTTGGTACATAAAGATGGTCACCCAGCCACGGACCCTGCACGGCAAGGTCGAGTAGGTATTGGGGATTTGTATGGGACAGTTGATCGTTTTTACGAAACATTTTTTGGGAGTACAAGGTTGATTACATAGACAAAGTTGTCCAATTTGATAGTCTGTCTGTACCACTACCTTATATATGACAACACCGTACAGGTGAATACATCGCCAATTATTCGCGTGGTATGCTCCAGTAATTGTTCTCAAAGGCAAGCTAAAAGTCTGAATGTCTAAAACTAGTCAAAAGTTCTATGCTAACAGTATTGTTTGTTCAGTTACTAAAATACTGGTACTTAAACCTATTCTACTAACATACTTGGAAAAGAGAATTCACAGAGCCTGTACATATTTGTGTAGGTATGGTCCTCATAAAGTTTTATTTTTCGCTACTGAAATAAAACATTGAAAGAAAAAGTTAATTAAAAAAATACCAGTCTATTATAGTCCCAAACAAAGGCCTCTCCTCATACAGGATAATTTTTTAACCAGTGCGCAAACTGTAACCATGAATTCAGCATATCATTCTAGACCCCACAGCGTACAAATTATTTATCGGTTACACAAAAAAAAATCAGCTGTTCCATACATTTTGACCGCGTAGGTATTGCACTTTTCTATGAAACAGCTGATTTTTTCTTTAGAGGGGCTTGTGGCTAAGTAACAATAGCTGCACGGGTCGATTGATCAGGTTAAGTAACGCTTGCCGCGGTTGGTCCGTGGATGGGTGACCATCTTTACATACCAAGCCATCTATACAATACCCCTCCGTGCCTCGGAAAGCACGGTAAGCCGTTGGTCCCGTCTGTCATTTGTGGATCTTTGGCAGTCGTTACGGGTCGTCAGAAGCCCAAAAGTCTACAACCAGCCTTACCAAGGGGTATCGTGTTACCCAGTTACTGGGTTGTGGAGGTCAGATAGGTAGGCAGTCGCTCCATGTAAAATACTGGTATTCAGCTGCATCCGGTTAGACTGGAAGCCGACCCCAACATGGTTGGGAAAAGGCTAGGCAGATGATGATGATGAGCTGATTTTTTTCTTTGTATAACCGACGAAACATTTCTACGCTAAGGGGCCTAGAAAGATATGCTGATTTCATGGTTACAGTTTGCGCACTGGTAAAAAAATTACCCTGTAAAGAGAAGGCACAAGCAATTCAAGCATTGATCATCACGCTTGCCTAAGACGTGTTGGCGATTTCAGACTGATATAGCAGATGACAGATGATTACGAACTTTCAATATATACCATAAATACGAATTCGAAGCAGAAAGTAAGGACTCTTATTCTCATTAGTCAATATACCTAGGTCATGTATTAACTATATTATTAGCTAGTAGCTACTATGACTACCAAATACTGTACCTAAGTTTCAAAGCCTTTGATCCAAATATAATCAGTGCACTATTGGATGGAGAATCAATTAAATCAAAGAAGGTGCCTTTGAAGCTCGTCAGTTCTGTACACTGAAGCGTATTAGTACTGACTAATGACGGTAAGACTATATGGAGGACATCTTCCTGGACGTTAATTGGGTTAAATCTGAAATAGGGACGGAAAACGGGTCGACGGCGCGTTGTGTTCTAGGCGCGCCTCAAAGAGATGTCAGCACCAACTGGTGGGGTCCGCAAGGGCCGATGCCTGTCAGAGGATGCGGGTTGCTCGAAAGAGATACCGCCGCCCGTGACACACAAGCAACTGGGGGAACACGGGTGGGTTTTAGTCAGTAAAAGCCTGACACGGGAGAAGATATTTGATGACTTCCTACCCTCAAAAAAAAAAGCTTATACTGGAAATGTAAAGCTTGATGATGTATAGCCGTGTGTACTACGTAAAAGCATTCTTAATTTTAACTAAGTAAAAGTATTCTAAATTAGTTTGCTCAATGTAAAATAGTCGTATGAAGCTGCATCCGGTTAGACTGGAAGACGAGCCAAACATAGTTGGGAATAGGCTGGGCAGATGATGCCTGTCATATAAGAAGAAGCTTAGCCCGTGTCGGCAGAAGATGTGCGAGAATGACTCGTGTCGTATTAAAGGATTACCCAGCCAGCAAGGTTAGTTATGGGCAGTCCATCGCACTCAATGAGTCTGCTACAGTTTTGAAGAATATTATTAGTTCGGTAAACACAGGGTTTGTCGAGCTTTTTCGAAATGAAATGAAATGAAATGTTTAATGAAATGAAATGAAATGTTTATTTATGTAAGTAGATCTTAAAAGACACTTTTACACGTCAATATTTTGTTGGTCAATATTTTTTTAAACTAGATGGCGCCGGCATTTCCTAGCTGACTGTTCCCTGAGAAGAAAAGCCGAAACAAACTCAGAGGTCATAGTCTGTTTTAAAGTCCAAACATTATATTATTTAAATTTTATGTGAGTCTAACAATGCAGGGTAATGTCTGGAAAGGCCTTTTGAAGAAAGAGCCATTGCAGCTTTGAGCTGACCTGTCTCAACAGACGGCATGTATGTAACAGTCACCGTGTAGCTCAACCCTATTTTAGGGAGCTCAACGACCCGTCACAAGACGCTACCAGATTTGCAGGACATTTGCGTAGGCCATTTACAAAATGCTCAAAACCACCAGACGAGTTACAAAGTAATGTGTTCAAACTAGCCTGCATAGTACTCACATTCACAGTTACTTTTTTCTTTAAATGTCATTAAAAATAATGTCACGTAGATCAATACTTAAATATAAAATGTCAACAGTATCTATTAAACACATAGCTTATATAACAGTTTGTTGCTTGAGGGTACATTGGAGCAACTTAACTAGTCCCAAGCTTTTTTGTCATCCAAGTAATCTTTAACTTTATAGAAACCTTTTGGACAGAGTTTCTGTTTAATAAATGGTTTAAATTTATTGAAGCTTAGTTCCTTAACATGGCTTGGGAGTTTGTTGTAAAAACGAATACTTTGGCACTTAAATGAATTGCTAATTTTTTGGAGCCTAGTCGTGGGCACAATAAGTAAATCTTTATTTCTAGTATTTATGCTATGAACGTCGCTGTGTTTAGAATATAGATTAATGTTCTTTTTAACATAAATTAGGTTCTCATATACATATTGAGATGCGACTGTCATTATATTTATTTCCTTAAATTTATCCCTCAGTGAATGTCTACAACTTAGGTTATAAATTGCTCGAATGGCTCGTTTCTGCAGCACAAATATAGCTTGAATGTCGGCTGCATTTCCCCACAGCAAAATGCCGTACGACATTACACTATGGAAATAACTAAAATATACTAATCGAGCTGTTTCTACATCAGTCAAATGACGGATTTTATAGACCGCGTAGGCTGCAGAGCTTAGCCGCTTCGACAATTTAGTTACGTGTGGGCCCCACTGTAGCTTCGAGTCCAAAGTAATACCTAAGAACACAGTGGTGTCCACAAGATCCAATTCCGCCCCATTTACTAATACATTGGTTTTCACCTGCTTAACGTTAGGTGTCAAAAATCGAATGCATTTAGTCTTTTTCTCGTTTAATAGTAAATTATTAACACTAAACCAATGCACTATTTTAGCAAGAGCATTATTTACATCGTCAGTAACTGTCTGTTGTCGTTTAAGTTTAAATAAAAGTGATGTGTCATCTGCAAATAACACTATTTCATGACTGTTCTTTAAAAGACAAGGTAGGTCGTTTATATATATGAGAAATAAAAAAGGGCCAAGAATTGAGCCCTGCGGAACTCCCATAGTGACAATAGAGCCTGGGGATCGCTTGCCGTTAACGTCCACTCTTTGGATCCTATTATCCAAATAAGAAATAAGAAGATCCAAGGCAGTGTTTCTAACACCATAGTGATGCAATTTCCTGACCAACGTTTCATGTGAAACACAATCGAAAGCCTTAGACAAGTCACAAAAAACACCTAGGGCATCGTGTGACTTCTCCCAGGCCTCATAAATATGCGTAAGAAGCTCAACACCAGCGTCGGTAGTCGAGCTTCGCTACGAAAAGACTGAATAAATGATGGCTATGGACAGAGCGGTCTCTCAAACTCTGAGGTACAAATTCTATTCATAGGGGATTCTATTGATGTAGGTAGGTACTCATATTACAGATTCTGTTTAGATTTTTTTCAGGGCGATACTATTAAACAAAATCTACACAATAATATGTGCCTTCGGATGGTCTTCCTTTATCCCACCATTCCATCTTCTTGATGGATGCTGGACCATTTTTCTGTTAGATGCAGGAAATCATTTCCTTTCCGTGATGTAGATAAAGCAAAAAAAACCCTACTTTTGGTTTTCCTAAGGCCTCTTTATTACACTTACAGAAGCAAGTAATAATCTGGATTTTAGATAATACCTGTGGATATGTCTTGTATTATTTACGTCACGAATTCATTCATATAATTATTTTTATTTAATGTGTAACGAATGTTATCATAACACGTGGAAGTCAGTTGTAAGAATAGCATTGGGAACTATTATCCTGTACCTGATTAAATACTTAAGGTGCTCATTGGATTATGATGTCATAATCCTCTATACTTAGTTATTCAAATTGTTTGCACTGATGATGGCATTTGATTAATTGGAAACAAATAGAGTAACTTACTACGAATACTCATGAGAATGTTCGAATTTTCGTTTTTTACCGACTTCAAAAAGAACCTCCACTTCTCAATTCGTCTGTAGCTTTGTTTTTTCTTTTTTGTTCTATGTCTGTCCCGCGATATGTGGATCGACTTCGAAAATTCTTTTTTTATGGATAGGGTATGACTCAGTCAGGGGTGGTCCCATATAAATTTTATTACCTTTGCCTGGGTAGTTTTGGCGTCAGCTTCGCTAATACGTCAAATCAAATCAAATCATTTATTTCTTTGCAAACATGGGTATAGTACATAGATGTTTTATAATAAAGTTCTCCATATTTTACCGTCAGGGCATGCAAAGCCACTAACCCACTTTGTGTATCTTGATGAATTCGATGATGTGCTACTACTTTCTGTCACTGTTGTTTACATAGCAAGTAGTGGTTTGTTTACAAATTGGTGTGGAGTGAATGATATGAAGATTCGAGTGACATTATTGCGACGCACGTTATCTTGAAAAACTTTAACGAGTGGTACGCCAGTTCGAAAACACATGAATGCGAAAACCGCTATATGGAATGACGTTGTCGCGAACACGCTGATTCGAGAAACTGTTTGAATGCTACGATGTTTAAACTGACACTCAGGTATAGACAAATAGCTCAGTGCCAGGTTCATCATCGTAGCGTAGGTGGTTCTTGGTAATCACTGTGTCGCGAGTTTGATCCCCAGACAACTTCAGATTCAAATATGCTATTCGTAACAGTGGATTTCGATACCAAGGCTTTCGCACTAGTGTACCATTCAAACAGTTTTCCTAATCAGCATGTTCGCGACAACGTCATTCGATATAGCAGTTTTCGACTCAATTGTGTTTTCGAACTGGCGAAGGTATCAACTCGGAAAGTTTTTCTAAAAAGCGTGCGTCGCAATAAAGCCATTCGAATCTTCATATCACTACCGAATTGGTGTGGGTTAAAATCTTTTAGAAAACTTTTTTTTTAAGAATAACGGACTACCTTAAAAACACTACAAAGTGTAAAATAACTTTAATTTCGAAATTCGGTGCCAAAAAACTAACATATCTACAGATCTGAAGACACCGTCCTCCGAAATTAAAATGATTGTTAAATTAGTAGTGTTTTTTTTTTTGGATGTCGCGTTTTATGGATTTTATACGTTTGGATTTTGATTGACGTTTCTTTGAATGAAATGATCCGGAAAAGAACCGCAGTTACTGACATACCTAGCTTGCAGAGTGAATAAGCAAGCTGAAGTAGCAGTGGGCTGGCCATGTTTGTCGAAGGACCGATTACCGTTGGACAGACGAGTCCTAAAGTGGAGATCACTGGGCACGCCACGATTGCGGCGGTAAGTCGCCTCGTTGAGGAGTGGAATGAGAGGCGCCATGGCGTCCTCACCTTCCGCCTGACGCTTGTCCTCACCGGACACGGCTGTTTCGGGAGGTTCCTGTTTCGCATAAGGCGGGAGGAAACGCCCGGGTGTTTCCACTGCGTAGGTCGCCCTGAGGACACGGTCGAGCGAAGTGGAGGTCTGCCCGGCTTCTGATTTCCCACCCTCATAAAAAAAGTGGAGATCAGGTATCGGCAAGCACCTATAGTGCGTGACGCAGCAGCTAGATTGATCGAAAACCCAAACTAGATAGATAGTGGTTAGGCAGTGACCAATGGCGTGCCTATAGGGGTCAAAATCAAGGCAAGCCGACAGACTTTTTACTATTAAAAAACAGCTAAGGGGTTGGCTCATGTTTGTTAGTATTACTAACACCATTATGATAATTTTGGTTAGAAAACCTATAAATACGAAGATAACTAAATATAATAATTACAATATTATTAGGGCAAGCTGGGCTTTTCGGCTTCTATGAAGGTACCGCCACTGGCAGTGACTGCTGATAGATATATGTAGATTTCATTTTCGCAATCATTTTTCCAATGTATATGAATCATTTGTCCTGATCTTCATTGTTTTGTATAGCTTTTGTATAACATCAAACGCTAAGTAGAATCGCGACAAGAATCCCATAACATTTCCTATAGATACCATAAACAAATGATGTGTCAATGTTTATGAAGAATTAAAAATATAGGCTTGTGACGCATGTGACACGGATGTGTCGGTGAAAGGTACCTCACCTTTCATGTATTCACGCCTTTACGCTTAAAGCGGAGAAATGTACATAAACGAGAAGCAGCCTCCTAAAATTTACAGCTTAGCGTAGGTAGGTTCTTGAAAGTCTTAAACTATGAAACCTAGAATTTAGTTTTTCTTACTCATAATTGCTGATTGTTCACGGAAAACGCATATCTTAAGTCAGTAGTTCTCACATTCTAAAAAGGCTGGGGTTATGTATTATGTTTCTAAAACCATCACGTATAAGCTCGTGTAGTCCATGATTAAAAGTATTTTGAGTTTGACCATTTTTAGGTTTATAAAATCTAGCTTCTGCCCGCGGTTTTTATCACGTGGATGTTGGCAAACAATAATGTGTCTCTTTACTAAGTTACTCCGATTAAAACATCAGCCATCTGCCAGATAAAGTCTCGTCAAAATCAGTCCATCAGCCCAGCCGTTTTGGAGATCAGCCGCAACTGTCTGAAAAAAAAAAAAAAAAATGTTTTTTTTTTTATAAGAAGTCTCCATATACAGGATGTAATTTTAATCACCGTTAACCTCATAAGGGGTCATTGTACTCATCTTTATGAACAACTTTAACTATGGGCCCAAACCTGAAATAGCGAAAATAAAATCAGCTGTTCCTTACATTTTGACGGGTTATGCGAACATAAATGAACGGGAATGACATTGCTTGCGGAAAGATTACGTCGTGTCCTTTCCGCAGGTAATGTCATTCCCATACATTTTGGCGTAGGGTTTGGCGTGAACGCTAACAGAACTGTGTTTTGTATAGGCCTGCTGTACTATACCTACAGGGAAAGTCTTCAAAATCGATAACAAAGTTCTACTTTTATTGGACAATCAATAAATGACAGAGCTTTTATCCCATCACTAGTCAAAATCAAAACTAACTGAGCCAAATACTGGCGTGAACGCTAACAGAAAGGTGTTGTGTATAGGCCTGCTGTACTATACCTACAGGGACCGTCTTCAAAATCGATAACAAAGTTCTACTTTTATTGGAAAATCAATAAATGACAGAGCTTTTATCCCATCACAAGTCAAAATCAAAACTAACTGAGCCAAATACCTACTTTTCAACGATTAAAATTTCCATTTCCTTGTTCCTGTCAATCATTATCTCAAGAAACAGGAACAAGACATAATTCCCGATATAACTCAGCCCCGGGAAGCTCACAATGTCCTGTTTGAAGTACCGTCGGTATGCGAGGGCGGGTTCCCGAGAAATGTTGACAAAATGACGTTTCTTGAACACCGAACACAAATTTTCCCGACAATTTATAAAGCAGCACGAGGAGTACGTTAATTTATTAATGGGTAGATGTGCTTTTGTTCCTGAATATGTCTTGAAAATTAAGTATGATATTCTTATTAACTAGTAAGTACTTTGAATCATTTATTTTTCCTACTTAACCCATTTATGCCCGCTGTCCTCATTTGGGGACATTTGCTTAAGTACCCACATTTTTCAATTTGTTTTAGCTATGTTTTGTCTGAAGGCGAATTTGTAGTGTCAACGAGTGTGGCTTTCTAATAAAAATTTTAGTTTTATGAGTTTATGGATAAAGTGGCCAAAAACAGTGATTTAATTTACTTCATTTAGTAAATTGGTGTTTAACCATAGGTAAGTCATAAGATTTTATTCTTATATTGAATTTTATTATACATTTCCTGTATGTTTCATTAGGCCATAGTTTTTACTAGTAACTAATCACATTTTGTTGAGTATTTTTTTATGTTTGACAACGAGCATAGGTGATTTAGTATGGTGTCCCCAAATGGGTCCAATGGGCTAATGAGTAAATTTTCTTATTATTTTTTTGCAGGTTTATTTTGGCATAAACAATGACTAAACGATCGTTTGATGTTACAAGTGAGTATTGAAGGTTGGAGAAAGCTATCGAAAATATTTTGAATGAAGAAGTAGACGGTAATGTCAGTTACGATACAGTGACCATCCCTCCCGACCCCAGTGTTCTGACGGATGAAAAAGAAGGCGACGAAGATGATGTCTAGCAAAATATTCTTCTACGTGATATTCCAGGTCGAGTTGAAGTTTTTGAGGTCCGGAACATGAAGAAGAAGAACAGCAGAATTTGATTACCGATTCGATACGGTGGATAAGATTTTATTCTTGCGATGGCTTGACAACAGTGTTTGTACCATGGGTACAAACTATGATTGTTCATCCCTTAGGTAAGGTAAAAAGATGGAGCTCTGCGGAAGGAAGGGAGGTAGATCTGGACATCCCTTTTGTGTTCCAGAACTATAACAATGGCATGGGTGTAGTTGATCAAGCTGATCAATCAATCGCAGTATACTGGCCAGCTATACGAGGAAAAATATGGTGGTGGGTTCTATTTACCTACATGCTCGATTTGGCTATGGCTAATGCTTGGCATCTCCACGTCCTGGTCGCTGAAGATAAAATAGATCAGCTCCAGTTTCGCCGAAGTGTTGCCCGACTTTATTTGAGAAATGTAACCACAGAGACACCGGATGGAAGACGCCGTAAACCTTCATCGATGCTACCAAGTATGAGTCAAGACTGCGTTCGACACTTCCCTCAGAAACTGACGAGCCAACTACGATGCATAGTATGCCACATGAAAGCACATTGGCAATGTAAAAAATGTTTTAAAACATTGTGCATCAAAAATTATGTTTTGAAAAATAACACTCATAAGCGCCCATTGGCCCCATTTGAGGACGGTGTTTTTTTATACATAAGGAAGTTTTCTTTTTTTAGTTTTTTCTAATAATATGTCTTACTAGCCTTTAATAGTTACGCCAATAAAGATTTTTTCAAAAAATTATCGTTATTTTGTATTTGGGTCTAAATGGGTTAAATACTTAGAGCTGATTGGACCAAAGTCGGAGGGCGCATTGCACCAACCTTTAATACCTAGAATAAGTCTCCTGGGAAATATCGAGAAAACATTTTGAACTAAGAAAATCTTTTATCCGTCGAATATGGAAAAACTGTCAAAAATTCAAAATTTATTCTCAGGATAAGACTCTAGAACAGAAGAAGATTCTAGTTATAAAAGTTTGATGGAATTCGCCCTTAGTAAGATCTATCTTAACTGAAATAATTACAGATACGTATACACCGTGAAGTTTGAATGGTTGTTTTCCCGCGGCAGAACAACCAGCCATAAGGAGTAGGTACTTTTGTAGCATAGAGTAAAAGTAAAAATATAAAGATTATTTTGTTTTCAAATTATTAAAAAAAAAATCATCAACTCGATAAAACACTACTCAATAGTAACACTGGACGTAACTTGTAGGTACTACTCGAAACGCACGCACCGGCAACAAAGGGAACAGCGATGCATAAATGTTCAAAGCAAAATAAACTCTCGCACGTGGTGATATTTCACAATGGTTAATCTGCCATTTTTTGTTTCTAATATTTTATTATACCAAGACAAAACCATTTCGCTGCGGGAAAACAAGCATTACAATTTCACGGTGTATAGGTAGGTACGTATCATACGAAACTTCGTTTGTTTGGAGTGGCAAAAATAGGAAGTTTTAATTCGTTGTGCAATAACTACAAGCCAACACAGACTAAAATTGTATGAGAACTGATAATATTCCTCCATTTTTAAAAGACTCATTAACACGTATCCCTTCCATATTTACATACCAGTTACAAAACTAACTCACTCAAAAACACCTACTACTCCCATTCACATCCACAAACTTACTTGTAGACACACTCGCACCCCACTGACCCCACACAGGCCCTAACACACACATACACCCACTCATTCGACATTAGTCCCATCCCACACTGAAAGCGCTAATTCGCGCGAGGGCGCGAGGGCGAGCGACGAGAAATTGTCGCCAAATTGTCGTTTCCTGAACACTGATTGCGTCGCTCGCTCCCCGCTTCCGGCCCACTGTTTGCTTATTCGATAGCGAATTAGATTTTTAGTAGCAACACAATTGATTTGCACCCACGCTTGTGGGTTGATGCAGGTTATTGATAAAGTTTGTGTTTTATTTGGGTTTTAGAATAGAGATTAAAGAAAGAAAGAAAAATATTTTATTTTGGACACGCACAGGAAAAACGAACAATAAAAAAACGATAATTAAATCTAACAAAATCAATCATCAACAATAAAAAATTGGAAAAAGGAAGAATTGTGCGGGGACAGAAATAGAATATTTTTATTTAGGTACATTAAAACATGGTAAGTACATGCATCGCCATGGACTGTCATACAAATATTTTAAAGAAAATTAGTTTTAATAATTGTAAGTAGAGATTGTATGAAGACGATAATTTTCAAGCTAATTGTTTATGATCCGAAGGCTTACAATTTTTCCTGTGAAGTGCTTAGATGTTTTGGTCTTGGTCTTGCTAATAAATCCATAATATTATGGGAACAATCTATACTAATATTATAAAGTTGAAGACTTTGTTAGGTTGAACACGCTAATCTCAGGAACTACTTCGGGGTTCGAATTGGAATTCTTTCACTGTTGGATAGCCCATTTATTGAGGAAGGCTATAAGCTATATAACATCACGCTAAGACCCGTAGGAGCCGAGCAAAGAGAAAAAGTCACGAATACGAAGCACTCGCACGGGCAGGTGATTCGAAGCGACCGACGACGGGGTGAGTCGGGGAAGCATGAAATTTTACGCGAACGAAGTCGCGAGCGGAAGCTAGTAACTTCATATATAGGAAATAGGAACACAATCACAATTATGTTTTTCAATAAAAATAAACATCTTTAAAACCAGTTAACAAACAGAACTCTTCAAAATACTTCCAGTTTCAGTGCACCTATCATACATCCAACAAATTCCATCGAAACGAGTGTACCCAAGAATTTTGCCAAGTTACAAGGACGCTCCAAATCTCGAGTGATTCTCACAATTTTAGGGAATCTTCGTCATCGTCACGATAAAGTGTTCGTGAAGGATCTTCCAAATATTTTATCTAAAGATTTTACACCGTGAGAAAGCATTTTCAACGTAATCCTGATGAATAGGGATCCATTAATGGCTGAAGGAAAATCTTGTCTCAAACTTCCAACCTAATGTAAAACTGATTATAATTATGTCAGAATCAGAACAAGTGAATGTTATGTACGAGAACATTAATTTATTTAGTCAAAGCAACTATGGTTATGAAGTTGAAATTGTGTTTCGTAGAACCTGTTGTCGTGATAACATAGTCGAAATATATGTTCTCGTATTACATATTTTATAATTTAAAATGCCAGACGCACCACGCTGATGGAAATTACGAGAAATTGTAAATGTATTACATGGATTATTTATATAATCTGCCTATAATGAGGTCTCCTCCCTGTGACAGAGAACGGGCCGTAATCCACTAAGCAGGCTCAGTGCGAGTTAGTGGATGTCACATGTCGACGAAATTTTGGTTCTCAGACATGCCGGTTTCCTCACGATGTTTTCTTTCTCCGTTTTGAGAGCAGTGGTGATGAATATCCATTACCAAAAGTAAAACTTCGTCTGGGTTCGAACTCAGACTACTCGAGTAGTCTGAGTTCGAACCCAGACCAAGTTTTACTTTTAGTAATGGTTATTCATCGGTCCACCAGTGCTCTCTTTTAATACCTATTGGAATAAAGATACTGCTTGGGTCGAAGTTGGTGGCCCGTGAGATATAGAGAACTAGCTTAATAATAGTCAAAAGGTTGAAAATACCTTTACTCATTTGTCAATCACGTGCAAAGAAACGTGGGAAAGGTTTTATTTAATCAGCGGAGTAGTTGCGTAACACACTAACAATAGACTTTCATTTTGACAGTTCAACTACATTCAATTCGTTATTTATGTTGTTGAGCAGACACATTTTTCGAACATACACTGAGAAAAATGTCATTTTGGCATAATCTTAAAATATCGTGACGTTGGTTTAAAATAGATGCGTTGTCTTATAATATGTTGATAATAAGTAAATATTACGCTAGAACTGAAATGTGTTAAGATGGAATCGAATTTTTATATACCTATGAAGCAATGGTTGAGCAATATTCTTCAAAATTATATAGTTTCAGATTGATAGAGTGTAATGCAATCAGGGTGCAGGCCCTAATTCAAGTAATTTTTCAATATTGACATTTACCTAAACCTGTTTTTATATAAACTTTGACTGGAGGTGGGTCGGTCTTACGCCTTAGAAATATTAATTCACTGGCATATAGAAATATTTTATGGAAAGCACATTTCCCTCGCTGGCTTTTCTTTTTTTTGCGGCTTCTCGATGATGTGTCACTGCGTCAAGTGACAGGCGCTATTTTTTTATTGTAGATTCGTGGGTATTTAAAAAAAAAATCTCTGAACTAAGTAGCACACAAAAATCTTTTACATTATTTATTTACGTATTTTTAAACATTTTTTGTTACTATCTTCAAGTATGTATCTTTTTTATTTGCCTACGTCCGTGTGTCACTGCAGGGTGCCAACTGAAAACCAGCGCTGGGTGTCTGACGCCCAGCAAATGCTGAGATGGCAACCCTTTCGGTATGGGCACGCTCAGCACTTTTTACTGCAATTTTATTGTCATGTTTATTGTTCATTTTTATGTGTTTGTTGCTGTTGTGTTGTGTCTGTGTCGAATAAATGCTTTCTATTCTATTCTATTCTATTCTACCTAACTTTTATAGACAAGTTTTCCAAGTATTTATTTGGAAGATAGATATTTATTGGTGTTACGAACATAGTACCGTATCGAAAACATATCTACTAGGTATTATAAAATAGGTCTTTTCTCAAAGTTGCAATTTTTATTTCACGAGAGAAACATTTTTGCCTAATCTAGTTATAAAATAATTATTCCTTCTAATAAAAGCCTCCGACAATTATTTAATGATCAATCCCCAGCACATAATTGACGATGCATCATTCATAGACAATGCCGTACTTAACCTAAAAAACTAACAAGCCACTGACTCCATAGATACACACAAAAGTACCGGTATTAAAAGCGCTTGAAAAGAAGACAACAAAGCAAATAGCCAATAATAATGGTTATTATCGCGAATGCCCGACCTTGCACGATGTGGCATTAGATAACCAATCGGACTCTTGCGGTTCGGAGATCGCTCCTAACGGTATTCTACGGACCTCAATGGAATCAATGATGTTGTAGACACGACTGGAAGGAATGTTTGTTGCCTATGAGAAAGTAGTCTCTGTGAGGACGAATGGGGACAAAAAAAGAGTGTACTTGACAAAAAGATGTTCAGGAAAATCAATTAATTGATTACGTTAACATCTTGAGTGACCATCTTTACATTACAAAACCCCTACGAGACTCGGAAAGCACGTTAAGCCGGTGGTCCTGGCTGTCATTCGTGGATCTTTGACAGCCGTTACGGGTCGTCAGAAGCCCAAAAAGCTGACAAGGTCACATAGACAGTCGCTCCATGTATAATACTGGTTTTTCTGTTTTCAAATCAGCTGCATCCGGTTAGACCGGAAGCCGACCTCTACATAGTTGGAAAAAAGCAGGTAGATGATGATGAATTAAGATAACAATACTAAACATTATGATGTTGCCACAGATAGGCAGTTTATCATCATCTTTCTTTTCCCTTATCCTAATATACATCACGGGTCGAGACGGCGCGTTGTGTTCCACGCGCGCCTCAAAGAGATGTCAGCAACGACTGATGGGGCCCGCAAGGTCCGATACCTGCCAGGGGTGCGGGTTGTTCGAAAGAGATACCGTGGCCCCTGGCACACAAGCAACTGAGGGAATACGGGTGGGTTATAGTCAGTAAAAGTCTGACACCTGCTCCACCCAGAGCGGGAGAAGTCATTTGATGATTTCCCACCCAGAAAAAAAAACCATCCTTCCAAAGAAAAACTAGAATTGTCGCACTGACAGGTGTCAGGAACGCATTCTCTCGACGGCCGGAATGTTCGGTCATCTCAGTTTTCACTTTTTAGCAAAATTATCATTTACCATCCATCGCATCGTTTCTCTCGTCTTCCCCACCTCATATAGCCATTCTATATATTAAAGTTATTCCAGTACACTATTACTTAAGTAAGGAGGTCTAGTCATCCAAGTTTTAATTAAAATTATTCAAATGAATAACCCATGTTGTAAGTTGGTATGTCAGTATGTGAATGAAAACGCGTTCCACATATTTTAACAAGCTGAGATAAATTAAAATCATACAATATTGTAAATACAATTTTATATTATGGGAATATTGTACACAGTCAGGACGAGGTACTGCAACAATTAAATAAATAAGCCAATAAACCATAATTAAGCCAAATTATGGCTAATATGGCGAAAAGAGGCAGACCAATGAAAAGACGGAAGAAGTCAATTTTGAAATGACGAATAACTGGGAGAAAGTGTTGTGCTGCGATAACCCCAAAACGTGGGTTCATAAGGGGAAAGACCAGGAGGATGATAATGACTAGAATAGAAACTGCTTTGAAACCTACATTAACACCTCTGCGTTTCACTCTCTTAATCTTATTAAAAATCTTGGGTACAGAATTTAGCAAGTCAATGAAGTCACCCATCTGCATCTAACTAATCACCATCGCTGGGCGTAGTCAAACTATACATTGGATGGATAACTGTTCACGTTACTTGCGCAGTGTCATGTCTCTCAGAGCGTGATAAGACGAACTAGATCCACGATGTACAGTCAGATCTGCACTGGATACCTGTTAGCTCTCGAAAAGGCTCAACTAAGCCCTAACACTTAGTTAACAAGGTCGGCGAAAGGAATGGGAAAATACAAATATTTCCTAACAACTGTTCTATTAGGCATGCTACACACTTGTTCGGGTCGGCATGATTCGGTACAGTCGGGCGGCAAAATCGAATATCCGTAGATAAGTATACGGGGTGGCAGGGAAAAAAATTGTATCATACAAAATGCAATACCTACGCGGTCAAAATATTCATGTCCATGGTAACAGGTTGTGTGTCGATTTATGCCACCCTGTATCCACGTATGTTCGATTTTGCCGCCCGTTTGGTTCATGCCAACCCGAACGAGTGTGTTAAAGCAAGCCTAACCTCATATACAGTTAATATGTTTAGGAAAAATTCGCTCGATTTATATTTTCCGGGTCGACCCAAACATGATTCAGCGGTGGTAGATGCCAAACAGAGTGTGCCTATCCTCACGAGCTCAATATAACCTGTACCTATGAGTCCTTATAACCCATAAGGGGTTAAACAGACTGCAGAGGTACAACTTCTGCTTTACCCTTTATAACACATATACCCACATTTCGCCAGTCATTAGCTGCGAGTTGACATAGTAAATGTTTTGGGTCGGCTTTCTTGTTCAACAAATCCTGCCGAATCGAATGTGCCGACCCGAACAAGTGTGTAGCACCCCTTAGAAAGGGGTTATCTTTAGAAAGGCGAGGGACACAGAAGTTAGTGTTTATTGTTTGTCTGCCTTTGAGAAACTATGTTAGGATCGGCTTTCGGTCGAAATTGATAGGGAATATCGGCATTTAGCATGGAGCACTCGCCATATAACCTTCGTTACCTAGTTTCTAATTAGTATCGATATCTTAAGGTACCTATATGCGGTAAGGTAGACCGCGAAATTCAAATTTTCTTACGTTTGTAGGGTGTAGTGCAGTTTGTAGGTGTTGGTAGCGATGGGCGTTGAATCAACGAACCAGTTGTATCAACCGTTGATCTCCTGTCAACGTATTCACGTTAACTGTTTATGAATCAACTAGTTGAATTTGTCAACGACGTTTATGAATATAACTCGTTTGAGAATCAACTAAACTAAATTTGCAAACGTACCTAACGAACTGAGCAAAAAACTTACGTTGAAAATACCATCATAGATTCCGAGCGAGGTTATGTCGTAGAATTTGAACTCTAAGTAACGTGTGCAAGAGTTGATTTTTGACATATTTCTTTTAAGAAAATTATACCAATATATGAATCGTTGAACGTCGCAGCGTTAAATGAAACCGTTCAATGAATGAACGGTTAACGTTACAAGTCGACAATAGTTGCACGATACCTCGTTGACGAATTTAACTAGTTGATAAACGTAAATCAACGTTAACGTTGCCTTAACGGAAAAACCGTCATCGACCCATCACTAGTGCTAAGTTGTTTGTTGATTTCTGTTTTTTTATGTACGTATCGTCACGTATCTTCTTCTTTTCAGTTTATCTAACCTTAAAAGTGAATAAATATGTGGACAATACAATACATGAACAACATAAGGAAGTATAAATATACTTATTGTGCTTGTGGCAAAAGGACTACCACCTTTGCTCGATGAAGTGCCAGCCCGCGCCGCAGCTGAGCCTGTAGATTTAAACTCCCCGTTTAATAATAAAAATGATATGATCCAGCCTGTCCCAACTTGCTGATCCCGTATCAGTGACGCCCTGAGCCGAGACTTGTACCCCGCAGGCGCCGGTGCCGTCAGCGTGCAGTAGCTTAGTAATTTAAGTAGTTTAACGCCCCTGGCTTGGAGGCTTTGAGTTTTCTTAAGGCAACCACAGGGTAGTCCGGCTAAGCAGTCACGGCCTCTCTAGGTCAACTGCGAGATCCCATTCACTAAAAAATGAGGGAATATGCCATAGGCCATGTTCGATTAAAAAATCGTTCAAATTTACGTAATATTTACGTCACGCTTTTGTGCCAGGGCCTCTGAACGCGAAGAAAGATTTTCCCTATAGGTTCCCATACACATAACTTCTAAGCGCTCAAAATATACGCTAATCAAAGTAAAGGTACGCATAAGGTACTTTGTGCAAAGTATGTCGGGTACGTGAAACGTTCGCGGTTATAGAGTATTCTACACACGAACGGCGAATATTTCGCTGTCAATGAACGCGCCTAAATAGAACCATTCATTCGTACGGTCATTCATTCGCGATGCCGTTTATTTGGTGTCGCACCTAAGATGGAATAATGAGTGGTAATGTTGTTTATTTTTTGTTTGAGATTTAGTTTAAAAGGTATCGTTATTTAGAGGTAGAAGCTTTTTTGTATATGGTAGGCAAAAATTACCAACTTCTCCATATCGATTGTTATCTAGGATAAGAATATGGTAATAACTTATCAAATTTTTTTAAAGTCATCCATAGTTCACTTTCGGAGGTAAAATCTTAAAGAACAAAGTATAGTTAGGTATTACGTGACCCGATGATAAGATGCACTTTGGGACTAAGATTACGTATAATTAACAACTAAATTCTTCCTAGGCTTAATAAATGATGCAATTACCAAGGCTGTCATTATTCATTAACAATATGAAGTCAACCATGTTTATAGCCTTACAACTACAAATTCATAGACCGTACTTAAATATGTAATATCTGGATGACCAAGCTTCACTCGGTTTTTTTTTGGTGTAACGTTTTTTAAAAATGAAACCAAGCTAGATCGATTTATCGCCCCCGAAACCCCCTGCATAATAAATTTCATGAAATCGTTGGAGCCGTTTCCGAGATTCAGATTATATATATAAACATAAGTATATACAAGATTTGCTCGTTTAAAGGTATTAGTTCACAAATACACAAGGTCAGACAGAGATAGCACTAATAATGATGCGTGTCACCTACCAAGTAATTAATAAAGGATTAACAATAAAAGAAAATCGACAGTGCCACGCATATTTGCAAACGTTATCGTATTTAATCGCATTCTTTCATAATCCACTTAATTTTATTGCGGAAGTAATTAGTTCCAAGCTGTACATTTCACAAGTATGTTCTTTTCCCTAAATATATCAGGCAGCTTCATGGAACCATGTATAGCTCACTTATGTATTAGATTGCATCTTCTTATTTTAAGCGTTTCCTGGAAAAATGTGGGTACTGTCTACCCTTTTGGGAAATCAAGCCTCAAAGATTTTGATCCAAATTCAATCCAGTCTCAAACAAACACAGAGTCTATATTGAATCTCAACACATCCCAAATAAACTTGATCTAGATAAATGTATAATCAAGATTGCAAATTACTTTTGTTGAAGTAAGATGAACAAAGTTAATTTCAACTTTTCGAGTAGAGCATCGTATTCTGAGATAATTACCAAAAACGCAACTCCACTTAAAGTTGAATCGACTGTTAAATATGAAGATTGATTAGTCTGCTAATTAAACAACAATAGTGTCATCGTTAAAGAAGAACATAAAGTTAATTACGAATCTAGTTAGGTTATGAAAGACAAACTAATATGTTTTAGATATGTTACAAATGATGACAATTGAACAATTGAATATAACAAGATTACGAAAAACAGTACTGAAAAAAGAAATGAAACCTTCTGATCCTCTGCTTAGAATGGGAATGGAAACCTGAATAATATAGCTGCTTCTGGTTAACCAATACGGAGAAGCACATATTTAATAATCTGTAGAACTAGTTCACGCCTTTAGTTATTTTAGTAGTACAAGTTAATCGAGGGAAATCTATTGTTCTAATGTTGCGAATGTACGTTGCACTATAACCACATTCGAATCGTAAACAGCATTGCGTATTGCTTTTAACTTGTACTGTTATACGCAACTGTTAATTAATTCACCAGCTAAAGGGCTCTTATATCACAGAGAACGAAAATTTAGTAAGATTTAATCCTTTCTCATCTACTGTATCATCAAATTTGGTAGCCGAAGTAGCCAAAACCATGTAACCTATTTTATACCACAAGTAAGCTTTCTATCTTTATCCTCCACTATTAAAGTCGCCAGCATCATATTTGATATGAAAAAGTTAGCCAATATTCTTTCGCACACGCGTGTAGAATTTATTATCGACGCGTAGTCTCACGGCATTTTCCTCAAACGAAAGTGCAAACATCAAGGTATTTTAACGAACGGAAATCATGGACGTGAAATACCGTGGCAGCTAGCAACCCATGATTGCAAATTGCAATACACGACAAAATGTAGATCGTTACTTAACTAATCATTTAAATAGAAAAATACATTCTCACGAGCGAACTAGGTTCAACGCAATAAATCGATGCAATTATGTCGTTCGATTCTCAGTTGCCGCATGTTTTTGCCGCGGCTTCGCTTGCGGTTTTTTTTCTATTTTCCGCAGTCGTTGTACCGTACTCTCGCCGCAAGTCTGCTATCTTTATTGCAGGAAATTATGCTCCAAATTCTGTTAGATGTAGGTGGGTTGTTGGTGTTTCGTAAATGAATGAATTGTTTATTCCCTTCGTTCCCTTTATAATTTCGGGCCTTATGTCATATACATCATTATTATCCTCTTGCCCAATTACCCAATTTTAATTATTTAATTATTTTAATTATTTACCCAATTTGTTTGGGGTCTTCTTTTTCAACATGGTTTAGTCATATGGCATATAATTCATAACATTTCAGAGTTCCCTTCATAACAGTATGCAAATTTTCTAGACATCAAATCCGGTATACGCGCTTCATTTAACAAGGAATCCAGCAGAAACAATGTAAAAACATATCCCCGAGCGAGATCTAATACGATTTTGCATACATTATTCATGCGTACGTTAGTTCCAATCGTTTCACAGCTTTCCAATGCTTTTTAGATCGAGATTTATATCCGTGAAACATATTTACATACCTCTCTTACGCATAATTGTGATTGAACACTTTCGCAATAAAAACGATCGTAACTTTGTGCGAGATTTCGGAATCACGTTCGATTTTTAAGGCTTTCAAAACATTTTAAATGCTCCTTCACATAAAATGTGGCCCTTTTTTCCCGGCAACTGTAAACGTGTGTCCTAAAAATAAAGCACTTACTCGTTCGGATCGGGCCCGATTTTTGAAGGGCCTGGTATTATTAAGATGGGCTTTTCGCCGAAGTTTGATCATTATGGATATCGTGAGTCGTGACCTTTACGGAAACACGAAAACAGATTTCCTTGAATTGCCATTACTTAAGCGTTTTTATAGGTACCATTTTATTTTCTGTTAGTGTCTTTGGGCTGTGTCAGAATATCTATGAACCATATTTTAATCACATCACGTTTTTCTTTACGTGCGAAATTAATTCATTTTCTACATAAGGTAGTGCTGTTTTAGATCATATTCACAAATCAAAGCACGCCAAGAAGCTATACCAAGTCTAGCGTTTGAGACACCTTTGATAGCAGCGGCGATTTTAAATCACTTTCCACGATCAAATGAAGATGCTGTCTACGTCATAACTACCTTTAACTATATTCTCAATAAAAATGTATCAAACGTATAACATCACTATTTAAAACTTCATAAGAAAGTGCACGCTTCAATGAATAAAGGAAACGGGTAGTCAGATAACCAACCGGACATGGGACCCCACACTATGGTGCTATGGCATGTGAAAAAGCAAATGCCAAGCAATTCCAAACCTTATCCCTTCACTTTCAAGTGATAATAATTAAATTTCGTTATTAACGCTCGCCTTTCTCGAGGCAATGTCAATTATTTCTACAAACATGAACGAAAGTGGGTTGCTCAGAACAAAAGCTTCGGTGTTTATGAATTTGACATAAATAGCCGTAACGGGAAACTAGTTCAAGTTGTTTCCTTGGTGTTTTGTCTTAGAGAAATGGATTGAATTGATTTGGTCTGGTGTCGTGCCTCGGTGCAAAGTAATGAAGGGTTTTGTAATATAGTGCCTGCTTGCGTCTAACCAAAGTAACGTCACTTAAATAGTTTTTGATTCTGCTGTCCAAAATTGTCCGTAGAAAATTACAGACTCCAAATTGAGACGTAGTTTTGACAGTTCAACAATATTCATTGCATTTTTTTTGGGTTTAGGCAGTAGGCTTCTCACGGTTTGTGCGAAAGAAAAAATACTTGACACTGGCTAAATAGTGTCAAGTAATTTTTCTTTTCGATCATGTAAATGGCCCGATATTGGGCACGAAGTTACAAAACAGTCATAGTCGTCTTTAGTCAGTCAAGTCAAAGTTATTGTAAAGCGGCAGTAACTATACAACAACCTATTAGGAGTTTTTGGGGGGAACACGAAAAGTCCACGTTAGTCACTTATTTTCACCTTCACTACACTTGTGCACTCACACGTAATTAAATCGAATACTTCACTACCAAAATTATACAATTTTATTCGCTATTTCACTAAATTTCATGAAAATAAAATGTCGTGCGATATGTTCCAACGCGATCCCGCCAAAAACTCTTTCATTGCATTTTTTACTTTGTTGAGAAGACAATTTTTTTTAAAGGAAGCAATGGATTGGCATTATACTTAAAAAAACAAAACAGGTTATGATAGGCAGTGTGTTACGCAATAAGGGTGCAGTTGACATGACACCACATGAGACTCAGGATGCAATAGTCTTTCAGAAGCAAGAGGGGGCTAACGTACCCTATAACAATAATAAGAATCGTGGGACTCCTTTCAAATGATATATGTATAAGAATCCACCTATTTACCAACCACGTATAGGATCTACCCCCCATACATCCGCATAGTTTATTTCCAACGTGAGTGGAGGTTCCCTTCTCCGGTATTCTCAAAGGCATTACGAACGTTTACAGCCTTTACAGGGCTCATTATTACGTGGATTTCCTCGTAATGTTTCCCCTTCACGATTCGAATGAAAGTTTATGTGGGAAAAAAATAGAAATAACTAGTTGTTTATCAAGCTTGTAAACGTGTAACGAGGCGTAACTTTTTTTGATAAACAGCTAGGATTAGAGACCAAGGTGATATGATTTTAAAGTTTCGAAATGATGGAATTGCTATTAATAAATTCTTATGAATATTTTATGATAAGATTGCAGCTGCAAATTGTGTCAATTACTCTTGACGTAAATGTTTATAGTCCAATAAAGTGCTATCACAACAATTACATTAAAAATATTAATAGGTATTCATTCTGCTTCATTGAATCATAGGTGATATGTATGTACTAGACAAGTTCGGAATGAACGCGTGCCCTCGTATTTCGCGCACCATTCGGTCACCGCGACATTCCGATCTCTCGTTCCCATTCGTTCACCAGTCGTGAGTGATAACCGCGCAGTGACGGACGTGCGTACCGCGCTTTATCACGATTCCCGCGTAACATCGAACGAAAATTATTTTAGTGATTAAAAAAACAAGTTACGAATTGTGTTTGTGCTTAATAATATTGTGGATATAAAGTGCTTTTCGATATTTATGCCTATGTGTGTGTAAAACGAGTTATAATTTTTTTGTGCATTCGAATTCTTGGATTTTTCTTGAACGAAGTTTTTGTGGTAAGTCTAAAAGATCAGAGATCATTGAGTTTGTGGTTGCTTCTTGCTACCTACAATCAGTAACAGCCTATTAATGCCCCGTTGGTGGGTAGGACCGTTGAAATGCGCCGGGTACCTACCCGTCCACATTTTTGTAAGTACCGTAGATAATCGACACATCGACGGTACTTGTTGATTGGCGGCATATTCTTATCGTCTGGTAACTTTCTTTGGTGAATGGAACACAGCGTTGATACAGAGCTAGTTTCCATAAATGTTGTTGGAGATTAATGTGCAATAGATGACTTGGTTTGTGAACACGAACGGCCTTACTAATGAACTGTGAATAAAGTAATGTCAGGTACCCACTAGTGCATAGTAATTTATCCAATATTAGCTCAGGATAATATATTTTTTGTGTGTAAGATTTACGTACAGATTTTTCGCCGTTTATAGCTGTAGGTAGCTGCAGTAATACGAAATCCTTGTTTTACTGTAACACTAATTCCAGAAATTCCTACGTATTGAGAAAGTGATAACCTCCTTTTTCGAAGTCGGTTAAAACAATTATTCTTGTACCGACAAACACCAACGCACAACTACTTTAGATACACCTAGTAGGTACCTACCTAAACTTTTTGTTTGTAAAAGTTCACCTAAAAGAAATGTTTCTTCTCAAGTTCCCACCAACTTTTAAGACAGACTTTCCTTACCGTTTGCAGCATGTTTGTGAGAACGAACCTCCTTAGTGTCCCACATTATGTCTAGTACCTTACCTACTTACCTAGCTATCTCTTTACCTAGTTATCCTACTTCTTCGACGTAAGCAGCGCGAAACCGATTGCGTCAAGTAGGTACCTATCCCACACTCTTGTGCTGCAATTTACCTAAATCCCTTCTAGGCACCTTTATCCGGGACCTAACACGCACTGAGTATCGAGATCCGGGACAAATAAGATAGGTATTGACTGAGCATTTTACTCCCGGAAAGTAAAAATAAGACAGATTAAAAAAAAATCAGTTAATATTCTTGACTGACCAATATCAAAGGCTTTAATTATCATTAGATTCTCACGAATTTACTCGCCCGAAACGGGCGAATCGACACTTTCTTTCTGTAGGTAAGTGATTTGCACAAAGCTAATTCACTTACTTGTGGGCGAATGGACAACTCCAGTAATACGTGTTGGGCACGTTAAAACGTAATAAATAAATTTCTTCAAATAATTAATACCTATGTCGTTTTGTGCGAGTAAATTCGTGCGCATCGACTAATAAGCTGAATCAAATCGCTGGGACAACATTTCATTATTATTTCTGTTAATTAAGCATTTCTGTCTTCTGCAGCGATTACCAATAACCATCGGTAAGGTTTATAGAAACCTAGCATATAGTTATAATTAGAATAACAAGTTCTACCTGACATAGCAAGCAGTATTCATCTTTTCAACGCTGAGTAATCAGCATATTAGTTATTCACAACCGTTCGTCGCTGTCGTATCGAAAATGACACATTTCGACAATCGGATTGCCTTGCGGTGACAGCAAACAGCTGTCGACAGTATAGCGTTCGTTTATTTGATTAAAACTGACAAAAATTTTCGGGATTTGGATTTGTGAACAGCGTTTAGACTTTTAGGGGACCCCTATGATAACATTGATCAATTCGGTACGGGAGTATATCGAATGGTTGTGAATAGCTATGCCGATTGGTTACCATATAAACTGGTCCAGGACACTATTTATAGACCCTGCCCTTATTAAGCCTTTAATCATTTTAGTGTTAGCCTTAATGCCTTCACTAGGCTAATAGTTTACCTATCATTATCTCGTAATTACGCTTCATTTAGTTGCCATCATTACTGTGATTCTTGGAATCATTTCCTCATTCTGTAAAGCGGTCTTGCTTTTTGCATTACTAGCTAAGTACCTACGTTCATTCGCGTGTTAAAAATATAGAAGCGAAAGGAACTGTGTCTGTCTGTCTTTCTGTATGTTACATTTTCACGCATAAATCTATTAACCGATTGTTATGAAATTTTAAAGATTGATAGCCTGGGAGTTGGAGAAAGATGTAGGCTACTTTTCATCCTGATCGCAGACGAAGTCGTGGGCACAGCTAGGTACTTAATATTATTTACCTGCTTCTTACCCAAATTCATCTGGTTGTACCTACTTAATCTGTCGTCGTCAGCATATAGCAGTCTCCTGGTGAGCATTGTCCTCTCCAACTGAGCTCGATCCTTGTCGCTCTTCGTCATCTCCATACACAACAGTTTTTTCCCCTATGCAAGGCAAATCATCCCTGATTTGTGACAGCCCTTTCTGGCACTTTTCAACAAGCAAATATGTTGTTTATTGCTAAAACAATATTATTGAACATAACGAACGTATGCCATTGGTCCTCCCATGTTTCTTGGCAATGTTGGTGCCTGGACAAAATTGCATATAACGTTGACGAGAGGTTCTTCTTCCATTCAGTGACAATGCCAATCTTCGTCAAAAGAGGCTGAAACACAAGGTTACTTACATTTGAACCTTAAGTGAAAGATAAATTTCAAATTAAAATTTATTTGTTGATAAGTAATAATATTGTACAAAAAGAGTGGGCGGTGACCCCCAAACTAGGCATTTGCTTGTATTTTGGGGGTCGGAATTACGACATTATTACGTCATAGTGAGGTACATAGTAGTACCTAATAAATAACAGGACAACATAAACTAAAGAAAAAAATCTAAACCAAAATCAATTAAAATAAAACACTTCAAGTATACCTTGCTATAAGCGTAAGATCACACAAGGCATAATAAAATAATTAATATGAGATCAATTGAGTAAAAATAAAAATAATTATAATTTCGAAACAAAATTATTATTCAACAAAAATCTAATTAATTAGGTAGGTTAGTATCTTAAAATATATTTGACAAATTTAAATTTAAATCACAAGGACCAGTAAAGTTAAAAATGATTCATCATTATCATTATCTGCCTAGCCTTTTTCCAACTATGTTGTGGTCAGCTTGCAGTCAACCCGGGTGCAGCTGAATACCAATACTTTACATGGAGCGACTGACCTCTGCAACCCAGTAACTGGGTAATACGATACCCCTTAGTAAGACTTATTGTCAGATTTCTGACGACCCGTAACGACTGTCAAAGACCTACGAATGACAACCGGGACTAACGGCTTCCGAGGCACGGAAGGGTGTTGATATGTAAGGATGATCACCCATCCACAAATTAACCGGTACAAGCGTAGCTTAACCTGATCGATCGACCCGTGCAGCTGTTATGACTTATAGAGTGGCTTGTGGCTACACAAGCCACTCAAGTTAAACATGATTAGAACTCACAAATATGATAGGTTTAAAGTATAATGTATTCACTGTAACAGGTGGTCAAGTAAGAATGAATCCTAGCTCCACGTAGTTTCCTTATCGCACAGGTGCTAACGATACCACACCATACATTGCAGGAAATTGATTGGTTTATAACCGTGTAAAAACTATGCAGAAGGAAACTATTTATTATTACATTGAAAAGAACAGTTTCCTTTTCAGTAGGTATTTTCCATCCGATACACGTGGAAGCTATTTACGGACTTTTCACACTTATTTAGCTCTGTTCAGCTTTCGTCCATAGAAAACAACGATTTCGTATAGAGTCTGTTCAGCTTTCCGCGGCTGAACATCTCATACAAAATCGTTGTTTTGGTATGGACAAAAGCTGAACAGAGCTGAATACGTGTGAGTAGTAGAATGAATGACTGAGAATAGGTACTTTATTTAGGGTTGAGCCTAATATAGCATAAGCATAATCAGCCTATAACGTTCCCACTGTTGAGACACAAGCCTCCTCTCTTTGAGAGGGAGTGGGATGTAAGCTACCACACGCGCTAAGTGTGGGTTGAGATGTCACATGTCTTTTGGTTCCAGGACATGCTGGTTTCCTCACAATGTTTATCTTCGCCGTTTTGAGAGCAGTGGTGATAAAATAATGTACAGACGCCAGCACATCAAGCTACCCCAAACTGTCGAAATTTCCCAATTGAACACGAACCTTATACTAATGAAATAAAGTTGAAAATCTGTCAAAGAAATTTAAGGTGAATCTTGTCGACATTTTTCCCATACAAACTTTGGGAGTGTATTACTCCACTGTTCGACAACTTACATCAAAAATTAAACATGGTATGGTTTTGTCTCATTATTAATATTGTCTGTACGGAAACAGAATACTGAAATAAAAAGCCATTAAAAAGTTATGAGCCAACAAAGATTCGTTTTTCTTGCTAATTTAACCTAATTTTGGGCGCGTTTAAGTAATAAAAGAAGTGTAAAATCTCGAAAACCAAGTCGGTACCAACAAAGCTCAAATATCGAAAAATTCAAACAACTTTATTGATTATTGATTTATGCAGTGGTTTTTTCATAAAACCCGATCTTCCGAAGGACTTTTCTTAATTTTTACGCGCCCATTTTACTATATTAACTGATCCTGCATCTCACTCAATAACGTTGTGCGTGTAGACTAGCGTCTAACTGCTCATCACTGATACTACTTCTATCGGACACGACAGCGTGCTTTTTAGCCAGGCCTAGAAGTGAGTTCGAGCCCGCGACTAGATTCCCCTTAAAGGAAGCTGGTGAAATGTCTTTAGTTGAAAAGTGTTAAGCTATTCATTTCGCATTATTGCTACAGTTTTTCAATCTCATAATATTATACAATTTTTAATCATCATAAAACGGGTTTTATGATCGAAAACGTGTTGCCAATATATCACTAAAATAATTGGACTTCAACAGTAAAAATAATAACGTTACATCAGCCCAATTAATAACACTAAAACTTTTATCTAATAAATAAAAGTTTTGCAACTAATAAATACCAGTTACAACATTTTTTATATGATATAAAAACATTGAACCAAGTAATCAATACATGTAATTCTAATTAAGTAATTATATTACGTTGTGCAGAAGTAATGTCATCAGCTGCCTACCTGTTGGCGTTGGTTTCCTTTCCAACCAATGCAGCAGAGTACCAGTATTTTACATGGAGCAACTGCCTATCTGACCTCCACAACCCAATTATTGGGTAATACGAAACTCCTTGGTGAGACTGGTTTTCAGACTTTCGGGCTTCTGCGGACCCGTAACGACTCCAAAGATCCACGAATGACAACCGGGACCAACGGCTTAACGTGCTTTCCGAGGCACGGAGGGCTCTCGGTATGAAAAGATGGTCACCCATCCACAGACCAACCGCAGCAAGCGTAGCTTAGCCCCCATGTGATGTAATGTATTAAAAAAAAGTAAGCGTCAGGACCCCTGGACCAAGAGAGATATTTGATGTTTAGAACTTACTAAAATTTACTACCTTTTTGCTACTATTTGATACCTAACTTCAAATATTTAGTACCTCAACTGATAGCGAAAAAACATTTATAGAAAGTGGTCAGCCATTCTGACATCGGGATGTCTGGACCATTTTTTTTTTCATAGGTCGAGACAACACACCTAATTTATCTCTTTGTAAATATTTACTACCTTTTTAGTACCTCAACATATATTTTTTTCATTTTTTTTTGGCATTCCGGAAAAATGCTACGCATGAAAGATTGACCAATAGAGATATTTGATGTTTAGAAAATACCAAAATTTACTACCTTTTTGCTACTATTTGATACCTAACTTCAAATATTTAGTACCTCGACTGACAGCGAAAAAACACGTAAAGAAAGTGGTCAGCCATTCTGACATCAGGACGTCTGGACCGTTTTTTTTTTCATAGTTCGAGACAACATAACTAATTTATCTCTTTGTAAATATTTACTACCTTTTTAGTACCTCAACATATATTTTTTTCAAATATTTTTGGCATTCCAGAAAAATGCTACGCATGAAAGATTTTTATACATAATGGATTTTTTATAATGGATATTTAATTTGCCACATAAAGCTTATATTTTTAGGATATAGATACATTTATATTGTGGATTACAAAATCATACACTCTAATATAGAAAATAATTTTAATAACTAGGATTGTAGGCTACATATCAAACTATAAATATCCAGTTTATGCTGACCTCTTATTGTAAGGAAATCCTATAGAATGCTAGATCAGCGTATACTGGAAACTTATAGTGTACATGATGTTATTGATGAAAGTTAAATAAAAAGACGAACTTTACTAACCAATATGAGGGTAGGTAGTTTTTAAGAAATAATTTATACGGTACCCACGAATATTGTTGGAAATAAAAAGTATACCGTCGTCAGATTAGTGTTCTGAATGTTTATGTTACGGGCAAAAACATTGTTGCAGTATGAGAGACCAACTAACTATAGTGATAACAAGATTTGCGGAAGTCAAGCTTATTTATGATTAATTGATGTATGATGATATTTCTATTAATAAAGTGACAATTTATCTATTTACATGGCATAAGTATTAAGGGGGAACCTTCACGTTAGCCCGTGAAATTAAAATTTTCGTACGTTTTTTGCAATGTGCAGCTCAGTGTCTGGGTGTGCGTTGATTAAAGTATGATTCGTGACTGTAAAAATATGTACTTACATAATTATAATCATTACAATCAGTAATACAAATCCCTATGTTAGTATTGCTATCAAATGTCAGGATTTCATGACATCTTGAAAATTGCAAAAAACGTACGAAAATTTGAATTTCGCGGGCTACTGTGAAGGTCTCTTTGTACTTACGGTATATGGAGGGAGGTGATAAAAAACTTTAAAAAATAACAAGAAGATTGCAGAATGTAACAAGATTTAGAGAAACAAAACAAGCATACAAATTTTAGGAGGGGGCCTCACTTCACAGTGTAGGTTTACAGGACAGGTTTAGGATTTTACATATTTTTTTTTTAATAATAATTAATAATATTATTGCTTATTCTGTAATGTTTGTTTGTGTGTCTGTGTTGTTGTGTGTTGTGTTTGTGTGTGTGTGTGAGGGAGAATATTATACATAACTAACAAAGTTTCTTGCGTAGCATTTTTCTGGAATGCCAAAAATATTTGAAAAAAATATGTGTTGAGGTACTAAAAAGGTAGTAAATATTTACAAAGAGATAAATTAGTTATGTTGTCTCGAACTATGAAAAAAAAACGGTCCAGACGTCCTGATGTCAGAATGGCTGACCACTTTCTTTACGTGTTTTTTCGCTGTCAGTCGAGGTACTAAATATTTGAAGTTAGGTATCAAATAGTAGCAAAAAGGTAGTAAATTTTGGTATTTTCTAAACATCAAATATCTCTATTGGTCAATCTTTCATGCGTAGCATTTTTCCGGAATGCCAAAAAAAATTGAAAAAAATATATGTTGAGGTACTAAAAAGGTAGTAAATATTTACAAAGAGATAAATTAGGTGTGTTGTCTCGACCTATGAAAAAAAAAAATGGTCCAGACATCCCGATGTCAGAATGGCTGACCACTTTCTTTACATGTTTTTTCGCTATCAGTTGAGGTACTAAATATTTGAAGTTAGGTATCAAATAGTAGCAAAAAGGTAGTAAATTTTGGTATTTTCTAAACATCAAATATCTCTCTTGGTCCAGGGGTCCTGACGCTTACAAAAACAAGTCTCTATGAGAAGCGACACTTCCCGTGTTTATTATTCTAGAGCAGAGGTTCCCAAACTTGTTTTTCTCGTAGACCAATTTTAAAATTTTACTTGCTTCGGTGCTCCTGGTGCTAGATTTATGCCATATTCCCGAAACTCGTCAAAAAACGTGAAGATTTGATCTAACGATGGAAACCCCCTATTTTTTTTTTCACGCCAACGTAGACCCCCTCGTTTCTCCCGTAGACCCCTGGGGGTGCACCTGAACCTTTTTGGGAATCACTGTAGAGTATGGCAATCGTAGGTTGCAGCTGAAAATCAGCGTCAAATGGTAGGTACACCTTGTGTTGTCACCTGACATGGTGAGCTAAGGTCCTTTTCGCATTATATTTCATTGTTTTCGGTTTTTATAGTGTTACGATATATTTAACATAACATCACAACTTGCTTTACCGAAGGGTTGAGCTGAGGTGTACATACCTATGTATATTACACACATATTTCGTCAGATATGTTGAAGTCTCATGTAATACGGGGCGACCCTATTGCCACCAACCGGGCACAGATCCAGACTCCTTCAGATTTTCTTTTCTAAAATTTAAAGTGCCCGGTCGAAATTCCACTTAGTACCAATATTGATCTCCTAGAGTACTGAAAACGAACAAACCGACTATTACATCTTTGTTCATAGGCCTTTCGTTAATAATATTTATTGGCAAACTACCTTTTTTAACCCTATGCTTTTCAAACAATATATTATTACAATGATTCTTTTACAGACCCTTTATTCATTTACTTTCTATACGTTTTATATTTTCATACTAATTCAATATAAGCTGGTACTTATCACATCAAAAGGCTATTCATACAAGGTTAGATTAGACCTCATATTATAAGGGTTAAGTTACGTTACCTTTTGGAGGCACGTGTCGCGAAAACGTGTGAACTAAAAGGTCACATAATGCTAAAATTAAACTAGAGGTGTTGAATTGTAGTGTTACCTGATTTAATTTTGAAGCTCTGAAAGTAAATTTCGTATTGATAAAGATTCAAATGCTAATTCTCTTAAAACATTGGGAAAACCGATTCTCTCTTATCCTCTAGCTACACAATCAATGAACCCAATCGATATACGCTGGAACTTATCACATCAAAGGCATAGAGCACCCCAAACGGCTCGAACATACATAAGTTCCAATAAGGTTGGAATATTTGCGCAGTTTGAGGTTTTCCGCACCTACAGCAGCCAAGGTAAGATTAGACCTCATATAATAATGGTTAACTTACGACACCTTTTGTAGACACGTGTCGCAAAAACGTGTGAACTATACGGTCACAAGTTCAAAACTAAAATTAAAACTAAAGTTGTTGAATTCTAGTGCTACCTGTTCCCAATTTAGAAGCTCTTTAGGTAGGTAAACTATTTACGTGTAAATAAAGAGTCGAGTAATTTGTCTCAAATAATTGGCACAAAATCTTCTCTCGTTCTGTGCTCTTTCGTGCAGCACTAGCTATGCTGAGACAATGAATTCATGCTGTAGTAAAAAGATTAGCCAGTCACAAGCTTGGAACTGGAAACAGCAGTTAGTTACTGACCAGGGTACAAAATAAGTTCCTGCGTGTATCACCAACTGAGCAAGCTCTCCAAATTCATTATGCTACCAGATTTTGAAGAAAATCAAAGCTATCGTATCCATTAGTTTGTTTGTTTCGGCGTGAAACCTTCAAAAAGCACCCGGGCTTTAGCGATAAGAACGGGGAGTGTGAGATTTTTAACTCACCTAAACTATCCGGTGGTCACCATCTGCACATGGAAGGGCACCGTTAAAGGACCTCTCAAAAGACCGAAATTGCCTTTGTACAACGCACATCTCTTGGAAAACATATAACCTACAACTCGCTTTGTATGATTTTCCCTGCAACTCTTCACTCAACGTTCATGAAACAAATTCATCTTGGATCCTATGCTCGGGTTCTGTTCCGAAATACTATGATATCCCCCATAGATATTAAGTACCTATCATCGTATTAATAACTAGATAGGTAGTAAGCACCATATTTGAGAAAATCACTTCCTGTGATCATGCTATAAATAGTTAATCTCTTTCAAGTCGAGCCGTTTTTATTCTTATAAATACAATGGCTAGAATGCACGTCATTCATCATCATGATAATTGGTAGCCTTATGCCACTCACTTCTGAGTATTAGGCCTCCTTCCTCTATGTGCATATCATTATAAATCGACTATGATTGAAGCATTTCGTTTACTTTTATCAATTAAATACCTACGTGCGTAATATTTACATAATAATTTAATCAGGGAAATGCTAATTTAATCGCGATAACTACCTATTATCAGTCTCCATATGATATGATTACAAGGCTAGTAGGATAATATTCGTAGTCACTGATACATAAAGATACCGTATTAATATAATAATTAAATATCAGCTGATATATTGACTCGTTGATTATCTGCAACCGAACTATGCAAGATATCCGGCAACACCAAATGCATCAATCAGGCTTGCCGCCGTGTGTCCGTGGATGGGACCACCTTTAGACCCCACATCTGACAACCAGTCTTACCAAGAGTATCTTATTACCCAGTAACTGGGTTGTGGAGGTCAGATAGACAGTCTCTCCATGTAAAATACTGGTATTCACCTGCATCCGGCTAGCCAAAGCTGATAAAAAGAACTTAACATTATTTTTGTTGGAGTAACTTTTTCATACATTCCCAAGGAATCCCTTTCGAATGTGAGTGATCACATTCGCCTTAAGCTCCAACCTATGGTATGATTAGGTCATATCTTCAAAAGTAACCTATAACTATCTGACATGATCTCCTGACCAATCGGTGACCGACGTTGACCTTTGCAACTGCTGTGCCACTCAAAATGCCCGAACATGTAGGTAACATGTTACATACGTTGCTGTCAGCAGTTACGCCATTTTTATTGTGCAGTCTTGTTTGTGTTGAGCAATGAGGTCAGCTGATCATGAAGAGTTTATGAGAAACTAGCTTTTGCCCGCCGCTCCGCCTGCGTGGATGTCGGTTATAGCGTAAGCCTATGTCCTTCTCCATATCCCAGGCGAAATCTCTGCCAAATTTCCTGACGATCGATTCAGCGGTGAAAACGTAGCAGACAGACAAACAGATAGAGTAACTTTCGAATTTATATAATTAGTTTAGTTTTATTAGTAGGAATTTGTTTTTGACCGCGCTTACGCCCGCGTGGAGGTCGGAAATTATCTCACGGGAACATACTACCGGGATCCAAAGTATCATAAGTTCATAACTCAGGTATGGTCTACCTGTATGCCAAATAACATCGAAATCCATTCAGCTGTTAATGATTTAAATTTAATAGACAGACGGACGGTTACTTTCGAATTCAAAGTACTATCTTTGATAGTCGTTATGGGTCGCCAGAGCACCCCGAAAGTCGGACAACCAGTCTTTCCAAGGGGTATCGTATTACCCAATAACTAGGTTGAGGAGGTCAGATAGGCAGTCGCTCCATTTAAAATACTGATATTCAGCTGCATCCGGTTAGACTGGAAGCCGACCCCAACATAGGTGGTAAAAGACTAGGCAGATGGTTGATTATGGGCGGTCAGGTATGAAAATTCTTGACTGTTGCTTTGGTTTTGCGGGTTTCGAGAATAGAAGAAGACAATGATAGCGGAACTTAAGTCGTTGTGATGGTCATGGATCACAACGGTCAATGACCTAATCACGTTTTTATCAAGGTTTGATGATTAAGATCAGTATCAAAGATATCAACCAAATCAGATTTCGATCAAATTGTCGTACCAATACAAGTCCTATACCACTAAATTCCGGAAGGACGTTTGAGAGTTTTGAAGTTACACCAGGAAATTTGTTTTTGCGAGAAATCTGCCCCTTCTGGCTATTCGAAAATAAGGGTTCTTACTAAAGAAGGCACTCAGTCAAGCACGAGGGGTGCGCCTATCTTCAGAATTGCACACGTTCCTAAATGGGGAGGGGAAAGATCGGTGAGTGAAAAGTTATGTCTGATGGTACACTTGACAACACAACTTATATTTTAACACTTTCTACCCTTGCTTGGGCGATAAAATATCAATGTATCATAGATACCATGAGACCATGATAGCCTCCATAAGAAATAATTTAAATGGCGGTGAAAACCGCATCAAAATTCATTCATTTTCCATTCGTCAGTCTCTTTCAAATAACCAAACGGATCGACGACTATCATGGTAGGAGTTGAATGGTAGAAATCGTCACGTAAGGACAAAGCGTTAAGATCCCTCCATGCGACTTTCTCTCTCTCTGTATCTTTCTCTAAGAATTATAATATATGACTGTGTTTGAAGTAACTTTGTTCCTAGGGGTCTACTCTCTAAGTCCGTCAGGGAAGACAGGGCCCGTCCAAAAGTAGGGTTTTCTAAAATGACGTTCACTAGGTGGCAGCACTGAGATGTCAGGTCCAGGCACCTGTCAAAAGAGTCAAAGTGCATACATTTTCTTTAGTTGTGACAGAATGGTGAGCGAATGAATGATGAACGTCATCATATACTTAACATTCATTGTGGAAATGAAAGACCTCTAGTCAAGGAGGCGCCAACGAGTAGCGTAAATTTTAATGAACACCCTCATTGATCCATAAAAACAAGTGCCAAATTAAATTTACATTAACATATCACATAGTCGGGACAACTGTCAAATCGTGTTGTCGTTCATTCTTATTTCGGGCCCCGAACTAATTTTATATCCGTAAATTATACGGAGTAGAAAACGCCCGTAACTTCGGCTGAAGCTACTAATTTTGTACTTAGAGAGTTGACGGAGGGTACCCCGACAATTTTTTTAATTTATCGATATTTCAATAGTTGTATATTATACAGGATAAGTTTTTATCCAGTGCGCAAACGGTTATACAAAAAAAAATCTGCTGTTTCATAGAAAAGTACAATACCTACGCGGTCAAAATGTATGGAACAGCTGATTTTTTTTTGTATAACCGACGACAAATTTCATCGCTGGGGGTCTAGAATGATATGCTGAATTCATGGTTACAGTTTGCGCACTGGATAAAATCTTATCCTGTATGCTGCTAAATCCATGACTCTTATTTCGCTTTGCCACAGTCTGTAAAACACCATTGTAACTAACTTTAACGACATAAGTGTGGAATTGTGCATGATTCTGCTATATTAGCAATAATAGTACATCATTATTCATCATTATAATATCAGCACTTTTGCCTGGTTGTAGTGTAGATACTTACGAGAATATATCCTGGTATTGTTGGTAACGTTGTTTTCATTTACATAACAAGCGTGACTCCAAGCTGTTGTTAGCAACTACAGACTCAAGTGTTATGCTATGATCTATAGGTACCTGCTTGGGTACGTGTTCATTATATTTATGGGGTTATATACTATGTAGCTAAGTATAAAAGTTGATAGTGATCGTCGTCGTTTGAAAACGTCCGTGACCATACTTAAAGCTGGCGAAAATCTCTGCACCCGCTCTCGCAGACAGGCGTGATGCGACATTAGCAGAACAATTTCCATGATAAAAACATTTTCCAAAAAAATAACAACAGACTTACGAAAACACTACAAACTGAAAAATAACTTTTAGTTCGTAAGTCGGTGACTTTGGATATGTTTAAAAAAAAAAATGTCACAGCCTTCCGAAATTAAAGTTAATTTTCACTTTTTAGTTATAGTACCTACCCCACTAATTCGAAATTTCATCATCCTTGGGGTCAAAACAATGCATATTTATGCGATAGCAGCAATCGCGGTTGATATACTGTTATTTTAAGAAGAGTTCCGTTGTCTGTCTCCGAAACGCATAATCAGATCTATATAAAATTTAAATAGGATCACACGGAAAGCACCAGCTTTCAAATAAAAAAAGAATCATCAAAATCGGTTCACCCAGTCGAAAGTTCTGAGGTAACAAACGTAAAAAAAAACATACAGTCGAATTGAGAACCTCCTCCTTTTGAGGTCGGTTAAAAAGTTCATGGAAGTTGTTCTATCAGAATCGCGTCGCACCGTCACGTCCTTACAAGATACTTCAACAACGTCCAAATGTCCATTGCACTGTCTGCAGAAAAACTTAATGGGTCTTTTCGGCAGATTGATAAACGCAATGGATGTACTTGAACTCATCATCTGGTTAGCCTTTTTTTAACTACCAAGGGCTTCCAGTCTAACCGGATGCAGCTGCATACCAGTATTTTACATGGAGCAGTCGCTGGACAGTCGCCTATCTGACGTCCACAACCCAGTTACTGGGATACAGATTTTCGGGCTTAGGACGACCTGTAACGACTGTCAAAGATCTACGAATGACAGCTGGGTGGGACCAACGGCTTAACGTGCTGTCTGGGGCACGGTGGTATGTAAAAGTGGTTAACCCATCCACGGATTAACCCATCCACGGATTAACCGCGGCAAGTGTAGCTTAACCTGAGCGTTCAACCCGTTCGACTATCATTAGGTACTTGTAATTCAAAGAAAGCTTAGATTTATGACGCTCCCTCCTCAAATTTTTGAACAATGACTCATGTCTACCACATATTTGTCATATCCCCCATAAAAATTTCGACATGGCAGTTACACCAGTTTCCGTTACTTCGACCCTCCATAGACTGTTACCAGTGTTATCACCTACTCTTATCTCCTCCAATAAACACTCCGGTAGCACATAATGACAAAGAGCGTGAGGTCTCGGGTTCAACGCCGGGTCATTTGCGACATGTTTCAGTTTCCTAAGAACGGTACGACACCTGCACAAATATGTGAGGAATACAGGTGTTATGTTAATAGAACAGGTAACATAGATTGTTGGATGTGAAAGTAAGGAATAAATATTTTAAATAGAATCATGGCATTAAATGGAACATGGGCACTTAAGAAACGTCAGAAGCTAGGTGCACAATTCCAATTGGTTGTTTCCTATGGAGAAGACCCGGCAAGAAATTCCACGGGAACTCTTTTAAAAATAATTCGCTTTTACCATGGTTTCAAATTACAGTGTTAATAGGTATGGGAGAGCATTGTAGGCCTGTCAACAAGTACCAGGTACTTAATAAAATAGAAAATGTTCTACAAATCTACAGTCTACAAGTCCTACAACGTTCTGAAATTCACAAAACAGGGCTCCGGATTATTTGATTTCTTTTGCTATTACATGAAACTGCACCCTATATAATTGCTAACACACTATAAATCAGAATCTTGACAACAGAATCTTGCTGCTAATCCATTGGTTTATACAGGATAAGTTTTTATCCAGTGCACAAACTGTAACCATGAATTCAGCATATCATTCTAGACACCCCAGCAGCAGAAATTTTTCGTCGGTCATACAAAAAAAATCAGCTGTTCCATACATTTTGACCGCGTAGGTAAGGCACTTTTCTATGAAAAAGGAATTCATAGTTACAGTTAGCGCACTGGTTAAAAACTTATCCTGTTTGTTCGAAAAAAAATCTGCTCAACAACGGAGATGACGCAATGAATGATGTTTGATGTCAAAATGAAAGCCATTCCTGTTTTTATTGTGGCTACGCAATTACCCCGCTGCTTTAAGATTTCAAATATGTAATTTAAATAAGTACCACGAATCACATTTCCACCATCTTCATGAACCGAATGTCATAACGTAACAAACTGTTCAACAACAATGATCTACTCTATACGTATTATAGGGCATAAATTAGGGTCACACAGCCCGGATAGTCCCCCGAACCCGAAAGGCCCTGACGGACCCTTACCCAAAACTGTGTGAAAAAGGGCCCTTACTTTTACAAATTAGAACCTTTTCATTATCAGTATCACATACTTATTTTGTTTGATATTATGTTCATATAAAACTAAAGAGTCATCGTCTGCGTAGCCTTTTCCCAACTATTTTTGGGGCAGGCTTCCAGTCTGTGACGCGATTGCTTATCTGACCTCCACAACCCAGTTACTGGGTAATAGTTGGTAAGACTGTTTGTCAGACTTTCGGGCTTCTGACGACCGGTAAAGACTGACAAAAATCCACGAATAACAGCTAAGACCAACGGGTTAATATGCAATCCGAGACACGGAGGATACCGAGAGCTGCGAACTAACCCTCTCATGCCACATCATTGTGCAAACATTTCATCATACAGACTCGCCAATTATCTCACAAACACACAACACTAGCTCATACCAACATACAGGACTCGGCCAGCCCAACGAGTGGCTGTCGGAAGTGTGTGCAATCGATATTCGAACGCACCCGGCCACTCTGCGCCCTCGCTTGATGCGTACACTCGCGAGCAACTGCGTTTGCGTTGTGGGAATAATATATGGATATGCTTATTTGTTTGGCTGTGCTGAGGGATGATTTAAGTTTCTGTATGGGCCATTTTCGCGATAAGAGTTGGTTGGAAAAAAAATATGTTCAATTGTTTGCTGAAAGCTTTGACATGAGGAGAGAGCTCTGAGTGTTTGTCACTTGTCTTGCCAAATTTATCCTTAACGAAGCCGGCGACAAGTCAAAACACTTTGTACCAGCTCGCGACGAAGTTCGCGAGGAACTCAATTGGCAACTAGTTAAAAGAAGCCAACACCTAGCGCCATCTACGCGGAACTAATTTGACAGCAAACATCCCCATTGTAATAAAATTTGTTACAGCAAAAGCTTCGTCTGGTCCAAGTCTTGTCTTACAACACCAAACAAACTAACTTCAGAAATCTTCATAAATAATACAGTGTATGTGATCGATTACCGAGCTCCAGTTATTCGGTCCGCCCGTGCGTGTAACTCGACGCCCGGCTCCGCTCGCCTGCTCGCCAGTGTATTAGCGTGACAATCGTATAGAGTTACTGCTAGTTGCTAAGGTAACTTAATTATACACGTGTCGTATTCATTACTCAGTAACTGTAGAAAAATAACGGCTGACGAGGGTTAAAAATGTGGGGTTTTGCAATAAAATTGACCTGTTGGGGTAATACCCTCGTATTGCCAGTTTCTGTTCAGTTTGCAGATCGTTTACGTGTACATATTTTGTATGTAGAAATCATCTGCGTTGAATTTGTGAACCAACACTACCAGTTGCAGGGTTAGCGAAATAAAACAATCAAAGACTAAAAAAATAACAGAACTAAAGCAGCCATGTGTAAGATGTAAAGTAAGTAGTCTTTCTCAACGACATTTCGATACAACAGTGAGGAGGAAAATAGTATTGTTAACAATGTTCCAAATAACCATACGAAACTCCCACAAAAACTAAATAAAGGCAACACTATCACTGCATTTTCGATACAAGAAGCCGATACAATAACATTGTATCAGATAACGAGACCAGTCCATGCGAGTAGAAAGTATACTGACCCACAAATCATGCTGAGCGAGTTATCGCAAAGTGAAATGTGCTCGATCGCTTCACGACAATTACACGGAATAAATTACTACAGAAGGTCTGCTATCATTCATCTTGTCAGACAATTTGGAGTACCCGTAGACCAGCTTGTTGAAGCAGATTGTCTCAACCACGAAGTACCTAAATGGTGGAAAACAGAGGTGGCCCAACGGTGAAGGCCGCGCCGTAAGAGGTCGTAGGTTCGAACCCTGAGAGACGCTTGTCTTTGTGTTCAATATTCATCACTCCTACTCTCAAAGCGGCGAAAGAAAGCATCGTGAGGAAACTGGCATTGTAGTAGAACCATAATATCGAAGACATGACACATCTCCCAACCCGCACTGAGCCCGCGTGGTAGCTATGGCCCTCTCCCGGTTGACGAGAGGAGGCCTTCGAGCAGTAGGTGTGTCACAGCAGTGGGAAGATTATAGGCTGAATATGAGATGATGACGCAGTAAATCGACACTCCGGTGATCTTGAATCAAACGTTTTGTTTCTTTATACGGTAATCTTCAAAATTATACCTTTCTGTATCACATATTTGAATTGGCGCCCCCTGGTGTACACCTTAATATGCAATGGTCTCTGTAGCACCATGAATCATGAGGACTCAGGGGCTAGTGTAAATCTTGGGGTTAATTCGATTAATCGAGTCTGGTCACAATACGCTGGGGTCGGTGCTTTTCATTAAGTAATTTAATCATTCTATACCATGTCTTTGAATATAAAAATTCTCCATCCAGAGATGTATCTACTTCCACATTTCTGCCACGACCACGAGTCCCTTTTCCCGCAGAAATTTTGGTCGAAAGATAGGTAGTGTCGTGTTTTCTAATTATATCAATTAGAAAGAGATGTAACTATCAGACAATAAAAAATAAATACATGGGAGAAGCAACTATTGCCAACACAGCTACAGCAGTCTAAAAAATTGACTGTCAAAGTTAAGTTTAGTTACGTAAATGACATTCGTTTAAAGAAAGATGATGATTTTCTATAAAATGATAAGCGCTTTAATGAGTGAGTCAACTTACTATCACACTACATCAAGTGGATTAATGCACCTACAGTACTTATGTTTATAGTGACACATAGGTATAACTAGAACCACATAATTATGGAAACAAACACTCGTATCATGTAGTAAATGTGACAAAACTGGGTGAGTCAGGTTGAAAATTGTAGGTAGGATCCACAGTAGGATCCCTTATGGAAGTTTCGCAATTTGTATTTGCCTTAGAATTGATGAAATAAGCACGAAATCGGGTAATGGCTAAAACGTCTGTCTATATATTCAACAAAATCGCTGCTGCTTTAAGTTTCAAAAAGGCCACGTATTCAAATAAGTCGGCAATCGACCAAGTCCGACTATTGTCGTAATTTCGTTTCCGCTTTACTCCATCTTTCTGATAATATAGGTATATATGCTCCAACTTAGTTCATATCCTGACACAGTCCATAAATTTTCTATTGATTCGCAAATCAACGAAGACATCGAAACATACTCGTCACTAGAAAAGTCTCGATATGTGAATATATGTATTGGTCATGGAAAACTTTGTTACAAGTTATGGACCCAACTAAGGTACTTTTCCGTTTCTTGGGATCAATGATCCTTTCAATAGAAGGTTGTATTATGAAAAACATCTACCATTCAATTCAACTTATATTTTTTTGTTTGGACTTGATAAGACACGGTATTGGCAGGATATTTTTAGAGTTCTGTAATAGCAATATAGAAACGGTCATAGTAGATCATACATCCTGTCTTTCGCATTTCATTATCCTTATTTTTAAGCTACACATTGTCAATTAATTTGGAGTTGGTGCAGTACGTACGTTTTTTTCTGGCATGTCTATCTTGCTATCAGTACACAGCAGTCATAGAAGTGTTTTCCTATTATACTTCGACCCCTAACTTGGAGGGGAAGAGATTAAATAATCAAAGCATTTGTCTGTATCTATACAGGCAAATGGGGGCACCGTCCAATCTTCTTGAACGCACGGCGACATATCAAGCTTGTACATTTCCAGTATTTGTGACTTCTTATTGTACGAAAAGCCAATGCGAGGTCACCGAAAACTGGAAATGTATAAGCCTGATATGCAGTGATGCCAATTTAGCCGGGGCTAGATGAAACATGAACGAGAAGAAAAAGGGCTACCCCGAATATAATGATTTAACCCCTAGCCCGTAATCTAGCCCCAAATATTATCGCCTGTCAAAACCACATAAACATAAATTACGAAACAGGATGAACTTTGAGTCCCTAAATTCCATACTATAAATACGAACTGGCCGTACCAAGTTAAACCAAACTTAGTACACGTATGTAAACCCTAAGGATCTCCTTTAAAAAAATTGTATCCAATTAAATTTATACTGAACAAGGCTGCGCGCAATAGGCCCAAGCCCAACCATCGTTGTCGTCAGCGCAAAGTGGATCCCCTGTTTGTACGCACGGCTACACGTCAAGCTATACACTTCCAGTTTACGCTGATCTTGCACTGTACGGAAATCCTATACAATGCGAGATTAGCTTCTACTGGAAATGTATAGCTTGATGTGTAGCCGTGTGTACAATATGATTAGACTTTTCTTGTTCTAGCACTTCAAAGTATCATCTATTGTGATATATTTTTCCGTTATAAAATATCACAATAGATGATACTTTATTCACATTACAATCTAGCCTATTAGCTAATAAGTAATTTAAATAAAACTTAAACTGCTAAGTATAATAAAACTAAGAAATCGTCTAATAACGTTTTTCTTATTCACTATAAGTTAAGGAAGACACTTGATTTTCGTGTTCTTTATTAAAGACAGCACTTGCACTACAGTTTAAGTTCACTTACACTGCACTAAACTAACTCAAAATTACCCTTTTCAGTCTTCGCGCTAATTCACTGTGGTGGGTGGGTTCACACACTTTTCTTCCGTGTGGTGCCGGAGGTAAAAGAATAGCACCATCCCATTTCTTCCCGTGGGTGTCGTAGAAGGCGACTTAGGGACTTACTACAGGATGGGCAGCAGCGTTCTCTATGCATTTACCACCATACTGCGATCGCCAAGCCGTCTGCCAAGCGTGGCGATTATGGCAAATCCCCTCCTTTTGGGGGAGGCTTTTGTCCAGCAGTGGACGTCTTTTGGCTGATATGACGATGATGATGACTAATTCAGTGTTGTCAAGGAGTTGGATCGCCTCGCAGTCACGTGATGATGAAGTCTGTATTCATGAGCTTCTTCAAGTCAACAGTATGCCACTCGTATAATTGTTGTGATACTGTTGCGTCTTATTTGAAACATCGGCACTGAGATCAGACAAAAAATATGTAATTACTCTTACTCGTGCCATTATTTACTTGCTATGGGAATACTTGTATTGGAGTATTGACCTCTTGTTAAAACTGGGAACTAGTAACTGTCAAACTTACTTCTTTTGCGATCCCGTTATATTTGTACAGAATATGCAGACTTGCTGATTCATCTAAATAAAATTAGTAAATTTTTTCGCGTTTTCGTCAATTATTATCCGTCAGATAGTCTCAGGTAGCCTAACTAGGAATTTCTCAGCTGAAAACAGCTTCAAAATGCGTCATCTGGATGCAAAGATATGACGGTTTTTTTTTCTTTTTGCCTTGTTTGTTGTTCCACTTTTGGTGTTTGTTTTTGTTTCAGTTTATATGTTTGTGTTTTATTTTTCAACAGTATCTGCGATTTGATACGGACACTGTATTTTTGTTGAGGCTTTTCGCAATGGTGATATAAGATAATATAGTATAGTGATCAATATTTATATATATACCTTTAGAAGATATGACGGTTAAGTTAGGTTAGGTTGATATAATACTTACGTATTTCTTGAAAGGGGCTTGTGGCTAAGTAAGAACAGCTACACTAGTCGATCGTCAGGTTAAGCTACGCTTGCCGCGGTTGGTCCGTGGATGGGTGACCATCGATACATACCAAGACCTCTTCACGCCTCAAAAAACACGTTAAGCCGCTAATCCCACCTGCCATTCGTAGATCTTTCTTTGACAGTCGCTACGGGATGTCAGAAGCCCGAAAGTCTGACAAGCAGTCTTATCAAGGGGTATTGTATTTCTCAGTAACTGGGTTGTGGAGGTTAGATAGGCAGTCGCTCCATGTAAAATACTAGTGCTCAGCTGCATCCGGTTAGACTGGAAGCCGACCCCAACATAGTTGGGAAAAGGCTGGGCAGATAATGATTTTCTTGAATATTTGTTATGTACGGAACACAATGCTTTTGCCTGGTTCAACAACAAGTCATATTTTACTCATGATACTATCAATAATTAAATGAGATATGGACACTGAATTAAAAAAGTAATCACTTCAAGTTGACGATCTACTCAAAGAAATGACGTCATCATAAAAATTCGTTCTCTTTGATCAAATATATTTTTTCTAACAGCACAAAAAGTCACCTTGTGGGAAACCGGTATTAATTTAAATGGTATAGTGGTTGATGAACAAGAAAGAGTATAAAATGAAGGGCAATTTACAATAGGATCTTTGTAGTCTACCTCCTTACCGCACGATACGCCGTGACGTGAAAATAATTAGAAGATAATCTATCTTTATTGTATTGCAAATAGAAAACCTTGTAGATTTAATCATAAAGTAACAGTAACTCGGTAGATTATTTGTTGAGCATCGCTTTTTGTAATGGGCTTTCTGTTCTACTATAAATTGCTTTAAAGCCCCTGGGAATGTTCTTCATGAATTTATAAATGAGAATGTCTTTATTTTCAAGTGCAAAATTATTGACTTTATTGTAGAGAATAGTTTATCGATGCTTAGCGAAATATTGTGGAAATTTTTTTTGTCTTATCCAGCATAGGATAATCAGCCTCTAATGTCTGGGACACAGGCATCCTCTTGGTAAGATTAAGCTGTAATCCATAACGCGAGCCCAGTGCCGGGTTCGTGGATGTCAAATGTCTTCGAATCTTTGGTTCTAGGACATGCCGTTTTCCTCACGATGTTTTCCTTCACCGTTTTCAGAGCAACGGTGATGAAATTTAATACATAAAGTGAAGTCCCTGTCTGGGTTAGAACTAAGGAAATCAGCTCTTCAGTTGGGGCCGATACCACTAGGCCACCACTGGGCACATTGCTCATCTTTAAGCAATTTTCTACCAAACCCATAGCAGTTTCCCACATCATTACCTTACCTGCCAGGGGTGCGGGTTGTTCAAAAGAGATACCGTCGCCCCCGGCACACAGGCAACTGAGGGAACCAAGGTGGGTTTTAGTCAATAAAAGTCTGACACGCCCTCCTCCTGCTCCACCCAGAGCAGGAAAAGTTATTTGATGATTTCCCACCCTCAAAAAAAAAACAATTACCTTACTAAACAAGCCGCGACAATAATTGTTGAAACCAGGAAGCTCCATTCAGCAGCTTCTATCATCTTCAAAGTTAGGTGTCTCAATGAAACATAATTAGGTATTATCAGCAAAAATAGCTGGTCTAATCAAGTTTTTGTTTTAAAACCTATTGTTCCCGAGATCACAATTGACTGAGATAATAAATGTGATAATATGCTCGTTTACCTGTATTCCGGGACTTTTGAGAGTGTAATTTTAAATGGCGTCTCGTTTCAGAGGTGTCGTTTCTCGGAGTTAATACTCATCTCCTGTTTTATTGCCAGGAAAATATAGACGAGGATGTAGTTCAAAGGAATTGTTTAGATAAAAAAAAATACTGGAATGTGCTTCTCTTTTGTTAATAATGAATCTGAGACATCACGTCACCATATCGTAAAGTTGGAAGGCCCCTCAGAAGGTGGACCGATGACCTTGTGAGGGCCGCAGGAGTCCGCTGGATGCGGGAAGCACAGAACCGGTCGAAGTGGCGGAGCTTGGGGGAGGCCTATGTTCAACCGACTGAAATGATGATGATGATGATGTCACCATAATCACCCATTGCTGGGACCAGCACTCTAATTGCGTTACACACTATTAAGGACTACTCACACTTATTCAGCTCTGTTCTGCTTTTGTCCATACAAAACAACGATTTTATATGAGATGCGTACGCATCCGTTCAGCCGCGGAAAGCTGAATGGACTCTAAACAAAATCGTTGCTTTCTTTGGACAAAAGCTGAACACAGCTGAATAAGTGTGAGTAGTACCTTAATCAGAATCATATTTAAGGTTATTTAGTGCTAATGTATTATTTCAATGTTCGAAAAATATGGCTGCTTAGCAACGTAAACAACGCCATGATTTTTTTGGAATTGTTAAAATAAAAGCGATTCCTAATGATAGTGTTTTACGCAATTACCCCTCTGGGACACAGGCCTCCTCTCAGTGAGAGGGAGTGGGCCGTCATCTAACACGCAGGCCTAGTGCGTATGATTTATGAAAACAGCTATTAATACTAAAATATCAATATTAGTAAAGATTGATCGGACGTTTTCTAAAACTGGTATCTCTAATTTTTATTAACTTCTAAGGATGTTTTTTGATTGGGTGGGAAATCATCAAATGACTTCTCCCGCTCTGGGTGGAGCAGGAGGGCGTGTCAGACTTTTACTGACTAAAACCCACCAGTTGCCTGTGTGCCAGGGCCACGGTATCTCTTTAGAATAACCCGCACCCCTGGTAGGATTTATAAGGATGGTTACTGTGGTTCTTTATGTGTCAAAAATGACTTGTTATAATAAGAAAATATAAAGCCATTTCCTTACTAATTCAAATTAAAAGCTGTGACCATGAGATTGATCGATCGTTACAAAGCCCCATAAGGAATCCAGTACATCAAATATAGATCAAGTATTTCCTTAAAAGTCTACAATTCATAAATCTAAATCGATTCCAATTACATTTAATAGACGGTTGTTATAATTGGGACATTTGAATACAATTTAAGATTTATGATTTATATATTCATTCGGGTAGGTACTTCCCACTTTACCGAATGACATAATCATGGTACGATCGGATCCAGTATATCAACTTAGTCATGCCCTTGATTTTTTTAGTACAATATTGTATGTGGTCGCAACATTATTAAAACATCAATCAGCTATCAAATTATGTAGCTAATTAAAGTAATATCATACTGGATCTACTAATAAGAAATCGTGATCATGATTTTTCGTCCCACTATTATTTGATGTGATTTGTGAGGTACCTATGTCTTTTATATTCGATAAAATTTTTTTGATCGTTCGCGTTGTATGACCAGCAGGTTGGCATGACGCTTTCTAATTCTACAAAGAATAGACAGTGAGTGCTTTTTCTATACAAAGTCACATTTCGTTTATCAGTTTTTGACATCGCACTGTAGATATCCTACTACATTCTGTAATTTTGTCTTTCGTTTCTTACGATCTTTGTCTAGGTCCTTTTTTATGTAGACTATTTCAGAGGAATATTTCTTCCCAAACTGTCAAAATCACACTGACAACAAACTTGCTACTCGACGGCCACAAAGTATATACGATTATCTACAAAATCATGATTCGTTTGGAACGATTAACTGTGATAATCAATAGAAGCACATAGCTAACTTCTCCTATTGTACATCATTTAGTTAATTTAATAGTCATGTCTATTGTTCCGTCGAGAAATCGGTGCTCGTGCTAAGCCTACAGAGGCATGCACGTAAACGAGGCAAAAGGAGTACCTATGTAAGGATAGTAGCAGGTGGCGTTCTGTATTTTCTGCCTACCCCCCTGGGAAGAAGGCGTGAGCTTATATATATATATATATATATGTATACTTTCAACCGACTTATATAAAAGAAATAGGTTCTCAATTCGTCGGTCATCATTTTGGATTTTTTGTGCCCATTTTTGGCAACTAGACTTTTAGTACCGTATTTAAGAGTGGGCTTTTAACGTAATATTGCATTTTTAAATGCAGTGATGTAGTCTATGATCGTGAAGTAATAAGAAATTCTTTCTGGAAGATAAATGATAAACGATAGCCGTAATCTTTTGATAAGAAGATTAAAGTGAAAAGATTATCAGCTTGTTACTCAAGACTTGCCCGAATTAGGTCACTGGCGCTTTGGACGATGCATGTACAAACATACTGTCTTTACTTGTGCAATAGCATAAACAACGCCCACAAAATCTAGAGCATTTCATATACGTGTACCTAGTTGAGCCATATTGTGCATATAACTGGCATGAGCTAAAAGGGTGCATCTTCGACAACATCTTTAAAGGTGCGTCCTTTAAAGTTATAAAGAAAATCGAGCAATTAAATCTTTGCACTGAAGTAGGTAGGTACTTATTTAAAAGCTTTTGATAGAAAACTCCTTGAGGGAGACTAGCAAGTAATAACAGCCGTTGGACCGTGGATTGGTGACCATCTTGACATACCAAGACCCCACAGAAAGCACGTTAAGCTGTTGCTAGTCGTGCCAAACGACTGATAAGCCGTGTCTTGGATTTGATAGTAATGACTCACTGAATATTTGGTTCGTTTTAGTGTTGTTTTCCTCAAGTTACGTTGCTATCTCTGCCACATCTACCGAAAAGATGTTGTTATGCAAAGTTCCCCTGTATCTACGCAACTGGTAAAAGCCAGTCTTGTTTCAGAGACCAAATACTAGTTTGCTGTATAGCTGAGCAATCTCGTTCCATCATAGACCTCATCAATCGCTTTCTATCAAGCGTGATCGAGGTCAAGAGCAGGCTCATTCAACAATAATAAAAAAAGTATAAAAGTGACACTTGAAAAAAATTAACCCCCTTCCATCGGCCACTCCAGCCTTTTTGGTGGCAATTCGTTTGTTTTTGTATTTTCGACTTCGAATTTTGAACTTTCAAAATTTGATTTCGGTTCGGTCTACTGTATTGTTTACTCTGTGACTATTTAGAATTGTGGGCAGAGTTCTAACTCCGTTAATTAAGTCAGCAGACTATTGCTTCCTCGTGTGTTGGCAGGCCGCCTACGAAGCATGGGAGACTTGGCCCATAAACTGCTTTTACGAAATAAGTTGACAAGCCCTCCGTTAATCGCTGTTTAGCTACATTTTACCTTACCTGTGCTAATGTTATGAACTTAAGAAGTAACTGAACAACTTTGTAATAGCCGACACATGTTCGAGAAATGTGATTGGTTTTGTCGTATTACAAGAAATACGTGATTATGATGCAGCCGGAACGTTATGGTAATAGTCTAAACTTGTTTTTCTCTCATTAATTCTAAGCATGAGGCTGTAGAACCGAAACAACAAGGCGATTGATTAGTAAAAGAAAAAAAAAACAATTTGAAAGAAATAAAAATATCGATAAAAACAAAATAAGATACGTTTTAATTAGAATGCCAATGAAAACGAAGAGATGACTTGAAAATTAATTAGGTTCGTTGACAAACTTAAATAAGCATTAACTGAGAATAGAATGTACGAAGGTACAGTCGGGTCCATCGACCTCTGATTGACACGTCCCGTTTTTAACGTACGAATAGTTCGGCGAACGCTTTTTGTGACTAACAGTACAACGGATAAGTACCATACTACTCGTTTTTTATGCTTTATTGGGTGTTCGAATGAGGCATAATTAGTTACAGTACAGATTACAATCTTATTCAAACCAGTGTGTATGAAAGTTAAATAATAATTGGCAAGTAAGTAACCTACACGAAGATTTTTTACGCTTTAAAATGGAATAACAAAAAATAAGTTATTAAAATTATAACATCACGTGTCTAATCCCCGAAAGCAGAGGTGTAACTAGAGTACAATCACATTTCGTCAGTTATGTTTACGTCCCATGTAATTATTATTATTTATCTACATCTACACTATCTACACTATACATAATATATAATATAATAATATTATAAAGAGGAAAGATTTGTATTTTTGTATGTAACGAATAAACTTAAAAACTTCTGGGCCGATTTCAAAAATTCTTTTTCCGTTAGAAAGCTACATTATCACTGAGTAACATAGGCTATATTTTATCCCCGTATTCCTACGGAAACGGGAACTAGGTGAAACTGCGGAGCGCTGCTAGTTTATTAATATTTGTCCTATATTTCAGGCAACTAAGGCCCATAAAAACACAATACATATATAAAGTATAAAAATAATAACTATAAACTAATATATATTTTATAAAACAAATTTTAAATCTACTAAAAAAAATAATTTTAATAGGGTCACTATTGCCATCAACCAAGCACAAATCCAGACTCCGGGCAGCTACTGAGAAATTCCAGATGGAGAAACCTAATAACACGACCAACCTCATCATGCTCAGCAGGCTTAGCATGACGCTTTCTATTTCTACTCTACCGTAGAATAGAAATCGCTCGTCATTTTTGTCTACTCTTCCGTCGACAAAACGCTTTTCTACGGTTCTCGTGCTAAACCTGCAGCAGTAGCGCTTACAACCACTAGACCAATGAGGCAGTTATTAAAATTATTACTCGTGAAGTTGTAAACTTTCATAAATCTTCCTTGTTTAATTAAGACCACTGCTGTTAAAACACGCGAATAATTTCGCGTTCATATTTTCCCTACTAAGAATCAACTTCTAAAGCAGTCTAAACGAGTCTATTACGAGGCAATAAACAAAAACTGGTTACAATTAATGCCAAATTATCGACATGCGATAAATTCGCGATAAAATAATCACGGAAAAAAAATTACGTTAAAAGAATTTTCCGCATGGCTGTACCTACGTTACGTGAAGAAACTCCCCGGCATTGTTGACGGAGTAATTTTAACGCCTTTGCCTATTTTAAAAAAAAACTATTTCTCTTTTTATTTGTAGTACTTTGCAGTGAGAACTCCTTGGTTCCGCCGTTCCCGGGAACTGATTTAGCGTTCCTTTTTAATCGTCCTCCGTAATTGCTGTCTTTAGCAAACTTTTTTAATGTTTTAGATTTTAATAGGAGGATAGCTTATATTTCCTCCTCGTTATAATTTGTTGCCGTTGAGAAAATTATTATAATTAATCTTGAGAATTTTAATTCTTAATTCCGCTTATTTTTACCAAAAAAAAACAAGACTCTAATGAACTTTAACTTCCCAAGATATTGTTATCATGTTCCATAGTAATTATTAATGATATTAATGTCTTTGTAAGGACTAGTCGAACTCTCGTCTAACGAAGTACACTTTAACCGTACACACTATAACCGTACCTCTACATATCAGCACTTTTTATTTACCCATCCAAAGTTTAAAGTTCAGCAAAATTCACCTTAGCCGCAGGTCGGCTAGCCTACCCACTAATTGCGCCGATGTTGGTCTTATTGTAACTAAAACTGTACCCGGAGCGCTAAATCTTCGTAAAATAAATCTTCCTAATAAATACCTAAGATACCTACATTAACACTAACCACTATTTTAATTTAAGTAGACATGTACAAAGTATAATACTTTAGTATGTACTTCCTTTCTTAAACGTGTCATATTCTCATTAAACAACTATTAAGCGTACACAGTACACTTACAGCTATTTTTATTTACCCACCCAAAGTTTAAAATTCCCAAAGGCCACCTTAGCCGCAGGTCGGATGGTCTACCCACTAATTGCGACGATGTTGGTGCTATTGTAACAAAACTTTATCTACCCGGGGCACAGAATCTTCCTTACATACCTACATTAATATTGTACTATCGTTCTCACGTGCTTCCTTGGTATGGTACACGTGTCAAAGTCCCCTTAAACAACTATTAAGCGTACACATTACACTTACAGCTATTTTTATTTACCCACCCAAAGTTTAAAGTTCCCAAAGGCTGCCTTAGCCGCAGGTCGGCTGGTCTGCCCACTAATTGCGCTTGTTGGTCCTATTGTAACAAAAACTGTACCCGGAGCAAGGCCTTGCCTTTCTCACGTCCACAATGACCTGAGCACATGCTTAGATAATTATAATCACAGTGCCCTTGCCTGTGTTGTTATAATTATAATTTTTTGTTTAGATATTGTTGTATGCAGTTTTTGTTCTTAATTTTGCAATGCTGGTTATTTTATCGCATCTATTTACTTTATTTGTTCACCAGCAATAACAGATACCTAATTTTTTATCAATTTACAAAAATACCCAAAGATGCTATGCTATATCCTTTTACAAAGGAAAGTTTTCTCTACAATTCATTAAAAAAAATTATATAGTCTTAATATTCATCGTACTCCATCTTTCCAACAATTGTTTTTTGAGCTAATTGACCATTAACTGATTATTTCACACCCGTTTCATTGTTTTCTAACGTTTTACTTGAGTTCTACATTGAATATTAACAACTTGTCAGGGTTTTAATTACGTACGTTATTATTTCTTGATCCCATCACAAATTTGTGTAGCCTGAATATAACTGGACTCTATCCTAATTCACTATATTTCTATCGACTAATTTTCTCTCCTATAACACAAACCTCTATAAAATTCACACGGTCATCGATCACACTATCGAGTTTAGAACTAAGCTGTCATGTAATCCTATAGTCTACAAATTAATATTGCGTCATTGACATTACCAAAACAGTGCAATCGGTTCACCCACATAACCGAACATTGGCAAATGTTTTATTCGTAAACTAGCAGCACTACGCGGTTTCACACACATTGGGGTCGAACCCGTGAGGATATTTGGATAAAAAGTATCATATCGACGGTTCCCCGGCTATTTGATCTGAGCGACATTTTTTGCGAAATTGATTTATATTCATATTTGGAATCAGAAAAATTTGCGAATTCCAAATATGCATAAAACTCAATTTCGCAAAAAATGTCGCTTAGATCAAATAGCCGGGGAATCGTCGATATATTTATCTAGGTTATAAACTATATGGGTGCCAAATTTCATCAAAATCTGTTCAGGCGTTTTTCGGTGATTAAGTAGGTAACAAACATGCAAAACTTTCATATTTATATTGGGTATTAGTAGAATTGATATGATTACATTTTTATTTATTTTCCTTAACGACACTGCATGCGCCACAATCCTTGAGCCACAGACTGATAAGCCGAACGATATTAGGCATTTTTATCTATAATTACACAAAGATACGCGATCTACGCAAATCGTAGATCGTTGTCAATGCAATCCACTTGAGATCGCAATTACAATGATTTCTATGTCAATTATAGATTGTAAATTGTGTTATCGAATATCGAGGACCTAATCTTTTAGCCCCTAAGTGTACACTTGGCCAATTTTCTTGATGACTTGTTGATACACTTGTATTAAATGATAAGTGGATTCCTGTCTAGGCATAATTTAATTTTCCACCGTAGGCCTGTTGAGATAGAAAATAAGGGTAGGTTAGTCGACATTCACATGGAATAAATCCCGCCGCACTTGTATAACATTATTAGTAGACTCTTGTCTTTGTCATAATTTAATTTTCTACCGTAGGCCTGTTGAGATAGAAAATAACGGTAGGTGAGTCAACATTCACACGAAATAATATACTTTTTTTTTATTGTGTTTTTTTAATGGATATTGATTTTTATTATTATTATTTCCTTTATTACATTAAATACACATATAAATTACATTTTTCATTATTAGAATACAAAATATATAAAAACATTTAAAAATATAAAAAATAGTAGCCCGCCGATATCGGGAATAGGGTATTATTATTATTATTATAAATCCCGCCGCGATTTTATTACGTCCGTGTGAATGTAGACGAAATTAGCCAGATAATGTTAATTATATTTTCACAACTTACGACATATCCTAGGTACATACATTTTATATTTTAAGGTCGCGAAACCCGTTGTCTGAATTGTTTTATTTTATTTTACTTGGCGTTTTATAAACTATCACAGCGAACTTTCTGATAACAGTCCAATAAAGTTTTTAATATCTTTTTAATAAACACTAGCTTTTGCCAACGGCTTCGCCCGCGTGGAGGTCGTTGTATTATACATAGAAACCTTCCTCTTGAATCACTCTGTCTATTGATGAAAACCGCATTTAAATCCGTTGCGGAGTTTAAAAGATAGCGTACAGACACGAAAAGCGACTTTGTTTTATACTATGTAAAGATTAATAAAACTCTAAAATGCCAATCTTTAAAACCAACAAATAAACCCCAATAAAATGGGTGTGATCGCAAAGCGGCGTACCTGTACATCATTTTGTAAAAATAAAAAACAAAAAAAGAAGGTAAATAAATGTCCGCCACCACGCCTACGTAGTTACGACACTGCGCTGTTCGCTACATATGAAAGCAATAAACGGTGATAAATGGCCAAATGTATGAGATAATGTAGGGTTTTGTGCTCGTCTTATACTACCTTTATTATCCCTGTATATTTTTATTTCGTTTGCTAGGGTACATTAGTTATTGTTTAGTCTAGATAGTGTTTTTCAAGGAAGGTTTCTTAAAACAAATAACGAAGACAGACGACGCAATTCTGGTTTCCATTCAGTTTTCGTAGAAATTGTTCTACTAGAGTCACGTCGGTCGGGCACCTTAATTTGTCTTAGCTATACCCTATTTTCTATATTTTATGTTCTAGTACAAAAAGATGCAAGGTGGAGCACCCTGCAACCTGCTCATTTAGACTCGTTATGTTTTGTTAAATAGAAAAAAAAACACCATCAAACAAGGCGTGATGTTATGAGCCTATGTATTCTTGGTCAATATTCCACTCTGTACCTACTTAGATACAGCATAATATTATTAGTATCTTATTTTGGAATTTTAATAAGGCTTTCAATGTAACAAAAACCAAGTACCTCAATAGTTTGTGGAACAATCGTGATAGAATATGAACCTAAAACTATGCCAACTACCTAACTATGACTCATCCAAGGAAACGCGTTGTCAAACCGTTGTACTAATAAGACAGACCGCACCATGTTAACGGACGGCGAGATCATTCGTTTAATGCGGCTAAGCTACGGTTAAACTAGACAGCTTGAGGTGACCGATTATGTGTGACACCGGATTTCATTCTTGACTTGACGATCGCATTAAACGGTCGGATTTACGTTCTTGCTTGACGTTTGTTGATTAGATTAATCTTGAGAAGTAATGAGAAATAAATAAACCGTCTGTTTAAGCGAAAATCTGACAACTTGCTATGAATATCCAGGATGTAACGGTCATCGACACTTAAATTGCTACCATAAATTCAGTACAGAAGCCCATGAGGAAACCCATGAGGGCTGAAATTTTTCGTCGATTATTTAGAAAAAACACCGGTTCCATACAAAATATCATCATATTGGATCATCGGATGTTTGGCCTAATTTCCATAATTAGTTACGCTTTTCAGCATCGTAGTTAAGGAAATTGATTCCGGATGGTTTACCTTCGGTCATCACATTGCTGTTCCTTCCATAAATCCACAATTCTAAGTTAAACATCTGGGCCACCTTTGGGTCTAATTAAATAAAACTTACAATGCGACATACTTATTTGTTAGAAAATTATAAAAATTTGGCCCATTGCTTAATGTCAGAACCGGGGACCAAAGACTACATTGTGAAAACGTTACGGCACTGGCAAATGACAACAAACAAACAATCAAAACAAAACCAGCACCCTTATTGCGTAACGCACGATTAATCATAATCTGAATCATTTTGAAACAGATTGCTCATCCAATGCTTCAGATGTTGGAAAAATGTGTCAGCACAGCAACGTAAATAACGCAATGAATATTGTTGAATTCTCAAAATGAAACAGACTATGATTGGTCGTGAGTTACGCAATTAGGGTGCAGGATGTTGCTGAGTGGAAAGATAACTAACTGTTGTTCAATAATAAGATCGTGCGTCGTATCTGCGCAAGAGCCGGTCGTTGCTCAGCAAAATGATGTGACTTCGGATCGTCAAAGGCGCTAATGTTCTACCTCTCGAAATCTGTGTCTTGCTGTGTTTCCGTCACCACATGTTGCTAGAATAGACGACATCGGGTCAGTAGCCAAGAAAGAAAACAAAACGCCTTCTGTCAATGTCATTCAAGTACCAAAAGATCCTTGAAGGCCTCAATCTATCGTTATAAAGTACAAGGATTCTGTCATTGTTAGGTAGTACATAAGTGTATCTATTGAAGCAGCGGAAAATTCTCAGGGCCAGTGTCAAGTGTCGCGATTATGCGCCAGTACCTCTCTACATAATGGGCTATACATTGGTCATTGTTCTAAATGTGTTCATAAAGAGTCAAGAGAAACACGTGCTTGTAAGTTTACACACAGGTATTGACGGACAATACTTATGTTTTTGTGTGTGAATGTACTACGTTTGGTTAACCGTAATGATTGATTTGATCAGTCTGAATTCGTTATTTAAATAATTTTTTTATTTTTTATTTTTTTTACAAATCTTTCAGCCTATAACGTTCCCAACTTCCCACTGCTGGGACACAGGCCTCCTGTTGGGGTAAGTGGGCCGTAATCCACTACGCAGGCCCAGTGCGGGTTGGTAGATGTCACATGTGTTCGATGTTTTGGTTCTAGAACATGCAAACTGGCATCACGATGTTTTCCTTCACCGTTTTGAGAGCAGTGGTAATGAAATAATTTACACAAAGTAAAGCACCTGCCGGGGTTCCAACTCGTTAGTCGGGACCGTTACTACTGGGCCACTACTGCTCTAAATAATTGGAGTCCTCAAAAGAAATCTATACAGGGTGTAACAGAAACCCTATTGCTATCCTTAAGCACTAAAGATAACAGCTGGTATAGAATCACTATACATAGTTTCAGCTCAAAATAAAATACTCTAAAAATTTATACCAAATTTTCGATTTCATATATTTCTTAAATTCAAATCATAACAAACGTGTCACCGTACTACGTAGTCAATAACTTTCCTCGTAACTTGCCAATATCATGATAAATCTCTTCCGAGTGATGTGTTTATTTCAATTTGAAAAGTTCGGTTTCTGGTATCAATGTATTAAAAACTCTCATAACTTCCGAACATGTAGAGATAGGATTAAAAAACCCTTCCAATATCGTTTAATATCATCCAAAGAAGCCGTGCCCATGGTATGTATATACCCTTTCCGTGACACGTTGTATACGAAAAGTGACCACAACTGTCTAGATTTTTACTGAATATTTTCACTAAGTAAGCATACGGAATTTCCCATCTTACTAAGAGAAAGGCAAATCCAAGTGAAATTCCAAAATGTTAATAGTCACATTTAAACATTACTTTTATGGACCTCCAAAAATAATGTGTGAACACGACGGAAATTGTTCGAAAAGTACAGTTACGACAATCTACCTGTGGACCGTTAGCGGTATAGCGTTAATTGATGATATAATAATGCCTTTAAATGTTGTATGTGGTCATTAAAATTTACTTTTATAGTCATAGTAGGCTCTCTTGTGGATCGTTTCGCTGTTGGTAATGTGCATTTCTAGCTTTAAGTGGCGCCTGAGAAGTTATTAGGGGTATTTGTGGTAAGTAGTTTGTATTACAGACTAAAATTTACATGGATATGTTTGTTACTTGAGGAGCTTGTGGCTAAGTAATACCAGCCGCACGGGTCGATCGATCAGGTTAAGCTACGCTTGTCGCGGTTGGTCCGGCTCATTGGTAACTAGGTATCTTTACGGACTAAGGCCCCTCCGTGCCTCGGAAAGCACGTTAAGGTGAATCTTGTTGAAATTTTTTCCATAATAACTTCGGAAGTGTATAACTCCACGGTTCGACAATGCGCATCAAAAATTAAACATAGTATGGTTTTGTCTCATTATTAATATTGTCTGTACGGAAACAGAATACTAAAATAAAAACGCCATTAAAAAGTTAGGAGCCCACAAAGATTTGTTTTTCTTGCTCATTTTACCTAACTTTGGGCGTATTTAAGTAACAAGAGAAGTGTAAAATCTTCAAAACCAAGTTGGTACCGAAAAAGATCAACTATCGAAAGTTTAATAAACTTGGTCATGGATTTATGCAGTGGTTTTTTTCATAAAACCCGATCTACCGAAGCACTTTTCAAAATTTTTTCGGTCGTCTGAAGTCGGTGACTTTGGATATGTATTTTAATTAATTTTTTGTCACCGCCTTCCGAAATTAAAGTTAAAGTTATTTTTCACGTTGTAGTGTTTTTTGGAAGTCGGTTGTAAAAAATAATTTTGCATAACTCCGTCATATATAGACATATATGACGGAGTTATGCCCGAACATACATAAAAAAATATATATCCAAACATTCGAATTGATAACCTCCTTCTTTTTGAAGTCGGTTAAAAATTGCATTGTATCTTCCACGAAATGATTCCAATCCGTTTCTGACCAGCCTCTTATCAAAATACTACACCCAAACATTGCCCAACTACCATCAAAACAGAATCCCTCTCGAACAGCGCTTTTCGTACTAAATCTAGGTTGATGTACCCTGTACGGACTGCGAGTCGGAACGCTCGACCAATATTTACTCAGTTGAGCGATAAACACGAACAGACACGGCTGGTACAGTCGAAAAAAGAAATAAGTGTACTGATAGCTAACTTGGAACTATTAAAAAAGGGTCTTTTACAACAACCCTAGCATTTACAAATCAACAACCTTACTGCTACGAGAATAAAGATCACTTTTATTTTGACAATTATGCAAATCCGGCAACCCACCAGAAGCAAGCATTATTGCAACGAGAATAATAATCAATCTGAATCATTATGAAGGGTAATCATGCTATCACATGTTCTAAAAATGTATTTGCTCCAGCCGGCTTAGCACAAGAACCGTAGACAAGCGTTTTGTAGTCGGAAGAGTAGACAAAAGTGACGTTTCCGTATAGACAGTTGACAGTTTTTCACCGAGAAATGTAGACAAGCGATTTCTACTCTACAGTAGAGTAGAAATAGAAAGCGTCTTGCTATGCCTGCTGCTGCTGCGTCGGCCGGCTAAAAGTTCCTAATTCGCACTGGCCCTAAAACGTTCATACTAATACACAAAAATCATTGTTACAGTAAAATACTATATAAATGCACACAATAATACTAATGGAAATGACACTGTAGTGAAAAGATAATTATTTCCTGCCTGTATACCGAACTCTTTTGCCGACTGTACCTCCAAGCACCGTTACCTCACTGTTGAGGTCCGTATGTCACTAAGTGATGGTCTAGCGTCAGGTACATCGCTAGTCAATTGTTTCGATACCTTGTTCGAAGCTTGTGGGCAATTTATAGCCCCATGTTTGTACTGAGAGAGTTTGTTGAGGTAAACTTGAAACGTTCTTTAAAAGTTAGTGTATTGGAAACACTTCGATCTGAGACGGGGTGTTGTGCTTGTGGAATTTGTCTTTTATTATACCCGCAATATTACAAAAAAACCTTATTGTAGTTTTTGTTCTCAGAAATCAACAGAACCTATTAATCCATGTCAATCTATGGGTATTATGTTGGACGTTCTTTGATTACAAGATAAGTAGGAACAATGGCAAAAGATTTCGTCGAAAAAGTTGTCAAATCACGACACATAACTCCGACAAAAGAGGGACCATCAAAATTGGTCTCATACAAGTCAAGGCTTCCTATAAATAAGGAACACAAGAATTCAAGAATCTATCCATCCATGAAGACCAAACATATGAGGATTACAACAACCAGGTTAAAATAAATCGTCCAAGCAATTACAGTTACCTACTAACGTTTAAATATCACTTAAATAACACATATTTATCATCTGTGGAACATTTCATCACTGGGACATTTAACGTTCTATCTTAACTAGTGTAATTAACCCGTCGCCGAGTTATCTAGAAAATGTATGCCTAATTACCTTACATGGTTGCCAACTTGGAACTATTAAAAAAAGATTATTTCACGACAACCTAAGCATTAACAAGTCTACAACCTTATTGCTACGAGAATAAAGATCACTTTGATTTTGACAATGATGCAAATGCGGCAACCCACCAGAAGCCTTATTGAAATGGGAATATCATTAGTTTTAGCAGAGTATCCAAGTCAGCAGCCTAATTGTGTAACGCACTATCAATCTTAAGCCGATCAATCAATCAATCTTAGCCCGACGCAGAGTTATTTAGAAAATGTATGCTTAATAATTACCTTACATGGTTGCTAACTTGGAACTATTAAAAAAAGATTATTTCGCAACAACCCAAGCAATTACAAATCAACAACCTTATTGCCACGAGAATAAAGATCACTTTGATTTTAACAGCGATGCAAATGCGGCAACCCACCAGAAGCTTTATTGAAATGGGAATATCACTTTCGTTTTGGCAGAGTATCCAAGTCAGCAGCCTAATTGTGTAACGCACTATCAATCTTAAGCCGATCAATCAATCAATCTTAGCCCGACGCAGTTATTTAGAAAATGTATGCTTAATAATTACCTTACATGGTTGCTAACTTGGAACTATTAAAAAAAGATTCTTTCGCAACAACCCAAGCAATTACAAATCAACAACCTTATTGCCACGAGAATAAAGATCACTTTGATTTTAACAGCGATGCAAATGCGGTAACCCACCAGAAGCCTTATTGAAATGGGAATATCACTTTAGTTTTGGCAGAATATCCAAGTCAGCAGCCTAATTGCGTAACGCACTATCAATCTTAAGCCGATCAATCAATCAATCTAAGCCCGTCGCAGAATTATCTCGGAAATGTATGCCTAATTACCCTACACGGTATGAAGCACAGGTAAAAGAGTTTAAGGAATTATTGGAGGAAAGTGAAAGGTCATTCGTCTGAGATGATAAGCACTGGTTTTCTGAGAAAGAATCCTAGGTCAAACATAGGCTTACGCATAAGCATAATCATCCTAAAATTGTTCCCACTGCTGAAAAACAGACCTGTCTTCGGAAGGGAGTGGGCCGTAATCCGCCACGCTGGCCCAGTGCGGTTTGGTAGATGCCACATGTCTTCGAATGTTTTCACGATGTTTTTCTCCACTGTTTTAGGAGCAGTGGTGAGGAAATTATTTACACAAAGTATAGAGCCTGTCTAAATTCGAAGCTTCGACCTACAACTTGTAAGTCACGGCTGTTACCACTGTGCCACCACTGTTCTCGTCAAATATAGGCTTTGGTTTCCTTAATTTGGCCTTAGCTTCTTCTCCTATCGAGTCCATAGTTAACGCGAACTCTTCTAGTACCTAAAGCTAGTTGAAAAAATAGTCAGTCCTCAAGATCGGAGAGGCTGTCTATCCAAGAAAATTCTACGTTATCATCGTCACAATGATCACTGGCATTAGGCTCGCTAGCTGCTACATCGGACATGATTATCATTATAGTCTTTCTCTTGCCCTTATCTCAATTAATTTGGGGTCGGTGCAACATGTATGTTTCTTCCTTACTTCTCTATTCGTCGTCATCTCGATAGTCACTTCCTTTCTAGCCACATCATCTGTCACACAGTCCATCCATCATTTCGCTTCCCCTACTCTTACTCCTATACCTAGCCATCCTTCCACATTCATACTTAATTCTTTTCTCAGGATATTCTCACATCATTTTATTGCCTTTCATTCAATTCTTAACAAAAGCAAATCTAAATAAAAAAAGGTAACTTCTGCTAAATCGAACCCATAATCCATCTTCCTTCGACATTCAATAGTAATCCATTGTGCAAGTTCCGATTCTTCAAAGAAATGTCTATTATAACAGGATCAAAATTAAAATGGTGCGTGTCGCACACCCATTATTACAACAATAGATTCCTTCCTGTCGGATCCCTAGCCGTTATAGAATTTGGTTTATATCCCCATATTTCTTGGCTCGTAATGGTGAACTACTTCTAATCAAATTATTCACGGAGTGTTCTTACTTCGTCAATCAGCGTCAGAATAAAACATAGAAGACTCTATGGAGCTATTTTTAAGATGTCCTCACTGAATTGACTTTTTAAGTAGAATGTAGTAGATATTTTCCTGTAGTAAAAGTACTAAAAATTATTGTGAAAGAGGTCGCCTAGGTTTTCTGAGTTGAGCTACACGATGTTGAGGTCCACTCAATCTGTTTGGTTCTTTCCTGAAAATACCATTTAAGAGACTAATCTAAATGGACTTCAGATAAACTGACCACAGTAGTTTAAAAGACAGTCGCGTCGCGCCTATTTGCAGGAGCCTTTAAACCTTCACTCTCTCTCTCATTTTGCTTATTATTTTCCAATATTTGTTGTTCAAACCAGAACTTAGAAAAAAAAATATCGAGATTATAGTGAGCATATAATAGGGCGTGTTTTCCTTCAACCTTCGGCATAGAAACAATATTTATTGTTATGTTTATATCTAGACCCTTTGTTGTCCCAACACTGAACAGGGTAAGCGCGTACTTGTGTTCACTTGTTTACTCTAGCTAAGTTATGAATTTATTATGTTGCTTAGAGGGAAATTCTTCATCATATACATATACCGCGTAGGCTTCTTCGAGGTCGCCTTGAGGGACGCCTTTGCCTAGCATTGATAAACATAAATGTTTTTATTTCTGTAAGTAGGTTTGTACAAGCACTTTTTCACACGTCAATAATATTTTTTAAACTAGATGAGATCGGCGTTTCCTATCTGACTACTCTGAGAAAAAAGGCTAATATAAACTCGAGGTCACAGTCTCTTTTAAAGTCATGTAGATTGGTGTCTGAAATGGTCTTTTGAGGAAAGAACCACACAGATTGAATGGACCTGACCATTCAGTGCACGCATTTGTCAGTAATCAAATCATGCAGTTCAACTCAGAACTTAAGGAGTTCAACGATTCGACGAATACCAAAGAAAGGACCTTTGGGTAGGCCACAAATTATTCAAACTACTAGCTAGACCATGACTAAAACTAAATGAGAAAAAGAGAAATAAATTAATGACACACATACGTAATCTTTAATACAACACTTTACAAAGTAAATATTCATGACATTGTGTATATAAAATTCATCAATGTCAATGTGTATAAAAATCTTTGGAATAATCTTATAATGGAAAAAATTCTGGTCAAAGATCAATAATCTTGATTATTTGATGACCATGTAGATTGGCGTCTGAAATGGTATTTTGGGACACATTGGGTTACATGGGACAGTACAGGCTAAACAGAAAAATATTAAGTTCCAAGTTTTTTTTCCTTCGTGTTTGCTATCATGCTATATTGAAGTCTTAAAAAAAATCTCATTGTATGACGTTCACCATCAACATCTACCCATCCTCAAATAAAATGAGATAGTTCACAATTTATTAATACTACTTTACGATGTCTTTTTTCACATTATTCATATGTTAGACGAGTAAATGTTTGAACCTACTAAAGTCGCAGGGGATAAGGTGCTTCAAAGGCAGAAACAACAAAACTTACCTAATCACACGTTCATCTTTGAACCTTGATCCAAAGACCCAGCCATTTGACAGCCACAGTTATGGGTGCTGCTGTCTCATCAAAATAAAAACAATTGACAACGCTACAAAAAGAACCGAGAAAAACCGGCGATAGAATATTTAAGGGTATGGAATTACTTTTTATCGGGACTGAAGGTAAAGAGAATGATGAGATGATCTCGATCCGAATCCTTTCCGACCAGAGAAATGGAAATTAATGTAATGAATGTAGCATCTTTGCTGCCCAAATAATTTTGAACTCAACAGTGGCCCTAGTGTGAGTTTCCTTTAACCATCTCGATCTAAAGCATCGAGTGATATATGTCATAAATGAAACTCACACTAGGGCCACTGTTGAGTTCAAAATTATTTGGGCAGCAAAGATGCTATATTCATTAGATTAATTCCCAATTTCCCATGCATTTTACGGCAATATAGTAGACAGTAATGAAACCGTCACTCGTGGCTCTTTGATAGCCGTTACGGGTCGTGCGAAGCCCGAAAGTCTGACAACCAGTCTTACCAAGGGGTATCGTGTTACCCAGTTACTGGGCTGTGGAGGTCAGACAGTCGCTCCATGTAAAATACTGGTGTTCGGTTAGACTGGAAGCCGACCTCGACAGTTACAGTACCTACCCCACATTTCGAAATTCCATCATCCTTGGGGTCGCGGTTTGTTTGCTGTCATTTTTTGAGGAGTTCCGTTGTCTGTCTCCGAAACGCATCATCAGATTAGAGACTATATGAAATTTTTATGGGACCATTTCGGAATAAACCCCTTTCAAATCCGTCTATATATGACAGAGTTATGCCCGAACATACATAAAAAAATATACATATAAACATTCGAATTGATAACTTCCTTCTTTTTGAAGTCGGTTAAAAATTGCATTATATCTTCTACGAAATGATTCCAATCTGTTTCTGAAAAGTAGTTGGGAAAAGGCAGATGATGATAGTAGTAATGAAACCCTAAATAAACTAAAGTTATGTATAAAATAGGTATCAACTTCTATTCTAAAACATTTCCTAAATTAATAGTTATTAAGTCGACCTTAATAGCTTCGTTCATCGATCAATCTGTCAATTAAGTTATTTATCAACAATACAAACGATACCTCAATTACTTAGATAGGAACTGTCGTCACTTCACACTTCTTGGGTATTTAATATTATCGAAATACATCTTACTATCTCTTGCCTTCTTGTTATAGTTATATCATCCTTACTCTCTTTTTACTCAATCAACAATCAACTCAGCCTATCGCAGTCCACTGCTGGACATAGGCCTCTCCCATGCTGCGCCACAACACCCTGTCCTCCGCCTTACGCATTCCAGCCACCTTTTTAAGGCATCTTTTTACTCAAGTCTGATAAAACTACAATAGCGATAGTTTTTACTAGGACATGTACCTAACGGTGCCCTTGTAATTAAAACCTGCATACATGGTGAATTGATTGGTTTTTGTTTTAAAAAAAATGAAGTTTTTATTTTTTCGCAATATGGAGAAATGTCTTCATTATTTGATATGAACTGTGACAATTATGACTTAATGATTAATGCTGTTACTTCCCGCGATAAGTTTTGATAGTTTTGCAGTGGAATACGAGATGGGTAAGTACTTAACAAATCATAATTGGAGACAGCCTAGATAGGAAAGCAATAGGGAGGCAGCCTTAGCCACAATCTCGACTCAGAACAGAATCCAAAATGCATCCTCCTCAATTGCGCCACCACTCATTATGCCTTCCGATTTCAGACTTTACCTACAGGATAGCAGGGATATATGGTTACTGTTTGTGAGTCGATGTCCTGGCCACCCTGTATACTAATACAATAAAATTATACCACCTACTGGAAAAATAAACATTATTTCCTAGAATTTATCGGTATTTTGTGGTATACGTTTGATTAGAAACAACAATGTTATCGTACAATTCTAACGCAAAACGAATGACAAATTAAAAACCTATGATTCTATCTGCTCTAATAACACTTCTAAACGCATAATTATCAAAGAAGACATTTAATTTATATTAAAAATCACTTTTTACAAGGTATCAGAAGGTTTGTCTTGTCTTATCAAACTTCTAACCGAAAACATATTTGAAAAAAGATTGCCGTTGCGTTTAAAAATAGAACGCGGTATGATAGGTTATTTATTTTTAATTTCGATAATGGCCGTTGCATTTGAAGTTTTATAAAAGTTTGTACTTGAGGTTACAAACGTTATGGAATTTGTTTTGAAGACTAATTTACTGAGACCACAAGATAATGCTATCATTTTGTACACACAAGGCCTATGTGTATTCTTAGAGATAAGAAAACGCTCCAAATTTCGTAACTTCATCCAAGTTTGTCGTTGGATCACTTAGTTGGAAACTTGGCTTACAGATATAATTGGGTAGGTCTCACTAATTAAATCATCAGCTGCCGAGCTTTTCCCAACAATGTTGTGGTTGGCTTCCAGTCTACCCGGATGCAGCTGAATACCAGTATTTTACATGGACAACTGCCTATCTGACCTCCACAACCCAGATACTGGGTAACACGATACCCCTTGGTAAGACTGGTTGTCAGGTTTTCGGGCTTCTGACGACCTGTAACGGCTGTCAAAGCTCCACGAATGACAGCCGGGACCAACGGCTTAACGTGGCACGGAGGGGTTGGTATGTAAAGATGGTCACTCATCCGCGTACCAACCGCGGCAAGCGTAGCTTAACCTGATCGACCGACCCGTGTGGCTGTTATTACTTAGCCACAAGACCCCCTCTCACTAATTAATTATTCAAGTTAATTAAATATTAGTCCACGTTCAAGCCGTAGCTCTGTTCATTATGTTATGTTTCTACTACCTATTTATTAAAGCTTACTTCCTGTTAGTATTACTTCCCGCTAGATGACAATCGCAATTTCAATATCTTTTATGTCTACTTTACTACTGTTAGCAAACAGTAATTACCATTATCAATTTGATTATTTATAAACCAATTATGACAAATACATTAAAGTGTATTTTACCGAAATCCACTTAACTATCCGTTACACACTTGATTTGATTATCTTATCCTTAAGAGTTGAAGGAATTTCTTGATTTGTAAAAATCACAGTGTCGCCATTTTTCCTAGAACGTGGTACGGTGCCGCGCCGGCGCGGGCGGAGCTTTATGTTCACAGAAACGCAACCGGATGGTTTGCGCATGCGGCACATTATAAGCAAGAATATTTGCATTTCTGTCTGTCTATTGAAAAATAATAAAAGTAGGTAGCTCTAGCTGTGCACTGGATTACCGGTCATGGCTTCTTACACATTCTGTAAAGTAAACGCACCAAACTTAAGTTCAGGACATTGCCCGCAGAACAAATGGCCGATGGGGCCGAAAGGTTCTGGAAGACGTAGCGTTAAAAGGCCCTCCACAAGATGGACCAATGAGTCGGTGAAGGCCGCAGGAATCCGCTGGATGCGAGAAGCACAGAACCGTCTGAAGTGGCTGTGCTTGGGGGAGGCCTATGTCCGGCAGTGGACGTTTTTCGGCTGAAATAATGAGGATGAAAAGCAGCAAAAAGTTAATTGTCATATTATTTCACTCGTCGTTTGATTTACTTAGACAAATTACAATTCATATTCTTATTGTTTTATCCAGATTGTCCTTGTGCGAATTCGATTCGATTGCTATCGAAAAGTTCAGAATTCAGGGCAAGAAGGTCTCTTAAACCCTCATACCTTTGCAGCAAATGGTCTATAACTCATAAAGTTGTAACGTAATCCAGTCGGAAAATTCTGTTCTAGGTCACATAACAAGTCCCAGTTCTACTCATACGAAGTCACACACTGTTACGTAACCTGACTAGACATGTTACTAGCCTATAAAAATTATGGCCCATAAATCCTAGAGAAGCCCATAAATGAACTGGTCTATTTTTCTTAGTTGAGTCAACCTAAATTCAGATAGAACCTTTAGATAAATTAATTGGTCAGACAGGGCATTTGTCTGGAGGGCAAAAGGATCACCGGGAAACTGTTTTGGCCAAATTCTACTTTGTACAATATTTTTCTTACTTAATAGTCCTTACTTGTTTCGAAGGGACTGGATGGAAAAGCCAGATGTTGGTAATTTAAGACTTTGTTTTCCATTTCTTTTTATTCTCTTTGGAGTTATGCTGAAAATAATCCTTTGCCTTTTTGGTATATTTATGAAGACTTTGTTACGCCATATTTATCGTTAGAATTCCTTTCATATTCGATTCGGTAGTTGTTACTTAGTTGAAGTGTGTTCTCAAGAAAATGTGTGCAGTTTTATCAGCTTGTCTAAACGGTATAAATACTGCGTACACGAAATTATGTTCTCTCTAAGACTTTCTTGCCTGTGCCAGTTTAGCCAATTGTTTTTCATGGTTAAATAAATGTTTAAGTAGGTACCGTATTTCAAGTTTCCTTCTTCAAGAAATAACTTCCCTAAAATTACTTGTCACCTTCGGTTATCCCCTTTTCTAATGCCTGAATGCGTGTTAGACCGAATTAATTCAGGTATTTACACGGTCAGCAAATGTACACTTGTACTTCGAAAATTAGTGTTCAGTGGGCTCTAGTGTGAGTTTCTTTTAACCATCTCGATCTAACGCATCGACCACGTTTGGCACTCCGATTGGTCCTTCACCAATCCAGGACCCATGGGAGCGCCGAACGCGTTAGATGCGTTATTCGAGATGTTTAAAACAAACTCACACTAGGGCCACAGATATAAAAACCCTGTCAGTATCAAAATGTTCCCTGGTGTGTGGTTTTCAGAACTTTAATCCAAGGTTACCAGCCCAAAATATTCACAAATTTCTCTCTTCTTCCCCAGATGGCGTAGCGTAATGGAGGGCGAGTGCTCTGAGGGAGCGGAGGGCTGGCTCCTAGTGAGGGTGCACGTGCCCGAACTGAACGTGCAGAAGAGTCTCCAGTTCCCCAGAGACCAGCTCATTTGGGACGTCAAGCAGCAGTGCCTCGCCGCCTTGCCTAAGGTCTGTACCGACTTTTGGTTTTGTAACATAAGCATACCTAGCTGTAAAAGGATCTTATGGCGCGTGGCCGAAATCGGAACTAACGTCGCCATCTTGTTTTTTCTACATTTCGCAAAACAGTTGCACAAATGTTTGTCATCAACGCCTCTGTCAACGTCATTCGGACGCCAAAAGATCGTTGTAGCAGTGTATACAGGGTCAATTAAAATTCTCTTCAATTTTTTGATCTAAACACGTCAAAGAAAAGTTTTTTGGGGGTTCAACGACCGCTGCTAGTTTTGTTACGTGAAGTTCGAGTTGGTAAAATCTGTTTAGTCTGAGAAGTTTACACAAAAAAAAATATTTCTAGTGACTTCACTAACTGCGGTCGATGACCTCACAAAAAACCATCAAAATCATTGAATGATCGTTTTTCATGTTTCTGCGGAATTTCGCTAGCTAATTTAATTTGACCCTGTATTTACATGGAACCTACTTTGGGTAAATTCTCCTTATTTTTCTCTTTTGAGAAGAATATTTCTCTAGTTACAAATTAATTCGGCGTTTTAAGTAAGAATGGATTTTATAATTAGGTAATTTGAAAGCGCAAAACAGCGCAAATGGCGTCATTTGATAGTGAGATTAGATTACACTTAAATATTTTAGTTATTTAGTTTGTAGAGTGAAAATTTTAGTTATAGTAAATATTCCCTATAGGTAGTTACTAGACAAATTTTATTATAATTAATAGGGAGCTTCCCTAGACCTATCTGTTCCTATTTTTAGGAACAAAGGTACCCGCTTAATTGATATACGCAATAAATCTTATTGGAAAACCATAAACCTAATTCCGGTTATAGGATTCTTGGAGAATGGCTACCTCGTTAAATCGTTTGTAGATATCAGGAATCCGCCGTTTTCCGCTAAAATTCATCGGAATCGAATTAATCTCATAAGTTTCTTAGTAAAGATTGAATCATAAGTTTTTGTAGAATTATCGAGCTTTTGACCTTGTGACGTTTGTCACCCTAGTTGCATAATTTAAACGAGAGGAAACTCATTAAGTTATTATAGTTAATTTATTTGTCCAGTCATCTTGCTAGACAAATTAATTTGGTATTATGTTTTATATAAGATTATTTATTACAAATTTATAAGCTTTTTAGCTTTACACATAATTTAGTGATGAGACATAAATCATGTAGAAAACTATCGACACTTTATTTTTGCTGTATGGCATTTCGCAGTCAATCTATGAGATTGTCAGCTGCTTAACGGGGCTATGCTGTGGATGCTTTAATAAATTCAGGCCGCCAGCCAGGGCATAAAACTTATAAACTAAACGCGAAGAGCACCTTTTTTATTGCTGAATGGGCTTGCTCTTGACCTCGGTCACGCCTGATTGAAAGCGATGGATGAGGTCTATGATGGAACGAGTGTGCTCAGAAGATGCCTGTTCACTCTTGATTTGAAGGCAGACGGGTTAAATTTAAACGTGGAAGGGGGGGGGGGGGGGATAGAACACCCTTTTGCTCAAATATTGATGTCATTTGTTTTAAAGTGAAGCCGACTTTTTTTTATTCATTTGTTTCTACTTGCCACCAACTAATAGGCCTAGTTATTCCTACCCTAGCCTAGTTCTACTTAATACGATTACGCATACATATTATTACTCTGATTACTTACACTCGAACTAAATTATATGAAACGGAAAACTTTCGCTTATTTAAATTATTTTGTTATTTAAACGATTATTCAATGTTATCGTTCCGCTTAGTGAATTTAATGAGTTTAGTTAAAGTTACTTATTTTTTTTTTTTGTAACATCGCACATAATTTAAGTTATTAATTTTATTGTAAGTATAAAGGCTCGTGCAGACTAGCGCGACGCGACGGTCGCGTCGCGACACTCGTAGAACAATTTCTATGAAAAGTTAATGGAAATTGTTCTACAAGTGTCGCGTCGCGGCTGTTTGAAGAAGCCTTAAGACTTAGTGCACTTTCAAATTACTCACCTAAAGAAATTTCTCGGGCTACGAGAAATTCAAATTTTCTAACTTTTTTTGCAGTTTGCCGGGTAGTGTCATTTTTGTGTGAATTGTGTGTTGTGGTTGTATGTTGATTAACCTTAAGACCGCCACAGTCATGTATAGATGACAAACTAAAATGTGCCCAACACGCCACGGTCACGACTACTTGACAAGCTTATGCTTTTTTCACGTGGCGGTCAAAAGATTAAAATATAATTCGCGACCGTAACACGTATGTTGGATTTATAGAATATAAAAGAAATCGTTCATTTATGGTCCATTTCGAAGTAAACTCCTTTCGAACAAAAAAGAATTTTGCAAATCGGTCTATACAATATGTAACAAAAACCCTGTTGTTCCTTTTAGGAACGTATACACTTACCTACAAGCACAACATTGATGAAGTTATAATTTAAAAAAAATGAAGCATTGGCCAGTTGAGAGTTCATTATCAAATAACTATTAAAATCGACACATTCAAAAAATGTTTACAGGATCTGACTTTACAAGTATCTTTATTTCGCATAATAGCCTACGAGCTCGGCGGCTTTCTTTGATGTGATAGAAGATGCCGCCAAAAACCTACCGGCGCTCGCGCCGCGCCGTTTCGGTACCACGTGCCTAATACCCCCTTTACCCCGCCACCCGCCGCCCTGCGAATCACTTCCTTAGTCTCCCGCGCAGGTTACTTCCGAACGGATGTAAAATTTGTTGACCTACGTAGTGAGTGACTCGTGTTTTGTTTACGTATACGTTGACCATGCCTTATTCAAACGTAGAATATTTTAATATGTTCATGTGTCTAGGGAAATGTGACTGCAATTATGCAGAAGCACGCTGACTCTACCAAGAACGTTTTACGAGTCTACCATTACCATTCCAACGTTTGCACATACGTACGTTCAATACCGGCAGTGTGCGCGGACAAGACCAACATCGACCTGACGCAGGCAGACCGAGGACTCGAAACAGTGACATCGTGGAGCAAGTCTTGAACGCTCAGTGCGACACGAACTCGGAGTAAACCATATGCGCGTTTGGAGAGTCCTCAAAGAAGATGGCCAGCACCCTTTTCATTATCGTCGCGTCCAATCACTACTTCCCTCCGACTATGAGTCAAGACTGGAATACAGTAGACAGGTGTCACTTGACAAGATCGAACAAGATAGTAATTTCTTGAATTGGATACTGTTCACCAACGAATGCTCATTTGTTAGAACAGGTGGTTTTAATTCGCACAATGAACACGTGTGTTCGATCACATTTACGTGACAGACGCGGCGACTTTGTTTTTGTTGATGTAGTGAAGTGTTAAATGTAGTTTAAAAAAATATCAATTGTTCATAAAAATACCGTGTAAACCAACATTTTCAAAGATTCATTCGTTAAAGTGATAAACAACAGCTGGAAAGGTCACGAACTTGTGTAGAAAAATAGGTAGATAAGCGGTGGCGCGGTCCATCGGCCGCCGCGGCACGATCAAAGAGAGCGGCGCGTGGCGGGAACGTTCTACCTATTTCTGATTTCGCTTCATGCAGAATTGCAGAGGTAAGAAATTAGTCAAACATTACAAATATTCACAATTAAATATTTATTTTAATTTATTTTTTTGTACAGTTTTTATAAATGACTTGCTCTATTACGTATGTATACCGATTCTGAAAACGTGGGTAGAAGGAACAACAGGGTTTTTGTTACATATTGTATATGACGGAACATACATACAAAAATATAGATATAAACATGTCGAATTGATAACCTCCTTCTTTTTAAAGTCGGTTAATAAATAAACCATTTCTTTTATATTCATTTTAGAAAAGAAACATTCCAAAACACCCAGCAGCTGTTTTGGTGACTGAACATTTTCGTTACTCATCAGAGATTAAATTCCATTTCTTGCCAATGATTAATGCTAAACCACGAAGTACAGTGACAGCTCTTCGAAAGTCGTTACGGGTCTAAATCGATTATTAAAAAATAATAATAATAAACTAGGCTGAGAGTTAGCACTTTTTGAAAATCTATAAACAGTTTACTACACCATTATATTTCTAATAGTGCCAAGCGATATCCTCTTCCATTCACCTATTTCCCAAGTTCCCAGCACAATAATTATATAATTACAGGCCACGTGTTTCCAATAATAAACTCAAAGACACATGATGGGAAAATAAACAGCTGATGTGTTCCACATCCGAAGTACAGTGTGTCACCTGCCTTTTCTCATGCGTTTATAACTTTATAAGACAATTGAGGGCAGTAGAATTATTTATCTTATAATGGTTTGTTGGAAACCGGATAAGTGACGCAAATAGGTCAAGGAAATGACGATTTAGATATCGATTCGTAATTATCTTGTACTTCATTCGGTGTTTTGTATGCCAGTACCTATAGCCAAAGATATTCCTATAGTGCAACTGTTAGATTAACGTAAACTGACGTCTTAAAACACGCGGTGTTACATTTTCAACCTGTCTATTTTCACTTAGCGCTGAATTTTTAAAATCCAACAGCGCACTTTTATTAAGGCATTCGTTTAGGTGTCTCTTAGAGTAAGTTAACAGGGGCTTTAGTGATGGTCAATTGGGGCCAAATTTTCTGTATATTTAAAGCCTTATCAGAACATAACCCAATTATTTAAAAAGACAACTTCAACAGTGGAGGATTAATCCAATTCCGCTAACTTATTTTGTCTGATTAGTAAACACTAATCAGACAAAATAAGTTAGCGGAATTGGATTGAAAACGGCTGACTCGATATAATTATATCGAGTCAGCTTTTTTATTGGTATTTTAGCTAGTCTATTCTATAAAAATCTCATCGAGAAAACGTAGATGAGGTGAGTTCGAAAAGAGCTGGCAATCCCTAGCATCAGTTGAAATTCCAGCTTTTGATGCCCGTCTTGACACTATTGACAGCATTGCACTTCAAGTTCGCTTCACTAAAGTTTTCAATGTGACATTTTTACAGAATAGATCAGCAGGTTAAATGTTACGCAAAGTCTGTAATTAATTAAAGAATCAATATCATTAGAAACTTTAGATTTAATCACTTTTAAAGTAAATGGACCCAAAATATATGCTGAAAGAAGTTTACGATAATGAGCCCTTTTTAATTATAAAACATCAAAGGATATCAAATACTTGTTTTACGTCAAACTTATTTGATATTTTAGAAGACTTGAGAACCTCTTAAGTTGTTCTTCATTTTATTTTATCAGCACCAAGTGGCACACAAATATTATCGTAACTATAATTGCGATCCAGTGAAAGTAGTACGAACGTCTGGTACTTGATCGATAATCGAGTTTCGATTCAAATCGATTACGACATTGAAATGCAAATATCGAGAGTCCCCGGAGTGGGGACGTCTCTCGAATGTTTACATAGACCATAATTGAATCGAGACGGCGGGAAATCGATTTGATTTTAGATTTTATTTGGTTTATTTTTAATGACCGTGTTCCAATATGGAATGTAACTTTGTTCTTCACGTTGAATTTTAAAATTAAATTCGTTTTTAGTTAGCTTTATGCTTTACTGTATAATGTGTTTATTGCTGTTGCACTGAAACAACAATAGATAATATACTCAGAGGCTAGTAAATATTAAGTAGGTACGTAGCTACTGAAATTGTAGATTTGAAGAATAATAACTAGGTACATAGCATGCCAATTTTATCGATTCCATCGTGTTCCTAATCGATTTTTAACGCTATTGCCAAAGCTAATATTCCGTAACAACTTCACGAAGAGTTTTTTATTTTCTTTTATAGGTATTATTTATGTAGCAAGTTTCATTAATTTAATCATTGTAAACTATGTATAAGTACCGAAGTAAACTACGTGGTTACCAATTAAATATCCACATAAAATCATGTTGTAAAATATTACAAATTAACACCACCTGGAGAACTACGCAGTGTAACTAATTAATTATGTAGCCATAATTAGCTATCTGATGTTAATATTAATATTTCTTATCTGTAAAAAATATTGCAGCACATACTTTAAAAGCATCATAAACAAATTTTGAATCGAACATAAATATTTAAAATCATAAAATGGAATAAAATTATTCTAGAACGACCAGTAGCAATATTTTAATGCAATGTAAAGCCCACAAAAGTGCAAGTCGCACGTGGGTAGCTGTAGGCGGGACAAGTCTTAAGACTGCCTAGTAAATCGCAATAAACGTTGCATTAAAACATCACACTTTCAATCGGGGCGGGATAAATAAAAATAATATGGCAGCGTTTATAAGGATTATACAACGTACAATCCTTATAAACGATGCCATATTATTTTTATTATATGTTGCCAGTTGTGCAGCTCGTAAAATTATGGTACTTCTTTTTTTTTAGTTTTGCTGCAGTTGGCACTTAATTTGATTCTGTGTATAAATTTTGATGTGAGTTTTGCGTTGATTTTGCCATCAAATAAATTAATAGCCAGTCTTTGAGAATAACATCCCAGTTCATAGTTTGATAAAATAATAAGTATCAAACGAGAAGTCGCTTTGTGTAATATAAATTAGAAAATTATTCAAATAACATAAACATTGTGTTACATAAAGAACTTGCTTAGAGCAAATATCTAATCGAAACATCGCAACACTGCAAGAATGGCTAGATTTTATCGTGCTTAGCCGCCAACTATCAACGTCTTAGTACTTAGGTACATGTCGAGTATCGGAAAAATCACTAGCCGACAGCAATCCACACTGGCACTTACAAACCAGTTTCCACAATACCGTTATGTGGAAGTAATTTCTTAAACGCATACTCGACGGTCACGCCAATAGTATCGAACGATATGCACTCGACTCGTCAACCGACGTCACCTTGGTAGGACCCCGACGCATAGAGTACACTAAACACTGTACAGTACCTAATGCACAAAATTAAATGTTTGCCGCGCAAATAAATTGACATTCGGAATTTGCGTGGAGCGTGCTCGAATTTCGAATGTTTTATTTTTTGTGAATCGTGACGTGCCTCTGCATTTTTATTTGGTTGAAAAAGTCCGATTGCCATTGGCAGCATTTTAGAAATAATTTGAGAATGTTGTTCGCACTATTATTGTAAAATGAGATTAAGTTAAACGATTATTAACCTCGCATATTGTGTACGAAATGGATGCTTACGTTTATTTTATTGTTGTTCTCTGTTTATTATTATTTTAAGAACGCCGTAAAATATTACAGTCGACGAAAACGTGTAACGTTTTTATGGTGTTAAAATATCTCAATAGAATTGTACAGTCTGCAAAATTTAACAATACCCTCTAGGCTTCTTATATCCAAATTAGAATGCAATTATCAACCAGCCAATAACCTAAAGTGTATCCTTAGCTTTCCAGTATGTATATTTAACATGTAATATATTGTTTTCGGTGGTGTCTCCGGCAACCTCAGGTGGCCACTTGGTACAGGGTACGTTTTTAAAAATGCAACCCCCCGTATATGCCTGAGCAACCCCCTGTATAATGATGCATGAATCATGGCAATGATTCAGTGTAGTCGCCGATAGGGAGACGATACGTGTCTAACTGCATGTATGATATACTAATGTGTCCTGCATGATTATTTACCCTGGTATGCTTGTTTTTTCACGTGACTTAATGATTTGTCATCCTAAAGTTAAGTTGCCTTTAACTTTATCATAAAAAAACAGTGGGAAGGTGATTGCCCTGTAACGTGCTTTGAGTTTCTGAATCCGTGGTGTAAATAAGCTATATACATTTTACGACTACATATACACTTTACGATTTATTTCGTGAAAAAGATTTTATAAGATGTTAAAGATTGCCTACATATATTTGAAAAGTGAAGTGGTAAACACAATACATGCATATTTAAAGCAAAGTTTCTGTGAAGCAGGCTAAATTAGTATTGTAAAATTGCTTGACTAAAAGCAACTCATGTGCCTTAATTGCAATAAAGTTAAAATCGCGTGCACGAATTCTATACACATGAATAAATTCAAAACTGAATAAATCACAAATTAAGTACACTATAAAGTAATTAAAATAACTTTTATTTTGTATAAGTCACGTGAAAATATAGCGTTGAACAATGGGACCTTGAAACCAACGTATAATCGGTTGGCCATAAGTCCATAACCCATAACTCACCTAGACGTTAAATGTTTCCATAATAACCATAGTATTTCAAGCAATTAACCAAGTCATAATAAATCCTTTCTAGAACGTACAATGACAGGTAAGTAATGCATTGTCTTTGAACTTGTTACAGGATGTCTTGTTTAATAACAGCATGTGGATATAAAAATGTTACTATATTATAGACTTATAAATATGTATGTTCACCTTCTTGGCCTCAAATATAATACATACAATACATCCTTGTGCATTATGATGATATCTCTATAAATGTACAGATTTACATTATTTCAGTGTCAAAGAAAATTACTACAGCAAGAAACATCTACTTATCAATCAACTTGTAAAAAATGTTAATGCAATAACGCTACATTGTTGAACTAGCAAAAACAAGCGAGAGTTGTGTTGTGCCCTAAAAATCAACTTTTTGCTGTGTCACGTTACGAAAATTAAAAGCAAAAAGTTCCTATTATTCGAATCGTCAGCAAAAAATAATGGATACCCAACTTTGTTTGGTGAATATTAATTTCACAGTGATTATGTTAATATTTTGAATTTTTAACAGACTCTGACAGTGAACCTTCTCACGGCTTAGTAATAAAACATCTACCTAACTCAACCAACTAATTAAAATGTCATTTTCGTATTTTTCTGCTTACTTATACATATTTTGCTTACACTCCTAATCATCTTCGAAAAAAGAAGAGACTAACAAAAAATCTTTTTAATAAAGATTCACGGGCATTTCTCTGTAAGCTCGTACAGGTCCCATACAAATGCTGTCCTGGTAATTTTTTTTAACATTTGCCAAAAAACTGGGTTCTATTTCGAAGAAAATTAACTATTATTTTAGTTAGATAAGGAGGCCCACTGAGTTTATACGTATTTCTTGAGTTATTAGCGATTTTCCAAAAAATCATGACAGGGGACTGTTTGAGGCATTAGGGGACTGTTTTGAACGTGACAGAGGACGTGTTGTACTTAGAAAAAAGTCATTTTACATTAATCAATCATTTATTATTTTTATTGCATATTTGCGCATCAATAATCAACAAAGTTTCTTTTGAAAAAATCAACAGAAAACATAACTTCTCCCTTAAACATTCATATAAAAAATTAACCTTATGTAATAGAAACATTTTGTACTCACTGAGATCAACATAGTCTTATTATTATAATATCAATCAGATAATGCTTTATGCAGTATTCATTGAAATACATACTATTATTAAAATAATTATCTCCTTTATTTCAATAATTACATATCAATTACATTTTTAAATATTAGAATATAAAATATATAATAACATTTAAAAATATAAAAATAGTAGCCCACCGTTATAGGGAACAGGGTCCAAGATACCGGCGGTCAGGGCTCCAGAGAAAGGAACCTCCTAACAATGCGAGCCCTGTCCAGGAGTACCGCTTTCTGGGTCAAGCCCTTGATCCAGCTGCCCAACGAGAGCCACCTTAGGTTTTGGTCAAGGCTCTTTGCTATCAAACCATTGGCTGTTATGACTATCGGTACAATGATCGCTGAGTCCACATCCCACATGTCGACAACTCAACTCACACAACCTCGCGAGCCAAGTCAAGGTACTTGATTTGTTTATCTTTCTCGGCTTTTACGAGGTTCCCGTCATGCAGGAACGTTATGTCAACGATCATTGCACGCCGGTCTGATTGATCCACCACCACTATATCATGCTTATTGGCAACAATAGTCCTGTCAGTGATGATGGATCGATCACAGTACAGTGTGATATGTCCATTTTCGAGAACTGGGTCGGGCATATACCTGTAGTACGGCACTTCCGATTCCATAAGGCTGTATTTCAGAGCTAGACCTATACAAGTACTCTTCGATAGCTAGATAAAGTATTTTACACCGTTTAGCTACAAACAACAACTTTTTAAAGCGTTGTCTCTTTGGTACGTTTCATTGTGGAATAATTTTCTTTCAACTGCTTAGTAATGACGTCGCCAAACAACGCTTTCTTGACTACTTCTTTTCTTTGATCAGGCTCGTCTAACATTTTCAATATCTTTTTAGGTGTATCTTGAACGTACTTTCAAAACTCGCTAATCTTTTTCTGGTCAGCTGTGGCATCTTTACTTTCCATGAGCAACTTTACCAATGAGAACTGAATTTAAATTTCTCTCGATAACTAAAAATTTGTTGGCGCCATTTAATATCCAACCGTTACAGAAGAAGCATAATCTACTATTTGTAACAAATTCTTAGTAATGGAGACATTTTTAATACAGTGCTCATTGGTAAAGTTGCTCATGAAAAGTAAAGATGCCACAGCTGACGGTACTCCTCAAGTTTTTTCAAACTGCTGGGCTTTTTTTTGAAACTGCTGGGCTTGGAGCTGGAGATATTTGAACTGGAACTGGAGTGAAGGGTCTTGAAGGCGGAGTATCTACTTCTGGATCTGATAACGATCTATTATCATGTATTATGTGTAAAGGTAAAGGAAAATAATGCGAAGCAATGATACCTTGATGATTCTAACATTAATAAAACAGACTAGCGGATAAATTTACACAAACAATACATAAAAATAATAACCAATACGCAAAATACACAGTCCCCTGTTGTGTAGGACAGTCCCCTACTGCATTTTTGGCAGAGGACTGTTGCCAGGGGACTGTGTATTTCGGTTAAATTCCTAAATTTTTATAAAACTGATGTTAAATAGTTTTTTAAGAACCTACCGACCAATTTAGACATAAATAATAAAACAATAAATTGTACATGGAGATAGTTAAAGTAATTAACATAAATATTATTACTTACCAGAGGACTGTGCGTGGTAACGGTCCAAAGGCGTTTTCACCTCACAAATGACGCTCTGACACTACACAAAATGGTGTGTCGCCGCCGCATTTGGCAAGTTTACCAACTACACAACAATTGCGTTTCGTTTCACTCAAAAAAACGTTTGTAAACATTACAGTTTTTTTTAAATGTGGCTTTAAATTTTTGGCAGGGGACTGTATAGAAATTCTGGGGACAAAGTTTACAGGTCTTTACTAAATAAATAAAATAAGTAATGAGACCTTGTTTTACGAAAATAATATAATTGAATGATTTTAATTTATGATATTATCTGTCAAATGTATGTAGTTTCAATAACTTCTTCGTAAATCTCATTTCTAGGTAAGAAGACAGTGATAGGGACAGCCAGGGGACTGTGTTTTTAGAGCTTCTATCACGTCTAGAAAATAACTTAAAATAGTTATGGCTATAAAAACAATGGGCCCGTAAAGTTTCGGGGTTAAAGTTTCATTACGAGTGATTTTTTTTGTAATAATTAAATTACTTTTTGAAAAAATCGGTTGGGACAGCCGATTACGAGCTTACAGAGAAACACCCTCACAATACATTTTTATTTCGAGTGTACCGGGTCTATTCTCAAAACTCGAGAGTGGAGTTTTCGTGTCACCACAATTACGGGCCGAGCCGTCCGTCCCGACGTCCTACTTATGAGAATAGCCCCCATCTTCATAGCTGGACACTTTCCTAACACAACATTCTTCTTTGTTGTACCGGGGAACTTTTCCATACTTTTCCGCCATTGTACTCCGTATGGCCCATTTTCGTAGACACTTGAAAGGGTTGGTAAAAGGGACATACATTATGTTGATGTGTACATATTTTGTGTCGTACATACATTGTGTGCACTGTACATGTAGATGATCCCGTTTTTATTAGAATTCGCAGAGTATGTGGGATTCTACTGAGGTTAGATGAAAAATGTGAAGCACAAATGTAGGGCGCAGGTAAAGTGCTCGTGTGACGTGATCTCGCACACTAATCTCGAGATTTCCACACATATACAGGAAGTTAAGGGAAGATATAAACAGGAAACTTACGTGAGGTACTGGAACAGATTAATAATAATTAGAGTTTGAATGAGACTCCGGAGACAACGACAAAAAAAATTGCCATCCGGAAATTTTAATCTACATAATTACATTCTTCAGGAACAGCCAGAGTTTTCTCCTACAAGTAAGTAACCTTAATAAAGCTAGAATTAGGTCTCACTACATACTCCTTCGTCTCTCCACGTGGGTTAATGAGAACATTTCGCTACCAGCACTAAGGTTTTCTTGAGCTTAGCTACCATACGCGTATATGCGTTAGGAGGCCTAAATTGAATAATTTCACGCTCAATTTGCTTCTAATTGTATTAGAGAGGTGCGTACGTTTTAATATTAATTAATGTCGGGATTTATCTCGGCGTTAGCTTCGTGCACGTCGTCTTAAATATACGGATGTCGATCATAAAGGAAATATTACCCTTCACAGTAGCACATAAGATAGGAAAGATTATTGATAATGTTAGATAGATGATTTATAATTTGGATAGGTATCTATACGTACTTACTCAAAATATCAAGAATACTTAGACTAGATACTGAATCAATAAATAACGAAAACTTTTAATTAGAAATAATGCAAGACAAGACGAACAATAATTTAGAGACAGGCATCTAAAAGAGACAAGATACAAAACACCAAATACCATAGAATCCTAATACAGCAGACGAAAATAGCTAACCCGTAATGAAAGAAAAATAAAACGGCTGTTGAATAGCGATACATTCGAAACGTTGACCATTATTCTATCCTTTTAAAGCAAGAGTAATGCAAATGGGACCTCTACAATTCAATACAATAAAATCAAACTGCTATATACGGCGGTGTTCCTTCAACATCTTTTAAGGTTTTATTACATATACGGGGAAAATTCTGAAGTGAAACATTGCAAGTTTAAAGAACATAATTTTTGCGCCGACTTATTTTATGATCAAGGATTCTTTTGGACGTTGAACCCGGAATTGCTGATTCGATTAAGTGGAGCAATTATCTCTAAAATTGTATGCTAAATGCCGCGCCTTCTAATATTCAATTCAATAAGTATAAATCATACCCAGTGCCAAGATAGAGAAAGCTCGAATTACTCTACGATGGACTAGAATTGATACAGAATCCTTCAAAGTGTTGATCAACCACAGATGTTTGACTTTATAAAACCCGAACCTATTTTACATTATTAAAAACGTTTAGCGAATGTTTATTATGAGTAAGCTTGGTCAAAAACGAAGATATTTAATTTATAGAAAACGTTGACATTTACAATTTGAATGGAGTAACGGTTTTAGTACTTATATCAAAAGGTAAAGTACATAAAATACGAAATTCATTACAATTCAACCTGCAAACAAAATGACACAAGGTCATCAAGAACCACTTCACAAGCATAATGCCAAAAATGACGATGAAAAGTTATTGGAGTTAAAAAAGAAAAAATACCGCGTTTTTGTATGCCACTTGCAAGTTCAAGCAATTTACGAAAGCTATTTAAAATCATTCTTATAGTGAACGCTGCTATAACTTACCTGGTTGATAAAAGGTCGAATGACCATAATAATATGGTATTTATGTAATGGCTTCTGTCCGCAAGTGAGTTAAATCTTCGTTATAATGGATTTTATGGAGCAAATAATTTTGACAAGTGTTCTTTTCGACATCGAACTTGCTTCGGAAGTAATAAAAATATGTACAATTTCACACGACATACAAAATGTGGTCCACCTACGTCTGATTCTGAGAAACTCCAAAATGCTGAAACACTAGTAACGGTCCCACTTTTATTTTTCGCAAAAGCCAAACAGAAAAAGGTTTCTGAGTAAACTTCCAAACATTCTACTCGTAGCTAAACCGTTGTAGCCACCGTATAATATGAGCCATCTCATACAAAATGTATGACAACAGTCGCGTCGGAATTTCGCAGTGTACTAGCAAGCTTAATATAGTCTGTGCTAGACTTAACTGTGCCTCTTCTTGGAGCTAGTGTTGTTGTGTCACATAATAAACAAAAAGAATGACATAGTCGAGGAGTGTGAACACAGAATTTATCTTTATTTGATTGTTGTCATCTGAGCTTGTCAGTTTTATTGCGTTATTTGGACGGTCGTGTGTTACGTTGTTGCGAAAAAGGTCTAGTTTTATCAGAGCCCATAGTTTGCGTTCATTCGTTTATTTCATACTAGCTTTTGCCAGTGGCTTCACTAGCGTGGAGGTCGGTGTATTATACATATAAACCTTCCTCTTGAATCACTCTGTCTATTGATGAAAATCGCATTAAAATCCGTTGCAGTTTAAAAGTTCTAAGAGCACAGACACGAAAAGTGACTTTGTTTTATACTATGTATAAATTCTAATCTCTGTATACTTTCCCACTTCTTTGCTTAAGCATTGAACTGAAGATGCTGTTTCTTTTAAGTTAAAGACCTTTCGGTTACGGAAACGCTGCCTTTATCGTCAATCCAATAGTTTATCATATAACATCTCGTTCCCCTGCTAGATATAAACCACCCTTGATGGAATTGAAGAGGTGATATCGATTGCATGTGGAAACTTCCTTTTCCATGACCTCACTCTATGGTTCCAAGTCGATCGACAAAATTGTTATTACTTCTATTTAATTGATTACTTTATCATAAATTAAATTGTATACGAGTATTTCCACTTACATGGTCGTACAGAAAAGATGAAATAGGTATGTCTTTGACCTTTGCATCAAACAAACAAACCATTTAATAGCTACATAATTTATACACCGTGTTGACCTCTATTTACATAAGACCTGACAATGATATAATCAATAATAATCTTCTTCTTTTCGTTTCGACGCTACTTCTATGTTGCTTATACTGTTCGGGCTCAGTAGATGGCCATGTTTATTGTGGCGTCAGAGGCGTTGTGCATATCGTCAAGGGTTCAGGTGAACGGACATTTGGGATACTTTATATTAATGATAATGGTCCACCACGATATGGGTAACAGTTTTTTTTTCTTTTAAACTGAGGAACAATTTATTGGATGCCATCCCATAAGGGATGAAGATAATAATACTGTTGATGAAGATGAGGAATCCTGGAAAAGCATGTTCAACTAGGTAATTACAAGAGAATTTCTTTTGTTTTTCTTAGCTGTTGTATAGTACAGTTTTACAGTCCTGCGAGATAGTATCAAGATTCAAGATCCAAAGTACATCATTCATGTTTAGGCCGGAAACAGTGACGTAAGACACGACTTTTTTACCTTCTAAGGGACTTGCTACAGCGCCATTTTTGTGCAATGACGTCAATTTAAGAACATCGCCTCGTCGCATTTCCGTAGACTGACTCAGGTGTGTGATATGTATGATAATTCAACGCACTTACTTATTTATGTATGTCTGGAGGCAGCACTGGGCAAAATAAGACGGAATTCTTCAAATTCTTAGTTCTGTTTGTTTCATTGCTTAATTCAATGAGTGTTTATAAATATGTATGTATTAACAGCGTAGAGTTGTAATTTCAATTTGCTTAAATCCTTGAGATAAATTTAATAGTATTCCTTGCTTGAAGCTAGATTATAATATACGTCCTCTTTTTCCTTTCCTGTATTTAAATGTTGTCTGATGTAGTCTAGTGTTGTCGTAAAATTTCGTTTTATATTAATTCATTCGCGCTTTATTTATGTATTCATTGTTAACTTGTTCGCATATTCAAAAATACCAGCTGGCCGATGTGGTCCAGTCTTTATATGGAAATGTCTTGGCCCAGTGATGTAACTGGGGCCTTATGAATATATCTCATGTGATGCAATACCTTTGCAAGGGCCGGGGCCCAAACGCCTAGGCCTATCACTACGACATCTTACCCAGATTGATTGGGTACGTGGAGATACTCGTTATCTTTGACTTAAAAAAGGTTTTGGCTGTGTTTTTTCCTGGTGAGTGAAGTTGTTTTGTTTTATTTAATTTGAATCATTGTACACATAGTACGAATCTTACTGTTTTTCTTTTGACTCATACTCTTTTTAAAGTAAATATTTTCATAATGGCATTTATAATCAAGCATGTTCCATTTCTATGATTCATAAGTGCATTGTTCCTTTCTTTTTAAGTTTAATCTTGTATAGATGGTAGTCAATGTCAAGTTTGCACCTGGAAAAATATTACAGTTGTTTAAATAAATAGCCATAACTTAGAAAATTACTTATTTAAAACGCCATTAGACCTCATCAGTGGACGTCCAACATCTATTCAACTTCCTCTTCAGTCATCTATTATAATAACTACCGATTGTTGGACTAGACTACCTGTTAATTACCTTTTATAAATGAATACTTATTACCTACAGCTTCGTTGGAACCTGTCTTTGAATGATCTCATCGTTGGTAGACAAATATATAATTCGAATGCAGTTTTACAGCTTTATCAAGATTATTGTTATGCAATTATTCTGTGACTTGTAAGTTATAACAGGTGATATCGTCAATCGTTCTTGTTGTGTAAATGTTTTTATTTTCTATAGTCACAGCGGAATTGAGCGGGCCTAGTAGGTATATAGAATGCATCGGGACGGATGGGCCAAAGTCGCTACGCAGTGGGTACCAGAAGACAGGCGTCTTCGCCGAGGGAGATCAAGGAAACGCTATGATGACCCGGAGATGTTTATGAGAAATTCAGACCGGAGAAGGCACACAGGGAAGAGTGAAAACCATTACCTTCCCACTTCTCCTCTCCCAGCGTCGTGTTCCTCATTACTAAGTGTCGTGATTCTATAAAATCATTTTCCTTGTGACATTATTACGCCACCTTCGACTGTTTTCGCTGCTGTGGACCTAGACCACTTCATAGGGTTTGATATTCGGGACTGTTGGATTCTTTTTGACAATTCAACTTCTATCCTCGTCCGATTTTGATATGTCATGTATAGCCTTGCGGATATGAAATTACAGATGAAGATTAATGTGAAGAAAAATAAATAAAGGTGATAAATGTGATACCTAATCAAACGCAGGCGAGGTAAACATGATACAATTAAATCAGTACAAAGAAAACAGTAGCAATTACTCATTAATAGAGCAGTCATTCAATTCTGACAAAAATGATAACAAAACGATTAGAGAAGGATGTTGCAGCAATCACCAGACATGACTGACAGATAGGATCGCAATATGATATCATGTTTGGTAAGGTAATCCCTCATTTATCTTACACACGATATTACGTCATTAAGTTGCAATCATAGCCTGCCTACCACAGAATAGTACAGAAGGTCGGCTGCATACAAAGAGCGAAAACGCACGCAAGATTGCCGTATCAATTAGCTCAGCCTATCGCAGTCCACTGCTGGACATAGGCCTCTCCCATGCTGCGCCATAACACTCTGTCTTCTGCCTTTCGCATGCTCTGTCTCAGCCACTTTCTTAAGGTCCACCTAGCTGGGGGTGTCCCACGCTACGCTTGCCGATACGCGGTCTCCACTTCAGGAATTGTCTGCTTCACCGGCCATAGATCCTTCGACAGACATGACCAGCTAACTGCCACTTCCGTTTGCTTACTCTGCAAGCTCTTCAGTAACTCCGGTTCTTTTCCAGATAATTTCATTTCTGATTTTATCCTTCAAAGAAATATTTCCATAGCGCGCTGAGCGACCTTTAATTTGTAGACCAGCCCAACTGTCAGTATCCACGTTTCGGCACTATATGTCATAACGGGCAGGACACACCGGTTGAAGACAGTCTTCAAACATTGCGGGATATATGAATGGGTACGCGTATATGTGTGTGCACCTGTTGTCGCTATATGCAGCCGAACTTCTGAAGGTACTATTTTATGGTTGAACCTACATTACCTAAAACTGGCTAGACATTATTATTTCTTGTCAGTAGGTAGAACAAAACAGGTTTTCTGATTTTGAGGTATACGTCTGGGCCCGTAATATAATAATGTGTTTAAAGTTCACATGGTCAATTATATCTAACTTAGGTGAAAAAATATTTCAAGTTAGTGTTTTTTTTTGCTGATTTTTACAGGAAACATAATGCAGAAATATTAGTAAATAAATAAAGTAAAGAAAACAGCTTTCATTTTCTCAGGAATTTCTCTTTTCAACACTTTTTTTTTATGACAGTTGTGCCGATTTCGACAATTCTGCCAATGTTAGATGTGAAATGGCAAAAGAGGTGAGGGTCAAACATAACTAATTCACCTACTTACTTAGTTATTCTCGCTGTGGACGAAAAATAGTCCCACCTAAAAGATCTGTTGTATTACTTAACAAAACTTATAAAAGTTGAGTACCTACTAACAATAAATTATTGCTAACCGATTTTGCTCCATAGTATACTGGTTATAATGAAGTTGTCTAGAAGTGTGAACGACTTAGTTTTTGCCTCCTTAATAAGATTGAGAGTACTGACTACTGATGCATTAGAACGATGTTCGTACATAGAGAGGTAGATACAGAAGATCAAGTAACTTGATTTCATCATCTTTCTCCTTTGATATTTTGTACCCTCTTCTTCTTCGTGTCGATGATTCTAGATATTTTCACATACAATTCGACTAGGGGCTTGTGGCTAATTAAAAATAGCCGCACGGGTCGATCGATCAGGTCAGGGTACGCTTTGCGCGGTTGCTCCGTGGCCGATCTTTAATTATGATGGAACGAAGAGATGCCTGTTCATTATCGCTTTGAAGGCGGACGGGTTATATATGGAAGAGAACACAGACGGCAGAGAGTTCCACAATTTGGCTGTTTAAGTGTCACAGTTTCTTTTGGTAGCCTGATAATAATATTATCATGCAGGTAATTAAAGTCTTCATAAAATTACAAAGTAAACAAGAAAAGCGTCATAGTCAAACGATTTTTTTCTGCCGTTAGTATATTAACTATAATGAATACAAATAAACTTTTTACAGCCACTTACTTTTTAACCTCCCCTCAAGTCCGCTCTATGTCATTGATATAAATAATATATAAAAAGGTATATCTCTACATGCTTGTGATGCAAACCTCTTCAATATTCACATATACCTGTTTTGCACGTCGCGGATGCCGCATAGTGCAGGTTTTGTTGTGTGTAATACGTGAAAGGAAAATTACTTCATCTTGTACGTAGAAAAGTACGGTTAGATCATCAGTTGTTGGTGTTAGGGCTTTCCCTGATGACCTAGGTGTTATGGGCTATAAATCAAGTTAGATTAATAAACATTTAAGTACTTCCCGCAAGGAGGTTAAAAAGGAGTTTTTATAATGTTAAGATATCGATGATTAACTCGTCGAGTGATTTACAGATATACCTACATATATCCACCATTAAAACAGTCCGTTGAATGCCGTTACGGACGTACGGGTGCGTCTGGTCTACTCCCTAAGCACGCAGTCCGTAGTTTCTGCGTTTCCTACTCCGTATCATAAGTGAGGAGCCGGAACTATGAATGAATGCCGCCAACACGATTTGACAGTTATCCTAAAAATCTTCGTTATAGTTAAATTGTTCATTCATTCTTGACAGCACTATCTTTGCTAAGAATATTAACTTCCTAAAACACAGTCTTACTGAATAGGCCACATTAACGATCATTGTAATCAACCGTTCAAATCTTGTCCAAATTCAACCTACTGTTTTATTATTCCTATTGCGTCACCAGTCTAGGAAAACAGGTTCCCTATTACTGTTCCATAATGCAATACCTATTATTAGGTCTAACTTAGTTACTTGTGAGCAACTTATTTTATCTTATCCGGGCTAATATCAAGTCGCTCATTCCCGCGAATTTTCTAGGCGGCGCGCGGCGCTGGCGCATTGCGTGTTAATAAATTTGACAACTTAGCGCCTTAGACAGACATATTTTGGAGAAATAAATGTATTCCTACTTAAGTTTATAAAGGTTCCATAGACAAGCGCGAAAACTTCATCGTGAATTTATCTACCAGAATTGCGTCGCACCTTCGCGTCGCACATGTGTTTGGGATTCATAGTGCTTAGAGAATTTTAGAGTTTACAATTTTCAAGAGCAATTACAAAAATCCGACTTTTCACTTTTTTTTTTCTGCACGGTCTCTCCATTACTTATTATTCCTACCTTATACTTGATAACTTGGATGATATAATGACGTGATAAATAAAATAAATGAACAAATACTAAAGTATACTACTATATAAGTACTACAAAAAAAATCACGAGCAATCCATGAATTATGACAACCCTACAGAAAATGCATGGAAAAATAAACAAATTACAGCATAACAATAACGAAACCATTGTTACAAACTGTACATAAATAAGTATGAAATCATAGCTATCTCAATAAAGGTTTTTTTAATAATATTACGGCGTCACTTTGATCATTGGAAGTCACGACCACGAAACCAGTGTATCTTGGACACTCGGTGAAAAAGAGAAGTAATAGATGGTCGTTATTTCGTAACATTGTTTGTATGCAACGCCACTGTGATAGGCCAAGTTATTATGGTAATCTTATTTGCATTGGTAATAGGTGATTGGTCATCAGAAGAGCAGTGGTGGTCCAGAGGTAACATCGCCACTGCTCTCAAAACGGTGAAGGAAAACATCGTGAGGAAAGCGCCATGTCCTAGAACCAAAAATTTGAAGATATGTGACATCTACCAATCCGCACTGGGCCCGCGTGGTGGATAACGGCCCACTCCCTCTCACAGAGAGGAGGCCTGTGTCCCAGCAGTGGGAACGTTATAGGCTGTTTATGATGATTATGATTTGATCATCGGACCTCAACATACAGTCTAAACTTAATGAGTAACTGTAAATATTGTTAACGCTTTCAATAAATTTGTCTGATTTTGTATGAAGTACCTTACTAATGCGCGTATGGCAAAGGAATCTGGTGGTTAGACATTGTAGAACGCTCAAATGATTAATATGAATGTTTACAGAATTAAACAAGATACGAGAGACCCTTTAGATTAAAAAAAAACTTTAAATTCTAATACATAAGAGTGTGTTTTCTCTTCATGTTATCCGCTTGGGACTCACAACTAATGAAATAATGTCTCTCTTAATCAATTTTAACGTGATTAGGTAGATTTAGATAGCTGAGCTTAAAGCCTGCTAAATACACTCATAATAATAAACTTAACATAAAACCAAAACTCAAAGATAAACTAGATCACGATAAAACTGTAAATTATGATAATCAAGACGATCAAAACAAATCATCTCCGGAGTAAGATTATCATGATTATCAAAATCTGGCTTGAAACGAGTCATCTTTACGACATGTTGTAAAACGTAACTTTTTAAGTTTACGTTCGTAACATTGTTATCACGTTTATTCCCCATTTTTATAACACTTATGGCTGAAATAACGGTCATAATATATTGCTGTAACATGTCGTAACACGATAATGTTTATGAGATTTTTCAAGGTTAAAGATTTTTAAGACGATGACGATAGAATATGTCTTATCTCTGTCTTATGGCCTAGCTCTTTTCCGGGATGAAAATGACTTATACAATGACTAGCTTGTGCTCGCAATTTCGTAAGCGCGAAATTTCTTGTCCCCCGACCCAACGCGTCGCATCACATTGCTTTTTTTTTGGGGTGGGAAATCATCAAATAACTTCTCCCGCTCTGGGTGGAGCGGGAGGGCATGTCGGACTTTTACTGACTAAAACCCACCCGTGTTCAGTTACCTGTGTGCCAAGAGCCACGGTATCTCTTTCGAACAACCCGCAACCCCTGGCAGGCATCGGCCCTTGAGGATCCCACCAGTTGGTGCTGACATCTCTTAAGGTGCGCGTGGAACACAACGCGCCGTCGACCGTGCGCGCTAGTACTTTGTTTTCACTTAGCGTTCTTTCGGACTTTTTTGCTCGCCGCTAATGGCACTAGCGTGATGTCAAATACCGTATACCCTTCCCCAAGAATTGGGCTATCAAATGCAAATAGAATTTTTCATATCGGACTGGTAGTTCCAGAGATTAGCGCGTTCAAACAAACAAACTTTTCAGCTTTATTATTTGTAAATAGATAATATTATTATTAGTATGGATAGATAGATGGCTAAAATAACAGTCATTATGTATATTGTAACATGTCGTACTTGTAATACGATAAAGTTTATGAGATTTTTCAGGATTATCGTGAAACATTTTTGGGACGATGGCATAGACAGAATATGTGTGTGAATATGTTCTTCGGGATGAAAATTACTTATAGAATGATAATGAGATATATCGCGATTCTCTTAGCTGCTTTTTTAAGCGTATTTTTAGTTTAGAGGTTCTTGCTGTTTATAGCAAAGCATCCCTAAATGCAACAGTGTTTTGGGCATCCCTATTAAACATTTTACGATTTGCACGATCACAGAACTTAGTTTCAAAGTCATCCTAGTTTTCTTAATCATAATTAATTTACAATGTAGCATTAACCAATGATTTCACACTAAATTGTGGTGCATAAGCCGGATGCACGACTTTGATGAAAACAATGAATCATTATTTATACACTGTAGTGAGTATAACATCATTGTTGAGGACGTGTTAATTAGTGAGTAAGTACTTAGCTAAACCTAATGACATAATACTCGTTTTACATGGGACGTGATAAAAGTGAAATATACAATGTGTAACTAACAATTAGAGGGAATTTCGAAACCATATCGAATGTATCGGTCTGTAGTGCAGCTTTTTAGTTTTATTTCTTGCGCCAATATTTCCATCGAAAAATATTCAAATACCATTTTTCCAATTGAGAACCCAATTGAAGTAAAAACTGATGAAAATTCTCAAATGAACACTGCCACAGCTGTGCAACTATCTCTAAAGTGGCATCAAACAAGTAAAGCACGAAAATCAATATAGACGTAGCGAAACAGACTTATCAGATTTAATAAAAACATTATATAACTTGTTCTATCACGAACCGAAACATAAACCATTGCTATCTTAGAGCCATCTTACAAGGTTGTCCAGAATAAATATTTTCTAAGTCCAGTCTAAAATTAAATTAGTTTTACGAGGTTCCATTTTCGGGCCAATAAACCCTATCAGCAGTCACTATCAGACCAGGTCCATAATTCTACGTAATCCGACACAGTGGGGGTATTCTAATATTTTATACTTACTGGTTCAATTGTAACGTTACAAAACTGTGAATTATTGTCTTCATAAATCTTTTGTCTTGTTCGTGGACATTTCAAATTGTCATTGTGGTTTGCGTGTTACAAAAATATGGTTCGGTACTACAAGCCAGTGGTAGGTGAGTTGATCGATTCCGAACTTCTGACTTATTTTCATTCAACCATATCATAGCATTGCATCCACATTTTTTCGATTCTTAACTTATAAATGCAATTACAGTTTGACGTCTGCACGAATTTGCATACGCTTCCTTAGTGTTACTTACCGGATTTCATGCTCCAATACTCTCAATTTCTTTTAGAAAATACCCATCAGTAACTGACACTAGTGGTAGTCACTGATTTTTGTTACCTGCATCAAAGGCTTTTTCTTTGATTTGTCATTCCTCTTCAACTTTGATTCCTGAGTCATCTTGGCAACTCATACCAGTTCTCAAAACAGTGTTTGCGTAATTGCAATTTTATAGTCTACATCAGAATGTGCTCGTGGATGCATCCACTAACAAAAATCAACTAAAGCACATGATGCAGATTGAATCTGTCTTCCACGACGGTATTCCAAAAAACAATTTCCACTAGCTCTAGGGCGAAACCGGTAGCGAATTATAATCACATATCCATTGGCAATCATCTTGACATTTCAATTAAGAACGCAGAGGATAAACCAGAAGCGTCGGAACCCGTTTCAATGACATTGTGCATTCTGATATTATTGGACTCGTTCAGTTTACCGTTGGCATTGCTTTGATCTAGTGCTGCCCCGAGGATATCTTGGGATGATGTACAACAAGAATTGGAGAATAAATTCGCATCTAATCCTAAAGGATTGGATCATTAGTATTTAGAACCTTTGCTTTTATAACTGTCTGTTAACTTGTTGATTGAGCTTACTCGAGAATTTTTCAAGTAGGCAAATAACAAATAGAAGTCAAAAATTCCAGCAATAAAAATATCGGCCTATTCCTTTGGAGATGTATCGGGCAAAATTTCACTGGCAAGACGCTTCACTAAAGGGATCTGAGTCAAATTCAAAATTCAGAGGTCGTTTATTCTGTGTAGCTCTTTAATACCACTTAGGGACTTAAAAGCCTTCTCTGCCACACAAAATACGCCCACGAAAAATCTTAAAATAGACGTAACGACTTTTCAAGTGTCTTTGTTGACTTATAATGATATTAAAATCAGAAGATTGAATTTTTTCCTTTTAATGTTTTGATTTTTTTCCTGTGTTAGTATTCCTGTTGTAAGCGCCCGCCGGTTTGGGTTTACCTTATACATACATAATTTTCAACTTGTCGTATCAATATCAAATCAATTCCTCGAATCTACTCACAAATATTGAAAGTTATCTTGTCATTTCTAAATAAAATCTTTCTATGCCATATCCATGGAGACGTCAAATACACTTTATACATATACGTGTTACATACCTACTTATTTATCTAGTATAACTAGGCAAATTGTCATTTAAACAGCTGTAGTAATTATTTTACCTACTAAACATTAAATTAAGTAATCCAAAATTGCAAGCTGAGCATGGAAATGAACTTAAGAGTGTAGTTTGTCAGTTGTGCGAAATGGTGCCAAGGCTTCACTACAAACTAATATTTCTAGTAGACAATGCCTTTCGATACATACGGAGATAATAATGCTAAAACCGTTGACAAGTCGTCTAATTTTCATGTCTATCTAGACTGGTTTTCAATTTGTGTTGAAAAGAACTCGCCTTATATTGTATTCTCGTATTGTGTAAGAAAGGTCGGGTTCAATTTTTCGTATTCTTCGAATGTCATTGAAATATAAGTTCATCTTTAGAACTCACGTATATTCAAATGCAAATCGCATAAGGCAATATTTTATATTTGTACTTAAAACTCGACTCTTCATTATCGAATTTGAACAGTCGCAAAAAAGGTTAGTTTGAAGAATAATTTTGTTTGCGAAATGGATCAAATTTGAATAATACTCAAGTGTAAAATCCGATTATAGGTTTAATAAATAGATTTTCTTTCGTATCTGGCTTGTAAATACAGTCATTATCATATTGTGGATTCAATTTATTCCGTCTTACGTTCCGATACTCATCGAGTTCATTTAATAAAACATTTCTTTATTCAATAAAATCGGTTTCATTGCTCATCCTAATTACTTATTTACACTTAAACCTAAATTATTTAGTTCCTTATGCTTGAATTGTAATTATAGTTGAATCTATCACACAATCCATATTCACACTGTTTGCCAAATTGCATTATCATTGCTTCTTTAACCTAAGAAGTATAACATTCTTATCATTATCATTAGGTGGACCTCCCTCTTCAATATTACCAACAAGATGTATACTATTTTTCAGAATATTAATATCTTATGTCCAAACGATTGTTTTGTACATTTCATTTTGTGCAACACATATTCATGAGCAGTCGTGGAGGCGAGCTATGAATAACTATCAAATGTAAATCAGCCTTATGTGTGGGTATCAAATATCGAACGGAAATCTCAATTTAGCCTTAAGTGTGCACCGAGCTTTGAGGCAGTAAATTAAATGTTGTTGTTTTCGTATATATTGTGTTACTGTCCTCGAATGATGTCCTCTTTGTATAAATTTTGTGTAATAACTGCCTAATCATCAGGTTTTATGCCGTCTTCTTGCTCATTAAATTCTGAGAAAATTGAAGAAGGTATTCTACTTTATACTTCATTCTTAACTTCAGTAAAAAGTTCCATAGCATCTAAGCCCTAAGCCTCAACCATGGTAGAAGAATCCGTACAATGTTTTAATGAAGGAACATTTATAAAGGATCTAGAAGTTTTATGGATTCGTACACATCAAGCTATACATTCCTAGTACCTATAAGTTGATCTTGCATTGTAAAGGATTTCTGTACAGTGCGAGATCAGAGTAAACTGGAAATGTATAGCTTGATGTGTGTGTGTGTGTACTGTAAGTAATAGAATTTTCTTTATTAAAGTACCTTTAAGCTTATTTTAGTTGAAAAGACTATGGAATGGCGATTATTTTTCTAAGATGCCTCTCTTTCATAGATGGTGGAGCAACGGTGTATTATAGGTAAAGTGACCATACGTCCCGTTTTGAACGGGACTGTCCCTTTTCTCAGTCAACAGTCCCATTGTCCCCATTCAAATTTCCGGGACGCAAAATTGTCCCGTTGTCTGAAACAACGGGAAAAATTAATATTACAGATCTACCAAATGCCGTACCTATATATAATTATGTAGTATAATCGGTTATAGCAAAATCAGGTGGCTTGACGCCTTCGAAAAAGGTGGTTTTCTGTTTGACCCGTATATGTATGTATGTATGTTTGTTCGCGATTTTCTAGAAAGCTAGTGATCCGATTTAGATGGGGAACGAAAAGACAGTTTAACTCAGAAACAGCTGAATTAGTGTCTACCATTTACTGCTTGGAGTTTAATTGTGAAACTAAAAGATAATGACACTAATCAAAAGGCACATGCCCCCCACAGACAATTGTTATTTCCATAAATATTATTGAATTTCTTTGCCCATTTGCTTCTTGTGCCCCCCCTCCCCTGTACCCGCCCATGACAATTAAAGAATTAAAATTAACACATTATTTTCATCAGTACTTGATGAAAAAATATGTGTTAATTTTAATTCTTAACCTGCTATATGGCGCCCCGTTTTGAGACAAAAAATAAATGGTCAGTTTAATTATAGGTGTTTCCACTATATATCAACTTTTTCTTTTTAATTGTACACTTTTCATGTTACTGCTCGCCCTTACACTCATTACCAAGCACTTCGTTTATTTAAATCAAAGCTCATTCACTCCTAGTTCATTGAATTAACTAGAGAGTTTATAAAATTAAACAAACCCCGTCTGTTAGAAACGAGTTGCTCTACAGAAATAAAACTAACTTTGTATTTCTGTAATTAAAGAAGAATCGTGACTAAATGAGTAAGTTCTAAGGAACGAAATAACTTAGTCGCACTGATTTACATTTTGTAATTACTCAAGTACTTACTGCTAAGCTGTTTTCCATGGGATGGGATTTGCATTAAATTTGAGGTTTTAAGAGGGATAATAGAAAATCTGCATTTTAAATAATAAATTAATGGCAGGCATTGTAATTTTTGGAAGGGTGTTTTGGATTACGGACGCTTAGTGCTATAAATCCCCATATATTTCTTACAGAAAAAGTCCCTGGCAGTTATAAAGGCGATGATGATATTCTACACTATTCCATAATCATAATCAGTATGGTTATAATGGCCATAAATTCTTTAAATCAATGGCCCAAACATGACAATACATCTAGCAAATAACTTTAAAGTCATTAACCCCACCCATTTCACCAAAATCAAGTTGAATGGTATCCACAAGACAAACAATGTCTACGGCTCATAATGTAACCATGTATGTGCTATTATCAATATTTGGACTGTTCAAGTGTTTCAAAACTTTGACTGTAATTTTCCATTCTATAATGGACCTTACTACTAACAGTAAAAGTATATAATGGATAATGGTTTGTCTTGTTTGATTTGCTCTATCCGTTAGATCAAATAAAGCGGGGTATTAGGAACCAATCGTTTTATTGTTTGAGTTACAAGTTCCGAATACTTTTTAATTCTAGATATTATTGCAAGTAAGCATGTGAAAGGTGGAATCTTTGGACAAACTTTTATATTCTTTTTTAAATGGCGATTCGGTAATATTATTTGTTTTTCTGTTAGTTTTCTAAAGAAATGTTTGAAAGCGTTGCTCGTTTAGCGTCTCTTATTTATATTATTAGCTTGCTTAATTATTGATGAGTCATAATATGAAACTCGGGGAAGCAAATATTATCAGATAGCAGTGGAGACATCATCGTCATCTTTCTAAAGGCATATTGACAGTACTCAACCCCACCTGCCAGACGCATTAGTGGTTCCATTTTGTTATTAGGCTACTGTTAGACGCCACTGCTATCTTCGTGAACAACACGACCAGTCACTCTTTGCAGTGATTTGTCAGAACCACAGGGTGGTCCTCGGGAAATATCTCTTGCGACTACAGTAGATATAGGTATATAACGTCAAACACATCGGTTCATGCGAACTACGTAACACACTGACATCTTCATTATTTCAGCCGAAAGATGTCCACTGCTGGACATAGGTCTCCCCCAAAAGGAGATGGTTTGCCGTAATCGCCACGCTTGGCAGGTGGGTTGGCAATCGCAGTATGGTGGTAAAATGCATTGAGAACGCTGCTGCCCATTCTCTAGTAAGTCCCATAGTCGCCTTCTACGACACCCACGGGAAGAAATGGGATACTGCTATTCTTTACGTCCGGCGACACACACACTGACGTCACGCAATTTATGAGTTTACCGCGCAACTAAGCATTTATATACAATGTCCCAACATCAATCGTCAAATCACAACAGCCTTCTGGTCGGAGGATCCTCCCATTTCTATGGGAGCTGAGAGAGCTTCACTCTGCTTGCTAAACCTCTATTGGTACATTTACAGAATATTGACAGAAAATATCACCCGCTAGTCGCCACTAAAATATTATATTTCGATACTGCATTAGCTAAACTCTGTTATCGTTCTCAATTCCATGGTTTGCTTCAATTAATTATCTATTTCGTTTACTATTCGTATATTGCATTGTATGAATGAAACACGATTTGAATTAACGTAGAGCTTAAATAAATTGATTCCCTTGGTCAGCAACGACCAAATTATTTATTTGCTTTCATTAACATTTTGGACGCAAGCCGTTCCATTATTTTGTGTTAAAAATAGAGTGGTCTCCCACAGACCTGTTTATGAGATCAAAAACTCTATTGTAAGTTAGAACAAAGGAAACACCCTTTTTCAAGTGAATAAAAGAAGTCTGAATTTTTGTATGGCTTATATACTTTATATTCATAAAGTTGATTATCACCAACAGCCTTCTCTACAATCTACATCATGTTTCTTGAAATTTTCAGCTTTACTCTCGTAATTTATAGTTGCATTGAAGCATCTAATAACTCCTCCCATACCTATTATCACTGTAATTTGAAAACATTGTAAAACCCATTATTTTTAAAAAAGTAACCGTGGAGTTTCTTGCCGGCTCTTCTCCATAGGAACCGACAAATTGGAACTGTGTACCTAGCTTCTGACGTTTCATAAGTGCCCTTGCAGGTTTATGTGAAATAAAATATTTTGATTTTGATTTTTTGATTTTTTTTTCCACCATCCTTGAACAAAATCTTCAAAGCACCCATTTGATCTACAACCCGTTTAATATCCATAACTATCCACATATCTTTCCCCCATGTAGAACCAAATAGCTTCCATCCACTATACTCTCCCGAACGCAATCCGAGAGCGTTGCCAGCTCCATTTCTTACATCAATCCGCCATTTTGTGTTAAAATAGGAGCCATTTTACTACGTTAACTGCACCGCCGATCGGTATGTGCTTGGATTGATGGTGCAGGTAGTTTACGGGCAATAAGGCTTGCTCAATTTTATCTAATCGTCTTACAGGATTACTATGAAGTAGTCGGAGCCTCGTGTGTTGGCAACTTCCGGCAATATCCACATTATTGCATTGTTAATACTATAGCCAACGCCAACTTTTAAATCCAACAATATGATTTTGGTTGTTACGGCTTTTGCAAAAAACATGTTCGGAACGAATTCAATAAAAAATAACCTAGAATTGTTTGCAGCTTTCAAATTACTTAAGGATATAATGATCACCTCTGGCACTATTGCAGCAAAGTAAAACATGCATGTTAAGATAGAGATTTGAAACCGATCAAGTCTGATTTATCTAAAACAATGATGCTTAATGTACTTTAAGATAAAGAATTGGATCTAAAATTATCTTACTATAAAAATATTGGTCCAAATAAATAAGAAGTTTGAAACCAGGCCTTAATTTAGACCAATAAATTAATCTAGTTCAGTACTGACAAATTACTGATTTGTTGCGTTAGCATTGTAACACCGTCCTTGCTGAATATTAATGATGCTAACATTAATGCATTATCTGCGGCTCATTACAACACCATAGATCTAAAATGTGTAATAGATGCAATGGTAGGAACTAATGCTGAGGAATTTTAAAGCTACAATTTCTAATGATTGACGAACCTACAAAGAAGAAATAATTAATTTAACAGCTTAACAAGATAATGAGTTCCACATACATGCAATAATGTGTCCTCAAAACGCTACAATGAGAAAAGATAATAAGGACAAAAAAAAACTCTGAACAACTTGCAAAAAAGTCCCATTCAACTATGAGTGAATTGACATTCTCTTAATATTTTCCATCATTTGTTTTCATTATGACACGATAGATATGTTATTAGTATAGATATGCTATTATATTACGGCTAATTCATATCGAACTCTAAACCGATCGGCTCCCTTACCCCATTCGTCCTCAAAACTAAACTATTTATCATTCAGCCCGCATCCTTAGCCTACACCAACTAAAAAGTGAAGGACTTTATTCTAACTTATTGGTATTCATCCTACATCTACAAGGACACAAGGTTCAACAACATGATTATCAAAGAACCTTTTTTCTTCGACCTACGTCACTAAAGTGTCCCCAAACATACTTGGGCCAATATTTATTCGGTACAGTGAGCCCAATAAAATTTATCTGGCTGCTGTAACATCAGATTGGCATACTCCGTGCGTCATACCTTCGTTGCCCTTGGTACGCTTTCTGAATCGTCGTTGTCGATCTAGCTGTCCTTCGGGTTTATTTATAGCTTCAGTTATTAAAGTGACAGTTTGAATTTTGCGTTATATGTATATATTTCCTTATTCTAAATTGAGACTAGTTACATTTCCCCAGGCTAATTCCCGGCCACCGTAGGCACGGGCTTGCGGTCGGTGAGTAATGGGTAGCTCGCTGTCCGGTAAGGACCAAGCCCGGGTCGATGGCGCGTTGTGTTCTACGCGCGCCTCAAAGAGAGTTCAGCACCAACTGATGGAGCCCGGAAGGGCCGATGCCTGCCAGGGGTGCGGGTTGTTCGAAAGAGATACCGCGGCCCCTAGCACACAGGCAACTGAGGGAACACGGGTGGGTTTTAGTCAGTAAAAGTCTGACACGCCCTCCTTCTCCACCCAGAGCGGGAGAAGTTATTTGATGATTTTCTACCCAAGAAAAAAGACTAATTACATTTCTATAGCAAAATTGCTTCTCAAATTACGCCAACGTTGACCTTAGTTGTCGAGCAAATCGAGACGACCATTAATATTAAAATCACAAACGATAATGCTATTTTTCTGAGTAAAGGTATCTATTGGAAGAGGTCGCATATATGTATGCACTGGCCTGTTACACATGCCTGTCACCGATTCAAATTAATATTGTTACCGCATATATGTTTTTTATGAGCCTTGTCACTTGTGTAAAAATATTGACCACGAAATATACGAATTATATTATCAGACCACTGCTCGTTGTTGGATTCTGTTTTCCATTAGGTTATGGGCCCAGGAGCCCAGTGTGCTGGAGTTTTTTCTGATAGTGCGTATAATTTATATAAGTGGTTTGCTGTAAAACTTACGAAATTTTAATTATGTCAGCTGAAGTTGGTATAAGTGGTATCAAGAAGCTGAAAGGATCGTCCGACTACCCAAATTGGAAGTTCTTGGTGCGAAATTACTTGGAGAATAAAAACTGGTGGGGAGTAATTTCTACAAATGTAGCAAACGCTGACGTAGACCGGCAGGCACGAACGACAATATGTTTGTTGTTAGAACCAGAGTGCTTTACCCACGTCTACAATGCGAAGACTGCGAAAGAAGCCTGGAACAGCTTACAAAAAGCATATGAAGACAAAGGTTGGGGAAGACGTATACATATTCAGCGAGAGCTTTTCAGCTGTAAGTTAGAGAATTTCGATTCTATGGAAAGCTACATAAGCAAAACTACATTCCTGACACAACAATTGTCCGATATTGATGCTGATATTCCTGATGATTGGATCATATCGATTTTGCTGGGTGGACTAACCGCTGAGTACAGCCCTCTCATCATGGCTGTAGATAATAGTGGACAACAGATCACGTTGGAGCAAATCAAAACGAAATTGTTACAAGAAGGAAGTAGACAGAGTAAGTTAAATACAGAGTACGAACAAGCCTTAGTTACACGTAAAGTACAGAACGATGCAAGATCCAACACAAAAACTAACGATCGCAAGCAGAAATTCGTCTACAAGTGTTTAAAGTGCCACAAGCAAGGACACAAGGCGTCCGAATGCAAGGAGCGGATCAAAACCGCGAATATCTGCCTGAATACGAAGAAGGTGATACACAAAGATAAGTGGTATTTAGACAGTGGGTGCTCAAATCATATGACCCACGATAAAAACAAATTGTTGTCTTATAAACCTGAAAAGGGCAACATGAAGATTGCAGTAGCAAACGGCGAGAAATTGTTGGTGAAAGGACGAGGAAATGCTGAGCCACGAGTCAGCGAAAACGAAAAATTTAATTTTAGAAAACGTTTTACATGTTCCTGATTTATCCATGAACCTTATTTCGGTGAGCGATTTGACCAAGAAGAATTATTGCATGAATTTTGACAATGGAGGTTGCATAATTCAAAATAAGAATCGAATTATTGCAAGATGTCAAGAGGTTGACGGAATTTATGAGTTGACAGAAAATAAAAATAACGTCGTGAATGTGACACTGTCAAAACAAAATGAAAATATTTCGAACATTTGGCATAAAAGATTAGCTCATTTATCGCGTAATTATATGAATAAAATGAAAGTTTTAGTAACCGGTATGGAATTTAAGAGTACCGATTCATGCGAGCCGTGTATTCCATGTATCGAAGGAAAGACCTGCAAAAGTCCCTTTAAACACCAAGGTACGAGAGCGAACGAGGTCTTACAGCTGGTTTTTAGCGACGTTTGCGGACCAATCGAGGAGCCGTCGTTCGGAGGTTCGAGTCTGCAGGTATAAAACACCAGACGACTGTACCGTACACGCCGGAACAAAATTCTGTCGCAGAGAGAGCGAATCGGACTATAATAGAAAAGGCAAGAACATTACTCTCAGAATCGAACTTAAGCAAGAAGTATTGGGCCGAGGCTGTTAATACTGTTGTTTACCTAAAGAACAGAAGCCCCACGAAAGCATTGAATAATGCGGTACCAGAGAAGCTTTGGACTGGAAAAGATGTGGATGTCAGTCATCTGAAAATCTTTGGTTGTTTGGCGTACAGATTGATATCAAAACAAAAGAGACGGAAACTAGACATGAAGACGGAACCGATGATTTTTATTGGATATCCAGATAATCAGAAAGGTTATCGTCTGATGAATCCTAAGACAGGTGAAGTGAAAACTGCAAGAGATGTAAAATTTCTCGAAAACGTCTTTTTCCAAAAAGAAAACGTGGAAAAGTCGGAAGTTATCATAAACCTAAATACAGATTCTGTTCATGCCAATTTACCCAACAGATCTACAAGCAGATCGGAACCCTTGGAGGCTCACGATGATGTGTACCGTAATGCTATAGACGAGAACGTAGAAGTATCGGAGGAGATACAACCTGAGCCTGTAGTACCAGAGCAAGAGATTGACGTATTGACTGAAGAGGAAGTCACAATACCTGAATCGGAAAGAAGGTATCCTGTAAGAGAACGCAGACAAGTCGATCGGTATGGATGCAATGTTATGTATGCCAAGAGCAATCTTGATGATGATCCATTGACTATTAATGAAGCATTGGCGAGACCCGATGGTGACTTATGGCAAAAAGCGATCGATGATGAACTTATGTCACTAAAGGAGAACCAGACTTGGACGTTGGTGGATCGTCCGATCGATAAGAAGCCTATCCAGTGCAAATGGGTGTTCAAAATCAAGAGAGATAGTGACGGCAAGGTAACAAAGTATAAGGCTAGATTAGTAGCAAAAGGTTTCACACAGGTACGTGGTGTAGACTATACTGAGACGTATTCTCCAGTAGTTAGAAGTTCTACTCTGCGAACGTTGTTCTCGCTAGCTGTTGAATACGGTTGGTTTATTGACCAATGGGATGTCACGACTGCCTTTTTATATGGCAAGATTAAAGAGGACATTTACATGCTCCCACCGAAAGGAGCAGTAGTCAAAGGTCAAGAAACCAAAGTATGTAAGCTGCAGCGTTCTTTGTATGGATTGAAACAAGCTTCGAATGCTTGGTTCAAGGAATTGGACAAAGAGATGTTGAACTCAGGCTTTGTACAATCAAAAATAGAACCGTGTTTGTATCAAAAGCAGCTTAAAAACAATAACAAGTTAATTGTTGTTATTTATGTAGATGACCTTTTTATCTTTGGAAATTGTGAACAAGAAAAGCAAAAATTAAAAACCGATTTGCTTGATAAGTTTAAAGTGAAAGATTTAGGCGCGGCTAGGCATGTTTTAGGCATGAGGCTGAGGAGAGATAAAGATGTTATTTGTCTAGATCAGCAACAGTTCATTTCGGAAATTTTGAATGACTTTAACATGACAGACGCTAAGCCAGTTTCAACCCCAATGGAAGTCGGCATGAAATTAGAAAGATCGACAAATTCCCATAGTAATCTGCCATATCAAAGCATAATAGGGTGTCTAAACTATTTAGCCTGTAATACGCGACCAGACATAGCACATGCGGTGAGTGTACTTTCACAATTTAATTCGTGTTATGACGAAATACACTTTAAATGTGCAAAACGGGTCTTAAGGTATTTGAAGGGTACGTCTAACCTTTGTCTTACTTTTAGGAAGTCGGGAGATTTGGACTTACGAGGCTATGTTGATGCAGATTGGGGAGGGGCACTTGATAGAAAATCTTTCACAGGATTAATTTTCAAGATAGGTAAAAATATAGTGTCATGGGAGAGTAGGAAGCAAGCGACAGTATCCTTGTCCTCCACAGAGGCAGAGTACGTAGGATTGAGTCTAGCTTCGAAGGAAGCTCTTTATTTACGTAGTTTACTTAACAGTTTGACAGCTGTGGATAGTAAAGCAGTAGTAATTTATAATGACAATCAGTCGGCGCATAAAATTGCAGCTAACAAAATGATGCATAATAGGACAAAGCATATAGATATCAAGTATCATTTTATTCGTGAATGTGTACTAGCTAACAAAGTTGAAATAAGGTACATGTCAACTGATATGATGATAGCGGACATCTTAACTAAAAGTGTTCACAGCCCGAAGCTTAGAGAATTTTTAAAGGATTTATCCCTGTCAAATTATTCTATTAAGGGGGCGATGAGTAGTTAGACGTTTTGACGTTTTATGTTCTTTTTTGTGCTTTGTGTAATAGATAATTTAGTTTCGTTATGCATACTTTATTTTGTTAGATTTCTTCTGTTTTTGTATTCTACTTTTGGGTACAGCGTAGTACAGTCGGACACAGAAGTGTTGGTGATTTATTTAATTTTATGTACCGAGTTCTGACATGTACAGAAGTGATCATACGCAGCGTAACTATATTAAGGGGGCGTATTGGAAGAGGTCGCATATATGTATGCACTGGCCTGTTACACACCGATTCAAATTAATATTGTTACGGCATATATGTTTTTTATGAGCCTTGTCACTTGTGTAAAAAGATTGACCACGAAATATACGAATTATATTATCAGACCACTGCTCGTTGTTGCATTCTGTTTTCCATTAGTATCATTACTTATGTTTTTCTTTCACAAACATTCTCGTATTTATCTCTTTCATACTCAGACAGAGACAAACAAATATTTCAGCAAATAGAAGGTACTCTATTTTGATTTACACAGCTTGACCTGTTGTAACAGCTGTAAAAATGGAAAAAAAAATACAATTTATTTCCCCCTTTTACACCGAAACTGTTTTTATAAAGTTTAAAAGCTTCCTTGCCAAAATGCAATATGGGAGTTTGCAGCGAGCATTCTGGCAGAGTGCCCAAAGTGACAACGTGCTGGGAGGCTGCGGCACAAAACACTGCCCGGCTTTAGGTCATGCAGCCTCCATTCATCAAGTCATTAACAGTTTTTATGGCCATTGTTGTTTTACTGAGATGGCTTCAGTCTTTAATGGAGGTTTACTCCGTACTGCAGAAAAACTCAGTGGTTAAGTCTTTGTGCTGTTGTCATGGCAAGGACTTACGATAATAAAGGTTCATGGTTCGTTTAAAACTCGATAGGGACGTCGTATTATCCTTGTCCAATTATATTGTTTAGCCTTAAATCTTCTGAAGATACATCATCAAATTTTAATTGAAGGTCATCAATAAAATTAGGAAAATCCCAAGTTTGTTTTGTTTAAGTTTGATTGTCACTCAACCCAGGCAGTGCAAGGAAAATTGTGAAATTATGCCAATGACTCAAGACTTTCTACTATCTCTTGCACGTGCCAAAGAAACCACAACTTGGCCCAAAATGCCCGCAACGACCTGGAATGGAACACCAAAGTTTTGGGCTGTTATAATTTGTCCTTTAGCCGTTTAATCTAAGTTTAAAAAGCGATTAACGCCTCCAGATTAAACCACGAGTTTTGTTCTCTTTAGACTACAAAACTGAGGGTAACATTAGACTGTGTCTTAATTTTAAGTGCTGGCCATAAAACTGAGAGCATTCCCGCCACTTACTTAATGACTACTTTCGTGTTGTGCTTTTTTTAAATAGCAAACGCTTTAGCACTGGTCTCTCTCATTCTGTCTTAAATGACCTTTAACACTAGGACCTTAATTAATGCAGTTAGTTATGTTAATGATGTGTCTGATAGGACGGTTAAGCTTTACGATATAATAATATGTGGGATTAGCTTAATTTGACTTCAATAAAACTGCAGGTTGCTTCTTAATTGTTGTATTTTTATACAACATTTTTTATACACTTTGTCCTTCCTCATCACACCCCCTTTCTACTTATTTCGCATTTTTAAAAATCATTCACTATCTCTTTCACTCCTTATTAATCTCTGTCACTCGTTTATGCATCACATCTGTCATTCATCTTCACGTCTCGTTTGACTATCCTGTTGTAACGCTCATTTCCTACATATATACATCAGCTTTGCTCTTTTTTTAGCACTTTGTCAAACCAAATTGAGATTCCTTTTACAGTGATCCTTGCCTGATATCTAGGTCACGTTTATGATATCCGTGAACATGATAAATCCTAGATGAAGCAGTGATGAGCTCCCCCGCTAAAGTATTTCCAAAGGAATCGTCCTCGGATATTTTCATAGAAGTTTCCAATTCCATTTTACTTGAGCGATCAGGTTTAATGGTACTTACCTTTATCGATTCCTATAATGACAGTGTACTACGGGCACTTTCACACGACATTTCTCACACCCCCATTTCTTCACCTTTTAAATTTATTTTCTGAAATACTATTTTATAAGATAACTTTTCGGAGTATTTCCGTATACCAGAGGTAAAACCTTGGCCCTCATAATCAGCCCATAATTTCCACTGCTGTGACACAGGCCTCCTCTCTGTGAGAGGGAGTGGGTCGTAATCCACGGGCCGAGTGCGGATTGCTAGATGTCACATATCTTCGAATTTTTGGTTCTAGCACACACCACTTTCACGATGCTTTCCTTCACCGTTTTGAGAGCAGTGGTGATGAAATATTTTACACAAAGTAAAGCGCCTGTCTGGATTCGAACCTACGACCTACATCTCGTAAGTCGCGTCACTTACCACTGGGCCACCACTGCTCTTAACCTTGGCCCTACTTGGCCTTATTCATGTTATTGATTGTGTTTTGTCTTTTAAAATAAACCTAGGTAGATATCTATCTTCATCATTCTTTAGGTCATCATTCCTATCGCTGGACAGACAAATTGGTGGCTTCGTACTCTCTTGTAAAGTCTTCATTCTTAGTTTGCTTTGTATTTCTGTAACCTTGTTGTGCTTTGTTTAGCGTTTGATGTTCGACAGCTGGGCAAAGATCTCTCTCATGCCTGGTCCTCTTCTTTTTATGCTGTCTACTCTGGCGAATCTCCTATAAATCCCCTAATTCATCACGCAGTATATCTATTTTATTTAAGGATCGATTCAATAATATGCCCATAGTTATCGCAATCAGTTATCGCTTCACGATCTCTCTAAGATAATTCTAAAACAATAAACTAAGCCACGCGTGCTCATGAATAAGTATTGAAAGGGAAAGATCCGGCTATCCGAGTGGCAAATAATAATATTTGCATTGTAAGCGTTCCTAAAGGGGCAAACTGACAAAATATGAGCATAACATGTGGTATCGAAGTTTTTGCTGCTAAGAACTTCTGTGGAAATGAGGAAAATTAAAATGAAGCGAATGCGTATGGAATATTGTGTTGCTACAAACGTAGAAAACAATTAAAAAAACACGTCTTAGTTATATTCAGGCAGTAATGGTGACTTGCCCAGACCAGGGAAACATGGCACATAAGGAAGGAGGCCTATAACTACTGAACCGTGGATGGAACAAAGCTGCCAATTATTATGATGATGAATGGGAAATGGAATACCAAAAATAGTGCAATGCAATGCAAGTCAATCTACAATCCGGATGCATAGACAGGTTCGAACAAGCAATTTTTTAACACTACTACTTTTATCGTGCACGGGTTCACAGCTCTCGGTGTTGAGCCGACCATAGAGAATCCAACAGAGTGCACGACAGTGCGTCAAAACAACACACTGTTGGACGTTCAATTCTCGGCTCTGAGCAGTGCGATAAAAATACGTCCGTTATAACGTTCGTGGGTGTGAGAGCTAATGCCTTTACACGTCTTGCACGTTCTTTTCCAGTAAAACTACTTCATGACTCATTGACGTCATTATCTCCGCTTATATGACGTCTACCGCCAAAAATAAACCCTCCTTCAAAGACGAAAATAAACGTCTGCCATTGACATCAGAGCATGCGCTTGCAAATTGCCTATTCAACTTATTTTTTTCTGCTCGAGCAACAGCGGAGTTCAAAGAAAAATTGCTCAGCATTGTTGGCGTGTTTTCTCTGAAAGCACATTGTTCTGGTTGAGAAACGTTCCACCGTTCAGTAACGACTCAAAAGAGGTTTGCATTGCGAGTTCGCGACCACTACTTGTTGCTTGCCCTTTCAGATTTATTAATTTACTTCACTGAATAATGGTCTCTGACGTTACTGTTTTGAGTTGAAAATTACGTATTAATGTCAGTTAGTTATGGTTAAAATAAAGAGAATCTTCAATTCTCATATAGATAGGTAAATAAAATTGTTCAAGTGTCAGCGAGAACACCATATAGTTTTCTTCACAATTTTATATTGTCGTAAGTCAGTGCTAGCCGTGATGAACTTAGAAAAAAACATTGAAAAGTTCACATTGCTACTAGCCCGGTTTTTAACCTCGTTCTTAAGAAACAAGTCGTTAAACCTCCGCCCACAGTCCACAACATTCAAAACTTTAGCTTTAAATTTTTCGAAGAACATTTTGCAAATTGAAAACTGGCACAGCGGCGCACCTGCTCATAAAACGTCGAATCTGTGGCGTGGGTACATTCTATCCCACTTCAAATTACAACAACCGTAAGCATAAATCACACAAGCAATTATAATCTTTATTGTCAAACGCTACGTACGAGAATACCATGCATCACTGGAACATATGGTGGTTTATCTGCGTCTGCGTACATTTGTACCAAGGTGATTTTTAATAGACGCTCCTAGGATCCAAGCTGTAAAGAATTGCGAAACTTTTGTATTTTCAATTATCTTGCAATGCAGCTGTGTTCACCGTGGTTAAGTTCCTTACTGCCAAGTTCCAAGAATTGAAATACCTCTGTGGTGCTATACATCTTACAAAATTTCCAACCAAGATTACGTAGAGAGAAAACTTATGAAGCTTTTCCTAATAATTATTTCTCACATCTCATTTCGTCGGTCTGTCGACTCTCACATATCGCACAGAATTATTAAGATTTCTTCTCAAATAAGAAAAAACACTAATCACCTTCGCAAACTGCGATCGTGTTGCTCATTGACTTCTAAACGACCGCTGTGACTTTGTGGGGTCGTTCGGTGACCAAATTTCACTAAGCAGACATTGTGGTCGAAAGTGCCGCATAATTATAAATAATGAACCAAATATTTAGGCTTTTACTCTTGTAATTGTTAGCAAATATGTACCTAATGACTTGGTAACAAAGGCTACTTGAAAATTATTCTAATTAAGACTTGTTTGAAAGGTAGTTCACAATAAATAATATTGTTTTCATTTACGCATCTAAGAATCTCGTCTACTTAGAATCAATAGCGTAGCTAGAACAATATCTAAACCAAGGAAACAATAAGACTTCCATCTGTCTTCGCAGAAAATATAATGGTTCACGTTACAGTTCTTCGAAATACGGTTAGCGTTATTAACTTCTGAGTATCGAGGTTCCAAGACAGCGGAATAAAATGTAAGAAAAGCCAAAAGAATTTCTGTTCAGTTACTTCAAATTACTGTTACGGTCCACCAAACCTACTGGACATAATATTGAAGTCGTTTTCAGCAACAAAAAACATCACCTGAACTTTGAGACCCACAAGGCACCCTTAAACTTACCAACTTTATTCTTTTAACAAGAAAAAAATGTGCCTTATCTGGGTAATTTTCGGGAAAAAATGTCTGCCAAATATTCTTGGGTGTCTAAAGTAAGCCATGAGCTCATACACGAAGAGAAATAGATCTTATGAATAAAAAATAAGCAGATATCGTTGCCAAAGTTTTCTTTCCAAGTTTTAGGGACCCGAATATGGGGAATATGCATAATCTTTTCATAGACGTTCAATATGGCTGGCGAATATATTCGGCGACACGTAGATCTGTTCCCCGATTACTTACACAGCCTTTGGCTAATATTTGAGCGTGTGCTCCGGGAATTTGTGGACCATTTAATAGAAGAGAAGGTATATAGATTCGGTTTTGGTCCATTTGTTATTTTATTGTCAATAAGATTTGTATAGGAGGACCTACTAGGTTACAGTCTTGCGTGTCATGATGAACTGTAACGACTAATTATCAAGCCAAAGGTTGATTACATGATTGATATAAACACTACAGTGAAAGATAAAAGGAAATGAAGTACTCTTTTGTTTCAATTTCTTTACCTACTTAATTTTTCTTTGGCCCTGGCCATGATTCACTATGACCACTTAACGATTCCTTACTTCGAAACCACGTCAATTCCCTAGATCACACACGACATCTGCTAATAAATATCGACAAAATTGTCCTGGAACATACAGAATATGACACTTAGATTCCTTATCGTTACACTGGTTTCTACAAAACACGATATTGACGTAGTATGAACGTTGTAAGATTCCGTGGGGAATCATTATAACCATACAAAATTGGGGCCCAGGTTGTGGTTTCATCATCATCAGCATTTCAGCCGAAAGACGACCACTGCTGGACGTAGGCCTCCCCCAAGCTCCTCCAATTCGACGGGTTCTGTGCTTCCCGCATCCAGCGGATTCCTGCGGCCTTCCAAAGGTCATCGATCCATCTTGTCATCTTGTGGGAGGTCTTCCAACGCTGTCTTCCGGTACGCGGTCGCCACTCCAGAACTTTTCGGGCCCATCGACCATCTGTTCTGCGAGCAAAGTGCCCTGCCCACTGCCAATTAAGTTGTGGTTTATTAGGTAAAATGTAGAACACCAAGATACTGTGAATGTCTCGAAACATGACCGACTAGCTTCTGACCGCGACTTCGATCCCCGACCTACCGCGTCGCATCCTATCACTCACCGGCGCTATGACTTCGTTTTCGGTTAACGTGCTTTCTAACTTTGTTCTGCTAGGCTCCTAAGGCTCGTAGTAGTATTCAAAAATAATTTTCCAAATCCAATTAGCAGTTCCAGAGATAACCCCTTACATACAAACTTACCCGCAAACAAATTTTTGCTGTTGCAAAATCAAAAGTCATTTATTCAAACTAGGCTGAGAGTCAGCACTTTTTGAACGTCAAAATTACAAAAGACAGTCCCCCAAAAACGCCTGCCCTTCACCACTTCCTAGTGCTTTAGCTGGGAAGAAGAAGTGGCGCAACAAACTCTCCAGCAGCACAGCTGTCTGTTAAGTTGTTTAAAATATATTGTATAGATTTAATTAAAAATCTGAATTCGCCGACCTGATCTTTATTCAATTACAGAGTCTCACCCAAACTGCCAATTACTAAGAGTAGTTCCACATTATGTAAGAGACAGTGGAGCCTTGTGAGAAAAGAAAGGTGTTAATAAAACTATCATACATTACCGTACGTGACTAAACAACAGTTTGGGGGCTACAAACTGGGGCTTATGCTTCGTTATCATTGGTTTTCAGGCCACACACTCACATTAAGTGGAACTATGTAGATATTTCTGTAGCACGAAAACTATTTCGTATCTACAAGATACAAAATAGTTCGAAGTAAGGCGGGACACAAGCTGTATCCCGCCTTACTTCGTACTAATTTCATATGTTTGAATGACTGCCTCGATGATTTTGTGGTGCTGCTGGTTCTGTGTTCGATTTCCAAAGCGAAGTGTTAATTCGTTTTTTCCATCTAGAATTTCCCGGTTGGTGGCAATAGGCTCGATTGCCACTATTACATGGGACTTAGACATAACTGGTGAAATGTAGGTGTACTATGTGGTACACCTCTGCCTTTTGGGAATTAAAGGCGTTATGGTATGTACATACATACACACGGCCATTGCCCTGATTCAGGAGCCGTGGATTAGGGCTGGCCGCATACAAGGGCTCTCCAATCTTGGAGGTAAGCTCCTTGTTACCACTGATCACAATAAACCCAGTAGTTACGCATAAATTTAAACTTATGCGACAAACTGCAGCTCGTCGTATTTACTTAGTCTGTTCGTAGAGTTCGTTTGACACTAAACTAGGAGTAAAACCTCAAATTCTACTAGTTTGTTTGACACTAAACTAGGAGTAAAACCTCAAATTCTACTAGTTTGTTTGACACTAAACTAGGAGTAAAACCTCAAATTCTACTAGTTTGTTTGACAGATCGAGATAATCACGGGCTTGCGGGCGGCGAGTAATGGGTAGCTCGCCGTCTAGTAAAGACCAAGCCCGGGTCGACGGCGCGTTGTGTTCCACGCGCGCCTCAAAGAGATGTCAACACCAACTGGTGGGGTCCGCAAGGGCCGATGCCTACCTGGGGTGCGGGTTGTTCGAAAGAGATACCGCGGCCCCTGGCACACAAGCAACTGAAGGAACACGGGTGGGTTTTAGTCAGTAAAAGTCTGACACGCCCGCCGCTCCGCCCAGAGCGGGAGAAGTTATTTGATGATTTCCCGTCCTCAAGAAAAAAAAACGATCTAGATAATGGCGCTCAGCAAGAGTTAAGCAGTCAGCTATGAAAATGTCATACTATAGGACGGAACTATTTTATCACTACTTAACCCCAAACCTTTAAGGTGGGTACGCTATGGTACCCCGCCAAATTAAAATTATCCGCCGTTTTTGCAATTTGCAAATCAGTGCCAGGTTGTAGGTTGATTCATATATGATTCGCGAACGTAGCAAATATGGCATTACAGAATTAAAATCAGCAATCCATACAACCCTTTGAAGTTCATTTAATCCGAAAAAGACTATTCGTGAAAAATTTGTTTAATGGGATTAAATGAATTTAAAGATCATCACCATCATAGGTATCAGCCGAAAGACGTCCACTGCTGGACATAGGCATCCCCCAAAACAAGATGGTTTGCCATAATCGCCACGCTTGGCAGGCGGGTTGGCGATCGCAGTATGCTTGTAAAATGCATAGAGAACGCTGCTGCCCATTCTCTTGTCCTCAAGTCCCTTAGTCGCCTTCTACGACACCCACAGGAAGAAATGGGATGGTGCTATTCTTTTACTTCCGGCACCATATGGAATTTAACGATGATTTTAATTAATTCTTTAAAATATACGTGTTACAGTCGCAATCATATTTTGTTCAACATACAGCAACCATACTCAGTAATTGGGTTGTGGAGGTCAGATAGGCAGTCGCTCCATGTAAAATACTGGTATTCAGCTGCAATCGGCTAGACTGGATGCCAACCCCGACATAGTAGGGAAAAGGCTAGGCAGATGATGATGATGATACAGCATGATACTGATCTGAAAATTGCATAAACGTAAGATAAATTGAATTTCATGGCTGCCTTGGAGCTTCTTCCACCAAAATGTCTCATAATAAACCTTTCGCTCCCGTCTTATCCTAATCTAAATCGCAACTCAGCATAAAAAATAGAATTCCACATTTGCAAACATTACTGTAAAAATGTCAAACCTCATTGGTTACCTACACACAATCCTATAAAACCCTGAACAAGATGTCTGACCTCTATTCCTATCAAATTGAGGGCACAGGTAATAAGCTCGAGGCTTGTTATGTGATACTTTTTCTAGTAAATCCATCACTAAAAAAAAATCTTGTTACTAAGAAATTTTAGTGATGGGTAACACTGAAATTGCTTAGTAAAAAATTATTTTTTTGTTTTCATTGTCGGCGATATACTATGTATTAAGGCTTTATTGATTACTAACTTATGCCCAGGGAATCGCCCGCTTGGAGGTCGGATATCATCCCACGAGAATGTATTGCCGGGAGAAAAGTATCCTATGTCTATCCGTGTGCCAAATTTCATCGAAATTCGTTTTGCCTTTAAGCAACAACACAACACACAACCGACAGGCAGACAGAGTTACTTTCGCGTTTATAATATTAGTATCTAGTTATTGATTATGTCTTCAAGTAAATTGATTGCTTAGGTAAATTTCTTCGTGTTATAAAAGGATTTGAACAAGTATAATCGGAGGAATTAAGGGCCTCATACACTATTAAAGTCTACGAGGGCAAGTAAGGTCAAACTTCCTATTACGGGATTATATGAACAAATGGGTAGGCCTCTAAATAACTTAAGCCTTACAGTAATCTCGTTCTAAGTGCGTACAGTAATCTTAATCAGTATACTTCAATCAGTCCCCTATTACATAATACTCACTGCTCACAGTTTAGGTATAATATAGTGAAAAACATACTTATGAAGCCAAGATCATATCATCTACAGAAGGACTGCCCAGAGTCCTGCTCAATCAAAACCTGTACAAAAACCTATTAAGAACACGCCAAGATCAAACCCGCTACAAAAGGTCCTAACGACTCAGCAGGGGTGCGGGTTGTTCGAAAGAGATACCGCGGCCCCTGGCACACAGGCAACTGACGGAACACGGGTGGGTTTTAGTCAGTAAAAATCTGACACGCCCTCCTGCTGCACCCAGAGCGGGAGAAATTATTTGATGATTTCCCACCCTCAAAAAAATTAAAATACCCTGGTTATTGCGTAACACACTACCAGTAGCCAATGACTTTAATTTTGATAGTTCAACAATATTCATTGCGTTATTTTCGTCGTTGAGCAGACAAAGTTTTCGAACATAAGTAGCAATGGACCAGCAATATCCTTTAAAATTACCTATTCAGATTGTGACTAAAACTGTGATATACGCAATCAGGGTGCGGCTCGCTGTTTTACAAAACAAAAAACCATACAGGAAAACCTACTAAGACGTCAAGATGAATGTCCTAACTCCACGAAATTCAGTTCCACGTAACTTCCATCAAAATATTTAGGTAGCACCAAGTTGAAGTACAAATAAAATACCTTCCGACCTTCGCAACACATTGAAAGTCAAATTCCTCATACTATCAGATGTAGATCGTCGATAGCGTCAATTTGTGAGACTATGCAGTTGGCACACCGTGTTTTGTTTCTACTATACAATAGGTCGTTGTTTTAGCCGTTAATTTCCCACTTCCGACTATTTTTTCGTGACAGTAATTAGCTTTTTAATACGGTCATATTTATGGTGATATGCGTTTCAATCGATTCGTTTTGTCGAAACTGGGCTATTGTTTTATCTTAACAAAAAAATAGGATGAATTTATCACATGCCCTAGTTAATTATAATTGTATTAAACGCTAAATTACACGCTTAAACTTTAGTGAGTGAGGTAAATAATTTTCAGCTGGAGCCACAAAGTATTACATATATTTGAAACGTGTTAAAATCAAAACGGTTTAACACAAATCCTAAACAGGCAAGTCTAAAAACAGAATAGATTAATATTTTATTAGACCGAATGGCCCAAAGATACGTTTACCCTCGTCGGCTTGGCCACGCTGATAATGTCAGCGCCATTTTAAGCCACAGATTAAATAAATCTCCTGTGCTATACAGCCAGAGCGAATGACGAGTAGAACCTTATTTCTTGATTTGAATTTAATTTCTTTCTCTCTAGAAAGTCGTAACACTCCAAAAACTGCTTCTATGAATATTTTAAATAAAATGTAATATTTTTTTGAATTAAGTTGCGTCATGTTACGTAAAAAATGGTGTTTCTATTCATAGAAATTTATTAAAAAGACATTTACTGTGAGATAGTAGTTAAAAATAAAAAGCTGTTGTCATAAGATCAAACATTTATTGTAAAAGATTTTTATGAAGCCATTTTTATTCCACCGATAACTTTTAATAATACCAATAAACGGAATATTGCCAATTTAAAATTGAATCCAATCCCAAACGAGTTTATAACCATTGACATGTATTCTTTTGTTTTGCATAAGCAGTAAAGGTGAACCATACAATAATTATTATGGAAAACAACATTTCTCAAGTCTTAAAGTTCAGGTCATTGAAAGGCGAATTTATTTGAGGTAATGCAACATGTCTTTTTCTTCCTTGCTATTAGTCTTCATCTCGGTAGCCCGTTCCCTTCCTGGCCATATCATCTTTCACACAGTCCATCTATCGTTTCATTGGTCTTCCCCTACGCTATACACATCCACATTCATAATCAAAACATGCCTCGCGAGATTTGCCTCACTCCTCCGTATTACATGCCCAAGGCGCCAATCCTTCAGAAAAACATTTACGATAAAGGATAAGCCCTTATCAGTAAAGTTAATACTTTGTAAAAAAAAAACATTATGCAATTAATATTCTCTACGTCAGTGTGTCCCAAAACATGAAAGTTATTACCGATTTAAATGTCTGATGTAGAAATCACAATACTTATAATTAAAATAATCTAATAATTATACACTAGTGCAAGTGTTTGAACTTCAAAACGAAGGTGAGACTATCTGGAGCAATATTATAGTTGGGCTATTATTATGACAATCATTAATGTTCAACAAGTTATCTAGATATAACAATTGGTGTTAAAATTATGATCATTTGTTAACTTTAATGCTTACAACGTGTGATTTGAATTTAATGGTGATTTGTTGTTGCAAAATATTGCTCGGTGGCTGGACTGGAAGGTGTGGTAAGAGCTTTGGTCGAATCGTTGAAATAGGATGGTAGAATTAGAGAAAGATTAAAGAGGATAAGGAAAAGGGTTTAGATGCTGCGTCGAGAGCAGAGGGTCGATAGGGGCTGCTGAAGAAGATAATGATCTTTGTGATTTGGATGGAGCATGGAAATTCTAAGGCCCTGGTTACGGAACGCAAGGGATTTTTATGCGACGTAGGTAATTCTTCATTGCTTGTTTTCGGAGTACGAGCGGTGTGATTATTTGACCATGCAAGAATGTTATTGCAAATTAATATTATGCATGTGTGAAGGGGGAAGCGCCAAGATATACCGCGAAATTAAAATGTTCTTATGTTTTTGCAATATACACCCTGGTCTACAAATTTCCAAAACCGCAATAAATAATTTCACGGACTACATCAATAAGAATCACCTGCAAAAATTTTTTTGCAGCATCATACAGGATAAGTTTTTATCCAGTGCGCTAACTGTAATCATGAATTCACCATATCGTTCTAGACCCCCTATAGCACAGAAATTTTTCGTCGGTTTTACAAAAAAAAAAAATCTGCTGTTTTATAGAAAAGTGCAATACCTACGCGGTCAAAATGTATGGAACAGCTGATTTTTTTTTTGTATTACTGACGAAAAATTTCTGTGCTGAATGTCTAGAATGATATGCTGAATTCATGTTTACAGTTTGCGCACTGGATAAAAACTTATCCCGTATAATCACGTTGCTCGTACTCCGAAAACAACCAAAGAAGTATTACTTACACGATTATTAAAATTATCGTTCAACACGAAGGTTCACAAAGACAAGAAAGCAAATAGGGTAACACGGCAAGTGTTAGTGATCCATCATTTCATATTACTGTCTTCGTAACGATGCAGAAAGTAATATTTTATCTAAAATATATGTAACATCAAGCCTTATCCATCATTTTGTCCTATATTCTTGGAATTAGTTAAAACTTTTCAAATTACTAGAACTAGGATTAGAACTCTTGAACATAGACAAAAATACGTATACCGTTAGCATACGAAGACTTAAAAAAATAATAGAAATATATATTTTTTATAGTCCAGGTAATATATTGTTCCGTGTGGTGCCGGACGTAAAAGAATAGCACCATCCCATTTCTTCACGTGGGTGTCGTAGAAAGCGACTAAGGGACTCACTAGAGAATGGGCAGCAGCGTTCTCTATGTATTTGACCACCATACTGCGATCGCCAACCCGAGGCATCAGCGTGGCGATTATATGGCAAATCCCACCTTTTGGAGGAGGCTTACGTCCAGCAGTGGACGTCTTTCGGCTGATATGATGATGATTATGATGAATACAGTAAGCATACATAAATTAACATCATGTTGAGACGACATTATTGAGTAGCTTAAATATTACCTACAGCTAGTTACAGTATATTATTTGCTAGTGAACCCCAAACTAGACAATTAATCTGTATCTTGGTGACTGGAAGTTCTGTTTTCACTGTAAGCTAGCTGCCAAGAAATATTTAAAATTAAGAGCCCGTTTACGAAATTTTGCCGATTTCGTTCGTTCATGTGATTTTATCGTTAAAATACTGTATTTCTATAAGTTTTAATACACAACATGAAAGACTATTTCAATTATGATCTACTGAATGATCTGCTTTTTAATTTCCATTTCAAATGTCAAAGGCAAATTAAATTAGATTTAAGAGGGTCATAAATTAGTAGGTATAGTAAAATATCTCTTTTTACAGAAAATATAAAATTGCTACATTTAGTTGAAAAAATAGAGCAAGATTAAATTTTGTGTGCCTCAAATAAATCAAGTTTAAATAACTAATTATAATTTATAATATGTATTGCGAGCCAAAAGGGGCTAAATATTTTTCTATTAAGAATTGAAAACTTACCTATTTTAAATGATTACATAAAAAAGCGTTTTGTTTCAGACAAAGAAGTTAACGAAATTATTAACAAATAGAAGGTTATTCTTAGCTTTATTAAGTTTAATTTATTCTTTTTGATACCAGCTCAATCCTTTTAGGTATTTTTTAAATAATAAATTGCTTTTACACTTACTATCCTCGGAATATCTACCAAGGTTTTTTTTTTTTCGTTTGTAACCATAAACAAATTTAATCATTGTTTTATGAATAAAGGTAATAATGGGGGCATATGGTTATGTCATGTTAGTTAGGCTAATTAGTCTTCATTAAAAGGTTCATTTATTTATGTTCGGTGGCGAGGGTCTCGTGGTAATAATAGCTGCTAGGGTCGATCGATTAGGTTAAGAGCCACGCTTGCCGAGGTTGGTCCATGGCTAGGTGACCATCTTTAAATACCAAGACCCTTCTGTGCCTCGGAAAGCACGTTGAACCGTTGGCCCGGCTGTCATTCGAAGATCTTCGACAGTCGTCAGAAGCCCGAAACTCTGACAACCGGTCTTACCAAAGAGTATGCAGATTTATTGATAGCATGGCCCGGTTCCGTGTGGTGCCGGACGTACAAGAATAGCACCATCCCATTTCTTCCCGTGGATGTCGTAGAAGGCGACTAAGGGACTTACTAGAGAATGGGCAGCAGCGTTCTCTATGCATTTGACCACCATACTGCGACCGCCAACCCGCCTGCCAAGCGTGGCGATTAATGCAAATCCCCCCTTTTGGGGGAGGCTTATGTCCAGCAGTGGACGTCTTTCGGCTGATATAATGATGATGATGGCCCGCTTTGAGGCTAATTTTAAGTATCATCATCTGCTTAGCCTTGTACCAACTATGTTGGGGTCAGCTTCCAGTCTAACCAGATGCAGCTAAATACCAGTCTTGGAGCGACTGCCTATCTGATCTTCACAACCTACGTATTAATTTTAAGTAACTTTATTGAAACTAATAATCATTTATCATTAAAAAAATATCTTGTTTTTTCTAGAAGGTTAAGATGTTCTATTTGTGTACTAATCACATTAAAACATCGAAATATCTTAGATACTCTCCCCTACATAATTTGTTCTGAAAATACATAAATAATATTTCGCGTCTGACCTGTATCAGAATTTAATGTACAGCCAATAACAATAAATAATCCTTTCATGACTTTTATTAAAATGTCAAAACAGTCTTTCAGTAAATAAAATGAAAGTCGTTTTATGAATTCTGCCGTAAGTATCTATCGTGACACATGTCCCGATGTATTGAGCCCTTTACAGTCGCAAGTATAAATGGACCTTAATAACAGCGAAACTAGTTTTATTTTAATTTGTAACTTTGCTGTAAATGTCAAACACCTTTTACGTTTACTTTAAGCGGATACAGTTCCTAATATCCAATCGATGGACAAGTTAATAAAGTTCAAGTAGAGCCACACCTGTTTAAATATTTCGGTGCCAAATACAGGTACACATAGGGTTACCAGATGACAGGAATTCTCCTAACATGTCCGGAATTTCAGCTGTCTGTCAGGGAAACAGGGAAAATTGGAAATTGTCAGGATTTTTTTTTTTTAAGAGAAAAATATAAGCAGTCCTACTAATATTATAAATGTGAAAGTTTGTGAGGATGTTTGGATGTGGAACGGACGGCTGAACGGATTTGGATGAAATTGGGCAAACAGTTTATAACTTGGATTAACATATAGCTAGGATACTTTTTATCCCAGTAGTACGTTCCTGCGGCCCCTTGCGTCGTCCCACACCCCACCACACCACGCATAACAGACGCATAAATTCAAGATTACCCGCGAGTTTTTGAAATAAGATACTTTTGCTGCCGAAATGTCAGGAAATATAATGCTAATTTCCAGGAAAACGTATTTTCGGATCTGGTAAGCCCAAGCACAGATCCCAAGACCCCTTTCCTCTAAAATATGTAGACCATGGTACTCATGTAAATGTAGAAGTGCGTAGGTATATATTAGTTGAATGTATTATGAACCTGCAATTGCGTTTGGCAGTTAGATTCTTAGTATTTTTAATCGGCCTATCATGTTCCCACTGCTGGGACACAGGCCTGCTCTCTGTGAGAGGGAGTGGGCCATAATCCACAACGGCGTAGTGGATTACGGCTCACTCCCTCGCCCGCGCAGTGACTACGTGTGCGTTGGTAGATGTCACATGTCTTCGAATTTGTGGGTCTAGGACTTGCCGATGTCCTCGCAATGTTTACCTTCACCGTTTTGAGAGCAGTGGTTATGAAATAATTTGATACAAAATAAAGCGGCTGTCTGGATTCGAACCTACGACCTTATTACTCGTAAGTCGCGGCCTTCACCACCGGGCCACCACTGCTCCCCTTAGTGTAGTTACTAACCAGTATTAGTTAAGTTCACCAGTACGTACACTTTAAGTCTTCTGAAGCATCAAGACGTAGGATCAAACATGACAAGAGTAGGTACCTTCATGGAGTATCGGCATTCACGCAAAATCGTCGTTTCCTGGAAGTCTTTACCACACTTGCAGACTGATATGTGCGTATCTTCGTTTATCCTGAATCAAAACAATTTAGAAATTCTCATTCGTCGTCACATCTAGTCACGTCGTAGTCAAAATGATGTCCAGTCAAGTCCAATCACCTTAAAAATAAACCTAGTCAGACAGACAGACAAAAAATTACTTTTCATTACATCTAGCCACAAAAACCTGTCAATACTAATATCTAGACAAAAGGCAGAATCTACACTCATTGAATTGTTCTCTATGAACGGAAATGCTGACGTAAATAAGCCATTGTGCTCGTTTTTTTCGACAATTAGCACAAATTAATGACATTAGTTCCACGTTAGTTTCGCATGTGTTGAAAAGTTTGTCGTTAGTTGGATGTAACGTGCTTTGTACTGGAAAAATTGTTATGTAGACCTAGACCATACTATTGTTTGTCGATTTGATGTTTTATATTTCGTCTCAATGTATTTTAGCATGGTTTAATTTACAAAAAAAACTATTATTACCACTTATAGATGTAAACCTAGAATTGTCAATTTTGGTTAAAAGTAAGGTCTTATAGCAAAAGTAAAGGGAAAATTCCGAAAAATAAGAAAAGTTTAAAATTAAAGTAAATTTTGGTACTTACAAGTTTTCGAGAAAATCTAAATTTGCCCATAATTATCTTTTTATCGTGTTGACTCAGGACCTTGATTTTTATAGTATCTGGTATAAATGTCAACTTGCTAGTTCCACCCGTTCCTGAGAAAATCGGTGGTGACACAAGGACAGATAGACGGACAAGAGAGTGATCTTATAAGGGTTCCTTTTTTTACCTTTTGAGGTACGGAACCCTAAAAATTGTAATTACTGCAATAATACGTATCTATTAGTTATTAATAATGTTTATATCTGAAAGATGGGCAGTCAGAAAAAAAAAATGCTGCTTTTAAAAACACAAATGTGTTGTAAAAAGTGGCATTTTTTTTTCTATTTTTCAATTCGAACTAATTTAAATGTTCAATGTTGCATGAATGTTGTTAAAAACTGCTTTTCATGTCTACATTACTTAAATGTATGTAATTATGTTGAACCTTCAAACTAAAAATGAATTTTCTTTTATAGGTAAGTTGGTGCTATAATACTCAACACTGCAATGCTGAAAATTGTGGAATTCCACACACGACGAGTGATATAGATAAGTAATTAATGTATAAAAAACGACATTTGAAACTTTACATTGCATTTTTATAAAGTTTTAATTCATTGAAATCATAAATCCCACAAATTATTCACGTCAAAAAACAAAAGAAAACTGAAAAAGTGAACGAGAAACCTATAAATTAAAATGAGAAAGGCAATAAAATTAACAACTCGGAAAGTTATGAAAGCTGTAAATTAAAACTTTCAGAAAATTTCCCAACGACGCGACGAAGCGACGGCTCGCACTGTTTACATTTACAAACAACTGTTTACATTGACATATACATTTTCCTTTGCCTACAAAGAATTCTCATCTTTGTCCATACATCAGAAGTCTTCAGGTTATTGTCGGGATAGCCCGTTCCTTACCGAATCAATCTAGAACAGATGAAACCACTGATATATATTATGAGACAAAAATAGCACACAATCGTAAACAATTTAATTGTAATCAATGTTCGAAATACTAAGATTACAGTTGTAAATTGTTTTGATTCGCATCACAGCGGGGAACTAAAGTTTATTTGTGTAATTACAACATTTACTGTTAGTGCAAGTATTGCAATCTTTGGTTTTTGATTATGTGATACATAACGCTGTCTTTGATTACATATTATGTATCGGTTCTAATTACAAGCCCACCCACAGTTTTTGGTTGCCTGATCAGTAAATCTTTGTGCTTGCGATACTGTGCTAAAGAGAGAAATACAGAAAAAGTATTTATTGGGGCTCACACAGAAATATCACAAACGTTTAGTTTACTAAACACAGTCATAGAACTGACGGGCATAAAAAAAAGAAGAACAAAACGTGAAATGAAAATAAAAACAGAAAGTGCCAAAAGGGGCCTATATTTGAGATTTTTTTTTTTTTTTTTTAAATGTTGCCCCACACTAGGAATTTCTTCCTGTATCGTGGGTGCGTTTACAAACATAGAAAACTCACAAGCACAAACACCCAGACCCGGAACAATTACTTGCAGATCATACAAATATTTGTTCCGTGCGGGGATCGAACCCGCGACACGCTGCGCAGCAGTCGATCGCTCAGCCATTACGCCAACCATGTCGTCATGTTGCTGCGCCATTTAAAAATACACCTTGAAAAATACATGTTATTAACAGATTACCGTTACAGTTCCGTGAGATGTCGGACGTAAAAGAATAGCACCATCCCTTTTCTTCCCGTGGGTGTCGTAGAAGGCGACTAAGGGACTTACTAGAGAATAGGCAGCAGCGTTCTCCATGCATCTGACCACCATACTGCGATCGCCAACCCGCCTGCCAAGCGTGGCGATTATGGCAAAACACCCCTTTTGGGGGAGGCTTATCTGTCTTTCGGCTGATATGATGAACAGATTACCAGCGCTGGGACGCTTCCCATCGCTGATATTTAGTTCATAATCAGCCTATAAAGTTCCCGCTGCTGGGACACTGGCCTCGTTCTCTTTGAATGGTGATATTCACTTAACAATAACCAATCATAGAGTTGACTTATGATTCTCTTACTGTTAGTTTAGTTTACTTAGGTATCTGTATATTTGTCCATCAGCGTAAAACACACATAGCATGAATATCCCAGATTATATTCCTGCCATACAGACAATCCAATTTCACTGTTCGCACTTCCCTCGTCTATAGAGACCACACTATTGGATTAACTCCGTTCCGTCCTGCAGTACTCAGTCAATAACTGAACACAAACGGAAATCATATTGGACTTCATTTATTTGAAATACAGCTTTTATTTATCCAAATATTTATCATCCTTCTACCCTGATAGCTAACAATTTACTTGGGTCGCGGGGTAGCACGTTTCTTTCTTACGAATACATTCACTATTTACCCCCCTTCTAGCCAAATCGTCTTTATTGAAATTAATTTCATCAATAATTTATTTTGGTCAGCCCTTACTCTTATAGCCCTCCATCATTTTACCTCAAAACTGTCCCCACGATCATGAGATATCTCTTCTCCTTTGTCCCATGTTCTACTATATAAAACCATAAAACCAAACATACAACACAATTAAATTTTTATCAACATATTGTACATTGAATAAATAGCCTCCATTACAAAAACTGCAACCATATTGAATTCATTCACGTTGCAAATATCAAAATCTTACAAGAGCTTATAATAGCATGTTTGCGTTTCATGAGTGCGGCGACATATTTATTGAATTTCGTTACGCATACCTCTTTAACATGCACTGCATACTTAATATGTGTAGCTTTGTTTAAAGTGACAGGATAACTCTGATTCGTGTCGACATACACACTTACCTACTACAGGTGTACTGGGCAGTAGAATGATCTAGATGTTATGTAGTTGGTACTTTTGATGTTTATGTAGTAGCAGCCCGGAGTTTGGATGTTGGCGGTGTGATACAGGGGGCCTCGAAAAGCACGTTAAATCATTGGTCTTGCCTCTGATCTCTCTCCCTGTCCCATCAGACTATGAGAGTGAGGGAAGAGAGAGTACGCCTGTGTCTGCGCACACACTTGGCCACTATAATATCTTCTGCGCCGACGGCTAGTCTCCATTTAGATTGACCGCCATTGACGATCTGGAGGACTATTATTTATTATTATACTACATACTTCTAATGAACTATCAATATAGTTGACTGACTTTAGTGCAATCACTAAGTCGTTCTTATGTACTGTATGACTACAGCTGTAACAACAGTGGTGTAGGTACAATTGTTACAAAAATGAACTAACATCAGATCATATTGTGATGCGTGCCCTAATTTACCCTAGAAATAGGATATAAAAGTTTAATCACTTTACACAGTCCAGACTAGAATGAACTTTGCTATTCGGGTTTAAACTAGGTACGTCCGTTATTTATCTAAAGAACAAATTGCTGGTAGCAATAACATCCGCGTGTTAGATAGCAAAAGGATCACTTATCACTTGCAACCGTTTGAGCTTCAAAGGCGTGGGTGGATAACTTTGATAGGATATGAAATAAACTATAAATGGACAAGGCTAGCTGTTCACGATAACGAACTAACTTACATAGGTCTAACAGATCATAAATATGTTACCAATACGCCAAGCAAGTCGAAAGCTTGCCTAATTGCGCTTGACTTGCGAGTCTATGAACGTCTAGGCTACCACCACACCTATATATCTAAAAGTATTTGATTGATAAATAAAGTACCCTTAATAGGACCACACTATATGAACAACAATTTGAAACCGATAGCTACACGGGGTCTTACAATAAGAGGTATTATTCTAAAAGTAATTAATGCTTATTGATTAGTGCATTTAGCCTTATCAAACCTAAATCCATAGGTATTTGACTTTTTAGAACAATAAGCTTACAGCTGGACATGTTCCGTAAAAATTGGAATTAGGAAGCACGGATGCGGGAAAAATGGAAGGAGTGGACTGGCCTTTGCCCAGGAGTGACACAGCGAAGGCTAGTAAAAAGAAAAAAAACGCTTGCAGCCAAAAAACTCTACCTAAATTAGGCACAACTAAAGTTAATGCAACTTATAGCACGTAACAAAACAACCTACTTTACAATACATTAAATTACCACGTACTCCTCAAAACATTAATTTTTTGTAACGATTCAACTACCTAATTTGTCAATATCAAGGACCGTATACCCGCCGCCCGTCAATTAAAAGTTTACGACCGTGTCACTTTAATCTGCTAAGAGAATGCGTGACATCCATGTTAGGCAACTTAACTGTAACTTAAGACATGACAGGCTTAATTCCTAGTACGATGGTGTGTGGGCGTCTTGCAAATAACTTAAGAGGTTTTTTGTTGAATCCAGTCAGTAGGATTAAAATGTTTATTTTATTTTGCGTCTGTTTGAGTGGACTACTAAAATATAGTTAGTTTGATGGAAATCATGTGAACACAAATACGCCAAAGAAAAGCAAATGGAAAATATAATACAGCTCATTAAAAGGGAACATTATTTACTGAGATGACGATCCTTGTACAACATAAGACTTAATGTTAAATAATGTTTGGTTCCATGCTGAACATAACCAAAGAAACACAGTCTTTGAGAAATGATAATTATAGAAGAACAGATAGATACGTAAGAATAATATACTACAAACATAATTATGAATATTCATACTTCTGAAATTAAAGCTTATATATTCACTGAAGGTGTAGTCTCACTACCAAAGCAAATCGTAATGGCTTATTTGAAATCATACTACATGGAAAAGATGTGGCGTTTTCGGTAAATTATACTACGATGATATTTGATCCAAAATCTATATCCACTAAACCAGACATTATAAGAAATGTCAATGACAGTTCAACAAATACTTTCTACAATCCAGATAATGATGTCACTTACACAGCAACAGAGCGAATCGTGATCACTCCACACAAATTCCCTCTACACTCACATATTTTGAATTCTTTGCAAGCAATTTCGCAACACGGAAAGCAGACCTAGTAATTTGCGTGGACTCTGTAACCAAAGGCTAAGCGCTACACACCCACTAACCTCGGAATTGATTACACATAAAATCAGCATTACTTCTAGCTGATCTGCGAGTAAAATAAGACTATGCATCAGCTGGGCTTATAAATCATTCAAATCATCGGCCGTTAGGGTTGCTAGACCTTTAGGTAAATCCGGATATTAGGCATTTGAGAGTCCTGTCCTCCTTTTGTTGAGCCTTTCAAACATTATTTTAGTGTAACCATTAGCGTGCTGCAAAATCTATGTAAATTTTTGCTAGGTGTGAATATCCGTGTGAATGTAATTCCAAGTCCTACTACTTTTCTGCAGTAAAAGTCGACACCAGGGACAAAGTTGCTAATATGGAAAGAATCTCATTAAAGTTCTGAAATTGCACTGTATCTAGGGATGTGAAACACCGTTCGGAACTTTTACTGTAATGGCAGATTATACGCTTTGTGTAAAATCTACATTAGATATTAGTCATTTAATTCCCAATGTTTCGATTTCATTTATGTCATACACGATTTTACATTCAACAAATTATGTATCTAAACTTAGTGTTCCCATATACGAAATTTTAACCAATTCTCTTCACCAGGTGGCTTGTGATTCACAGTTGTACAAGCACAGATTATATAAATCATTTAATCTGTGGCACAGCCTTGTGTAACCGCACGCACGTGCTCGCCCATTGTAATGCGGTTTTTCTTACATGTCCATTATTGTACACACACAATGATCTGCAATTTGTTCGTAGCCTTTACCTCTGCTCTATTTGGATTTCCTGCTTTATTAATACTATTGATTGTTTCTACCTTTGCAGTTCCTGCAAAAATCACTCAATGGTTGACCAACAAAATTACTTAACCACCAAATACTACTTTAAAAACTAAACCAATGTTGGTACAGAAGTTCAAACAGTATAATATAATTAAAGCCAGGCACAAAGGACCATATCTCCTAACATCGACAATTCTAGAACAGCAAAACCAGTCTAACAAGCACATATCATTAACAAATATCTTACTTCTGAGCGATCTGTTAACCCGGTACCAATTAGTTTAATTGCTACTATGATACCCCCAATACGACCAGCAAAAACATACACCTAGCAGATATAAATGTTAGTGCAGATACAGTTAAGTTTATCTGACATAAAACGCCTTATGAGTATCAATCGTACTTACATACTAACCCACATAATTCAGATGTTTAATCTGACCAATCAGCGGCTGAGTTCGCTTGGCATGCGCGGACGCACAATCACCGCGGTCCGAACGCACGCGATTCGTTCGTAATCAATTAAGAGTATCCTTTTACGTGCGTACGAAACTAATGGATTTGTTACGGTGATTTGTGAACAATGGCAATGACACTTAGCATTAAGTATTTATAGTTTGGCGCTTTGTAGGACAAAATTATAAATAAGTTCAAAGCTCAAAAATAGATTGTCTCTTCCTTCTTAACCATGGGCTTAGTAGTAGGTCTATGGTTTTTATTCTTCCTTTATGTTTTTTTCTCTCCGAATGTATGTTAAAGGCGTCCGCAAACAGACAAGACATCTCGACGCGACACTAGTAGATCAATTTCCATGAAGTTTTCATTGAAATTTTGTTTTAATAGAGTCATCTGGTCTGGTACATCACCACGTCAGGTCTCAGCCCTTTTTTATTTTTCTCCATTTTGCTCTGTCCTTGACAAGTGCGTCGAAAACATTGTATGTCATGAATCTGAGCACTATATCTCTATCCACCAGGCATTATCATCTGCCCCGGCTTTTTCATAAAGTTTCTTTATCACGCCTTAAAACTACATTTATTAGTTAAACCAAGAACCTACTCAAGCATTATTTATGTTCAAACTCAAAGCATTTATTTGAAAGAAACCATTTATAGGCACTTTTAGTTTGTCAAGGGGTCGGGCAGTCACAAATATGAAACTAGTTACCGCCCTTGTGTGTGAGGATCAGAACTACTTTTATTTGACCGAAGAAACTTGATAACTTCATAACACCGTTAAAATAAAAGAAGATCAATGTATTTAACAACATAATCGTGCCTTCCTAGGAAGTCAAATCAATGAAATTCAAACTAAATCACACGAAGATTGCAAAAAATAAAACGTCTATCACTTCATTCTACGAATGAACAGACTCATAGATATTCAATATCCAACTTCTACGAACTAGTCTATGGATTTTATTACTCGCATTTCTATGTAGAAATTGAAGAAACATCGCAGTTACTATGGTAATTTAATAGTGGAATAAAAACATTCTGCTATCAAATATTAAATCTTCTTGCGCCAGTAACATTCAATCATAGGAAACAGGAAAGATAAGCACGATTTACCTACATATTGTTTATAATAAAACGTTCTGCATGATTTGTCTCACTGATAAACTGAAATTATAGCACGTGCTGCTGTGACAAAAGATACGTCGTGGATTTTGTACCATCTTAATTAATCTATCTGGTCTCTTCCCGATTATATTGGGGTCGGCTTCCAGTGTAACCGGATGCAGCTCAATACCGGTTTTATACATGGAGCGACTGATCTGAGCTCCACATTCCAGTTAGGGGGCGTCCATTAATTACGTGAGGTAATTTTGAAGATTTTCGACCCCCACCCCCGTCCTGGTGAGATGTCGTGATATTTGGCTCGAAACTCCCCCTTCCCCATAACCTCACGTGAGATATTTCAAATACTTACGTGGTTTTAGTGTTAAAACGTTAATCTGTGCTTATTTGGCTGGCTTGGCTGGCCGCTGGCGGTATAACCATCGAGGAGCTACTGTGTTACTTTGTGGCGTTCGCATAACCGCGATAAATATGATTTTGTAGGAATAAGCCAATTGGCGGAAAAACATGTTTTACATAATTTAACCCGGTTTTCTCGTAATGTTACAATGTTTTTTTGCAGAAAAATATATGAATTAGGTGATATTTGCCGAGACACCTCCCCCCCCTCTTCCCCACGTGAGACAGGGTGAGATTCGACTCGACCCCCTCCCCCCTAAATGCCTCACGTTATTAATGGACGCCCCCTTACTAGGGAAAACGATATCCTTTAGTAAGACTTTCGGACTTCTGATGACCTGTAACGACTCCAAACTTCCACGAATGACAGCCGGAACCAACGGCTTCTTACGTGCTTTCCGAGGCACAGAGGGGTCATGATATTTATAGGTGGTCACCCATCCATGGACCAACCGCGGCAAGCGTGGCTTAACCTGATCGATCGACCCTTGCGCCTGTTGTTTCTTAGCTTATTTCTTAAAAACCCCTTTTTTGGCGCATATCTCATACATAACTCGACAAAATCTGTGACACAATATGTCTTGCTACTAAATTGTCTAGCTGCAGCGGCACAGTTAGATCATTTTAGTTTCCTTGATTGTTTGATAGCAATTAATGCAATTACAAAAACGAGAACTAATTCATTACTTAGAATAATATCAGTTCCAAACGTTAATTATTATTTATTAGTTTCTAGCTATTAAGGTTTATTATCTTTCCTTCCTCGGGTCGGTCAGTGTTATTGAGTTTTTCCATCTAGAATTTCTCGGAAGCAGCCTAATTGATGGCATTAAGCTCGCCCATATTACATTGAACTTAATCATAACTGGCGAAACGTGGGTGTACTATTATAGGTACGGCACTGCTCTGCCACGCCCTTCGGAAATACAGGCGTAACGATGTTATTATTTTTCTTCCTCAAAAAAATACCTGGTAAAGCGCTTAAAACGTTTCAGGCTCTTCTATAAAAGGTTTCAAGAGATGTTACACACACATATGCCCATTACTCCAAGAGTTTTAAAGCCTCGACTATTATATAAGTTCTTTTGTACAGCGATTCTAATATAAGATAAGCAATGTAACTGATCGCTTCATTAATAACAACTCTAGTAAGTAAGTACCACAATATATGCGCGTGAGTGCCCGTGTGGTCGCAACTTTTGTCCAAGATACAATCACCTTCGGCTTTCGTCACACATAGGTACTGCGAATTGAAGATACGATATATGAAATTATACAGTTATGTGAATTGGCTTATGACTTGTAGCTTTGTAAGTACACAGGATGTGTAGCAATGTGATGTAAAATTGATGATAAATATTTGCCAACATTTGACCGAATTATAGGTAATTTCGTTCATAGATAGCTTTAAATACCGCCAGATTTAAATGATGAGATGTAATTTATTACCTCAATCATCTATGATTAGACCAGGTCAAACCTGAATGGCACATCGAGCGTTTACAAACACGACTCCAGGCTTTTGCTTTCCTTTTTTTGTGTAAATTGCCTTGAAGTTTCCTTTTTAATCGACTTCAAAGAGGAATTTTCAATTCGCCTGTATTTTTTTTGTATGTAACTGTTCCGCGATATCTCCGGCAATTGTGGATCGGTTTAGAAAATTCTTCTATTATGGATAGTGTATGCTTCAGGGGTGGTCCCATATAAATTCTATTAACTTAGAACGGAAAGCTTATGGGTTAGCTTCAATAATACTTATTTAATCTACTTCGTGTAGCCTAATGATGTTCTATTAGAAAGAAAGAAAAATATATAACAAACAAAAAAAAACGGTTGTTTTTATGTTATTTTTTTAATGCTCGAGTGTCCTAATTGAAAAGCAGTATTGTAAAAATCTTATGACATTTCTGGCTTAGTAGGACGGATATCCCAATCGCAACCGCATACATTTCTATACAGTGACGTAACGTACCAACACCCAACATTTCCATCGAAGTACCTACCCACCTACTTGTAGATTATAATAATTCCATGTAACAACACACATAGGTCGTAGGTCATATCCCACTCTGTGTGACAAAGCCTTACTCGACTCACAGTGGGCCACTATGGGCCACGAGTCACACGCCACGCCATGCCAACCTTATGCATTTTACATAACCATTATTATTACTTTCATATTCATATGTTTATGCAATACAACAGATAGTTCGTTTAAGACACTGTATGTAGAACTTGCTTGCAATAATCAATGGCGGTAAATTCGATGTTATTAAGCAATCAATTATTATGCTGTGGTAAAGACCGGGAATTACCGAATTGTAGGTCGGTCGGTTCCAATCCAAGTAGGCGCTTAACTTTGTCCCGAGTTTCATTTAACCAATTTAACCATTCGATCAAACGCGTCGAGCGCGTTCGGCGCTCCGATTGGTCCTTCACCAATCCAGGGCCAATCGGAGCGCCGAACGCGCTCACTGCGTTTGATCGAGATGGTAAATGAAACACACTAACCCCTGTTCTCAAAACGGGAAACGGAAAACAGCGTGAGGAAACCGACATGTATTAGAAACAAAAATTCGAACACATTTCACATCTACCATCCCGCGCTGAGCCTGTGTGATGGATTTCTACGGCCCACTCATTTCCTCTCTCAGAAAAGACGCCTGTGTCCCAACAGTGGGAACATTGTAGACTAGTTATGCTAAAAACGGAGCGATTTAATGAAGCAGTAAATTGTATCGCGTACTTTGTGGCCTGACAACTCTTTTATAGGCGTAAATTAAGTAATTTCAAATGTTATTAACATATTAAGAATCTTATTATGTACGGTCAACGTCAAAAGGAAGTACTTAAATGATGATAACTCTGAATGTACAAAAACGTTATTATCAATTGAAACGTTCTTTAATGATTATTAGGTAGATCTATAATTAATGATAGAGGTAAACAATTAAATATTTTAATACTTGTAATAATTAATTTCAAAATACCGTAAATTTCATCGACTTTGGTTGTTAACCGTACCAACTCGTATTTCTTAATTACTCAGAACCCACATAATTATCATAATGGAATGCATATTTTCTTATCGCTCTACGGAAGTTTTAAAGTATGGGAAATGGGTTACAATTTCTCGTAGTCTCGCAGACGATGGCTCCACAAAAACGTGAGTTACGTCAACCGTAGGCCTGCTCCCGTTTCGCGTACGTGCCCGTTAGTTTCGAGCACAAAAATCGATTAATTATCTATTTTGTACCTAAATGGTCTATTGGACATAGGTAAATAGTTACGTTAGAGCAGTGGTGGTCCAGTGGTAACTGACGCGACTTACGATATGTAGGTCGTAGGTTCGAACCCAGGCAGTACTTTACTACTTTTCTACTTTGTGTAAAATATTTCATCACCACTGCTCTTAAAACGGTGAAGTTAATGATAAATGATGTTATTTCTGTGGGTGGGTTTGTACAAACACTTTTACTCGTCAATCATATTTTAAATTCTAGACGAGGTCGGTGTTTCGCCGTTTCCTAACCCTCTTCTCTAAGATGTCTTTTTTAAAGTCCAGACATAATCTTGGTCAAATCATGTGAGGGAGGACCGCGTAGATTGATGTCTAAAATGGGTTTAATTTTTTTGAGTTTGTATTGCTTTTCAGCATAGGCGTCACACAACTTTCTTAGTTTTTGACCATGAGCTTTCCTTGTCCATGCCCCTTGCTAGCAATCTCAAGTCCGGTCGCACCGGTCGCGCTCTTTTCCTGTTCGGATTTTTGACCCGTTTGCCGATTTTGTTTCTGATAGTAGCTATAACATGCCGATGGCCTCTTAATGTATTTTTTTCACTGTTTCCGTCTGTCTAAATGTCACCAGTGTACAACTAAACGCCGACTGACACTAAGCCGACAGACTGAACACCGACAACACTTTTCTTCGACGGGACTCTTCGCTGACAAGACTCTTCGCCGACAGGGCTCATCAGGTAGGTAATAGGTTAGGTTAGAATTGCGACCAACCGCGGCAGCGGCCGGCGAGCGCTACTTCCATGTTAGTGGCAGTTACTTGACTATTTAGTAATAGCGCTAGGATGAGCCCTGTCGGCGAAGAGTCCTGTCGGCGAAGAGTCCCGTCGGCGAAGAGTCCCGTCGAAGTAGTCTTGTCGGTGTTCAGTCTGTCGGCGTTTACTCGTACACTCAAATGACATATCTGTAATATTCGTTGAACAAAAACGTGAGTTATGTCACCCGTAGACCAGCTCCCGTTGCGCGTACGTGCCCGGTTGTTTCGAGCTCAAAACTTACTTAGCAACGGTTTTAAGCTAAGATGAAGTGGCCGAGTTCGCTCTGAAACCATTTCCGAACTAATGGTCCGTGACTTAAATTATGATTGGTAAAATAGCTTATTACAAACAGTAGCATAGCTCTTAAGCTTTTTCATAGTATGTAGTTTATGACCAAAACCTCTAATTCACTAACGCCTTAAATTCATTGTTATGTTGGTTTTTGAACTCTGGCTGAGTAATAACAGCTGCACGTGTCGATCGAACAGGTTAAGCTACGCTTGCCGCAGTTGGTCCGTGGATGGGTGACCATCTTTAAATAACAAGACCCCTCCGTGCCTTGGAAAGCTGGTTAGCCGTAGATCCCGGCTGTCATTCGTGGATCGTCTTAAGAAGCCCGAAAGTCAGACATCGCAATCTTACCAAGGAGTGTCGTATTACCCAGTAACTGGGAGAGTATGGGCAGTCGCTCTATGTAAAAAATGAACTCCAGCGCGCTTTTATTTAGGCAGTCATGTAGGTGACGCTTAGTGCTAGTAGAAAGTCCCTTCCACAGTGTTCGGTCAGGCAATATGCTAAATAGGTAAATTAAATTTAAACAAAGCCAAAATACAATAGTTTAAACATCGCACTATCGGCGAACCATGTTATGAAAACACAGAAATAAGAATTTATATCAGGATTATTCATTGAACTGTCTCCACATACCCGGCATTGTGTAAACTCAATGCTCAAATTACAGGCTCATTAGCAGTAAACTTATGGATCATTAATATGAAATAGTACACGCAAGATATCATAACAAGCACCAGTTCAATCAGCAGTGGAAACTAAAGCTATTTCATCGCAAGACTAACAAACTATCTTGCTTCACTCACGGCACGCAATATCTCAATTTGTCTTGATCTAGATAAATGTACCAAATCATCGAAACAACTTGACTTGGGACCGGTGTTATAGAAGGCGAGGAGTGGTGGAAGTATCGGACAAGATCTACGGGTCTCGTAGAACGCGGACAGCGGTAAAAAAAGAAAGAATTAATGATGTAACATTTACCAACTCATCGACTATGTTACACTAGCTTTTGCCCGCGGCTTCGCCCGCGTGGATGACGGAAATTAGCCCTTGGGAACCTACTACCGGGATGAAAAGTATCCACGTTATCTATACATATATACTAATAATAAAGCTGAAGAGTTTGTTTGCTTGAACGCGCTAATCTCAGGAACTACTGGTCCGATTTGAAAATTTATTTCAGTGATAGATAGCCCATTTATCGGGGAAGGCTATAGGCTATATAACATCACGCTAAGACCCTTAGGAGCCGAGCAAAGAGAAAAAGAGTCACGATACGAAGTGTTTGGTGGTGATTCAAAGCGACAGGGTGGGTCGGGGCAGCAAGAAATTTGACGCGAACGACTCCGTTCGCGTCAAATTTCTAGCGAGCAGTAGCTAGTCTTATATAATAATCATATAATGTTCCCACTGCTGGTACACAGGCGTCCTAACTGTGAAAGGGCACTCCCTCTACGTCATCCAGTGCGGGTTTAGATGTCACATGTCTTCGAATTTTTGGTTCTTGAACATGCCGGTTTCGTTACGCTGTTTTCCTACACCGTTTGAGCAGCGGTGATGCAATAATGAATTAATTTACAGTTTTGGCCGTTACCATTGGGCTACCTACCGCTGATCTCGAAGAAACCTTAGTGTTAGTCAACTAATATAAGGAAATGTTGTCCGCTACGTCTCAGTCGAATGTCAGCTTAACATACCCCGCTCCCGCCCACGCTTCCTTTATAAAGCCTCACCTCAAAAACTTAAACGCACAACTTCCCTAGAATGTCTGTCTTTGTATCTGATTTCGTAAGATTTCCCGTCACAATCATAATTTACACCGCTGTAATTAATAAAAGGAATTATCGAATGAATCATTATGAAATTAAACCGCATTGTTTAATTAAACCGGTCGGTTGTATAAGTTGTGATAATTGGTGCTAGTGACCTATTTCAATAAGTTTAATTAGAAAGCATTGTACTTAATCAAATATTCAAATGAGATTGCAACAATGTTTGGTGCTGGAGATAATAGTTGAGTCCCGGTTGGAAGGTCGTGGGTTTAAACCTGTTAGTAAACAATTGAAGTTACAGCTAGTTTAATTGTGTTAAGTACTCACCAGATTCCAACTATGCAGTTTTAAGATCTCAGTTGTAATTCTCTGAGCTTTCAACTGATAAGTGAAAAGTTTGTTTTATTTTGTAGTAGCGACCCACCACGGCATCGCACGGTTTTAAAGACTTGACAAAACATCGCAATTTCTGCATTACATCGAAGTTTTATATATATTTGTCATATACACATACCTTTACGAATAAATTTTCTAAATGATGGTGAAAATCGCGTCAAAATCTGTTGCATAGTGAGAAGGACAGGGACAGACAGGAAAAGTGACCTTCATGTATAATATGTAAGTATGTATTATAAAACATGTCTTAAAATTCATACGATGTGCGTTTACATTTTGATACGTACACTAAAATTACATAATATGTTCATGATAACATTGAGTAGACATGCAAATAAAAAATAAATTATAAAAATACAATCAAAGAGGTTAAATATTATGAAGTAATTAATATCCAAAATGCGTGTATGACCAGTGGCCCTAGTATGAGTTACATTTAACCATCTCGAACAAACGCATCGAGCGTGTTCGGCGCTCCGATTGGTCTGTCACCAATCCAGGACCAATCCGAGTCCCTAGTGTGAGTTTCATTTAACCATCTCGATCAAACGCATCGAGCGCGTTTTGCGCACCGATTGGCCCTGGATTGTTGAAGGACCAAACGGAGCGCCAAACGCGCTCGATGCATTTGATCAAGATGGTTAAAGGCTTCTTCAAACAGGCGCAACGCGACAGCGCGACGCGACACTTGTAGAACAATTTCCATGAAGTTTTCATAGAAATTGTTCTACGAGTGTCGCGAAGCGACCGTCGCGTCGCGCTAGTCTGCACGAGCCTTAAATGAAACTCATACTAGGGCCTCGGAGCGCCAAACGCGCTCGATGCGTTTGATCGAGATGGGTAAATGAAACTGACACTAAGGCGTCAGATCATCATCTGCCTAGCCTTTTCCCAACTATGTTGGGGTCGGCTTCCAGTCTAACCGGATGCAGCTGAATACCAGTATTTTACATGGTGCGACTGCCTATTTGACCTCCACAACCTAGTTACTGGGTAAAACGATACCCCTTGGTAAGACTGATTGTCAGAGTTTCAGGCTTCTGACGACTCGTAACGACTGTCATGGATGGTGGTTTCCGAGGCACGGAGGGGTCTTGGTATGTAAAGATGGTCACCCATCCACGGACCAACCGCGGCAAGCGTAGCTTAACCTGATCGATCGACCCGTGCAGCTATTGTTACTTAGCCACAAGCTCTACTACACTAAGGCCTCAAATGTATGACCATAAAAACGAGGCAAAAGGAATATATAAGGATAGTAGCAGGTGGCGTTCTGTAGTTTCTGCCTACCCCCATGGAAAAAAGGCGTGTGTTTATATGTATGTATGTAATCTCCAAAATAGTTTTCCAAATTTAGGTACCAGTTGGAAATTATGATTTTCTACACTTCTTAGCGAGTTAACAACCATATCTTACTTCCAACCTTCGTGCGGTCAGTCTGATTGACCATTAACAAACCCACGCAGTAACTTGACGTCACGTCACAAGTAATAGTCGAAAAAACAATAAATAATGACGGTAGTCTTCACCTTGCTACAATAATAACATGCTTTGTGTCTACACCCATTGTTATTTCGATGATGTAGGTACTCAAATCATTCCTACTAAGACATTCAGATGATCGCGACTAAATTTTGCCGTCGCATTTAGTCGCGCTCAAAAGAGATAATTATTGGAATGTGTACATGCATGTATTGAAATTAAATGTTTATACATGTGAGTAGATCTTTTAAGACAATTTTTCACGTGAATATTTTGTTGCTCAATATTTTAAAACTAGATGGTGCCGGCATTTCCTAGCTGACTGAACCCTGAGAAAAAATTCCGAAACAAACTGAGAGGTCCCATGACCTCTGAGTTTGTTTCGGAATTTTTCAAAGTCCAAACATTACATATTATTAGGGTTTTATGTGAGACTAACAATGCAGAGCTATGTCTGGAAGGGCCTTTTGAAGAAAGAGCCATTGCAGCTTTTAGCGAACCTGTATCAAGATCGTGTAGCTCAACTCTATTTTAGGAAGCTCAACGACCCGTCATATACCCGTCATGGCTTGTGTCGAAAAAAAATTGTCGCACGCGCATGTTGGTTCGTTCGTATGGCCGATTAATGCTTTGGCGATTGTTTTACGATAACTTCATTCACGTGATTACAATTAATTTTATGCACTTGTTATCTTACACACGTGAGGTGGATGAAATTGATGTTTTTATCAATGAAATATTCGACAGGATTAGTGCTAATTGCAAGTGCAACATAATGTTTCACTGGTTCGGTAATAAATGACTAAAGGGCGCTTAGCAACAGTATATACATATAGATAAGAAGTAATCAGTAGTACCTACTATGTGACACGAAGTCTAACCGATAAACAGAAATACAGCATGAATCAAAAAGATGTGATCATATTTAAGGGTGCGGTACAGACCATTAAACCGAACAACTTACTCCATCATCGTATTCGCGAAAAAAAATATCAGTCGTCTATACTACATTTGACGACACGGTTGGCGCAGCGGTTAAGCGATTGACTGCTGCGCTGCGTGTCGCGGGTTCGATTCCCGCACGGAACAAATATTGGTATGACCTACAAGTAGTTGTTCCGGGTCTGGCTGTTTGTGTATGTGAGTTTAAATGTTTGTGAACGCGCCCACAATACAGGAGAAATTCCTAGTGTGGGGCAAAGTATAAAAAAAAAAAAAAGAAAATACATTTGGGTCTAGTACCTAGATAATGTATAAATATGCCAGTTGATAACTTTCGGCAAGTTAATAACTGTCTAACAATGTTGGTCACATCACATGCAGAATAGTCTGATGGTCTAAACCACACCGTTTAATACGACCTGGACTTTCTGATACATCCTGTATAAACAAGACAATTGCAGAATATCTTTCTTAAACAAGTTTACAAACACAAATCAGGTTGACAGACATCACCACATAATGTCACGTCTCAGCTCTTCCTTATCCGTTTCAGATTTGCGAAATAAACAAGGCACTAATGCAAGTGTCACATAAACGTGTTTAGCCAAAAGATTAGAATGGTGCAAGTGTGAACAAGTTGTAATTTCGTCGCCTTCGTGATCTAGTTTCAGTTCAGTCAGCCTTGGAGTAATCTCTAATACCACTAGCTATAGCTAATTCTTCTTTCGATTCTAATCCCTAAAAGTAGGCCCCAACTTTATCAGAAGTAATATTACTTTTCTTTCGCCTCTCAGTGGTCGTCACGTCTTTCGAAATTGATCGCAGCATGGATAAGACAGGCTATAAATCTAGGCCTCAATTGGATACTTCTTAAAAGAATTTCATTTCAATACCTATGGACAGGTCTAAATCGATCCTCAATTTCTCATCCATCTCGATTTGTAATTTGCTACTTGCTGTCTGAGAAATTTTGATTCAATTACTAAAGGGACGAATGACATTGAGGTGCCAGACGTCTCGAATTAACACGTGCCTCAAACGAAAGTAGACAAAAAATCGAACTCACGTAGTACCTAGTTTTTCGATCAACTAGCAGTTACGAAAGCAAAACGACAAAATTCATTATTCGCTCACAGAATTGGGTCGTTGTTGGTCCAATAATGCAGAAACTTGTATTACTCGTTCACTTTGTTGTTGGTGCTACTTTTTAGTAATAAAAACTTCACTTTGAAAAACCTCTGATAAGATACCGAATGCGGCTAAATTTGACAGATTAAACTGAAATTACAAACAAGATAAAGTTACGACAATTACGATGTTAAAATACAAATTTTAATAAATAATTATAATTAACTGTTAAACAGTTAATGATAATTATTTATTAAAATTTTACATAGTTTAAATTGATACATCGAAAAAATAATGGCCATTGAAATCGAATAAAAACTGTATCATGCAGCAATTAAATAAACCTTTAAATCGGCTCAAGCCTGTCGAAAATCAAACATATCAGCATCTGATAATGAAGCTATCTCCCTTGTAGGTATCTCGGTGTAAGCAAAATTATACAAAGCAACGATTCAGACAAAACCAAAACAAATGCCAAAGAACTATTACCAAATAGAAATGACTTCAACACGATTCGAAATCTCGGCAGCCTTGACAAGTGGCACATGTCATCCGCCATCTTGAAATTGATGCTGTCAAAACACTTAATGTCATATTACATTAATGGCCGGTAATTGATGTTTCCGTATGTTATTTCAAGACTTGTTGAGTATGTTGATACTTTTTATAACCAATAAAATGTTAAGTAAATAGTGATCATTAAAGGTAATTTGTATTCCTGACAGGTTTTTAGAAAATAAGTTTGTTTTAATAAAAAAAGCTAATTAATATCAAGAATAATTTGAATAATCTAATTTCATTAAGAAGCAACCGTCTAAGCAAGTAATCTCCGAGTTTGAATGTCATCAACATAACTCTTGAGAAGTTAATACAAATTAAATTAAGAACTCGCAACGACTTAGTTATATTTATCCACACTCATTTCCTTTTCGTTCAAAAGTTCAATTTTGAAAAATGGAACGACATATCCGAAGTTTTGATATGACGAAACTTCGAGGCCTCGAGTCATATTTATTTTTAAATAATGGGAACTTATTATCCTGCCAGCATCCAGTCTTGAGTGTTAAAGTTGAGTTACCATACTTTTTAGTGTTACTATTGGTTTGAATTTCATTACTTTTTTATTATTTTAATAACCATTGCTTCTCACATTGTTGTTAACTTTTATTCAAGCTATTGTTATGTTTTCTTTTCTGTTATAATAACTCTCATTGAGTATGTAAACTGCTTTGATAAGGATCTGATATTATGGGTGACTCAATTTTTCTTATATTTATAAGGGCATGAATTAAGTATTACTTACAGTAAAAAAAACAAGGTCAGTATTTAAGTGAAACGTGGGTTCCAATGTTTTTGTTGTATACCACAGTGATCTGATACCTATAAATGTTCAATTAGATTTTTTTATTAAGTAATAAAGTCCTTACAAAGGAAGTAGATAGGTACTTACTCAGCTCTCGGATTGTCAATTTTGTTAAATGGTGCAAAAAAAATGTTAGTACAAAACAGATTTTTTTTTCTTACACGCTATAAATTAACTGTCCTCAGGACATGCGGCAATAATTTTTTATGCGATTTATTCAACCTTTTTTTTTGTCTAACACATTGACTCGTTTTGCTGTTAAACGATTAACATAGCCTGTTTTTTTACCGTCTCCGGATTAGTTCCGGTTAAATTAAATTTATGAATTTATCTGGACCATAGACCCTATTTAGTCACTGTAAAACATTAGGTCCAAATAGGCACTATTAACCTGGTATGTTTAAGGGACCACTCACACTTATTCAGCTCTGTTCAGCTTTTGTCCATAGAAAACAACGATTTTGTATATCAGCTTTCCGCGGCTGAACACACAACATTTGATAAGTCACAGTAGGTACTTACCTACGCTTTATTTCTCCTTGTTTTACCACAGCACAGGCCACAGCTAACTAAACTAACTCGTCACTACATTACCTTTACCAAAACATTTTACCGTTTACCTTCACACAGCAAAATCCCACTAAACTACACTTTTCACTGTCATTTGTTTTACAGCGGGGCACCAGCGAACTTCTGTTTAAAATTAACAAGCACGTGTCCCGTAATGGAACTCAGGCACGTGCACCTGTGCTAATGGAAGGTCCTTCGAAACTTTTAGTATGGCATGTTTATTTATTCGTTCGTTTTTATGGACGTTGTCTTAGAGATAGGTAGATAATATAGGAGAGGTTGTACAGGTTCGTTAACCTTTTTGTTAATGTCACTGGCTGCCAGTGAATTTTCGTAGGTATCTATATGTTTACCCAATACCAAATTAGCTTTGGGTACATCGCGCTTCAGCCAGATTGAGCAAACAATAAATGAAATATTAAAATTAATTCCAAAGCGAGGGTCTGGCAATTCTGGCTTTTAAGGTACTCTCTGAAGGCTCTTGGGATGAAAATTGTAATAAAAATAACTCGCAGGCGCTTTTATTTGAAGCTAACACAGTTAGCTACTTACGTCAGATTTTAAAAGAAAAATTGAAATCTCAAGTTTGGTTTCAATAAATCCTGCTTCAAAGGTAAAATTTCCTGTTACCTTACCTGAGAACATAACAAGATTGTTTCATATTTAGGTTTCTAAAATAATGTATTTATTCCACAGCATGGAGCGTTCACAATGTGATTCCGTATTAATTCACGACGAAGGCGATTATTGAGTGAAAACACCGCCACGTGTGTTTCTAGGGTAACCATACAATATCTTTTGTTAGGATTTTTTCGCAAAGCATTTACGTCTTTACAGGTGTAATAAAAGGTTACTGACATAAACAGTGTCACTTCACGAGTCTCGTGAATACCTACATCTGTTGAACAACTTAATAAAAAAATACTTTTAGTTGCGAAGTATACACATGACTTAGAAACTAGTTTTTAGTAAAGGCTCCGATCGATTTCGTTCAATTAGAAACGAATGCGGAAAATAACGAAAAAATGTCACAAACACTACCAAACTATAATTGGATATAGTTTGGTAGTGTTCGTGACATTTTTTAATTATTATTACACTTAATGTATGCCCAAAAAAAAATAAGACAAAACCAGAAATCTTATCTTTCCATCTAGGATTAAAGTTTTCAGTAAAAATAACTAGCCTTCAGAGATTTATAAAATTATAAAACGTTTCTCTAAAGACTGAACAGCAATATATTTTGTTGCTAACCCTACAGTCACATCTGACGCAAAGAAATTCGTACGTCAACAACAACGGAGAATTATATGCAAATTTAATTTGGTACGGTTCGCAAAACAAACGAGTTTACGTGTACGACATACGTAAACCTATTCGAAGAGTTTTCACAATACACTGAGCCCCTTTTCATAACTTTACTTGGGTTCTTGTTCGTATTCTGATTGTGAATTTGGTAAATTAAAGGATAACAAACAAAACGAAAACATGTTGAAGGGGTGTGCTTTGTTTAAAAATAAAATTACTACGTGTTTTGTTAAACACTTGTGGCTGACTTATTAGTCAGCCACAAGTGTCTTAAGATCAGGTTAAGCTACGCTTGCCGCGGTTGGTCCGTGGATGGAGGATCATCTTTTCATACCAAGACTCCTTCGTGACTCGGAAACAACTTGTTTAATGTGATTTCCGAGTCACGGAGGAGTAGTTGGTCCCGGCTGTCGTGCGTGGCTCTTTGACAGTCGTTACGGGTCGTCCGAAGCCCGAAAGTCTGGCAAACCAGTCATATAGGAAGTCGCTCCATGTAAAATAAATACTGGTATTCAGCTGCATCCGGTTAGACAGGAAGCCGACCCCTACATAGTTGGGAAAAGGCTAGGCAGATTGCTTTTTTTATTTTTGTACAAATATAAAAAAAAAACATTGTTTTAAGTAACAACCGTATATGAATACTTACTTAAGCATTCTGTAAAAACTTGTTATTTTGACATTCTCAAACACACTTCAATTATATTTTTTTTCTATAGATGTATTATACACCGTGACATTTTAGTCGCCTTACAAAGGTGGTGCACTAAATGTACCCGTCATAAAATACCTCTAGGCGCGATTAAAACATTGTTACCATTAATCAAGATATTAGGTACAAAGAAAAATAAATAATGCTTTAAAATTATGAAACACCCTCCCTGTTAATGTTTACGTATCAAACGGTAGAAGATATCTACCTACCTATCAAATGTCACGGTGTATAATAATATACATATGTAGATCAGCACACGCGTTCACAAATATAAAAATGACATAAACATGTCCTCCTGTAAAATCCTGAAATCATGGGATTCATAACGTGCAGTTTTGATGTCGAGAAAAAATGGCATCCTCTAATTATCACATTGCACAGGAACAGGTAACGCAATACCTGTAATAGACCGTCAATTTACACTGCATTTGTTTGTAATAAACCGTCTGAAAATAACGATGAAAACAGGGGAAATAGGAAAGGGAAGTATTCAAGAACAACTTATAAAGAAAAGGGTTGATTGTACTAATTAAACTCATTAATATGCCTAGTTGCAAAGGTAATTCGTGATTGAAATGGCAATTAAATTGATTTATCGTTTTAGATGTATGGTCATCAAAAGAGATAAGTTACTAGGGTCATTGGAATCATCGAAAATGGTTGAAGTTTAGTAAGAAACCGATACATGTTTTCGAATAAAATTTAATAGAAAACAAACAGATCATTAGAAATATCGATCAGCATCGATTTCTTACTGTAGGTACTTACTGACTGACGATCCTGGCTAGTTATCTCTTTTGGTGACCGTACAAAGGTGATCCACTTCAACCAAAGGTGGCTAAGGTTAATTTAATAGAACATGCCCAAGACATACCTAGTATCTTCAGAATTTCATTGAGATTATCACAATGTTGCTTTATTTAATAAAGTAGGGGAAAAAACAGTAGTACATATAAAAAAAATATGTCTTAACATCTATGTAGTATCAATGTAGGACATACAGTATGATAATAGTTATGCCTCTTATGGTTATAGGAAAAGAATACCTAAAGATTTGTGTCATTTATGCTTAAAGCTACGCAATAGAAATCAAACCATAGAGTCTAAAATCAAACAAATCAAAACCCGTATTGCATAAAAATCTGCCTTTAAACCCTAATTTGATTACACCGTAAACACTAAACCGTTTACGTTAACACTGTAACTCGATTAGCGACTAACCGCTCGTTAGCACTTACCTACATTGCTTTACTGCTATTGCCTTATTATTGGATCATAATTTCGCTATAAGCATAACTCTTACTAACACAAGATGTATTTTAAGTTTAACATTACTGACAGACTACTGGAAAACTATCGTGAGGAAATCTGGACTTATAGTAAACTAACTTTTGCCCGTGGCTCCGCCGGCGTGGATGTCGATTATCGCATAAAAAGTAGCCTTTGTCCTTCTCCATTTTCCAGCCTATATAGAGATATAGGCTGGAAAATGGAGAAGGACAAAGGCTATAGGCATGTAGGGTCAAAGACAGAGGTCTTTCATGACGATCGGTACAGTGGTTTAGAAGTGAAAGCGTAAGAGACAGACACACAGACAGAGTTACTTTCGTATTTATAATATTAGTGGGGATTATTAGGAATACTAGCTACCGAGTGGCGACAGCGGCTTCGCCCGCGTGCTATGTATGTATGTATCGTACTAAATTTATACGCCGACTATCGTACTAAATTTTTCATTACTGGGGTCACAGTGACAGTTTTTAGAATAGGCCAGTAAGAAAAGCAGCCGATGAAAAATTTATTATAATTTCGAATTAGGAACTCTTTGGGAATCTGTAGATGTACAAAATCGTTGTTATCTATGGACAAAAGCTGAATAGAGCTGAATAAGTGTGAGTAGTCCCATAGGCCTCCCAGAGACAAGCACCGCATAATTTCACATGACATCTTACAACACATTTTTAAATGGGTTTTCAAAAAGCGATATAAAGTCAGGTGCAAGTCATTCTATACGTAATAATCATGGGAAACTCGGTTATTTCATAAAATTCGCAGCAACACTAACCTATCACGCCTTACACAACCGCTCGTGTTGCACCTGTAACCTGCTATCATTCTCTCATCCCACGAACTTCTTAACCTTGACTACAATATTGAAAACTTTAAGTAATACGTCAAGGGTTTTTCATAACTTATTCATTTTAGAATATCTATAGAAGACAAGACTTTAGCTATAAGCCATTGTGGTCTTCTAGCAGTCTAAAAGAAAACCTAAAGAATTTGCCACCACGATAGGAACATAATCAGCTTATTATGTTCCCACCGCTGGGACACAGGCCTCCTCTCTGTGAGAGGGAGTTGGCCGGAATCCACCACGCGGCGGACCCAGTGCGGGTTGGCAAGGTGTTATTCGATGAATATATCCAAGCTAAAGACCACGATAGCTCGTACCTACATATTCACCGAACAGCAGAGAACATTTTCTATTCCAATAATTTTCGATGCTCATTGTAGTTTTTTCCTACATCTGATAGGCTCCTAGTCTGACTATCAAACCTGCTGGTAAGCAATGAATGCTGCTGGAGAAGCACGCTTAACTGGAACTGTAGATGTGTCCTATTTACTCGCGACTTGCAGAAAAAGGTATCAACGGCATTGTTAGGCCTTTGAAAACAATATAAAGGCTCAGCTAAATTAGTTGCTCTGTCCTAGAAAATAAAGACGCGTTCTAGAAGGTAAAGGCTCCCACAGACAGGCGGGACATGACGGTGCTTCTTATGAATTTTTAATAATTGTTGTTCGCGCCGCGCCTATTTGTGGGAGCTTTTACCTTCTAGAAAGCTTCTTTATTATCTAGGACACAGCGATTAATATAGCCTAATTGACTCTTTATGGAAACAGTAATTACCACTGTAACGTTAAATTGGAGCCGTTAATTGCAGTAATAAACTTGATTTACTAACGTAACCAATTACTATAGGTACTAAGTACTCTGATTACTTGGCACCTCTTTATTTTCAAATACCTTCACATTAAGGTCGTCCTATCGTCTTATTATTGAGGCATCACACGTCTTTTCTTTATAGGACCAAGTTAAGGGACGAAGTTGGCTTACTAACATGTATCTGACAATCGATTGGCTACCGCAAGGTAATGTCTAACTTAACAAACGGACATACAAATATGTTGAAATACTAACTGGCCAAGAGTCTATTGCCCGCGTCTTAGATTATGTATACAAATCTCAATCTGCCATTTGCTACATTCAAAAGAGAAGATTACAAAATGTAATCATATTCTTTCTCATATTCTTTCTTTTTTTCTTTATCAATAGGTTAAATGTTTCTTTCGCTAAAGGCATATTATAGTGTCTCCGAATTTCTAGACGAAAAAGTGTTTGTTTGATTGAATAATTTTATGTTTTCCTGACACAAATATATAATTTATATGAATACTTATGGAATTTTGACATACCTAATAACATAAAATAATTTCTAAGTTTCAGAATTATAATGTATGTAATTGCCTATTCCAGGTATTTTCTATTTTTTTTCTTATTGGTAATTCTTTTAATGTTATGCAAATATTTGTACGCCGATACTTACGGCTAAATATGAATGGACTCAAACGATGTATCTAATATCTTGCATGCTCTTGTATGTATACAATGGTTAGACAAATAAATAAATCTTATATTGTCCTTCAGTCAAGGAAAAATGGACTTAGTTCTAGCCCACTATAATCTTCCTCATGGTTTTATCTTCAATAGATCACGGAACCGTATAAATTTGAACGAAGATCCATTGCAAGTAAAATATACATGAAGGTTCAAATATAGACTCCCAACCGACACCCAAATAATAATATAATTATATGCAATGGAACATCTCTCACCGAAAAAACAAAAGAAAATTCAAACAGAAACGAATGACCCGCGACGACCCAGTTCCACAAATCAAGGAAATTATTCGTAATTTTTACAGCAATTCGATCATCAACAGTCATTATACGATCAGACATTGTATAAAAGGCATTATTACACGAACTGTACAGCGCAACACAGAAACCTACTTCGCTTGGAGAAAGCGCTTTTACTGCTTGATGATCCAACCAGTGTAATAGGTCATAGAGATTGGGCCCTAGATAAGAGAGAGTTCAGACTTGCCCTTTGTATGTTGTAATCATCTTTGAGATTGTTAACTTGAGGTTGTTTGTGGTTTAGCTTGTTGATAACACCGAATTAAACGTGATACTTACTGAAAAACATGTTTTATTTAAGCGCGCACTAAATCCCTCGCATTTTCGAAATAATAGCGTTCCCTTGGTGCATAGTTTTTTAGGAATAACACCCCCCCCCCCCCTAGTGTGTAAAACTCTCAAAGCATTTATTTCAATTAAACCATTTACAGGCACTTTTGAATTGTCAAAAAGTCGAGCAAGAAACTCCACATTATTCTTGTTGCTTCTGTATGTGAAAAAAATAATTATAAACAATTCTAAATACAAAATAAAAATAAGCCCTGGAAGTTAGGAGATGACCAGTCTCAACTGACAGCGCCCGTTCACGAACTTGACGCGTGGATCAGCACCATCCAGCTCAACCATTTTGTAGGGAACCGAATGATCCAACACTCGCGCCACCATCAGTGAAACATTTACGTGAGCATGACATACTCTCAACTGCCTTGCTTTTTCGAGTCAACGTACATCATAACTACACAATAAATGGATGCATGGTACACAATTACTCCACCACTTATAGAGTACTGGTATGTAATTTCAAGGTATTACAGCCAAAACAAAACTTAGTATGCAAATGGCAAAACTGCAACTAAAAATAAAACAGTTTCATTCTTTGACGGATTTCACAATTCGACATCGACACAGCCACAAAACCTAGTATAAAGAAAACAAGCATAGTAACAAAGTGCAAATAGTCAAACAAACACGAACGTGATAGATACTCCAGGGAAAGTACAATTTTTATATTTACCTACGTTACGCCAACAACGCTTAGTTGATAAAACTGTCTGCAATAACTACAACGACGTCATTTCATTTTCTCGAAAATTCTCAGGGAAAATTTTATATCCAGCATGATGAAGTAAATACTTGATATTTGTACAAGTTAGCCTAAACGAGGGTCATATTTAAAGGCAAAAATAAAAAGACAAAAATCGAAATCGCGAAATGATTAATCAGCTGCTCCATTCAGTTATGAGCACAAAATGTAGGGAACAGCAATTTTTTTTTTCATGTTTCATTTTTGGTCCCATCGTAAAAGTTTCATGAATAGGTACTACAGACCCTTAAAGTGTGTCTTTAGTTTAACTTAACACCCTGTAATCCCTGTTCACCCTGTAATCGATGTTGCTTCATCACTTGATTAACCTTTATATCCTCGCCCTCTTTCCTCGAGGGATCGAAGACTGGGCAGCTCTTTCGAGGCCATCGAATCGGTTCGTTAGAAGATAAATCCAACGAAACTTGTCTTTATAAAAGCAAGATATTTTTGGGCCAATTTCCATGATATTTATTTTGGGAACGTATGGAGTGTTAGCTGTCTGTCTTCGCATAAAAGGTAAATATATAAACAATTAGGAAGTATTTAACAGGGCAATGCTCTCATTAACCAATTCGTTTGTTTATGTTTTTTACTTGAACTAAACGGAATGAAACTGATTCACTCTAAAAACATACAAATCTTATGGAAATAAAAACGAACCCTATTAGTGGTTCTATTGATTGAATTTTTGATCTGAAACTATGTCTATAAAGTTTTTTTCCTATGACTAACGATGGAACAAAAACATTAGCCATTCGCTTAATTAAATATCATCATCATCATTTCAAACGAAAGTCCACTGCTGGACATAGGCTTCCCTCAACCTCCGCCACTTCGCCCTGTTCTGTACATCTCGCATCCCGCGGATTCCTGCGGCCTTCACCAGGTCATCGGTCCATCTTGTGGGAGGCCTTCCAACGCTACATCTTCCAGTACGCGGTCGCCACTCCAGAATCCTTTGGCCACATCGGCCATCTGTTCTGCGAGCAATGTGCCCTGCCTACCGCCACTTTAAGTTGGCAATTTTTCGGGGCATGTCGGTTGCCTTGAGTCTCCTACGGATCTCTTCATTCCTGATTCGATCACGTAGAGAAACTGCAAGCATAGCTTTGAAAGAATATATCTAATATTCATTTAGCGGATATCTTAAAGTAAAATAAAAATACAAGCCACGTTTCATTCTTATTACGGGACAAGTTGACATCTCGTTTGTTACAAATAAATTGATGGACAGGTCTGTCACTTTAACATGTTCATTAAATGTTTGTAAATATTAAAGGATCTAACTTTTCAGATCTTAGGAGTTTGGCTTTTACTTTTTGTTTTCTGACAGTTCAGCAGCTTCCTTGATCTAACTTATTTGTTAATTTTATTATTTAATAATTAAATAATAAAAAGGTACGAAGGCGAAATTAATGACTTAGACATTCTCTACCAGTCAGTCAGTCTTCCTTTGCGTTTCAGACGTAACAATATTTTTGTGATTTGTAAGTCTTAAGATAGCTTTATTTGATTTCTATTAGATTGAACCCTGGCAGGTGCTTAACTTTTTGTAAATTTATTTCTCACCACTGCTCTCAAAACGGTGAAGGAAAACATCGTGAGGAAACCGGTATGTCCTAGAACCAAAACTTCGAAGACATGTGGCATCTACCAATCCGCACTGGATACTGGATATCCTGCATGGTGGATACGGGCCACTCCCTCTCACAGAGAGGAGGCCTGTGTCCCAGCAAAGGAAACTGTATAGGCTGATTGTGCGTCTGCAAGCTATAATATTTACCAGTAGAATCAATTGCAATATTTCGCTCTGTCAATGTTGTTTTCTATACTCGACAAACCAACTTCCCCTTCTTACCTGACTTCCCAGGTTCAATACTTGTGCTCTGCGCATAGTAAAAAATTCATTCCACCAATAATCGCCTTCTACGATGTCCCTCCACCGTTCTGGTTTCATTAAATCTTCTTTCTTTGTCCAGGCGGAGTTTCTTTGAAATGCACTCCCTCTGTATATCAGGATGGCAACCAGTCGGTTATCGTTTAAATCGCTGATTTGCTGGATTCGTTTTCTCCTCTACCTGTCGTTATTTCTCAAGACAAAGTTTATTTTCGTAATATATATATATGTATTTTTCGAGTAACCTATCCCTTATTTTGCACCTGCCATGTTTTCTTTCTGCATCACCCTAAGGTTGACTGGTAGAAAATGCCTCAGGCATTAAGTCCGCCTTTGTACAGTACTTTTTACTTGTGCATTAAGTTTTAATAAATAAATAAATATTTTATAGAATGTTTACCCAATGCATAACCAAATTCAATTGCTTACCAATGCGGTAAAACCCTTTCGTTTTCATCTCGTAATCGGGTAGTTAACACACAATCTCTTGCGGTATACAGTGCAATGAATCCGCTTGCAAAACCGCCATTCTTTTAATTTCCGTCATAAAACCACAAGGAGTAATGGCTTCCATCACGTATTGTATTAAATCTATCAATGCATTCGGTGTTACGTTATAAAATACTGTAAATAAAAGGCAGGTTAGAAAGTAGATATAGTCGCTGAAAACTGACCTCGATATTCTTTTAAAAGGCTATGTGGAGCCTTTCGTTATAGTCCGAATTAGGTTTTCTTGGTGAGAAACTTTTGAAAAGTTTCCCGTAAAGTTTTCAAATTCCGAAAAAACTCAACGTCTTATTTCTATCTGATTTTTGTATATTATTGAAAACGACAGGGCACCGTCTGCCGGGTCTGCTAGTTGGAATAAACACAATTGCCAACCTAGGCAAAGAGATGAAAACTGATAGAATTGGTCAGAAAGATTCCACTCTTTTATATGATCCTCGGATCACTAAGAGCTGTTAACTTGTTCACACAAAACCCTTGGTAACTAAGCATATAATCTACGTCTAAATAAATTAATAAAGGGGTGAATTTGCGGCAATCTAGCCAAAAAGCTTAGTGAACAGTGTTATTTAGTTAGACAAGTTCTAATTTAATAGACAAATTGCCAACAGAGCTGCGGAAAATTTATCTACATAAACGCTAATATTCAGCGAACGAAAATTACATTTCTGCATTGTTATTTATTAAATTATATTTTAACAAAGTTAAGAAAACAAAATATCAAACAGGTACCTTCTCATGAGTTGAGACATCGGTTTATAAGTCGACTCGCCTGAATTAACTCGCCCCAATCAGGTGGATCGTCACTTTTTAATAATCACTACATAGTATAAAACAAAGTCGCTTTCTCTGTCCCTATATCCCTATGTATGCTTAAATCTTTAAAACTACGCAACGGATTTTGATGCGGGTTTTTTAATAGATAGACTGATTCAAGAGGAAGGTTTATATGTATAATACACCGACCTCCACGCGGGCGAAGCCACTGGTAAAAGCTAGTAAATAATATAATATTTTCTATAGGCGATTCGCACGTAATTAAGTTGTGGTCGAATCAACAATTCCAGAAATTCGTATTAGGAATCTATCCTTTGTATTGTATGTAATAAAATTTAGTGTTCTTGTTCCTTAAATTGCCGTTGTTTTTTTCATAACATTTTATTCAAAACGTGCCAGTTGCCCAATACGAAATTCAACAATGTAGAAATGTCAGGAATTTCTCAATAGCAGCTCGGAGTCTGGATTTTTAGGTGGTTGATGTCGATGTCAGACGTGTGAATCGAATTCAGGACGTTTTGCTCTGCAGAAGCGCTAACGACCACTAATCCAACGGGGCAGTCATACTTTTCTAAAAAATACACGAAATAAAAAACAAAAAGTTAACGACAAATTGAGAACCTCTGTTTTTGAAGTCGATTAAAAAGTATCTTTAAATCAGGTCGCTATGTAGAGGACAACCAGTGGTTATCTTAATTTAGCACTGTTTAATTACGTTAGTTTTTCTAGTGGTACACATATTAATCTTGATTTTTAACGTTTTTTTTGCATTGAGTTCTTTTTAGTTGATCTTGATTACCTTGTGTTATTTACAAGTCGTTGCTAAGGTATCGAAAATGGGTTTGTTAAATTAAAATTATGTAAATGTTGATTATGTAGTTATACTTTGTAATATATGTGACGTTCAATGATACAGTCGTGTCATTAATATGAAGTACATTATGTTTGTAACTGACTAGTTTCTACCCGCGACTTGGTGCACGTGAAATTTCTTATATATACTAATATTATAAAGAGGTAAAGTTTGTGAGGTTGTAGGGGGTAATCTCTGGATCTACTGAACCGATTTTGAAAATTCTTACAAAGCCAAAGATATGAGTGTCATAGGCTATACAGGGTGTAAAAGAAACCCTATTGCTATCCTTAAGCACTAAAGATAACAGCTGGTATAGAATCACTGTACATAGTTTCAGCTCAAAATAAAATACTCTAAGAATTGATAGCAAATTTTCGGTTTCATATGTTTCTTAAATTCAAATCATAACAAACGTGTCACCGCACTACGTAGGTCAATAACTTTCCACGTTACTTGCCAATATCACGATAAATCTCTTCAGAGTGATGTGTTTGTTTCAATTTGTTCTGGTATCAATGTATTAAAAATTCTTATAACTTCCGAACTTGTAGTGATAGGATTAAAAAACCCTACCAATATCGTTTGATATCATCCAAAGAAGCCGTGCCCTTGGTATGTATATACCCTTTCCGTTACATATTAACCCGAAGAATGAAAAACCTTTTTCGTGGTACCTAGTCGGATTTGCAAAGTAAGTCGGAGAAAAAACGGTCGAACGAAAACGTTTCTTACGAATGCTGCCTTAACGATGAGAGATACCCATATAATTGAGTTCTAGAGAAAAGTTGTAGAGCTTGATAATGCTTACAAAAAAAGTCAGCGACAGCATATGTCTAACTTTAATATTTAAGTTACAAAAAGTAGTTTTTTATATGTCATTAATAGATCATGTTTATTGGTCACATTATCAACAATTATGAACTAAAAATGTTTACCGCTCAACGAAGTGGGCACGGGTCAGCTAGTTTTAACATAATATAACAGTGGAGCAGTGGTGGCCCAGTGGTGTCTACCCCGATTTACGAGTTGTGGGTCGTGAGTTCGAACCTAGGCAGGCACTTTGTGTATTTAATTTCATCGCCACTGCTCTTAAAACGGTGAAGAAAAACATCGTGAGAAAACCTAGACCCAAAAACTCAAAGACGTGACATCCACCAACCCGCACTGGGCCAGCGTGGTGGATGGCCCACTTCCTCTCACGGATGCCTGTGCCCCAGCAGTGGGATCATTATAGGCTGATTGTGATGTGATATCCTACAGCATCGCATCAATTACTTTATTATCACATATTACTCCGTTTTCTCTAAGCGTGCTTCTGACTTGTTTTCTCTAAGCGTGCTTCTGACTTGTTTTCTCTAAGCGTGCTTCTGACTTGTTTTCTCTAAGCGTGCTTCTGACTTGTTTTCTCTAAGCGTGCTTCTAACTTGTTTTTTTCTACTCGCCTCTTTCGGGGTCGTACAGCGATGTTAGATAGCTTATAACCTTCTTCAGGAATTCGGCTGCCAAATTAAAAATAATTTTGCAAATGCTACTGGTAGGTAGTTCTAGAGATTACCCCAACATACAAACTTACAACCAAACAAACTTTTCCTCTTTGTAATATTAGTATAGATTGAACTACTAAGTATTACTCTTGGTATTCATGTCTGGTTTACTTTAATGAATAAAATTATCTAGCTGTCTAGCCCATGTACCTTCTAAACTTGTCCGTCTGAATGTACCTACCGTACAATTTGCACACATGTATACAAACATAAACACACGCCTTTCCCATGGGGGAAGGAAGTAAAGAACGCCACCTGCTGAGGTCCTTGCATACTCATTTTACCTCGTTTACCTTATACAGAATAAGATTTTATCCAGTGCGCAAAACATATCATTCTAGACCCCCAGCGCAGAAATTTTTCATCGGTTATACAAAACAAAGTGCAATACCAACGCGGTCAAAATGAATGGAACAGCTGATTTTTTTTTGTGTAACTGACGAAAAATTTCTACGCTAGAATGATATTCTGAATTCATGGTTACAATTTGCGCACTGGATAAAATCTTATCCTGTATATTAGCACCCTATTTGCGTAAGTTTATTGCTAATCCATTCTTTCAAATTTTCGAAAAAAATGTCTGCTTAGCAACGTAAACAACGCCATGAATGTTATGGAAATGAAAACGATTCCTACTGATAGTGTAGTATACAATTACGCCTCTGGTCTGACCACGCATGTCGGTGGCGAGTACCACGCACCTGATCTACTTATCTAAATAACATCACCATTAAGGTCAATATTTCCGTATGTAATTTAAATGTTAAATGAACTGTTGTTTTCTATTCATCATCATCATATCAGCCGAAAGACGTCCACTGCTGGGCATAAGCCTCCTCCAAAAGGGGGGATTTGCCATAATCACCACGCTTGGCAAGCGGTTTGGCGATCGCAGTATGGTAGTCAAATGCATAGAGAACGCTCTGCTGCTCTAGTAAGCCCCTTAGTCGCCTTCTACCACACCCACACGGGATGAAATGGGATGATGCTTATTCTTTTACGTCCGGCACCACACAGCACCTATTCTCCTCTTTTCTATTAATTAGATTAAATTTTATTTGAAAACATATGTCGATTTCTTACTTGACTTCAACTGTATTCGACGACTCTGTTTACTTATCTGTTTTGGTGACCGTACATCAACCTATCGCCAATCCTGGAAGCTATGCAGGCTGCGCATGGATACCCTAAGCATATTAAATACCTTCTAGCTTTTGGGAAATTATCCAACGGGAGCGTACTACCGGGATAAAAAGTATCATTTGTCTTAATCAAGCTTATAAACTATCTATGTGCCAAATTCCACCAAAATCCGTTCGGCCGTTTACGCGTGATTGAGTAACAAACCTCTAAACATAAAAAACTTTCACATTTTTAAACGACTTCCAAAAGCAGGAGGTTCTCAATTCGTCGGAACCTTTTTTTTTTTTTTTTTATATTAGTAGGATGATATTATTTACAAGTTCCGGTCCTAAACTAGTGTATTTACAGCTTGTATTAAATCTGCGAACTGATCAAGAGCTAAGGATACCGGCGCATACGATTATGAGGTATTAACATAAGACTTCGGAGAAAGGCAGGGAAAGCGAAAGGGCCTTTGTTCCCTCTATTTTATTAGCAAGTTATGCGTAACTCTACTTATCTCTAGAATGAACTATGGTGCAACTAGACCATACTATAAACTACATATTGCATACTCGTCTTTAAGGCTTAGCCGGAGTCGGGTAAAAATTCTACCAGGACATTTGATTCTATATCAGCACTGTCTTTTCAGATACAACATTCAGCTGACGATTTTTTGTAATAAGAGTAAAGAATAGCACAGCTGCGGGTCTAAAAAGGCCACATTAAGCAATTCCTCTAAAAGCAATTCATTTCCTGAATTCCCCTATGATTCTGCTATTTGACATTTTACTTTAATAAAGCAATTCATAATTTTGTGATCATTTTACGAATTTCCATACAAAACTGTCAAATAGATGAATTGCGTGCTGTCATCGCAGATAATATTATGAATTGTCAGTTTGTGACAATTTTACGATTGTAAATATGATCCATTACATGATCATATTATGATTCTGCCAAAGTGGCCTTTTTAGACCCCCTGATCATTCTTTCAGCGAAACAAAAAGAAACAGCGGACATTCTATAATGATATCTATGCAAAATTTAAAATACTAAGTACACCTTATTCAGAAACTTGTAAACACGTAAAGATAGTTATCGTAAAACTAAAAGTATCAAAACTAGAAGGCTAACTAGATTAGGCACTGATTAATTTAGATAACTATCTAAGTTTTTCACAAAACCAAGCATTCCTAAAACAATCATTAACAATAAAACATGTGTGCACACTTCCTTTAACAGATAACGTTATCATTAGTAAATTTATATTAAATTTCTTAACCTATTGATTATACCCTCACACTTCCTCATTATTTGTCTGGATTGCCGATTCGTATCTGCGACGCCATGACAGATCTAGCCAATCAATTTAACGAGAAGCGGCGCCAAACGCAAATATTGTAACTTAATTGTATTATGTAAAGGTGAAGCGATTGTGTAAGCGGATAGCGGAAGACATAGCGGGCGATACGTGGGAGATTTCAAAGTCAAAAGCGACTGTGGTAAAAAACTGTCAAATTAGTTCCGCGTAGATGGCGCTAGGTGGTTGTTACTTTCATTCAACGGAGTTTCTTGTCAAAAGTTTTCTGCGTTACGGCGGCGCTAAGACCATCGCGCCAAGTCGTGGATTGGTCGCTTTTCATTCAAGATCACTTTGACAAGTGACAAACACTCAGCGCTCTCTTGCGGCGAAGCTTATACCTAACAACCGCTTTGGACACTTGTAGCGCGTTGCAGAGAAGAACGCTCTGTACTAATCGTATATTTGTCATGTGGAGAGTAATCAAGTTGCAGTGACGCGAGCAATTTTAAACATTGAATAAATAATTAAATGCTGAACAGATACTGCTTTAAACGCTTTTACCAAAATAGGGAGATAAAGTAATTGATACCCATGTATTGCTTACATTTTCCTCTTACGGGAAGAAAACCTTACTGAGCAACCGTAGCACGAGCTAGACACGATTAGTATTTGAAGTGTGCACCGCGAATGTCCCATATGAAGCCGTATTAAGTAAAAATAAATATGTATCGGTAATTTTCCTTTCGTAGTCGTCAGAGCTCCGGGAGGTATTTTATAAATTCACGCACAGCAAGACGTCGAGTGTAAAGAAAGATAGAATAATAATGCTTAGTCTTGTCGGTCTCTTAAAGGGACCTAATAGGCTACACAGTTGCAAAGTATATTTCAAATTAAAAAAGGTTAAAAACCGACTCCAAAATGAATTAATTATAAGATAAATAATTTGTATGTGTGTGAAAAAGTTTCTTCTGAACAAATAACACAATTAAACTAGAATGCCTTTTTTAGCAGATTGAATAGCGTTGAACAAACAAAAATAAATATTAATTAATGTTGCGATTTATAAGTCGCTTACTATGAGACTTGATCTGAAATTGACACGGTAGCATTCTAACAGTAACTTTAACTAAACCTTATGCCAGTGGCTATAACATCCAAATTCGCAAAGATAATATTTTCTATTATTAAACAGGATTAAGTAAATAAGAGAATTATTGGAAATATATCTAATTTAATAGTGAGTGAGTTGTTTTGTGGCGTTAGAACCGGTCGTAGTAGTGTTATTGAACATAAATTGTTGTTGAATAGATTTTAAATGGGCTCGCAATGAAATTGTGATAAATGATCCTGGAACTCGATCCGCTAAATTATTTTGCGAATGCGAAGGTGGTATTGAATTAAATAATTCAGTTACTGCGAAATTGAAATTAAACGTTAAAAGGTTCCCGCGGACAGGCGCGACGCTACTCCGGTAAAACAATTTCCATGAAGTTTTCATACGAATTGTTCCAACTTTATGCCGAATTCTTGATTAATTGTATACAAAAAGTAACTAATACAAACATCAATAAATAAATAGAACGCTTAAAAAGGTAAAATGGTTAATTAACTGTTATCAAATTCCTCATTGAATTTGGGTCAGTTAAAATTATAATTTGAAAACTTTAGGTGAATGCACCAGTTGTCGTGCAAAAAATAAACCGGTTTTAATCGTTTTTTTTTAATTATTTAGTTTTACATTTAACTTGTCTTTTATCGTACGAAAAACGAGGACAGTACATAAAGTTACACGAAGGAAAATGTAACCAATATGTCGTCTAAAGGCGATTACAAGTGCGGGCTTATGATTAAACTAGACCGGATTACCCAAGAGAAGTTCGTGCTTACCTACTGTTACTTGTGCATTATGCAATCTAGCCTCTCCAGCGGATTGGACTTAACTTTGTACCAAATGTTTGGACAAATTGTAGAAAAGAGAATGCATTTCATTGATAAGACTAGCTTGCTATAATTTTCCACGTTTAGATCTATTTATTAATGGGAAAATACGTTTTACCGTCTGGTTGTTCACGCTCTTAAATTTTAAAGATTTATTTTATAAAAATAATATAAAATTAAGCCACAATAATTTGATAAATTTCATATTGCGTTTGCCAAAACAGCTTAGAATGTGTATGTAACTACTTGCGGCGCTTTATAGTTTCTGCCTTCCTTTATGTGAGTGAGGCGTGAGTTTAATTAAGGACATAGGTATTTGTATATTTTAGTACAATAGATTTGCACACCTATTTAGGAAGGATATGGTTTAAAGAACTTTGTTGTATGTATCACCTCATGCAAATAAATGATTTGATTCGATAACTTTTACATGTTTTTCAGTATTTTTGCCATAATAAATAGAAGGAATTGTTACCACACTATTGGTAATATTGGCCAAGCTATAACAAGGCAAGATTCTCATCCAACATTGGCGCATGCGGTGCAGCATATGATTATCGACTTCGCAACAAGTTGGTCAGTAGAGTAATGAGAGGTGATCTATTGATCAAACATATTGTGCATTCGGAATTAAAGAGAACAACTTCAATATTGTGCAAGCAATCTGAACTTTATTCCCAAAGCCGTAAAGATGCTGCAATAGTGTTAATTTACAATCGTTTTAATGCAGAATTATATTTGATAAAAAGGTTCAAAAAGATCAAGGGATCGCAGTTTGCAATAATCACGTGCGAACAGGTATTGTTAGTCAATAATCATGTTAATTCATGTACTTAGTAATTTTATGTTATCGAATCATCTCTAGAAACACGTAAATATACGCAATGAACTTTGAGTAAACGTACTATACGTTCTATTTATTATGCGTTTCTTCCTAATACCGGGTGCTTGTCAGTGGTAATATACTTATATCCTTTCCTATCACCAGGGATTGTTTAAGGATCCGTTTTGATTGTTCCATAAAATTACTTCTCTTCTTTTCTTAGGACTTGGCTATGTCATTTGTAACGAGACTACGTCAAAGATGGGAAATTATACTCCATGAATATCATTAAAAAAAAATGAATTTGCATCCTAATCGCGTAATGTACTTTCTATTAGAATCCCAAGAATATCGAAAAAAAAATCCTAATCTACTGCTTCATACGTTTGAAAAATTCGTGTGCTCGACAAGTACAACGACGCAATGAATGTTATTGAATTGTCAAAATGAGAGGCTTTGTCATTGTTAGTCTGTTACGCATTTGCCACGCTGGAACAATAACATATAGCAACCAAGTGAGCCCTAACCACTTCATAAATCTATTTAAATCTTTAATTATAGGAAAGCCAATAACCGAAAACTAACAAAACATATGTACATTATTAAAGGCTCCAACAAAGCAGGTAAACATTGAAATTACAATTTCACATCCAAATAATATCGGAAGGTACACAAATAAATCGTTTCATCGGGATGTTTCCGAATAAAAGCCATTCAATTATATTTTCATTCCGATCCTCTGTTCATGACTACAGTAATATGATGGCTAACGAGTATTACGTAAAACTTTATCTGCGTATATTTATTTCAGTTTGTTGTTTTATTTTTGAATATTCAATACGTGAATGTTCAGTTTGTGTATTGAAACAACGTTTATTGATTGTGTTGACAGTCGCTACTTTATTATATTAATTACTTGATTGTTATGTAGTTAATTAGCTAAACACACTGTTCTATAATTATATATAGCTTCCCTTTCTATATTGGCTTCCTATTTCTTGTTATTTTACTCCCTTGGTCTTATTAATTTTTTTTCTGGTAGCTTGTCTTACCTTATATTTTTTACTAGCTGTGCCCGCGACTTCGTCCGCGCAGAATACTTTTTTTACTATTATTTTTATATGAATAAAAACAAATAAAAACTCTAAAATAAAAGTAGCCTAAGTTACTCCTGTAAACTGATGTAATATCAGCTACCTGCCAGTGAAAGTCCCATCAAAAACGGTCCAGCCATTTCAGAGATTAGCGGGAACAAACAAACAGACAGACAAAAATTGTAAAAAAATGTTATTTTAGTATATGTACCGTATATACGGTATATTCATATGCAAAAACCGGTTATTTTAATATTACAAACACACTCCAATTTTATTTATATGTATGTATAGATGTATAGATTTTGTTTAGCCATGTCTTCTGTATGTTCATTGCATGTTTCTATACTTAGGACATTCGTACTCGTCTCCACCTATTCATATTTTAGGTTTAAAATATTACTCGTATAATGCGAACAATTTGTCTCAACTCTGAACAGAAAAGACACAACCATTTATAACGCTGATTAATTGTCGCGTCCCTTCAAATTCGCTATAAACAAAGTTCTACTTCAGCAACTATGTTACTTTATCAAAGTAAATAATGCAGTCCGACACCGAACCGTACTCCGGTCTCGGTCTCCAGACTCTCCGGTTATCTATAACGATTGTTCAGTAATGGAAAGACGCACTCCATCTGATTCACGCCAATGCCTGCTAGATGCCGCCTGTTCCGATGCCGGGCATCGATAACGGCCGATAGATTCCACTACCGCGATATCCCGGCGCCAAATAAAACTTTATTTCAAATCGATTACTCGGGCGAATATCGATTGTTATTCAAGTAAACGAAGAAACCTTGGCAAGCAGCTTTAAAACGACGAAGACGAGGCTTGAAAATAAAACGAAGTTCGTGATTTGGTCACCCATTTGTTTTTAATGTTCACGCAATGTTTCAATTACACTAATAAGGTCATATATTTTGTCCCTTGATAAGATACTGTCCAAATTGCTAAACAGCTACTATCAGTAGTTTCTAGTTTATTGTACTTACGAATTTTACGCATCTATTAAATGATAAAAACCCGACTACTTTATAGGTAGTAAATTATCGTTATAAAATAATATACCGGATTATTAGCGGTACAATAAAGAAATTTTATAGGTGCGCACCAGCATTGTATACTGTCATAAATTTTATTTTATATTTTCCGGAATGGGATGATATTTGGCACATTCACCCTGGTACATCATGTTCTGTTTTTTTTTAATAACTTTCCTCGAGAGATCTGATCAATGTTGTCGAACCAAACTGCTGGAAATAACGTCTCTCCGCGTGGAATTTATCTATATCTCTAAGGGCTGATTTTACCAAAATCAGATATCTTTTATCCGTAGAATAAAATTTACGTCTGACAATTCTATTGTGGAAAATCTGTCAAAAATTCAAAATTTATTCTCAGGATAAGACTTATTATTCTAGATATAAAACTTTGGTGAAATTCGCCCTTAATAGTAAAAACGCCATTTTCGTCAGTCTGTGTCTCCGCTTACTTCTTCTTAACCACGCAACGGATTTTGATATGGTTTTCACTGTCAGAGATTTTTTTCCGGAAGGTTTAAATGCATAATACATGCATATTAAAGTTACACATTCACTCAGGTTCCGTGTGATGCCGGACGTAAAAGAATAGCACCATCCCATTTCTTCCCCTGGGTGTCGTAGAAGGCGACGAAGGGACTTACTAGAGAATGGGCAGCAGCATTCTCTATGCATTTGACCACCATACTGCGAGCGCCAACCCGCCTGCCAAGCGTGGCGATTATGACAAATCCCCCTATTTTAGGGGAGGCTTATGTCCAGCAGTGGACGTCTTTTGGCTGAAGTGATGATGATGATTAGAATAATTAAATCTGTGAAGTAAAGACGGGTCGCTACTCGCTAGTTACCTATATTGTCATCTTTCCAAACATTTATTAAAAAATACATGTAGGCCAATATACCGAAAAGGATATACTATATTTCCACAACCAATTCCGAATCCAAACAACAATACATTACAACAATTATAGATAAACAAAACACTACCGTACCATACTTTATCACCTACAACACAAATTGTCCAAATTATCTTATCTAAACATTTTGACACCCAATTTGTACAGCGGGGTTCGCGAGCGGGCCCCGTGACACCTCATATCCGCCGGGTATTTACACTCTCACGTTCGGGTGACACGGAGCTGCTAAATTGGAGGATGTTCACAATAGTCCCAATGTTCACACTCATTAGTATCAACACTTGCATGGTAATAATATGGTGATATTTTGGGGCTTATAAGTACCTACTGGTAATGTTATAATATGATATTATGGTATTGATTAGCTGTGAAAGATGTCACGACATATTATTTCAATTTGAACGGAAAAAGTCAAAACCAAAATAAGCTATCTTTAAAAATACGTTGGATTCTAAGAAATTCCGAAAAAAAGGTCCGAGAAACATCGTCAGGAAACCGGCATGCCCAGAACCAAAAATTGAAGACAAGTGACATCTACAGACCCGCAATGGGGCCACGTGGTAGCTAGCCTGAGTCCCAGCATTGGTAACATAATAGGCTAATTATGTTTATATTATAGGAGATTCCAATCAACCACAAGCAGTTACCATAAAATCCTTGGTAGCACTTAAAGAAATAGACACTAAACCAAAACAGTAATGCTTGTAAAAAAACATAAAATGGACCTACTAACGTGTGGAACTCTCTGTTCCCTTCCACATCTAACCCGTCTACCATCAAAGCAAGAGTGAACAGGTATCTTCTGGGCATGCTCGTTCCATCATAGACTTCATACATTGCTTTCCATCATGCTTGATCGAGGTCAACAGCAGCCATTCACCAATAAAAAAGTATTTGGTTTCATGAATTAAGAACCCATCCAGAAAAAAACATGCGTCATACGTAAGTGCACCTAGTTATAGGAAACCAAGAAACAAACGAACGTAGTTTAAAAGGAGCAGAGGCCCTAGTGTAAGTTTCTTTTAACCATCTTGATCTAACGCATCGACCGCGTCGGCACTCCGATTGGGCCTTCACCAATCCAGGCCGAAGCGGAGCGCCGAATGCGCTCGATACGTTCGATCGAGATGGTTAAAAGAAACTCACACTAGGGCCTCTGCAGGCGCGGTCGCAGCCAGACTTTGGGGGGGTCACAGACAAAGACTACCTACATATTAATAAAAAAAAATATTTTATTTTAGAAAAATACTATTTTAAGCTTTACGTTTACGGCTTTAAGGAAGGGTCATGACCCTAGGACCCCTCGGACTGCGCCTGGGCCTCTGTTCCATTTTGTCATTCCAAATGAAGATCGGAAGTGACGCAAACAGTGACATACACAAACAAAACTTAAAATTATTTTACAGAAACATATTACACAACTGATGAACTGACAGTCTCACCGAGGTCACACCATATGATAGAACTGTCGTCAGTTCCCACAAAAAGTTTTCACTCAGGTGAACTGTTGAACTAGTTGCTAGTTTTAATATTTCACATTTTGAATGCGCTTCAAAACGAGTTGAAAAGCTTTGTTCGGACTATTATATAAAATGGAAAGTATGGAGTTATGAGAAATAGCGGGAGAGGTAATGTCTCATTGTTACTTCAACTTGGAGATATTAATAAGTTTTTGTTGCTACTTAAGTATTTTGGTGATTATTTCTTCACTGTCTTTAAATAGGTAAGGTTACCCTTTATCAGTGATTAAACACAAGGTAAGTAGGTACCTACTACGAAATATGTTTGTATTTTGGTTTCAACATTCTAGTTTTATTACTAACGACATCAAACTTGATATTTTTTGCGTCAGCATGGGATTTCAAGATACCACTAGTAACTTACAACATTGAAATCCTAATTTTATTTGCAATATGTACAAATTGAAACGCAATCCAGAAGAACTTACAAGTTACACAACACAAAACAATAAAACCGTATCCCCAATCTACTACATAATATTTATCCTACCTAACAATGATTTCAGGACAGCCAATTACATTTTGATTTATAACGTAATGTATAATAAAGTACCACCCGGTTATATTTATTGCGGGCGCACAATAAAGACATAAATCGCATGTTGACAGCACCATTAACTGGTGCTCTCACCACATCTCTGACTTCTGATACGGCAAGTTGCCTGGGCAACAACTATTGGGCTTTAAAAGTCCTTTTATATGATTTCTACTATTATTTTCATCGTTTTTAACTCCTGGCTAAATACTAACAGCGGCATAGGTCGGTAGAAGGTTAAGCTCTACTTGCCGCGGTCGGTTCGTGGATGGGTGACCATCTATTACATAATGACTTCTCCGTGCCTCGAAAACCGTCGTTCGTAAATTTTGTCAGTCGTTTCGGGTAGTCTTCTGACTACCCAACGACTCTTGCTAAAGGTCGGTCGGATCGTGTTACCCAGTAACTGGGTTTTAGAGGTCAGATAGGCAGTCGCTCCATGTAAAATACTGGTATTCAGCTGCATCTGGTTAGTTTGGAATCCGACCACTATATGTATACCTAGTTGGGAAAAGGCGAGGCAGATTTTTATTATTACGAATTTACGAGGCTCTTTCAAAGTAAAAGCTTAGGACTTAGAAATTGAATTTTATATGGTTTGAGGCACAAACTTTAATGTCTTATTGAAAAGAATGAAAGCAATAAAAAAGGTACGTGACTTAAGTACGGCATAAATTGTAATAATATTTGAAAAAATCAATTCATATTCTAGAAGCTCTCAGCTTGTGGAATACCAAGAACTAGACCAATTTATCTGATCCATAATTCGGCTTCACTCTCAAATCTCAAGTAAAAATGTATTTTATAGTTTTCCAATAGCAGAAAAAATCCTTTTGAAAAGTACGACTAATATAAAAAAGGACAAATTAATGTTACCGGACTTACTAATATTAAAATAGCTAAAATAACCATATCTGTCTATCTATTTATTAGCTTCACAGTAATTTGGCATACAGGTAGATCATGACCTAGGTTACGACATATATAGGATAGTAAGAGAATTATACAGGTACTTTTAATCTTGGGAGTGCGTTCCGTGGGATAGTTTCCGACCACCATGAGGTGGTCGGAAACTATCCCACGGAACGCACTCAAAGCAAGTTAAAGCTAGTATCATATAAGGACAGATATTCACGCATCTATATATTGCAGACTTATGCAGATATTATGTCCGCAATCTCTGCATATTTGTTATTTGGCCAGCGTCCAAGATGTCTCGAGAAATGGCCGATGTATTTGCTTATGTTTCTCTTTATATCCCCTCATTATTCCACTGGACTGGTCTGGAACTTTGGAGGTGAAGAGCAAAGATATTAAAGAGTTATGGGGACATATTTTGCCTTTGACTGGGTAAATGGAGTAGGGGTAAACGGGGTTAGAATTAAGAGAGACGGGGTTCTAGTTTTGAGTTAAATGTTGGTATTTTATTTTTCATCAAGATGTTCAGCAGCCCGAAGAATGGATTTGTGGCCGGTTGATAGGAATATAAGCTCGTCTCCTATTTTATGGGACTTAATATTACTAGCCAAATGTAGGTGTACTGTAGGAACACCTCTGCGGCAGAGGAGGGACAGGTTAGGAAGAGGGTCTACCTAACCTTTCGGGATTTACGTATGTATTGTTATTCTGTTTATGTAATTGTGTTGTGATACAAATTTAGTTAGCTAGAGAGTTTTTCATCACACAATTATATATAAATATAACGACAATAGTTGTATTAAATTATGTCTCTGATAGTTTTACAATAGCATCGTCTTATATCATTCTATGACTCTAGAATAGACACAAAAAAAAACAAATTGTCGTCAACTACTCGTAAAACAAACATCCTAGAATTGTTTGCTTCTTTTTATCTAAATAGTACTATGTACTTAAAACTACGAGTACAGAATAGTTATTTAGACACAAAGTAAATAATGCTCTTGAAATAGTAAATTCTAGTGACGGCATAAACAAGTCGCAGTGTAGACGACAAAACTTCAAGGATAAAATAACCCACGGTGTCCAAATATACATTTAAAACAAAACAACCTAGAATAAACACGAGAAAGTTATTCATAATTTAGTTAATTGCGCCACCGGGCCACAGTAATAGGCCCTAATGAAATAATTGGCGGTATCCGCTGATCGGCCATGTGACATTGCCCGTGACGATGCTATCGCTAACTATGCTGTTACTGCACCAAACGATGGTTAAATTGAAAGTAAATGTGATAACAATCGGTTTGATGGTAAAACAGACCCTTGTAATGGACTTAACGGGATAACGCCTAAGAGTCGTTTGGAAAGAATTATTTTTATAGGAGCGAGGATACGGCGAGGTTCTGTGTTTATTTAGGTACTTTTATTCGCCCATTTTAAGTAAACAAATCTATGTAGGTATACATCTATGAAGTGTTTTGTTATGTCAGAATAACAAGATTTTACTGTATCTAATACCATTAAACGAGCAATTCTTGTATATATGTATATATATAATCTGAATCTCGGAAACGGCTCTAACGATTTTCATGAAATTTAGCATGCAGGGGGTTTCGGGGGCGATAAATCGATCTAGCTAGGTTTCATTTTTAGAAAACGTCAAACAAAAAAAAATTCTTTCAATCTACACCAGTGCATCTACACGGCTGCACCGTTTTTGACCGGGAATGAGCTTCATTTAATTTTGGTAGAAAGCATATTCTGTCTACCTATTTAAATTAGACGATAACAACTTCCGTGGCATTAATGGCAATTTTGCCTAATCTAAGTTTAGAAGGTGGATTAGGGGTAGTAAGCTTACGTAATTCCAATAGACAAATTCCCCAGAGCTTACCGCGGATACCCTAGACAAATAGCTTATCAATTGCTCTTCGCCTACCAGCACCAAATTAAGCCCTGTCGTTATCTGTGCATCTATCCAATTAGTTGCTTACATGCGTAGTAAAGTAATTAAAGAAGTATTATTATGCTAGTGTTCTTAACTAATTATGACGTATCAACGTTAATGAAGAGACATCTTCTAAATAATGGTTTTCCGAATCTTCAGTAACCAAAATTCACCTATGATTATCTACATACACAAGTTGATTATTATTCTCTCATTTCCCGCCATATAACCATCCATCATAGTTATCACATACAGTCTTGAGAAGTTGAGACAGTCAAGCAAAAAATGCACATAACACTACAAATAAATCACGACAAATCACGAAATAATGACAGAAACGTATGTAATTACGTATCTTACGCCATCCATCCGCCTATTGGGAACCAGATCCCAACGTAGGAGCCTGCAGATGGAAAAACAATAGAAATCAGCTGTTGCGAGAATGTCCCAGTTGATACAGCCACGCAACGTTGAGTATACGATGCAGATTTCTCAGTTCAGGCAGTTATGGAGACTCGTGTCTTGTTGGATCTAAGTTGGTTTGATTCCTGAATGGATAGTGTGATTTACTGTTTAGGCTATTGAGTCAGTAACTGAAATAGTCAAAGGTTTCGACTCTGCAATTCTGAGTTTTAAGATGCACTTCATCGTTAACCAAAATCTGCCTACAGAGTTCGTTTTACAAGGGATTATTAGGTTATACTAAAAAAACAGGTTCATTCATTCATTTTTACTATTTATGGATCTCTAGCATGATAATGCGATGTCTTCCCCACCTGATTTCCATTCGCGATACCTCTTAAATCAAAATATATTTTTTAAATTTCACATAAACCTGTACTGTATGGGCACTTATGAAACGTCAGAAGCTCGGTGCACGGTTTCAATTTGTCAATTCCTACGGAGAAGAGCCGGCAAGAAACTCCACGGTTACTCTTTTTAAAATAATTGGCTTTTACAAGGTTTTCAAATTACAGTGATAATAGGTATGGGAGGACAGCGCAGGCCAGTCAATAAGTACCAGAGACTGAAAATAAAGAGTAGAAAATCGTCTACAAATCTACAGTCTGTACGGGCTATAACGTTCTTAGACCTAGATATATATTTTTATATTGGACGTCTGACGTTCAGTGCAGCCCAGTGGGCACAGCTCACAAATCACGACTAATCTAGGGACATATCACGACTACCACATCACTATTATCATCTCACTCGATTCTCACTTCATAAACAAGTAAAATATTACTTGTATTTAATAAAAGGTGAAGGAAGTAAAATAAAATTGATTAATTCATGGTTTTGTTATTGGATTTTTCCATCTGAAATTTTTCGGTCGAAACCCGTGGGTGGATTTGCACCCGGTTGATGGCAATAGGTGTCGCCCCCCATTACATAGGACTTAAACAAAACTGGCGAAATATGTATGTACTATAAATATACCTCTGTTACGTCTGTTATTTAATCGTTTTTCATTTCCATCTATCCATCCTTTGAGGTCTTATTCCGAGAATTTAACGAGGTTGCAAGTTGAATTAAACGAATAATGTCGCCAGTGTTGCTTGAGCTTTAGCAGTTAATTAATTAAAGCGTGCTTCAATTAGACTGTGATGAGACAAACAAGTTTATAATTAGGAAGGTTACCTACCTTATGGAACCGGAAAACATGAACTAAGTGGATAGAAAATATGTTTGTCTTGACATCATTGTTTACTTATTGTACTTCGTATCGGATCAATTTTTGAGACAATTTTGCCGCAGTTTTGTAGAAAATATAAGGCTTTTCCTTACATTATGCCGTGAAAGCATCATCTTGTGACTTGATAAGACCTAAGCAAGAAAGAAAAATGCGTTTATTGGCATTATGGCATTTTAAAAAAAACAGAAAACAATAAAATGTTGCCAATAGGGCCTCAGCTCAGCATAATCTCAGATGACAACACAAGATGTACCTGAGACTGATTATTTTCATCTACAATCCACTTACCTACCTACCTAGGCACTTTGATCATTGATTCGCAAATGTGTTGATAACAGCATATCCTTATGACGTTTCAATTCACCTGTGAACAGGGCTAAGATCAGTTCACACGTATCAAAACGCTGAAACGCTATCTCCAGCTCTTCATCCACCAAACTAATTCATCTCAATACACAAGCAAATTGACAGCAATACCAAAACCAGTCGCCAATAAACCATTCCAGTGAGTGACCAATAGTAGCGCAGTCAATGCATTGTGTGCGCCCGCGGCGCTAGCGAGCCCTCGTTTGTTCCACCGGGATGCGCCTGCGCACCTCTTAGTGAAATTGTCCCTCTTGTCACGACGGTACTTCCTGGTGCAGATTTGTTGGACTCGTGCCTTTTATTTTTCATCTTTTGCTGTTCCCAGAAGAAAGATGGCCACCATTTGTGAACTAGATGTAGTGAAAATGTTGTGTTTCTAGGTAGTTAAATGTGGAAAGGTGACTTTTATCTCAGGCTATTTGTTTCATGTTCCATTAAGGTTTATTTATGTGGCATTTATTACAATTATTTTGTTGTTACGTTTCTCTGGTTTATGGAACTGTTTTTTTTTTTTGCATTTATAAAGGCCTTCGGCGACTGTTGACTGTTCCTTCAGATGCTTAATGTTGAAATAATCGTGAATCCCATGAGATATTGTTTTCATTACATAATCAGCCAAAAATGTACCCATGAGTGCTGTAACTCCCATCTTACAAAAACCATAAGCAAATGTTTAACAATCGTAAACCCAATTCCACTTAATTCTTTCCTATTCTACTTAATTTAGACTCCATAATTATCCAATCTATCTCTATATATAGAACGGCGCCTACAAATTAATTATTCAATTAATTATCCTCGCGGCAAGTCATCGGAATACCTACTGAGACTTATAAGGAAGGTAGGCAGATAACACAATCTGGGACCTGAATATGCGAGGTGACCATTACTTTATGGTAATCTGCGGTCTTTGACTTAAAATATTCTATGTGCAAGCTCAAGACGAGCTTAGGCCAGACTCGTAAAATTTTAGCACCAATAGAAAAAAAGTATATGGTCTGCTTATTTTTTTCTGTTTTTAGTGGATCGGTTGCTTATAAACAGCCATGAGAATATCATGCGTGGCAATGCTGCCAGCCAGGCACTTTTCCTATTGTCAACGACGCGGGCGAATTTTTTGATGTCCTTTAATTCTTTCTCCTCCCTTTTTTATGTACTTGCACTTATTATTATTTTAATACTGTCCGCTTTAAAATTATGTAAATATTATATGCACAATGTAGTATGGTTACCTATTGATTATTAACATGTATTTATTTTAAGCGAGGAAATAAATTACGGAATACTTTCTCACAAAAACTCATGTCCGTCAGTCATCACTAATTCATCGCACGGGTTTTATTTTAACACGCTTTTATTAGCTTCATACAATTAGCAACATACAGGATGTTTGACACATTTGGACTTGAGTTTAACCTACTTCAAATGGTCAGATTTCATTCAAACTTTGTAGACTTATCGAGGATCGATGACAATTGAATAACTTAAAAAAACACGCTTTTGTAGTTAGCAGAACTAAAAAATAGAAAATAAATATTAGTTAAAAAAAACTAAAAAACACGCTTTAAAAACCAAACTAAAAAGTAGAAAGTAATTTAATTCTATTTAAAAAAAAATTACTTTTAAACAGCAGCTTAATTGCGTGACACAGTAACAGTAGGAATGCCGTTCATTTTAAAAAAACGTTCATTGTGTTTTTTACGTTGTTGAGCAGACACATTTTTCGATGATATGAAGCAATGGATTATCAATATCTTTCAAAACGATTCAGATTAATAGTGTTTTACGCAATAACGGTGCAATACTTACTGTTGAATGTTTATGATAAGTAAAGCAAACACTTATACCGTAACTAGAACATATTGACATCAACCGACTGACATTAATTTCGCAATAACATTATTATGGATTGCAACTTATCAAGTGAATCGCCTACGTTACTATTAAGTAATCAGTTTCCCTCAATTAATTCCGACTACCCGCGTGGGAAGGCACTCGGCTTACGGCAGTTTTTCTTACCAGATCGGCGGAATGATAATGAGGAAATATTTATAGCATAAATACCATGAAATTACACATTAATCGAACCTACTGAGGCTTCCAATTACAGGCGATATTTCGGCCTTAGATACAGACATGTGCAACGTGTATTGTAGTTATTGGTGTTATGGGGGACATCTACAGTGCCCCCCACATACGAAACTTAAAATCAACAAATGTGGAAAACAAAAGGCGAAGTGGCGCCATCTACAATGCTATATGCGAACTGCTCAAGACTTGACGTCACACCGCAACTACATCAGCTACATCGCGCAAGCAGAGTTTACCGCGCGATCTGCATATATACAAACATTGCCCACCAGACACAACACCCGTCTGGTCGGAGGATCCTCCTTTTCCATAGAGTATGAGTGAACTTTACACCCTGTTCCTCGTACCTCTATAGTATAATGTAACATGACATGGATATTATTGTAAGACCCCATGACTACACATACGACATCGTAGTTCGGGGTAAAGCTGTTGTATTCCGCCCCCTAAATTGAAGCAATAAGGTGGTGTGTTAGGCTATTGTGAATTGTAGGTAATACGCATTGAGGGCATGTAATTCAGGCCAACATATAAAGGTCAGTTTAATTTACTGTAATGACCTGCCCCCATGGCCTGAACCATTTTCCGTATAGTACGTACCTACCAAGAAGAAAAGAGAGAAACATAGTACGTTTTGTAACATAAAGGGCAATCAAATTACACTTCCGCTCCACAGTCCAATTCAACAAACTTTGTTGGACGAAGTTACAATGCATGTTGCAACATTCCGCAACCATCTTTAGAAGCAGCATATATAACTCATATCTCTACTCGTTTACTATGCAAAATTAACCATTTCTCAGTAACTGACATCACATGTAAATCCGTAAGGGTCTTTAACTCCTGTCTTGATAATAATCTAGGCACCTTTATTAACATAACATAATCTATAGTCATAGGATAATCTCGGTAAAGTTTATACACTTCGATACACAAACAGTAAACCATTGTTTTTTAATTATATGTGCATAAATTAACATTCTGTTCATAGTTAATTCTGTAATACGATTGGCTACAGATAGTTGTGGTTTGGTCCAAAGTAAAGCGGTCGCGATATGCCTGAAAAAAGAAAATTCAAAAGTCAATCAGTTACACATTTCTTCCCGTGGGTGTCGAAGGGACTTACTAGAGACTACATGGGCAGCAGCGTTCTCTATGCATTTGACCACCATACTGCGATTGCCAACCCGCCTGCCAAGCGTGGCGATTATGGCAAATCCCCCCCTTTTGGGGGAGGCTTATGTCCATCAGTGGACGTCTTTCGGCTGTTACATCAATCAGTTACACAACAAATAAAAGCACCAAGTTTTCTTATTACTTTTTATTCGTTTTGCAAACACTTCCAAAGTAAAAAATGTGATGGTTCATAGATATTCAGATGGTCACTTATACCATTTTTATAAGCTCAACATCGACTCCATATTTGTATTGCGAAAAGTCAAAGCACTGCTCTCTACAGGAACAATTTTTTTACAGTCCTGCTCCTCGGCAAAGGCCTTCCGCCACCTCCTTCCAGCGTTCGCGAGCTTATTGATTCTTCCAGTTTTGACGGAACCTTTCTAGCTCAGGACATGGCAGGATGCCACCTCCTACGTGGTCTACCACGAACCCGCCTCACTGTGCCAATTTCACAATTTCTGTGCTAGTTGGGTCCAGTTTGTCCGGCATGCCATTTAAGTTGGGCAGCCTTTTGAGCAACGTCCACTATCATTGTTTTGGAGCGCAGTATTGCGTCTCGACAGCAATCAATGAATTGAAAAATGGCATCTTGTAACTAGAATCGAAACATACTGCCACCTTAGAAAATTACTTCTCCATTATTACCTCAAATAAATCCACGACTTATGGATAGTCCTCCAGAACGTATTTCGGCAATGGCGGCCAATCTCAACGGAAACTAGCCTCCGAAGCGGGAGATATTATAGTGCACAAATATGTGCGCAGGCACAAGAGCACACTCTCATCCCTCACTCTCATAGTCCGATGGGACGGCAATCCGACACGACCGGAGAGAGATCAGGCGCAGGATCAACAGCTTAACGTGCTTTCCGAAGCACGGGGGTATCACACCGCCAACTTCCAAACTCCTAGCTGTTACTAAGAAATTCCTAATGGAATAACCAAATATAATTTTGCCCGACCCGGGAATCGAACCCAGGACCCCACGCTCCGTAGTCGCGCTTGCGACCGCGACACCAACGGGGCAGTTAGTTATACTACATGTACAGACTGTACAACCGTAACAACATATTCACATTAACATACTATATATTATAATCCATGTCGCTCATAACCTGCATCCAGCACATCAGCACACACACAACGCGAACATTAGTTGTTTTCAGCACAATTTATTATTAACATTCACTGTCTGCCCGTCCGCGTGTCTGGACGTTCATTTGTCAAAGCGCGGCGCGTATGTGCTCACTCGTACAATGCAGTGCTAATCATCGTTTGATGCTATTATTGGATTCGATTATGTGGAGAGAACTGCAATCGATTGTGTATTTTATTCTCGGTAACCATTTGTCATTTGTTTTGGATGCCATGGATGAGTTATATTGTCAAGGTGTTCGAAATTTTGTTTAGCATCTACTCATTTATCAAGAAAGGCTAAATAATAACAGCCACTCGGGTCGATCGGTCAGGTTAACCTACGCTTGCCGCGGATGCGTGATCATATTTACGTAGCAACCCTCCGGGCCTCAGATTACACGTTAAGCCGTTGGTTCCGGCTGTCTTTCGTGGATCATTGATAGTCGTTACGGGTAGTCAGAAGCACGACAGTCCAGTCTTACCATACGGTATCGTGCTACCCAGTAACTAGGTTGTAGAGGTCAGATAGGCAGTCGCTCCAAAGTACTGGTATTCAGCTGCATGGTTAGACTGGAAGCCGACCCCAATTTAGTTCAGAAAACCATAGGATCTGCCTAGCGTTTTCCCAACTAAATTGGGGTCGGCTGAGATGAGTCAGAGATGGTCTAAAATCCGTAAGCCTAAAACGGCGGTAGTACAAATTTTATTCAGATCAAAAGGATCTGCCAGTCTGTAAAAAATCATGGTCAAAACTTAGGTGAAGTGAGATGATTTCATACCACATGATGCCTTGGTTCACGCTATTGACAGCTCTCTAAAAACTCACCTAAGCTATTACACTGAGATTTCGGCAGCATAGATCGGCTGATGGCAGAACTCACCATATACAGGATACATTTTTATCCAGTGCGCAAACTGTAACCATGCATTCAGCATAAGAAATTTTTCGTCGGTTATACAAAAAAAATCAGCTGTTTTATGGAAAACTGCAATACCTACGCGGTCAAAATATATGGAACAGCAAATTTGTTTTGTATTACCGACAAAAAAAAATTGTGCTGGGGTGTCTAGAATGATATGCTGAATTCATGATTACAGTTTGCGCACTGGATAAAAACTTAACCTGTATGTACCTATGTCTTTAGGCATCACGAGTAAGTTTTATTCTCATTACAAAAATAATAGTGTTGTTCCCACAACATTACTAAACAATCGTGAAAAACAAAACCCTTTTTTGACCCAACATAAAAAAAAGCTTGAAGTCTAGTAATTTCAGCGGTCTCTAGCGTTCCACAAGTACATGGTCGGCGGTCTATAGGTAATAGCCTAATGGGACCACTCTGCCCCGAGGTGCGGACGCTGAGTGACCATCTCGGCAATCTTGGAGCGGGACTGACATGAGCGCGTGACAACGTAGTGCACGGATCTAGGGCCGACTGGATGTGGTACAGTTTTGAAAAATATGTTCTATCTTACCGTCTCTTCTCTGCAATAGAAGTTCTTTTGCTACTGAACATTACAACATTCTCAATATTTTATAAATATTTTAATAGAATATACAGGATAAGTTTTTATCCAGTGCGCAAACTGTAACCATGAATTCAGCATATCATTCTCGACCCCTAGCGTAGAAATTTTTCGAGAATTATACAAAAAAAAATATCAGCTGTTCCATACATTTTGACCGCGTAGGTGTTGCACTTTTCTATGAAACAGCTGATTTTTTTTGTATAACCGACGAAAAATTTCTTCGCTAGGGGGTCTAGAATGATATGCTGAATTTATGGTTGTAGTTTGCGCACTGGATAAAAATGTATCCTGTATAAGTAGAGAGAATTTCTTGAACATTTAACTTGATATGGTTTATATTGTAGACTAGCTTTTACCAGCGGGTTCGCCCGGTCAAACAATTTTCCATAGGCACGTAATACCGGGATAAAAACTATCCTTTGTGTTAAACTATATGTGTGCTAAATTTCATCCTAATCCGTTCAGCCGTTGTTGTGTAATTGAGAAACATTTCACATTTATAGCATTAGTAGGAAACTTAGGTGAGTAAATATGTAGGTACTTACCTCCATTATTTCCATAATCAACCATTACAAAACCAGTCTCACAATGCATGTCAATCTCATTCCATATAATTAACAGCGATAAACACACAACGTCAATTAATCATCAGTCATTAATTTCCAAAATGGTACGATAAACAACCATCCATGACCACAAATTATCAAACTTATCTGCACCACTCATTATTATCACTCCACGTTCCAAACCACATCCAGCCACATAGGTCGCTGTGCCCAGTTCGTCCCCAGGGCCCGATTATCATTTATTACCCATACATCGTGCCATTACCGCGCCGCGCCGCCGGGACGATGCACCGTGAATTATTATTTTCGTACTAATTTGCATTCCGACACTGTAATTGATATTCGCGTACAAAATTCGTATTTTTCTGCTAGCTCGTGTTTGGTTTTGACGTCGTAATTATAGAGATCGACAAAAATGTTGAATCGTGACGATGATTTATTACACTGTCTTTTAGCCCTCAACAAAGCAAACGATCTGGATAAGACATCCCGAAAATCAATTTTATGCGCCAATAAAATTGATTTTCGGGATGTTTTAAAGCTAGACACAATTTTGTGGCTTGTTAGTCGATTCGCACGTACTCGACACTTTCAAATAAATATCTGGATGACCCAGCTTTGCTCGGCTTTTTTTTTTTGACGTTTTCTAAAAATGAAACCTAGCTAGATCGATTTATCGCCCCGGAGTATGCAGGGGGTGCATACTAAATTTCATGAAAATCGTTGGAGCCCTTTCCGAGATTCATATTATATAATACAAGTATTGCTCGTTTACAGATATTAGATATATTTTATTTTCTATAGTCGACTCGCATGAAGTTAATTCATTTGTGGGCGAATCGACCACTTCAGAAATACGTACCTAGTAAGCAACTGGAAAGTTAAGAATAAAAAATAAAAAAATCTTGACAAAATGTCTCTAAATTAATAACATTCGTGCGAATCGACTAAAAAGCCAACTTTGTTCAACACTTTCTAATCTTATCATTGTATAATTAAACGCTCCTATTGCAATAATGACTCTGTAAACATAAAACGCACTAAAACCCATAGAATTTCATTAAGGGGAAACTAGTCGCGGGCTCGAACTCACTGATGGGTCTGGCTAAAAAACACGCTGTCTCACCAGACATCGTGTCCGACAGAGGTAGTATCAGTGATGAGCAGTTAGAAGCTAATCTACACGCACAACATTATTGAGTGAGATGTAGGATCATTTATAGTGCAACAAGCGCGTAAAAAATTAAGAACAGTCCTTCGGAAGATCGGGTTTTATGAAAAGACCACTGCACAAATCAATGACCAATAAAGTTTATTGAACTTTTCGATATTTGAGCTTTGTCGGTACCGACTTGGTTTTTCAGATTTTATACTTCCGTTATTACTTAAACACCCCCAAAGTTAGGTTAAATTAGCAAGAAAAACGAATCTTTGTTGGCGTCTAACTTTTTAATGGCTTTTTATTTTAGTATTCTGTTTCCATACAGACAATATTAATAATAAGACAAAACCATACCTTGTTTAATTTTTGATGTACATTGTCGAACAGTGGAGTAATACACTCCCGAAGTTTGTATGGGAAAAATGTGGACTAGGTTCACCTTAAGCACACTATAAAATATAACGAAATAACTTTCTGATTTATAGAGGTGGGCCGTGGTACCGATAGTAAAACTTTCGAGCAATTACAACTATACATACCTCCGCCATCTTATTGCTCGGCCATTGATGTAACGTTTTACGCTATTTTATGTCAGAACCAGCCGTGAAAAAAAAAACATAAATTGTTAATTCAGCATAAAAAATACGCCTTACTTTGGCATTGATTACTTCTCCTCAGTTTTCACGATTAGATTTTTACAGACTAATCTGTAAAAACCTCAACCATAACCTCTGCAGGTCTAAACCTGTACAGCTATTCACAATCATTCGATACGCTTTCGTACGGAATCGAACATCAATCAATGTTATCTTAGGAGTCCTATAAACGCTGTTCACAAATCCAAAACCCGAAAATTTTGTCAACATAAATCAAATAGACGACCGCTATTCTTCCGACAGCTGTTTGCAGCCGGGGGCAAGGCAAATCAGGTTATCGACATGTATAATTTTCGATACGATAGCCTGTAGAATGCTTGTGAATCGCTATGCTGCTGTATGCTCATTTACACTAACGCGAAAATTAAGGAGATTTATTCGCATGACATGTGTGCCTAATGATGTTCACTTTGTGGAGATAGGACCCTTTGAAAGACTGTATGATATAGTATGTTTACCTTGTTAAAGAAGCGAGAGACTAAAATATGCAAAGACATCTATCTACGAGGACTTCAAATTAATAAGCCTATTTAAGTCTCATTTGGGTGATATTAAGCCATAATTTGTACAAATTATTAAGTGGGCACAATTACCGTGTAGTTCCTGACTGAGGATATAATTATGCTGCATGTCGAGGGAAAATGGCAACATCAATTTGTATAACAAGTGTTGTATTTATGGCAATGTCTTCTAACGACTGTGCATTAGCGTTTATGAAGAGACTCGTGTTTCACGACGTTTAGGAGCTTGTTCTTCATAAATGGTTAATGACAAAGTTACAAGGCACTAGCATAACCTTCTGGATACTAAAAACTCGTTTCACATCAAATAAACAATCTATTTCTCCATCAACTGACTGCCTGGTTGGTCGCAAGCGCTCCTGCTGAACATGATCCTTGGTTTGATTCTCAGGTCGGGTAGAGTTATTGGATTTTTCCATCATGAATTCTTCGGTAGTAGCCCGAGTCAGGATTTAAGCCCGGTTGATTGCAATAGACTCGCCCGCATTACATAGGGCTTGAATATAACTCGCGAAATGCGAGTGCTACTATAGATGCACCTCTGCCTAATCCTTCGGGTATTACAAGCGTGATGTTTTGTTATGTTTCCCCATCAACTCATCAGAACACACCTTTCGTCCTACATAGAAATTCAAATCAATTCTACAACCATTTTGGTCAAAGTTTGTGAAACCGGTTTTCTTTTGCAACAGCCGCCATCTTTGCAAATGGCCGCTGGTCACAAACATTGTAACGCGATCCGTTTGTAATGTGTCGAATAAGGCGGCGAGTAGATCAATCACTGGATGAAATTCGCCAAGAAATTATGCAAGATTGATCGACCACACGCAGAGTTTTGGTATTTAATCGATTCGTAATTGAGATATTATTTTATTTGATGTTCTTCAAGGTTAATTAGGTGCTATTGTCGATGTACGGTTGTACAAATTCTGTATCCCTCTGATCCTATATTGCATTGATTTGTTCTTGATGTGACATTTAATGAAAACCCATTATTCTAAATCTTGCGATATGTTTTCTTAACGTTCCATTTTTAGAAACCTTCTTGACATACCAAGACCCCTGCGTGCCTGGGAAAGCACGTTTTAAGCCGGTGGTCCTTTGCGGATCTTTAACAGTCGTTTCGGGTCGTCAGAAGCTCGAAAAGTCTGACAACCAGTCTTACCAAGGGGTATCGTATTACCCAGGGACTGGGTTATGGAGGCCAGATAGGCAGTCGCTTCATGTACAATACTGGTATTCAGCTACATCCGGTTACCCTGGATGCTGTCCCCAATATAGTTGCGAACGGGCTAAGTAGATGAGTTTCCGCTCTATATTAATTTTGTGTTCTTCCTAGTAATTAATTTAATATCACAGACAGCTTTCTGAAAACTCTTTCTATTGTTATTATTGACAGAACCACGTCCAAACTTTTCCATGCATGTTTAGGCGCAGAACTTTCGATATTTCACGGAAAATCAATCAATTTGATATCCAAATTCATGTGAATTCTCCGTAGTCCGCACTGTTCACACTTGAATGTCATGTCAGGTTACCACACGATCTTAGTTTTTAGTAGGAATCACGAATCCGTATCTAACTGTTCCATTAATTACGACAACTGTAGGGCAATCGTAGAATGCCACGATTGCACTACATGATATTTATTTATAGAATGATTTTCCGAAGTGGCCAACACTTAGTGAGAGATGTCACACTAAGTGTTGGCCACTTCGGAACATCATTCTGGTTGTGGTACCGGTGTGACCGTTATTGTAATTAGATATGTAGTTTTAATTGAATGCTTCTCCTTGCAAATGACGTATCGCTGAGTTCGTAATTTCTTTGTCACCCTTCGGTTCATTGTCGCTTGCACATGCTTGCACACCATAAAATGACAAAATCGATTTATTTATGTCACAGTTAGACAGTTTAAGACTTAGTGAAGTTTATGTTTTACCGGAATTATTGTTAAAAGCGACTATATGTCTTTGCTTTTTTCCTCATTCCGGATCCTTAGGATACTTAGCACTAACAGATTTTATATTGCTCCAATCACAAATCGTTTTTGATTTACTCAGTTTTATAGGTCGAAGAATATCGTATTACTAAGGCACCTGTCCCACCGCCGGCGATTAACGAGAAGCGAGTAGAGCTAGCAGCTAAAAACCAGTTGGCCAGCAGCGAGTGCTTGACGGCGACGAGCGATTACTTGCTGGTATGCGTGTGGTAGTGAGCGTCGCTGAGCTGAGGGAGTATTCTCTTTGATAGCTCTTGTCGCTGTGACAAACTAGTACTCTCCGGCGCGCGGCGGTGTAAACCGTTAGCGATCAACTATTAATATTGCGTACCACGTTTATTAAGTGTCTCAAGACAAAAGTCTTTGACCAGTGCGTGTTGCCAGTGATGACCTATGGCACTGAAACATGGTCGCTCACAATAGGCCTTATTAGAAGACCAAAAGTCACCCAAAGGGCCTACGTGATCGAATCGGAAATTAAGAGATCTGCAGGAGAACCAAGGTAACTGACATAGCCCGAAGAATTGCCAAACTTAAGTGGCAGTGAGCAGGTCCAAAAGGTTCTGGAATGGCGACTGTGTACCGGAATACGAAGAGTTAGAAAGCCGATGACCTCGGCCACACCTTGTGAAGGCCACAGGAATCCGCTGGATGCGGGGAGGCACAGAACCGGTCGAAGTAGCGGAGCTGGACATCTCTTGACAGAAATAATGATGATGATTAATGATCTCATTTACTTACACGGGACCTACAATATTTTGTATGTTTTTTGAGTGAGAAAATCGTTGATAGCTAGTCGTTTCCTCGTCTGGGCGGTGGGACAGGTTCCTTACATCGCAGCCTCGTCCTCCATCACTGTGTTTCGTATTGTGTGTCCGTTCCGGTATTCCTTAGCATTCTTTCACGCAATACTATAAAAGTAAAAAGCAATCGGCCGCTATTCTTTTCTGTCGTCACGCACTGGATTCATAGATATGTCTACAGATCTATAGGAAACCTACGTTTAGTGGATAGTTTACGATTCGTTACGGTTTCTTTTGTAAAAGAAGTAAATACAAAAGAGAAGAGAATAGCTGGTCATCAGGAAAATGAGGGCGTCTTTATAAAAGTCGATTCACACAATTACACACACAGATTAATATAAAAAACATCGTTAAAAAAGTTTTAATTAGTAGGTACCTAACACAGTTCAGTTTAATATTTAAAATGATTGCATTCATTCACTGCATTTCTAAATATTTACTTTTTTATTATATTGCTTACAACAGCAATTTTGGAAGTAACTCAGAGTTCAATGTCCTCACGACCCTCACAGACAATTCCAGACAAAAGCCAAAAGTACAAATTATAAGTATTCTCAGTACACCAAAACTAATACATTTCTCTCCACGAAGCTTAGAGCCAGCTAGTTAAAAGTTTCCGATCTCTAGTGGCGGGAAGGCTTAATTACCTTGTGGCGAAGGGACCTGCTGGCTCCTTAGTGCTAATGCGATGAATATTTAACACTGCTATTTTTAATTGTACTTTGTTTTAAGTATCGCTCGTTATGTTTATAATAGTTTCAGCGCCTGTAGTTTTACTGGCATCCTTTGAGACCGCCTTTATGTACCCGTATAAAATATAAGATCACGTTCACCCGGACGTAGAAAAATCGCGACGGTATTTTTTCGCGAACTGGATCTTCAACGCTTTCTGCCGTCCTTTAACTAAAAAGGCGTTAAGCATTAAGCCCTAAAAGTTGTTTCCGACAAAATGGCAAAAAATGCGCGAATCGTTATTTCTTAAAAACTGTGATACTTACGTTACTGATTGAAGGACAGATCAATTGATACTAGATCATAATAATTTCATCCGGCAATTAAAGTATGTATTTTAAATTACATTTAGCTAAGAAGTGTGGGTTAGACGATTTCAAGTGATGGAATCATCCAAAGTTATGTTACTTAACGGCCTACAAACTTTTCATATCTTGGGAACTATTTGTATTGTAAAAATGTTTGTTAGACAGGAAGATAGAGAATTTTGTACTTTCTTAGATTCTATTAAAAAGTAAAAATTTACAAAGTGAGGGTTAACGCCTTTCGAATTAAAGGACGGCAGCACTGTTAAGCGCCGAGAGTTGAAACTCGAACAGTGTATTTTCAATCGATGTGCTAGGATGCATTCTGTTGGATTCTTAACGTTGTTGAAAATCCAGTGCGCGGTAAAATCCATCCGCGAAATTTTTTTTTGGTCTAGCGGGATACGAGTGCTGAAGTGGTCATCCTATTAGTAGTTTATCAGCTTCAATATAATCAGGATTGTGCCAGAATATACCAGTTCGTCGTGGACGTGGTACGTCAGCGGCGCTTTTGACATCAACCTTTATCAGAAGACAGCCGCCAAGCAGCCATCGAAGCGATCAAGCGACGCTCTGCTAGAGTGACAGTATCACAGTAATCACGCAATCTCACTCTTATCCGACCTTATTGGTGATTCCTTTAACTTCGTCAAATATAATTATTCTGTTCTAATACAGTTTTGTCCAACAACACGTAAATAAAAAGTAAAAAAGTTTTTTTACCTTTGTAAATAGTCTAACTAATGAACTTTGACAACTTTTAGTTGGAAAAGCTTTCTGGAAACTGCAAATTACACGCGAAATTGAAAATTTCTATTTTGGAACTGACCTATTTCATCTAGCACAGTTTCTGTAGGATTTTTTAGAAATCCATTTGATCACCGATGTCTCTTTTGCTGCCATTTTTCTATAATTATTTACCGATATCGCATTGTTATATTAACCGAAAGAATAGAGACGTAATGTTGTAATAATTAAATTCAGTTAAATCCAGTTGAATTAGAACTAGTTAATACTTCTATTTCTAATTATTCCAGTCTCCTAGGAATAATCTGGCGTGATAATAGGAACTCTAGAACTTGTAATACTATCAGAGTCACCCGGTTGAACACAGCCCTGAGGGTCAGATATCAATTATAACTTTAATGCTGACTTGTGACCGAGATTTCCCTCTTGTAAATGCTATTAACTTGGAAAATACAACCTACTTGTACCTATCAATGGCTATAGTTTTATTTTTTGCACTCGAATGATTGAAACCTTGGAGTTAATGGTTGTTTATTTTTTTCAACTTCTGAATTAATCTAATTATGTAGGGCAGTACCTACCATACTTTACCTGCTTATTTCTACCGATACCATTTTATTATTGATAGCTCTTTGAGTATAGTTTTCAACGTTTTTGTTGGTATATTGTGTGCTAGCCGATATATAGCAAATAATTTAGTACTTTGTGTCTCGTAATGTTAGTTACTCAGGCGGCGTGGCGTCCTCACTTTCCGCCTGACACAGGTCCTCACCGGACACGGCTGTTTCGGGAGGTTCCTGTTTCGCATAAAGCGGGAGGAAACGCCCGGGTGTTTCCATTGCGAAGATCGCCCTGAGGACACGGTGGAGCTTACGGTGGAGGTCTGCCCGGCTTGGGCGGGGCACCGCCGTGTCCCCATGGAGGCGATCGGCGGCGGCGATCTCTCGCGTCTGGCCCTGGTTCAGGCCATGGTACGGAGCGAGAGTGTTGTGTAAAGTTCTTCTAACTGAATAGACAGACAGCTGTGCTGCTGGAGAGTTTGCTGTGCCACTTCTTTCCAGCTAAAGCACTAGAAACTGGTGCAGGGTAGGCGTTGGGGCCCTTGGGGGTCTGTCTTATGTAATTTTGCATTCAAAAAGTGCTGACTCTCCCAAATACAACCTGAGACTATCCTGCAAATCGACAAACGTCTTTCATAAACGTAACAAAATTTGAATATGGCGCCTACGATATGTGTGCTGTGTTTTGTATTGTGTATTTTATTGCCACTGACGTACAGTCGACTGTGCCTTGCCTACGATAACCAATCAATTTGACAGGAATGGTGATTATTACAGTATTCCTCTCGAAAAATTAGGACGCTAATGCGCCGCACTTAACATTTACGACTGAAGATCAAGCCATAATACATCAACAACAGTTTTAGCTACAAAACAATTCAGCTCGTGCAAATCGAACGTCACGATGGTTATCAAATCTAGGCGATGCGATGCCATGCGCCTGCGCAGACCGCTGCACCGTTATTGTTATTATTTGCCTGTTACGACCCAAAGCAATTAGGGTTACCACGCTAATGGAGTTAGAAGGACTGTCGTGAATTAGGGCTGGTTGAATTAACATTAACAGTTAGGTTTTGTAATTAGATTATGGAGTGTAATGCAATTATAACTGTAGATACAAAGGGTTTTAATGGTTTACAATTCGCATTAGCAAAATCAAGGTTTGTTCATACGGCTGTTTAAACTTGAAATACTGAAATTCCTATTATTCTTTCGAATAAACATCGAGTTAAAAACTTATCTAGTAGAGTAGTTTTTTGTTCTCCATCGGGTTAGACTGGAAGCAAACCCCAACATAGTTTGGAGAACGCTAGGCAGTGAAAACGGTGATGATTTGATGAAACATCTTCTTCCCAGCTAAAGCACTAGGATGTGGTGAAGGGCGGGCATTTTGGGGGTACTGTCTTATGTAATTTTGACGTTCAAAAAGAGCTGGCACTCAGCCTAGTTTAAATAAATGAATTTTGATTTTGATCGTGTTAAGTGTGAAGCGCCGGGTAGCACAAATTTTCTTACGTTTTTTTGCAATTTGTACTGTCAGGCTGTATATCGAATAAAATATAATTCGCGACCGTAACATGTATGTATTTACAGAATTATAATAATTAAGTTAATTTAATCCTAGTGAATGACTTTTCTATTAAATGAGTCGCGGGCTACCTTACCGCACTCCCTTAATCTCGGATGTCATTATAAGTTTTTCCATTGTAATCTCGTTACGGAAAATAAAACACTAAGATGACTACTACCATGAGGATGATCTAATAACATCATCTACATACTGCGCAGTAAGTACACGCTAAGTACTTAACGAAGTAATGTACATGTTTAACGTATTCTTCCGTAAACAGTACGGCACTAACACAAAAAACTATTGTTATTTTTAAATTCGTCTGAAAAGGTTTTCCTTGTTATGTTTGGCAAGATGGTACCTGAGGATACCTACTATTATAAAAATAAAGTCACAAAAACGTACATTTTTTTTAAGTTAAAAATAATAGGAAGCTTATAAAACTTTACGGTATTGAATTTAATCATTCCTTCATTTAGATTTAGATGAAGGACGGCTAATTATCACCTGTAATTATCTTTTTAATAAAATAATACATGTCTACAAAATTAACCAAATGGCGCCTTAATAACACCGTCCTAATAGTAAAGAAGCCTCATAAATACAACAAAATCAGTCATTTAAATTATGTCCTAAAATAACTCCCCTACTATGGTGCCCCTAACAGCAGTGTCGTGGCCCATATATTATTATACCTAAGTATGGTATTCCATTAAGTGTTTACAGAGGCCTATTTCTCCGTTTAGCAGTTTACTTTATACTGTCATTAAGTAGGACGAAAGGTTTACTTAAATGTCTAAGTTGTAAACTTTTTCCGATTGCTTTGACAGGGACATTCTGTTACAATGTTTGTTTTAGGATGTATAATAAAGGTTAAATTGTTGTTTTATGTGTCGGAAGAAAAGGTGGCGTGACGACCTAGACGCGTATTGCAAGAACTGGACCGAGGTGGCCCTGGAAAGGGATGCCTGGAGGGATTTGGCCTTTGCTAAGCTGTGGGACAGAGTAGGTTAATAAAAAATAAAAAAAGAATGTATCGAAGATGGGTGTAAATATGTTTCATCATCATAATTTCAGCCGAAAGACGTCCACTGCTGGACATCCCCCAAAAGGGGGGGTTTTGCCATAATCGCCACGCTTGACAAGCGGGTTGGCGACCGCAGTATGGTGGTCAAATGCATAGAGAACGCTGCTGTCCATTCTCTAGTAAGTCCCTTAGTCGCCTTCTACGACACCCACGGGAAGAAATGGGGTGGTGCTATTCTTATACGTCCGGCACCACACGGAAAGCATTAATAATGTGTCAGTAACTTACATATTCATGTCAGAAACCTAAATAAAACCACCATCGAACCACCAATTTATGGGAAAAGGGTGAGGTGAAGCACATCATCGATTAATTTCTTGGTAAACGGTTGATAGCACGCGATCTTGACAAATGAACTGTGTTTTACTAACACACTGATAACATTTACATTTTTAATATTTTTCAATCAGTCATAGATTTGCTGCCTGGGAAAAACGAAGGGGACCTATAATAACCACACTTTAAGGGCCGTAGTTTTTAATATATTTGATTACAAATTCTCCGATTCGATTCGTTCTACGATTATTTGAAGTCTTTAACTAAATCCTAGGATTTTTATTTTGTGAATTCACAGCGTGGTCCCTGACCATGCACATCTACATTCTCTTTCGAACTGCTCCAGTTGCGAAACCACCAACTAGTTGTAGGTAGGTACGGGCTTACAAATGTATTTTTGTAAAAGTCACCACATCATTAAACATAAAGAAAATTGTAAAAAAAAAACCCCATAAAAGACAACATCTAAGACACTCTTCTAGAAATACTATTATAATAAAAAGTCTAAAGTTTGTCTGATGGTCCACTTCTTTTGATGCGGTGTTCAAGTGTTTCACCTTCTGAAAAAATAAATACATGATTATTAATTTTTTCAGAAGGTTTAAAATACTTACATTAATATCTAACATAATACAGGACACATTTTTCCGATACCAATCCGCAAACTAACCATGAATTCAACATATCATTCTAGACCCCTAGCGTATCAATTTTTCGTCGGTTAAGTATACAAAAAACAATCAGCTGTTCCATACATTTTGACCGCGTAGCGATATTACACTTTTCTATGAATGATATTACACTTTTTTATGAATGAAATTTTGTTTTTGTATAACCGACGAAAAATTTCTGCCCTGGGGGCTAGAATGATATGCTGAATTCATGGTTACAGTTTGCGCATTGGTAAAAAAAATACCCTGTATTAAAGTCACTAAAAAGGATTCACTTATGAAGACTTGCGGTTATTCTGTTACACCTTGTATAAGATATGTAGAACACAATACATAGTCTCACAATACAATCCCAATTCACACTGGGCCGGTTTGGGCAACATGCGCCATGGAAAGTCTCACATGCGTAGGCACATGCGCATTGATAGTACATTACCACATCTGATTCATCACGCGACTTTCTCTATCTACGCATCCACGCGGATGTGGCGTTCATTGATGGAAAACTGCTCATTCATGTCAAAAGTATACGGTGAACAAGATATTTTTCGATGCCGTATAAATTTGGCCGTATTGATTTTGCGCTCTGTAACTTCTGCCTGCCTCCTTGGGGGAAAAAGGCTTCAGTTTATGTCTATGTATGAATGTGAATAAGTGTGCATGAGATGCTATTCCTGTCACGGAATTTGTGGTTTGAAACATTCAACTGTGAGTTTAACGCCTTTTTGAGACAGATAAAGTCATAAAATCACTTTCAATTTCAAAATAATGTGTAACTTCTAACTTCTTACATGTGTTATCCACAGTTACAAAACTCAACTTCACTAGAAATGCAATTATGTCAAGGGTATGCAGTACACAGTATATCTATAGATACCATATAACATCTGGATGCGCATGCGATGCAATTAGAAAAAGTTCCTGACACGGAATTTGTGATTTTAAACATTTAATATATGATCAAACGAACTTCACAAGCGAAGTTCGATCAATATTATATGAGTCGCTTCATTCGAAGATATATTATAACCAGGTAGTCCTTTTAATCTACAAGGTAACATGCACACTTTAAGAGATTTATAAAAATCGATAAAAGTATCGACTTTACAATTAAGTCGATTCTATACTGACCGTAACCACACCACTAGTCAAGCTGCCATTCTTTTAGAGATAATTATGACAAATGCAAAACTTTGTTACCGGGATTGGGTTGGGAGGGAACCTATATCTTCGAATGAAGCGACTCATATAATATTGATCGAACTTCGCTTGTGAAGTTCGTTTGATCATATATTATATTTCTTCGCTTCATTCTTCAGATATATTATAACCAGGTAGAGGTTTAGAGAAAAGTTTTGTGTTTGATAATTAAAAACAAATATTTTGTAAGAATACGATGGTTTTAATCAATATTAACATAAAAGTTAAGAATTAGAATATAACTAAACATGTATTTATTTCAAATAAGTACTTATACACTTCATAATAATATTTAGGTAACTATCATAATAATAATTAAATTAGTCATTAGTTAACTTGATCATGGAAGATCACTTGAGCAAAGTTATTGTCGTGTAAAATTGGACGATGATAATATTGGGCAAAAACCTTAGACGCATTAGTCCATCCCGCGGCTTTCCTTATAGTGTCGACGGAGACACCGGCCGCGGCGGCCGCAGACGTAGCGGCGTGGCGCGTGCTGTGCGCGCTAAACGCCGCCACGTCCACGCCGCTCTCGGCCAATATCTGCTTTATCCATCTACTTATTGACTGTGCTGTCGCGCCCTTGTAGGGGCGCTTCACAGTTATTAAGAGATTGGATACGTTAGCAGGTCGGTTTCCGTCCGTGACGTGGAGATAATCCTCGAGAGCGGTCGCGGGACAGATGCTAAGATTTTCTCTAAAATACGGCAGATATAAGGTCGGTTGATCACGCCCTGCCGCGGATGTTTTTATAATATCTTTGATAGCTATGTTTATACCGTTAGCTCCTACTGTTATATTTTCAAGCTTTATCAACGATAATGTTTGGACGCGTTGGGCAGTACTTAACGCTAATAATATTACCACTTTTTTGGTTATTTTTTCCCTGCTAAGCGTTCTATTAGGGTACAAATTAGAAACATAATTTAAAACGATCTGTGGGTCCCATGTACTGCAGTACTTGGGGAAGCTAGGTTTTAATTTAAACACTCCTTTGAGCAGCCGTTTAATTCGGTCATCAGATCCGATATTACCGCCTAATAAAAGAGATAACGCGGATCTGTGGCTATTGAGAGTTCCGTACGAACTTCCTTTATTAAACTGTTCGCTTAAAAATCGTAATACTATCGGGACAGAGCAATCAAAAAAGTGATAATTATTATTTACACAATATTGCCACCACAATTTGAACGACACGTTATATTGCTGTGTCGTGTTATTTGATAAAGAAGCCAGCATCAGGTCCAGGGCTGATTCGGGGACGCTGCGTAGCGTGAACGCCTGCCTGAGAGTACTGTAGCACCCAGGATAAGGGGATTTCTGTAACATGATACGATATGATGTTCGTTAGGGTATATCCAAATTATATTGGAAACTCTTGTTTTCATTAATTGTGGGTACCAGGCTTGGGATGGCCAAAAAGGAAAGACTAGGATACCAGTGGCACCTTCCTGTATGATTTTGTGAAGACACTTAAGAATAAGTGGAAAAGGGGGAAAAGCATAAAAGAACTTATTGTTCCAGTTTGCTGTGAAGGCATCTATGGAAAGGGCGTCAGGATCTTTTCTCCATGACATATAATCCTGACATTTGGTATTGGCCCGGGAGGCAAATAGGTCGATTTCGGGTTTACCGAGACTTTTTGATATTCGTTCGAAGGCTAAATCTGATAATTCGCATTCCGTATCGACATTTAGCCTTCGAGATTCTTCGTCTGCTTCGCAATTTGCTTTGGTATTAATGTACGAGGCAAATAACCAGATGTTTCTCTCTTCACACCATTGCCAAATTTGTCTAGAAAGATTATTCAAATGGGGGAATTGGATCCCGCCCATCCGATTCACGTAGCTGATGGCTGTAGTATTATCAACCCGTAGTAAAACTGAACAATCGGATTTATTGCTTGCGAAATACTTTAAGGCTAAGAAAACAGCTAACAACTCTAGGTAGTTGATGTGTTGTTCCAGTTCACTATTTTTCCAAGCTCCATGAGCTCGTTCGTTATTACACACGGCTCCCCAACCGGTACGTGAAGCGTCCGAATAAACCTCTAATTCGAAGTTAGGTGTTTTCATAGTGTTTTTAGAATGTACCACATTCATTTGCCACCAATTTAAATCGTCTAGAATTATAGGGTGAGGTTTAAACTGTCTATCAAAGCTAGGACATTTTTGTAAGGCTAGAAATTTTTGTCTTTCTAAAATTTTTGTATATAACCAACCATATTTGACCGCGGGACACGCGGCTATCAAAACTCCTATTAGCTGAGCAAATTCTCTAACTGAGAACTGGGACGATTCTGAGAATTTTTCAACAAGATTTAAAATTTTTTGTTTTTTGTCGGATGGCAAAGAAATTGATTGATTTACTGAATCGAACATAAATCCCAGAAATTTACAGGTTTGCTTAGGCACAAGAGAACTCTTTTTATAATTTATTACGAACCCGAGACATTCCAAAAGATTTAAAGTAGCTTTAATATTTTTGAGGCATTCTTGGTAATCATCACCAATACAGAGGATATCGTCGAGAAAAACAACATTTTTAAAGCCTTGGTAGCGTAAATGGGATACTACTTCCTTCATGATTTTAGTAAAGGCTCTCGGTGCTACTGAAAGACCATATGGCATACAATTGAACTCGTAGGTGGTGATGTTAGAGTTCTCATTTTCGAATTGGAATCTTAAAAATTTTCGATCTGATTTACGAATTGGTATGAGGAAATATGCTTCTTTTAAATCGATAGTAGCCATAAAGCCATGAATAGGCAATAATTTAGATGCCGTTCGGTAGTCTTCCATTTTGAAGTGTAACTTTGAAACATATTGATTTAAGTTTTTTAAGTTTAAAATAAATCTTAAATCACCATTAGACTTTAAGGCTAAAAATGTTTTTGAAATAAACTGGTCCTTAGTAGGTATGCAAGGGCTTACCGCACCTAATTTTATCAATTTTTGTATAGCTAAATACATGTCGACTTTTTCCGTCGCTGACATTGAAACGTAAGGTACATTTGTTTGTGTCACGTTAGAATCAAACGGAATAGGAAAACCATTACGTACCCAATTTAAAATTACAGAATTAGATGTTATGTTGAGCCAGCAATCATAAAAATGAGAAATTCTACCAGCGTGTTGTACCTGAGCTATTGGCGCGTCGCAGGACGTGCCCTCGACTTGTTCGCAGCGACCGAGTTCGACGTCTGCTGTGGTGGAAGCCGACGGCTCGTGGTGCTGTTTGCCCTGTTCGGACCTCTCCGCCCCCCCCTGTTCTGTAGGAACCGCGAGGGGCCTGACCAGTTTCCCTGGTAGGCACCTGGTTGTCGGTATTGATACTGGGGACGTGGATTAGATGTCGTTGGTTCCATCACGGAAGTACCTTTTTGACCTTTTGGAGCTTTTTTGATCGACATGCCTTGCTTCTCGATTGTTTTGGAAGCTTTTATTTTTTCCCCTAATTTGTTGCCATATAGGGTTTCGTCCCTTTCGCAATCCTGAACGACGTTGAGAAAGGGTTTAGCTAATGCATAATTGATGACGCTAATTCGCGATTGCGTTTCCTGATAATGGAGATCACTCAGGACACGGCATCCATCGCTCATTATCCTTATTGCTTCAATTTTATTGTCGCTCGTAAGCATGACTGTCAAAGCTTTATTGATGGCTGAGACGCCAACACCCAATTGCTGCTGCTCAGCTTCTTTTCTCTTATCTCTATGACGAGACGCTTCAGAAATAGCCGCCGAAACTTCGTTATTCAGTTTGGGTGCTTGAAGCAGAGTGCAGTTTTCAGGCACAAGATAATCTTTGAATAACTTATCTTTTGCTTCCTTTGATAATCCCTTCTTGAGGATAGGTTCCCATCGCTGAGCTAAGCTATGATGAATTTTCTCACCGAACTTTGGAGTATTGTCTGTTTCCTCTCCAAGTGCCATCAAGAGCTCTGGGTCGAGCTCTGGGCAGGTACTATCTTCCAGACTAGCCGTTGCTGCTTCCGTGGTCGGCATGGGAGCGTCGTCAGGGATATAATTAGGTGCATCTTCAATCGCCGTCTGATTTTCTTCTACGTTGACGCCGGGGGCGGAACGTAAAGATTCGTTATCGTCTGGAAGGTATACAACGTAACTTTGAATTCCATATATTTGTTCTTTGTGTTAACTCACGGTTAACCGCTAGAATTATGGATAAAACAGCTATGTTTCATAATTGTGGGTCATCATTTAGGTTGTATTAACTGTATATATAGTAGCTCATAGTATAGCCATCGTGTCAACGCTCGGTTGACCGCCGGGCGAGACCATATAATGTGTTTAAAAATCATAGCCTTCGTGTTAACTCACGGTTAACCGCCGGGCCAAAAACCCTACTAAATGAATAGCACATAAGCATCCTAGACATAATAGGTATCGCATTACAACGATGCGCCTATAATCCTCGCAAGATTAGATGGCACCATATAATAATTTATAATTGAGGGTAGTTGTGAGTACAATACATACCGGAATCAGATGAAGATTCAATTATAATTCTACGACGTTTACGTCTTCGTTCATCTTCCAGCTTCTTGATTTTACGTCGATAGTCTTCAATTTCTTGAGAATATTCCCGTTTGTTCGGCATTTTTAATAACTAGTGAGTGCGCGCGTGCTTGCTACCGTGCACGAAAAAAGAATGGCAGCTTGACTAGTGGTGTGGTTACGGTCAGTATAGAATCGACTTAATTGTAAAGTCGATACTTTTATCGATTTTTATAAATCTCTTAAAGTGTGCATGTTACCTTGTAGATTAAAAGGACTACCTGGTTATAATATATCTGAAGAATGAAGCGAAGAAATATAATTGTGAATTTAACGCCTTTTTGATACAGAGAAAGTCATAAAATCAGTTTCAATTTTGGTTTTAAAATCATCTGTAAAGTGTAACTTGCTTGTATTCTCTAATATCACGTAACTACCCTAGAAACGATTATTTCAGTGTGTGGTACAAATTGACCCATAATCACGGCGTGTCTTGAGCAACACCGCAGTATCCAAGGCTCGCGCCGATGTGACAAAACACATCTATCAGCTGACCAATGATCCACTTAGGTTGTGTTGGAGCTTCGTTTAGATGGGACAGCTACTAGCTCAAGTCGGTTTTTAAAAGTTTTTTAGGGAGTTTGATATTTAAAAAGGCTCAAACTCCATGATAAGTCATTATGTCTTGTTCTTGATAGATAAGATTAGACGCTGTGTTGACGAACTCTAATAAAATTCAGCATTATAAAATCTATGATAAAGCCAACGTGAGTAACAGAACTAACAAACTTAATATCCTGTATCAGGTGCCCATGATAAACAAATTAGCTTAATTCATTTAATTTCATCACTTAAAATGCCAATTAATTGATATCATCACTTCATCATAACATAATTATTAAACAAATACATAATATTCCAGTCGCAGGAGGGATGTATTTTAGAAGACAAAAGCCATAAACCGAACTGTTGAACAAAAGACTCGTTTCCGCCAAGACTTATATTATAAATACGTGTAGTCTCAAACCCTCATACATGAAGCTTGGGAATATCCCATTAAGGGTACAATATCATCGACGCTCCTAGATAGCAAACATGTAGAATAGAAGCTTAAGTTTGCCGTGCAATTCTATAGCGAACCCACTAACTTTGAAACTGCAAATAAACTCTTGAAGTTAGCTGGTTAATGCAGATGGAGCTAAAAATAACTTGATATTTTCCTGGAGTGTCTTCAGGAAAATATCACAATAACCTTCATGCGCAAACACGGTGACTTTTAAATTCGATAACTTCTTCACGCTCTCTTTAAGACAGCAAGCTACTAGCTCAAATGGCCATCAAATGTAAACGCAGCACGGTCCGATCGGGCCCGTCAACTCAGCACAGGCCGCACATCAATAACTTCGAGCCGCGGACCGCTATAAACTGATTGCTTCCACTACTCCAAATGGCCCCATTTGCGCTTCGAAACTTTAATAAACGCCTCATGTCACTATTATATCGTAGTTTGTAACGTATGTTAGTATTCTGTTGCCTTTCCGGGGTGAAGATAATTCTTGGCTAACAGGGATGGTTTATGCTGCCTTTAGTTGCAAACCTTTGCTGGTGGAACAGGAAATATTTTTAGTTTTCATTCTAATTGGGTGGATCTTCATGTTGATCGTTTCCTGATTCATTGCTGAGTCAAAGCCTATTTTGCGGCAAAATACTTGGTGGCTCTTCAGCCATGATTTATAGTGTTTTTGGCCCATTTTTACAAAAATCAAAAATCTAAATCAAAATATTTTATTTCACATAAACCTGCAAGGGCACTTATGAAACGTCAGAAGCTAGGTGCACAGTTCCAATTTGTCGCTTCCTATGGAGAAGAGCCGGCAAGAAATTCCACGGTTACTCTTTTAAAAATAATCAGATTTTATAATGATTTCAAATTACAGTGATATTAGGTATGGTACAGTGATATTGGGTATATCCCTAATATATATATATTAGGGAGGACAGTGCAGGCCTGTCAATAAGTACCAGGTACTTAGAGGAATGAAAATAAAGAATAGAAACTGTAGGCCTACAACGTTCTCTCATTCACAATATGTAAAAGAATCTACATAAGTAAAATCAACCTATTTAAACCAAGTGATATGATCTCCATGAGAATCACTAATAAATACTCGATATTACAAGTGTTGTATAATGTCAAATAATGACGAGAATATGTCAGAAAGTGTAAAAAATAAAATAATTAAAATTAACATTGTAATTTGGAAGCAGTTAATAGACGCTCACATAGTTATGGTGCTAATGAGTTACCAGGGAAGCCACATGTGCAGAAGGAATTAATGCCAAACTTCCTTGTCTTCAACGTAGTCTTTTATCTTATAATATGCTTTTTTGATAAGGACACGTTTGATGTGAGTTTTAAACTTTCCATCGCTAAGTTCTGTAACCGATTTTGAATTTTGAATTTACGAAACCTTATTTCTCTTCATTTTACCGGCACTACTTCCGAAATAAAACGACCTATTAACCCCCCAATGACAACTTCGATGAAGGACGCTTCCTAAATCACAATATACATCGAAATCAAACGTCAACTACACAGTGCCTTAACAGCTGATTTCTCCTCAATTTCCCTCCTTCATCAGGTATTCAACCTCTCGATACACATGTTATTAGTTCAACCTTTAACTGCACTAATAATACAACGTAACACAATGTGGCAGTAATTAGCTGGCGAGTACTAAATACTAATAGTGTACTGATAATACAGTGGCAGTCACGTTCGCTTGTGATAAAGCGGCTGCTACCGGGACTAATAGTTATTGAACGGTTGTGACGAAGAACTAAGGAAACTGTGACGAAGAATTGAAAGGCGATGATGTTACTGAGTAAATTGGCAGGTATTGGAATGAACTGTAAAAGATCTAACCGCCTGCTGTAGTATATATGGGATACCTAAGGAAATTGGAGAAAAGCTGTGCGCTTGTAAGACACAGAAGAGTGGGCAAGTTTTTATATCTTAACAAAATCACAATTGAAAATAAAGTATTGATTCCTAAATTAGGTTCTATCTTGGGCACTAGACTACTGTAAGTGATCAACTTACAGAGTTGTGTCTGCGATGGTTATATTTAATTGGACAAACAATTCGCGACACAATAATCAATACCATTAATAAACACACATCTTTCACTCAACGCTATCTTCGACGTTGACCGACAGACGACACCTATCCACTTCAAACCAAGCTTCAAGATTTATTTATCAAAAGATTTAATTTATCAACTAACTTTTGTCCGCGACTTCGTTCGCGTGGAAGTCGTAACATACACAATATACTAAAATAACAGCCACTTTTTTATAAAACATCCGTGGCCCTTACTTAGTTTTCGCATACCGCTCTTTCTGACCTTTTCTCCTATTACTTGACTGCTATGGGTCGTACCGTGATGTTAAATAGCCCAAAAGTATTCTCAAGAAATGGGCTATCAAATGCAAAAAGAATTTTTAAATCCGTTTGACAGCTTCAGTGATTATTGCGTTCAAACAAACAGACAAACTCTTCAGCTTTATATACCTATATATACCGTATGATTTTTTTTACCGTCTGGAAAAAAATAGGGCATAATAGGTGAACGGAGTAGAAGCCTATGGCATAGAAATTTCACTTCTTTTTTTTTTAAATCCTAACATGAAATGAACCTATCAATAAATACTATTACTTATTTGTAGTAAACTTTTCATACTAAAATTTAAAAAATAATAAAAATAGAAAAGAGTAAAAATATCGGCAAATAATATCAAAACCCAACTTATAGGCACCCTACTCTACGCGCAGAAATTATCAATGAATTCGTAGCGACATTCAATCCTTTGATTGAAGCCGGCCGGGGATAGGTAACTACTATCGCAAAATATCTTTCCTTAGGCGTACCGCTCACGTGTCACCGCATGCGCATCCCCCCTCCCGCCCGCGCGCCCTTCAAACCGAGTACCGCGTCTCGTGCTCTCTCTCTAGTCACCTGCGATTAGCCATAGCGTGACGTCGATCGCTGTTTTTTTACGTTTGAACCGTGTGTGCTTCGACCGGCCAGTGATTGTTTTCATAATGACGTACGCATACTCCAACTCCACCCGCAGGCGAACATTCTATGGAGCGACGAGTCCATATTTACCCGCACTGGTATCTACAACGTACCTACACAACGAGCAATGGTGGAGTTTCAAAACTCACTTAAAATAAACGAACACGCTCATCAAGTTCTATTCAGTGTCAATGTTTGGGCCGGGATAATACACGTTGGCATAATGGGTCCAGTTTGTATCGAAGGTCGATTGACAGGGATAATGTATCGTGAAATTATACAGTCCGTTATCGACACAATGTTGGAAGACGTTCCTCTGGACTATCTGCCGGACATGTACTTTCAGCACGACGGGTGTCCAGCTCACTACGAGCGATCTGTGCTCGCGTATTTAGATAGTGAATTCCGTGATAAGTGGATAGGTCCCGGTGGACCTGTGAACTGGCCGGCGAGATCACCAGACCTAACGCCATTAGACTTTTATTTGTGGGTTGAACTAAAACGCTTAGTGTACACCGAAGAAGCTCGTAGTGTAAATGAGTTAAAACAGCGAATAATAGACGTTTTTAATATTCTGAAAAGTGACAGAGACACGCTTAGGAGTCTAACAACCAATTTGCAAAAACGTGGGAGTTTGTGTTTAGAAAGAAACGGTGGACATTTAGAACAAATATTGCAATATCGTTGAAAAGGTACTTTTTCTTGTAAATAATAACTCATTTTCTGTAATTTTGTAAAAATTAATCAGTATTATTATTTGTAAATAAGTTGATTACGATCTTTAAATACGCCTAGTAAGTTGTAGTATCCGATTTGGATTAAACAACCTTGTTGGAATCCTTTTTTATTACACATCACGTTAAAACCTTCGAAATACATATGAATGTGAGTGATTGTTATAAGTATTTAACATCAGCGGTTTGTTTACATTTCTATCAAAGCTTTACCGATCTTACGAGACGTAATTTATTTGGTTTACGGTTTCAAGACACGCGTCACTCAGTGTATCAAATTATAAGCCTACTACAACTACATACAGCACGGTGACGTATGTAGGTACACGCGCAAATGTGTGCGTGAGTGTGTAGGGATCAGGCGGTATCGTCCTGTGCGCAGGAGAGCGAAGTTAATGCTAGCGTCTCGCTCACACTTCCATCATGCTTCATTCATGTGCAATCGCAGCTGACGCCGTTTACTATTACCTATTTTGGATAATATTAGTTTTACGCGAGTGCCGTAGGATGTATTCTTTTTCATGTATTTTAAGGATATTCGGAACTTTTATTAAATAAATGGTACCAGGTAAATATTAGGGTATATGAGTTCTATTCTACTTACACAAAACGTCATATTGTTGTCCAGACGCTAAAAAATGTCAGCCGGTATAGAGTAAATGTAGATAAATACTGATACGCAAGCGACAACGGGTAACAAGCAATCAATCCAATGACCTACAAACCGAACTGTGGAGTTGTAGACAACTCTATTGTATGCTAAACTGTGGTTTAATTGTCGCGTGTGTGACTGACAGGGCTGTCGCAGAGAAGTAGACTACGATTGCGAAACATTGTTGAGATGTAATGTAAGGTTTAATTGTGATGTTGTCGAGCGCTTTGATTCAGCTTTGTAGTTTCGCTTATATTAATTACGACGTTGCAGACGTGAAGAATACACGTACAAATGAAGCTTATTTAGTAAGTTTGGAAACTGCAGTACCTACATAAATGATTACTAGGTACCTACCAACAATATTATTTTGCTTTAAATTGTATGATGAAATTACTTCAAACTCCAAATCCCTTCTTCTTTACTGAATAAACTACTTAAGCTTTTACCAGCGGCTTCGCCCGCGTAGAGGTAGGAAATTATCCCACGGTAATGTACCACCGGGATAAAAAGTACCCTATGTGTTAATCCAGGTTATAAAACTATCTATTTGCCAAATTTTATCCAAATCCGTTCGGCCGTTTTGGTGTGATTGAGTAACAAACACCCAAACACAACTTTCACATTTATAATATATTAAGAACTATGTAATCCTAGACTTGCAAATGTGGCAATACATTAAATACGCTCTTCCCAAAAAATTTTCACTATTCTTATGCGAAAAAAAAAACTAATTGATACTCAATGACGTTTCGAATACGAAAACACAGTGTACGCTTTACACGACGCAAGTAGACACAATAAAGTGGCAACCCTATACAATTAACTAGTAGCGGGAACACCTACGATCTGTCAGTAGAGTAGGCAGTAAACCTACTCTAAATTGTATGAATGTAAATCGTATTGTACAATGTATAACTCAGTTCTGTAGCCTTAGTACTATCTGTACACTTTTATCTGTATAACGGAACTAGTAAATTGATCATTAAAATATTGCTTGCTATGTTTGAAAATCCGGGTCTTCATTTGTGGATAAGGAATTCTAGTTGGGAATTCTATTGTTGACTGTGTGTTTAGAGGCCAAAGCCGTACAGATTTTGCTGCCTGAACAACCTAATCGAGGAGCACGAGGCACTGCCTTCATTAAAGAGATAGTTAAATCTTCTAAAGACGCGTTGATGTGGTCACCTTCTGGACCCAACTGATGTAACGTAAAAAAAAATGTTTTCTTTTGCGATCGATTTGAAAAGAAAAAGATAGACGCGTAGAATTAAGACTCCCGCAGACAGGCGCGACACGACCGTGCGACGCGGTTCTGATAGAACAATATACATGAAGTTTTCACAGATTGATCTACTAGAGTCACGTCGCGCCTGTCTGCGGGGGAGCCTTTAAAATTACACGTAGATAATATTGAACGACTTAAAGAAGGTACCTATATCAGCAAAGTTGCTACGCAAAGAAAGTTATAATAAATGCATATTTCATGTAAACCGCACTATCTATCATTGGCTTATTTGATTTGCTACTACACATAGTAAATAGAGATAAATGGCTATCTACACAAGGATTATTTTTCACTTTTATTATCTTATCTCTAATTAATCCCATACCTGGCTTAATCCAAATAATCTGCGCAAGATAGGGAGTTAATTCTGACCAATATTGGCTAGTTAATGTCCATATTTAATCTGTTACTGATAAAATCAAGGATATCTTATTTATAGTGATGATGTGCGTTGAATTACCATACGGAGGAATGTTAGGGAAATTGTTTTAAATATAAATTGATGTGCATGTATGACGGTGAAATACAGACCACATTTTGTTCGTCTTGAGTTTACATCCCTACGTGATTAATACAGGGACATCGACGCGAGAGGGGCTTGTGGCTAAGTAACAATAGCTGCACGGGTCGATCGATCAGGTTAAGCTACGCTTGTCGCGGTTGGTCCATAGATGGGTGACCATCTTTATATACCAAGACATCTCCGTGCCGCGGAAAGCACGCTAAGCCGTTGGTGCCGGCTGTCATTTGAGGATCTTTGACAGTCGTTACTAGTCGTCAGAAGCCCGAAAGTCTGACAACCAGTCTTACCAAGTGGTATCGTATTACCCAGTAACTGGGTTGTGGAAGTCAGATATGCAGTCGCTCCATGTAAATTACTGGTATTCAGCTGCATCCGGTTAGACTGGTAGCCGACCCCAAGATAGTTGAGAAAAGGCTAGGCAGATGATCATGAAAAAATAATTGGCTCTGCCAAACGTTTTTCTATGAAACAGTTTTTTTTTTGTTGATAACCGGCGAAAAATTTCTACGCCAAGGTAGAATCATTATGCTGAATACATTCATGGTTTCAGTTAGCGCGTCGATGTCCACAAATGCCAGCCCCTACCACCCATTGGTGCTTTTGAAAACGTCCAGTGATATCAATAAGTATCCTGGTAGTACCTACTGTAATTTTACATAAATTTTTCCTAAAAGCTGAATTGTCTAGAAAATAAACTCCCAATAAAAGAGCCAGTTTCGCCGCTTCAAAACATCTAAATAGCAGCAATTTCTTTAGAACTCAAATATTAAAACATCATTTTTAATCTTAAGATATTGCTCCTCCCTCGCCTCGTAAGCCTTGCTGAATACCTACCTGTGACGTCATACCGGTATTTTTCCGATATTTCCACCACGCTTGGCCAATATTACTCGAATACGACGTCGTACGGTATTACAAGATTCCCTCTAAATTCTGCGACCGAAAAATCGAAGAGGTATATTGTAAAACCAATCTGTATTTGGAAAATAGGTCAGAATTTTTCTCTTATTTTGTTAAAATAAAATTTTCAGGAGTTCTGGTTAAAGACATTTATTTATTTCTCATAAAGAAATTTACATTTCACTTGCATGAGAACAGATTTAAATTTAAGAAAAAACTAATCAGTGTCCTTCGACACTCGGACCCACAATTAATCTACTAAATGTATTAATTATATATTATCAGTGTACATTATTACTACAAATTATTTTGGTTTGAAGGTACTCCCACAAATTTAAGTTGTGGCACTATGCGAAACTACCCCCTGCTTTGAGATAAAGAGTGCGGTCCCGCTGTCACAATGCAGATAAGTCAGTCAGTAGTACAACATTTGTTTACAGCTGCTATTTTTCAGTTTTTTGTTTTTATTTATAATATAGTTGGTAGAAAAAATCTTTTACGGTTAATTAATATTGATATTTTGAAGAACATATTTTTTTAGTTTGTTCTTAAAAATACTGATCGAATTCGCATTCTTTATCTCGTCTGGTAATTTATTGTAAAGTTGCACTCCCTCATAAACAAGTAGTCTTTTACCTTGAGTGGTTCGCACTTGAGTTACTCCTGTAATCCCAACTTATTAGGAAAGGTTTGCGAAACAGAACTTAGGGCTACTGAAAAGAGACTTACGAAGGGATCCTAACTACGGGTCGGTCTGCAAAAATAAGAAATAGGTAGGATTAATGTACCATCGCAGACACTGGCGGTCGACCACTTTTCATTCTTATTGCTTAAGGCATAAGAGTAAAATGTCATCTGCCGCACGTGTCCCCGGTTGTTTTAAATAGTAACATTAATTTGTTACCCCCACATTACTGTCTCGAGTGTCGTACAGATTTATATAAACTTCGACCATCATCTGCCTAACCTTTTAACTAAACGTATGTTTCTTTCAGTGTAATCTATCTATTTCACCTCCACGACACAGTTACTGTGTAACACGACACCCCTTGATAAAACTATCTGTGAGACTTTCGCCGAAACGGCCGCGCGACTGTCAAAAATCAACAAATTACAGCCGGGATCGACGGCTAACCGTACGGCCGAGCCACGGAGGGGTCTCGATATGTAAGTGTCGGTCACCCATCCATGGACTGACCTCGGCAACCGTAGTTTAACCTCCGATCGACCCGAAAGAAATATTAATACCTACTACATTTCCAGCTAAGTCTATTCAAATATCGCAGTCTTAGAGAAACATTGTATTAGCACATTATCGTCACGTTTGGCCTGTAAAACTAGGTGAAATCAGGCTGTCTAACTGTAAGCTGTTAGCCTATTCAGTAGCAAGCAACAAGTTCTGAACATTACTGTGCACACCACGTTATTCATTAAGTATTAACTAAGTGTGGGCTTCATACCTTAACCCACAAAGTTAACAAGTTCTGGGAACTAACGTAAGTAAGTACTAAGAACAGCATCAAAACTTAGCAAGAAAATGAAGTAGATAGTCAAAACTTTTCTAAGGAATTCTTAGCAAAGTTTTCTAAAGACTTCTTATTAGAAACGAGAATTGAAATGAGGTCCTACACAAGAATAGATCTTGCTTTGGTTAAAAGATAATACGCGTTCTTGGTAGTTGAGCCAGCATCCGAGAATGTCAGTGATGTACAGACAGCTGCGTTCATTGGGTCTAAATCATTTCACAGTATTGTAGCGCCATCTACATTGCTACATACGAACTACACATCACACGTCACGCAAAATCCTGCATCGCGCAAGTAGAGTTACCGCGCAACTACCATTTTATCAGGGTGTACGGTAATTAATGGATAACCTTGAAATGGTTCAAGGTAGAACCAATGGCCATTCAGCAAAACCATTTTTTACTTGTATTTTTTCTATAAAAACTTTTTCCAAAAAACAAATAACCGACTTCCGAAAAAGCACTACAAAGTAAAAATTACTTTAATTTTGGAAGTCGGTGTCTTTGGATATGTATATAATTTGTTATCACCGCCTTCTTCAGAAGTTCACTTAAAGTTAAGCAATTCGCAATTCTAACCTAACCTAACGTATTCGGTAGATAAGCAATATGGTGCGGTTTACAATTTATCGACAGTTTATAATCTCGCGAGAATATAAACTAACGGTGTTCACGATCATACGGTGACATATACAACGTTCCGACATCAGTCGCTCCCGCAATTGCTCACCAGAGACTACACCCGTCTGAGCGGAGTATTCTCCCTTTTCTATGGAGGTTGAGTGAACCTTGTACCCTGTTCCTCATATCTCTAAAGTTTTAATATACTTCGCCAAGTATATAGTATTCCGAGACCATTGTGGTCACGAAGGTGACACAAGTCTACGTCATCACCGCTGTGTTACCAGTACTGTGTAAGAAATTAATAATAACTCCTTAACAACCTCCTCCTCCTTACCTGTGCGAATCCGATAAAACAATGAGGATTTAATTAACAATAACGTTGGCATATGTTTAAATTTAATTGTTTCTTTTGATTAGAAAAACGAAATGGTTATTTAAATGCTTTATATATTTTAGTCACCAGTTTTATCAAAATGTTGACTGAAAATATAAATAAATACAGTATTATAAATATTGCTTGGGTAGTAATATAAATATGAATTGCTAATAAGCCCCTAGACAGTTAGTCTGTACCTTGGTTAATGTTTCTATAACAAGCAGAGTACAACCCGAATTGATTGTCAAATTAATTCTAAATTAACACGAACGAAGCCGCGGGCAAAAGTTAATGTTTCTATAATTTCGTGTTTTGTTCCAATAGTTGGCAACTGGATAGTGACGTAAGCAAGTGCCAATCCCGCAATGCGAGACCTTTTTTAGACCATGGGGGAAACTAATTAAAGACCGCTGGCGTCCGTACGTACGTATCTATCTCATCTGGGGGCACGGACGTGCCCCCGCCAAGGCGAGCCAAGCAGAGCGCAAGGGCACTACCTACCTTTTCTCGAAGCACTTCGTCGTTTTTTTGAACCCTTATAACTTGGGTTTGGATTATACTAGATAAACAAAATTCTCGGGATATGTTGTCAATAGCGAACTTATTAAACATAGTAAGTTTTAATTGTATAGCTCTTATACTTTAGATTTTATTGATATCAAAAAAACCCTGATTTCGTCACTGACTCACTGATGATCACCGAAATTCTTAGGGTATTTCCTAATGTTCTAGAAAGCTGAAATTTGGTATGAAAGCTAGTATTAGGACACAAACAAAAAAAAAACTTGGAATTTTTATCCCCCAACCCCTTAAACTAGGGGATGGAAGTTTGTATGAGACTTCCGCAATTTTGACGCTAGAGGTCTGAAAATTGATATAGGGGGCGTCCCTATATCAATTTTCAGACCTCTAGGCGTCAAATGTCAAAATGTTATTATAAATAATAAAAATAAAAAATAAATTGTCACAAGCAACTTACAAAAAGAAGTGAAATCCCACCAAAAACATTTTCATGTAAAATGTTGTCAAGACGAGACAATATGACTCGCACTTTCAAAAGTTATCAGATCTCATGTAAAGCCAAGCTTCTAACTCTACACGCCCTAACTCTACATGGCCTAACTTCACAAACTCTACACCTTAGTCAAAATATGTGGCTTGGCCGTTTCCTTACTACGAGAACTATTGTATAACAGAAAAGTAATGAACAGTGGATACATTTTTCACCTTACGCCCATGTGAATGTAGCGAAATCACCAAGCCACATATTTTGACTAAGGTGTAGAGTTTGTGAAGTTAGACCTTGTAGAGTTGGGGCGTGTAGAGTTAGAAGCTTGGCTCTACATGAGGTCTGATAACTTTTTGACCATGCGAGTCATATGGTCTCGTCTTAGCAACATTTTACATGAAAATGTTTTTGGTGGGTCACTTGTTCCGTAAACGCATCCGGTTTTCCGAGGTAATTTTCATGCCTGGCTATTTACACAACATTCTCTGCACATCTATCATTTTAACATGTTCATGTTGGAACAATTTCTTAACTTCGCGCTGTGTGAATCCTCTGTAGCCATAACTTATCCCAGTCTTGTTACGTTAGACGCTTCAGCGATATATCATGCCTGTTAATCTGCACTGCATTGTATTCCAAACACAAACAGTGGCTGAACTTGTTCTGTGTACACTGTGTGCCAGAAAAAAGTACAATCCATCACTGGATTGCCAGCTGCGTTTTTATTCTGAACTGGAAATAAATTAGTTGTACAAGCGGGGAATGAGAAAAAATATTGAATCATTTCATGCGAATTGTATTCTTGAAAGCAATTTAAGATTTGCTAAAAACGCATATCGAATTTAATTGACTACCTACTACTTACTCCCTATGCAATAATAGTTTCTCGAGCTTCATTTTAAATAATCTTTTTACGTATCTTTTTTAGTAACAACAACGTCATTCAATTCAACAAAATCCAATTCGAAAGTACAATCAAATCCAATAAAAGCTTCACAAACACAGAATTTACGACCAGCCATTTCAAATCCATCATTCAAAATCCAAGATAACTCAATCTAAACGAAATACCATCTTAATTAGAAACAACATTATCATCACACAAGGTCCTAAGTTCTTGAGGACCATAAATAACTCGGTTCAGTTCATTTATAAGGCTGGTATCAGTCTGACCTGCAGTTTTGCAGCCATCAGTTCCGGCTGGCATTCCTCTATCAATCCTGGTGTCTCTACTAATATATCTTGCGTCGTTAGAGTGGAGCCAGTCAAGCCAGTGATTTGTTTGCCTGGATTGAAAGCTCGTTATAAGTTTTCCAAAAATAGTGTTTTGCTTGTTTGTGTGTTGTGGCAAATTGGATTTTTGAGCTTGTTATTCAATTTGGGGAAATGTTTTCAGAGTGTTTTGGTCTAAACTTTTAACTGTTTTCTATTTGTGTGATGACCGAAAATGTGTCGACGTTTGGTGTTATTTATTGAATCGTTCATCTCATTTTAACATTTCAAAATTCTTATCATTCTACGCAAGCTAAAGCCCCTCCCAAATCTACATAAATCTTGTTTGAGTTGCCATCATTTATAACCTTCACAACTCACCCATCATTTTTTGTACCACCAATAGATTCAGAGTCGGTCCATCCTTTTGATGTAAATCGCGTGCTGCGTGCAAAACGAGAGATCATTAAACACACGGCCTGTGGCGTCATAACTGGCCAGTTATGACGTCATAAACACCATAGATTAAATTGAGTCGAGAGCCGAGACATTAGCGTTTGTTATTAACTCTGTCTGTGATTGAGTGCAGTTTTTAGAAACCTTTTACCGGTTTTAAAGATCATTCTTAACTTGAAATAGCTGTCCTTTTTATTGTACCTTACACTAATTTATATTTAATTGGAAATATAATTAAAGGATTTGCTGGTATTAATTCCGATTCCCTGTAGTCGTTGATATTGCTTCGGAATAAAAGCATTCGCTTGAATTCAGTTGACAATTACCATTCCATTCTGTATTTCTGTGATTTTCTTCTTCAGCAGAAATGTGTATTTATTTAAATAGGTGTGACGTTTTATGATGACGCAAAGCAAAACAGCATTTTAAAAGTTGCCGAGAGGTATTTTGTGAATGTGATTTAGCGCAGCCTCTATTAATTCAAATTCCTTCAAAAAGCGCAGTCAGAACTCCATTGCCTACAATTTAGCTATCGCCTGTACTTGTCTCCCTTTAATTACCGATCAAGATAAACAACATAACTATCATGTTAATTTGTTTACATTGTAATTAAGTGATTGATACTTCACAACCAATCTCGGTACTTAACTATTAGCTCTCCTGATAAATCGTAAGGCAATTGATGCAACCGCAGAGATTTATCTCTCTATCCTTTGCACTATTAATTTTCTCTAGATGATTTAAGAATGTAACTAATGTATTGTAGTTAAGACAGGCGATTTATTACTTAGGAGTATTTTAATGGAATTCGCGTTGATAAGTTAGAAGCTTTTGCAAGTGCGTTATGGTTAAAAATTGATTTTATCGTGGTATATTTACTACTTACTTAGAGCATTTTTACACGTGGATGCGTGAAGAAATTGTAAAAGAGAAAAAATATTATAATTATTTTGATGAACGCTATTACTTAAAGCATTTTTGCACTTGTCTCTGTGAAGAAATTGTGAAAGAGAAAAATTATTCATTTTAGTTTGATGAATTACGCCACTAATATTGGCTGCCCCTGTTAAAGTGAGATAGATTAGAGAAGGCAATTTAAAAAAAAATCTTGAATGTTTCATCTAATAAAAACAAATGGAGACACATGATGGTTTTTAAACTCGAATAATTTATTTGCTTGAATATAGGTTGTGGAGCTGATGAATAAAATTTTTATTTTATAGTAATGAAAAGAGCTTTTTGACATGACATCACGCAGGCTCACTTTTCACCACGTAATAGTACACCCACATTTTTTTAAAGCTACCATAAATTTATAAGAGCCTTTCAAGTTCTAATTAATTTATGTTCCATATACAAATACGCATGAAGCTAGCAACATGGAAATGGCCCCATTTCTAACCCCCAAAGGGGTGATACTGGTAATACGGTCGGTGTCAAGGTCTCTTCCCTATCGATTTCCCAATGATGGGTAGGTCCCTAAGTGGTTATAGACATGCGAGTGCCTTATCTGATGTTTTACATTCGTATTGACGATACTAAGGATTCTCGTAGACTTTGTTTACTTTACACGAAACATTCAACAGACTTCCACCGTAAATACCAAGACTGATTCTGATGATTGAGGTGATTCATATAGGGAAGTGTCCACTTCACAATCAGCATGTCGATTCTGTAACCATCTCACCGCGTGAAGTGAGCGTGGAGTGAGCTGTCAGTGTCATTCCACCTGATGCTTAATCAATCCCTTGCATCAGTGGGATGACACTGGCAGCTCACTCCACGCTCACTTCACGCGGTGAGATTGTTACAGAATCGACATGCTGAAACAATTTGAAGGATATGGCCAATCCATCTTAAGTTCGAAAAATTTGTCTGGTCAACAAAGTAGGTAAAGAACGCAATTAATTATGTTATTCTGTCAGAATGAAAGCCATTCATACTGGTCGTGAGTTACGCAATTCGCCCACTAAGCCGCCTAAGCTTCATGCCGAACTTCGCAACGGTGACGTGTGCTCATGGAATATATCCTACGTACGACGTTATTATCATCATGAGCTTATAGCAGTTCACTACTTGACATGAGTTGTTTTAGTTCCAAACATAACAAGCCACTGCCAGGGGTGCGGGTTGTTCGAAAGAGATACCGCGGCCCCTGGCGCACAGGCAACTGAGGGAACACGGGTGGGTTTTAGTCAGTAAAAGTCTGACACGCCCTCCTGCTCCACCCAGGGCGGGAGAAGTCATTAGATGATTTCCCACCCAAAAAAAAAACATAATAAGCCAACCTTATTGCCTTGATTTTCTTTTCGACATAATTACCTTTTACACTTTCTCAGTTTCTCTTCGCCATTATTACCTGTTACTTTGGACCCAGTTACAAGTCCAACTATATTAACATAGCTAATGTGCTATTTCTCTTTGTTTCCAGGAGTTGAAGGAGAGCTTCAACTATGGTCTATTCTGCCCGCCAGTCAACGGCAAGGCCGGCAAGTTCCTGGACGAGGAACGCCGTCTCGGAGACTACCCCTTCAACGGACCTATTGGATATCTTGAGGTAATATTAAATCTTTTTATACATATACTAACTATCCACCGATACGTGAATGTGCTCTCACGAAAGAGATACTTGTAGGAAAAGCCAAACTGTTATACTTTCCGTCGTCTTTGGTGACTATGTATCTCTTTTCAGCTTAAGGGGGAAGCGCCAGGATAGCCCACGAAATCCAAATTTTCTTAAGTTTTTAGCAACTACTACGACTATTTCTTGAAAATTTTCACGGACGGCTGAGGTCTCAAGTGCGTATGCGGTACTCCCCACAGACAATGACCCACCTTCTATCCTGCGCTGCAAACAATGTTACCTGTAACTTGATGATCTGCTGCGTCAGTGAGCGGAGTTGGCGCAGCTGAATTTGGGGCCAAAGAAGTTGGACCTTTTTGCCATTGATATGTACGCTAAGAATATGATGAAAAAGTAATTCAATGGGATTGAATTGAAAATACTTTTTCAATTTACAAAAAAATGAAAATTTAAAAATTAAACAAAAAATTAACTTAGAGGGTTGTACTGATGACTTTAACGATTATAATTCATTTCTTACGGTCGCTAATCATATTTTAATCAACATACAACAACAACATCCGACACTGACTTGCAAAATGCAGAAAACTTAAGAAAATTGGATTTCGCGGTATCTTAGCGCATCCTCCTTAACGTAGTCTTCTTCGTCATTTAGCTACGGCTGTCAACTACAAATTCAACCTGCGAACCACGGCCATTAAATGCTTTAATATCCTGCCTAAGCATTGTCATTTTCTAAATAAGTATCTAAAACTGCTAATGCTTTTTGTAACTGGCTGTGAAGAACACCTGGACCATACCCATATGTCTCAGCGCTAACCAACTCATCATCAATTTCCAGTTAAAGTATAAGCGGCGGGTGTACAAAATGTTGAAGCTTGACGAGAAGACGCTGAAGGCGCTGCACTCCCGCGCAAACCTGCGACGGTTCCTCGAGCACGTGACGCATGCGCAGATCGACAAGATCACCAAGGCGTGCGCGAAGGGACTCGATCCTAACTTCCATTGTCAGGAGACTGGCGGTAAGAGACTTAAATATTATAAAATTATCATCATTTGTTAGGTATCGACAACAGTTCAACAGAAAGACGTCTTCTGCTTGACCCAAGTATTGCGAATATAATGCGAAAGCAAGTAATTTTAACAATTCGCACTGTGCGTAGTCAAGTTTACCATTTGTAATAGGTATTTGTTTGGACTGCTAGTGTTTACACTGGAGGCGTCATGGTGTGAAGGCGGTTTTTCTTTCTAGATATCATTAACGAATAAGATACTCCTATTTATCCTGAAAACACCGCCTGGCTTCCACTCAGAACGCTGTTGTAGAATTCTGTAAAACTTTCAAGGATGCTTCCGAACATAGTGATTAAGATAACAGCCATACAATAAAACAATAAACGCCCTTACCTTACCAAAACAAAAGCACACCGCTTGCTCTCAAATTGTTTCGGAACTCATCCGTTCCGCTCATAACATCTTTTAATACCATTAATTCACACCTCTTTGGTCCACACTGACCTCATACATCCGCGATCAGATATTAAGCCCATTCATCCACTTAGGATCAGCCATGAATGGCTCGGACATTCTCTTGCCAAGTTGCCAACGCGGCCTGATATACCGCCACACTCATTTACATACTGATTCCTATCTGCTATTGTTCTGCGGGTACCTAAAATAGTATTAGGGTGTGTGCGTATACATTTGCGAACAAGGCATGGTTCTGGAAAGATAGTAGATTTATCTCAATGTTACTTTGGATATTTTAAAACTTTCTTGGTAATGACTTAAAGTAACTTTAATGAACATTTTAAATGTTATAAGTTTTTTGTATCGAAATAGATACCTTGCCACAAGAGTAGCGACATTCAAAATTCGCGTTTATTCCACTGTCGGCTCCTTGACCCCTAAAAAAGATTTTTTTTATTTGTTTCCTCTCAACCCTTCAACTTTTCATACAAAAGACATGGTATACCTCGTCCACTTTCGACCTCTAGTTCGGTAAGTAGTTTAAATTAATATTTTGGTACAGTAAGGTACAGACTCTTCTCAGACTACTTTGGGGGTCGAGAACAAACTATAGTCAGAGGTCCAGTGGACAAATTATTTTTGGGGGGGGGGTCGACGGGCTGAGAGTGAACTAAACGAAAATTCCTCGATTATGCCACTTACAAAGTACTTTCTAGAACTAAAATTATCCACTTGTCTCAAAATAATTGGATTGCCAGTTGATAAATATAAGAGCAGTGGTGGCCCAGTGGTAATAACCGCGACTTACGAGCTGCAGGTCGTAGGTTCGCCATGCGCACGACAGGCGCTTTAGTTAGTGTAAGTTATGCCTTCGGTGAAGGAAAAACATCGTGTAACCGGCATGTCCTTCCAGGCCATGGTACGGAGCGAGAGGGCATGGCTGGCAGTCGCCTCCTTCAGCGAAGCAGTGATGCTCGCAAAGAGGGAGGCGGCGCACGTGAGGGAGATGCAGTACATGCGCCCTCACAGCCGTGGCCTTCGCAGGAGACGCCCTGGGCGTCGGGAATCCCAGGCTGATTCCCGGCCACCGTAGGCACGGGCTTGCGGACGGCGAGTAATGGGTAGCTCGCTGTCCGGTAAGGACCAAGCCCGGGTCGACGGCGCGTTGTGTTCCACGCGCGCCTCAAACAGATGTCAGCAGCAACAGAGGGGCCCGCAAGGGCCGATGCCTGCCGGGGGTGCGGGTTGTTCGAAAGAGATACCGCCGCCCCTGGCACATAGGCAACTGAGGGAACACGGGTGGGTTTTAGTCAGTAAAAGTCTGACACGCCCTCCCGCTCCACCCAGAGCGGGAGATGTTATTTGATGATTTCCCACCCAGAAAAAAAAAAAAAACCGGCATGTCCTAGAACCAAACAATTCGAAGATATGTGAAATCAAAATCAAAATCAAAAGTCATTTATTCAAATTAGGCTGAGAATCAGCACTTTTCGAATGTCAATTACATAAGACAGTCCCCCAAAACGCCCGCCCTTCACTACTTCCTAGTGCTTTAGCTGGGAAGAAGAAGTGGCGCAACAAACTCCCCAGCAGCACAGCTATCTGTTTAGTTAGATAGACTTGATTGTATACATAGGTAGGCAAAGTAATCAACATTACGAGACACAGAAGTTAAATAATTTTTCATATGTCAGCTAGCCATGCCAATATACCAACAAATAAAATGAAAACTTAACTCAAGCACAAAAAACTACTACCAAAATAAAAACCTGCTGGTATAAATGGCGTGATAGCTTACATATGCAATTCTGGATTATGTTCACAAATGATAACATTTTTTATTTCTCTACTGTAGAATAGAAATCGCTTGTCTACATTTCTCGGTGAAAAACTGTCAACTGTCTATACGGAAATGTCATTTTTGTCTACTCTTCCGGCGACAAAACAATTGTCTATAGTTTTCGTGCTAAGCCTGCTGTCTGCGGGACTTATTAGAAACTGTGCATTGATTTTTCGTAATTTGCATTGATGAATATTTGCCTCAAAAATATTTGAATGAAAATCCATGGTAGGTGGCCTCCCAAAGCACCATCTGATTTGAAATTAATAACAGACAAGAACAATACTGCATCTTGTTGACTTCATTATATCCCAGAACAGCCCGGACAATTATCTCCGAAACCTAGACGTTGCTCATTTGTTCCGAGAAAACAGTAAAAGCTCTTTCATATAACGTCTTTTCACTCTAGACATTTCAATAGAACTAATTAGCGTTACCTCTATTGTGAGTTCACAAAGAAGTTGCCTTTATGACGTCACAAATCCTGAGACGTGCCCTTATACATAAATCGTTAGAGACGGTTATTATTACGTCAATTTGAGTCTCGGGCACAGCTACCTATTCAAGGCAAGTTGTTCAGAAAAGACAAACGCTGCTCTGCATTTATGTCGTCTAGTGTACGTAGGTAGGTAGGTACTTTCGCTTATGAAACAGACCAGCTGGCTTCATCTGCTTAGAAACTTCCGGATTGTATGCTATTAATAAATCCCGGAAATATTCAAAAGTATCTTTCAAAATGTCACCTTTCAATACAGCTAGTTAGTCTTTTGTTGGCTAGTAAACAAGTCGATGTAGCGACCCTTGGGGCAGACCTATATTCAGCAGTGGACATTTTTCGGCTGAAATGATGATGAACTAGGGGTCTTATTTCAATCCCCACCAGTTGTGTGTGTTGCACTGCTGACGTTCACAAGCATATTATTTTGGCGTAGCAACCGATTTAAAAAATTCAGTGGCAAATTCGTCTTTGAAATCTTTGAAAAGAGACGCTTATTTTACGACAATTTCGTTCAATTAGCGTAACTCGTGTCCAAATGATAAATGCATAACAAATTCTCAGTTCAATTTATCATATCGTCACAAATACTTCCAAAAACATCTTAGGCCATTCAATTCAAGGCTGCTTCGAACATCTGAACACGCCTTAGCTATTGTAAGAGAGGCATATCAACCGAGCCGTGGATAATCTGCGATAAACGTCGCCAGTCCTTGAAGCGAGTTGAATTATTTGTTCCTGTCGAACAACGAATAAATCATTTGTGATTTAAATATTCCATTCTTTACGTAAAACTCTCAATGGATAAAGCTAGTCATTGTTTTAAGCAACGTCATATAGGTGTGTTAAATTCGAAATATGATTAACATCTTTTAAGCGTAGCAAAGATTTTGAAAAGTATGGTGTAAGTAATGCTAACTGTGTCATCGATTTCGACCAGATAATGTTTTCTACGTGATGAGACAAAATACATTTTGTTTTACTTCTCTGACCAGTTTAATCCTACGATTTAGGTACTCAGCTGATACTGACCTTGCACAAGCGCATTATGTTTGACGATTTTTTCGATATTCATTTTATTTAAGTATTCTTATTTCAGGAAAACAAATCACTCTGATCCACAAAAATGTTTTATAGATCCTTACACACCAAGAAACTGACTAATCCAAACTCTTTCCTATTTCAGAGACACCCTTAACAATCGCAGCTGGCCTAAAGACACCAGGCAAAGTTCTGATAGCCCTCGTAAACGGCGGCGCACTACTAGACTATAGGACCAAAGATGGCAGCACAGCTATGCACAGAGCTATCGAGAAGAACTCTCTAGAAGCTGTGAAGACCTTGCTGGAACTCGGAGCATCACCTAATTATAAAGATGGGAAAGGCTTGACACCGCTGTATCTTTCAGTGACTAATAAAACTGATCCACTGCTGTGTGAGACGCTGTTACATGATCACGCGACGATTGGGGCTAATGATCTGCAAGGGTGGCAGGAGGTGCATCAGGTTGGTTATTTATCCGATTTTTATATGCCACTACTAAGAACCGGTCAACCGCAAGTCTATGGTATCTAAAATGATATCACGTTGACAACGCCTTTACCTGTCGCAGCAGAATAGAGTGGTTTACGTGTTGCAACTGATAGGTACCACTGTTGTACGTTACTGGCCTTCCTTGAGGAACTGGAATGGATCGGATAATTGATTTTCCCACACGTACGCAAGATACGCGCATCAACGTGGAGTTGCGGACACCAGTCCCTATTATGTATTAGGTACCACTGAGCTATGGAAAATGTGGCATAATTTTGGTCACTCACAGATACAAAAAAAAAGTCCACAATCGATGCTGAATCGCCGCCCACTTTTATTTTAATTCAGTCATTCAGATAATTTAGACCTAGCTTCTACAAAATCTAAGTCACATAGAAGATGAATGATACCTCCTTTCCTGTCTTGATATAAAGGGACTCTGTACCATAGCTCTTAGGCCTTAGTGTGAGTTTCATTAACAATCACGATCAAACGCATCGAGCGCTTTCGACGCTCCAATTGGTCCTGGATTAGTGAAGGACCAATCGGAGCGCCGAACGCGCTCGATGCGTTAGATCGAAATGGTTAAAAGAAACTCACACTGCCACTGATTCCACAGAGTACTTTTTTATAATATGGACAGATTCCGTTAGTGTCATTTTAAAATGTAAATACAAATCAACGACCCTCTGTTTGATTATTTCTGTCTCCACATTCCCAGGCCTGTCGCAACGGCCTCGTCCAGCACCTAGACCACCTGCTGTTCTACGGCGCGGACATGAACAGCCGCAACGCGTCCGGCAACACGCCGCTGCACGTGTGCGCTGTGAACGCGCAGGACTCCTGTACACGCCAGCTGCTGTTCAGGGGCTGCGATAAGGAGGCGTTGAACTTCGCTAACCAGACGCCTTATCAGGTATACAAGTTGTATGTTTAGGATTGCCAGATGAAAGGGTCAACAGGTGTTCTTGATAAGACTAAAACACCTGTTGAAATTGTTTCTCTAGAACTTGACCATGTTTGTCAGAAACAGCTGAAATTCTTATGTATCTCCGTCAAAAGTAATCCAGTGTATGGCAAAGAATATCTTCACTTTTTCACAGACTTTTTAACACTTTTTACGTAGCATCACATTACGCTTGTTTTCACCGAAGGGTTAGGCAGAGGCATCCCTACCTATGGTACACCCATTTAGTTAGCTAGTTATGTTTAAGTCAGAGGGGGCGAATCTACTGGCTTCTTTTAATTCCAGTTTAATACATTAAGGCTAGAGAATGGGCAGCAGCGTTCTCTATGCATTTGACCACCATACTGCGATCGCCAACCCACCTGCCAAGCGTGGCGATTATGGGAAATCCCCCCTTTCGGGGGTGGCTTATGTCCAGTAGTGGACGTTTTTCGGCTGATATGATAACGTTAAGGCCTGATTTTTCAATACTCACATAACTTTTATCTGAAGAATAAATTTTACATTTGGGCATATTTTCTATACAAAAGCTGACAAACCGACATATTTATTCCTCAGATAAAAGTTATTTGAGTATTGAAAAATCTGCCATATATAGAACATGCTTATTCAGTAGGCGAGAAAGAAATTACCTTGATGACTTTCATCTTCGTAAGTAATAAGATTTTTGTGGTCTCTTTGTCACATGAAACACTCAATATTGATACTTTATTCTCATAAATAACGCTCAAAATCCTCAGGTGGCAGTTATAGCAGGCAACTTAGATCTGGCAGAAGTGATAAAGAACTACAAAGCAGAAGAAGTTGGTGAGTCCATCCCTGGTTGTGTACTGCATGGCTTTGATTGGAGCTTTATATACGCCGTATGTGTTTGTTACATGGATTGTTACATCAGAACTACTATAAGCAAAGTGTTTAACCCAAAAAAGAAAGAAAAGAAAACAAACAACTACACAATATCCTTAACAAGACAAATTAAAATTTAAAATAAAAATAAAATAAAGTACTACGTGAATACTTTGATATTTTTTTGGGTACATTATGTATAATCGATATTATCCTCTATGAAAAAAACTTAATAAGTACATACATAAGGCCAAAACCAAATATGAAATAAATTATAAATACAAAACCATTTAATTTTATATTCAAAAGGGTTAAGTAATGATTATGTAGATTTAAGAATCCATGTTTAAAGAATCCAAAATTTAAGTATTTTATGTGCAACGCTTTAGTATGTTTACCGCAAATACATATACTTATATAAACAAAATAACACACCATACTATTTATATTAAGTAGTATATCTGTGTAAATATTTTATAATTATTACTATTGCATGCGTCATCCGTTCTATCTATTCTATTCCATTGCTTAATATCATAATGGTGATGGTTGTATTTTTGGATACCTACGCTAATATATGAAAATATCACTAACCGAACGTAGATTATATACCAGAAAAAACTAATATATAAAGGGTTTAAAAATATATATTTATATTCTGAGTAATTAACACCTCCAAATATTATTCCCAAATAATTTTCCGCACTATTATTTTTTAATACAAAAAAAACCTTGTGTTCGTCACATAACTTGATGTTTGATTATGTTCTTGTTATTTGTTTGAAGCACGATTCCTTTATTAGTTTGTTCGGTTGCTAAATAAAATATTTCAGTGCCGTTCCGTGGTCCTCCTCGGTACAATCCCAAGCGCCGCTCGGCGGCGTGGGGGGGCTGGTGGACGGCCGGGGACCGCTCGTCCCTGGCGTCGTCCACGCGCATCCCTGCCGAGCTAGACTCGCTGCTGCGCCGCGCGCCCGCCGGGGCCTCGCCCTGCAGTCTGGAGAGACCCTTCTCCTCCGCCTCCTCCAGCATTAGTGACGCCAGCCATCCCAGCCACGAGGACGATGCCAGTATACTCACAGGTAACATTGAGGAGGTTGAGTTGCGTTGGAATATAACGTTACACACGTAGATACGACCACTATAGGCAGACGAAACCTGTTAACAAAAGCACTATCACACGTAATAAATTTCAATGAAGTTGCAAGTACTTAAATGCTAATGTAACCAGTTGATGTGTTTGTGTAACCCACTTGGTAGTCGTGTCTTCACCGTTACGTTCCACCGCGTGGTCCAAGGTTGCGGCACCACGGCCACCACGACGACTGACAACCATCACCATGCACCGACATCGCCCGTCCACTAAGTTGCATGTTCTATGTGCCTCTATGTCATTAGTTACCCATCGAACGCTTCTTCGCTTCCTCTTACGACAGAATTATGATTTTTTCCACCTTGTAACCCTTTTAGACCTAGGATGTACGAAAATTGTGTTCTTAGTGAAATACGGATAATTTTAATGCAGTCCTATTTTTAAGGTAATTCAAACAAAATTTTAACCCGCTCAGACAACTCAAACCCAACTTTATTAACAACTGGAAAGTCCAGAACTTGTATTTAGTGTTTCCTGTTCACAACACTATTAAGTCCCGTATCCAACATGTCAAGTGTCCATCACTGTAAAATTGGCACTAAACCTACACAGTGCACTGTTGTTAACCCACTTCGCCCTCCTTGAAGCTCACTGAAACAAAAGATCCCAATTTTGGACCGAAAGTGAACCTACGAAAGACTATCTGACAATTAAACCCGACTGACCGTTGAGCGACACTAACTCCTACAGATAAAAGCGCGGGCGACACCAGCGACATCATATCGGACTCCAGCGGCGTCGGCACCAGCAACTCCGACACCACGTGCTCGCTGCACGGCGGCGCCACCGTGGTGTGTCTGCAGCCCTGCGACGGCGCCGCGCCCGGCCATCTGCGCCTCAACCAGGGAGATATTGTTGAAGGTACAGTGTTGGGACTACAGGGGAACTCGTATGACGCGCGGTATATATGCTATTATCTTAGGATGCTGCCAAGCCCGGACACAGCTGAGTGACATAGTGAAAGGTACAGTCAGACGTCGCCACCGAACATCTTACGATGCTGTGCTCCTTAGCTAAAAACAGGTAAACTAAGGTCAAAGGTATCTTGGACACATGTAGGTGTACTCTCTAAGCACGAAATCGTGAGTTTCAGCCGAAGTTACGGGGATTCCCTACTCCGTATCATCTACGGACATAAGATTAATTTGGTTGCCAAACTAAGAATTAATAACAATATGATTTGACATTTGTCCTTACTTCCGGTAGAATTCCCTCCCAAAAAAAATGACTTGTTTTAACGGATCAACTACTTTCGGACGGGCTCATATCTTCGTCGAAGGACTTGACGCTCAACAAACTGGGCCTCGACACTCGAGAGACCAGTGCACAATACTTAGGATATTTTTCTACACTCCTTTTATGGTAAATTCAAGTACTACTATTTCGGACTGACCATTTAATATTGAAGTCCAACACAGGTGTATACTCAAATCAGTCAACATCCTTAGTTTCCATTCATTACTTACAATACATTATTAATATCATTTGTCCTCGCAAATACTAAAATATGAATAATACAATATCATTGGTGGCACTTTAACTGAACAATGTGAGTAACTGAATTCATTCATCAGCACGACTGTTACTAAAGGAGCTGAATGTTCCAACCTCATAATGGTGTCAAAAGAAAAAAGTTAAGCTATAGATAGCGAGTGATAGCTGTGTGAACAGCTTACAAACCAGGCGCGGTCCGAGGGGGTGGGGGGTCCTTGGGGTCACGACCCCGTCCCCAAAGCCGTACACGTGAAGCTAATAGAAATTTTTCGAAAATATAATAAATTTTCTTATTAATATGTAGGTAGCTTTGTCTGTGACCGCGCCTGTTACAAACCCAGAGAAAAACCCTGTTTTGGACGTATATCAAGAAATCTTGTACATTCTGAAGATTTACATTCAAAGTCCTTTCAGGATGAAGGGATCTATCGGATATACTAACGTTTACCTATGACAAACAGTGACGGGAGCCACAGATGACGGTCTACTGGAAGGCACAGTGCGAGGGTCGGGAGCCAGTGGACTCTTCCCCATGCAGTGCGTCCAAGAAGTACGCCTTCGACAGAACACACAGCATCTACATCAGGTATGTCCGAAATTAATACTTCTCAAAAATAGAACTCGTAAGTAGTCCTAGTAGATAAATGTACCAAAATTTGATGATCCAGAATTGGTAATATTTATTATCGATTTCTAATTACATAAATCCAGAGGTGTCGAGACAGTTTGACGTGTATTAGATATTTGTTTTTTTTTACTCACCTATTTTACATTTATTAATTCTACGCACCATGCCAAATAAGGAGAAAAGATGTCAAAGAAATGACCAAAAAGATCTGCTGTTTTTTAACAGAGTGGATTTGCATCAGCCCTTTTACTTACTATTCCATTGCTTGTGACTTGATCATTGGTCACCTGTCTCAGTGGACAATTTACTAATCTTACCATTACTTGACAGGTGTTAGCATCTGGACCAATCCACCACTCCCGGGTAACGGGCAGACGGGAGATGGCGCTCAGCAAGACTTACAGTGCCACCGCGCCTAGGATTAAAAAGTCGTAAGTATTCCCTTTGTATACCATAACTAGATAGTGGATAGTACGTATGTAAGTCTTGCCAAATATTCGGGGCAAATTTGTAAACAAAAATGTAACAAAACTTACTCATCGTCAGACTAGCCCATATTTATTTATTATTTGGTCTCATGCACATTACACATGTTTACAATAAATTACTGACTGAGGGCCCTGATTATCAGTTCTGGGTCGAAGGTTAGAACCCAGGCAGACGGTTTAAATAATTTCATCACCAGCGCTCTCAGAACGGTGACGAACATGGTGAGACCCTAGAAATAAAAATATCAAAGACATGAAATCTACCAATCTGTACTGCGCCCGCGATTACAATTAGGTAGATTACAGCCCACTCCCTCTCACAGAGAGGCCTATATCCCAACAGTGGGAACATTGTAGGCTGATTATACTAACACTGTCGGTTTTTGTACACGAACCCTGTCAAGCGCTCCACGGTGGATGCCATCATGCGCGTGCAAGCCCTCACGACGGGGGATGCTGTGGCCCGGAGTGGAGTCGTCTTGGCGGTGTCTCTAGACATCGCCAATGCCTTCAACACCCTGCCCTGGAGTTGCATTAGGGAGGCACTCCGGTATCACCGAATACCGACCTACCTCTGTCGCGTGGTCGAAGCCTATTTGACGGACAGGGCCGTCATCTACCGGGTCACCAAGGAGAGTGGAACCGGCGAGAGATGTCGTGCGGTGTCCCACAGGGATCGGTCCTGGGTGGCCGCATCTGTGGGACATCGGGTACGACCGGGTGCTGCGGGAGGTCGGCACCTCCCTCCCTAGCGGCGTCAGTGTAGTTTGCTACGCTGACGATACGCTGGTCCTAGCGCAAGGAAAGGTCGTACCAGGCGGCGGCCGACTTACTGACACACGGGGTTGGGACAATCGTCGATAGGAACCGGCAACTGGGACACGAGGTGGCTTTACACAAGTCCGAGGCCAGATGTTTTCATGATCCTTGGAATGCGCCACCGACGGGCTCCCAGAAAACGGCAGGAGGGGTTCACATCGGCGTCGAGCCGACGATGAAGTACCTGGGACTCGTCCGCGACAGCCGGTGGGACTTCGTGGAGCATTTGCAACGTTTGACTCCCAGACTGGAGCTGGCCGGGGCTACCTTGAAGCGGATCTTGCCCAATCTAGGGAGGCCAAACGCCTCCTCCCGGAGGCTTTACGCGAGGTCGTGCGGTCTATGGCCCTATACAGGGCACCGGTGTGGGCGCCTTCATTGAGGCGCCAACCAGCCCGCCGTACCGCCATGGGATCTGGAGGCAAAGGTCCTCGCGCACACTTGGGCGAGGACGGCGCGAGGAAGCCAAACGCCAGGGCGTAACTCCACTGCCGCGAGAAATCGCGGCACAGCGGACAGCTCCGGCGGGATCTCATGGCGATATGGAGAGTGCAATGGTTTCAACCTAGTGCTGGGCATGCCACAATTGCGGCGGTAAGTCCATTCTTTGAGAAGTGAATTGAGAGGCGCCACAACGTCCTCACCTTCCGCCTGACATAGGTCCTCATCGGACAACTGGTGGGATCCGCAAGGGCCGTTGCCTGCCAGGGGTGCGGGTTGTTCGAAAGAGATACCGTGCCCCTGGCACACAGGCAACTGAGGGAACACGGGTGGGTTTTAGTCGGTAAAAGTCTGACACGCCCTCCTGCTCCACCCAGAGCGGGAGAAGTTATTTGATGATTTCCCACCCTCAAAAAAACCTCTGTCAAGGCACTGCAAAATACAAAATTAATGTTGTCACTGGATTACACAGTATTATGGCTTTGATTAGACCGAATCTTACAAAAATAAAAGGAAAAGGTTAGCAATGAAGTACCTGCACCTATGTTGACCCTATTGTTAATTTAGCCTGCCTAGATAGTTATAAGAGCAATGAAAACAGATGCAGACGGCGACATCATAATATACAAACTTATAAACAGGACAACAATGGACAATGCTTCAGACATTGCAAACATAATAACATTTGCAGATGATGCCGATCAGTCAGCAAAGGTCGGCTACATGTTAAGAAGTGAGAGTGACAATGTAGGAGCTAGTATCATTGTTGTCTGTGAGAAACTTAATCACTCCGGTTCTGTGTTAGTGGTACATTCGTTTTTTAAAAGACATGATTTCTCAGTGGTTTAAGAAACTTAAAGAATAAGTGTTTTGACTAGTGTCACCCAGCAGGGTTAAATTGTTCATTGCTGGGTGGCACAGGATATCTAATAGTCATGGGGATTTATAATAAGGAATTCGCAGACCTGACATCAAAACTCGAAAAGATGTAAGCAAGCATTTTCTTTACTAGATATTTTTTGCTTCCTTATCTAAAGTGTTTTTATCATCCCCAATATACATACGGGCGAAGTGAATAGACGTTACGCTGTTAACGAAAAAATGTAAAGTCGCGAGGTACTTGTGTGCATTTTTTTTTTGGGTCAGTATTAAAGCAACAGCTACTAAAGGTATAAGAATCACACTGATATTCAATCTGTACTGTCAAAGCTTAACACGTTTTCACATCATTGACAGTATTCCGCCATTCCAATTAATCCCTGCTATCCTCTAATACTCACCATCTGCCTAGCTTTTTCTCAACTTTGTTGGATATATAACCTATCTGCGGACTGAATTCGACAAGCTAGCCACGAGCCCCTTCCTCCTTCTGATACTACTAAAAAGTTAGTTTGCTCCCTCAGACTAGGTTCAATCCGATCAGCCTGTCCCTTGCTGCCCTCTTCCAGCGACGCCTTAAGCCAAGGTCCGTACCCCACAGGGCGTGCCCTTAGTGTGTAGTCACTTAGTTTTAAGTTTTTACGCCTTTGGCTGGAGGCCTTAATTTGTTAAGGTAGCCAGGCAGAAGACCTGCGAGAAGTCATTCCCCAAACAAACAAAAATCTGACTAGGTGTAGCAAAAATTTTCGCAAGGAGACTTGTAGCAGTTTCATAAGCATAGCGGAGGATCGTTATCTACTGGCCATAAGTCCAAGAGGTGACTGCCACAGGCTGAAGATCAGGTCGCCCTATAAATAAACAATTGTACCTTCCCACCCAAGTGTTGCTGATGATCGTCTAATTAATTCTTTCGAAGGTATGGCAACATGGAAACCCGTACTGTGGTCCTGCACCGCGCGCGACGAGGCTTCGGTTTCGTGCTGCGCGGGGCCAAGGCGTCGTCCCCGCTCATGGAGCTGCGCCCGTCGGAGCGCTGCCCCGCGCTGCAGTATCTGGATGACGTCGATGCGGGAGGCGTGGCCGACCGCGCGGGACTAAGGAAGGGAGACTTTCTTGTGGCGGTAAGTGCTGCTTTATTTTAAGAGCTGTGCCTTCAATATTTTTTTTTGTATGATAGACTTATTATCATGTACAATAGAGAATCTAGTGGTGTTGTGTAAGTTACTTTCGTAATTCGATTTTTCCAAAATCAGATTAAGATAATGCAGATAATTAAATGAAAGTGAAGTTTCTTAATTATATTCAAATGAGAAAAAAGTCACGTAATTCATGCACTTAAACAAAAACAGCAGAACACAAAGAAGATGTCAAAATTAGTAGACTTATCTTTCCTATCTATTACTGCTGCTGCAGCGCGGCGTAAAGTGTTGCCATTATATTTTTCTCTTCAACCTCCTTCGAATACCCAAGCGTTTTTTTTACTGTGTATCTCCAATTTCTTCGGGGATTTCTTAATGACAATTACAGGTGTTATATCGACGTAGGTTTGTTTGTTTAAGCACATTAGAACTCCAAATATTTACTACTCTTCGACAAGCAACGCAATTAGGTAAACTTCAGAAAATATTCGGTTTCTTGTAACGTTGTTTTACAAAACATACAAACATATCGGGGATAGGCAAACAATAGTTTCCGACGAAAATCGTTTCATTCGAGTCTTGACTGGCGAACATCCATATGGCCCACATGGCCGTGCTCCTCAGCTATAGAAAAGTAACTGTGATTTATGTGAGATTGATTTTGTGAAAATAACATTATTTTTATTTTGCACTGGCAAAGTTAATTAGACTTTTTAGCACTAGTAATCACACTTCTGGGGTCTTACTTATCTTTCGTTTTTATTTCTTCTCTATGTTGTACTCATTTTTAAACTATGGACCATGTCTTGAATCGCCCTTTATCGAAAGTTTAGTTCGATCGAATCTATACTGTCAATAAAGGGACGCTTCGGCTTCGAAGAAGGTTTTCATTTAGTCTTGAGCAGCTCGATTAAGCTACGTTTGAGCTATGTCTCATATCTGTTATCTCTCTAACTCCTATTCAGATAAACGGCGAGGACGTGTCGTGTGCGTCGCACGAGCACGTGGTGGAGCTGATCCGCAGCTCCGGGGCCCTCGTCTCCATGACTGTTGTCTCGTTGAACAATCATAATGGTGAGTTACTTTTAATCTTAACTTCTTGACGAGATAAACCTGCGCTAGATTGGTCTGACCAGATGGCGCTTCGCTGTAGTAGTTTTCGGTCCGGCCGTCGACTTCCTAAGCGCATATATCTTGAGCCGTAACACCATCACATGTAACGGATGGTGAACACATGGTGAAGTCAGTCAGATGGATTGGAAGGTAGAACTGCCCAAAAATGTTGCTGGCAATGCCTTTGCTTCAAAAGTTTTCATTGGAAAGATTGACGTGAAATATTTATTTGCCATCAGACTCCGGCTCTCGTGAGTTATCGATCCCTTCTTTTTGTTAGGTAACAACGAGAACAACACGTGTACGGTACCCACAAGCAAGTCTCAGAATCAACTATCAAGTTCTGGTCGCCCTTACGCCGCTACCTTACCGAGGAAGGGAGCTGGAGGTAAATTTCATACAAAAGCATTTTATTTAAGCAATGTGTAATTCCGTTAACATCTTATAGTTTCCTTCTCGTAATAAGAAAACATATTATAATATTATTTTTGTAATCGATTCCACACGTAAACATCTCGATATTATTTATTTAAGTGCAGGAGAACCAACAGCCATCATAATTATAAGGTGTGCTACTAGTGTGTGCATAGCTGTATTACAGATAAGTAACACAGAACCAATGACAGGTTAACACGTGTAAATACAGAAGTAATAATGGAATTCTTAGGATCACTAACAAGCACGATAAAAGCAATATTTCAATTAAGTGTCAAAACAATGATAATCTGTTACTGTTCAGGCCGCGCGCCTGCGCCCGCGCCGCCGCGCCGCGACCCGCGCACCACGCTGAGCGTCGGGCGGGCCAGGGCCAAGTCTATGGTCGCCGGACTTGGTAAGTACCGTACTTAATCTAGCTAGAAACTAAAAATACGAAACAATGGGAAAATAAAATCACACTTGGCAAGACTTACTATCTCGAGCCTCGCAAATAAAATATTGAAGCATACAATTCCTCAGAAACTCATGAAATATGTACAAAACGACGGTAATTTCACTTTGCTCATAATTTATTAATATTTTCTTGGTCATTTTTCAGAGAATGGTGGTGAAAAGGAAGAGAGTTGTGAACCTCTGATCGTGGCCGGCAAATCTTCGTCAGCTGAGTCCGTACAGTTACCGGGTGGCAGTAACAGTTAGTATTGTATATTTTATTATATCTGGAAGATAGAAAAGCGGAACTCTGAAATCTTATTTTTGTTCTTTAAAATTGGTTGGTTGCAATTCGCACTTGACCGATAACCGTATATTTAATTCTAGTTTAATCTTATTGAATATAAGGTTACCGCATTGAAGCTTCTAATTTATGTCGTTCGATTTGCGTGCTTTTTTAGGTGAGACTATTCAGGTTGTTACTCCTCCCTCTATTATTTCATTCTTTCGCTTTGAATCTTCAATAAAAAAAGTACCAGATTTCCGAGGAGCGCATCAAAAACAGCTGTAAAAATACAACCACAATAATGAGTGTAACCCAATAATGTTACACACATTATTTTTATAATGAAACCGAATAAAGTAGTAATATTTAACAACATACTTTTTCAACCATATTGCTTAGAAATAATGTTTTATTAATCCAAAAATATTTTTGTTCTTATTTTTATAAAATACGTTTACTTCAATGGATGTTGTAAATGTTATATTATAAAATGGATCTGAGACCCTTTGCAAAAGACATTTCCGCGAATGGACTTTGGCACGACTGGACTTTTGTGCGAATGGACATACATATGTGCCAATGACACTTGCGCGCAGGACACCTGCGCGAAAAAAAATCTAATAAGATTTCTTTATCACGCCTACATTCTTTCAAAGGGTTGAATCAAAATCAAAAGTATTTTATTCAAATTACGCTGAGAATCAAAATCAAAAGTATTTTATTCAAATTACGCTGAGAATCAGCACTTTTCGAACGTCAAAATTACAGAAGACAATTCCCCAAAACGCCCACCCATTTAGGTAACCACTTCCTTTAGTTGGGCAGAGCGTTCATACACCCACAATCGGCCAGTAATGTTCCAGTCGGAAAGACTGGAAGTAAACTGTCCTATTAGACGTCAATAGTGATCGTCGTAGTTTTTTTATGCAGTTTTTTTTTTCATTAATTTATCAGGCCGCGCAAGTGTCTTTCGCGCATATGTCTACTCGCGCAAAAGTCTAGTTGCGCAAGTGTCCCTTCGCGCAAAAGTCCGGTCGGGTAGAAGTCCATTCACGGAAATGTATTTCGCGCTAATGTACTGCTACCCAATTGCGGTCACTTGACCGATGTGTTTTTGTTCCTAATCCTTAATCTAATGCTATTATTGATCGAAGCTTTGAATACAGCTACAGTAACGAGACTACTGATTGTACCCAAATATCTGCAGCCTAGTCTTTTCTCGTCGCAGTGTCAGGCCACTGTCTAACCAATGAACCTCCCGCAGGCGGCACGCCGGTGTCGGGCACGCCGGTGGCGCCGCGCACGGCCTCCATCCGCGCGCGGCCCGCGTCGTCGCGCATCACGGCCGCAGAGCTGGAGGAGCTGTTCCAGCGGCAGGCCGACGCCGACACCATGTCAGTATCTATTCCTCCACACCAAAATGTGACTTTTGGCTCTGTACCCATTATATAATAATTATATTATTTGTTATAGTCTTGAAATGACTCCCTGAACTAATCTAAACGGGTCAAGATTAAAGTAAACGAAATTATACGCCTGTTGCGTATAATTTCGTTCACTTTATAGGTACTAACGGAACACACAAAGTTTTTACTACAACAAAATGGGAACTAACGGCGCCATCTTGTTCTGTCAATACAATAATTGTGACAATGCACAAATGTTTACCAACGTCAATTTTCAATGTCATTCAAGCGCCAAAAATACCACATCCAGTGGTAAAAATAAGAGTACAATTTTTAGTAACCACTTGTTTGCCTAAGTACGTGAAGTTTATTCAAATTTTTCTTGGGGATGCTGGGAGATGCTCTACAGCAAGTCATAATTCATTTGCCTGTACCTGTAAACTGATAAGGTACTTATTTTTTAAGTATGTACTAATTCGGTACACATTGCATACAAAAGTTCATATTGTGTTCATTCTTATCGAGCTGAGTAAATTACTACATGAATAATATATTTTTTATAAGATGGTAATAATTAGTTTTTGACAGGATTGTTGATGGTCGATGTGAAGGGAATCGATGGTCGTTTGTTTTGTAAGAGAATTATTGGAAATTATATTGTGATATGAATTTATAAACAGCAAAATAGATGATGGGGTGTCTGTGGTTTGACGTATAATTTTCCTTTCAAATATCGGTTGAAAGTGATGTTATAAAACTCACACAAACATATCATCACGCCTTATTTCTCCGAGAGGTTGGGCAGAGGTAAAATAAGGAGGAGGAGGTGGTTGGGATATTTTAAGTTTCTTTAAAATAATGAAACTCGAAAAACACCTCACCTCAAGCACCTCAGCGCTTTTCTGTTCACACATAAACATAAAATGGATGTTCATTGGGCAAGGAAAGATTCGCATTGTATGGTATTACAAAATTGTTCGTTTACTAAAATCAATATTGTAACATTTCAGGCTCGGCAACAACGCGATGATGACTCGCTCGGCGTTCCAGGGCGGTTCGAACTCGCCTCCCTACTCGCCTGCGCGCGCGCCTAATAGGGTGTACGCGTCTGTCGCTGAGATGAAGAGGTCACGTGGAAAGGTAAGGAGTTTTATAGACAAGCATCTGTGATGGGATGATGTAGTGTAGTGGCCTACATATAGCATTCACATCCAACCACGACGGCGCGCGGCCACGCACTTAGGCCCGTGACTGATACTACGCCTACGTCGTTCCATCTCCGAGTTAGTGACTGAAAACGACGGTCTTTTTACACGCTTTATATTAATATAAAGCGTGTAAAAAGACCGTCGTTTGTTTGTATGTAACCGACTCCTTTGGACGCTATTTTGACCCAGTTTAAACGGTCAGATTTCATTTAAACTTTGTAGACTTATCGAGGACCTATGACAATTCAATAATTTAAAAAAATGTATATAAAAAACACGCGTTTGTAGTTAGCAAAACTAAAAAATAGAAAATAAATAATAGTTTAAAAAAAAACTAAAAAAACACGCTTTAAAAACCAAATTAAAAAGTAGAAAATAATTTAATTCGAAAAAAAAGCGTGGGGTGCTTTTTGAGGTATTTTTATAATCAATAAATATCAAGCACCCCACGCTTTTTAATGTTTTTTTTAGTTTTTTTTAATGGCATCTTGTATTTGACGTTAGAGGTTGTAACTACTTAACCGGACTTTCCTGCGGCTGCCTCAAGCTAACTCCAAGCCTCCAGCTAGGGGCAATTTTCTTACATTACTAAGGGACTGTACGCTGAGGGCACCTCCTGTTGGGTACGAGCCCGGTTGGGGATGATTATTATTAACGGGGAAATTTAAAGCTACAGGCTCGGAACCGGCGCGGGCTGGCACTTCGTCGAGCAAGGGTCAGGGCGACTATTTAGTCGGGGTTGGTGCGAGGGACCTCGGCGGCGAGGTCGGAAGGACGACGCTCGGGGAGCTGCGCGTTTATACTTATATGAAGACGCGTAAGAGTTGAGGACCGGTATACGAAAGGTCGTGACCCTTTCGGATTAGTCCATTATAAATGAGGTGTTAGTGCGCATACTACCATGCACAAGAGAAAAGTGCTATATACTTAGCCTAGGAAAATAAACAAATATTATGGTATCACTTTAAACTAGTTTCATTCCATTTCAAGAAGTTTCCCTAGAGTAAAATATTAATCAGAGATCGGAATAAGTAAAGTTTGAACTAAATAATTATCTGGGGCCCATAGGTAATCCCGGTAGTACGTTCCCGTGCGATATTTTCCAACATCCACGCAGACGAAGCTTCGGGTAAAAGCTAATATAAATAAATACTGACAGATAAAGAAAATGCTCTTTTATTCGATATTTTAACTAATATATTATTATCAAAACAATGTGTTAAGTTTCTTTCTTTTGTCTACAGCTATGGAGCAAGTCGAGTAGCAGCACGTTACGTCGTGACTTCCACTCGACGCCTGACTTAGCAGTTGAACACACTGCGCACCCACCGCGAACGCGCTCCAGCGAAGATGTACACGGTATGGGCACTAATCTTTTTATTTGTCTTATTGCCGAGAGATTTGTTAGAATCATGAATTAATTTTTAAATCTCGTGTATAAAAACAATATGTTATTTGACAATATGAAAAACAGTGAATTATTTATTGCCATTCACGTAGATTGTGGATTTTAAAAGCAATTCGCATTAAAACACATAAATGAATGAATGAAATTAATTAAATGCACCAATCCCAGCGTGGCTTGACTAGACTCGATTAATCGAATGAACCCCAAAATTTGCACTAGCCCCTGGAGCCTCATGCTTCATGGTGTTACAGAGGCCATTGCATATCAAGAAGTAGACCGGGGGGCGCGGTAATGGTCGGGAGACGTGCCCTTGGGATAGGAAAGGATCGCGAACCTACCGGATGCGTCCATGAGTGAGCATTGGACTAGTGGAGAGAGGGGTGGTATTTATTTATAGGCATCTTTTCACGACGTCGCCGGCATGTTGATTCAGGTCGAGCTTCTTGGGTAGGCTGTTTTCTTACCACTTTTCTATGCCGTTGCTTCGCAGTTCTGTGTTGTTATATTATATTTGTAGATATCGCTAGCCGCTTTCTTGATCCTATTTCTGTCTCCAGCCATGTTTTTCCAAAATGTGATTCCCATGTCGAAGTATTTCATGTCCTGTTTTAGGTTGTCGTTCCATGTGTAAATAGGTCGTCCGACCTTCTTAGATTTAGCCTTATACTGCATTGTTGCATGCAATAGGTGTGGTTTATCCCGTCTGAAGACGTGTGCTAAGTAGCACACCTTGTGGTTCTTGAAGCGTTTTGTTACAGTTTTTCCGTCTAAGATTTGGTGCGTTTTCTTAATTCTTGGTTTATTCCTGGCGTGGTTAATCAAGTCTCTCATGATAACTCATTCATATCTTCTGAGTCTTCATCTGTGCGCCTTGGTGAGGGTCGATACTTTTAAGCCATAATTATATCATACAATGTACGATAACCATTCGGTACATAAGTCTAGCTAACTTCTAGTCCATCTTTGAGTTTACTATGAATGGTAGTAATTATTTGGCGTTTCTCGTGGCCTGTTGGCATCGTTTTCCAACTGTGCTTTTTCTGCTTAAGGCTTGGTTGTTCTGGTCTTTGGGCCTTTGAAACGCTACCTCCGTCTCCCCCAAATGCAGCGCCGTATTTATTTACAATGAACTGTCAACCATTTAGCGGAAAATCCATGCCATAGTATGACATATTGCAGTTGATCAACTGAATTATTTTTGCTTATGTTCGATATTTTTTCCTTAGTTTTAGATACATTTTATGGTAGAACTAAAATAATTACTTAAAATGCCCTGTTTAGGGTAAGTGTCCTGTAAGTTACCTATTGAGCGTTTTCAAATGATCAGATACCGATGCCAACCCGATACCGATATGTTAGCAGCTATACACAAACCGATAAAATTATTATCGGCCTGATGATATTGGTGAATATCGATGACCATCGCGAGTCACCTAACGACTACAATACAGTATCTAAGTATCGACGTCTCGAAGTCGGCGGTGCGAATAAGCGTGTTCAAGTGAAAGAATGGCTGGTTCTCTCACCCCGCACTGCGTCTTCGCCGGTTGAAATTGTCCTGATATCGGTGTCAAACACTGTCTGCGACGGCATTGGTGACCATAACAACTAAGTATGTTAAAGCGTTTAGTAGGTACTAAACGTATGGTACGCGTCCTCCAGCATCCCGTCTCCACTGAATGCTGAAGCGCACTTATGTCAGTTTTGCGACACAGACGGAGACACACAAAAACTCGGTTTGATTTCGAAGTCAGGCAAGTAAGTCAACATCTGCTGCGCGCGGTCAAACGCGACCGTTCCCGACGGCGGCCCAACTTAAATTCAATTTGCATTTAAACACAAAAAAAAATACTAAATAAATTCACCCAAAATCCCAAAATAAAATGATTTGTTTTGAGGTTGGGACGATATGATTGGAAACGGGTTTGATTGGTTTCATTTACCGTGACGTCACACGTCTGTATATATCCATCATCCATCCAGTCATTACTTGCCGTGTGCCATGATATACAATCATGTGACGTCACTCGACTGACTCGACGCCATATTGCTACAGCAAGCGTTTGGACAGCTTAAATAAATGAGTGTATTCCCCAGCGCCCGCGCGCGTGCCGCCGCCGGCGCACCCGCCGCCGCCGCCGCCGGGCGCGCCCGCGTCCACGTTCCGGCCGGCCGCGCAGGCCAAGCTGTACGCGGCGCCGCGCGACCTGGGCAGCGTGGCCTACCGGCCCAGCAGCAGCGACGACGCGCACAATGTACGTTCCATATCTCTACTTACAAAAACAATCTGGCTGACATTAAATATTCGGTAGTTTTTTAAAGGAAATTCATTTAAATTAAATTAATTACTTAGCTTCCCTTAATTAGTTGGTTTGTTTTTTTATTTATCTATTTATTGTTAGTTAGACCTTCAGGTCGGCTTCAGCCGACCCCAAATAAGTTGGCAGATAATTAAGAAAGGAGTATTTTTGTTAAATATACCTAAACTAGAAAATAACAAAGTTAGGTTTTTATTTTATCATAGTGATTTTAATATTTGTATTATTAAAGACAAATTAGCTACGTTTCGAAATCTATTTAGATTTTTAGCTAGAGCCAAAATACGGTGGAAATGCCAATTGATTGATCTAAAAACTTAACATGTTTACTTCTTTACAATCTCATAAACCACATCATTACATTCCAGAGTCGTAAAGCGACATCGTTGCGGTCGTGGGCGGGCCCGAACCGGCCTCAGTCAGCCGATGAGCCCGGCAATCAATATGCACAGCCCTTCAACACGCATAAGGGCTTCGTTAGACAGGTAACAACACTTTTAACTACCACATCGTGAACAGTACATTTGTGTTATTAAAGTCATGTCAAATCATAGTGAGAAGTTACAAAGGTGTGCCAGTGATAGCTTATTTAGAATAGAAGATACAAATGTGGTTACGGCATACAAAACAAATTTTTGACCATTCTATCTTTTTCATGAGTAAGGTCAGGACAGGTCTACTGAAACAGGGAAACAGATTGCCGTCACATTAAATAATTCCCGCTCCAATCTGTTCAAGAAAATTTTAAAATGGAAGGTAATGGAAAAGATAAACAAGCTCGATCAACATCACTATGATGCCATGCGTGCTAACCACATAACCGACTTTTCCAGAATTCAACTCCTGCGCCGCCAATCCCTGAACCAGACTACAGTATGTCGGAATCTGATGATGAAGTGGATGCTAAACCTAAGGGCGAACCCGTAGCAGTTGCTGAGACCAGCGCCAATAGCAACGCAAGGTGAGTCTTAAAACATGGGGACATAAGGTTCAGTTTTATTTGGGATGTACATTTATATTTGATTACAATGTTTGGGCAAACATAGGTGGTGCCAGATTAGGAATTTGATGTTTCTTTTGCGCGCTACTGCTTATAATGATTAAAGTATTCTTATTTATACTTTCCATGTATATATTCTTTCCGTTAATGAGTAACAACCCTATGGTTTAGGCTCTCCAAGATATTGTTAACAAAGAGCACGAAATAATGCATGTCCTAATAAACTTTAACATTTTCAGGATACCAATATACGCAACGATATTTGAGAATGATGCGGAATAAATATTTAATTTTGAGCTTTGATTCTTAACAAATAAGGTATACTTTCAATTGTTAATGGATTACGTGTCTCTGGGAAAGCGCTTATGTGTTTGTAAACAGTCACTATCACATAAAAAACCCATTTGTTTCGACACAGATTCACATGTCCTACTTTGTCTCATTTAAAGAAAATCATTACATTTTTGTCCAGTTTTGCAATTTTAAATAAGGAAAATAAATGAGTCCACGAAATAAAATTCAGTTAATTTTTTTATTAATGGTGATTGGCGGTTCAATTTCTATAAAATACTAAGTAAATAATGAAAAGAAAAAAAACCTTGCACTAATAGATAGAAAGTAGAGGATACACACAGGGTACATAGTGATTAACATTCTTATCATTAGCATTTTACGAGTTGATGTTACACGTTTGTTTATTAGTAATAATATTTTGCGTTTTGTGGGTGATGTTGGTTTTTGTGAAATTAATAGGAATTTCTTTTGATTTTTATTTTAAAGAATTGAATATTGTATTTTCTGGGTGAAAAGTTTATTTTGGAGATTAAGAAGATAATCATGTAGGTAACTAACGAAATCGTATTGACAATTTCAGTGGCAGCAGCTCGGGTTCGAGTTCCATGCAGCATTCCTTCTCTGTGGACGAGATCCAGAAGATCCGCACCCGTCTCAAATCTTCGAAGTCTTGCGGAGACGAGCTCGGCGTGGAGCGAGACGACGGCGACAACTCGTCGTCCGGCGTGTCGTCCGACCAGGAGGCGCAGGCGCGGCCGCCCCCGCGCCGCGACAAGGTGTCGTTCTGCTCGTCGGTGACCGTGAAGTCGTCCAACGACGTCATCAGCACGGAGCCCGTGCACTCGTCCAGCGAGAGCCTGGCGCCGCCGCCCATGCAGCGCCACAACTCGCTGACGCGCGCGCGCGCCGCGGCCGCGCTGCGGGGCGCGCGCGGGCGCTCGGCGGCGGAGCGCCTGGGCGTGGACGTGGACAAGGCGCCGGGCCGCCGCCGCGCCGCCGCGCTGCTGGCGCAGCTGCCGCCGCCGCCCGAGGAGCCGGGCGCGGCGCCCGCGCAGGGCCCGGCGCCCGAGCACGCGCCCGTGCTGGCGCCGCCGCCGCAGTTCAGCGACCGCGTGCGCGTGGTGGGCGCGCTGCCCAAGCGCCTGGCGCACCTGCACTAGTGTGCCCGTGCTGTCGCGTGCTCCGCGATGCGACGCCCGGTGTCGTACCCTGTATGTTGTCTTACGTTCGCCTCAGCGCCGAAGGCAGTCCGCGCGCCCCGCTCGACGGGATCGTCTTATGAACCCTAGATAATAAATCTTCACCTTTCGTACCCTCGTCGTAGGCTTAAACCCGTATGTCGTCGGCCGCGCCTCGCCGGTCGGCGCGATGAACGAGAAACGTTTTGTAACCGAGCGACTAAATGAAACCAAAGATTTATAGTATTTATTGTTGAGGAGTTAACATTGATATAGTTGAAACTAATTTTTATACATTCCCTTATTAAGCTAGTATTAACATGCGTTTCACGAATCATTATTATTGGTATTAGTTTACTGCTATATCCCGACGTAACGGTTTAATTCTGTTCGTTGTAGCAAATTTATTTAATTCTAATTCCTATATTATAATTTCAACCCTTTTACAACGCAACCAAGTGCCATCGTGTCTATGATTTTAATATATTTTTATAGTATATATCTGTAAATATTTTACGAGAGCTATTTTCGAGTTAAAAGAGTGGACCAGACGCGTAAATACAAAAGTATCCGGCCAACATTATATATATTAAAAAAAAACAGATTATTTATTAAACATTGGTATTTATAAACGTTGATAGACATATTTATATGAAACATATTATACTGTGTTACGATCGCTCGTTATAATTTTATTGTTTCCATTCGTCCAATGATACGTCGAGATGATCCACTCTTTTGACGATATATTATTGAATTATTATGTTTACAATGGCCGCGAAGGCGATTATTTGAATTGAATGTGTTCTCATAGAAGACTAGCGCTTGTACCAAACTCACTAGCGTTTCATCCGTTCCATGATATTGTAAAGATTTTATACTAATCGAAATACATCCGTGCGTCATTTAGAAATAGATTATATCGCAAAGAGAGTGTAACACCAATTTTATATTTCATTAAGCGATTTTATATCTTATTCTATAGTAATTTAGATATCATTTTGCGAAAATTGTAATTGTGACTCTTCGAAATTATCTTATAAAAAATAATAACTGAAAAAAAAAACTCTCACTTATGTTTAAAATCACTTACCCTTTTGCTTTTATGAAAAGGGAAGAAGGATTTATTATGATAAAGCCCCAATAAGAGGGGTATCGAAATTTTACCTGATATTTATAATAATACCTGCCAATGTATGACAGAGTGCACCGAGGAAAGACATTCCATTTTGTCACGGTGTCTGTTACAATAACACTACCTAAATAACAATCAGCCTAATACGAGAAGCCATTTTGGATCTTATGTTCATTGACGTTAAGTTTTATATTGTTTGTTAGTAGCAATAGAATTTTTACAGAAAGTTAAGCTCCCTGTTTCGCGACACCCAAACACTAGAAACTATTTACCAGATAAACAAATGTTAGATTTTATCTTTAATGGGGTAAGGAAACAGGAGTCTATCAATGTTAAAATTAGCTGAATTATAGCTGAATTTTAAAATAGTAAGTCGCATATAGTCGACTTTAGCCTCCACATGTATTATTAGCACAATCAATTAATTTGTTTATTAACGTTTGTATTACTTTGTTATAATCGTCTTGTCATTATTTTAAGTTGTATAAATGTATTGTCTACTTAAGGCATAGATAGGTAGTGGTAATTATTAGGGCAATACTTGATTGTAGAGTATCAGTCGGTAAGAGGGGGCGGCGCGTTGGAACTGTTGTTTATTTCACTAGGTACTCTTTCTCACTCACTAAAATGAAAATACTCTGCTGTTTACTCAATAACCAAAAAAATCCTTTACTATTAAAATACACTTTTGTAAAATAAATCTCATAGGTAAATATTCAAATGCATTTGTTAAATACCCACCTGAAAATACTTTGTACATACATAAAAATGCTAAACCTATTTGAAAATTATAAGTAAAATCTGAAAATTACACCGTACCCTCATCTGAAACTTCTTAAAATCTCGCCAAAATTAAAATGATTTTTTCTTTATTAATATATTTGGGTTAGTTAAATAAGCGACAGGTCCCAACGTGCTGTGGTTTTGTATAATACAATTGTGTTTCGCGTTTCATTTGAATCTCAGTATCGGACGTGTAACTACAACTTGGTATACTTTCAAATGAAAAATTAAATGTTTCATCACTTATTTTTTGAAGTTTCATTTTCTTTATCATCATTTTAGGCGAAAAATGTCCACAGCTGGACACAAGCGTCCCCCAAACAGCGCCGCTTTGACCGGTTCTGCGCTTCTCACATCCAGCGGATTCCTGCAGCCTTCACCAAGTCATTGGTACACCTTGTGACCTTCCAACGCTACGTCTTGCGGTATGTGGTCGCCGTGTTATGTTATTTACATAACATAACAAAAAAATTAGCCCAAATTACAACAACACATACCAAAGACATCTTCTCAACAAGACTGCACCATACACATAATATAAAAAAAAATACAGAAAAATACTTTTTGAACGTACACATTTCCACTTTATTTTCATTTAAATTCTTTAAATTGGATAAAACGGTACTAGCCACCAATAAATCCTAATTATTTTGCACATAATTCATTGAAGACTGTGCAACCTAGAAAAACTCTTACACAAAAAAATCTTATTCTATTTAAGCGAGCTCACACTAAAACTTGCATTAATAAACGCAAATTGGATGGACGGTTTCTTAATCACAACATTATCACGTACAACAACAATAAAACAGTGCTCAAACAGTAATCTCAAGGCGTTTGTGAAGAATACAATCAAATTAACTAACCTTGAAGATGGCGGCGGGATTTCGCAAAACTTATCTCTAACGGACGGACCGAAGAAATTTCAAACTTATGTCGTGCGCTATAAGGTTTAGTTCACAATTAGCGCCTCAAAGGACGTAGCAAATTAAATTCAACCTTATAGACTTTACAATAAGGTTGAGTTTTGATATCACTTGTTGTTTTGAGGAATCGATTGTTTCATGCGACCTCGTGTGAATACACGTGTTGAAGAACACATTTTAAAACATTACAATCAAATCAAAACGCTTTTTCACATTTTTAAGTTCTTTTGTTTACTGCTAGACAAGGGTCTTTTCATAACTTAGCGCCTCTTTCTACTGGTTGATTTAGGGCTCTCGTGCACTGCATGACCACATGGGACATTCATAATAAAGTAGAGATAAACTCATTTTAAAACTGCAAGCCGCTCCACCAAAATTTCTATAAGGTGTTAAAAAAGTAACGTTCCGAATTACGTGTACTTGCTGGGTATAAAAAAAATAAGTTATCGCAAAAAAAAAATGAGCTATTTTAATTTTAGGTAAGTTCGATAAAATGCCAGTCCAAAATCTAAGAAATGTGATGGGAAAATTAGAATCAGCTGTTTACGTAGGTATTTGACAACGCGCTCGTCTCGCTCGCGCGGCTGTCTGTGCCTACACGGTGTAGGTTCGGTGCGCATGTGCATTTTTAATAGTCAGTGCGTGGCGAAAATATTGCATATCTTTGAAACGGATTGTTGTGTGTAGATGTTTTTTTCGTGATTATGTTTTAAATGTCATTTTAAACAACTCCTTAAATTTCTAAATATTTTTTTTTTACACCTTTTACACAAGCATTCGAAATGTGTATGCAACAAGCAATGGAGGGGCGTGAAGTTTTAAATTAGTTGATCTCTACGTAGAGCTAGGCCGCAACTAAAAGTTGAGAGAGTAAAAGACAAGCCGCGTCGCCGCGGAAAGTGGCCATTCTCGTCGTCGCCTTGTGAGCGAAAGACTCTTCTAGCAAAACTTGTTAACAGTAAGTCTACTATCTCATCACGATAGCCTTTCTTAAGATGGCCTTCTTATTAAATTAAAGTTCTTTTTTCATCTCTGAACAAATCTAGCTCATAAGAATTTGTGCACATACTTGTAGAACTAATTTGAACTCTATTCGGAAGTGTTAAAGTCCATGTAAGCAGCAACATCGTCGATCTTGACCAGCCGACGATAATCGACGTTCTCACCGCACATTGGACACTTGCTTTCTTCTTGAAGGATCCTGTTCGAAAAAAATTCATGTTGTTAATTATGAAGATTAGGAAATAATTACCTAGTAGTTACACTCTATACTAGGGTAAAACCAGGATAATTGCCCCAGGGTACAGTTGCCCCGATTGTAATTACTTTAGTTTCGCGGATGAATCGCATGCTATTTTATTAACCTAACACACACACACACTAAGTTGACCGTGTTGCATGTCTCTGTGCGATTGCATGGGAAGGCAAAATGCGATCAATCTTTGCGGGATTGATGTCCTGTTTCTCGGCGGGGCATCTATCCTAAACGTAATTTATATGGATTAGGCAACTATCCTCTATGCGGGATAGATGTCCCAAAATATAGAGGTACGCAAAAATCGCTAATACTCTGGAATAGTAGATTGTTTCATAAGGGAGCAAAATAATATTTTTACGGCGAGGGCGCTTTTTTGAATCCAGAACGAAGTGAGGAATTCTTTAGTAGAATCCTGAACGTAGCAAGGGATTCAAAGTACTTCGCCCGAGCTAAAAATATATTTTGCGCCCGAGTGATACAATCTGCTATTATATATGTGTTCAGTTTTACGTCGTTATTAGAACTGACTGTTGATTTTAGCATTGAGTAGGTACTCCAAAGAGTGGAAGGTTGTTTAGTTTTGGCTAAGTACTGGAAGTAGGCCAAAAACACAGATTCTGAAAAGATTCTGGCGCCTCTTGCATTTCTCCATTCAATAAAATTACCATAGGCTTTCATATTATATTTCTCCCGCGATTTTGCAGGTAAACATCACATTTCTTGCGTCAGTTCTAATATACTTTCAGCATTTAATTCTATACTTTCACTGTCACTTGAAGAATTCATTTTTCAAAACAAAACCATGAATTTCTAACAATCCGTGAAAATCGACGAAAACGTGGGCTGTAATTCGCACGTTTTCATTTTTGATTTCTTTTTTTGTTATTCAGCTGGCTTCGTGACTGTGGGCCATCGTACCAGCCAGTCTTTATTCAAACAATATTTCCGTTCGCGCGCAAAAACGCGGCAAAGATAATTGCGGTGCACTTTTATAGAGGATTAAAAACTCGTTACTGCCCGCTAAAAGTTTCTTATAGAAAGCACCACCTTTGGGTGCACTTAAAAGCGAACCAAGTCGTCCTTTTCGAATAGATGGAATGAAAATATTAAAGTTAATGTTTGCTACTTTTTATAAATTTGTTGTTAAAAAATTAAAGTATCGGCCAGTTTTACAAATATAGTATTTTGCTTTTTATATTGAGAGATATAGAGTGATTTGCAAAAGTGTGGCAACTATCCGGCTTTTACCCTACATCATTTATTTCTTTCAAAGCCTTTGTTAGTTGATTTAATACAAGCGACGTTATACTTACTCAACAAATTCTGTGAGAATAGCTGGAAAGTCGCATTCTGGACACGCAGTCAGATCGTCCTTCACTATGTGAAGACCCTGCAATACAATAACAACTCATTTTAGTACAGATATTTTTCATTCAACAGTTGTATCTAGATCTCTGGTAGATTTTAAATTCCTCGATGTCTTTCAAAAGTGTCTTATCTTCACACTGAGCGTAAATCCAGCGTAGACGTTGATGTCACAACGTCAATGTTAGCACAACGTCAATGTTAGCACAGCGTCTAAACAGCGTGTAATTTCTATGCACGCCTTCGCTAGACACCTCTTACTCACTTTTTGCATCAATGCAGAGGAGCTTTAAAACTGGCTTATACTGGACGTCTGTGCCAGTGATATAACTTCATCATCATCATTTCAGCCGAAAGACATCCACTGCTGGACATAAGCTTCCCCCAAGCTCCGCCACTTCGACCGGTTCTGCGCTTCTCGCATCCAGCGGACTCCTGCGGCCCTCACAAGGTCATCGGTCCATCTTGTGGGAGGCCTTACCACTCAACGCCTTCCGGTACGCGGTCGCCACTCCAGAACCTTTCGGCCCCATCGGCCATCTGTTCTGCCAACAATGTGCCCTGTCCACTGCCACTTAAGTTTGGCAATTCTTCGGGCTATGTCGGTTGCCTTGGTTCTCCTGCGGATCTCTTCATTCCAGGGGCCTACTCGCTAACTCCGTCAACGAAGATACAGGCCCGTCCGAAAGTAGTTCAAAACTTCTTAGTGAATTCTATAGCCAATTAACTAACTTTTTTAGACGGACAAAAACATATCGGGAGTAGGGACAGCTGTCAAATCGTGTTGTCATTCATTCTTAGTTCGGGCTCCAAACTAATATTCTGGGGAAACTCCGAACATAGCCCTCTCCCTTGCCCTTTGGGTGACTATATATGGTGATATAACTTACCGTAGCTAAACAGAAAGGCACGTCCACCTCGCAGCGCGTACAGGTGAGCTCTGCGACGGGCAGCTCAGTGTCGCAGTGCGGGCACGGCGCCGTGGGCGCGGCGGGCGGCGTGTCGCGCGCGCCGTGACGGACTACGCTTTCTATCTTCTTCACGTATTTGGGATCAATCTGGTTAGGAAAGATGCAATCGGAGTGAGCATAGTTCATAAGGCGTACGTTGTTCACGCACGGCTAAATAAATTTGAAATATAAGGGTCAGTACACACCGAAACGCGACGCGACGCTGCGCGCATTTTTTAAGACCACGATTCAATGTCCAAGGTACATTGTCTATGAGATGAACTATGTTGGGGTCGGCTCCCAGTCTAACCGGATGAAGCTAAGTACCAGCATTTAACATGAAGCGACAGCCTATCTGACTTCGACAACCTAGTTATAAGGTAACACGATACCTCTTGGTAAAACTGGTTGGTGGGACTTTTTGCATTAAAAATCAAAGCAAATAATAAAAGTACATCAAAAGTGCTTAGCCTATTCCCAACTATGTCGGGGTCGGCTTCCAGTCTAACCGGATGCAGCTGAATACCAGTATTTTACACTGATACTTGGTAAGACTGGTTGTCAGACTTTCGGGGTTCTGACGACCCGTATGACTGTCAAAAATCCACGAAAGATCCGCGACACGGAGGGATCTTGGTATATAAAGAAGGTCACCCATCCATGGACCAACTTCGGCAAGCGTAGCTTAACGTTAAGACATCTTATAGTATATTTTATATCGAGGGACTAAACGAAGCCATAATATATCATGTGGTTTGACTCCCGAGCGTGCGAGGGAGTGAATGAAACCGAGGGTATATTAAGTTGGCGTTTAAGTCTCGAGGTGCAAACTGTATTTTTCACTTTGAGTGCGAGAAAAATAGTCAATTTAGTACAAAAACATGTAATAAATATTACTTAATAAATTAAAAAAAATCTAAACCAGTCACAGATTAACAATTTAAAACACATGGCGCCACCTTCTTCGCGGAAAAACCATGGAACTAAAACTCTCAACATTTTCGCAATGAAAATGATCCACACTCCACAGATGATAGTATATTTACTGGCTGTTTGAGTTTGTCTATGTCATATGAAGGAAATTAAAAACGAATTACTTTTCACTTCCTAGAGACAAAAGTGGTAACTTTAGTCCCGCTTCGTAGGGCTATATTGGCGTACTTTTAGAGCATGAGAAGTGAAAAACTAAATACCTGTGAGCGATATTCAGGCTGCATCAACACCCTGGCCCAGTGGTAAGCTTGGTGCTTCAACCCTGCGCGACTGCACTCGATGACCGTCGATGTCAGTATCGAGACTTGATCTGCAACCATCGATTAAACGTGTTTTCTCTAGTCCAAAAGTATATTTCCGTGTGCCATTACAGTCAAATAATATTACCAGCATTCAAGTTTGGTCAAAAACCATACTATTGCAGTTAATTTTTACTTCAACTTACGTTGTGGAGTGGGGAAGAAAGTCACATCAGCGGCAGTGCGTAGCAGAAGTCTAGCGGCCAAGTCGTGACGACCACGTTTGACGTGAGTGCGAACCTACGAATTACACAAAATAATATGGTTGATGTATCTCTATTAGGATGGGGGCTATTTTAATTCATTATTTATTTAACCATTTATGTAAGTCCACAAATTGGTACAGAGGTGATGCTTATTCCTAAAGAAATCTCTTCCAGCATACTAGCGATAAGAGAGAAGATAAAGAGATGTAGACAACGTATAAAGGGTAAAAGAAAAAATTAAATACATTTATAATCGAAAACAATAATTAACTTAAAATTAAACAAATAATATGGGAATATCGCTATTGCTATTGCTCGCTATTGTGTAAATAAAAACTGTTTACTAGTATATAACTGTGCAGTAACGCGATGGCATGCCTCATGTCCCTCGGCACAGGCATACGTGACGCGCGCAGAGACACGCACATAGCGCGGACCACGTCTCGAGCCTCGCGGTATTTACCGGCTCGGCATTCAGCCCCGGCTATTATTACCTGTAAACATATTTCGAATTGACAGCAACTTACAACTAAATGGAAAAGATATTATACAAATAATATCGAAATTTATTAACACACTAGTTTTTGCCCGCAGCTTCGGCCGCGTGGAGGTCGAAAATTATCCCACGGAAACGTTTTACCGGGATAAATAGTATTATATATCGCAATTTTTTTATCGCTTTTATCCTTTATAAGGGTCATTGTACTCATCATTATGAACAAATTTATATTCGCATAACACAATGCAATGTATGGATCTGATTTTTATTTCACGATTTCAGGGTTGATCCCATAATAAAAGTTGTTCAAATGATGAGTACAAAGCCCCTTTTAAAGGATTAAAACGATAAAAAATAGCGGCGTATGTGTTAATCCAGGCTAGAATCTGTGTGCCAAATTTCATACAAATCCGTTCAGCCGTTGTTCCGTGATTGAGTAACATACAGCCAAACATCTAAATATCCAAACACACAAACATTAAAATTTATAATATTAGTAGGATAGTAGGATTAGCCGCTCCGTATCAGAAGGACAATCTAGTAAAATGCCCTTGTGGGATAAATGACGTTAAAGTAAAATGACCTACTAGTAAAACGTCTGAAATTTTAAATAGGCATACTAGTAGAACGTCTGAAATATATAAACGGCATGTTGGGCAAAAGGACTTGCCTATGTTTTAATGTACATTCAAGTGCACAAAATAAAAAAATAATTATATTTTATGGGTGTATTGTGTAAGAACTCCTCAGTCCACTAAAAGTACTCCAGATAAATACTCCTTTGTTTTCCTTATTATAAAAGTGACTCTCTTCATTTAGTACGTTCATTAATTATTTTTATAACACATTTGCTCGTAAAGAGTCTCTTATTACACCAATTTCAATATCGTAATGTATGTCATTACGCACTTGTGCCGTTATTGTAATGTAAAACGCACGGTTTATCAAGATGCTCCGTCTAAAACGAACGGTACTTTTTAAAATCTTAGCAAAGAGTTTTTATGTCAGAAAAGTGGTCAACATTTTATGAATAAAATTAACTTTGAGAGATAAAATATAAAAAAATAAACATTTGCAAGACTGCTTTAACAAGTGATTAAAGATTTACTCGTTTAAGAAAGTCCGACTTTTATTTATTTCCTCGCAAATAAGTTATAAAACGTCGTATGACATAAGTGCGCTTTGATCATTACAGCCTCTGCTTTCTTGTAGCCCTTGCCTACGGCTCGGGCTAGCAATATCGCCTCGGCTGTAATTTTCAACTTACCGCACTTATATCATAATGTACTATTACAAACAGAGGATTGTTAAATTGAAACCGGAGAAAATCAGCTTTTTCAAACAAAGGCACAGGACAGGACCAATAATGCATTAGAGGGTTGGAACAGGCGTTATAATGCTCCGGGGATCGCGGAAGTCACATCAGTTCCCGTGATCCCCGGTGCAAGTGAGAGACGGAACACCGGGGTGGTTTTAGTCAGTAAGAGTCTGACAGACCCCTCCGCCCTCCCCGGGGCGGAGGACATCCATGAGGATTTCCCCCCGTAATAAAAAAAAAGGCGTTATAATGCTAGAGTTGGACGAAAAAACGGTTTGCCTTTATATGTTCATGCATTGCGTAAAGAAGCCATGTCGCAAGAATTAAATTATAAACGCACGTTATTTGAGGGGCAAAAACGTAAGAAGAATGACCGTATCTTTGATAAAAAATACAAAAGAGAAGTTAAAAAAATTAGAAGAACATGAAATATCTGCCATTAATTTTTTAAAACGTGTTTCGCACTTTAAACGCATTATTTTCGGGAACGATTGCTAAACCCTCTGAAAATGTAAGACGATAAAAGCGCGCATTTTAGTTGTCACATACCTATGAAAAATAGGTTTTTAGTTGTTATATTATTTTAAAAAAAATACTTGAAATTAAAATATTTTACTTATATGTTTGGTTTATTTTCTGCGTCAGTGTACCAGTCCCTTTGCCCAACATGCCGTTTATATATTTCAGACATTCTACTAGTATGACGATTTCAAATTTCAGACGTTTTACTAGTAGGTCGTTTTACTTTAACGTCATTTATCCCACAAGGGCATTTTACTAGATTGTCCTTCTGATACGGAGTGGGATTAGCTTCTGCCGGCGACTTCGTCCGCGTGAGATTTCGGCCCCCGAGCCATTGCGTCGCATCTCATCGCCCGGCTACGTTTTCGCTTAGTCGTTTCTGTTTTTTTTTTGTTTTTCTCTGCCCCTAAAGATCGTAGCGTGATGTTAAGTAGCCTTTAACCATCCTCAAGAATCAGGTTATCAAATGCAAAAATATTTTTTCAAATGCGACTGGTCGTTCCAGAAATTAGCGCGTTCAAACAAACAAACTCTTCGGTTTTATTAGTAGTAGCGAGTTGATATCACAGGGAACCACAAAATCAACGTGGCTTTCTATTGGAAGATATACTACATTTTCATAAGTAAAACATTAATTTAATTTTCAAAAACATAAATATCAACATTTCTAATCCCCACCCCACCTATAAAATCAAAATGGAAAGTTGTAACATCCATATTGAACATTATTCTCACCGCAGTTTTAGCAGCCTCCGCAAACTGTCGCTTTGCCATGTACAGTCGGAACAAGTGTCGTGGTTCACGAGGAGTACCATCTGTCTCACCCAGTAGAAACTCAATCAGTCTAAAACAACAATAATATTATTTATGCAATACACAATTTTATAGCCATTTTTATGAATATTTGGCTTTTCCTTCATGGTAAGGGGCTTTTCTCTTTCTATTTTTGAAAGGTCTTTGTCCAGCAATGAACCGAATGATAATTTCATCATTTACAGCCTATAGCAGTTTATTGCTGGCCATAGTCTTCTTAACTCGATCCTCGGCTACTCTAGACTAGCGAAGATCATAGCTCCGGCATGACCTAGCGGGTGTAAGGTTATCTTCTTAATTTTTGATACTACCTTCTTGTATATTAACAGATTACTCGCGCCGATGTAGAAGTACAGCCGTACGCGTTCACAACAAAGAGTCTGTACGTCGGACACACCGACTACAAGTATCTGAGATGGCAGGTCAGTTGTGTTCATATGAAACATTATTTATACAGTTTTACAGCATTTGCACTAAGCTCTGGTAGCATTTACCATCCTACCTTATTTTATGATCTTGATAGGAAACAGAAATGAACTCACCTCCTAGTCAACCTCTCATCATCGCTTGCAGCAACTGCATCAATAGCAATACTAATCGCCTCACTTTCCTCCTCTTCCGACCCCCCACTCCTCAACAAATGTGACATCGCCTTACTGTATTCCCCCGCATGGAAATAAAACTTCCCCGCAAGCAAATGATTCTTCTCCCCTTCGAAATGTAACGCTAAGCTCTTGAAATCTTCCGGTCTAGCTTGGGAAGTCTGTATTAGTATTTCTCCATACAAATGTAGCTTCCCATTTTTTCTCGCCAGTTGAAATGCCTCGTCATAACACAGAGACATTACCAAGAATTTGATTGCAGATGTCGGGTCGTCACTATTTTGGAAATAGTTAGCTACCATTTTCGCACCCTGTATTGATTTCGTTTCTTGAACTAGATTTACAGCTTCATCTATATCGTCTAGTTTATCTAGATTTAGACGTATAGCTGCTTCGTAGTCTTGAGCTTTTAGGTAAGACTTTAACGCGTCGTGGTACCTGCCTTCAGCTTCCTTAGCCTTTGCGTACTGTATATGTATGCTTGGAGAGTTGATCTTGGGTAGTAGGGCTTCAACTTTGAGCCAGGATTTGAGTTTGATGTATAGGGATGCGGCTTTTTCCGTGTTGCCTGCTTGGTCATATAAAGCAGCTGCGTGACTGTACTGCTTCTCTTCTTCTAGCAATTGAGCACATTCTTTAACCAGCATGATGTCGTGTGAATGTTTCATAGCGGTTGTTAAGCCTCTCATGACGTCACCGCATCGTATCGCCATTCGTGCGATCCCTGCCTCGCATTTGTCGTTGTGTTCTTTGATTTTAATGTCGTCTGTATTTTCTGTAATGAGGCTTTTCTCGTAGTTTGCTAGTGCTTCGTGATAGTCTGCTCTGTTGGGCGAGAAAACATAGTAGTATGTTCAGTAAAATGTGGAAAAAAGATGTAATATCAGGTAGATTTGATTGGTTCCTTAGTAGTGATTAAGGATTTTGTTTAAATGGAAGGGGAATATATCATAGAAAAACCGGAAAAGTGTGAGATGAACTCGCGTGGAGAGGGTTTCGAACGATGAATATGTAACCCAACAATAACATTTTATGTAAAGTAAGCTAAGACTTATAGCGCCAAGCTCTCAGTCCTAAAACTTTGGTGGGCATACGAAGGCCTGAAGCCAACTCGCAGAGTATTGATTTAGTAGAGGTTAGACTCTAAAGTAAGTAAAAAGTAATGAAGCACCAACCGGCGAATGTCCCTGTATGTACTTAAGTATGACACATACGTAGGTTTACATATCTCGGGACCATAGGGTCCCGGTCTTTTGGATGGCATACGAGGGGCTGAAACCAGCTCACAGAGAATCCTCAGACAATTTCAATGAAATGCAGATTATTAACCATTAGTGTCCCACGGTTGGCAATTCAAATACATGTGATAAACGACCAACTCGTACTGGCCCGGCGTGGTGGACATGCAGTCCCTCTCATCTGAGAGAAGGCCATTTCTCAGCTGTGGGGAAGTTATGATAAATGATTTTATTTCTGTAAGTAGGTTTGTACAAACACTTTTACACGTCAATCATATTTTTTTAAACTAGATGAGGTCAGCGTTTCCTATCTGACTACTCTAAGAAAGGCCGAAACAAACTCTGAGGTCACAGTCTCTTTTAAAGTCTAGACATAATCTTGGTCAGATCATGTGAAGACCATGTGGATCGGTGTCTGAAATGGTCGTTTGAAGAAAGAACCACACAGATTGAGTGGACCTGTCCATTCAGTGCACGTATTTGTCAGTAATCATACAGCTCAACTCAGCTCAACTATGCGCTGATTACGCTAATGATAGCACCTTTGAAGGAAATCAAAGTATCCATACGTGAGCTCCAAGTGCTGCGCCCGGTGCAGGGTGATGGCGGGCGCCTTGGCCGGGCAGCTGGCGGCCGCTATCTGCGCCGCGCGCGCCCAGTCGCCGCGCGCGCACTGCAGCTCTAGCGCGTGCAGCGCGCCGGCGCCGGAGCTCTCCAGCCAGCGCGCTGCGGCCTCGCCCTTACACAGGCACGCGCACAGCATGCCGCTGGAGAATACACGCGTGTTTGAGAAAACCGTAACATGACTGGGACGGTATTGTGTGAACAACAGAGTTCATGCTGAACGTATGCAAGCAAATATGCAAGTTTATTCTTTATACGCTAATTTTGAATAACCCAGAGTAACACGGTCAAAATTACCTGCTACGATAAGTGATTCATGAAACTCACCACAATATGGACAAATCCTCAATATGTGAAGCGTCTTCCAGCGCCCAGACCATTGCAACATCGCTCAACCTCGTGTAGACACGAATCGCTGCAAATTGTCGTATCAAGTAAATGGACAAATTTAACAGGGTGTGGAAATCGACGCGCAAACTGTAACCATGAATTTAGCACATGATTCCTAGCTCAGAAATGATTCGTCGGTTATTTATATTGGTTATTTTGTTATGTACTTGGGGCGGTGATCTGGTGGCCTGAAATACAGACTTCAGGTTAATTTTAGGCACCTGTCTCCCACAATATTTTTGTATGAGCCCATGACAGGACAATTTTCTTTGTTACTGTTTTTATAAGAATATAGTGATGAGAAATAAAAAAAAACTATCAATTATTATTAAATTAAAAACAAAATGCTATTTCATACAAAAGTGCAATTTACCTACACAAGGAAAACGTACAAAGTCAGTGCAGATTTTCAAAGTGCAGCGCGTGGTGACTTATTAGACAACAACTTCTACAAAAACTCACCAAACTCCACGTTCAGCTCCGCTATAGCAGCTTCTCCCATCTTCCGCCATAGATCCACTTCATCTACTGCATCACAAAACAGCCAAGCTTCGCTGAACCGTCGCAAAGCCAACAGCTTTTCAATATGGCGGCGTTGGTTTGCAAGACGTTTCTCTGTGTCTGCGTCGGCTAGACCACTCGTATTGTGGGAGTCTAACGCCACTTTTATTACTCTGTAAAGAATATTAAACCCTATGAAATGTGGATTAACTTGAATATTGTTTAACAAATACGTTTAGGGACTGATACTGTAAAAAGTAGTGTTTGGCGCTATGATGACCTAACACACCTCTCTCGTATTGATAGGATGGTTTATACACCGTGACATTTTAGTCGTCTTACAAAGATGGTCCACTCAATTTACCCGTCATAAAATACCTATAAGCGCGATTAAAACATTGTTACCATTAATTATGATAATAAGTATAAAGAACAATAAATAATGCTTTAGAATTATGAAACACCCTCCCTGTTAATAATGTTTACGTATCAAACGGTAGAAGATAGCTAGCTACCTACCTTTACGTTCCATCATTAATTCCATTTACATAACAGGGTGTTTCAAACTACGGCATGCGTCTTAGTGAATGATATTTTCATTTTTTGAATAATGCAAATGTTCAAAAATATCATTGTTTTTTTAATGATTAGTATTCATTGGAACAAGAAGTGAGCTGCAGTTGTAAGACGACTAAAATGTCACGGTGTATGGTAAAAGTTAAAGTCTTGAATTATAAAGGAAATAGCTATATTGAATTATAATAATCACTTAGATACAAGAAATAATAAAAATGGTAAAACTATATAATTAACTTATTGGTAAAATTGTATGGTAAAATGGTAATGGTTATGGTATGAGTACGAGGGGTCTCTAATGAGATCTAGACTCGAACTGGCCCACAATTTGGCGGACGTGCCAATGTGCATGCTTGCGTTCGACAGAATTATGCATTTTCGCTGAGTGTTCGATTAAAACTCGAACATATACACTTTGCTGAACTGTCTCAAAGCCAAAAATATTCATATCGGCGCCACTTTGGTTAGTCTGTGCAGGACCTTTATGTAGGAAATGTATTGTTCAATATTGGTTTATGACTATTATGGCTGGCCGGGTTTTTGTCACTTCAGCTAAGCATTCTGAGGGCTATGCGACTACTTTTGTTCTCATTCAGATTATGTCATTCCTGATTCAATCCCTTAGACAGACTACAAACATGGAAAAGTCTTAAAAATATCCTAAAATGACTTACGATCCTCCAGTAGCGTAGCAGTAGACGTCTCCAGAGAACAGTATGAGCGGCACATGGCCGGCCATGAGAGGCGTGGTGCGTACTAGGTCTACGTGGGAGCCGTTGATGGAGTTCGCAGAGTAGTAGTACGTCTCTATCGCCTCGTCCGTGTATATTATGAACACGTTGCGGTCTGAGAGGCAGATGTCCCAGATTATGCCCCTACAAAGAGAGAGATGGAAGATCTAGATTTTGGGTGTGTTAGTGTTGTGGTTTGAACTTAGAATTAATTTGTGGCCAATTGTGAGTTTTTGGCAGATTTGCCCAACAAAATCTCACAATGGAGACACCTAAGGGGCGATTGCCGTATTTTTAACAACTTTCGAATTCTAATCTCAGTCTCAATCTATCAGAAATACCTGTTTACCTACATTTTTGTCAAGTTTTTGCAATTGATTGTCAATGAGATAGATTACGACCAGATTTTGAACGATTTTAAATACAGGAATCGGCCTTCAGTTCAACGTTTATAAATGAGTAGACTTGGTCTGATGCGTGGCGTGGATCATGGCGTGTCTAACTTTTACTGACTAAAACCCACCCGTGTTCCCTCAGTTGCCTGTGTGCCAGGGACGACGGTACCTCTTTCGAACAACCCCCACCCTTGGCAGGCATCGGCCCTTGCGGACCCCACCAGTTGGTGCTGACATCTCTTTGAGGCGCGCGTGGAACACAGCGCGTAGTCGACCCGGGCTTTGTCCTTACTGGACAGCGAGCTACTCGCCGTCCGCAAACCCGCGCCTACGGTGGCCGGGAAGCAGCCAGGGATTCCCGACGCCCAGGGCGTCTCCTGCGGCGACTAAGGCCGTGAGGGCGCATATACTGCCTCTCCTTCATGTGCGCCGCCTCCCTCTTCGCTAGAATGACTGCTTCACAGAAGGAGGTGACGGCTACCCATGCACTCTCGCTCCGTATGGCCATGGCCTGGAGCAGGGCCGGACGCGAGAGATCGCCGCCGCCGATCGCCGATCGAAATTAGTAGACTTGGTCTGATGCTTTATACCTGACGTCTCCGGTGGCAGTCCTGGACAGCGCGCACACGTCGTCGGCGGCGGGGCAGTACACGTGCACGCGGCGCCGCTCGTCGGCCACGCACGTGCGCGCGCCGCCGATGTCGCAGTGCACGCCGCGCACGCCGCACGCGTGCCGGTAGCGCGCGCACGTGCGCCACTCCTCCACGCCGAAGTACTCGATGTGGCCTTGCTGCGACGGGGCAGGAGACACGTAGTTATGGACTAATCAAACTAGAATGTAATGGGACGAACAAAGTGCAACGGATATGGGACAAAATTATAATCAGCCCAACTAATATCTAGTCCCCTCTGATGGGACAGGCCTCCTCACGGTGCGATACATCAGATAGAACACAACCGAGATTGGGTATGATTCCTGGGGAACTACCTTTTTTTTTTTGGGGATAAGACCGGGGAGTGTGGGATTTTTACCTCACTAAAACCACCCCGGTGGTCATCTTCCACACATGGAAGGGGCATCGTTACCTCTCAAAAGACCGATCCGAAGCCCCCTCTGTGCAACGCCTATTGGGGCACATCTCTGGGTAGACTGTACACTGCACTGTGCACTGTGCTCCGTCATCCCTGAGGTTACTCAATGGGCGAACAGAATCCCCACTCTGGGTAACTACCTAGCAGCTTTTGCAAGCGATCACCGAAATCAAGTCCATGGTTAATTTGATAGCTTTATGTACTTCACTGTTTATCATAAACCCGTTTCTATTTTAAATTCTCATCTAACAAGGTAATTAGTATTCACCTATTGGAACTTCAGTGCATCTTGCAAACTAACCCCTATATTTATAAACATTGCTTAAAGTTAAGTAATGATTACTTGTGACTGCGACTGTTCCACCATTTTTTTTTTTGTTTAAGCGTCTCTAACTTTAAGGCCCCCGGTACGAAGCAGTCATACGAGCCAAGTATTAACCTCAATGGCCAGCCCCTTACAAAGGATTAAACAATCCAAATACTTAGGTCATTACGTAACGGAATACCTTCAAGACCATGAAGATATTGAACGCGAGCGCAGGGTTCTTGGTGTAAGAAGCAATATGCTGGTTCGCAGCTTTGCGTGTTGTAGTAAAGAGGTTAAAATCACGTTGTGTAAGACTTACTGCCAGACCTACACAAGCAGCCTGTGGGCCAGTTACACACGGAAAACAATGGACGCCCTGAGGGTCCAATACAACAACAGCTTCAGAATGTTTTTGGGGCTGTCGCGTTTTTGTAGTGCCTCTGGCATGTTCGCTCAGGCGCGCGTTCACGACTTGCTCGCTATGGTGAGGAGAATAACTGCGTCGCTTTTTGATAGAACACGGTCAAGCCCGCCCTAATGGCATTCTGAAGATGTTGGTGGACAAATTTAATTCACCGATGATGAATCACTTCATGCAAGTGTTGGTTAGACAGGAGTGATTCATTACATCTGGGGGTCTAAAAAGGCCACTTTGGCAGAATCATAATATGATCATATTATGAATCGTGAAATTGTCACAAACTGACAATTCATAATATTATCTGCGTTGACAGCACGCAATTCATCTATTTGACAGTTTTGTATGGAAATTCGTAAAATGGTCACCAAATTATGAATTGTTTTATTAAAGTAAAATGTCAAATAGCAGAATCATAGGGGTATTCAGGAAATGAATCGCTTTTAGAGGAATTGCTAATGTGGCCTTTTTAGACCCGCTGGTGTACCATTGTAAATATTGTTTTTTTTTTCTGTAAGATTAGTATTTCGTTAAAATAACACTCTAACATAGCTTTTAAGTTTTATTTTTGTACCTAACTTACTAACATAAAAATGGATCACTGTTGTCTAAGGAAATAAATCATTTAATTTAAGTAACGTTTATAAATAAACCCCTAGATGTCCAGATTATAAAAAAATATGGATTTCGTTGAGATTATTAGTACTGAGGACTAACCAATAAAAATTAGATAGTACTTACATCAGTGACGAATATGAAGAAGTCGCTAGTGAGGTGAATATCGACAATCTTGGCTCCCTGCATGTGGGGTTCAGGAAACAATATGGCTTCCTTCTCGGGATGTGCCGGGTCCACTTGATCGATCTGTGTGTAAAGAGATTTGTGTAACTTTAGTCTAATTGTAACCAACAACTTGTAATAGCTGAGCGAAATTTCAAGCTCTGGTTCTCCAAGTAAATAACTTAAAAGTGAATGTTTTTTGTTTTGTATCCCAGTGATAGATTCCGTTTATTTAGCTGTAGGTACTGCACTTAGACACCCACGCGTACTCCAAAATATTGCTATTAGAACTTAAAGTCCTCTCATAGTAAACTTCAGCCGTCTTATTACACGACGAGTTCAAACCTTCGAGCTCGTTATTGTATTCTAAAAAAAAAAGAAAATAACAAAGAAAAAGGAAGAAAATATTAATAGAAAATTGACAACGTAGTCTCGTGTGTTGACGTTAGTTTTTGTAGTTAGAACTTTAGAGTTCGAAATTCAAAGAGGGAGGGACCCTCTTTGAATTTTGGTGGTTCAAAACTGCAACTAAAGATGAACGAGCCCTGATTTGTAAGAAGACCGCGGCTGTCTAATGGTGGCGGTGATGAGGTTATGACTTACCATCAGATAGGCCGCTAACACAACAAAAAAGACTTCTGTGTATACCCACCGCATGCAACATAGCCCGTCCCTGAAACAACGCAGCCGCATACTCCCCGGCAAGCGTGATGACGTCAATAGGCGCCGGGTACTGCCTGCGGGTGGCGGCGCCGCCTGTCAGCGGGTAGAACCACGCCAGCGCGCCGCTGGCACAGCACACGTGAGACCCCCCTAGAGCTATCACGCTTGGTTCCGTAGGTAGCGTGTACGTAGCTAGGGCTGTTGGTTCCGCTGGGAATTTGAAAAACACGAACCCTATAGATCCTCCTAGATATATGTTACTAAGTACTTTGGAATAGATATAGTTTTAAAGCCTCAAAGAGCTTGCAATAATATATTGAGTGAAACTGTTTTGAAATTAAAGTTAAATGCTTTAAAAGCCAGGCTAGGATTTTTGATGAGGCTTTTTATCTCGTTTTTCCTTTGCAATGGCAAAGAAAAATCGAGATAAAAAGCCAGCTATGAATGAAATGTACCGATCCCAGCGTGGCTTGACCAGATTCGATTAATCGAATGAACCCCAAGATTTGCACTAGCCCCTGGAGCCCCATGCTTCATGGTGTTACAGAGGCCATTGCATATCAATAATTAGACCGGGGGGGCGCTGTAATGGTCGAAGTGGAAGAGTCATGCATTTGTCCCGTTGAATAATTTCCAAAAATGTCAATTATGCACCTAGATGCTTACAGGGCCCTGAGTCACAGTCAAGAAATATAAGAACAGGTCGATGGAAAATAATCGTTTTATTTTGTAAGAAACAAACATGGAACATGTTCTTAAAGTTACAACATTTTTATCACAATAAGTATCCTATGTTTGTCTAAGGTCACTTAGAAAAATAATCAACATCATTATAAAAATCGAAATAAAAATGTGATAATACCTCCATCAAAATAAAATAAAAAGTAATTCTCCATATAATAAACACTAGTACTTAATAGGTATTTAATGGCACTGTAAGTTACGTAGGTATTTATGAAGATATGTAATGCAACGATCCCAGCGTGGCTTGACCAGACTCGATTAATCGAATGAACCCCAAGTTTCGCACTAGCCCCTGGAGCCTCATGCTTCATGTTGTTACAGAGGCCATCAAGAAGGAGAACAGGGGGCGCGGTAATGGTCAGGTAGACGTGCCCTTAGGATAGGAAAGGATTGCGAGCCTACCGGATATGCATCCTTGAGTAAGCATTGGACTAGTGGAGAGACGGGTGATATTTATTTATAGGCATCCTAACACGACGTCGCCGGCATGTTGATTCAGGTCGAGCTTCTTACTGTATCGGTGGCGCGAGGACTCGAGGGCGCGGGGCGAATGGCTGACGCAGCGACATTTGGAGTTGCGTCGGTCACAGCTTCGCGCAGCCCTGGTGGCGGAATGGCGGGACAGGCTCTCATGCCCTACCGCCGGCCTCGTCACCATCGGGGCGGTCCGGCCGGTACTCGAGCGCGGGCTCGGGAGGAGGCATGGCTCCCTGTCGTTTCGGGTGACACAGGTGCTCTCGGGGCATGGTTGCTTCGGGATGTACCTGTGTCGCATAAACAGGGAGCCGGACGCTCGGTGTCACTACTGCGTCGACTGTCGGGAGGACACGGCGTGGCACATGCTGGCAGAGTGTGCCGCTTGGGAGGAGCCGCGCCGTGCCGTCATCTCAGGTGTCGGCAGTGACCTGTCGCTGCCGGCCGTTGTCGACTCGATGGTCGGCAGCGAGGTGTCCTGGGACGCGGTGGTATCCTTCTGCGAAACAGTCATGTCGCAGAAGGAGGCTGCGGAGAGGGAGCGGGAGATTGCTTCCGCTAACCCGATCCGCAGCAGACGCACCGGGCGTCGGCGGAGGGCGGACAACGCCCTCTTCCAGCCCCCCTAAATGGGTCCAGGGGCAACGGATCTGGGGAAATTCGTTGCCCCCTACTTCTTAGGACTCGAGATGGCGGCGCGTAGTGTTCCACGCGCGCCTCTCTATGACGTAAGGGGGGAGTTTAACACCTCACTCCCCCCTATCGCGAGGTGGCCCGCAGAGGCGGGCCGGCACTAGCCGGGGATCGCGGAAGTCACACTAGTTCCCGTGATCCCCGGTGCAAGTGAGAGACGGAACACCGGGGTGGTTTTAGTCAGTAAGAGTCTGACAGACCCCTCCGCCCTCCCCGGGGCGGAGGACATCCATGAGGATTTCCCCCCGTAATCAAAAAAGAAAAGGTCGAGCTTCTTGGGTAGGCTGTTTTCTTAGCACTTTTCTATGCCGTTGCCCTGCTGTTCTGTGTTGTTATATTATATTTGTAGATATCGCTAGCCGCTTTCTTGATCTTATTTCTATCTCCAGCCATGTTCTTCCAAAACTTGATTCCCATGTCGAAGTATTTCATGTCCTGTTTTAGGTTGTCATTCCATGTGTAAATAGGTCGTCCGACCTTCTTAGATTTAGCCTTAGACTGCATTGTTGCATGCAACAGGTGTGGTTTATCCCGTCTGAAGACGTGTGCTAAGTCGCACGTTCTGTGGTTCTTGATGCGTTTTGTTACGGTTTATCCATCTAAGATTTGGCGCATTTTCTTCATTCTTGGTTAATATCTGGCGTGGTTTATTAAGTCTCTCATGATATCTCGTTCATATCTTCTGAGTCTTGATCTGTTCGCTTTGATGAGGGTCGATACTTTTAAGCCATATATCATACAAGGTACGATAACCATTCTAATTAGACGCATTCTATACATAAGTCTAGCTAAGTTCCAGTCCATCTTTGAGTTTAGTTGAATGGTAGTAATTATTTGGCGTTTCTCGTGGCCTGTTGGCATCGTTTTCTAACTGTGCTTTTTCTGCTTAATGCGGATATTATGTATCATGTCTAGGTAGTTGATTTCGTCCACTGTTGGTATACTTATTACATTGAGGGTCACGTTGGTCGTTTGCTGTGATGTCATGAGGTCCCTAATTAGATTTTTTGTATTAGTAAGGGTTTAAACTGGTATAAGATGCGCTCTAGTCCTTCTAGATCATCGGTAATGAGGATAAGGTCATCCGCAAATGATAATACCAGGGGGAGTAAAATTTCGATCTAGGGTTTCGTCTTCAAGAGTTCTAAGTGCGAGTACGTAAATTCGTTTACCTGCGCGCCATTTCTCGTCTAGAACCCTTTTGAGCGTAAAAATGTGGTTATCTGTGGATCTATTGTTTATGAACGCTGCTTGGTAATTTCGCAGCTCCGTTATTGTCTCTTCTAGTTTTTTTAGTAAGTATGAGGGGCAAATTCTGTAGCCCGTGTTACAAATCATTATGCGGCGTTAATGGTTTGCTTCATTAGGATTTTTTTTGGATTGGGACGTTTACGGTCTCAAGTCACGTGACGGGTGCAGTGTTCTGTGTCCAGGTTTTATTCATATGTTTAGTTACGGTTTCCTGTAGTATTTGGGGCATCGCTTTGTACAGCTTGATTACTTGGTCCGTTCCGGGGGCTACCCGGTTTCGCATTTTACTGATGATTCCCGTTATTTCGTTCACCGTCGGTCCTTCGTAGTGTGCTTTGATTATCGATTTTGTTATATTAACCGTTGGTATATGAAAGCCCTCGAAGTTTTTTAGTATTTCCTCCCATTTGAACATCGGTATGTACGCGTTTCTTGTTCGGCGTTTTGTTTGCTGTTTGCTTTTCCTGTAGAATGAGTAGAGCATTTGTATGTGTTTGGCAGGGTGAATTTTCCCTAGCTCGGTGAAGCAGGCTCTGCGTGTTATATTTGTTCTTCGGGATGTTTCACCCTTTGGAGTGTCGTCTGGCATTCTTTTACTCGGTTATGCCTATTAGGGTTATCCGGTTGTCTGCAATGTAGGAATTTGGCTTTTTGTAGGTTAGCAAGGGCTATTGGATGATCCCTTAAGTACATTGCTAAAGGATTAGAGTTTCCTGGGCAGCGGCTTTTAATACCTGCGTAATGGTGTTCCAGGGTATTTCGATGTTTTCAGCTGTTGGGGTGATTCTTATATTTGCTTGTTTTTTTTTATATGCATTCTTGGTATTTTGTTTTGGTAGAATTTGTATTGAGCGCGGCATAGTTGCATTGTTTATGATTGAAATGCTTGGCCTCAATTGTTGTTTCATTCGTACCTTGCCGTTGCTTTTGGGTATTGTGTTTGGTTTTTGTTCACAATAGGGTATTACACTCATTTTTGTAAAATGTCCTAATTAAATTTTAGAGTGCTAATAAACCACAAAAAAAACCACATTTTTATTTAATCGATTGGTGCCATAAAAAAGCATTTAATTTTACATTTCCAAATTTCGCGCGTAATTTGACGAAAACGGACGCAGTGGACGCCATATTGCTCTGTGGGTATGACGTCAGTCTGCTATATAAACAAATGCGCTGATATTTTATAAGACAATTGTTTATAATTTTAAAAAATAGTTATTTTTCTACTTATCGTTGGTTTGCTGTTCCTGAATGCAAAATATTGTTTAAATAAAAATTACTTTGGTTACGAAAATAATAAAAGTACAAAGTTGCTCAGCTGACATACCGTATGACATAATAACATGGCGGCTACTATTTCATGGTGTTCAAAAACAAATTTAAAAAACTGAAATCTTTAAATTATATTTTAAAATTTATATTGTTGTTTCCATTGTATTCTGTTATCCTGGGAGAGAATGCTGTTGGTGAGAAATTCCTGTATATTATTTAGAGGTGCTAGGTGAATTCTAGCATCATGTTGATGTTCCAAAGCATGCGGCGAGATCTTGACAGACATTCCTGTGATCAAATGTTAAGCCCATTAGAATGTTTATTTGGTGGACTATAGCACTAATAAAAAAATTACCGTCTTTTGAAATGGGCACAACTATATCGACTATAAGCGCTTTTGTTTGTAGGACAAGTCAGAGACACTTGCACGTAGGGGTTGAAACTCGCTGACATTGAAGTGTGTAAATTATGAGCTAAAGTTTTTTATTTCGTTTTAATTCTTTGTTTATCTGTAAAGCAAAACCGTGCAATGTCAACTTAAGAATAGTTCGGGGTACCTTTTTGACCCACGTGTTTCCGATTGAAATTTGGGTGGCTGTGGACACTTGGAATCCAATTTGAGGAATTCGTTGCAATAGTAAAAGTGCGGCGTCATGAACGGTACCATATTTTGTGCTAGAATAATGGCGTGAATCAGTTCGTCCCGCCCTATTATAGTGGGTGTAAATACGCTGGTCCACCAAGACTGCTTGAGATGATTTTCAGAGCGCGAGCGCGCGGTGAAGCAAGGCCCACCGTATGCAGTATACCAAACGAATCCCTGTAATATTAGGAATCTCACTGGGTCAGCCTCAGGGGTCCGTCGTCCTCCAGCAGCCCGTCTCCACTGCAGGCTGAAGCGCACTTATATCACTTTTGCTTTCTTGTTTTGTGTTTTATACAAGGTGTAACCGAATATACGCAAGTCCTCTGATTGAGCCAAAGGGAATTGGATCTTATTTTAAGGGAATGAGACTCAATTTTAAATTCAAATTAGTGCAAGGGTGTCAACACGATTTTCTTTAACTGTTAGCTTTAAGAAAAAAATTTGGACATTGTATTATGCTTTTAGCTCAATACTCTAATTGGGATGTTTGACGTCTTGCGTGAATTATTTACCCGTTGTATAGTTACCCAATTTCACAAGATGCTACACAGAAGCACACACACAAAAACACGGTTTGATTTTGAAGCCAGACGGGTAAGTCAACATCAGGTGCACGCGAGCAAAGGTGACCTCTTGCGACGAGGGCTCAAGTCGGACTCCCCGACTTTCCTTTGCAATGTAGATGAAAAATTAATACCTATAAAATAATACTTTGTTTAACATCAAGGCGTATGGATACGCCCAGCTTCGTTTATTTTGCTATGACCAAGTTGCAGAGCAACAGGGTTGTCACATCCACGTCAAATCCATCAATAAGACTTACATTTACTAACAGGTTCCGGCTCATCGCCCACAGCAATACACTGATAAACAGTCGCTTCAGTGAGGCTAGTGAGTGTGATGACCCTGGTACCATACGCCGCATATAATGGCGGTAGGGCAGTCACGTAGACGTTCAGATACGCCCGGCCAGCCGTCGCGAGCAGTCGTCCGTCTGAGCTCCACGCGCAACGCTCGGCACCGCCTGTGGGCATTACTGAGCCGGATACCTCGCCGTTGTTCCACATTGCGATTAGTTTCAGTCTGGAAATAAAGAAGTTTTGTTTCTGGGAAAATTGTATGCAAATAATGATAGACATTGACTAGATGTGGCATTCAGAGTTCTTTTCACGAATTGTTATGCCTTTTCTATAATTTATGCTTCCCAATAATAAAAGTAAAAGTTAAACTAATTTAAAAAAAACATAACTGGATAAGCATAGGACTCAAAAAAAGTTGTAAAACCAAACGGTCTCTACGCTATCAATATTATAGAAATAAAAAATTTGAAAATAAGAGTAAATATATGCAATACTCAAAAATCTTGCAGCAATGTATCTGCATGCATATCAAGAAAGAACGCAAATATTATGTTGATTAACAGAAATGAAACTAAATGCAAAGCCGTATGGAAAGTAATTAGGAACGACATCATGAACAATAACTTCAAGGACAATACAGACTAAAAATCAAAAGTCATTTATTCAAATTAGGCTGAGAATCAGCACTTTTCGAATGTCAAAATTACATAAGATAGTCTCCCAAAACGCCCGCCCTTCACCACTTCCTAGTGCATTAGCTGGGAAGAAGTGGCGCAACAAACTCCCCAACAGCACAGCTGTCTATTTAGTTAGATAGAACTTGATTCCATACATAGGTAGGCAAAGTAATCAACATTACGAGACACAGAACTTAAATAATTTGTCATATGTCAGCTAGCCATGCCAATATACCAACAAATAAAATGAAAACTTAACTCAAGCACTAAAAATAAAAAAGTAAACAAAGCATACTACCCAAATAAAAGCCTCCTGGTATAAATGGCGTGATAGCTTACATATGCAATGCTGGATTATGTTCACAATTGAAGAAAATATTAAAATTGATAGCACAGTAGTCACGGATCCTATAGAAATAGCAACTGCCTTCAATGACCACTACATTAGTCATTAATACGGCACGTACTTCTAGTACAGATGTAAAAACAAGCCCTAAGAAAAGTTCAGCAGTTCATTCGATGTTCCTCAAACCTGTTTCTGAAAATTAAGTTAGAATGGAGATAATAGCATTGAAAAACTCAAATTCTGAAGGATACGATCCTATTAATACTAAAATTATAAAAGCATGCACTATTGAGCTAAGTAAAATTATAACATTCTATTAATTTATCTTTCTCACTTGGTACTTTTCCAGAAAAATTTAAAGCATCAATTGTTAAGCCAATTATTAAAAAAGGAGAAAAATCTGATGTTGGCAATTATCGCCCAATAACATTAATACCCATCTTTTCCAAGATATTTGTAAAGTGCATATACAACTACAAACGATTGATTGAATTCTGTAATAAATTTAACATAGTTAAGAAAGAACAGTTCGGCTTCCAAAAAAACAAATTCACGATACTAGCTATCTTCATTCTTATAAAACATATAATGACGAATATTAATCAAAACCGTCTTAATACAGGCTTGTTCTTCGATCTATCTAAAGCCTTTGACCTAGTGTCTCATGACCCGTTGTTTCAGAAACTAGAGGCAATTGGAATTAGAGGCATAGGGCTTCAGTGGATATCGACATACCTAAATAACTGACGGCAGCGGGTTATCATTACAAAAGTGGATAGAAATAACAACATGATACCACACTCATCCGAACTCAAATTCAACAGATGTGGCGTCCCACAAGGAAGTTTGTTAGGCCCAATTTTATTCCTTTTATACATAAATTCTATATTTATTATAACCAACCATAAATGTGTATTGTTTGCTGATGACATTTCTATTATTGTATCAACTGATAGGAAAAATAATACGATTGATGATCATGAGACTGATATTAAGAACACTATTGAACATCTAATTGAATATCTAAATAGAGATAATTTATCAATTTTTTTTTTTAATCAGTTTATATACAATCTAATAATGCTAATTATAATGTTAAAATGAAAATAAATAAAATTTATTAAGTGACGCAAACTAAATTTCTAGGCATAACTTTAGATCCTTCACTGTCCAGGCCGTTCGGTTGTGGAATGCATTGCCAGTTGTAATTAAACGCGCGCAATCGTTATATGTGTTTAAAAGACTCGTAAAGGATGATTACCTGTCGTTGTCATCATACCTAACTGTAATTTTCTATGTAAAGTCATCATTTATTTTCTTTCCTTATATATTTAGTATATATGTATTTATGTATCTATTATATAGGATATGTATATATCTGTGTATTATCTATTTTAATCTATTGTATATTTATTATTTGCGCCAACAACATCCCCATTTTATGTCCAGAACTCCAGACAAATCACTGTCCATGCCAAGGTTGCCTGGAAGAGATCGCGGAAAGCGATATGGCCGCCCATTGTATATTTTGTAGTGTACTTTGTTTTTTGTTGTGTATTTTTGTGGTGTACAATAAAGAATATATGTAAATAAATAGATCAAGACATAAACTGGAAATCACATATTGATACCGTCTCCAAAAAATTAAATAACTTCGTATATGCACTTAAAAAAGTCAGGAATATAACAAACGTTCAAATGGCAATAACGTCCTACCATGCATACATGCATGTGGGATAATAGCACAGATCAAAATAGAGCATTTATTGCACAGAAAAAATGCATTAGAGCAATAAACGGGCTTCGACTTGACGAATCCTGTAGGCCGATATTTAAAAAGCTTGGCTTGTTGTCGCTACCGGCTCCTTATATTTATGAAACATGTATGTTTGTGAGGAAGCATAAGGAATTTTTCAGTAAGGCAGATGATTTATATCCTCGTAACCGACGAGACCCACCAGGCTTGTACTGGATATCCTTCCGAGACTAGCTAAATATAATAAAAGTTGTCTATCAATGTGTGTACTTATTTATAATAAGATATCAAGTCATGTCAAGACTTTAAATATGAGATTATTCAAAAATAAATTGCGTGAATGGTTGTATATTCATAGTTTTTATAGTGTCAAAGAACTCTTTGACTATAAATGTTAAATGTAAAATATGCTTGTGTAAATTTGTACGCTTACAACTGTTAAGCAAAAACATGTATGCTCTTGTTATTTTGTTTTTTACCATCTTTTTATACCATTTTTTACAGCAAATAAATATTATTCTATTCTATTCTATTCTAAAGATTTTCATGAAGATGTATGTTAATACAAATGTTATGTAATGAAATAGGCAGATAAACTCTCGAAACCGCTGATTTTACCCAGAATTTTTACCCCAAGGCTGGATAACTAGGTATTTGTAGTTTAATCATGATTTTACGCCATTAACATTGTTGCTTATCAAGACTTTATGACTTTTTCAACAAGCAAAAAAAAAGCATTATCTCATTTCACCTGGATGCTAAGGTTATTATATCATGAAAATTAAATATAGAATTCTTGTAAACTCACTGTCCATCTCCACATGAAGCCGCCAGCCCGTTACAAACCGCCACATCAGTCAGACTTTCCTTATGATTCTTCACCTGGAACAACTCTTCGCCAACCTCCTTGATATGTGTGGATATGGATATGATAAACCCAGCACTAAATCCTATGAGAATGTAGCCATCACCATACCATTTGTATGAGACTATGGAGCCGTAGCGCTGTTGAAATGCCAGCTCTATTGGGTTCTCTGGATTCAAAAGGTTGTATAGGTATAGCGTTCTTTTGCCGACCACTAGGCTTATCTGGAAAGGAGAAATTAGATTTAGATTGAAAGTTAAAAGTCCTCTTAGACATTGGGAGCTTTGGTTTTTCTTCGAATAAAAATCTATTTCTCTGAAGCCCAATTCGTTCCGTGTGGTGCTGGAGTTCCGTGTGGTGCCGGACGTAAAGAATAGCACCATCCCATCCCTTCCCGTGGGTGTCGTAGGAAGCGAATAAGGGACTTACTAGAGAATGGGCAGCAGCATTCTCTATGCATTTTACCACCGTACTGCGATCGCCAACCCGCCTGCCAAGCGTGGCGATTATGGCAAGCCCCTCCAAATTGGGGGAGGCCTATGTCCAGCAGTGGACGTCTTCCGTCTGAAATTATGAAGCCCAATTCAATTGAATTTGACTTAAAATTCTGTCAAATTATACATGCATGTTGTATTTAATTTGATTGGCCAAACAAAACACCTATAAAAAAGATAAGATGTTTCGATCAGATGATTTACTTAAACAGATTTGGTATTCATTTCAGATGCCTTTCTGAAGAAAACACCATACTTATATTTTATTTTATGAGGCAAAAATTTACCGTATTCTCCCCAGCCACTCTCTGATCAGTCTTCATCTCAGAAAACTGCAGATCATTGGGTGCATCTCGGAGAGATATCATCCTCAAAGTGTCACCGTCTGAGTTGTTGATAGACAAACTCTTGTCTTCTGAAGCTAAGACTAGAATACTGTCCTTGTTCCATTCTGCACATGTGATTTTCTTGGAGTGTTTACCTATTATTGGTATTCTCCTGAAAATTAACAATACAAGGGTAGTTTAAATCAAGCTTTTGTTAAGAAAATATTGTGACTAACAGATATAATATTGCGACTAGTAATTGGCGGGTCACGCCAGCCACATGCACAGTGACCGCTGGCAATAGTCTCGACGTGGCGGACATCTACAATGCCCCACATACGAAACTTCAAATCAAGAAATGTGGAAAACACAAAAAGTGAAGTGGCGCCATCTACAATGCTATATGCGAACAACTACTCAAGACTTGACGTCACACCGCAACTACATCAACTACATCGCGCAAGCAGAGTTTACCGCGCGATCTGCATATTTACAACTTCCACATCGACATCAATCGGTGGACAGTATGATGGAGGATCCTCCTTTACCAATAGAGTATGAGTGAACTTTACACCCTGTTCCTCATACCTCTATACTGGTGACCCCGTGGCGATGTGGGTGCCTGCGGCTGGACGGCGCCGCCGGGGCCTGCCAAAGAAAAGGTGGCGAGACGACCTAGGCATCTTTGCTTAAAAAGGATGCCTGGAAGGATTTGGGGAAGGCCACTTTGCTCAACAGTGGGACAGTGTAGGCTAATAAAAACATTGATATAACTACAAATTAATATTGAATTTCAATGACTGCTGTATGCTAAGCCACTTTACACTATCAGCATCATTCATTTTTAAGATGTGAAAGGAGTATCTGCTTCAGCAGTAATGTTTAACCCCTGTGTAATAGGAGGCAAACCTCTATAGCCATCAATAGAGCACAAATCTAGACTGCTAAATTGACCAGTACATTAAAAAATTTATAGAGAAAAATATAAGTACATACTTAGTTGTGTGATGGTTATAAAGTGCCAGATTTCCTTTCTGTGTTCCAACAGCTAACAAAGGCTCTCCATACGCCCAGGCAATGCAAGAGGGTGGCTCACGGAGCCCTGTCTCTATGTTAATTCGCTTGTTGGCATGGCATTCCCATAATAATACCGTGTTACTGTTTGGTGTAATGATTGCTAAGTAGTCGCCATCCTGGTCCCATTCCATGCCAGCGCAAAGACTAAAAGTATTTAAAATTGTTTTTCATTATATTGTTTTTTTTTTACTGGGATGCCTCACACTCTAATGACTCTAAAACACTGAGAACCAGTATGTTGTATCAAATTATAGACATTAAAGATCTTAATTAAAATTGCATGCATACTTTGAAAATAAAATTTTGTCTTTTACTTTTTGTGTATCTGCTAAAATATTTCTTCAAATGAACCACTTCTCAGTATCAAGAATAAGTACAGTACAGTTATTTTGTATTCTATTTATAATTTAAATAAATCTTACCCTTGCAGTTTCATTCTTTCCATAAGCTGGCCAGTTCTGTCATGTATGGCCACCGTAGCGTCTGTCCCAGTTGTGGCCAGCAATGAGTGTGACTCACCCTTCTGCCACAGAAAATACAGCTCACCCATCCCATGGGGCTGTTCTATAGTATATAACAACTAAAAACATTTTCGAAAATGGTTAACTAGTGTTTTAGGGTTCATAAGACGCCAGGGAATTGGTTTGACTACGGAGATGACGATTAATAGAGAAATAAGGAATAAGAAGACACCCCAATTCAAATGAAATTATGGCAAAAAAACTATAAAGAGGACAACGAATTGCATTTTGAGAGGTTACAATGTAACCCCAGGACTATTTCCACAATAAGTACGAAGGCAACATGAAATTATTATTAATTGCGAGTGGTTGATAGCAACTCAACAATTATTTAAAAATTATGTGGTGGGTAAGACAGCTGGCCTTATTAGAAAATGATAAATATACTACTTGCCTTAGGAGTAGTCATTCTGTTCAGTTTTTGTATCCTCCTATCAACTTGAGGGAATTGGAGTTTAAAGCCACTTGTTCAGTTCCAAAGTTATTAATGTATGAGTTGTGTATGAGTATTCGACAAAAATACATTTTTTGTTGTCGACTTGTTGTTATTATTTCGTTGCTTGGCAACAGTTTTTGCACAGAGTACTTTGTATTATACTGAAAATTCTGTGTTCAAGCAAGTTCATGTGTTGGCATTAGCAATTCTATTAGATCAAAAAGAACGTTTCTGTTTTTCTGATCAAAATCTAATTGTGTTTCATTTTTTTTTGTCCCCTTATATATTTTTAATATCTAATCATTATTGTGTTTTAGAATATTTTATAAATAAAATAACTTGAAAACTTAAAATCAAAATAAATATAAAAACATTTTGTTTACTAGTTTAGGGTTGCCAGTATAATGTCGAAAATACTCGAAACCTACATTTTGTACATGGATAAAAATAAATACATACATTTATTTTGTTATTAGCAACTGAACGAACGAGAAAGTAGATGTTTTGCCATAGCGTAGCGTATCATTCTGTTTCGATAGAGACCTTTATGATATAAGTCTGGCGAACTACATGCGAAACTACCGACTATTCAGGGAGTCGACGGAAGAATAAACATGACTATTAACTAAATGATGTACAATACGAGAAGAAAGCCATGTCTTTCTATTAATTATCGCAGTTATGTGATCTAAATGAATCATGATTTTGTAGATAATCCACAGAGTACATTATTATAAGATAATCTTACACACTTATTGGCCGTGAAGTAGAAAGTTTGTTGCCAGTGTGATTTTGACAGTTTGGGAAGAAATATTCTTCTGAAATAATCTACATCGTTAGAAACGAAAGACAAAATTACAGACTGTAGAAGGATATTTACGGTGCGATGACAAAAATGGAGAAACGAATTGTCATTTTATACTTCTACGTTGTAATTCTACGTAGAAATAGAAAGCGTGATGCTAAGCCTGCTGGCCCCCTGTTCGTTCAAGGGCTTCACAAGTCTTAAAGAATATTTTTAATGAAATGCTAAAAAAGTCAAAATATTTTCAGAAAGAAGAAGTATGGAGTTGCCTGCCGGTACGTACGTAAAGGTGCTACTATTTTACAGCACGCTTCACTCACTCTTACATCTTATATTGTCTTATTCCTAAAACGCTTTTCTATAAATAAGTGGACAAAGTAAGAGTTCCAATATTTTTGCTTTTTGACGACTGTGTAAAAATTGATCAGTCTCCAAAAAAGTAGGAATTACGCATTCCACAAGTTTTTTTCATGTATGTTCACTGATTTATCAATGACTTACTGGGCCGATTTACGTTTTTCTTTTTTATACTTGGTAGAAGATGGTCCCATAACAGTTTTATTAACTTTGCTTGAGTATTCTTTTAAAGTTAGCTTCAATGAATGGTTTTTTATTCAGGTCGTCTACGTTGATGATTTTGTCATCTTCAATTAGTAAACTATGTAAACACGACGACATAATTATCAAGTTAAACATTCCAGTTTTAGCTGACGTCACATTTTTATTTTATTTTTATTTTTATTGAGAGGAAAAGCAAACAGTTACACTATAAGAACTTACAACTAAATTAACAAAAACAATAAAAGCAATAATGTAACGCACAACGCTGTCCACAGGTAGACATAATGGTTTAGAAGTTAAAGATTGAACACATTGTGCACAATGCGAGGTGAGCTAAAACTTTTCGTAGCATCGGCTCTTCTTACAGTGAGAAATCAGCTTATACTAGAAACATAGGTATACCATGTCGTCGTGCGTACACATGAATTGGTGTGGAGTACTACGACTAAATTGTGCAAAATAAAAACTGGAGTTTTTTACTTATGGCAAATGTCAGTGGCAAAGATAGCAAGTGGCAAGAAGCTGGCAACATTGATTGTGTCAAACCAAATGTGGTTGTTCATCAACTTTCTAAAATATAATAAATTGTAACTAAAACTTTTTATTCTAGCACTGTAATTACTAACCTTATTAATTAAACTTTAAAGCTGAATGAACTCCAAAATTATGCTGCTTGACAAGGTTTGTCTGCTTGTCGTAAGAAAATTTACAACTTACGATTAAATATTAATAATTTTATGAATATTGACTGATAGTACAGCTAAAAGCTTTAGTTCATTACTTATTTATCTATTGCAGATACTTCCACACAATATCGATGGAAGCAGTGTCTTAAGAAACCTGAAAAATGTGAACATTTTTTATAAACACAATGAAAATAAGTACACTGTCATCCTAAATAAAACAGGCTCATGTTGCGAGGATACTGGACAAAATCTAAACAAATCCAATGACCTATCCTTTCATGTAGAAAGAGATACATTTATACAGAACGTACTGGAAAATTTTAAGTCACCCGAACCAAGAGTGCAAGTGAAACCAAAGAAAATAGTAATAGACTTCAGTTCACCAAATATTGCTAAACCTTTCCACGCTGGTCATTTAAGATCTACAATTATAGGAAACTTTATTGCAAATATAAATACATACTTTGACAATAAAGTTACAAGGCTTAATTACTTAGGAGACTGGGGCACACAGTTTGGGTTGTTGCAATATGGTCTAAAATCAAAGAATATTGATGTAAAGGATTTGCAGAATGATCCAATTAAAACTTTATATGATGTTTATGTGTATGCTAACAAATTAGCATCAAAAAACGACAAAGTACAAGAAGAAGCCAGAAAATACTTTTCAGATATAGAACAAGGCAGAATGAGTTTGGAAAACTGGAAAAATATCCGTGAAGTAACTGTACAAGAATTGGAAAAAGTATATCAAAGGCTAGGAGTACAGTTTGATGCCTACCACTGGGAATCAGATTACAATGGTGGTGCCATTAAATCTGTTATGGATCTATTAGAAAAACAGAATATTATTCAAACTGATGAATTGGGAAGGAAAATTACAAAGATAAATAATAAAGATGTGACTGTATTGAAAAGTGATAATTCAACTCTATATCTATCAAGAGACATTGCTGCTTTGTTGGACAGGTACAATAAATATGCATTTGACAAAATGCTGTATGTAGTTGATAATGCTCAGACAGATCATTTTGCAGCTGTGTTTGAAGTTGTTAAACAAATTAACCAGAAATGTGTTGATAGCTGTGAACACATCAAGTTTGGAAGACTAAGAGGGATGAGCACCAGATTGGGAAATGTAGTGTTCTTAAATGATATACTGGATGAAGCTAAGAGGAAAATTCATAATAAGCAACTTTTATCAAAGAGTAATGTCACATTTTTATACATAATTTCCAGTTTGTGTGTATCACCTACATTCATAAGTGCAGGATACAGCAACAGACATTTGTCTTACTAGAAGATTATGATTTCAGTATGATTCTTTTACAAAATAATATTAATCTGATGTGGTTTTCACACTTCAATTCGTTTAATTAGTTTCTGTTTTAGTTCATTAATTTATCTATCTTTATCTTACAATTCTTTGTTCTTTTGCAGATACCAGAACTGGAGCAATGAATGAAGAGAGATGTGACATATTGGGCACTTCAGCAGTTTTAATCAATGATTTGAAGCAGAGAAGGCAAAAAGACTACACATTTAGCTGGGACAGAGCGCTCCAAACTGAAGGCGACAGTGCTATCAAACTACAGTATCTTCATTGCCGACTTTGGAGCCTAGAACAGAATTGTGGTGTGTCTTTACCTGACACCTGTCACCCTAAACACTTGTCTGAAGAAGTCATAGGCGATGTTATCGCAGAATTAGCTAGATTTGAAAACATTCTTCAAAAGTCATTTCAAGAATATGAAGCTTGTATTCTTGTTAATTATTTATTTCGCCTAGCAAGACATGTCAACAGAATGTTTAATGAAGTAAGAGTCAAGGATATTAGCCCTGATTTAGCAGCACAAAGATTACTTGTTTTCCATTATGCTAGAACAGTTGTTAAAACTGGGTTAGAGATTTTGGGTATCAGACCTCTGAAAGAAATGTAAATCTTAATAAATTGTCACTACGAATTAATAATAGTGATATGCCGTCGGCAAGAGCTAGTCTTGAATAAAGTAGACGAAAAATGTTGATACAATATATCGCTAAACTGTTTTATTTTTGTACCTTTTAAGCGATGGGATGGGATTTGTTACTTTGTAGATATTTATTTTATTTATCTAAAATTTATCCGCCAACAGCAATAACATTTTACAATATCTTTAACAGCCACAGGTGTACCTGTAGTATCTATGTATTATGTATATCAGGACTCTTATCACGTTTACCCACAGGCTCACGAGCACATCCAAGGTCCTAGTTCTCAGTACGCTTCACGTCTACTTTCCCGCCATCTTCGTGATTGGCAGTTGTTATTAGTGACAGCTACTTGACACTTGTGTGTGTGAGACAGTGTTTACATATCTATTAAATAGATACACTACATCCCTTTCTTATTATAATTTTATTTGTTTTACTCAAATCACTTCATATAACATTTAAACAAAATCCAAATCTTAAACTTGTTTATTTAAATTATATTACTGTAATTAATTAAATCGAGTTTACCAGTAAAGTTATAAAGTTTACAACTGAACTCCTGGATCTTTGTCATCTTGGACTGACCGCCACTGACCTTCCACCCTTTTTAAGTGAACTATGTTCCTTCTCAGCGTTTGCCCGGTTTCCTGATTTCTGACAGTAACATCCCCTCCAATAGCTTGTTCCACTACATGTGGAGTAGGATTAAAATTGCTAGACAGTTTATTACTTCTTTCCATCTCTTTTATATAAACTTTATCGCCTTCGGTTATATCTGGATCTAAAGCTCTCCTCTTCCTATCTCCATATTCCTTTCCTTTTTCTTTTTGCAATCTATCCCTGTCTCTTACTTCTGAGTCGTCTCCTTTCTCATATATATCTCTTAACATGGGAATTTTATCCCTATTCTGTCTCTTAAAGAAAAGTTCCGAAGGTGTCTTTCCCGTAACCGAATGTGGGGTTGAATTATACATCATGAGATATTCATAGAGAGCTTCCCTGATGTCCTTGTGTTCTATTTGGCAAATTTTTAAACGCTTTACTATATCTCTATTTTGTCGTTCAACTTCTCCGTTCATCTGGGGCCAATAGGGAACTGTATTGAAGAGCCTTATATTACATTCTTTGCAAAAAATCTTAAATTCTTCGCTTACAAACTGTCGTCCATTGTCAGCAGTGATAGAGACTGGATAACCTAGGCGACTAAAAATTTCTTTCAACATTTTTATGATTTGAGCGCTTGTAATAGTCTTGGTTATTTTAATCTCTTTAAATCGACTGTAGTAATCAATGATTACCAACAAGTATTCATTATTTGGAAGAGGTCCTAACAAATCAATAGCTGTGTCGATCCATGGGTCTGCTGGAAGTTCTCGCCGTTTCATCGCAGCTGGTGGATTAGGTAACCCCACTAAAGTACATGCCTTGCAACTCTTTACCAATATTTCAGCATCTTTATCAATCTGTGGCCACCAAACTTTGGTTCTTAAACGATTTTTTGTTGCTACAATGCCTGGGTGACCTTCATGAGCTGCATCTAATACAATTTTTCTTAGCTTCCCAGGGATCACAATTCTATTTCCTCTGAGTAGAACGTTTTCGTGGAAACATAATTCATTTTCAAATATTTTATAATTCTTGACCGATTCATCCCATTGGTTGTTATAAATTCCCTTCTTTACAGCGATGAGTTCCGGGTCCATATTCGAATATGTGACTATATCATGCATAGGTATTGCTTGTGGTCTTGCTAACTGTACAATTTGATGTACATGGGCCTCTACTACTGTGTTAACAGCAGAGCGTGTGCACAACCTTGATAAAGGGTCTGCAATATTTGTCTTTCCAGGCTTATATTTTATGTTATAGCGGTATGCTTGTAGCCTTAAAACCCATCTCTCAACACGGGCGCAAGGTTTAGATTTAGGACTAAATAAGAACTCCAATGGTTTGTGATCGGTAACTAAATTAAATTGTTTCCCGAAAAGAAAGATATTAAAATGTTCGATAGCCCAGACAAGAGCAAGGGCTTCTTTCTCCGTCTGGCTGTATCTCCGTTCATAATCTGTTAACGTTCTGTTTCCATATGCTATAATCCTTGAACCATTCTCGTTAGTTTGTACTAGTACTGCCCCAAGCCCAACTGGGCTAGCATCTGCGATGACTTCCGTGCTGTCCATAACATCGTAATACCCGAGAGTTCTTATCTTGGTTAGTGTTTCTTTTAGGTTTTTAAATGCTTCACATTGTTTATCTGTCCAAAGACTTTCTATGCTTTCTTTTTTTCCAAATCTTTGTCTTAACAGCTCCTTTAAAGGTTCGCATCTCGTAGCTAAATTAGGTATCCATTTATTAACATAATTAACTAGTCCGAGAAAGCTTTGCAGCTCATTAATGGTTTTTGGAACCCTAAACTTTGAAATGCTGTCAATATATTTAGATAAAGGTCTCACTCCCTCTGGTGATAGTTCATGACCTAAAAAGTTTATTCTTTGTTGTTTGTATAAACATTTATCTTTATTAAGCAAAACATTGTTTTCTTGCAAGACTTTCAATACTTTTGACAGTCGTAAGTCATGTTCGGTCTCATTTCCAAAGATTAAAATATCATCGATGAAGTTAATTACACCTTCACATTTAACCAGCATTTTCTCTAAGATCTTTTGAAACAGCTCAGGTGCACATGTTATTCCAAACATTAATCTTTTGTATCTGTACAGCCCAGTTGATGCAATGAATGTTGTGATATGCCTGGAATTAGGGTGGAGCTCGATTTGATGGAAGGCGTTTTTTATGTCTAGTTTAGAGAAATATGTAGCTTTTCTGATTTTGGGCAGCAGTTGATCCATACAAGGTAATGGATGGTTTTCTCTGAGTATTGCAGTGTTGGCTCGCCTCATATCTATGCATAATCTAACATCTCCACTATCCTTCATTATTGGAACTACCGGAGAAATCCAAGACGATGGTTCATGTACTTCCTCAATAATGTCTGCATTCAATAACTCCTTAATTTTTTCATTAATTTTATCTTCGATGGGAATTGGTATTCTTCTATAAGGTTGCGTTACAGGTTTAACTGAGTCGTCAATTGGTATTTCAACCAGAACACCTTTAAATTTAGGAAATGGTGTTGGTTCCTGAACTTGATTGATACCGATACCTAATTTCAATACCCCTAGTTGTAATGCTGTGTCCTTGCCTAATAAGTTTCTCGAACCATTTTTTATTACATATATGGTACTACGTTCCGTTTTTTCATTAACTCCTATAGTTGTGTCGAAACTTCCCTGGACAACCAAAGGTGTTTTACTGCCATAAGCTACAAGAGTTTTATTTGGTTCTTTCACCTGTTTGCAACAAATTACTCTGTTATTTTTCAGATAGTTCCAGGTATCTTCAGATATTAAATTTAATTTACAACCTGAATCAATTAACATCTTCAATTTTATTCCTCCAACGTCACATTCTACCGTCGCATCATCGTTCATGTTGAATATATATTGAACGTCTTCATTTTCTAAAGAATTTATTGCATCGTCTTTACGTGGTCGTTTATTATATCCAGTTTCTTCCAGGTTTTTTCCAAATTTTCGTTTGTTTTGCATTTCTTTTGACCTACAACATCTCTGGTAATGTCCTATCTTGCTACAGTTGTTACACTTTTTTCCTTTTGCTGGACAATTCGAATCTTGAGTTTTGTGAGCAACACTCCCACATTTATTGCACTTGACTAATTGTGTGTCCCTATCTGGTTTACTCTCTTGTCTCCCTCGTATGTATCTCGTATTTTTGTTTGTAACTATATTAACTTCATTTGTTTTGAGTTTGTCTCCTTGTGCATAATCTTTTAGTTGATGATTTACTACTTCCAATGTGTTAGCTTCAATCACTACCTTGTCCAAAGTAACTTCATCCCCCATGATCAAAATTTTTTTTCTCAACTCCAAAGAACAACAACCTTCTATAATCTGGTCAATTAAATGTTCATCCGGTTTTTCAAATTTACATTTTGAGGCTTGGTCTCGAAGTTTAACTAAAAATTTATCGAAACTTTCTCCTTCATTTTGCTTGATGAGGCGAAAAACATGTCTTTCATATGTCTTGTTTTGCTTTGGTAGAAAATAGGAATCAAGACGGTCGACAGCAACTTTGAAAACGTCAACTCCCTCAGCCTCCTCAACACTTGCTCCTGGTATGTTATAGAAAATCTCTTGAAGGCCTGTACCTCCTAGTAGCAGCAATAGTGCTCTCTTTTTTGTAGATTTTTTAGTGCTTGTAGCTTCAAAATAAATTTTGAGAGATCTCTTCCACTTTTCCCATCTTACTCCTAGTGAAGCGGGGTCTCCCTCAACGTCTAATTTTTCCGGAGGTGGTAATAAGCTTGACATGACAAGTCACCTGTAAGGAAAATACTAATTTAAGGGATTTTAAATGCGTCCAATTTAATGGATGCCCATGCGTCCAATCTAATGGATGCCCAATGCGTCCAATTTAATGGATGCCCAATGCGTCCAATTTAATGGATGCCCTTGCGTCCAATTTAATGGATGCCCAATGCGTCCAATTTAATGGATGCCCAATGCGTCCAATTTAATGGATGCCCAATGCGTCCAATTTAATGGATGCCCGATGCGTCCAATTTAATGGATGCCTATCTACCACGCGGAAACAGTGCATACTGGTAGATGTCACATGTCTTCGAAGTGTTGGTTCTCCGACATGCCGGTTTCCTCACAGTGTTTTCCTTCACCGTTGATGAACAGTGGTGGTGAGTGAAAATACACAAAATGCCTGCCTGGTTTCGAACCCACGACCTAAGTCGGGCGAGACCACCACCACTGCTCGCTGAAATTGATCTAGATCACATTCATCCAATTGAATCAAAGTTCTTGCTATATACCTTTTATATTTGTATGTATAAATATCTACTTTTTTTTCCGATAGCAATTAATGCACGCCTTGATTACTGTCTGAGTAAATGATACATAAATTATAAGTTGAATTCATATAAAAATGACATGGTACTTGTAACTTAGTGACCTGTGAGCATAATTTATTTATCCAATAACATACCTTTTCATAACAACTTACTCCATTTCTTTATTGCGATTAACTCAAACAGTACCTAAGTATCGGTTTATTCTGTGTTGCCCACAACTATTAAGCATTTTACAATTATTATTTCAGTATCTCCCTATTATGAATTTGATTGGTAGGGTATTGTAGGACTTACCTACTAGACTCCAAGTTGTAGGACATACTAGAATCCATAATTTGTAGGACTTACTAGACTCCATGAGTTGTAGGACTTACTAAGATCCATAGTGCTTTTTATTCTACAATTTAAATTTATTCTCTATGAAACCTAGCATACACTTACAATGTTTTAATTTCTTGATCCCATTTTATATCAATTGAATCCACATTTGCAATCCAAATACCCACTAGTCAGTCTAACATATTTCCAAAATACCAATATAATTCAAACATGTAACTAGTCTTAATCATAACTGCATAGATCTGCCGCCAAAACAAAATGAAACTCAACAGCATTTTTTATGAATACAAATAGGTAATTCATCATCAACTCGACCTTGTCCTTTCTTTTGCAACAATTATACTGAACTGATGCTCAACAACAAGTCCAACCATGTGAAGAATGTAATTTCGTTTCATTTTATTTTTACTTTATTTCTGCATTATGGAACGTCCCATTACGGTAGTCTCATTTCTAAAATTAATGCATCTTCGGATTTCTGCATTAATAAGCTGTACCTAACAATACCCCCCTAAGGTTTAGTAAAAATTACATACAATACAAGTAACAGAATCCTTCTTTCTGCTTGAAATACTAGGCCAGTGGGTACGGAATGCAATATTTCCAATGTCAATTGTTTTTTATGTACATATAGACAAAGTTATAAGTAGGAAATATTATTTAAATTTCTGACCTTTATCCTCGTCGCCACTTGTAGTATCTATGTATTATGTATATCAGGACTCTTATCACGTTTACCCACAGGCTCACGAGCACATCCAAGGTCCTAGTTCTCAGTACGCTTCACGTCTACTTTCCCGCCATCTTCGTGATTGGCAGTTGTTATTAGTGACAGCTACTTGACACTTGTGTGTGTGAGACAGTGTTTACATATCTATTAAATAGATACACTACAGTACCTACCTACACGACTTTCACTTAACAAAGCGACCTTCGTATTCGTATTAAATAGAAAATCACATAGGTACTGGGCCCGAGTGGTGGATTACGGTTCACTCCCTCGCAAAGAGGAGAGCAGGCTTGCGTCCCAGCAGTGGGAACATTTAGGCTTATTATGTAGCTATGTACCTGCCAAATACCAAACCAAAGATGAAAATTTATATATAATAGAAATCTTTTTGAAAAATGCGGCAATAAGTGTACGTTCCGGGTAATCTGAATAGATGTTTTAATCTATCGATTATGCTATTTCAATTATTGAAGAATACTAAACTATATATATTAGTAAAGCGGTATTTCTATTTCCCTCCAATATTTATTTTATCGATTGGCAAAGGTGGTGTATCCGTAACCGCATCCGAGAATATCCGTATCCTTATAAAATCCATGGAATTAGTATGTACATACTAAATGGTACACAAAATCATCTTTTTGTGTGTAGATTTTTTATTGCTTTTCATCATATAAATCTCCGAAAAATTAAATGTAATAATCAAAAATAACAATTAAAATTGATACAAGTGGACTGACTGAATACCAGTAGATACCAATGAAGAAAAACTGATAACAGTTTGAAGTTGTTTTATTTTTTAGGAAACTCGGGTTTATTTTAAATTTTCTTTTATTTTATTTGTTTTCTGTCTAAAAAAATGATTTTTTGACAGAAAATAAATAAAATACGTCTCTCGTTTTCGCTTCGTTTCGTTTTCTCACTTTTTAGTTGTGGTACTACCCCACACAAATTAATAATACTAAGACAGGCAGTTTTTTATCAACACACATAAAGTTGATTGAAGACCCATTATTGAAGATAATAAAAAAACTACCAAAGGCGAGTTTAAGAAAATATATGGAACCACCACGCGAGCTTCTTCTACCAAATGGAAAAGAATCACGTAAATTGGCCCAGTAATAAAGGAGCAATCGGTGAATATACATGAAGAAAAATAAAAATTAGTCGGAAGCATGAACTCTTCCTGTTTGTGAAGTAAAATAAAGAAATACAAAACTCGTTTACCAACAAAACAAAGCCCACGTTTTATTGTAATAGGTTGAAATATCAATGCAGATTGCTAATTTCCTAGAATTATATGATTAAAAAACTATGAGAAAAGTTATCTGATGTCTTTTGACTATTTCATAATCTTTACGATTTACTAAACTAACCTAAATTAAACTTATGAACAGTTTTTATCGTGGTGTAAATTATTGGCAAAGGTTGTTCTAAGATAAATTCAAATGAATTTGCTGTTATTTAAAGGGGACATGCACGACGAAGGGTCTGCCATCTAGTGGCGCAAATCCAAAGTTTTCTCGGAATCATTACTTGAAATTGACCCATATTAGGGTATTTATGTTCTGTGAAATTGACACTTCACGTAATAAAATAATCGCATTTGTGAAGTGAAAAAAAAAACATAATTACTAAGTAAAAATGTATTGTTGTGTTTCTGGATGCTCGACCGCTTCAAAGAAAACTCAAATTAAATCAAATGATGTGAAATTCTATTACTTTCCCACGGATATTACTTACTTTCCTTTACGTGATAAACGACAAAAGTCGACAAAAAAAATGTGCGAGCATACTCGCACATTTTTTTTTACTGCAATTATCGGCTTTGTTGTTTTTTTTTTAGTAAGTACTTTAGTAATTAGAAAATTGCAAATGTAAGGCAGGCCTATCTGAAAAATGTAGGCACATCTGTGTTTTAATTTAGTTTAAAAATTCTCCAGATAGTGCGATAACGAAAAATACCAAAAATGATTTGAGTTTATGTTTCCTTAGATTTGTTTGTAATGAATAGTACTACTACATACAAAGCTCAAGTATTTTTACAAATAACATTATTGAGTAATTACCAAATGTTTTGAAACTTATGATGAGTTTTTCAGATAGGCCTGCCTTACATTTGCAATTTTCTTTTCTAATATTTATATTGCAATCAAGCCGAAAAGAACATGAACTTACATATTAATATAGACAAATTATTTACGTAAAAATGAGTTCAGAAAATACTTTACAGTTATTTTGACATCATAAACGTTAGAAATCGTCGTTGAGTTACAATTTTGCTAGTTATTACTGCATTTTCAGGGTTCATAACTATTTCTTCTACATCTAAGACATGCCCGGACTCGAAAGAGTTTTTCGCCTTGGAACATATTCTGACCACGCTGACGATCATTATTAATCGGCCAGAACCCGTATTTTATCATTTTATAATCATTAGAAACGGTATAAATATAATGTAAACATTGGCGGCAACACGATGACAGGTCTAAACAATTTCTTTTTTTGACCACACTGGCTCTCGTGTCGATATGTTAGATTTCTTCTGAATGTACTAGAGCTCGAATAAAATTTAAAAGTAAAACTTGAATGGCTTATGGTCGTCTCTATATCATAGACAGTCTAGAGACACGTCGTATTGATGATGGCCACTCCCGATTTGGAGGGAATATTCAAAAATTTATATTTTAATCATTTTTTTTATCATGTGTACGCCTTGAAAATGTCATGTATTTTGCAGAATAGTTACATTACAACTTTAGTCAGCTAGTTGTATTCTAAAATAACATAACTTGAGTAGTTTTCTAAGGAAATTATGCTTTTACATGGAAAAAACATCTTCGGCTTTCTTCGGCAATGTTCGGCTTTGTACGCCTTGACGTCAGAATAATCGGACCGATCCTGCGTCAAATCGGTATTTCCGGCAGTCACGTGGTATGCGCGGACCAATCAGAGCGCTTTCATGTACTCTATATAGGCCGACATTTTCTGACAAGCGTAGAAAAAGTTTTCATCAACAGCCGCCATTTTGCGCTGGAGAGACTGAGAAGAATTTCGGAATTTGTCGTGTAAATTTTCTGTTTTTTCTTACATCATTTAATCATAAACTTTACCATTCCGTGTATTTTAAAGTGTTAAGTGAAATCGTGTTATTCGATAGCGTAAATAAGTTCCATAAAGTAGCTAAAATCTGGTGATATTGTTTTCATTTATTGTGCTAGTTCCGACGGAAGATGGTGAGAGGGTCTGTGTAGCTCTTCGATTCGGAGCTTTGTAATGGCGAATACTTGAGTGAGAAATTATATTATGTGCCTTCAATGGTGCGAAGGACATCGAACGATCGCGATGTGGGTGAATTACATTATGATGAATGACAAATCGCTCTAAAATGTTATTTCTTGAAGATATAAGACATAAAAGTGTTTTTTAAATCGGCGGGCCGAAATATTCACGACGGCTTACGTTTAGTAAACAGAGCCATGGCCGATGAGCCGCCTAACAAGCGGCCTAAGATGATCCGGGACCCTTTTCAGGGTCCCTCAGACTCCGCGGGTGAGTATTTTATTGTTTTACACGGAGTTTGCAAAGTGTCGAGACAGTGTTCTGTCATATTATCTTTCTTTGATTTTTGACATTTTGCCTTCGGTCTTGTTAGCGCCTCGCAAGTTTTGCGTCGTATTATTGTGTATTAGCTCATGAAATGGGAAAATATTAGTTTTTATCGATAATATGTGACATTATTTTATAAAATTCTAATGTGTTTCTGTTATTTCATTTATTATTATGAACAAAATGCAACTTTCATGACATTGTTTTAGGGTGTAAATTTTGTAATGTAGAGCAATTATTTATTAGATTTTATCTATGAGTACATATTTTTACAATATATATATTATTTTGATGTTGTTTAAATTAAGTTCTTGTTTTTTAGCTTAGCTTAGACAAGCAAGTCAAGTAAAAATATATTTACTAGAATATGGAATCAAAATATTACTTACAAAATATTTGTAGAATAGCGGTAAATAGTTTACAAATTGTTTAAATTATTTTAGAAATATTGGTTATTAATTCAAAACATTGCCTGACATACAAATAGTATTGGTGACCCACATTATGTTTTGGTAACATAGCATACTTATTTCATCCAAACTGAAAAAATGTAGATAGAATGCCACATTTGATTGTGTATCCACATGTTATGTTTTATTGAATGTTGTGTAAATTGATAAGAACATAACCTCTTTTTTTGCATGCTGACAAATAAAGTGCAAGGCCATATTATTGAAACAAAACATATTTTACAATTAAAAGTAATTGTATTTACCAATAGCTAAATTTCATCATAATAGCATATGCACACAAATTACCTTACATTTTCAATGATGGTGTTCTGAATTGTAATTAAACTAAACTTTTTATGTTTTGTATTTTAATTGTAATGAAAGGATAATTAATATGCATTAGTTTAGAAATAGTTCTCATTAGTATGAAAATAAAATTATTTAGAAGCATGTAAAAATACTTAACTGTCCTTCAAAATGGGTGTAAATGAAATCTGAAATTCATGTAGTTTCCTATGCTCTGTCTTAGTTTTGCCTTATTTTATTTATTTCTTTATTTATAAGTTATTGTTTATTTAGTATAGGATTGCTGTCATAAATCAACTGCTTTGTTTATAGACCAAATAAATTGCTTATTTGTTTCAGTTTCTTAGTACAGTGTTTGAATGGTACAATTTTCCCCAATTTATTATTAGAAGCATAAGAAACACCAATTTAAAAACTCAAAGTACCCAAATAAATAAAACACTAAAGAAAATAGGACTTTTACCTAAAATACCTATTATGTGAGAGATAAACCAAATAAACTGCTAATTTGTTTCAGTATATTAGTGTTTGAATGGTACAATTTTCCCCAATTTATTATTAGAAGTAAAAGAAATTCACATTGAAAAGATCTAAGTAGCCAAATAAAAGAAACAAAAAAAGGACTTTTACCCTAAAACAGTCCTAATGAGCACATTAAATTTAATTGATTAATTAATTTAATTGAGCATAAACAATTAGCAATTTATTTTTTCTATCTTTCAGTAGAAAGATAGACAAAATAAATTGCTAATTGTTTCAGTATCTTAGTACAGTTGCAGTGTTTGAATGGTAGAATTTTTCCCAATTTGTTATTAGAAGTATAAGCAATACACATTTAAAATATCATAGTAACCAAATAAATAAAAGGAAAAAATAAACATACATTTTACTGAAACCTTAAAATGAAAATCATACAATCAATATGCGAAAAATACTTGTCAATATTAACATGCTAAATTAATGTAATTATATTGCCAGATGTGCATATTTTCTCTGGACTTGCGCAAGAATTACTAATAATTAAATGTAATAATCAAAAATACATATAAGATTCATTTTTCAAGACCATTTTATTTTATTATAAACCAAACCTATTTTCAAACTTGACCCACACTTTCTCAATACCTGGTGTAAATAAGAACTAAAATGTCTACAAAGAGCAAAACTGTAACCATGAATTCATTATATCATTTTAGACACCCCCAGTGCAGAAATTTTGCATCGTTTATACAAAAAAAATTAACTGTTCCATACATTTTGACCGTGTAGTTATTGCACTTTTCTATGAAACAGCAGATTTTTTTGTTTAACCGTGGAAAAATTTCTGCACTGGGGTCTAAAATGATTGCTGAATTCATGGTTACAGTTTGCGCACTGGTTAAAAACTTATCCTGTAAGTATTCTGAAAAAAAAAATTGTGTACAAAATGAAAACAAATTCATTTTCTCCTTATTTTTAAACCAGTTTGAAAAAAATAGCATTTCATAAAGAAAAACTTGTACCGAATATAGAATTTCCATCTTGTTCTAAATGGTAAACTTGACCCTAAAGTTACAAAAATCTTATCACACGTTTGTTTCAGCAGATGGGTTCTCTAACCTTGATATGTTCGACCTGGAAAAAGACCTCCCAGATGAGTTGATGGGAGGTGCTTGGGGGGAACAGCCCGGGGTCACGGGCCCCAAACCTCCTGCCCAGGGTCCAGGTCCTGGGGGACAAATGTCCCAACAGCAACAGCTCAACGGGGATGACCCGACGGCTGCTATGCACAGGCAAATCAATAATCACCTTATACAACAAGTGAGTACCTGGGACTGATGCAACTGTCATAAAATTTTCGAGATTTTTGTTACTGTTAGCCTAGTTATCTAGTAAGATAATTTTGGACCCATTTCAGAAAAAAATATCTAGTTTGAAAATTCATTAATAAGCATAATGCCTTATTCTCCCAAAGGTTCACAGGTGTACCTATAATAGTACACCAACTCAAATTCAATTAATAAAACAATCCAATCAAATTTCGTTAGTTTGGTGCAGTAAATTAAACTTAATTTACTGCACCAAACTAACGAAATTTGATTGAATTGTTTAAAAGATAGTGCAGAGGTTTAAAAAAAGTTTGATTAGAATCTGTTTAAAGTATAAGAATACATATGAAGAGAAAACATACTAAGTCAAGCTAGATGGAACCATTTAATATAAAACACGGAAGCAAAAAAATTATTAACAATGTTCTTTTTTTCCTTAATATTTTTTTTTTTCACCGGTGCTGCAAATAAAATGCTATCCACACTGTCTTAATAGAAGCTATTGTGTAATTAATTTGAAATTTATAAGCAGTAGCAGTAGGCTAAAACGGAAAAACCAAACTTATTAATGTTAACTAGCTTTTGGCCGCGGCTTTGCCCGCGTGGGTGTCGGAAAATATCCAACGCCAACGTACTGCCGGGATTAGAAGTACCCTATGTCTATTTTGTGCCAAATTTCATCAAAATCCGTTTAGCCGTTTTAGCGCCAATCCTTAACATACATCCAAACAAACAGGCAAAAAATTCTAAAAACTATATTTTTGGCAACAGACTTGTCCCTGCATTTAGGTTTTTTTATTTGTTTTGATGTTCAGTTTCCAGTCTTGACTTTACTATTTTTTATTAGAAAGTTATTAACTATATGGTTAATGTTTTTCTATTTCAAATTAAGTAGGTATCTTTTTAGGTTTTATTTAGAAAAAGATTTAATAAGTACCTACTATGTTGTATAAAACATAACATTGTTTTGATTAACTTGCAATGCATATTAATTTCTGTGTGCTTTAAGATTATAGGAAATGATTTGAGACAATATTTAACCAATTGTTAAAAGGCCATATTAATAGTGTATGTCATGTATTGGTCTTTTCACAGGGCAACAAAGGCTTAGTAGGCCACAACAATCCATTAGGATTGAGTAGTTTAGGTAGTAAGAGTCCAAACCTACAGTCACCTCCAAACGTGTCTGTAACAAAGGACCTCATGGGTGGCCTACACCCGCAACTAATGCCAAATACAAGTCATCCAAATCAGCTGCACTCCACAATGCCGATGAGTTCTATCCAAGGAGGAATGAATATGGCTAATGTCGGTGGGAACATGATAGTGACGAATAGTAATATGGCTGGCGCTGGCATGCTCGGGAGTGGGATCATCAACAGCGTGAACAAACAGTTGCCCACGCTCATGGGTGCCAACCATCACGGGACGCCCCCACACCATCCGCATGCCCAAGTGAGTTCAAATTCGGTTTTGTTGCATCATGATTATTTGAAAATGTATTTCAAATGATCAGGATGTAATATTTTTGCATGTATTTAAATATTTCCCATTTTGCTTTTCCTAAAAATATTCTTGAACATTAATAATGAAAGCTCCTCTTTTTATGAACCTAAAATAATTCCTATTTTGGGATCCTGAAATTTCTAAATAGTCAAGTAACTGCGACCAACTTGGATGTCGCGCTTGGTCACAGTTCTAACCTAAACCATTTGGTTGGGGTGGTAGCTAAGCTACTGGGACCAACTGTGAGAAAAAGTCAAAAAGTTAGGTTCATTTATTTAAAAAAAATATATTGCACTATTAGAAACCCAAGAAGTACCGTCAACTGTGGCATGTTTACTTTCCATGAGCAGCTTTACCAATGAGAACTGAATTAAAATATCTATAAAATAGTGACACGGGCTGTTGTGTTGGTGGTTAATATAGCCTACTGCTAGTTAAAAAAATATATTCTCGAAAAATATGCATAAAAATATAGTAAGGTGAATGCACTAAGTTGGCGAAATTCAATTTTTCTCTTAGAGGGGTTGTATTGCAGATATTAAACTAAATAAGTTGGCAAATCAGATTTTTGTTCAAACATCCACCTGGCACTGACCTGAAAATTGTAAAAAAACGTAAGAAAATCTGAATTTCTTAATATTAACATTGTTTAAATTCTTTTCACCTTCCTCACAAAGAATGAACAAAATCGATCTATTTCGTGCCCTTTAATCAATCCAATTGGTGTCGGTTCATCATCTTAGCGTCCAAGAAATGGGTTTACAAGACATGGACAACAGTAACACGATGGCACATTGCAGGCGATGCAAAACGGACCGCTGAGCGGGCGCGTCGGCGTTATGGGTACGCCCAACATGCGCACGGCGCTGCAGCACCATACGCGCATGCCGGCGCCAGGCGGCGGGGGCCACCCGCTGGCGCCCTACCAGCCGCCCTACGCGCAGTCGGCGCAGGGCCCCGGCGTGCCGCACGGCCAGCGCGCCGCCAGCGCGGGCCAGCCCGGCGTACGCTTCGGGCCCCCGGCCGATGCGGGCGGTGGCGCGGCGCAGGCTGTCCCGCCCGCGCCGTCGCCGCAGACGCCGGGCGCGCCCGCGGGCGGCCAGTCCCAGCCGCAGGCCGCCACGCAGGCCGCGTCGCAGCCGCCGGCCGCGCCGCAGCCGCCCACGTCCGGCTCCATCGCCGACCCGGAGAAGCGGAAGCTTATCCAACAACAGCTCGTGTTGCTGTTACACGCACACAAGTGCCAGAGACGAGAGTCCCAATCCAACGGCGAGACGTGGCAGTGCACGCTTCCGCACTGCAAGACTATGAAGGGTGTTCTCAACCATATGATGTCATGCCAGGTATTGTAGCATTCATAATAAATGCAAAGTGGGAAATATCTCTCTCGTTAAAATGTCTCTAAAATGAATACAACTTACAGGCTGGCAAGAATTGTGCGGTACCGCACTGCTCGTCATCAAGACAAATAATCAATCATTGGAAGCATTGCAATAAGAATGACTGTCCGGTTTGTTTGCCGCTGAAACAAGCCGATAGGACTAGAAACATGAACGGTATGTTATGTAAGGAACCGTTTTCACTAGTACACTTTTATTTTGTTGTGACCCTCGAACATACATCACTGACGAAGTTTTCCTCATCTTAGCAGCGGCAGTAACCCAACATACAACGGCCGGAGTGAGCACTGGAAACGTCGGCAACGTCGGCGGTGTGGGCCCCGTGCCAGGAGTGGGCAACGTCGGCGGCGTGGTCGGGGTGGGTGGCGTGGTTGGGGTGGGCGGCGCGGGCAACGCCATGGGCGGAGTGAACCAACTGGGCGGGCCAGGGCCGGCCGCGCCGCCCGCGGCCCCGGCGCCCGCGCCCGCGCCCAGCACGCAGGGCGCCGACATGAAGCGCGCCTACGAGGCGCTGGGCATCGCCTGCCCCACGTCCGTGTCCAGCATGGGCGGCTTCCCGCGCGCGCCGCTGTCGCGCCTGCCCGGGCCGCGCGCCGGCCTGCCCGACGTGCCGCAGCAGCAGAGCATGCAGGCGCTGTTCGCGCAGCAGCCCAACGACATGCAGCAGCAGCAGGCGTTGGTGAGTCACGGTGTCTATCTGCTTGTCTGCTGCGCCACACAGACTGTTAGCTTTGGTGGATGTTCGCCTCATACTTATGTTCCTCCCGCAGATGGGCGGCGCACTACAACTACCGAGCGGAGCCGTAACCGCCAACCCAGTATCCGGCACCAAAGAGTGGCATCATTCTATTACGGCTGATCTCAGAAACCACCTTGTTCACAAACTGTAAGTTATATTTTCGAAGAATCGTTTTTGTAGTTTTAAGACGTTTAAATAACATAGTGCATTTTCACAGGGTGCAAGCGATATTTCCCACACCGGACCCTACTGCAATGTTAGATAAGCGAATGCATAATCTAGTCGCATACGCGAGAAAAGTCGAAGGCGATATGTATGAGATGGCGAGTACGCGATCGGAGTACTATCACTTGCTCGCCGAAAAGATATACAAAATACAGAAAGAACTCGAAGAAAAAAGACAAAAGCGAAAGGAGCAGCAGCAGTTGCAAGCGCAACAGCAACAGGCGGCGCAACAGCAGCAACAACAGCAGCAGCAACAGGTTGCGCAACTGCAACAACAACAGCAGCAACAACAACAGCAACAACAGCAGCAGCAGCAACAACAACAACCTGTGAGCGTTATGTCCGGCGGCGGCGTACTAGGTGGGGTGGGAGGCCCCAGGCCCGGCGTGGGCGGTCCCCTGGCGCGGCCCAGCCTGCCCGCCATGGGCGCGCAGCCCGCGCTGCCCACCATGCGCATCCCGTCGCCCGGGATTGCGCTCTCCATGCCCGCCAACCGCATGGCTTTCCAGACCAACCTCGTGGGCCCGCCCGGTCCGAGTCCGAACCAATTGCCGCACACGCCGAACGGTGGCAGCGTAGGCATCGGCAGCGTCGGCGCACCAGGGATGTCACCGTTCGGCCAGCCGATGACTTCGCCGGCGCCGAATTACCCTTCCATCCACTCGAACGGACCCGCGCCGCTCGCTTCGCCGGGTCACCCGGACGCAAAAGTCCGGTTACTGGGCAGCGCGGTGCAGAGTCCGTTCGTGAACCACGCGGCGTTCGGGCGGGCGGACGCGGCGGCGGCGTCGCCCGCGCCCGCGCCGCCCAGCGTGCCGGGCGCGCCGAGCACGCCGGCCACGCCGCACGCGCACCCGTCGCCCGCGCCCGTGCGCGCGCCGCCCATGTCCGCGCACATGGCCGCCATCGCCGCCTGCTCCTCGGCCGATGACAGGTGAGTGTCACTGTTTTACCGGTCCGACTTTATTTTATCAATTTCGACTCAAAAGACAAAGACAAAGCTGCACTTCAAAATTTTTCGAAACCATATTTGTTTGAAGTCATCTTCGCTCTTTGAATTCATGGCATTAGCTAAAATTTCAAAAATAGATATTAATCTTGCTAAGTTGTATATTTTCATTTTCCGTACAGTCCGCCGCAAGACGATCGCATCAAACAAGATCCTGACGACGCCGGGATCAAGGATGAACCGGACGAGGATTGCGGAGGCAAGGGTATGCGGGACGAAACACCTGACAAAGACGCAGAGAGACCCGACTTCAACGTTAAAACAGAAGTTAAGTCCGAGATCAAACAAGAAGTGAAGGAAGAACCGGGAGAGACTAGTGTGGGTAGTGTCGGAGAATCAGCGGGCGGAGAAAGAGGGACACGAAGGACATTCGTGTTTAAACCTGACGAGCTCCGAGTTGCGCTCATGCCAACGTTAGAGAAATTATTCCGACAAGACCCCGAGTCCTTACCCTTCAGACAGCCAGTCGACGCGCAAGCGCTCAGCATCCCTGACTACTTTGACATAGTCACCAAGCCTATTGACTTGTCGACCATCAAACTGAAGCTAGATCGTGGGGAGTATAGAGACCCCTGGGAATATGTTGACGACGTCTGGCTCATGTTCGAAAACGCATGGCTGTACAATAGAAAGAACTCGAGGGTTTACAGATATTGTACTAAGGTTAGTTTCACTCTTATTTACTACTAGAATTAGTTTATCTTGTTCACTTGTTTTCAAAAAGTGGGATAATTTATTCCACCATATTTTGGGTCCTTAGTCAAGTTATTCTGATTCAATGTATCTGTGTTTTGAAAAGTCAATTGATTTCCAGTGCTGCCTAATATCATATTATTATGATGTTCATTATAAATAATACTTCTAAGTGTGATTACATTACTGTTGCAATATTTTACACTCTATGACGAATGACGTCAATCACGTCCGTGAAATATTTGCTATGTGGATGATTTTTTACCTTATAATGAAAATAAATGTTATACAATTAAATCTTCATTATCATATAATATGTAATTAAATGCGGTATCCACTCTTATTGACGTTACCTGAGTCGGAATAACTCTCATAAATATATAGTTTTGCCTGCAAATGCTGATAATTTTCAAACCAGCGCTGTCATATTTTATGTTACCCACCTTATAATGCTAGAATAATACGATATTAACAATAAACCATGTTGTTTTAGCTATCGGAAGTGTTCGAGCTAGAGATTGATCCCGTAATGCAAAGCCTAGGTTATTGCTGTGGTAGAAAGTACACATTTAATCCTCAAGTGCTATGCTGCTATGGCAAGCAATTGTGTACAATACCACGAGACGCCAAGTACTTCAGTTACCAGAATAGGTAAGCACAACCCTCACGATATTTTATTAAATAGATTTGAATTTTAATTACACACTGATGATGGTTCAATTCTGTTTAGTAGCCGTGTAACTTAATTATCCTCTATACTCTGGTCGTTTTAGGATATATCTGTGTGACACATACAAAAAAAGCTGCTAGCTAGCTGCTGAGTAAAATAATTATTAAAATAGCTAAGTCGTGATAAACTATTGATTATCGAAAGTTTTTAAATAAAAATATGGGATGAGTCATGCTACAGTCCTTTACTGAACAGACAAAAGAGAAATATTAATGTTTAGGATTTTAAACTTGACCAAGATTCTATTGAAACACGAAGTATTAACCGAATGGAGACTTAGCGCGTAAACGTGAGCGACTTTCCGATGTCGCCATACCAATTTCAAACATCTGTCAAATTGACATTTCAAATTTTTTGCCTTTCATTCATTGGTTAAAATTCAATTACCTTAGTACTCCACTGATTTAGTACTCTGTGTTTTGCAGCAAATTAAATTCAGTATCATATTATTGATAAATCGTTCCCCAATTTTTTTTTAATGATGGCTATAATGAGTACAATTTTTTTAAATACATGATACACAATTACACATAATACTCCTCTCCAATAGCTTTATCCATACTCTAACGCTTTTGCAAGCTTCATATGTTCTTACTTGGTATACATATGTCATGGTAAATGTCACTATACTACCCGTATTGGTGTGTGTGCTAAAATTTACTGATGAGTGGTTGGAGTTTTGGCTAAACATAGATCAGGCAAAACAAAGAAAAAAATACTATTTTCTTTACCACACACAACCAAAGGCGTGGGTGAACTTATTTATACAAATAAACACATCACTACTACCGCAATACGGATTGTGCACGGAGTAAGTACAAAGAGGAGGCGACCTAAACAACTGTGCACTGTGATTCTCGACTAGGTCCCGACGTCATCAAGTAAGCGTGGTCTTAGTGTATTGTTGGCGTTCGTCCTGTCAAGTAACAAAAACACAGGGCTGTAATTAGAATCCAATTATTGTACCGAATGTCCCGCGGCTGTCTCATAAATGGAAATACTCATAAAAAATACAATCTCCTGTAAATTAAATATTCTATCTAAAATAATTTATTTAAAGTGCTTTCCCTCCGTGAGACAACTAGTATGGACTATACACACTAGTTGTCTCACAAAGGGAAAGTTGTTTACTTAATTGAAAGTACTTAAAGCCTATCTAGTTTATTTAGTTAAATTTAAAATGATGTATGTTCTAGATTTCTTTCCGAAGATAATCTAAGACAACAATGGATTACAAAAATTATAAACTTAAAAAAAAAAAAATATATAAACTATTTCAATAAAAAAATACGTATCCAGATGGTTCGCAAAATTAATAGAAAATTCTGAGTACGACCCTGTTCCATTCTGCACTTAGTGACATCTAGTGTGAGATACTTACGTCACTACTAAGTAAAATCTACAGAACGAGCAAAGTAGTTTTGCTAAGTAGGCGGGATCTAACACCCCCTCACCCCGCACATTATCACACCTTGTTCCTTAGGGAAATCTAATTTCAACATTTCCTCTTTGTAATTACTCCGTGGGATTGTGTAAAAAATCTTAGATCACTGGTCAATATTGCAAGTTTCAAAAACCATTCTAACATTATTTGTTCCAATTTTTTATTGATTTTTGATGATGATGATGACAATAGGCTCGCCTCTATTTCTTGGGACTTAAACATAACTGATGCTATGTGGCTATACTATAGCTACACCTCTGCCACATCTTTCGGGAAAACAAGGCGTGATGTAATTTATGTTAGAATCATTTTTTTTTCTGGTTTTAGCCTAATAGCTAATTTTGAATTTATCTTCACCAAGTCCAACACTATTATAGCCTTATTTTGCCACAAAAAACTTTAGTGAAGATTGCTACAAAAAGTCCACTGCAACTTGTGGTGTATATTTAACTAACTTTGTTACAAGAACATTTTCATTGCAATATCAACTCAAAATACCTTGCTCTGTTAACTGCTATACGTATGTCTCTTACATTGACGTAAAAAAGGAAGCTAAAATAGCTACGAAATAATATTTAATCGAAACAAGAGTAGTGTGTATTAATCTGAAAACAAGAAACCGAACTTTATTACGCTGAACTAATCTACAATAAATGGAATAAAATGCATTACTATCTTACTATGCTAGCTAGAAGGTTCAACTTAAAGTCGTTTTTCGTGTCTGTACGCTTAGTTCTTGTAAACTACGCAACGCAGTTTTCATCAACAGACAGAGTGATTCAAGAGGAAGGTTTATATGTATAATACATCGACCTACACGCGGGCGACGCCGCTAGCAAAAGCTGGTTAATAATAAAGCTGAAGAGTTTGTTTGTTTGAACGCGCCAATCTCTGAACCTACCTATCGAATTTGAAAAAATCCTTTTGCATTTCATAACCCACTTCCTGAGGAAGGTTTTTTTTGGGTGGGAAATCATCAAATAACTTCTCCCACTCTGGGTGGTGCAGGAGGGCGTGTCAGACTTTTAGTGACTTAAACCCACCCGTGTCCCTTCAGTTGCCTGTGTGCCAGGGGCCACGGTATTTCTTTCGAACAACCCGCAACCCCTGGCAGTGAAGAAGGCTATAGGCTATTTCACAACACACAGCAGGCCTAAGCGAAAGCGAATTAATAGCGCAGGCAGGTGATGCGGCAGGTTGAGTCGGGGTATCCAGAAAAATTACGCGGGCGAAGTCGCAAGCAGAAGCTAGTACTTGATAAAATGATTGTATCTAGTTCATTTTGTAACTTGAGCGTTGCTTGCCCGTCGCGGAACAAAGGAATATGAGATCGGCATCCATCGGTAAATGAACACCATTTAGACAATGTGTAGGTGCTTAGTAAAGGTTTACATACATGAATTTGTAAAAATTACAAATTATAGCTTATAATGTATACCTATCTCTATAATACATTAGCGAATATTTAGAGGGTACAATTTAATGAAAGATATCAAAAATGGATAAATAAAATAAAATTCCATAGAATAATACAGAAAACGATCTTTTTTAGTATAGGGTACTAGCTTTTATTCAGTTTTGCTCGCGTTTAATATCTTAACTATAGTTTGTTTATTACGAGCTACCCGTCCCGGCATCGCATGGGTGTACAGTGTATGTGATGGAGGTCGTATAACTTATAGAATGTCTCCCCGTGGCAAGGACAGCAACGGGGCATGCAGACCGACCGCCCGTTTCGCTGCGAACGATTAATAATTTTATAAGTGGAGTCTTCTAAGATATTAATTTTAATGATATACTGTAAAGAGCAATATTCTTCTTCTTCCCAGCTAAAGCACTAGGAAGTGGTGAAGGGCGGGCGTTTTGGGGGACAGTCTTATGTAATTTTGACGTTCAAAAAGTGCTGACTCTCAGCCTAGTTTGAATAAATGACTTTTGATTTTGATTTTTTGATTTTCAGGACAAATTTTTAACTAGTGCGCAAACTGTAACTATGTACCCATTTTTTTTTTTTGTAATATGTAAAAGTTGAAAATCCATCACAGACCTTTCTGTAGACCTTTTAAAGGCCTACAGACATGTCGTATCAAACGACATATTGTATCTCTTCTGTAAACCTTTTTTAGTACATTATTTAGCCAGCGTTAGCAATGTAAGCGCCAAAAATACGTTTTTTATGATGTCATTACAAATCTTTGAAATTCTCTGCTTTTCTCCACTATAAAAAGCATGTAGGTATTATACATATAGACCTTCCGAAAGAAATTCTCTAAATGATAGTGAATACCGTATCAAAATACGTTGTGTGGTTTAGAAGAAGTAAGCGGAGAAACAGACAGCGACTTTATACTATTTAGAGAAAAAAAAAATGCTATTTCCTTCCTATGAACGATCAATTTTAGGTTAAAGTCTGAATGAAGGATACTCGGAAAACATTACTTGGTTACCAATCATACTCGAAATAAAAGTTTATTAAACCAGTAAATACATTATTAGAGCAGCCAAGAAAATATAGTCGCAGCTCCGTGAAATATTATATTGTATCATTAGCACTAGACGGCTCATTGGTCTACATTGACCTCATAAAAATCAACTAGGAACATATAAACAGCTACAAATTCATTTGACATTGTTAAATATTTTACTACATGCATCGGTTTGCAAGGTTAGGTCCTTGGCGATCAAAATGACGTACCCTAACACTTTCACCATCGATTTCCTCAGATAAAAATAGGCATTTCTTTGTAAGATTGATGTGGGTTGTAAACAACAACAATATCGATTGTCATTGCATTTGTTTCTGTATTTACTCAAAATCAAAAATCAAAATATTTTATTTCACATAAATCTGCATGGGCACTTTTGAGAAACGTCAGAAGCTAGGTGCACGGTTCCAATTTGTCGCTTCCTATGAAGAAAAGCCGGCAAGAAACTCCACGGTTACTCTTTAAAAAATAATTGGCATTTACAATGTTTTCAAATTACAGTGAGAGGACAGTGCAGGCCTGTCAATAAGTACCAGGTACTTAGAGGAATGAAAATAAAGAATAGAAAATCGTCTACAAATCTACAGTCTGTAAGGCCTACATAATATGTAAAAGAATCTACAAAAATAAAATGAACCTATTTAATAATGTCGAAATGTATAATGTCGAATAATGACGAGAATATGTCAGACATTGTAAAAAATAAAAAGAATAAAAATGAACATTGTAATTAACTTACTTTCACATAGTTATGCTGTTAATGAGGTACCAGGGTAGCCACATGTGCAGAAGGAATTCAACTGCCAAACTTCCCTGTCTGCAACATAGTATTTTACCTATGCTTTGTTGATAAGGACAAGTTTGATGTGAGTTTTAAACTTTCCATCGCTAATTTCTGTAACCGACTTTGGCAACTTGTTATAGAAGCGGTTACTGTTTATTAGAAATGACTTACTAGTTTTAATTAGTCAACATTTTGGAATCATAATTTCATCTTTACTACGTGTAAATATTTAGATTATGGAAATCGCATCTTTTTTTGAAAAGACCTAAGTTTTTGCGGACATACAACATATTTTATAGAATATAAAGAGAAGGCAGAGTTAGTATATAAATTTCGTTGAATTTGTTTCCTAAGAGACTCGTGAGGCCCCATTTTATAGATTGCGCGGAATCCGAATCTACGTCAGCTGCCGATCCCCACAGCAGATCGCCATAAGACATAATACTGTGAAAATAAACATAGTATACTAACCTAGCTGTGGCTACATCAGTCAACTGCCTTATTTTTCTTACTGCGTAAGCAGCTGCGCTTAATCTACTTGAAAGAGCTTTAATGTGGGGGTACCCCATTGCAATTTTGAATCGGAAGTAATTCCTAGAATTACAGTTTCTGAAATAGCGTCTAGCTAATGCCATCAAGTTTTAAATTTAGACCTACTTGGAGTACATTTGGTAACGAGAACTTAAGACATTTCGTTTTGTTCGCATTGAGTATTATTAGCCGCAAACCATTTCGAAAGAACAGCTAGACTATCGTTGACATGTAAGACATCCGTATCTTTGCTATCTATTTTAAAAATAAGAGAAGTTAGCCATCTGGTAGGAAGATCATTAATATAATCTAGAAATAAAAAAGGGCCAAGAATTGTACCTTGAAGCACGCCCATCTTAACTAGAGACCCCGAGGAGGTCGCCCCGGTAACGTTTACTTTTTGTTGCCTGTTTGATAAATAGCAAAGTACAAGATCAGCAGCTTGTCCACGAATTCCGTAGTGGTGTAATTTACAGATGAGTGTATTGTGGTCAGTGCAGTCAAACGCTTTTGAGATGTCACAGAAAATGCCAATTGCATCCTGGGACTTCTCCCAGGATTCCAAAATGTGACGAGATGAGACGTGATGAGTTTTACTCCACGTCAGTCGTCGACCTACCTTTCGTGAAACCAAACTGAGTTAAAATTGTGACATCATCTGATCTAGCACGATTTATTCATAAATTTTGCTCAATGCTGGAAGCCTATAGGTCTATAATTAGAGGGATCACTCTTACTACCCGATTTGAAAATTGGTACTACTTTACTAAGTATTTTTCATTAAGTTAAATGTACCGCTGTCTAAACATTGATTAAATATGCCTGTTAGGACAGGGGGAATTGTGTCAATGATATATTCAAGAACCTTAACGGAAATCCTCCCTAAGTCTTCGTTTTTTTTTTATGTTACCACTTTTAAATGCTGTTTTAATTGTGGCTATTTATATTTGAATTCAGAATCTTCGATGATTATCAAGTTTTGGAACAACAAACTCAGTGTCATACATAACAAAGTTCAATTTATAGACCAACTAAAATGTTTTTAAGACCCTCTGATTACAAATGGTCACTCAGAACACAACTTTGACTTCATACCAATAAAGTTGATAGTTGAGTGAATGGCCACATATGTAAATTATCTAACGTTGTTGTTTCGTCGTCATTGGAGCTTTTTAATAATCGCCGCATAGTATTACTTATATTTTTGTATCATAAAAAATTATTACATTAATAAAATACTTTCCCAATATTACACTGGCAATGCTTTATTTTGTTGCTTACAAGTCACGAATATATAGCTTTATGCAATAAATACCTAATATTCAGATATAAGGGATTACTTCATAGCTTAAAACTATACTAAATAATAAATTCAAACTAACTTCACTAGTGACTGGCTGAAACATAAACGATGTGTACAAAAATAAATATTCAAATGTCGCGCAACTAATTAACTCTTAAATGTTCTGTGTCTCAGTAATGATTTGTTTCGGTTTAAGCTGCCCGTTGACTCAATGTTGCATCGTTTAAATCCCAATAATGAAAAAATAAATTAACGCTTGGCATGATGCAGTCTCATCTTTGTAAAGTATAAAGAAACGGTGAAATCTCAATATATTTATTCAAAACTAGCTTCATCGCCTATATAGCCTATATCCTTCCCCAGGGTTCGAACTATCGCCCTAACAAATTTCAACAAAATTAGTCTAGCCCTCTGAGATTAGCCAGAACAAAAAGACAGACAAAAATTCAATTTTTTTTATTTTAATTTTATTATAACTACCGTATATTATATTTCTATTTGTATTTAGTCAAAAGCTGTTGTTTCGAAATTACAAGCAGACATTTCAATTTTATTTATTTGTTTATATAAGCCGAACATCAGCACATACCATCAAATTCATCACACATTTGGCAATAGTTTCGAAAAAGAAAACCTATTTTTAAAATCAAACCAAAATTGTGTAACATTCTCTGATTCGTAATCAAGAAATCACATTACTTAACACAGCAATAATCATATTATTTACAGCAATATCCTGCTAGGATAACTTTTGATTACTAAAATAAAAATACTAAAATGCGCGACCTCGCAAGTCAAATAGGTGTTTGGTCATTAAACTAAAAGCTTCATTTAAATAAGTACTTTTTAAGTGCCGCCATATTATTTTACGTCGTCCCTTTCTCTGTAATTGTACAACACTCAATAAATAACACTTATGGATCTGTTCATCATACAGAAGATAGTTAAACTCGGTTTTTAGCTTAACCCCTAGTGATTTTGTCAAATTGCAGTATATACATGAAAATACTTTTTTTATGCTTCAGTATCCCTCATTATAAAAACATAAAATTATGCCTGTAGTCCCCGAAGGGTTAGGCACCCTTTAGGGATCCCTTTCCTTTATCTTTTCTAAAAAGATAATACACCACTCAATTCAGATAAATCATTGTCTGCCACACAGTACTGCCACGCTATAAGTTTCCTATCTACTAAACAAGCTCACAACAATAAAATAACCGATTGGTCCGATATTTATTGTAGTTTCATTTATTAAATTGATCGTACTCTAGACCAGTCAAATACCTATTTGTCACTTTCCACTGTTTAGGCATTTCAGGCTATGTTTATTATTTACTGGATGGGATACTTATACCTTATATTCCCAGTTACATGTATTACAGTCATTCTGTGCTCTCTTCCTTTTGTCTTTAAAAGTAATTACTGCTGCTTAACGATTGGATTGTATCGTGTGTTTGAAATAATTATTTCTTTTCAATACTGTATTATTTCACATTCTGAAAGAAAAAGAAATGGTTATTTCACATCAAAATTTTGCTCATAGACATCTCAACAACGGTAGGTTTTAAATATTCGGAATCAAGAAATCTTCGGTGATGTGCGAGCTAGCTTTACTGCGCGCTCACCCGAGTTGGCGCAAGTATGCGTATGCATTTAACAGGAAGATGGTATTTATTTGTGTGATAATTTTAGATCGAACTCTTTTATATTAGTTGGACAGATATAATTTTGCAAGTAAGCATTCAATAAAACTCCCAATTTTAATACAAAGTTGAAACAGCCAAATTTTTACAATGAGAACTACTGGTTGATATGTCTATATAAAGGGCTGCTGTCTCATGTTGCGGGCTTTCGATAACCCCCATGTGCGCTCCGCCCACTGTCTAACTATTAACCCCTTTTATGTTCTCATTGCTTACTAAATTTTTTTCGCCCTGTCCACGCACGTCCTTGCCTGCACACAATGTTCCTGTACACGCTCGCTTCACATCACTACTGCTACACGGACGTTACGAAATACAGTCTAAAAGCGTATGGGGTTGTCTCCGATAGATACACCTTCTGCCAGAAATGCTTCAATGACATCCAAGGAGACACTGTCACGCTCGGCGATGACCCGTTGCAGCCACAGACGTGAGTATCTCTATCTATCTGTGTTTCAATGAAATATCAATTTTGTAAACATAAACTAATAATGGAAAAACCCCTTTGATTAAAGAACTTTCACGCGAAGAATGATATGCGGTGAATATTTCAGTGCAATCAAGAAGGATCAATTCAAAGAAATGAAGAATGATCACCTAGAACAAGAACCATTTGTTGTTTGTATGGATTGTGGTAGAAAACAACACCAAATATGTGTATTGCACCACGATTCGATATGGCCTCAGGGCTTCTGCTGTGATAATTGTCTGAAAAAGAAAGCTGCTAAACGGAAAGAAAACAAATTCTCCGCTAAGAAACTTCCTACTTCCAAACTTGGCATTTATATTGAAACAAGAGTCAATAATTTTCTTAAGAAAAAAGAGGCTGGAGCTGGCGAAGTGCATATCAGGGTGGTTGCATCGTCTGATAAGGTAAGGGGCCATCAAAAACATGTACTTTAGTGTTATTACTACATACAAATTGCTGAACCCTTCAGTTCTCTCACTATTCCCACTAATCTTTGCATCATTGTTATGAAGCTTTTTCACATTTCCTACATTTTCCTGTTGTGATGAGTCTGGCTTAATCTTTCGCTGTGTTTGTTACTTAAAATACTTTGTTCATGTCATATCATAAATCGCAACTTGCTTTTTTCCTAGTGGTTTTCATGAAATCTTTTGATTCTCCCAAAAATTGTTGAGTTAAATTGTAGGTGCAATATTGACACAAATCACAACTTTATCTCTTGAACAGTGACTATAACAATTCTAAATTTCAGATGGTGGAAGTGAAACCTGGGATGAGATCAAGATTCGTAGAGTCTGGTGAACTGTGCGCCGAGTTCCCGTATCGGGCTAAAGCGTTGTTTGCATTTGAAGAGATTGATGGAACCGACATTTGTTTCTTTGGCATGCACGTGCAGGTGAGTCACGTCATTAATGTTAGTTTATTGCACAATAATTACAGCTATTATTATTGATTGCTTTTATTTGTCTTTGATGTAGGAATTTTTGTTAATTTTCAATCAAATTCTCACTAAAATAGTGGGTTTGTTTTCCCGTTAATTTTATACCAATATTAGATTCTTCAATATATTTATTGAAAAAACTTTTTGTTAACAATTTAAAAAAAAAGTTGGAAAACTTTTACTATGTTCATGCCCAGAAAATGTACCATCTGGTTTTCCTGTCCAGATTTTAACATAAACATTTTTATTCCAGGAATACGGCAGTGAGAGTCCGTCACCGAACACGAGGCGTGTATACATAGCATATCTAGATTCTGTACATTTCTTCCAACCGCGGCAGTACAGAACTGCTGTCTACCACGAGATTTTATTAGGATACTTAGACTACGCCAAGCAACTAGGCTACACGATGGCCCATATCTGGGCGTGTCCACCCTCAGAGGGAGACGACTACATCTTTCACTGCCATCCACCTGAACAAAAAATTCCTAAGCCTAAAAGGTTACAAGAGTGGTATAAGAAAATGTTAGATAAGGGAATAATAGAGAGGATAATACTAGATTATAAAGACATACTCAAGCAAGCTATGGAGGACAATATCTCGTCAGCGGCGGAGCTGCCTTACTTTGAGGGCGACTTCTGGCCCAACGTCCTTGAGGAGTCCATCAAGGAGTTGGATCAGGAGGAGGAGGAGAAGAGAAAGCAAGCCGAAGCCGCTGAGGCAGTGGTCAGTATCAAGTATATGATGGTTGGAATGGTTTTTGCACGTTTGAATAACACCAGGCCGTGTTGGTTGGCCATGTTTGGTAACTAAATACTAATAGACAATTTATAATTTGTGTGTGTTTGGATTAAGTCACTAAAATTCACTAAAGGCTGATTTTTTAATCGGCAAATAACTAATTGCGGATTTCATCGATGAAACTAAACGCGATCAGCACTCAAAAGTGTCAAAATTGCTGTGGAATATTAACACAGACACCTGAACGCGTTCAGTTTATTGGTGAAATTCGCCGTTTATACTTAAGGACCACAACCATAAGAATCTGCACAGATATCTAACAAGCACGAAATAAGAGTTTTTGCACTTTAAAATCGTTTAACTTGCACCGGTTTTGGTATTTGATCTGTTAATCTACGCTATAATATAATTGCTTGGGTTTGGCATGAGACAATATTTTCTAACATGATTTTTAGATATTCCAGTCCTCTGAAGAAAATGAGCAAGGTCCTGATGGTAAGAAGAAAGGGCAGAAGAAGGCAAAGAAGTCCAACAAGTCGAAGGCCGCGCAGCGAAAGAACAGTAAGAAGCAAAGCGATCAGCAACAAGGCAGTGATCTCAGTGCAAAGATATTTGCCACCATGGAGAAGCACAAAGAGGTGTTCTTCGTTATTAGGCTACATTCCGCACAATCTGCTGCCAGCTTAGCGGTGAGTTTAATTAATCCCTACTTATTATTATGAATGCGAAAGTAACTCTTGTCTGTCTGGAACGTTTTCACGCTTAAACCGCTGAACCGATCGTCATTAAATTTGGCAGAGATATAGCCTGGAATATGGAAAAGGATATAAGGCCACTTTTTTACGCGATAACCGACATCCACGCGGGCGGAGCCGCGGGAAAAAGCTAGTTAATCATAACTTTAAACTACACGGTCATTCAAATCAGCTGGCGAAAGCACAGAGGCCATGAGTATTAATAACTAATATGAAGAAAAAAAAACAACATGAAATTCATAATTTTACTACAGCCGCGGCGGGGTCCGTGAGATGCTGTGACAAATAACAAGTTGGAGAAATTATGCTTTTTTTGTTGTCTAGATTACATATGGATATCAATTACGCCAATGAAGTTCCACCAGTTTATTTAATTTGGCTATGTCTAAAAATAACAGTGTTACTTGACTATTTTAGAATCAATTTCTCAATCAAATAATATTTTGTAAAACAAACAGTTATGTTGTATCTTGAGATATCCATTTTCAAAGCATCGTTCTTTACGCTACGCTCGCATGAATAAATGAATAGCGCATCGTGGCATACTAATACGAACGCTTAACTTTTGCAAAAAAGCCGATGTCTTGTCACTCCACGTTCTATTTGATCTGGAGTTATAATCAAAACAAAAAAAAATGATGTCTTAATTTTCGTGATCGAAAATGTGTTTATTTTTTGTACAGCCGATCGGAGACCCGGACCCGCTGCTCAACTGCGACCTGATGGACGGGCGCGATGCCTTCCTAACCATGGCACGCGACCGCCACTACGAGTTCTCTTCCACCAGGCGCGCGCGCTTCTCCACGCTCTGCATGCTGTACGAGCTGCACAACCAGGGCACCGACAAGTTCGTCTACACCTGCAACAGTTGCAAGTCGCACGTCGAGACCCGCTACCACTGCACCGTGTGCGACGACTTCGACCTGTGCGTGCCCTGCCACGAGAAGGAGGGTCATCCGCACAAGATGGAGAAGCTCGGCCTCGATATCGATGTGGGCTCCTCCCCTGGCGATATGAAGCAAGCCAACCCTCAGGAGGCCCGCAAACTGTCCATTCAGCGCTGCATCCAGTCTCTAGTACACGCCTGCCAGTGCCGAGACGCCAACTGCCGCCTACCGTCCTGTCAGAAGATGAAACGCGTCGTCACTCACACCAAGATCTGCCGCCGAAAGACCAAGGGAGACTGTCCCATCTGCAAGCAGCTCATCGCGTTGTGTTGCTACCATGCGAAGCACTGCCAGGAGACCAAATGTTCTGTGCCTTTCTGCAGCAGCATCAAGCAGAAGCTGAAGCAGCAGCAGGTCCAACAAAGAGTGCAACAAGCCAAGTTATTAAGAAGACGCATGGCGGCCATGAACACACGCGGGGCGGCGCCGCCGTCGCCGCCCCCGCAGGCCTCCCTGGCGTCGCCGCCGCCCTCCAAGCCTGCCACGCACGCCTTGCCGCACAATGTGCAGAAGGCGCTGCAACAGGTGTGTGCTTTGAACTTACAATACTATACTTGTGTCTAGCTATCAAGGAAAATTAATTACGAGAGATTTTGTTATGTTTTTGTCAAGTCTTAATTAGCTTTTAGCGTTTTAGGTAGAGGCATCAACCAAAGTTTGAGCTGGTTCCTAATATTCCTATTTGAAAATATAATTTCCATACTAACGCGAAAACAGTACGGTGCAGTTGATATACCGAAATAACAATCCAATATAACTGCTAGGAAGGGTGGATACTTTTCTCTGTCTACCGAACATGAAAAGAATTTGCGCATTTGAGTGACCGGGATTACAGTATGATTCCCTTCACCAGGTTCAAGAGGAAGCGGCGCGGCAACAAGCACCTTCGTACGGCAAGCAAGCCGCGATGGGCCCGCCGCCCGGCAGCGTCGGGGTCGGCGGGGTCACCGTGGGCGCTGTGGGTGGCGTGGGCGGCGTGGGCGCGGTGCGCGCCGACTGGGCCGCGCGCTACCGGGCGCCGCCGCCGCTGCACCACCCGCCGCACGCGCAGCACCACGCGCGCCTGCAGCACCACGCGCCGCCGCAGCACCACCCGCACCCGCACGCGCCGCAGCAGCTACAGGTGCTGGCACTCACTGTAGCAATTTAAATAATTCTACCTGTAATAATAACCCCAAATAATAGTTAAAGCGAGGCTTCCGTTTCCAAAAAAAGCAAAATTACTGTGAAGGAAATCATCGAGTTAAATTGACTAAAATCCAAAAATATCATGAAAAATATGTTTTTAATGATAAATGATTTTGTTTCTGAAGTACAATTGTACAAATACTTTTACACGTCAATCATGTTTTTAAAACTATAAATGTGGTCGGCGTTTCCTATCTGACTATTCTGAGAAGAAAGGCCGAAATAAACTCAGAGGTCACAGTCTCTTTTAAAGTCCAGGCATTATCTTAGTCAGATCATGTGAAGAGCATGTGGATTGATGTCTGAAATTCTCTTTTGAGGAAAGAATCACACAGATTGAGTGGACTTGTCCAAACAGTGCACGCATATTTATCAATAAACATGCAGCTCAACTCAGAACTTCAGGAGCTCAAAGATTTGACGAACAATACCAAAGAAAGGACATTTGGGTAGGCCGCATAAATTACTCAAACTACCAAACCATGATTAAAACTAAATAAGAAAATGAAAAGAAAAAAAGAACTGACGAAGTTTAGTGAAGTGTCATCCGCAAACAATACTATATCATGATTATTCTTTATCAGGTAAGGAAAGTCATTAATATTAATAATTTATATAGGAAACATGAGAGAATCAAGAATTGAGCCCTGTGGGACTCCCATTGATACTATAGATATTTGGAGGTCTTTTTCCATTTACGTCAACACACTAAATCCTATTACTCAAGCATGAAGTAAGAAGATCCAGAGCGGTGTTTCGGATCCCGTAGTGGCGGAGTTTCCTGATTAATGTTTCATGAAAAACGCAATCGAATGCTTTAGATAAATCACAAAAGATGGCCAAGGCATCATATTTCTTTCCCATGCATTGTAAATATGCCCTAAGAGTTCAACACCGGCATCGGTAGTTGAAGGATCCCTTGTAAAACCGAACTGTTTGCTATGTAATAAATTATGTTTATTAAAAATCTTTGCTATTGTTCTAAAATTAATTTCTCAAAAAAAATCTAAAGGTTGGTAGTACTAAAATAGGTCTTTAATATAATGTTCACCATCTTGGAGTTAGATCTCACTTTCTCTATCAAAACTACCAAACACCCCTTAATGCATTTTCCATCATATTTAAAATTTTGTCCCTGCTATTTTAAATTTTTATTTTAATATTGCTATCACCATCGACTCCACAAAAACCTAAAAAACATATCTGTCATGACCATGACTAATCAACATGAAACAGTCATCATTGTCAAATGATCTTATCAATATTATTCCCGGAGTTTTTATATATACATTGACATAAATGAAATTTATATATACAATGACATGAATTATTGTGAATGTGAAGACTATGTGGGACAAGTTTGCTTATTATTGTTTTCTCAGTTAGTTATAATTTTAGTCATGGGCCTGACAGTTTGAGTATGTGAACAAATGACCTTCCTTTGGCATTGTTCGTCAAATCGTTGAGCTACTTAAGTTTTGAGCTGAGTTGCACGATTACTGACAAATGCGTGAACTGACTGTACAGGTCAGTCTGTGTGGTTCTTTCCTCAGAGATCATTTCAGATACCAATACCAATAATTGGTTTTAAAATAACTTATAATTGGTATTTCCCGCAACACAAAAACGTGACGCAGGGGGGTCTACTTTGTAAGTGAACGAAGATACGGGCCCGTCCAGACAAGTGACAATAAAAAAATTACGGACGAGCAAAAACACATCGGGATTAGGGACGACCGTTAAATCGTTAAATCTTATGTCTGTAAGTAATACGGAATAGGAAACGCCTGTAATTTTGGCCCAAACTACGGATTTCGTGCTTAGGGAGTAGACCCCCAAGAACAATGTTGTGCAACTCTTATTCCCATGAATACCTTAAGGCTTGTTGGACTTTATGAACATTTTCCCTTACAGCAAAGAGCCCCCGCGCCGCAGCAGCAACAAACGCAACCTCAAGTCCATCAGAAGGCGTTACAGCAGCTCATGGCGACGTTACGCTCTCCCACCAGTCACAACCAGCAGCAGGAGATCCTACAGATACTCAAGTCCAACCCACCGCTCATGGCCGCCTTCATCAAACAAAGACAAGTGAGTGGTAACACAACTTTTTTCCGGTTACAGAGACAGCATGAAGTTTCAATCCTATGAGGCCACATACCGAAAATGTTTCCTCTTTTTTTTTTGCTTGACTTTTTTCTTTTTGATTTAAACTTTCTTAATATTTTGTTTGTAGTCTTTTTAAAATAAATTATTTGACTTCACTATTGAACCCCAGATCTAAAATCCAATATTTTTTTGACACACCTACAAAACGAAAAAGTGAAGGTTTTCAATAAATTCCTCTTGCACTTGCTAAAGAAAACAAAAAAGAAACGTGTGCGGTCAGGGGACCCCTTACGCATACCTCGGTTAGTGTGTACCGACCATACGCTTAAAAATGTGTCAAATTATTTGCCTACTACAAGTACATACGGCAAGGTGACCAAATGTGTGCGGGTGTGTAGGAGTCTGGCGGTACCGTCCTTTGCATAGCCGCAAAGACGTAGATCGAAATTAATGCTAGCGTCTCGCTCACACTTCCATCATGCTCCATTCATGCGCGATCGCAGCCTCCATTTAGTATCTCCTATTTAGGCTATTATTAGTTTTACGTGAGCGCCGTAGGTAGGATGTATTCTTTTTCATGTATTTTAAGGATATTCGGAACTTTTGTTAAATCAATGGTACCAGGCATATATTAGCATGAATGGGTTCTACTTATACAGCACAACATGTTGTTTTCCAAATGGTAAAAATGTCAGCTAGTATGATAGAAAGAGCTATCTAATATAAGATTTTAGAGCCTCTAATAAAGTTGTCGCTATCTTGAATTTTAATTTTGACTTCGCTATCGGCTTTAGCATCCTTAAAAGTCATGAAAACGACAACCATGTGTCGGCTTTAGCACCCTGGAAAACCATGGAACTATCTAGCGAGAAAGTCGCATAACGCTTTTTCTATACGTGACGATTTCTACCAGTTTCGATTCATACCGCAAGCCGCGTAAAAGAACTTTGTTCTAATACGCAGTTAATTTATTTTGTACGGTAAACTGCACGTTGGCGGTACCGTGGGCGTGTCGGTTGAATGTACAAGCAAAAGAGACTTTATTGTGCTTATTTTATTCATGGGTTATGTCTAAACCAAAATTGCAGCATCTCGCAACAACAACGCATTCAAAAGTCTCAAGCTAGTTCTTTTAGGAACTAGCCTGAGACTTTTGAATGCGTTGTTGGACCTCAGCATATCTTTAAAACACGTTTCTTTTTATTTAATTCAGAATGCCCAAAACCAACAACAAGCGGCAGGCGGTGTGGGCGGTGTTGGGCCTGTGGGTGGCGTGGGCGCCGTGAGTGGCGTGGGTGGTGTGTGTGGCGTGGGCGGCGTGGGCCTGCCGCAGCAGCAGCCACAGCTGCAGCACATGATGCAGCCGCAGCAGCAGCAGCGCCTGCAGCAGATGCACCAGATGCTGCCGCAGCAGACACAAGTAACTGCTGTTTCTATCACATCGCATCTAGCATTTCAGTTTGTAAACATAATGAATGTAGATGGTTTGAGAAAAGTTTGTTATGAAGGAGTAAGCCTACGTTCCCTCGGACGTAATAAAACTGCTGCGGGATTTTTAGCGCACTGGATCTGCAACGCACTGCTTAGTGCTGAGAGTTGAAAATGGAGCACCTACTGTGTTTTTTCGATGCGAGACACACTGGCGTTGCACTCTGGTGGATTCTCAATGCTTGGTTCAACACCGAGAGTTGATCATTTGAAGGGCGATAATATCGCGATTTTAGTACGTTTGTGTGAATGTCGACTAATCGACTTGGACAATTTGTGTTGGCTGACTGCTAGGTCATAGGAATCGAGTTGAACCAAATTGTAGGGACCAACAAGCTCAGTTTATGTAGTAGTAACGAGACGTTTCTGTTGGCAGGGCGTGTCTGGTGTAGGCGGCGTGCCGGGCGTGCTGGGCGGCGCGGCGGGCGGCATGGCGCACGGCGCGGGCTGGTTCAAGGGCGGCGTGGGCGGCAACATGATGGGCATGCGCGGCGCGTACGGCGCGGGCCCGGCGCGCCTGGGCGCGGGCGCGCGCTACGCCTTCGGCGGCGCGGGCGCGGGCGCGCGCTCGCCGCCGGCGCCGGGCCCGCGCGCGCCGGCGCCCGAGCTGCTGCTGCTGCGCCAGGCGGCGCCGGGCGCGCCGGACGACCAGCTGCCGCCCATGACGCCGCAGGACCAGCTCACCAAGTTCGTGGAGCAGTTGTAGTGTACATACCTCGGCGCGCGGCCCTGTACATATAGCGTAGCGGCCGCGGCGCGAGCGTGCGACAAGCCCTCGCTCGTCTGCCGCCCTATTTATTGATCGAGTTGTCGTTAGCGACGCGAGGGACGTAAATTAAGTATTACGATGACCGAAACGAGCGCTCAATGTACAAAATGTAAATATGAAAGGAGTATGTCCTGTCCGCTTCTGCGTAATGTAAGTTGTTTGTAGCGTAGGTACATTATGATACTTATTCTGTTTATTGTAATTAAATCATTTTATAATATAATTATGTGATCATTATAAACTGTTGTTTCTTTTTACTAACATACTTTAGACCTCTCCTTTTAATTGACTCAATAATCTAACTAAACTAAGCCTACAACAGGTAAGCGAAACAATTATTTTTCATGTTATTCAATGGCATTTGTTCTGCTTACCTATATAATTATATACACCAAAATCAATGTTAACAAGGACTTTATCCTACTTGCAATGAAATGTATAAATTTCGTTTTCTATGCACTACGATCTGCAACACGGCTTGAGGTAAGATTCACAGACTGCACTTAAGTAAGCGTCTCACATTCGTTCATAGAATATTATTGACATAAAAATAAGGTTTATATTTGTATGGAATGCTAATGTTATTAAATAAAAATGCAACCCGTGAATCTTGCCCTTAAGGGGAACCTAGTCGAACTCACTGATGGGCCTGGCTAAAAAGCACACCACAGAGTAGTACATTATTATATACAAGCACACTGTCTCACTAGGAATCGTGTCCGACAGAGGTACTATCAGTGATGAGCAGTTAGAAACTAATCTACACACACAACATTGAGTGAGATGCAGGATCATTTATAATACAACAGGCGCGTAAAAAATTAAGAACAGTCCTTCGGAAGATCGGGTTTTATGAAAAGACCACTGCATAAATCAATGACCCATAAAGTTTATTGAACTTTTCGATATTCAAGTTTTGTCGGTACCGAATTCGTTTTTCAGATTTTACACTTCTTTTATTACTTAAACACGCCCGAAGTTAGGTTAAATTAGCAAGAAAAACTAATCTTTGTTGGCTCCTAACTTTTTAATGGCTTTTTACTTTAGTATTCTGTTTCCGTACAGACAATATTAAGAATGAGACAAAACCATACCATGTTTAATTTTTGATGTACATTGTCGAACAGTGGAGTAATACGCTCTTGGGGAGCGTATTACTCCACTGTTCACTGTCAACAGTGGAGTAATACGCTCCCCAAGAGCGTATTACTCCACTGTTCGACAATGTTTGTATGGGAAAAATGTGGACTAGATTCACCTTAAGGGGCTGCTAACAGAGAAATAGCCTTGTCTCAAACAATTTTCTAGCCAAATCTATACAGTTTATTTCGACGGGAAAAATATATGTTGATCCTGAACATATTTCCGAGAACCCTGTTGTTTTCAAAACAAGTTTGTGAAAAGTTTTCTAGATACAAAAAAATGGTAAACTAACCTCATAAAATGATCTTCCAACAAAAATATCAGTATTACAGAATAACGTACGTTGGTAAAATTAATAATAATAACGTAACATATTTAAATAAAGAAATTGGTTGTTTTTTTTTTCGTTTACTCGACTTATTTTAGAAGTAATTAATTGTTATAAGGTTTGTAATAATTTACGAGCGCCGCTTCACCGTGGTTCTCTTTCTTTTTTATGCAATCAGACAGTGATCGCATAGACGTGCTGCTAGACGGACGTGTGTCGCTTTGCCCCGCTATCCGTTCATTTCGTATTTTGTTGTTTGACAATTTCAAAAATATGTAAATAAGTACATTTTTATTTTGTTACTAAATCTACAATAACTTGTAAAAAGATTGGCATGTAAGGACTGGTACCTATAAAATATAAGTTGTATAAGTGTACCTAGTTCTAAGATGTTAAAATATTTACAGTGAAAAATGGAAAACAAACAAAAAAACCGGAGGCCTACAAAAAATGCCTCTGTACTAACAAACAAAAACATCTCATAGAAGTAGTAAAGTAATTACATTTTTATATTGTAGTAAAAAGTAAAAATGAAATTATGACCAAATAGGTACTAGGCTATATTGTACAACCGATAGCTTAATTTCATCGTTGGTGGCACAACGTTCGGTTGGTCTAGTGGTATTTGAATAGGTTCAAGTTATCAAGTTTCGAGTTCCGTACCGAGTCGGGACTAATATAATTTTATTTTTCTTTTTATATTTTTTCATATTTTGTTTTCTTTTTAATATTTTTTTTAATAATTATTCATTTTCTTTACAGTAAAAAGAAATGTTTGACAAACAGTTCAGAAGCAGGTGAAGCTTCGGAAATTGTTTTTCACCAGTAAAGTTGTAATAAGTATATACTACCCGTCTCGGCTTTGTAAGGGTAGCACTAAATACTTATCTACGGCACACCAACCATAGATAACTACTACCCGTCTCGGCTTTGTAAGGGTAGCACTAAATACTTATCTACGGCACACCAACCTATTTACTTACCCTACCCTACCTACCTATCTACCCACCTACCTACAGCTACCTAACTATCCTACCTAGATACTTACATACGTACCTACTTACACACCTACCTACCTACTTACCCTACACCTACCTTACGTACAAAACCTTGTCCTGAGAATAACGAACACAACAAAAAAAGAATTATCCAAATCGATCCACCCGTTCTCGAGTTTTAGCGAGACTAACGAACAGCAATTTATTTTTACGAAGTCGAATTATCAAATAATTCGACTTTGTAAAACTTTTCGCGAAAACCGTAATCGGATCGGATCGTAAATATAATTCGAATACATGAATTAAAGTTAGATTATTAATTTCAGGATTTTACGTGAAAATCCTGAAAATTTGGTAATTGCAAGTTTAATTAAAAATAGCCTTTACACATCTTAAATAAAGCTTATTTTCAACTAACTGAAGATTTTTCCCGAATCCCGGGAAAAAAAATATAGTCGTTAGGAAGTCTCCACTTTCTGTCTCTGTTCTCCGAAGTTTAGGCAAATATAGTCAGCCTATTCCGATCACTGTTGATTATTTACGTTGTTGAGCAGATTTTTTTATTATGCAATCCCGTAATCCCGGGATTTTTTATTTCAAATAAATTGTTGTCAGTAGCCGCTTCCATATTGTCGTAACGAAAAATTAACGTAAATATGCATCCGATTATCCGATCTCAGTAAGTGTGTGATACCTGTATAGGATATAATAGAAAGATAATATATAAAATAAAAAGATAATGAAATAAATATCTAATACATGGATTTCATTTCTTATAAAGTTTTACCTGTTCCGATGGACTAAGATTTTTCTATTCAATTACAGAGAACCCAGGGATTCTCAGAGTTATAGCTCCGCCACATTACCAACACCTCTAACTGCAGTTAATCCAACCTTGACAGATACAGGAGCTACGCAAGAACGAAATGATGGGTCTATATCATAAATATAGTATTCTATAATCACATAGTTTATCTTCGTATTATCAGTTCAGCCGTTACAGCGTGATTGAAGTACAAACGAACAAAAACATTTACTTTTGCATATTACTAAGATAACCCATTTATCTGTTCCGTTCCTACGGCAATAACTATAAGGCATTGTCCGGTGCTGCAGTAATTGTGGGTCGCAGATTTGGTAAAGTCCTATTTATAGGTATATTTAAAAACATAAAAACACATGCCACTTTGAGAAAAAGAATCACCAAATCAACAAAGTGAACCGTTTCGTAAGGGAAGACTGGCTTTTGAGGGATCACCAACAGTCCTTTCCTCTTCAAGGTCACTTAAAGAGGAAAGGACTGTCGGTGATAATAAAGAAAATGATCCGTGTCGTAAGAGACGCCTAACTTGATTGTCAATAGTTCTTTCATCTAAAATTGATGCAAATAAAGAAAGCATGCCCGTAGATACATATCTACGGGCAAAATCTAGCTGGCTGCAATATTGCAGACAGCTAGATTTTGATTAAATATAACCGAATTATTACATTACATTAGCGTGTGTGTAGGTACCTAATTGAAACGATAATTATTCGAATAAAAGTCAGATAGGAAACGCCGACCTCATCTAGCATTTTTTATATATGACGTGTAAAAGTGATTCCTTTAACCTATTTACAGAATAAACAATTTCTTTTCATTTCATTTCATTTGATTACTTACATACCTACATACCTACCTACCTACCTACATACCTACCTACCTACATACCTACCTACCTGCCCTACCTACACCTACCTATCATACATTATATTTATTTTGTATAAATTCTAACATAACACAAATTATTAATCAAAAGCAAAATTTATTTTGCAAATCCCGGGATTTCCAATTCTTTGCGGTAACCAGAATACGGACGCGGCGGCGGCGCCGCGCCAGAATAAGGCCGTACGCTGCCGTGAACGCGGGCGAAGGGGTAGTGGGCGGAGCTACGTCTCCGCTTCCCCTGCTTCACCTCCTGAAATACCTAAAGATTTGCTTATTACCGCGCCTTAAGGTTGGGCGCGCAGTGAATAAGTATAAAATTTCAGATGAAATCACTACCAGTAAAAGGTGGAGCAACCAATTGTGATGATGAATATTCATCCAACTGCAAATGTAAAGCAAAAAACGAATTCTAAAATTCTATAGTATTTGAACCGTTGCGAAAATATTATTTTTCCACCATTTGGGACAATCTACGTAGCCTTTTCGCAACTATGTTGAGGTCGGCTTCCAGTCTAACCGGATGCCAATGATCTGACCCCCACAACCCACTTAGTAGGTAATACGATACTCCTTCATAAGACTGGTTGTCAGAATTTCTTTGTCATCTGGCATCAAGATTCACGAATGTCATCCACCAACAGCTTAACGTGCTTTCCAAGTCACGGAGGGAGGAGTCTTGGTATGTAAAGATGGTCACCTATCCACGGACCGACCGCGGCAAGCGTAGCTTAATCTGATCGATCGACCCGGGCGACTATTATTCCTTAGCCACAAGCCACTTAAAAAATCTATGCAAGTCCAAAGAGTAAACAATCGGGATAATGTAAAACTATAGCCCCCAGACAGGTTTAGGTACGAAAAATAGAAAAACATGCAAAATGTAAGCATTCTAGCAAAAGCTATGTAATCAAATCACTAAGATTCAAAATTAAAATTTGTAAGTTTTAGGTACAGGTTGACTACTCCTACTTGCTATATATTGTGAGCTTATAGAATACCTAAAGTCTATGCATTGTGTGCTAGAACAATAGTCCCGTCATCAATCTCAGTTTAAAATCGCATTTGGTACTTTTTACTGTAGTAGTCTTCTCGGCATTTTTATCACCCGACGCAAAAAGAGGGGTTATAACTTTGACAGCTATGTTTCTATCTGTGGCACCGTAGCTCATAAACGAATGAACCGTTTTGGGTGCGGTTTTTTTATTTAATAGTAGGTTTTCTAGCGGTGGTTCTTATACATGTTTTATCAAAATAAATTCAGCCGTTTTAAGGTCATCAGCTGTTTTGTTAGCTGCGGTAGGGTTCAAAGACGCATAATGTGTATTTATTTTACTTTCAAACATACGTGTGACCTGAAATTTGAAACACCCGTGTTGCTATATAACTATGAATGATTATGGAATTCTTAGTCTAATGCTGCAGCCAGGATAGCCAGCACACTAGTACACTCTTGAAAAAATAATAGCAGTTATGTAGTGTTTGGATTTGTTTTGATCGGTATTTGATTCTAAATACAATGCAATGGTGGCAACACGATGAGCTGATGCTGCAGCCAGGATATCTAGCACGTTAATAGGTAAAAATATTAGCAAATAAGTCGGTTTTGGATTCGTTTTAATGAGTTTTTGTTTTGTTTGAAAGGTGACTTAATCAAAAGTGTTATTAGCTATGATTAAAGAAAATCGGTTCAGGCGTTTGAAGATTATCAGCTCTTTTCTGATTGATGAAGAGTTTTGTGCATCTTCCACGGGTCTGATCAAGTTGAAATTTAGTATTCTATTACTTCAATGATTTTAGACAAACAAAGCAACCATGAACTGATGCTGCAGCATCACCTGGAAATTCCAGGTTATCCAACTACCTCACCAACAGTAGAAGAATCGTGTTTGGGCTCATTGCAAAGGTCTCAATGAATAGGTTATAGATAAATGATGATCAGGGTCTGAAATGGAACAACAACGAGGAATGAGGATTGATTAGAGTAACAAGCTTCTCTGTGGGAAACATATTTAAAGCTGTAAGCGAAACGTGTAGATCGTAGCGTGTTTATTATTACTATGTTAAATTTAAGACGCGACCCAAAAAAAAAACTTAAAAGAAAAAAAATTGGGCTTTTAAATTTAATAAGAAGTTGTAGCTATTATTTTGATCAAAGCATTGTCAGGTCGGGGGATAGTCAAGGAAAACGCAGAGAGGTAATAAATTGTAGAAAGGATAACATTTTCACTAGCCGTCCTCCGACGTGACAATGGTTGGTATAACCTTTTATCTACTGACAGGTCATATGAGTTACTTCTTAACATTGTTTATTTTATTTGACTGTTTATACCATTTTTTTATTAATGAAATTTTCATTAATTGTTGAATGATAATTACTTACCTATTAATGTATATAATCAAGTTCTTCCAACTTAACAGACAGCTGTGCAGTTGGGGAGTTTGTTGCGCCACTTCTTCCCAACTAAAGCACTAGGAAGTGGTGAAGGACGGGCGTTTTGGGGGACTGTCTTATGATATGTACTTTTGACGTTCAAAAAGTGCTGACTGTCAGCCTAGTTTGAATAAATGACTTTTAATTTTGATTTTGAATGCTTGTATCAAAGTAATACCGACAACTTCTTATTACATTTTAAAGCCCAGTAAATATGATTTTATACTTTTTTGTTTGGGTCGGGGTTTTTTTTATAAAGCAAGCGAACATAGAGCAAGAGCATTTTTTCTCTGATATTTCACTATGGATAGACATTCGTGTGTGAAGTGACCCTGCCCTGTCCCTACCCTAATTGCGTAACACACTATTAATGAGAATTTGAAGAATTTTGAGCTTGTTGCTAATCCATTCTTTCTTATGTAAAAAAAATGACTGCTGAGAGTTTATTTCGCAATTACCACTCTGGCAACAGAAAAATGAGATATAATGATACCACTGTTTGTCTCTGCATCACCCAAAGGTCGACTGGTAGAAAATGCCTGTGGCATTAAGTCTGCCTCTGTACATTTTTGTGCGTGAAGTTTTAAAAAACAAAAAAAATCCAAATCGGTCCAGCCAAGGTTCCACGAATTGAGAACCTCCTCCTTTTTGAAGTCGGTTAATGAATAAATAAAAATGAGATACAATGAGCGTCCGCTCATTTGGTCAAAACCAACCTTTTATAACATTAATTCTGCATTCAGACAGTGATTTTCATTAGCTTACATAACTTACTCCTTTACACCAAGAAGACATGAGTGAAGATTATGAACACTAGATGGATACAGTCCTTTCACAGTAACAACTGTTATTTTGCCTCTGATTTTGCATATTTGTCCAAATCACAGTTATCTCTATTCTCGTTGGGTTATTGCCACTGACAAATCTGTCAAAATCATTGTGATCTTTATTTTCGTCGCAATAAGGCCGCTGCCTCTGCCAGCAGCAACCTAATTGCTGCTGGCAGAGGTAACATTACTGAATGCACTGTACCTTGGAAGCCAAGGTACAGCCAATAATCAAACTATCTTTTTTGCCAAAATTGAATTATTTTGCATATTTGGCATATTGGCTTTTAAAGAAACCGCATAAACCAAAAGTTTAGGTTAACTAGATTAAAGAAGCTTCATTAATAAAATCAAAAGAATTATGTAAAACGCTTTAATTAAATTCATGTGACAATGTTAAAAATAAACATTTTAGGTATTTTTAGTTATTAGTAACATCTTGCAGTGCTGAACATTATAATACAACACATTTTACTCTAAAACGTTAAAGGAATAACTCCCACCGACACGTAGATTTTAAACTAGCCGCGAAACGATTCTTTCCACTGATCATTCCTCGCTATATAACTCTGACATCTTTAAATTTTTATTATCTTAAAAAGAATTGGGACCAAATTTCAATACGACCGATTTCCCAAATTCTTTTGTTATGTTCACATCCATTCTTAAAATAAGGCCCAAAGATGCGGTGATTCAGAACGTGTTGCTATCAGCTTTCACGGTTTAGCAACTGAAACGGCAGTCTTTCAGTGAGATCATATTTATATCCAATGTATCAATTGTAAATGTTGGTAGCAACATGCCATGTCATCTTGTTAGGCCTGAAGGCAGTTCGTAATTTAGAAGCTAACCTTACGAGACTGTTCATAAACCGAGTAATATTACTTTAGATTTTAATTTCCGAGGAAGACAGTTAAACTATTGAGCATAAAAATAAATACAGATGGCATCCCTGATGGTGGCGCATGCATTTGCCTGGATGCTTATCGGCTTTTTCTAGTATCTTGTTGCATATATGGATAGAAAATTTGTTTTTGTTAATCTAATAATATAAATATTTAGAATCAGAATTATCATACAAATCTTTATACAAAAATATACACCTATTCCAGGGTTTATAAGCAGTCTCCTGTACAAATATATTTCTCCATATAGTCATAACTTCATAAATGCAATCTCTAATCCATTTTCAGCACATAAAGCTTCCAATTATTATAAATTAACGCGTACCAAAAACATAGATAAAGCTTGTTCGGATTTAAATAGAAGAAAAAAACATTCTACTATTGCATATTTTAAAATGAACGTTTTTAAAAAATGCCTTGTAATACTGGCCATGTTATTCGTGTTATCTCCAATTTTTTAGCACTGATCTAAGCGTTATTGACGCGTGCTTTACTTTAAAATCTAAATTAGTTTCAATTGACGACGCATTACGCATGTAGGATATAAATTATAGACACATATTTCATACGATTAGTGTTAATAATGAAAGCTGTTAATTCGATATTTCTAAACATCTTTGGCAAAGCAAAATAAGCCTCACTTCTTATGTTTAATTTAATTTTTACATCAGTTTTCCAAAGCATTTTTCAAATACATAGGTTTAACAATAATAACCATAATCCCATTCCAATATAATTCATACACCAGATGATCTTACAAAACTAAAACAAACTAATAAAAAACAATGAACAAGTATGATTACAACAAAATAATTTAAAAGCGAAAAAGATATTTGAGGCAAACCATACTATTTGTACTTAAATAAAATAGAACGTGACGTTAGATGAACATTGTGATTGCCAACGGAAAATTTATGCGACAGAAAAAATAAAATGATGTTGCCTTAAATATCGCAGTGCTCTCGACACTAAAGGAACGAACTAATAATAACACACACACGTCATTTTACCACAAATTAGTATTTCATTTATTTATTAGATCCTTAATTACACATATTATGCACATTTCCTTATTTATTTTTGTATTTTTTTCATTGCTTGCAACACATAATTTATACCGTGTTACTAATAAGTACCGAATATTAGGTGGGGTCCAGTGAGGATCGCAGACGTCGGTGTAGCCAATGTATCATGTGACGGCCCAATTACCATTCATCGCTAGTCAGGCAAGTCGTTCTAAGTTGACAAATAATTTTAAAGATCAGGCCTAAAACGTAAATAAAGCCTTGGTTACTAAGAATATTAAACATTGCCCGACACCGCCTAAAATAGGTATTGGACAGCCATATACACGCATATTATTTACAAAACATTTAAATGCACAATCAATAAACATCATAAGATAATAAATTAGGACGAAATAAATCTTTAAAATTTCGAATATTATCCAGCTCGTTCGTTCACATTTCCAATTTAAGCCGTAATTTTTTCCACGATAATTACAGCTGTTTACAAAAAATATATAATTAAAGGACAGCATGTCGGGAGTTCTAAAATTTTAAGGTGCCTACAAATTGACCTTGTTTTACATCTACCATCAAAAGTATTTTTTCTGGCGAACGACATAATTGACGATCATTTTAAATGATTATTTTTGAACATTTTTATAGGCACCTTTTCGCCGCAAAACTTATGTAAGATTGACAAGTATAAATAAATTTATCAACTCATAAAACAAAATCATCGTCGCCGCACGTGTCGTTCCCGCGGCTATTATATTAATTTAAATACTAATGGCATAACTGCGCACGCGCAACCTCTTCAACATCGGTTGGCACAAAATAAAACAATTTGCTGTCCAAATAATGTTGGGAATGTGCAATAAATGATAAGATTTCTTTTACATCATTCATTTAAATTAATATGCCATCACTCAGTCTTTCAATTCGTGAAACTGTAAATATATAATAATATATTCAAAAATCTGCAATAAGCAACAGTTATAAGTGAAAATGATACAATAGATTTCATATATACACTAAAATCACCTTCTAATTCTCCAAGGCTTGTTTGTTTTGTCGCAGAAGCTATGATTTTTAATACTTTCGACTTTATATCTGGCATTTTACAAGTTAGGTCTAAAAGTACAAAAAGTTTATCATATTTGAACAGGATACAATTATGAAGTCAATATTGATTTCTAATCATATTAAGACATACCCAATACGACCACATTCTATCACAAATCAGTTTAAATAAGTATTACATGCCGTCGTATTAATTTATGTGAAAGAATTAAAATGCGTAGCTTCGTCGACCCATTCTGCAGGGTTCATTATTTTTAGCAGCAATCAAATGTTCGAGGCGAATCATATTATTAGAACATTGCAACATGTTAACAATTTCCGACTAGATTTTTGAAGTATTTCTTGACTTGGAGAAGGGATTACTCTACAACTTTTGGACGAGACATCAATATGATGCAATACTATGCTATTTAGCTATGAGTATATTATTGACTTGACTATAGACATTTTGGAACTTAAAATAAATTCACATGTTTAAAAAAAAAAGTTAAATTTACCAATTACGAAACAAAAAGCGCAGAGACCTCGCTTTTGACTCTAGTAGAGCATTAATTTAAAGTCAAATTTTTTCTTTCTTAATCTAATGTGATGTTCGCCAGCAAGGGACGCAGTAGAAAATAAAAATACATTTAATCATGTCATAACTACTTACATAAAATTAACTAGCCCGTTTAATTATGATAATTAGCCACAAACCCACAAAAATCAAGGTACATTTTTTTAAGTATGACGTATTTCTACGAGAAATTATCAGAAAATGTGCCCAAATCTCATGTTACAGGAGAGAATTACTAGACTAGATAGATTCAAAGATTTTCTTTCTTTATAAGTATTCTAATTTATACATGTACAGTATTCTTAAATTTTCTTTCAGTCAAAATAATGCTAGGTATTTTTTTTTATTATTCCTTGTCCAAGTACAAACTTCAAAAACCCCACCAAGATATTTGATTGCTGTCCAAACTGTTTGATTCCTTGTAAGTTGACCAGTTTTTTTTTATTTTATTGTTCCTTCTTGTCTTCTGTCGGCGAGGGTGTGGTGGAGGTATCGGTGTCTTCTGGCTCCTCATCTGAATAGTTTATAGGTTCTTCACCCGGCTTCAATAACCGTCCTACGAGGTCGTACTTCTCTGAAAAAATAAAAAGAACTGAGATTAACATCTGGTTTCTAAACTTGGTATGACGTAATGGGAAATACTGCATGAAAAATATCGTTCGTCTTACTTCATATTTCTTTTATATTACTTTTCAGTAGTAGGAGTCATTCTAAAATCAATTTAATTTATAGTAACATAAAGTTGATATTTCTTTGAGTGGAAATAACATTATTGGTTACAAACATTTGTTGTTTGTAGTTAGTGAGCATGAATAATCTTGGAATAGCTATGGAGCTGAATATGGAAATTCTCCCCAATCAATCAACTCAACCTGCCAAAAAACCAATTGCCTTTCTGAAAGTTATACAACGTGTAACTGAAAGGGTATATACATACCAAGGGCACGGCTTCTTTGGATGTTATCAGACGATATTGAAAGGGTTTTTTAATACAATCTCTACATGTTCGGAAGTTATGAGAATTTTTAATACATTGATACCAGAACACATTGAAACAAACACATCACTCGGAAGAGATTTATCGTGATATTGGCAAGTAAAGTGGAAAGTTATTGACCTACGTAGTGCGGTGACACGTTTGTTATGATTTGAATTTAAGAAACATGTAAAACCGAAAAATTGGTATCAAGTCTTAGAGTATTTTATTTTGAGCTGAAACTATGTATAGTGATTCTATACCAGCTGTTATCTTTAGTGCTTAAGGATAGCAATAGGGTTTCTGTTACACCCTATAGAAAAGTTGAGCCCCTTAAGTTCTGAGTTGAGCTGCAGAATTACTGACAAATGGGTGCACTGACTGGACATGTCAATGGTCCTCTCAATGTCTGTAGTTCTTTCCTCAAAATACCATTTCTGACACCAATCTACATGATCTTCAGATGATCTGACCAAGATTATGTCTGGACCTTAAAAGAGACAGTGAGTTTGTTTGACAGACCTACTGAGTTTGTTTCGGCCTTTCTTCTAAGAGTAGTGTCAGATACGAAACGCCGAGTCGAGTTGAAAAAATATGATTGACGTGTAAAAGTGTTTGGACATAGATTCATTAATGATTAAGATAAAAACCTACCATACAATCGATCGTTCATACGAAATTAACCGTTATAGTGCAAGGTTGAATGTTGAATCATAGAACAAACATTCCGTATTATGGTACGGAACGTACTGATGTACGTATGCGTACTGATTTGTTAATTAGTGATGGGCACACGGGTTTAGTGTTCTCATGCACGGAAAGGTTTAGTTATAATTTATAACATAACATACACACATAATTAGCCTATAAAGTTCCAACTGACACTTGCCTCCTCTCTGTGAGAGGGACTAAGGAGGGAATAAGTAACGTCGCGGTCAAAAGGTTAATTGCTTACATTCGGTTGTAGAACTTTTAAAATTGGCTTTTACAAGCTGGTTTTTATCATTGCATGTGTTTTTGATCCGTCCATAACGAAAAACATACAAAGCATTGCGCCTGCATAACATAACTGCATTCCCCAAGGGGTAGGTATTTATTAATAATTCCTATGTAGTGGGGGAAAAATTACTCGTTTTAATATTGAAATCCGCATCAAATCCATTGTGGAATTTCTAAGAACTATGCCAACAAATAGTTCGACACGAAAACCGCGTGTAATTTATGTCATTTAAAAAAACCAAAATCACCTGACCAAGCTGGTTTTGAACCTGCTGCGAAACCCCAGAAGTCGGGAACCTACGCTCAGTAGTCCCTTGCAACCACTAGACTAAAGAATCACAAGGCCAGTAGAACAATACGAAGAAAAAGTTACTACAAATAGAAGCCTATAATTTAGTTCAAGCCGCTTAAAAATGTGTGTCGGTCGATTTTAAGTCACTTAAATAAGTTTCAGACGACTTGATTGTCTCAAGTGGTCAGCAGACACACTTACAAGTTTCGTTTTTATTTATTTGCTTTTAAAGCTGAGCTGCGACGCAGATAGCTTGAGTGTTGTAGTTTTCAATGTTTTCGTTGGTATATTGGCGTGTGCTAGCTGACGTGGCAAATAATTTAATTGAATGTTTTGTGTTTCCTAATGTTAATTACTTAGGTACTATTGTATAGAATCAAGTTCGTCTAACTGTACAGACACCTGTGCTACTGAGGAGTTTGTTGCGCCACTTCTCAACTAAACAACAAGGAAGTGGAAATGGGCGGGCGTTTTGGGAGATTGTCGTATGTACTTTTGACTTTGAAAAACTGTTGACTCTTAGCCTAGCTTGAATAAATGTCATTTGATTTTTAATCTTTTATTTTATTTATATATCTGAAAGCATCATTCATATATTAATGTAGTAAAGAAATAAGCAATGACCGTCTCATTGGTTTAACGGCCATGCTGAGTTTTGGGTTTTAATCTTCGTTTTAAATTACGAATTTCGCAATTCTCAGTAGCAGTCATTTTGGATTCGTGCTCGGTTTGAGGCATTAGACCCCCGGTATATTTTACAAGGGACTAAATCATAGCTGGCAAAACGTGGATGTAGCTATACCTACAAAACATATATCTCTGTCCACCCTTTCGGAAAATACAGGCGTATACTGACTGATCCCATTGTTATGCATTAAAACCACCCACATGGCTTCGGTCTATTTCCAGATGACTACTAATCAATTAACTATTCAGACAATGCATGCGTGAATATAAATATTTTGTTCAGATTATATTTTGTTAGGATGTTTCAGATAAAAGCACCAAACATGTAGTGGATCTGTTTTCACCATCCACACTTTATTTTTCTTAGAAAAAAAAATTGTTTTAAACTGGAAGCCGTTAGAGCCGATCCCTACTGTAATTCCTTTCGGAACGCTAGATGGCACTAAAAACTTTTGGAGTATAAAAAAAAAAAAAAAAAAATAACAACATTTATTTCTAGCAGCACACTAACAACTTTAGAAATAATGGATTGCACATAATATTTATACAAGGTGTAACAGAATGGACGCAAGACTCGAAACCAGCCCGTTCCCAATCGACCACTGAGTCGAATTCAACAACTTTTAACATGGGTATTTTTCAAAAATTATATATTATGCCTCACCCACCACTGATAACCCAAAGAAAACCCAATCCCATTTCAAGGTGATTAATTAAGGGTCAAGTTTCAATGCATAAAGGAAAGCTAAACGAAAACACGATTTTCGTAATAATAACAGCTAGCCGTAAAAAAGAGAAAAAAAAAGTGATTTGGTCATTGTATTAGGCTTTTACCTCAATACTCAATATTGGGGCGTGTGAGGTCCCGCGTTACTTACGTTACACGTTGTATAAAAAAAAAACAAAAAAAAAACCGATCTCAAGTCGAGCGTATATTGGTTGTTAGAGAGAAATTCACACTGACCTCCGTACTAGTAAAAACTGTATCACGGTAGGTCAGTCTTCCTCGTTCTCCAATAATCACATGTACATTATCAGTGAACATATATTTTAAGATATTTAGCAGGTAGTTCGGCATTATTTAATACATTGCTATCATTTACAACCAAAAAGGTGGGTAAAATGAGAAAATATTATGTATATGTAAAATATTTAGACAATTTTTTTTTTTTTTTTAAGAAGCTGTAGTGTTGGTGTTTGTCTGATGCTGTGTGTTGATGTAATTGGTGTATGTGACTGAATGTGTATTTGTATTTATGATAGGCTTACTAATAGCTTTTCCGTGTTAACATAATCAATTTGAAGTAGAAATTCATTTAAAATCTTTTTGCAATTATAGATTGACAAATCACGTAACCTCAAACTTCTAGACAACTGATTGTATAAATGAGGCCCGATATGGTCAAAAAATTTGCTAGCAAAAACCGTTTTGGTTCTAGGAGGTATGGCATCTGCATAATGTATTTTATATGATAGGTAGTCTTAATGTTGAAGGGCTTGTGGCTAAATAATATATGCCGCTCGGTTCAATCGATCAGGTTACGCTTGTCGAGGTTGGTCCGTAGTGTCCGTACATGGGTGACCATCTTTATATACCAAGTGCCAAGGAAAGCACGTTGTCCGGGCTGGCATTTGTGGATCTTTGACAGTCGTTTATACGGGTCGGCGGAAGCCCGAAAGGGTATCGTATTACCCAGTAACTGGGTTGTGGAGGTCAGATAGGCAGTCACTCTATGTAAAATACTGGTATTCAGCTGCAACCGGAAGGTAATCTTATTTTTCAACCATTAAATTAGAAGGGAAACACAATTTTCTGAACACACACACCATGGTAAAGAGAAAGGGTTTGGGCCTAACATTAAAACCATTTGCTCAAAACCATAGAGGCTTTACTTTTGAAAGTAGAACACCACTGTATTGTGTGTATCGTTACCGTTACACTGCAGTGGTCAGAACATGACCTACTGAAACCGGCTTCCCAAGGCTTACAAGTAATCTACACTAATATTATAAAGAGGAAAGATTTGTATTTTTGTATGTAACGAATAAACTTAAAAACTACTGGACCGATTCCAAATATTATTTTGACGTTAGAAAGCTACATTATCACTGAGTAACATAGGCAATATTTTATCCCCGTATTCCTACGGGAACGGGAACTACGCAGGTGAAACTGCGGAGCGCTGCTAGTAATGTATTATAACTATAAAGGTGCAAGAAGGCACGTGTATTTCGTAGGTTGAACTGAACAATATCGAGTACTGAAGAGATATTGAAACGTTTCGTTTTACCTATAATATATAACATTTTTATTACAGACTGAAATGTTATGAGATTTCTTTATTACTTAATATTTTTTATTTAGCTGTATTTATGTCCTAGCCTATAAAATCTTCTTTTTGGGACTAATGGAGAAGGTCTAACACAATACGTTACATATCAGGCCCAGAAAAAAGTAGAATAGCGTGGTATGTAGAATGTAGACTAACGTAACCGTGTTTAATTAAACAAATGTATTATTTACTCCAAAGTTTCACTGAAATCAGAACTGCTTTAATGCCCTCTCTTTTGCTCTTCCATTTACAAAGGTGTCTAAAGGTGGGTACTGACCGCCATTATGGGGCGTATTGTAACATGATACAAAGCGAGCATTGGTGCACTTAGTCGTCGTTCACACGGACTTAATAAAATCGCGGCGGGATTTTATCGCGCACTTAATTTTCTACTCTCGGTGTTAAATGAACCGGGCATTAAGAATCCAACTAAGTGCAGCGCGAATGTTTCATTCATTTTAAGGCATTCTTCATTCTCAGGGCGTCGAAAAAACAGTGTTCGATATTCAACTTTCGGCGCAAAGAAGTGCGTTGAAGATCCAGCGCGCGAAAAAATCCTGCAGCGATTTTATTACGCCCGTGGGAACATGGGCTTAGTACGGGGAAACAAGCGAGCGAGCAACACAGAGTTTAGGACACGGCGTACTCACACGGCATGCTCGCCGCGAATGTTACAATATGAACAGTGACGTCGGTCGTTACCCACCTTTAAGCGACGAGCAATTACTCAACAAAGTTTACTCGGCACTTGAGCAACTTCACAATTATTAAACAAAGATATTCTCGAGTAAATCTTATTGTTCAGAAAGAATGCGCGCACGGATCGCGAGCCGATGCGTCAGCTCAGTTTTACGCAATATGCTACACCGCACTGCGATTATAACTTAGTGATTGTAGGCCTTCTGAATATTGTTAACAAAGGTAATGCTGGCTGAATTTATGTGGGGCAAGGTTCTGTTTATTTCGAATAGTCATTGTGGCAGGCAAGAGGAACACCTTGGAGGTTTATGTCGAGATTAAGACCATGACAGAACCCTTCGTCCCCCCAGCTGCCGAACCATCCATGAGAAGATCCACAAGAGGAGAAAAGGTCAATGCTTGTGCCTTTTCTGTTTTATAAGAGCCCTATGCCCTGCAGCCCGACGGTAAGTAACAGAGACAGACATAACATTAAGGCGGAGATTTCTTGAAAACGACCAAAAAGGTGGTTTTTAAAACCAGTGTATCTCTTTAACCGTAAATAATTTTAGGCACGTCGCGATTGCGGCGGTAAGTCCCCTCTTTGAGGAGTGGCTTGAGAGGCGGCATGGCGTCCTCACCTTCCGCCTGACACAGGTCCTCACCGGACATGGCTGTTTCGGGAGGTTCCTGTTTCGGATTGGGCGGGAGGAAACGCCCGGGTGTTTCCATTGCGAAGATCGCCCAGAGGACACGGTGGAGCATACGGTGGAGGTTTGCCCGGCTTGGGCGGAGCACCGCCGTGTCCTCGTGGAGGTGATCGGCGGAGGCGATCTCTCGCGTCCGACCCTGGTCCAGGCCATGGTACGGAGCGAAAGGGCATGGCTGGCAGTCGCCTCCTTCAGCGAAGCAGTTATGGTCGCAAAGAGGGAGGCGGCGCACGTGAGGGAGATGCAGTACATGCGCCCTCACAGCCGTGGCCTTCGCAGGAGACGCCCTGGGCATCGGGAATCCCAGGCTGATTCCCGGCCACCGTAGGCACGGGCTTGCGGACGGCGAGTAACGGGTAGCTCGCTGTCCGGTAAGGACCAAGCCCGGGTCGACGGCGCGTTGTGTTCCACGCGCGCCTCAAAGAGATGTCAGCAGCAACTGATGGGGCCCGCAAGGGCCGATCCCTGCCAGGGCATCGGCGGGTTGTTCGAAAGAGATACCGCGGCCCCTGGCACACAGGCAACCGAGGGAACACGGGTGGGTTTTAGTCAGTAAAAGTCTGACACGCCCTCCCGCTCCACCCAGAGCGGGAGAAGTTATTTGATGATTTCCCACCCAAAAAAAAAAAAAAAAACCGTATATAATTTTGAAAGCAAAAAAATATATGTTATTTTCAAGTTTATTTTGCATACAGTGACGGAACTCAAAACATAATAAAACACACTTTAATGCCTCAAAAAAATCATCGGTCACCTCTTAATTATTCAATAACAATTATAATTATAATTAAAAATATACCATAAAATGCCAAACTCCATCCAGTGATGGATTATTTATTATTAAATAGTTAATATCTAATTTTATACGATTTTATTTGCACTTTTACGACGTACGTTTGCTCATTTATTATTCGAATTCATTACAACAGATTTTAACCCGTATCGGATTGCAATAAGAACTATTATCGCTCATATGTCGATATGAGCGATAATAGTTCACACACATATTACAGTCTTGCTATCGATCAATATCGGTTTCAATATTGTATTAGGCTGCATTACAGTGCACAATTAGGACATTAAAATGAGTAAAAGCCATAGTGCATAGCCGTAATTACTTGTTTCAGGTAACTTTTGTTTTACATAATCTTAAAAGAGGTATTGAGGTGAAAGGTGCTGCAAACTCGTTTTGATAAATAAAGATAACATTCCCTCATTACATAATTTTAATGATAGATAGCATATATACCCAAATATTATGTTTTGTTCATAAACTTATCGTTCAAGGCCGTTTTGATAACAGGCATATAATAATGTGAAGCCCAGACATGGATATTGAAAAAAAAACATAATACGTAAACAAGATTACATAATTTTACCCTTATTTCTGGCTAAGGTGAAGAAAACTCATTAAAACATTGTGCTACTGACCGAAATCGAGTTCAAACAGTTCAATAGTTTTTTTTTTTTGTATTATGGTCGGCAGACAGCACATTACTCATACAGAATGTAAATAACTTTTTGTTGACTATTTTTATCTCTGCGAAGCCTTCACGTGTGGAGGCACGTGTAGACTTCGTATTATTATCTGACAAAGTTTGACAGATGATTTGTATTCAAACCACGTTCTGTTCTGAATACCTAATACATTTTGTTAGTATCGCAATCGTAACATAATAATCAGCTTGTAAATAAACACCTGGACCTGATTCACTCAGATATCTATTGCTGAATATTGTATGATTCTTTTTGTTTTATTGACTAGTTTTGCTTAAATTACTATCAGCTCAAAAAGGGAGTCCTCCGTCATGGCAATGTCTGTAACTATATGGTCACTTCAGTAAGTCAAGTCAGTATTGTGTCGTGAATTCTCGATAGATAAACACTGCAAAGACGTAGCGTGAGATCATGGCAGAATTGAAGACAGCAGGTCTTTTTTCCAAAACGACAAAGTAGATAAAGAAAAGATTGTGGCATTAATGATTCCAGAAACCCTTCTGAAGTAAAAGTTATAAATTTACAGTATTAGCAGAAGTGAGGTAACATCTCAAAATTAATACCAACCGGATCTGTGCCATATGTTCCTCGCTATAAAATTGAGCTAAACATGAATCCCGTCATGCACGTGATGAAATCTGATCGATCTATATTTAGAGGGGGGCGCGCATTGAGCTGATAACAGGCTGCACCTATCCAATATGTAGATAACGACGGTTATTATGAATATATTGTGATAAACCTATCACTTGGAAAGTGTTGAAATTCGACGCGTAATTTGGAATTCTGTAAGCCACGCCTATAGTTCTATTGGCGAAATGTGTCATCGCACAAGAATATTTATGTACCACCTTTGGTATTGCTGCAAAAACAAATAAATTACTGTGACTATTCTTCACTTATAGGATTTAAAGGTATTTCAAGATGAATGGTAGCCATATCTTCTAGTGTGCAAATCTAGATGCAAGCGCTAGATGCTTATAGGTACGTGACCATTTCGCTAAGCCGGTCTTTTGCCGTTCCATTCATCCTTCATCGTCCATTCAAGATAATATGCTCTCGCAAGGGAATCTGAATACTGTCATGTAAAACACGGCAACTTTCCCCCATTCCGAATTTCCAATTTTACCCTCATTTCGAATGAAAGAGTAAGGTCTAAGAAGCTACCCGCGAGCAGCACGTGGCTAAGGACTGGATCCCCCAGCCGCAGAAGGAAATTAATGAATGTGCTGTGAATAAGTCAAACTGATATCGGAGAAAAATTATTTCCATCAGGAAACATACGATTAGATTGTCTACGATGTAAACAACGAGAAAAAGTCTAAGCGGTTCAATATCACTTGTTTATAAATGGGTAATTCCAACATTTAGAGCTCAGACTCTTGCAATTAGCATTAGCACATGAATGATGATGATAATGATGACGTAACATTGATCACTGATCTCCACATGTTGCTAGGCGTGACTGCCATTGGTTCTTACGCATATTGTAATAAACAAATGATTCCGGGATTCGAAAGAGTTATTTACGCTAAGACCACTTTAAGCAGATTAACCTCTGCAACGCCCCACTACATTCATCGTGCAGTTCTGCTTTTGATAATCTAAACTCGCTATTGTTTATTTTTACTTAAAAGCAGGCAACAACACTGATGATGTCTTCAGAGAACACGGAGGAGACTGGCAAATCCTAGAACTAAAAAATCGAAGTTACTTGATAACCTTCAACCTGCACCAGGTCCGCGCATTGGATTGCGGCCTCGTGCCTCTCACATAGGCCTACACAAGCCTCCTCTTTATAGCATAACCAGCCTATACCGTCCCACCGCTGAGTCTCGCCAGCAATAAATAGTTATAGGCCGATGATGCTTCAGAGAACTCATAAACACTTCAAGAGGCGTAATTTTCAGGCTGCGCAGCCAAAGTGTGTACAGTTCCTACGAGGGCAAAAACTGGTAAAGAGGTAAGGTCTTACGCAAATGTGTTATCACAAACATCTACAAGTATTTTATACTAAGTTCTACTTGCCTTGATGCATTCACGAGATTTATCGAAAAGAAGAGACATCGAAAGTGGATTCTTGGAAGAAGTAGCTGGAAGCATCCTTTTTCCAAAACGTGAGACTGAATTAAAAATATATATATATATATAAACAAAGGGCCTTTTGCCCGAGTGTTTGCACCCTTGAGCTTTTCGACAATAGTTGATAGCGTGACTTAATGCTTAGGGTGTGCCGGACGAACGTTTATTAGGCCGTCAATCGTAAAGGCTAAAACAGCCTTTCCATTTCCATCCACCATATCTTACGCTACTCATGGGGAATTACATGGCTTTCCTCATGCATCAACGCCTCAACTTTTAAATAAGTTAATAGGTTACGCCATTTCAATCAAAATTATTAATTGAGAGCGAACCGACCGACACACCCATTACGACCTTCAACAAACCTATTGATTGTGAATTATTTGTTGTTTTATGTTCCTTTATCTGATTACTTCTGAGTATTTAAGTACAGTTAAACACGCTACTGGCCTGACTGGCCCCGATTCGGTGGTTCACTGGCTAAACTAAGCTGAAAAGGCTGAAGTGTTTTAATCCACATCAGCACGAACGTAAAAAAATCGCGGCAGAATCATTCGTGCACTAGACCTTCAACACACTACTTAGCGCACTGTTCGTTTCTCAATGCTCTTTTCAACAGAGTTCAAAATCCAATGCGCGATAAAATTTCGCGGCGAAGGAAAAATCAAGATAGATTTGGAGGAACTTTAGTACTCGAAAAAGATCAAGTCTTTACTCGTTTTTGCGAATAAAGTTATTTCCATCAGAACACTTACATCGTGCCAAATAAAGAAAACAAAAACAGGTGGAATCCGAATGGAATATTCCACCAAAATCACAACATGTTAATGAGTGACAAAAGCAACAAAATTAATGAGAATGTCCAGAATGATATCAAATTATTATTTTAACTTTAATTGGTGTTTAATGGCATTGGCGCCATTCAGATTTCGGAAATAATCTGCGGTTTAAAAGAGTGTTTTCCTTCATTTCTAGATTTTGTACTGCCATTTGCTTATGCGCAGCATAAGGTACGCACGACGACATATCAAGCGACATTTCCAGTATAAGCTGACTTCTCATTTTACGAAAGGCGAACGAAAAGCTATTTCTCATTTTACAATGAGAGGTCAGCTAAAACCAGATAGCTATGGGGTAGCTGATGGATTTGTACACTGGCTGATAAGGTGATAACATAAATATTGCGATAACCTAGTTTCTAATGAGTGTGGAGATCAAACGGTAATCAGTCTGATCCAGGACCCTTTGGCATCCATACCAGTATCTACATATAATAACCCCTTAGCTTGAAACATGATCTTTATTTTTTAACCGACTTCAAAAAAAGGAGGAGGTTCTCAATTCGACTGTATGTTTTTTTTAACTTTTGTAACGATCATGTTTCTGCGGAAATTAAAAGTTTAAACACAATAGAGCTGTTAGCACCGCACAGTTTAGATTTCTATTCATAGTATGACCGGTGACCTTTAGATACACACGGCTACACGTTTGTAAAGAATACATTTTGTTTGTAAATGCGACTTTACATTTTTATCGAACAACATTAACGCAATGTAAATTGGCATGAACATAGTAGGTAAGTGTCCGGAATATATGGTATTTACTTTAGATTTAAGTGTGTGAACGACATAAGGTGCCTCGCTAAGCACGTTTAGCTGTTGGTCCCGGCGGCTGTCATTCGTACATATTTGACAGTCGTTATGGGACGTCAGATCCTGAAACTCTGAAAGTCTGATAATCAAGGAGTATCGTGTTACCGTTACAGTGGGCCTCATAAGAAGGCTTAAAGTCACCAATGGCAATGGAGAGGGCTATGCTTGGAGTTTCCCTACGTGATCGAATCAGGAATGAAGCTATCCGTAGGAGAACCAAGGTAACCGACACAGCCCGAAGAATTGACAAAATTAAGTGGCACATTGCTCGCAGAACAGATGGCCGATGGGGCCGGAAGGTTCTGGAGTGGCGACCGCGTACCGGAAGACGTAAAGTTGGAAGGCCTCCCACAAGGTGGACCGATGACCTTGTGAGGGCCGCAGGAGTCCACTGGATGCAGGAAGCACAGAACCGGTCCAAGTGGCGGAGCTTGGGGGAGGCCTATGTTCAACAGTGGACGTCTTTCGGATGATGATGATGATAATGATGATGATGATGATGATGATGATGATGATGATGATGATGATGATGATGATCGTGTGACCCAGTAACTGGTTTGTAGAGGTCAGATAGGCAGTCCCTCCATGTAAAATACAGTCATTCAGCTGCTTCCAGTTCGATTAGAAGCCGACCCTAACATAGTTGGGACAAGGCTACTTAGCCAGATGATCAAGTCTGTGAACGCTCATACGTATCATAAAGTGAAGCGTAAACAAGACAACTTGTTTAGGCGTACTTAAGATTCTAATTTATTGCTTTTTAACAAGGGTATTCAAATGAAGCAACGAAGGTGTGTCCTTAACGCTAACATTCACTTTTCAGCTGTGGAATTTTCGGTTAAACTTACCCACTACTCGCATACTTGAAGACGTATACTTGCTTATTCATTGCACGAGAATGATGGCGATGTGGACGCACCTTAAGACAAAGTTTAACGCAGCTCCATATCACGTATTTATCGAAATATATCGCAAGCAGATTATATGATTCGTCATTAATTATACATACGGCGCCGTCCGTTTGCATGCTGTAGATTCGGATTCGAGCATTGCAAACGGACGGGAATTATTCATCCTTAGTCGGCGAAGTAAAAAAATTATCAGTTTACTCGAGCGAGTAATTCACGTTTCATTCAATGTTTTTCCTTGAGGTGTGTGACTATCCACACAGTTTCAGGGTGTTACGGGTCACGGCCTTCGGGATTCAATCCGTCCGGACTTAGTATTTGTTTACGTCAGAGCAGGCTCCAAAACACTCAGGGCCAAGCAGGCGTGGTCGCAGACAGACTTGGGGGGGGGGGGGGATCACAGACGTTAACCTCATCAAGTGGTTTCTGAAATCGCGAAAAAAATCAGCTGTTCCCTACATTTATGTTCGCATAACTGGCAAAATGTAAGGAACAGCTGATTTTATTTTCGCGATTCCAGGTTTGGGACCATAGTAAAAATTGTTCATAATGATGAGTACAATGACCCCATATGAGGTTAACGGTGATTAAAATTACACCTTCGGTAATTAAAATTACACCTTGTTTATTAATAAGAAAATGTATTATATTTTCGAAAAATTACTATTTTAAGCTTTACGTTTACGGCTTTTGTCACGACCCCTAGGACACCCCCTCGGACCGCGCCTGGGGCCAAGATTGTTTGTGGTTTGGTCAGTAGGAACAACTTTAAACCTTTGACGGAACACTGAGCTCAACGCCAAAAGACCTGATAGCCATCATGATCTTTTTGCCCTTCTCCCATGTAGCTTGGGGTCGACTCCATCCATCCATCTTTTCTTTGGTTTTCCTCTGCCTCTCCATCCATCAACATTTATATTCATCACTCTTTCAGTTACACGCCAACAGACCTGAAGGTCATGACCCTAATATGTGTGGATAGGCCCGCCAAGGGATCTAATAAACCTTGGAAAAAAAAGAATGGAAAAGCTTTTAAGAAAGACATAAATAAAATTATGTTACATACAACATAGCGCGCTTTTATAATTTTAAATAGCAACAATGCAAGCAACAAACAATATTCTATCCTGTATGAAAAAGTATACAATATAACTTTTTCATACAGGATACAATATTGTTTCAGATCTTACTGAAAACTGGTTAACAGGAAAATAATTCCTATAGTTTCTTTTTTGTTACATGGACAAGGACAGAAAACCTTATCCTTGTTAAGTAATTCATGTAATGACATTAATTTCATTACATGAATTAGTTTTGTACATGAAGAGCATACAGTACTTCTTTTTCTGAAAAGATAGTTGCATACTTTTATTCATAGTTCTAGACAATTGGTATTGTACGGTCTCTTGTCGCCGTACATTTTTAGGGTTCCGTACCCAAAGGGTAAAACGAGACCCTATTATTAAGACTCCGCTGTCTGTCCGTCCGTCTGTCACCAGGCTGTATCAGCGTGATAGTTAGACAGTTGAAACTTTCACAGATGATGTATTTCTGTTGCCGCTATAGCAACAAATACTAAAAAACAGAATAAAGTAAATATTTAAGGGGGGCTCCCATACAATAGACATTTTTATAGTTAATGGTACGGAACCCAACGTGCGCGAGTCCGACTCGCTATTGGCCGGTTTTATTCTGCTTGCTTGGTAACTTACTTTAGGTTTAGGCCAACGATGCGCGGCATAATTTAGCATAATAAAATAACTTGACTAACGAATTTAATTATAGTGTACTTATAATTCTGTAGCTATATTGATAGATAGCAGTTATTGAACTGAGAGAAATTATCGCCTTCCACTATACGACTGTTACTTACTCTTAACTTAAATAAACTTAACAACTTAGTGCATCTTAGTGGGACGTGTTTCTCTATCTAACTTTAACTTAAAAACCTTCACGATAAATCAGTGTATGGAGTTATCTACTACAACCCGTACAGGTATAAAAACAATGCTGTTTTATGAGAGAAAATTGAAGGAGATTTTTTTATATTGTTTCTGAAATTATTCATAATTATGAGACTACTATGAATTTTGAACCTTATGCATAAGAAAAAGGAAGTCATATTAGAATACCACCTATTTTTATTAGAAATTGTGCTTCATGCCTAAATTATCAACTAAAGCTCTAAAATCGCCGTCAGTTGAGACTGGTTATCTCTTAACTGCCACGGATTATCTTTAATAACGTAAATAAAAGGTGCATGTAAATGGTTCAAAATTAATAAATGGTTTTTGTTTTAAATTAAATTGGAAGATTATCTACAATCTACATAGGGTAAAAGGAGGGTTACCAGCAATTTTGTTAATTAACTCAGCTTATGCCCGCCCTTCTACCAATAAAATTTGTTGTTATGGAAATTTTCATTAATTATTCTTTTATTTAAACATGCCACACTAATTGAAAAGAGTCATGCGCCCCTAACCATATGGATTCTGTAATCAAATTAAATGGTACCTTTGCCGGCTCAGAAAGAAGTGACGAGACGACTATTAAGCAGACAAATTTTTCGAACATGAAGCAATGGATCCGCAATATGATTCAGATTTACGTGTTTTTGTTAGTATAGTTAATTATCGAAGGAATTACGTAATGCATGTTGGGGATGGATTCCAATCCCTTTGATTGAAACTATCTACATCAGGGATGGCGAAAAGCAACTTTCGTGTGGCCGGCACGCGGCGCCTAGGTTCAGCAACGCAACCGGGCCGTCAAGCAAGCCACTTACACAAAGCAACAACAGGGATGGCGAACCAATGGCACGCGTTCCTTTGGTGGCACGCAACAAAATAATTTGGGCACTGTTACAAACATAGAAATCTGAGCATGATAATTTCATCTTCTTATGCCTGAGTGGTTACTTTCACAAACCGTACCTATGTCGCATAATCATACGATGTGTAGTTAAGCTTGCATTGTACTAAAAGTAATATATGAATCTAATACGGGACACCAGAAGTTGCTCTAATTTGTTCTTTCACATAAAGGTGGTGTGATGTTGATTACTGCATAATATTAATAGGTACAAGTCTATTTCTACATACCTATTATTGTGAAAGTATTTAGCCTTTTTCTAGTAGTCAATAAGTGAAGATTATTTTGTTGGCACGTCAATGCCATATTAAATAGTAGCGTTTGCCAGTGGCTTCGCCCCCGTGGAGCTCGAAAACTATCCCACAGGAATGTATTACCAGGATAAAAAGTATCCTATGTGTTATTCCAGGTTACAAACTACCTGTGCCAAATTTCATTCAAATCCGTTCAGCCGGTTTTGCATGAAAGAGTAACAAACATCCATACATACATCCATACTCACAAACTTTCACATTAATAATATTAGTACGATTTTTTTGGAAAAATGGCTCATAGAGGTTTGGAGATTCGCCTTTCCTGATCTAGATTATATTTACATAATATAAAACAAAGTCATTTTTCATGTCTGTACGCTTACATCTTTTAAACTACGCAAAAGATTTTAATGCGGTTTTCATCAATAGACAGTGATTCAAGAGGAAGGCTTATATGTATAAAACACCAACCTCCACACGGGCGAAGCCGCTGACAAAAGCTAGTATCTAATATAACGGACTCACGGCAACGGTCACCATTATTTTTTTATGATAGCAAATTATTTCTATAGCAACATCAGATCAAATTATTTAAATAAATGTATTTTAGAAATTACATTATCAACTATTTTCTTTAAATTTTAATTAACAAAGCTTGCTTTTTACACCAAAATGCAATGAATGCCAGATCACATGTTTTAGGAGGGCTTCGGACAGCGGGCGACATACATCTGTTTCTTTCATGAACATCTTTAACGGTGGCTGTCGCTAGTGACTCAAAAACGATTGGTTACCGGGCATAAGTTCTTGAGTTACTTGGGCACTAACAGACTGCAGACCAAGACATTGCATTCCATTATACTATTATTTTAGGCTGATATAAGATACTGACAATGGGACCTGTTCCAAAAAGAATGTTGCATTGATGATGCAATTCATGAATATATGTCCGTAGTTTCTGTGATTGGTCCATTCATTAATTTTTCTTAATTGACTACATACATCTAGTTACACATACCTCTGAACTGAGCTTCCCACTCCTTCACAGATTCCATTTCCATTGAGTTCAGGTCACTGAGGTCATCATATTCCTTGTCTGATGACGTCACAGAGAATGTTGCAAGACCTCTTGATGCATCCTTCCCTCCAAATGCTGCATATGGTCCACCTTCGGAAAATTCAGTTTTTTGTGATAAATGTTTTAAATAATTTTAATAATTAAAGGGTATAGCAGAATTGTATGTCTTGTTTAAGTATGTATAAACATTAATTGCACATCTCTAATTGTCTAAATAAAAAAAATATGCAACACATGAACAATGTTTTTATAATGCAAAAGGTTACTCAAGGTGCATAGTCTGCATTTTGAATGGATAATTAATGAGTCATGGTAATGTCAACTCTATTTATAAACAGCGGTACGGATGCACTCACCGGGCCCGTAGAAGCGGCGTCCTCGCGTCACGTCGAATATCCAACCGTTTACCGCCACCAGCACCCTGCCATCAGCTTGGTTTCCATCATATTGACGCAACTCTGCAACTGTCATATCCTTACGAATTTTTGGCAACTCCACCGCCGGTGTTTCTGCTGGCACCTTTGTAAACTTTGCGTATATTTTATACATCAACACAAAGATAATCGCAATTATAATCAAATTTACGGGACTGTAAAACTCTTCTAAGAAACTAGAGCCCGCGTCTGGGCTGTCGGTTTCCGACAATTTTGTTTCCGGCGCTGATGCCATTTTCGATTTTACACAGTGTTAACACGGCGCCTCAAATATAGGGGTTAATTGTATAAATTTTAGAAAACTATTTCCATTCGCAAATGTAAAATACTAAAATCACTGACGTCAGCGTTCCGGCAACGGCGAACGAAGCGACAACTTAAGTGTTGTCGTACACAAAAAACAGAATAAAAATAGAATTTTCTAAGCAGCAATTAAATGTATTATTACTGTCAACGATAGATAACTAAAAAACCACAAGTCTTTCTATCTTCATCATCATCATTAGCACGAATAACACGTTACACGTTCACAGGCTTATTAATCATTATCTTTCGGTACAGTTTATAGTACTCTGTGTCATTATCTTAGCACATGAGTAGTTTGGCTTTTCGAATTGCTTACCAGGTTTCTTTAATAAATACTTCTATGAATTACAACTTCTCTGTCATGTTTTGCAGTTAATTAAAAATAGAGATATATGTGTATGATATTTTCAGGCACAAAAAACGCACTTTTATTTTTGAACGATTCGGGTATAGTTTGATTGATTGACATTTGACGCTGACCGGCTTCCTGACATAAGCGAGAGGCCACATTCCGAATTGCGCCGTAATCAATTTGAGCGTATATGGTAGAAGTCTGCCCGGCGCGGCGCACAGTGGAACGAATGTATGGGAGCGGTTGGACGTAGACATGTCCGAAAAATAAGAGTAAAATTATGACAAACTAATGATGCCATCTTATTTGATTACTTAATGCCTTCATAAATTGTGGTGATGAATTTCTTCATAACTCCCATATTTCGGGAGTAATTTGAGAAAATGTGAAATTTTACTATGAAAATGAGTGTATCGAGCTCTCTCCCTCCTGATTCCGGGCTTGTTTCAAGTAGCGGTCTCTAATATCGTAATGCTATTACTAAGAGCTATATTTAATACTAAGACACATAGTGCGCCAAATGTGCACTTTCTGGGATAAAAGGAAATGAAAATTTAAAAAAAAAAACGTTTTTTCCCCATTTGTATTTACTTTAAACCGCAGACAGACTTATTAAGAGGTCTATAAATATATTATATATATATACAGAAATATATATTAACAAAAATATTCACAAGAACTGATGAGAGTATGACTTTTAAGTAAGTTGATAATAAATTACCTAGTTTCATTAAAAGTACAATAAATAATTAAGATGTAAGCTCTAATTTACTAAGTTACACATTTTAAAACAATAACATCATTTAATTATCTTCGTCATCATCATCATCATCAATTAATTCAAATTCAGAATCGATGTCCGCTAAATCATTTATGTTAACAAATTCGATATCACTTTTCTCAGAATCCGTAAGCTCATAAAATTCCTTAAAAGAAGATTTTTTTACAAACTTATTTCCTTTTGGACGGATACTTGTAACAAGTGGATCAGAAGACAGTAAAAGATTGTGCATAATATCTTCATTGCATGAGATACTGCTATGCTTTCGAGAATGCCCCTCTCTATATTTTCTAAAATCTTTATTTCTAGCCTCAGATGCCTCTTCGGATAGAAAACCAATGGGCACAATTGACATGTTCTGAACTATGTCTGGCCCATGCATTAAAATTTTATGAAGTGAAGAAGGCATATAATACCATGGGTATAACTCCACGTAAAGCTTAGCAGTATCAAAGCAGAACTCTCGGAATTTAGTTACGTTGATCTTCTCTCCTGATGAAATACACTGCAAGATCACACAGATTTTTCTTAAAAGCATAGCATCTATTCCGGTCAGTTCAGCAGATTTAGTGTAGTTTTCAAAAAATCTCCTTGCCGAGTTGCCATTGTTGGTGGATCCACTGCCTTGTTTCACAACATCGAGAAGTAAGCCCGTTTCTCTTCTTACAGCCTCTTGAACTCTTTTCTTCCTGTCATCAACTTGCCTTTTTGCTATATCACCCCTTACTTGCCATGATTTTATGTCTAATTTGTAGGAAATGTGTAATAAGCATTCCATTGAGCGAATCCAAGCGTGAAGGGTGCTTAAGCTATATTTATACATGTCCTCGTTTGCGTGTTTATCTTTGATTAACTCTAAATTATTCATTTCTTTAGGACAAGCCTTGCATATGTCACACACTGAAGCTGCTGTATTGGATATAATGGAATGAATTTTACCATCAATCATTGTCAACAGCAGTTGGTGTTTGACACTAATTCCATCAGTGATGGTGGATGGAGTTAAGGCTTCAATCTCTGCTTCGATTTCAGCCATCTCTCTCTGCACATTTTCTTTGGTTTCCTTTATAAACTTAAACAATATTGGCCGGCAAAATGAAGTGGAAGATGGTCGCTCGTTTTCCCAAATTGTTACACCTTTTGAGACGAGCCGCAGTGGTACAAGACTAATCATAAAATTACTAGCAAGATCGATTTGCTCATCTTCACTCGTCCTTTGATGATAAATGCTTTGGCTAGATGATCCGTCAAAACCCCATTTGCTGGTCAATACGAGCTGTTGATTGGGATCAACAGGGGTTTCTAACGACCTAATAAGTCTTCTTGAGGTTAAATCCATCAAGGCTTGTAATTTGATTTTTGCAGAGCTCTCTGTAACTGTGAGATCTTCTTTGGCCGGATAGCACTTAATTTTTTCTTTAACCAACATGTAGTAACTCGGGTATTGAAGAGCTCCTTCTTGAGTGTTGAAATCCCGAAGAGTGTTATAGCGCCATTTCGATAAGTTCATCGATACATAAAGAGCCAATGCCTTCAAAGGGGATATTTCCCGTACCTGAATTGATTTACCTTCAATGAAGGCTTTGATTTTTGAGGCCTCTTCTGGATTCTCCGTCAAGTATTTCATAACATAAGCTGTATCGCTTTGTCCTGCCTTTTGAAGCGCCCTTTCGGCCGAAAACATAATTTCAGCGCTGCTACTGCTGCATGAAAGACTATCTTCAGTGCGTCTTCTTTTTTGCCGGTTACTAAGGTCCTCAAAAGATTTACGAGGACTAGGATGTGTACAAGTTGAAGCATCAGATTTAGCAGGAGAAATTATGGGCTCGATGACGTCACTTATATTTTCTGTAGAAGGTTCCATATTTTCATTCTGTAATTCCGGCCATTGAATTGCAGCCTGTAGCCAAATCTCATGTTTCTTCCGAAACTTATCTGTGCTTCTTCCAGACTGTGTCCATTTTGCATAAATGCGGTAGCAAAATCGACGACACCAGTCTTTTAAACTTGTTTCAGCACTTTCACATAACTGAACACAACTGTTATCTTTTAAAACACTGAACAAATAGTTAAAGTCGCGTAAATCTTTATGTGCGCGTGCGCATAAAGCAACGTGAATATCAAGATTTGTATTAAAATTTGGAAAATACATTGCGAGATTAGCTTGGATACAACGAGGTGTAAATCAACACTGATTTTAAAGTTACTAATAGTGACCTATTTATATAAAATCCAGGTATCCCAGGTATCCTTTGTTAAATATTGCAAGGTAATTAGTTATTGTGATAATTAGTAAATGATGCATGCTAAATTAGTGTATTAAGAGCCATTTAGTAATTAAATAATAGCAATGTTCTTATCAGTAATCATTAGTGCATCAGTTTTATATGTAAACCTTAAGTCCCTAATTATATATCCTAATTAGCTTATATCTTCTCTAATTGGCTGCTCAGAAATGTTATTGTAATAAGGTAAACCTTTAGAAAAACGGTTTTAATCAACAAAATAAACAAAAAATAAAAAAATTGTGTTATAAAATAAACATCACTCTTTATCCCAGAAAGTGCACATTTGGCGCACTATGTGTCTTAGTATTAAATATAGCTCTTAGTAATAGCATTACGATATTAGAGACCGCTACTTGAAACAAGCCCGGAATCAGGAGGGAGAGAGCTCGATACACTCATTTTCATAGTAAAATTTCACATTTTCTCAAATTACTCCCGAAATATGGGAGTTATGAAGAAATTCATCACCACAAGTTATGAAGGCATTAAGTAATCGAATAAGATGGCATCATTAGTTTGGCATAATTTTACTCTTTTTTTTCGGACATGTCTACGTCCAACCGCTCCCATACATTCGTTCCACTGTGCGGCGGCCCTGGTCCAGGCCATGGTACGGAGCGAGAGTGCATGGGTAGCCTTCACCTCCTGCTGCGTAGCAGTAATGCTCGCGAAGATGGAAGCGGCCCACGTGAGGGAGATTCAGTATATGCGCCCTCACGGCCTTAGTCGCCGCAGGAGACGCCCTGGGCGTCTGGAATCCCAGGCTGATTCCCGGCCACCGTAGGCGCCGGCTTGCGGCCGGGTTGAAGCCCGGGTCGACGGTGCGTTGTGTTCCACGCGCGCCTCAAAGAGATGTCAGCACCAACTGGTGGGGTCCGTAACGGCCGATGCCTGCCAGGTGTGCGGGTTGTTCCAAAGAGATACCGCGGATCCTGGCACACAGGCAACTGAAGGAACACGGTTGGGTTGGTGGTGGGTGTTTATAACCGTTTCGAATCAGCGTCAGCGGGAGAGCGATTTTCCATGAATTGTCATATCGATAATGCCGACCATGACAGCTGAGAGCCGTTATTTTTTGTCAACAATTCGGAACGTTTATGAACGCGCTAAGGCCCTGGCCACAGTTTCTGGCGGTGCGGCGCGCGGTCTGGCAGGAGGCGCGGCGGGCGGCGCGATTTGCGGTGATATGCCACAGCTCGACTAGTTGCGAACTTGCGACTGCGGCGGCAAAATGTGTCAGTAAAAAGAAATGAATGAAGTATATATTTTCGCTTAGTGAAGTAGTTCACTCATTTCCTTCAGTACTTCATTTAGTTTAGCGAATCAGAACGAGTCCATAGCGTAGGATACCGATGGTAGACATGCGCAAAACAGTGCGTTTTAAAGTGACGTAATATGACATTACTTTTCGTACCGAGTAATGTTACATTACACCATGACTTCAAACATGACGCGTAATGACGCATCACGCGCGATGGCTATTGTAATGAAATGCTGAAATGCTCGCTCGTTTCGTATCGTACCAAAGAATGTTGCATTACACCATGACTCCAAACATGACGCGAAATGACGCATCACGCGCGATGGCTATTGTAAGTAATGAAATGCTCGCGTTATAGAAGATATACATAATTATTAATTAAATCAAAAGGACATTCCAGTAATAAACATGGATTGCAATATTGATTACTGACATGACTGTGAATTTTGGCGTATTTAAAAATCGATTTTATGTAGGTACTTACAATGATTGTTTCGTGATGATTCTTAATGTCATTCGCAATTATTATTTTCGTCGCCATAGTATAATAACTCAAGATATTTCACATCATCACACTTACGTAATAATAATCTATTTATTTACAGTTTTATGTTATTTCTTTAAATATCACTCAATACCTCATTAATTAATAATGATAACACAATCGTAAACACAACACTCACTACACTCAGTTTTATATTTGTTTCGTTTTACTGTTTTATTTTGTATCGTATGGCGCGGTCATAGGATTACGGAGTCATGATAATATATAAAATAAGAAATCTAATTATGATATAAATAAACATCGCGGCACAGGCAGTCCGCGTTGTCAGTAAAACGTAAACCTTATTTCTTTAATGATACGGTTCTAAATATTAGTTCACTTATTTTTTGTTACTGGCCAAGTTCCAGAGTCTTGGAAATCCCAAATAATCATCCCAATTTTGAAACCTGGGAAAGACCCAAAAGATTCTACTTCGTATCGTCCTATCGCCCTCTCTTCTGTCTTGGCTAAACTTATGGAGAATCTCATCAAGAACCGACTTGAATGGATCTTGGAAACTAAAGGCATCTTATCCAGTTCTCAGTTCGGTTTTCGAAGAGGTATGGGAACTCTAGATAGTCTAAGTGTCTTCATGTCTGATGTCCGCATTGCCTTTTCCAATAATGAAAGTGTTATCGGTGTTTTCCTAGACATAGCTTCAGCCATATATGATCATAGGATAATGTCCAACTTCCAATACTCAGGCAAAAGCTGCTACAGCTGAGTATCCCTGTGAGGATGGTCAACATCATCTGTTGTCTCCTTATGTCCCGTTCTATTTCTGTCCGTCACCAAAACTACCTCTCCCATCCCGTCTAGTGTAGAAAGGCCTACCCCAGGGAACGGTCTTAAGCCCCATCCTTTATAATATATACACACATGATTTGAAGTCTTCAGTGAGTTGTTTCTGCAAAATCCTACAATATGCCGACGACATTGCTCTCTACTTTAGCTCAGCTTCCCTTTCAGATGTCTCATCTCGCTTAAATTCTGCCCTTTACTACTTAAACCAGTGGCTGACCGATCACGGCTTAAGTTTGTCAGTCTCCAAATCCAATGCAGTTGTCTTTTCTCACAAGCGTAATATTCCTCTCATTAACCTTTATGTTGAAAATGAACCCATCTTGATCCTTGACAAAGTAAAATTTCTTGGCCTCATTCTTGACCCAAAATTATCTGGTCTCTATCATCTGGATTACATCTCAAAGAAATGCGAAAGAGGCGTTAATGTCTTACGTGCCCTTTCTGGTGTTCGATGGGGATCTCATCCAACTTCCCAGAAAATCCTATATAATGCCATAGTCCGTAGTCCCTTTGAATAGGGAATCTTTCTGTTGGAACCATGCAATAAAATAGCCCCGCCAAACTGGAGAAAATTCAATCCAAATGCTTGCGTATTATCACGGGTGCTATGAAATGCTCACCTATCAATGCCCTTCAGGTAGAATGTTTAGAGCCTCCCCTTCACTTACGTAGACAATATCTCTGTGACAGATTTTTTTATAAAGTCATCCAGAATAAATGTCATCCTCTTCTCCCTCCTCTTCGTACTCTTTCTCAGATAAACCCAACATCTCGCTATTGGTCTCACAAAAATCCTCCACTCCTCGTTAACAGCTTCAATAAATTAAATAATTTGCACATTTCCTTAGTCCAGTTAAAAAAAAACTCCTTATTTGAAGTAAATTTTGATTCCTTGCTCTTCCAACCAAAAATTATTTTTAACTTTGGGATATCCAAACATGACCCTGCTGCTAATGTCAAATTTAATAGGATTCTAGCAGAGGACTGGCACGACTGGCTGACGTTATTTACAGATGCGTCTAAGATGTGTGATAATAGTAATGTCGGATCAGCTGTGTGGATCCCAAAATACAAAATTATTCTAAATTTTCGTAGCCCTGCTTTTGGTACCATATACACTGAGGAAGCAAAAGCTCTTTTGGAAGCAGTCTCCTACATTGAATCACATGGACTCAACAAAAGTCTTATTCTCTCAGATTTTCTTAGCTGTCTACAGGATTTAACAAAATCACCTTTTCGCTCTCGCCACAATTTTCCTCTTATCCTAAAGATTAAACAACTCCTGTATAGATGCCTAGATGCTTAGGCTTGGAGATTGCTCTGGCTTGGATCCCCAGCCACACTGGAATAGTTGATAATGAGAACGTGGATTCGATTGCTAAGCTGGCCACTCGGAATGGGATCGAGTCTCATCCGTCTTGTTATCCCCGAGATCTGCACTCTCTTGTTAAACCCGAGATGATGAAGAATTGGAATGAGCATTGGCAAAAAACTAGAATATTGAAGGGAAGATTTTATGGCTCTATCCAACCATTCATTCCTTCTGAATGTTGGTTCAGCAAACTAAAATTCTCTAGTAAAATTGCCATCTCTGTCATAATTAGACTCCGACTTGGGTTTATTTGCACACCAGTTCTTTTGGCCAAAATCCGCGTGAGGGACTCTTCTTTGTGTGAATGCGGTCTGGATGAGGGTACTCTGGAACACTTGTTTTTTTCCTGTCCTCGTTTAACCACTCCCCTTTACGACATACTCCCTCCTGACCTGATGTTCCTCGCCCAATTAACATTCCTTTCCCATTATCTTTAGCCCATACCCCTGCAGTTAAAATCCTTTATAAATTCATTAGCATTAATAAAATTCAGTTATAGTTGATATTTCTATCTACTTATTATATACTCACTGAATGTCTAACATTTATTTTGTGACGTTTTACATGTACTAACCAAAAATGTTTTGTCCTTTTTTAGCATGGGGATTCATGGATGCCACCCCTACAAACACTGATCAATCATTGTGTAACAGTTAAATTATTTTCTCGTATCTTGACATTGGCAAAATCATCGAGTTAGATATCGCGATTATGACAACTAAGAACTGTCATTTTTGTCATCAATACGGAACGCTCGTGAACGCGCTAACAGTGCTCACTCAATGTTAAAACCTAATACACCACATAAAACTTGTATAGACCACAAATTTCATCTTCTTATTTGATTAGGTGGTGATTCTAGCCAGAAGCACTATTTATAAGTTAGCTAAAACTATGATACGAATCAGAACATAACAGCACAAGTGTCATTTTTGACAGCGCTCACGGTGATATTAGTCTATCGCATGGTCGGCGTTATCGCAAGATGGCGCATGTCATGACGTCATCTATGACGATTCACGGGATATCGGTATCGCGCTCACGCCAATTCGGAACGGGTGTGAGCACGCTCAAATCGATATTATCGTATCTCGGAACGTAGCCTAAATTGGCATAATTTGGAATGTACCCCGAGTGACAGGCCGCGGCCCCGCGGCGTTAGCTTCCAAATTCGTGTTCCTTTTCCTTCTTTCTTTATTCTTTACCGATAGCTTCTCGAGTTGTAACATGGTCTATAGAAAAGCGATCTAACTTAACAATAATTCGTCACAATTACTGCAGTTAAAATGAAGAATCAACGTTCAGATTTATGTACAAGAAAAATCACGATTGTTATTGTGGTTTGTTGTTACTGGTTTGTATTAAAAATTGTTATTTATTTTTCTATGTTACTTGTATTTTCTGATATGTAATAGAAATTTTATTCGAAAGAAAACTAGGTACATAAATTTATTCATATTTCATTCGCCGGCTGAATCTGCAGAATGCTTGCCACTTATTGCACCTACACACATTGGGCACTCCGTCGGCCGTGTTGACAGATTTGCCGATCTTAAATTAAGAATACATAAGTACCTACCTACTGACCTTTTGCTACAACAATGCATAAACTTGTTATGTACTCGATTTACGTATTCTAATTGTCAGGATTTGTTTTTGTTTTGATTTTTTTAAATTATTTGTCAGCCTAATCATTTGTCCTAGGCTCTAAGCATAGCCAAAATTAAAAACTATAACTATTTTTTACAGGGTTGTGTCAATAGCCACAGTATTCGTCAATAAAACTTTACTTAGCAGCCAGGAGGTTGCATTAGAAGCACCATTGTTTATAACATGGTTTCAATGTATTGTGTCCTTTAGTATATGCTACACATTGAGCAGTTTTGGTGGAATACCAGGTTTATTTGCATTTCCAAAGGGAACACCATGGAAACTGGATGTTATGAGAAAGGTAATTCCAAAAGTTTATATTATCCCTTTGTATGCCAGAACCTGGGTCCACACGACTTTTAAATTGATTCTGTAATTACAGTATTCTACCTGGTTAATGCATGTGCTCTTTATAAGACTGAATCAAATCTTAAGTAAATCCCATTCACTGCTCGGTTCTCTATAAGTGAAAAATTTTAGTTTCAATGTTGTGTAGTCATGATAGGTATTGTGAACTGGACTTGAGTAATAAGACTAACCCAACAAAACCACCTTTACTGTCAGGTAAAGCATAAGTAGAGGCATAGCTAATGTAAATTGTTACCACTGATAGGTGGTTAACTATACACAACACGTGAGCAGTGGTGGCCCGGAGGCACCGACCGCGAGTTTTAGGTTGTAAGTTCAAACCCGCACTTACTTAGTGTAAACTATTTAATTAAAATCACCACTGCTCTTAAAATGGTCAAGGAAAGTATTGTGAGGAAACCAGCATGTCATTGAAGTAGAAGAAATGTTAACATCTACCAACCCGCCTGGGCCCGTTATGTGAATTACAGCTCATTCCCTCCAAGAGAGGAGGCCGGTGTCCCAGCAGTTGAAACAAATAGTCTGTTGAAGTATGCATACAATTAATTTTAATGAGGGTTTTCTGAAATGACGTTCACTAGGAGGCAGCACTGAGACGTCAGGTCCGGGCACCTGTCGAAAGTGTGAAAGCGCCTACAGACTGAATGGTGAACGAAAGAATGAACCAAATGACATCAAATATTTTAAGTTCATTGTCGAACTGGAAGACCTCTTGTCAAAGCGGCGCCAACTGGTGGCTTGAATATTCATGAAAACCCTCATTGGTTTGTTGGGCAAGATTAGAACCACTCTAAATAACTGAGCTTATCAGACTAGTTAATTAACCACTTATGTTCTCATGTGATAACATCCAGATACCTATCTTTAACATTAAACACTTGTATTTTATTATATCAAAAATATAATGGAACCAATAATTATTAATAGCTTGATATCATCAATTTGTGCTAATCCTACTAAAAATGTAACAGTTTGTATGTTTAGATGTTTGTTACTCAATCACACGAAAACGACTCAACGAATTTGGATGAAATTTGGTACACAGATAGTTTATAACCTGGATTAGCGCATATTGTATGATACTTTTTATCCTGCTAGTGTATTAAAAAAGGAAAAAAGATATAATCTTTCTGTTATCGCGAAATCTTTTTTGTTTCGGTATTTTATTACCTTGTATAAAATGTCATTCCATTAATACCTAGAATAAAAATGTGATGTCGGCTTTTAATGCATTAATGTACCTACTGTGCGCTCCTCTTGTCTTTATCGTGGTAAGTTTTAAACTATTCTTCCAAATTATTAAGTACAAAAGGCAAAGTTTATCTAAACACATGTACGTAAATTTTGACGATTTTGATAAGAATTAACCAAATACTCAGAAATGTGCGAATGTATCCAATATAGGTAAATGTATTTATGGCTCACAATTTTGGTTACAATTTTATTTAGCACTAACAGTTCTATATACTAGACACAACAACCAAACAAACACACAGTACACACACAGACACACAACAGTACAGATAGACAGTACAGTACTTAAACAGACAAACAATCCCACGATAATAATCTCCGTGTAACTCTTAAGAGGGCTATCACATTTTTTCTTGAATTTGAGCGTTTAACTCGTAGGTTCAGGCAGAGCACGCCAAAATAGCTCTTAGAGGGTAGGAATTTTTCGGACTTAGGTACTTGATACTTATCGTTATATTAAGGTCGAATCACCCAAAATCTTTATAAATTGTAGCTTAAGTGTTGGTCTGTTGTTGTTGTGTACCTATGTTAAGTTTCATCAAAATCCGTTCTGTAGTTTTTGCTTGAAAGAGTAACAAACATCCATTCATCTATCCCAATTAAATTACGCGATTATAATATTAGTAGATTTACAGTCAACATTATGAAGTAATAGTATAAAAAAGTTTACAATATAAATTATTAAAAAAAGCACTAATAAACTCGAATTTTCTTTTAAAATCATGATCATCATTCTATCAATTGTTGATTTTTGATGCAGATTGTACACCACTTTAATATTCTGCCACAGTGGTTAATGTGTGCTTATGATTAGACACTAAAGATTGAATTTCACGATAACTATGAAGGACACTTTAAACACATGGTTTAAAGTTGTTAATTAACAGTACTACAATAGGCACCGTTTCCATATCGAAAATACTTTTGCCTTAAACCTGCAACTGTTTTATCAGTTTTTTTACCAAGGTTTTCCCTAATGCATACCAGCTAATTAATAATGTTTTTGGCTGATCTGATTATAATAATGATGCTGTGTTTTAATTTAAAAATTTCAAATATTTTCCATTATGTACTTTATAAATGATTTTCTGAGAAGAAAAAAACGATTGTTTAAAAAACTAAAATGGAACACCAAACTAAAAAGTGGAAAATAATTTTCAATAAGTTTAAAATAAGAATAGAGTGATTATCAAAAAAAATAAAAAATCATCGTAATATCGGAATTTTCTTAATGACTTTTTCTATCATATGAATATTAGAATAGAGTGATTAATAGAATACAATATTTATAACAATTCAAATCAAGCACCCCACGCTTTTTTTTTACAAAAAATTTTTTTTACAAAAAATTTTTTTTTTTTGTTAATGTGAAGCTAATAAAGCGTGTTAAAAAATCTCCATCCACTCTAAAGATCTTCTATCTAATGATCCCTTATTTTAACCGAAAAATTATTTATATTTTCAGGTGATCCCACTTGCAATGATGTTCACGCTTATGATAGCAACAAATAATCTATGTTTGAAGTACGTCGGAGTGCCATTCTACTACATAGGAAGATCTCTAACCACAGTATTCAATGTTGTATTCAGTTGGGTGCTACTGAGTCAAAATACGTCTTGCAAATGCATTTTATGTTGCGTGTTCATCATATTTGGATTCTTCCTTGGAGTAGATCAGGAGAGTTTGTCAGGTAAATATTTTTATTTCAGTATGCTCTTCTATGATACATATACTAGCAAAGTTTGCGACTTCGCCCGCGTGTTGTGTGGTTATAATGATTCCCCGCGGAATCTTACTACGTTAATATCATGTCTTTTAGAAACCAATATAATGGTAAGGAATCGAAATGTCATATTCTGTATATTCCAAGACAATTTGTCGATATCATGAATAATATATTAGCAGATGTTGTGTGTGATTGACGTGGTTTCGAGTAAGGAATCGTTAAGTGGTCATAGTAGATTAGGGCCCAGACAGTGCCTTTAACGAAATTCGATCCAATATATATTTACGTTTATCGAGCAGGTATAACGAGCAAACATACGGAGCAATAGATTATGAATTTCCTCTAAAATCACTGGGATTGTGATAGAAAGTGTAAAAACGCAATTTGGGGACTGTACCCTGATATTCCTTCATATGTTAGAAAAAATTGTCTGCATAACATTGTAAATAACGCAATGAATGTTGTTGAATTGTCAAATCAAAGCCATTCCTACTGTTAGCGTGTTATAAAATTACATCGTTGGTTATGCACGCACGCCGTTTGACGGGCATACTCATATGTAGCACGCGATAATGTGGCTTGGTGTAATTGTAGACCTTGTAGGGGATGCCTAGAAAGTTCGACTGGATTCGAATTCCTACGCACCCAAACCTGTGCCCAAACCCATCATAGTAGTTTAGTGTGATACGCAATTAGGTACGCCGTGCTGGTCAGTCATGGCCATGTTAAATCCCATCTGGCATTAACGTGACTTCTTTAATGTTATCTTTTAAGGCTGCGAAGGTCAATGGCATATTCTCATAAAGGCCTAATTTAAAAAAAAAAAACTTCTACCTATACAAAAAATGAGGGTCAATTCGTGCAATCTTGCGGAAATTGAAGACATTTCCGTCGCGTCAATAAAAACAATTAATTCCGCGTTTTTGTGGAGTAGATGGTTCCTCATATTTTCCCGGCGTGTATTTTTTTACTTCTATTTCACTAATACAAAATCAAAAATAAATAAAAAGACTTGCAACAAAGAGCATCTTCCGAGACCGTCGAGATGCAATAATGATGTTAAGTTCAGTTAAAGAATTTTTACATAGGCGATCCACTAACCCGCACTGGGCCCGTATGGTGGATTAAGGCCCACTCCGTCCCACCTAGAGGAGGCTTGTGTCAGTTGTGTCCCAGCAGTGGGAACATTAAACTCTGATTATGACATAGGTTTTTTTTTCTGGTGGGAAATCATCAAATAACTTCTCTCGCTCTGGGTGGAGAGAGGTCAGACTTTTACTGACTAAAACCCACCCGTGTTCCTTCACTTGCCTGTGTGCCGGGGCCCACGGTATCACTTTCGAACAACCCGCCACCCTGACAGGCATCGGCCCTTGCGGACCCCACCAGTTGGTGCTGACATCTCTTTGAGGCGTGCGTGGAACGCAACGCGCCGTCGCCCCGGCCTTGGTCCTTACCGGATAGCGAGCTACCCATTACTCGCCTTCCGCAAGCCCGCGCCTAAGGTGGCCGGGAATCAGCCTGGGATTCCCGACGCCCAGGGCGTCTCCTGCGGCGGCTAGGGCCGTGAGGGCGCATCTACTGCATCTCCCTCACGTGCGCCGCCTCCCTCTTCGCGAGCATTACTGCTTCGCAGAAGGAGGTGACGGCCACCCATGCATTCTCGCTCCGAAACATGGCCTAGACCAGAACTGACCGCGAGAGATCGCCACCGCCAATCGCCTCTACAAGGACACGGCGGTACTCCGCCCAAGCCGGACTGACCTCCACCGTATGCTCCACTGTGTCCTCAGGGCGATCTACGCAGTGGTCACACCCGGGCGTTTCCTCCCGCCTTATCCGATACAGGAACCTCCCGAAACAACCGTGTCCGGTGAGGACCTGCATCAGGCGGAAGGTGAGGACATGGTGGCGCCTCTCAATCCAGTCCTCAAAGAATGGACTTACCGCCGCAATCGTGGCGTGCCCAGCACTCGGTTGCGACAATAGCATTCTCCATGTCGCCATGAGATCCCGTCGGAGCTCTGTCCGCTGTGCCGCGATACTTTAATTGTTGAATATCTAGACGAGATACATTCATAAAGTTCAATTTAAGAACTTTTACATAGGTGATCCACCAACCCGCACTGGGCCCATGTAGTGGATTACGGTTACGGCCCCACTTCTCTTCACCGGAAGGAGGCTTTGGTTCCAGCAGTGGGAAGTTTATAGGTAGGCTGATTATGATGATTTTCACATAGGTGACCCTCAAACTTGCATTCCCTAGGAGTAGGCCTCTAGATGGTTTATTCGGGTCCTGAATGTACTTCTAAATGTACTCTCATTAAAATTAGTGTAATTATTCATAAAATGTATGAAAAAGTGCAAAGTTAATTTGCAGAGCAGACAGCTGAATTGGCAATGACGGTATGGCACTAGCACTCCCTTAAGTTGGCCCCACATATACCGTACTGCTCGCATTCACCGGCTTCGCGATAGGAGGCATAGATAACTAAAATGTAACTACATCCGGTGATAAAAAAAACAACGGGGCTTTGCATTTGTTAGAAAAATAATCGACCAAATTCCCATACCTACCGTGGATGAATGTCGATATAAATGCATCTAAATCTAAACTCAGCTACGGATCAAACTGTAGAAAATTAATTTAAAATCAGTGTAACCATTAGTTTGGTTTTCCAATGGATATTTTCTGCAAACCAGTTTTACCAATCAATAGTATTGTTGTTTTGAATTATGCTTTGCATAAAATGATTATTATTTTATTGTCAACTAGCTTTTGCCAGCGGCTTCGCCCGCGTGCTGGTCGGAAATTATCCCACGGGAACGTCCTACCAGGATAAAAAGTGTTCTAATCCTATGTGTTAATCCAGGTCATAAACTGTCTGTTTGCCAAATTTCATCCAAATCCGTTCAGCCGTTTTTGCGTGAAAGAGTAACAAACATCCGTACATCCATACTCACAAACTTTCACATTTATAATATTAGTAGGATAGGATTCAAATCATCAGTCTGCCTAGCCTTTTCCCAACGATTTTGGAGTCGGCTTCCGTCTTTCCTATTAAACCCAGTTAGAAAGAAAGACAAATGGATTTATTTGTCACAGACTCACGTGCATGTAAAAAGATGACATAACATTTAAAAAAAACATGATAACAACACAGATATTTATACATAGGCATATTGAACATAAATTAATAGTGGCAGCTGCACGCCGTGACCGTGACAAGAAGGCTTCCACCCAGCATGATGCTGTGCTATGGGAGCCACGGCACAGCGCTGATTTTCAGTGGTCAAAAGAAAACAACGCACGAAAACAAAAAAATAATTTAAATAAAATGAATGAATGGGGCTTCTCACTACCCGTAGCGACTGTCAATAATTTACGAAAACAGCCTTATCATTAAATATCTGTCCTGCTAATTGTAAATGCAGTACTTGCAAAAAAAAAGGCGGTTTCGAGAAAAACGCGGAAATCTATAAGTAAAATTTTCATGCAAGTACTGTGAATCTCGTTATCAAAAAAACATACTTCCAGTACCCAAATATTATTATTTTTCCCATAGAGGTTTGCCCCTACGGACGCCATTTATGCAAAAAGTGAAAACCCATAAGTATCGATTACTGCAGATACAATTAGCAGGGCAGATATGTAATTTAATGGAATACTAAGACATTTATCTATATATTTTTTTGTTTCAGCATCATTTTCTCTACGAGGCACAATATATGGAGTAATCGGATCTCTAATGCTATCTTTATACTCCATCTACACAAAAAAGGTTTTACCCAGTGTAAACCAAGAAGTTTGGTTGTTATCCTATTATATTAATGCCTATGCTATGATATTATTCCTTCCTCTAATTGTAGTATATGGGGAATTGTCTGTCTTGTGGAATTATACCAATTTTCATAGTTCTTACTTTTGGTTCCAAATGTTTATTGGAGGTTTATGTGGGTTTGCTATTGGGTACTTCACGTCGCTACAGATAAAGGTGAGCTCCATTTTATTCGTTTATAGCCCTTATCAACACATTTAATTTGCACACTTGTAATATAACTGTACTTAATTCATTTGTAGCACCTATACAGTTTACTATTTACTTAATAAGTACATGCATTGCATGCATATATTCTACTAGCGGCTTCGCCCGACATCCTACCGGGATAAAATCCTATGTGTTAATCGGATTATAAACTATCTGTGTACCAAATTTCAAACAAATCTGTTCAGCCGTTATTGCATGATTGAGTAACAAACATACAAAATTTCACGTTTATCATTTTATTAGAATAGTAGGATTTAACATATGGTAGGGTATTGTATTGTTAAGTACATAATTCTAAAACGGCTTTGACATAAATTTCAGGTCACCTCTCCACTGACACACAACATATCAGGCACAGCGAAAGCATGCACCCAAACCGTGATAGCAACCCAATGGTACCACGAGAGCAAGAACTTACTCTGGTGGACATCAAACATTATCGTCCTGTCCAGTAGTTGCCTATACACCGTTTTCAAACATCAAGAAATGGAGGAAAACTCCCGAAAACCAGTGCCTGAAGAAAAACGCAGCCTAGTATGATGTTTTTTTTTTTTTCAAAGACTGTACAGTGTTTTTAGTTGATGCTTTTTAGCAGTTTTGTGTTAAGCGAAGTTTAGATTAGCAGCTAAACTTGCAGAAGCTGACTTCAGCAAGCAAGTGGTCTTTAAAAATCTTGTGGCAGTAAAGCGCTTATTATACTATTCAATTTGTAGGAAATCAAATGAAGAAATCGGAAGATGTAATCGAAGTTAGAACAGTTAGATTTCGATTTAGTGCGATTGGAAGAAGACGACCGCATTACTTCCTATATTGTTGCAACCTCATGTAATTCTACTTCATGACTAAGAGTCTGTTTATAATTAAATTTAGTCTAGTGATCACTAGTCTCCAATTTCCTAATTAGAATGTTTCTAATTAGAGTTTCTACAAATTGAATAATGTAATAATCACTTAAGTAAGAATTCCTTGCAGAAGTCAACTTCTGCATATTTGGGGTATATTCATAAACGATGATTAAAGTTATGAGATGTTTAAACGTCAAAAATGTATGGTTAATTAGTCGCTAATCATTACTTAACTTGAAGCAGCGTTTATAAATAAGGGGGTATTATGTTGCTAATATAATTCTTTGCTGTATATATTGTTATATATTCGACATTTTGTACCTGTAGCATGTTATGTTGTGTAAAACTAAGTGTTTAGTTAAGGATCTGATATGGATAACGATACTGATTACATTTATTTAAAAGGATCATGGCTAATTAACATGCCGACCGATTGATTATCTATTTCATGGTCAGATTAAGTGTAAGTTAAAAGTATATGTATATGAAATTACAAGAATCATTACAAGCATTTATTTGGAATAGTATGTATTTTACGATTTTAGCTGTTACTTCAAGTACTTATTATGTCTTCCTAGCACAAGTATCTAAATAACATTCCATTAACAACTGTATTGCCTCATTAATATAAGAAACAAAATAAATGCATTTAAAAGACTAGAAATGGTACATATTAAACAGAGCGATTAGAAAAGCCTGAGACAGAATGCTGAAGCAAATATCGCCTGGTTTTTAGAACGAATTATACTAAAATTGTCAAGCGAGTGTCAACTGTTGTGATTGGTGGACTGAATTATAAACAGCCAATCTGATCACTTGACATGCTTTGAATTTCTATTCCAGAAACCACCGGGGTAGTTGCGTAACACACATACAATATGTAACAAAAACCCTGTTGTTCCTTTTAGGGACGTATACACTTACCTACAAGCACAACATTTACGAAGTTATAATTTAAAAATAAGCATTGGCTGGTCGAGACTTCAGTATCAAATAACTATTAAAATCGACATATTCGAAAAAAATGTTTACAATATGTGATTTTACAAGTATCCTTATTTCGCACAATAGACTACGAACTCGGCGGCTTTCTTTGATCTAATCAAAATCAGTTAAACTTTACAAATATTCATAATTAAATATTTATTTTAAATATTTTTGTTGAACAGTTTTTATAAATGACTTGCTTTATTACGTATGTATACCGATTCTGAAAACGTGGGTAGAAGGAACAACAGGGTTTTTGTTACATATTGTATAATGGCAATCGATGGCAATGCCATTGCCTTATTTTGACAGTCCAGCCACGTTCATTGCGTTAGTTGTTAGCAGATGAACTTTTAAAACCTATGAAGCAATGTATTGGGAATTTCCTCCAAAACCGTTGGTTTGTGATTGATAGTGTGTTATGCAGTGAGGGTGCTGGTGTTACTCTGTTGAACGAAAACTAACAGCATTTTACATGCATTCAAAAAATTTGAATTATTTATTGATGCAAAGCATATTATTATTTAAGGTGAACGCAGACGAGCCACTAATTCCGCACGACTCGAACGCGTCTCGGGAACATTCAATGCTGGACATATATATACATTCATCGCAAACGAAAACCAACGAAAACGACGCTAATTTTGTTCATAAGTAAATCGTTATTTATTATAGCTTATTTTATTTTGAATGTTGTCTGTACTGTGAATCCTTTCATGTGTCGCTAACTTTATAACTAACGAAAAAAAAAATTGACAAAACAAAAAAAATTGAGTGCTTTATGGTGCTGTTAGCTGCTGTTACTAAAATGCTTATCTAATCAAACAACGTGTCAAATTAAAAATATCGACGGTTAACCATCAAAGCCTAACTCAATAGGTATATCAAAAGTTTTTAATGTGAGTACAAATATGAGTAAAGCCAAAAATATAGACGATAATTAAAAACTGAATTAATGCTATATGTATAGATTTTTCTACTAAGCGTAAGAGATAGAACGTTTAAGAGCTGGATCTATGCCGTTGACCTTGCTCGATTGGGCGTTACCGATGAAAATGCCCCGCGCTGTCCCAGCAAGCCCTTGGCAACAATTATGCACTGCACGAATGATTTTCTCGTATCGCACCGAGCGGAGTGGCATACGTACCTACCAGCGGCGAGATGGCAATTTTTCTAAGAGAGGACCCGAAGCGAAGTCGACTTTTTTTTTTTTTTTTTTTTGATTTTGGCTTCACACGGTTTGTGCATTTAGCCAGTGTCAAGTAATTTTTCTTTTAGATCAAGTAAATGGCCCGATATCGGGCACGAAGTTACAAAACAGTCATAGTCGTCTTTAGTCAGTCAAGTCAGAGTTATTGTAAAGCGGTAGTAACTTTACAACAACCTAATAGGAGTTTTTGGGGGAACACGAAAAGCCCACGTTAGTCACTTATTTTCACCTTCACTACACTTGTGCACTCACACGTAACTAAATTGAATAATTCACTATCAAAATTATACAATTTAATTCGCTATTTCACTAAATTCCATGAAAATGAAAATTCGTGCGACATGTTCCAACGCGATCCCGCCAAAAACTCAAGTCGACTTTAACTTATTGACATATCACTAAAGATATTTTTTTATTTATGTCAAAAGTGTGGTACAGTCTGTTACAGTAAATATAGTTTTACGATTTAGGGTTTAAATCGAATACTGACTATCATTCTAAAAGGAATGTAAATAACTTAACACTGTGCAATATTCCTCCATCTCGTTCTCGCTGACGCATTTTTCTATATCTGTCTCTGCCATAACCCTTTGTACAGGGACTTGCTCTCGTACATATCAAGCGGTACCACGTGACCTAAAGTGACATCATTATGGGATCGCTGTTGTATGATTTTTTAGTTCCCGATTATGACGTTTTGGCGCCGGGTTATTTTAGATTTTATTTTATTTTTGTTGTAATACAAAGCTAAAAATAACCGTTTTTGTTGTTTTAATGTTACGGTGAATTAAATACCCGTATTGTAAATATATTTTTTGACAATAGTAGCCACATAAGGAAGTGCCATTTTTTAATAGCGATAGAGTTGCCGATGCGATTCCCCGAAGGGAAGCCAGTAGGAATCGTGTTATAAGGTCCTTTACGCCACTGGAACTTACCTATGCCTACGGCCACAGTAGAGGCAAGTAAAGCAGTATTACGTCTATATAAAAAAAAACGGCTGTCAGTGAACCGATTTTGATTTAGTTTTTTTTTGTTTGTAAGGTGACGTAGTCTAGAGTATTCTTAGCTTTATTAGTTGAAAATCGTTTCATACAAATAATTGTATTAAGTGATTTTTTTAATGAATAAACTAAAGGAAGATAAAAAGATCATTTTACACAACAGAGACATTTATGATCAATTATACAATAGTGAATATTTTTGTTTCCTCGTAAGTGTCGTTACACATACGAGAAAACAAAAATATTGACTACTGTGAAAAGCAATATGTGATACTCAAGTCCAGAAATACGTATTCCCTCGTGTAGTTTACAGCCCTCGCTTACGGCTGGGGCCGTAAATGCACAATCGTGGATTTGGCCTCTTTTAACACAATGTACAGAAGCCCACACTTCAAGCTATCCCAAACTGTCAAATTTTCCCAATTGAACATGAACATTCTTTTGAAAAAATTTATCAATCATGAAAATCTTTCAAAGAAATTTGACATATTGGGGTAGCTTGATGTGCTGGCGTCTGTACTATTAAATGAGGACACCAACGAACAATATTGTGAACCAAAAAAATAGCGCCTATTTTAAAATTCAAAGAAATTTAACTCCATAATTACATTCCATTTGGTTTTTTAAATGTTTCCCCAGCTCCACATTAGGAATTTCTCCTGTGTTGCGGATGCGTTTACAAACATTTAAACTCACACACACACAACAGCCAGACCCGGAACAACTACTTGTAGTTCATACAAATTTTTGTTCCGTGCGGGAATCGAATCCGCGACACGCAGTGCAGTCAATCGCTTAACCATTGCGCCAACCGTACCGTCATATTGTGAACAGCCATTTGGACTTACACAGTCGCCACTTACAGGTTAACCAGCAATTTTATAAATAGGTGATAACGCACAATAATAATAATAAAACCAAAGGCTCTAGAATTAAAAAAAAAATATGGCAAATATGTCAGTTCAGTTCAGGGGGTCTTCGTAGTTAACTGTCGATATGTGAAGCGATTTCATTGGATGTTTTTATTTCAGCCAATCATATAAATTCACATACAATACAATGATTAAATTAAAGCAATAATTTAACTTAAATAATTTAATATGTTTAACATTACTTCGTATAATTTTTATTAACATGTGATCTTAACAACCTAGAGAGATATTGTTTAATATTTTTATATTTATGTACCAAATAAAGATTGTTTGATTCGTCAGGATCTATTAAATGATCGTATAGTTCTAAGCCATATAATTTGTTCCAATCAATTGTAAATAATGTGTTATTAAATGAAACCCATTCTGTATATCTGTATCTTTTTGTTCTTATACTGTAGCCCATTAATTTGATGTGTTTTAGTCGAGGTTTATCAGAGTTCTTTTGAGGGTAAACGCTTGGTCTAGGATATTGGCTAAAGGCAAAATAGTTACCAAATGATTGAGAATTGTCCATCATTAGTGGTTTCAAGCTTTTACCTTCAAAACATAGTAACGATTTATCTTTACTCCCACATTTTGGTATATCACGTGACAAGCCACTGAGATCTACCAAAGTTGGGAATATATCGATTAACTCGACGGGAGTATGGATGTTCCTTAAAGATATCCCTGGTGCTGAAAATATTAACGGCACTTTTAAAGCTACGTCAAAGTTGCTGTACTTAGCCCATAATCCATTTTCGCCCAAAGACCATCCTGGAAACAAAATGCGAAATCGTATGTTAATTGTGACGATGAGGATATTGTATAAAAACAAGGTAATGGTACTGGAATACTGACCATGATCGCTTGTCAAAACTACAATAGTTCTCCTTTTATCAATGTACTTCATTAATTCGCCGACCAAGTCGTCTACATAGGACGCAGCCGCATAGTAACTCTGCCTTATCTTGATCGACCAATCGTATGGCATAATGCCGAATGGGAACGATATATTGAGTCTAGCTATATCGTCTCTACGCCGGACATCCGTCCAAGGATGCCAGGATACTAGAGGTATGTCAGCAGACATGTACGGATGCTTTTGAGGCCTCACTTTGTTTATTGGTATCCTTTCTGAAAATTAAAGTTAATCTCATAGATTTATAGTAAATATGGGCTAAGTAGTTTGATCATCATCTCAGCCTATAATGCCCCACCATTGAGCACATGGGTTTCCAATCCACTTGGATAGTCACCGAATCTCATTAGGAATTAGAATCTTAAATCTACGTTCGACCAAAAAATAAAAAGTCTATTTAAATAGGTATCTTTTCGTGTTATTTTTACCATCGACACGTTAGATAGAAATAAATGCTATTGCATAGTAACAACTTATCAATAATGAAACCAGGAAAATACAAAAATGGCATATCAAAAACCGTGACGTCAACTTAAAAAATTATTACCTACTTTAAATATTTTGACAAAAAATTATTCTAATTTAAACCTTAACAGTATACAAATAAATTTCAAAATCAGGACTCACCCAGATACTGTTCAGGAAACTTAATTGGAATGTGCGGTTTATAAAACCCAACAGCGAGTAGGAATGGTTGACTGCTATTCCTATTTGACAGCAAATTCACAGCATGTTCCAAGGACTCCAAATCTGGCAAAGTTCCTTCAGGTTGATCCTTGACATTTACAGGACATACAAGGTTTTTCTGAAGTTTCTTGGTCTCTTTATCATGGCAGACGGCAGCATCTTTATATTTCTCCGTCGAAGGATGGAAAGGGTACTCAGACCAGCTATAAGGGTAATCATCTGAATAGTTAGAACTAATTCCAGGATGGAAAACTTTGCCGACAGAATAAGTTTCGTAGCCGTTTTCTTTGAAGAATTGGGGCAGGGTAGTGAAATTGCCTATGGTGTCCCGCCAGTAGTTGTAGAAGTCATATAGACGGAGCGTGTCGGGGCGACGGCCAGTTAACATTGAGTTTCGGCTGGGAGCGCATAGAGCTTGCTGAAAGAAGTAATTAGTCTTGTTACAGGCGAAATACCCAACAATGAAAACCTCGAATGTAAAATAGATGTTAGTACAATAATTTTTTATGGTTTATGGCTATTGATATACAAAAAACCCAAGATACACAATCAGCGTCACAATAACGTTCGCATAGATATGGCGCAATGTGCGCAGATTGATATTTATCGTCAGTATGTCTTTTTAACACATTGCTTTGGAAAAACCACGTTATGTCATGCGTGTTAAGTTGATTTTGCAAAAAATTGTGTTAAACCATAACTTTATGTCACTGACGTATAATTGAGGACAGTTTTGAGTGTTACTTTTGTTCGAGACTGTGGATCTTGTGTTTTTTGTTTATCTATCAATGTTTATGGCTCTTATATTTCTATCTCAAACCCTACCTACTATAGGTAGAAAGGATAGGTACTGAAGAATACCTGAACAACCACCATTGTGATCGAGCCCTGAAAATTGTTACTAGGTACTTATTATGCACGCAGTATGCAGCAAATCCGTGTGATGCCGGACGTAAAAGAATAGCACCATCCCATTTCTTCCCATGGGTGTCGTAGAAGGCGACTAAGGGACTTACTAGAAATTGGGCAGCAGCGTTCTCTATGCATTTGACCACCATACTTCGATCGCCAACCCGCATGCTAAGCGTGGCGATTATGGCAAATCCCCCCCTTTTGGGGGAGGCTTATGTCCAGCAGTGGACGTATTTAGGCTGATATGATGATGCAGCAAATGATCAAATAATCAAAGATAGTTTTAATTCTGTTCGTGTTACCTGCGCAAAGGCATTTTTGAAATTAACACCTTCGCCCGCCAGTGTTTTGATATTCGGTAAGTTGATCGTTTTGTCCGAAAGATGGCGCAAGTCATCCACTAAAATAATTATAATGTTATACTTTGTTGCACTTGAGTATGACTGAGAACATGTTAGTAAAATTAAAAGTGAAACAATTAAAGAAAATACTGTAAGCGACATGATTTACTAACATTTTAGCAGCGTTCAATACATTGTACGCATTGTCCTTGGAACGGAACGGAGATGCGTACAAAACTATCTGCTAAGGTAAAAAAAAAATATTTTCCTCTAATTTTATCAACACTTTAACAATGAAATAAATAAGACTGAGGTAATTCAATCGTTAAAATTTCTGAATCACCTTACTAGTCATTTTGAAAGTCAACAATATTAAAATTCTGCTAGAAACGGAATATTCCTTTCGAGTATTTGGTCAAAGAGTTTGTATTTTTTGTAGAAGGTAAATGCAGTATAGAGTTTATAGTACTCTGTGGGTAAATGTTTCAATCCGACCAAATCCTAAACACCGAGACTTCGTTAAATTTTAAATTCTAATGTTACCAATTATATTATACTAGCTTTTGCCAGCGGCTTCGCCCGCGTGGAGGTCGGTGTATTATACATATAAACTTTCCTCTTGAATCACTCTATCTATTAAAAAAACCCGCATCAAAATCCGTTGCGTAATTTTAAAGATTTAAGCATACATAGGGATATAGGGACAGAGAAAGCGACTTTGTACTATGTAGTGATGATAACTCTGAAAAGCTAAACAAGCAATGGTAAAGTGAACGTGCAACCGTTGATTTATTTTGTTTGGTTCTGATGAATTGAGCTGTGTATTTTAATACTCTGTTTAGTTAAGTCAATAAATTAATAACTGCTTGTTTCCCAGTTTTGTAATTTTTGTCGCGTCTGTAAACCGACATTGTGTTTGACGTAGTGTTTTTCCACACAGTGACAAAATGAGAGTGTTTAGGTAGGTATTCTTATACAGATGGAATGAATGCTTTGTCGTACGATACACACTACACACACACATATACAAACGAACAAGTGGGCGTTAGGGTATTGTCATTCAAATCATCTGTTCCGTAAATTGTTGTATATTTTGTACATAAAATCTAATTTATTTTCGATTATTTATTAAATGAGAGTTGTATTAATTAAATAATTGCTTGAGTGCGCGAGTGAGTTATGTTTGTTTAGAGTTTTTGTTTTTATTCGTGTGACGTCATTGTTTTCGACTGCCAGTAGGTACGACGCAATAGCATTTTACTCGAAAATGGATTTAAAATGAGAATAGTTTTCGTAAACAAGGTGAGTGTGTTATGTAAGACGCATATTATGTTCATATTACGCATTATTATAGTTAGATTTGGCCACAACGTAGGGTGGATAGACTTCATCGATTTCCTTTGTCCTCGGTCCCCTTTTATGTTCAAGTCTATAGCTAGTGTGTACATTGTAGTGCTACCAGCTGTTTCGAAACAACATAAACATTTTGGTGTTATTATTTTTAAGATTGAATTGGATAATCTTATGGTGTCGTGATATTGTTTTGTTTTAACTTAAATAATCTGTAGTCTTTTTTCGGTCTAATCTCGCGTTCGATCTTCAAAGATTGATCTATTTTGTTTTTCTTGCTGTTGTCTACATTTCATGATTTTATAAAATATTGTAAAAAATAGTCATAAGCTGTAAATAATCAATAACTAATTCACTGAGGTTCTTAACTATTCTATTGTAAAAATAATCTGTAGTCTTTTTTCGGTCTAATCTCGCGTTCGATCTTCAAAGATTGATCTATTTTGTTTTTCTTGCTGTTGTCTACATTTCATGATTTTATAAAATATTGTAAAAAATAGTCATAAGCTGTAAATAATCAATAACTAATTCACTGAGGTTCTTAACTATTCTATTGTAAAAAATATCATTGTATTTAATTAAAGTACATAAACAAAACATATTTTTAGTATAAAATGGTCAAGGTCACTCTACATTCAGGCTGCTAATGTAAGTTAAAATAAAGTTTTCCTTATCTATTGCATCAACACCTTTTGTATTGCATCTGTAAATTGCAATAATATAAGTAAAGAATTCTCGGTATTACACATTATTTTGTAAGAATGAGTTTTAGATTTTTATGATGATGTTATTGTTTTCTTTCACACAACTGTTTGTTTATGGCCTTATCAGTTTCATTATCAGCCAGTTTTCTTATCATGAATATTTGAAATCTTCAATATTATAATCTAAAACCATGAGTCAGGTTTAATTTCTAAACCGCTGTTTGCCCTTCTATACTTGCATAATCTATATATATGTATATTAAAATGCAAATTCAATATTTATAGTTAATTACCACAGGACAAAGTGTGTTGTAACAGCTAGTGTGTTATATAACAGGGGCCATTTTCTGGAATTCAATATTATTTATCATTACTATGGACTATCAACTATTACGATCAAAATATGTAAAATGATTGAAGCTTTGGAAGGATTTCTTATTGTGTCTGAGCAAAAACAAAACACAATTGAGCTCACTATCCATCTTGTAGTTCTTGGAAACCCTGCATTAACCCAGTTCAATGCAAAGGCCTTCCTGCTTTTCATCCACTTCTGTCTTAGACTTCAAAGACCACTAAACCAGTATTTAATAAAAGTAAACTGCTTTATTAAATAATTCATCTCACCCACCATAAGCTAAGCATTAGCTAACAATAATTTCTATCTCATTTTCGCAGGCGACGCTTACACAGCATGTCAGCGGAGTCGCCGCGGCACGTGCGGTCTGGGGGGCCGCTCACCGTGCCGTCCCAGCCGCCGAGCGACCGCAGCATCATCGACGCGGTCTCGGGGTTCATTAACGACGTCACGCTCTCTTCCTCGTCGACAGTTGATCCTAAGGATGTTATACAATGGGCGAGGTAACTATTACAATATATTCTTATAATGGGGAGGGTCAGGTAAAGCTAATAACAGAAGACGCCATCATCACTGGTAACTGTCAGCAGTTTATCTATTGAATGTTTTCATGGAAACTAACTAGTATATGTGCTCTCGCCATAAAAATCGTCAGGTCTAACGTGATCACTACATAGCCTTGCCCCTGAACTTGGTTTCCAATTTTGAAGCTTTGCCCTACAGTTTTCTTCCTTATTATTACAATTCAGTGCACTACAAATAGTATAGTGTTTCACAGGAAAGTAACACCAGCGACGATGCGACACCTAGCGGGATAAATTGGTCGTGTCCTTCGACCCAATTGGGCCTATTCTAGAAAAACTTAACAGTATTCTAGACTACAAAACAGTAATATTGAACCGTTTTTATTGAAGCACTTAGTGGTTATGGAAATTTTGGACCCATTTAGTCCTCGCAAGATACCACGACTCTACAAGTAATTGTGCAATACCTACCAATGGTTCAGTAAAAATCTTCAAGCTTAAATCTCGATTAAAATTTTGATGGATTTTATACTAATCTCGATTTTAATGTAGTTTAAAATCGCGATTAATACTTGAAACTGTTAACGAATATAGACCCAAGGGCTAAGCTGCCAGGGGTGCGGGTTGGTCGAAAGAGATACCGTGGCCTGTGGCACACAGGCAACTGAGGGAACACGGGTGGGGTTTTAGTCAGTAAAAGTCTTAACACGCCCTCCTGCTCCACCCAGAGTAGGAGAAGTTGTTTGATGTTTTCCTAGCCAAAAAAAAAGGCCTAAAGCATTATTACTATGGCTTGTATATTTTCCATTGTACAGACGCCAGCACATCAAGCTACCCCAATCTGTCAAATTTCTTTGATACATTTTCAACCGTATAACTTGAGCGTAAGGTTCATGTTCAATTGGAAAAATTTGACAGTTTGGGGTAGCTTGATGTGCTGGCGTCTGTACTAAAGAACCAATTTCAATAAGTGGTATACTAAGTTGCTTGTTATTGATTGATTGCAGTGTGTAATTTAAATTCATGTGAACGCAAGCAGGTGAATTTTACTAGCAACAACCCTTCATGCATTTTTTATGCGTAGGTATAAGCAGAGTTAGGGCGACGACTTTGTATCATGTAAGAATAGGACCTAATATTGACTAGAACCTGTGTTCACTTAGGTAATATACTTACTACGACTTTTTAGCTGTAAGTATTCTTACTAATATATTAAACGCGAAAGTTTGTATGTATGGATGTTTGTTACTCTTTCACGCATAAACTACTGAATGGATTTGGATGGAATTTGGCACACAGATTGATTATAACCTAGATTAACACATGGGATACTTTTTATCCCGGTAGTACGTTCCCGGGGTAATTTCCGAATTCCACGCGGGCGAAGCCGCGGGCGGAAGCTAGTAAGTTTATAAAACTCTCACGGTTTCGAAAGCAATCCGAACATTCCGAACCCTTTTGGGGTCGCTCTGAGTGATACTCATTTATTATACCTACATACAAAGAGTACCGTTGATGTTCCCTTGAGTACCTTTGATACAAGCCAACATCTAACAGACGGTTTAATTACGTAACACACTAATAGAAACAGTGGCTTTCATTTTGATGGTTCAACAACACAAATTGCGTTATTTCCGTTACTGAGCAGACAATTTTTTTGAACTTATGAAGCAAAGGTGTGTTACGCAAAAGGGTGCTATGGGTACCTATATATAAACCTTTTATAAACTTACTAGCGACCCTCCCCGGCTTCGCCCGGGTGCAATTTACATGTGAAGATGGTATTCTATTCACGACCGGGCATTGCATGAATTCAAGATAGCATTTCATTACTATTGCTAAGTACTTATTTTTGTATATTATTTACGTAATATTAATAATGTATCCATTTGGAATAATGTAACTTTCAAATAGTGAAATAATTGATCAAATAGGGGCTGTGGTTCTGGCGATTACCCTCTACATACAGGGTAAGTTTTTATCCAGTGCGCAAAATGTAACCATGAATTTAGAATATCATTCTAAACTCCCTAGCGCAGAAATTTTACGTCGGTTTAAAAAAAAAAATCTGCTGTTTCATAGAAAAGTGCAATACCTACGCAGTCAAAATGTATGGAACAGCTGATTTTTTTTTGTAATACTGACGAAAAATTTCTGCGCTGGGGGTCTAGAATGATATGCTGGTTACAGTTTGCGCACTGGATAAAAACTTATCTTGTATACACAAACTTGCTCTCTCTTATAGGTTTACAGGGGCAGGTTTAAGGTGTACTTTTCTGCTAATGCTACGGGCAACACGGTCCAGAAGAATTAATGATATTATGATATGCTTAAACAGATTCGAAACAGCAGACATAAACGAGCCAACACCAGAAGGAGACAGCGACAGTGACGTCTCTCCATTACTCCTTATCTTGGGCTACGGGTCCGGTGTCCAAGTCTGGCTGATCCCTCCCACTGGGGAGGCCCAGGAGGTGTTGTCATGGCGACAAGGCACAGTGAGGGTGCTCCGTATACTGCCTACTCCGCAGCACGGCGACTGCTTCGCATCGAAGAGGCCCCTCATCGCCTTGTGTGACTCTGTCAGCCCTGGACCGTCGTTTTGCTCGCTCAGCTTTATCTCTATAAGAGGAGGTGAACAGGTGAGCTATTTTACAGTAATCATTCTAAGTAGATAGAATCTTGACCGCCTCCATCAAATATCGATAAAACCAGTTTTTGGTCGAAATTTTAGTGTTGGGATAAATTGCAGCATTTACTAGAATTTTTGACTCTTCATTTTAGTTGTTTCTTGTATACTTACCATGCTTTTGGCATGTAAAAAAATATAAAAAATAATATCATAATGTCGTCGCGAGAAGACCTTAAAATGACCAAAAATACTAATAAGTAATTTTCGACTTACGAACAAATTACACCGTTCAATATTTTGCTATTATTCGTGTTTAGTGTAACTAAACTAACTTGAACTCGTTAATCCTATTTAATATTCAGTTTGAATAAATAAGTAAGCAGATAAAAGAGTTGCTTTGACCTAGACTTACACGTGCAGGGTTCTGATATCAAAGTAGGCAGTCATAATAATATGCTGATTTGTTGAATACTACGGGAAACAACATTATCGCCTCTACTACAGTTACAATCGGACAATAAACTGAATACGATACGCGTTTTTCAGAAACCTGAGGCAAACAAGCGAATCTTTTACAATGACGTCATTCGGGGGCGTGTCTTAAAAAAATAAACTCTTCTAAAAATTTGATCTTTCTTAGCTAGCGAAACTTCACAGACGTGATTGGTATCGATATCTAAAATCGACAAAATAAAAAATATGATGACTTTTTTCGGGATCAATGACAGCTGTTCTTTTTAGTTGAAGTATAAGTTGAGAAAATCGTTTTTCTTTGTTTCTACGTGTTTTGGTATCGATACCAATCAGGTCTGCAAAATTTTGCTAGATAATTTAATTTGACCCTGTATAAGCTCAAAAATTGCCGTCCTCTACCACCTCGTCACGCTTTGACAAACAATTTCTTTGGACTCTTGTACAATAACCACTCTTGCAGTGCCATTGACCAGTGGTCCAGTGGTGCATCGAGCAGTGGTGGCCCAGTGGTAACGGCTGCGACTTACGACTGTAGGTCGTGGGCTCGAACCCAAGCAGGTACTTTACTTAGTGTAAATGATTTCATCACCACTGCTCTCAAAACGGTGAAGGAAAACATCGTGAGGAAACCGCCATGTCCTAGAACCAAAAATTCGAAGATATGTGACATCTACCAACCCGCACTCGGCCCGTGTGGTGGATAACGGCCCACTCCCTCTCACAGAGTGGAGGCCTGTGTCCCAGCAGTGGGCAGTGGCGGATTTACCAGCAGCCTGAGTAGGCTGGTGCCTAGGGCGGCAAATTTTAGGGTGGCGGCAAATTTGGCTCAATTTTTTTGCCATAGGGAAATTAAAAAAAAAACATTATTGTATACGCGGAGAAAAGATGTCTCGAAAATTTAACAAAATTACAATATTTTAGTACCTACCTATTATACATACAGTAGGTATACCGAATACTCTAATGTCTGTATATGAAAAATTACTAAACGCTGTGTAAAGTACTCTAATTGTGAATATGAATTTTTAAAATTGTTCAATAGCGTTTCAATGTTACAATTCAAAAGAGTTAGTAGGGGTGGCAAAAATTTGATAGCCTACTGGCGGCAAATGTGTAAATCCGCCACTTGCAGTGGGAACAGTATAGGCTGATTATGCCATTGACCCCTCAATATTTTCACCCCTGACCATTCCCACATGTTGACCAAAACCTTGTTCTCAACAGGTAAAAAGCATAAAATTCAAGAACCCCATTCTCGATGTGTTGGCAAACAAGCGTTCCGTGGTGGTTTCTTTCTCCGAACGCTTCGCAGTCTTCGATGCCGCGACTCTGGAGGACCGAATGGCTGTCACTACTTGCTACCCATGCCCGTGTCCTTTAGGAGGCAGTCTACCCATCAACCCGCTGGCACTGGGAGATCGCTGGCTGGCTTACGCTGATAAAAAACTTAATCAGTCGAAGAGAAGCAGTGGAGGGTGTGAAGGTAAGAAATGTTAACTAATATTTAGGTGTTTAGAAGCCATTTGTTGTCATTTAATTTTGATATCAGTCTAGAATTGTATTGGATAAGCCTTGAATATCATCTACCTGACACACTTCGTAAATATGTCGTGTTTTAACCATTCGTACGCAGCCCAGAGTCTGCATTTGTGCACGGTTGCTGGCAATAGGCACGCCCCCTATTACATGGCACTTAAACATTACTGGCGAAATTCTGGTGTACTATAGGTACACTTCAGCCCAACCATTTGTAGAAACAAGGCGTGATGTTAGATATACAAATGATTGAATGATATCAACTAAGTAGTCATAGCCCTGGTTAAGGTGTCGGACTAGCGGGTGAGGCGCTCGTTAATTGAAACTTAGTCCGCTATGCATGACGCAATCCAATTCCCTTATTACCTTGGTAAGAACGCTTTATCAAGAACACTAAATGTGTTTTCTAAAAACAAACTCTTATGCGACGAATTAATTATAGATGAACAACATCGTACGATATAATTAAGTTCAGTGACACATACCTATTATTGTTAGGAGATAACGTGGAACGATTACAAAATACATAATAGGTACCTATACATTGGTCTATGTAATATACGATAGATGAAACAACCCATAATAAGTAGATATTCACACAAGGTAATAAAATCGCTTCCGGATTTTTTTGCGCATTGTATTTTCAACTCTCTGCGTTAAACCGAGCATTGAAATTTCCATAGAGTGCATATCAGCGCGTCGAAAATCGAACAGTGTTTTTTACTGTTCGATTTTCATCTCTCGGCGCTAAGCACTGCGATGAAACTCCAGTACGTGAAAAAATCCCGCCGCGATTTTATTACGTTCCCTGGGAAGGTGGGCTAAAATAGACAATTAAACATCGCGTGATAGGAATAGCAAACCTTTGTACATACCACGTGTCGTTTTAATTTTTGACATTAATACTTGACAACAACATATCGACCAATATTTTTGGCAACCATTAATATTTCGTATCAATTTTAATTTGTGACTTCCATTGATCTCTTGCCGACAAAATGATATCTATTCTATGGCGTGCCATGGGTTTGCCAATTCTGCATTTAGATAGACAGAACGCATAATAAAATTATAAATACCCTTGGGTTGTCATTATAATAATTACAAAAGGTCGATTTTGTAGACCGGAATTCTCGTTCAACGTAGTTTTACCGCCGCCGGTTTTTAGAATAACAAATTGTATAATTATAACGTTTTTTTGCCAACAATTTAACCTGCAGTTCTTGTTTCATGTCTTGTTTTTTTCCTGTTGTTTTATTGGGTTATTCCCAAAGTACTCCAAAAAGAGTTCCCAAACTAGTCTCACTGCAAAAGAGTATGCTATGCATGTAGTTATGCCAAACGAAACAAAGACTTGACTACTATGGCTCAATTATGTGTTTAAAAATAAATTGTAGTTGATCGCATGCAGTGCATACTTATTCCTTTTGTCAAATGTACATATTTTTTGTATTTTTTTTTTCGCCTGGCTGTACAATTCCTGTGTAAAATCCAGTGCGCGATATAATCCCGTCTCGATATTTATACGTTCGTGCGAACGTGGTCTTAAATCGATTCGTTCCAAGAACGTATAATTAATTCCGATCGCATTGCAGTCACATATCCACCTAGTTGCTCATATCGCCTCAATGTCACCGACAGAGGGGTACATAATTTATTAGCACGTTCACATTTATGCGGCGCGGACAGCATGTTGCTAACTGCACTGCACTTTGTACCATAGACAGTTCTAGAACAAAAGAAGCAGTTTAGATGAAGACGATTTTAGTTTTTGATGGTCACAGAAAGGAATCTTTAGGGCCAAGCCACGGAACTCGTTAGTACTACGTAGGTACTGTCTCGCTATACAAAACAGTCTAAAGTCAACAGTTAATGCTTGACAGAGCAGTTGGTGTTTAACAGAGTTTGGTGAACTTTTGATAGGTTCATGTCAGTTTAGAAAAGGGAGGAGCCTCAGAACAGACGGGTGTTGTGTCTGGCGGGCAATTGCCCAACGGTAGATGTCGGGACGTTGTATAAAATGCCAGTTGCGCGGTAAACTTTGCTTGCGCGATGCAGGATTTTGCGTGATGTTTGTGTGGTGTGTAGTTCGCATGTGTCGATTTAGATGCCGCCACAAGGGCTATTTTCACTACTGTAGCACTGAGATTGTAGTTACTGTGAGTAGTCAAACAATGCATGTAGCAATCGATTTAAAAGTTAGAAATTGGACACCAACTTCTTTCTATAACTACTCTGTGGAACCCAATCAGATCCCAGCAAACAAACACGATTACACGGGCTTATAAAGAAGGGATCAGACAGAATATTTTAAAGTCAAAAGATTAATTACTAATTAGCACACTATATTGTGGGTTATCTCATTAAACATAAACAAACAACGCTTCATTTAAACCTCCATCCATTAAAAGTAGTTATTAACTCGAGCACGCGATGCATAGCGTGACTATAATAGACCTTACTTAGAACTGACCTACCACAAAGTCATAGTACTTCCGTGTTATAGTTTTAATGAAAACATGAATATTATAAAAGCACTTATTTAAATTTTGTGTTTTCACCAATATTTAAGCAGTGGTGGCCCAGTGATAACGGGCGTGAATTACGAGTTGTAGTAGGTCGTAGGTCCGAACCCAACATGCGCTTAACTTGGTGTGAATTATTTCATCACAACTGCTCGAACGGTAAAGGAAAGCATCGTGAGGAAACCGGCACGTCCTAGAACCAAAAATTCGAAGACATGTGACATCTACCAAGCTGCCAATCCGCACTGGGCCTGCGTGGTGAATTACATTCCCACTCCCTCTCACCGAGAGGAGTCCTGTTGCTTGGAGCAATGGGAGCATAGGCTGATTATGCTCCAATATTTAGCAAAATGGCAAAGCTCATGGTAACAAAGAGAATAATAGAATTCAATTTATGATTTCGCGCATATTTTCGCTGATTTATTTTTGGACTGGGACCCCTGCAAAACAAATACCATCTTTTAAATTATACTTACTGTAGCCCGCAACTTCGCTTGCGATTTAGGAAAAATAGTACATAGCCTAATTTATTAATCTAAATCCGTTTTGCTGTTATTGCGCCGATCTGTAACATACTTGTGTACACCCTAAAAGAGAACCATGAATTTAGCACATGATTCTAGACCCCTATAGCGCAGAAATTAATCGTCAGTAATCAAAAAAAGTAATACCTACGCGGTCAAAATGTTTGGCAGAGTAAAATGGTTCCGAAACCAGGGGAATAGGTTGTGATTTTCCTGCCACCCTGTACCTATGAGTACTTAAACTTGTAGTCGCGAACATTAGGCTAGGAATTTCATCGTTATCATCATCATCATTATCATCATCATCATCATCATCATCATCATCATCATCATCATCATCATCATCATCATCATCATCATCACCACCACCATCATCATCATCATCATCATCATCATCATCATCATCATCATCATCATCATCATCATATCAGCCGAAAGACGTCCACTGCTGGACGTAAGCCTCCCCCAAAAGGGGGGATTTGCCATAATCGCCACGCTTGGCAGGCGGGTTGGCGATCGCAGTATGGTGGTCAAATGCATATGGTAGGCATTTATTAAAATAAAACTAATAACATTATTTAAATTCACATCATCACGCCTTGTTTCCCCAAGGGTAAAGGTGTATCTATAGAACACCAACCTTTTTCCAGTTATGTTAAGTCCCATGTAATAGCAGGTGACCCTATCGCCATTACCCGGGCACACATCCAGATTCCAGGCTGTTACTGAGAAATTCCAAATCGAAAAACCCGATAACACTTTGCCCGACCTGGTAATCGTACCCAGGACCTCGTCCTCCGCAGTAGCGTTTGCGACCACTAGACCAACGAAGCAGTCAAAAAAAAAAAGTGAAGTAAAATTAATTCATTGCGCAAATATTCATAGTAAAAATATTGAAAGACGTACTCTTGAATAAACATTAATTAAATTCTTTTGTTTATTACTCGCGGCTGTTGACTTAACTATAATGTATGTGTGTATTAATTTTGTTAACCTTAGCACTTCATATCATTGTTTTTTATGATGTTTGTGCGTGACTAATCGGTCGTGCACGTGTGAATGCCTTTGTGATAGTTTGTAAGGAGTGTGTTGGGGTTTTTTTCATAATTTATTTTATGGAAAGATACAAAGGAGGCCTTTGCCTTTTGCAGAAGTAGATATAATGTCATTCAAGGATTTCTACAGTGATTTCACTTTAATTTTTTTCAATACGAGATTATAACTAACTAGCTTTTGCTAGCGGCTTCGCCTGCGTGAAGGTCGGTGTATTATACATATAAACCTTCCTCTTGAATCACTCTATCTATTAAAAAAACCCGCATCAAAATCCGTTGCGTAGTTTTAAAGATTTAAGCATACATAGGGATATAGGGACAGAGAAAGCGACTTTGTTTTATACTATGTAGTGATATCCTAGAACAATAGCTATTTAGATTAATGAATCACGTCCAATACTTCGTTGCAAAGTGAAGGCACGTTTTTTTTTTAGTTACACCACTATCACTCACGAACTGAAAATCAGTTTCAAGACAAAGAGTTTGTAGTACTAACTAGCAGTTGCTAGTAGACAATTTTATTATTGCGTCCTATAAGCATAATTTAGCGCCTCTAGTTAGTTACCTTTAAACATATTTTGTTTTAACAATCTTTTCAACATCTTTAATTCTAGGCGAAGGCGTAACCAGCTACACAGCAACAGTGCTCCACGCAGCAAAGTCCCTCAGCAAAGGCCTACGAGGCCTCGGAGAGAGTGTAGCACACAGTTTGGCTGGGGGGCGAAGCACCTCGCAGTCTCCATCACCACCCAACGCTGATATACAGCAGCCAGGCGTAGTTACTATATTGGATATTGAGGTGGGTTGTTATAAAGAAATAAGTATATTTACAGCCTCAAATTAGGCTGGAACAATCTGGTCTCTTTCAAGTGCAGAAGTAAATGAAGTTGAATTTCAGTTTTTCTTATCGTGTCGATAGCAATATATGTACAGTCATTCCAGAATTTGGCTACGAGCTTGGCACCTTCAGTAGCGTCCATCAACTGTAGCGTGCAGACAACAGGACACGATATAAAATGCCCCATTGTTTGTGGGACAGCACCACATTTACACTCCAGGGCGGATTCGTCTGTGAATCTCCATCTGAGCAGGTTTTCTTTGCTTCGGCCTACCTGAGTCCCAAGTCTTTTAAAAACTTCCAGGCAAGCCAAGGCAACTAATGTCCAAGTGCGAGTTTTTCAGCAGGTGGAACGAATGGAATTTCATTTGCTATAGAATCAGTCTCTTTGTAACTTATCTGATAGTCTGAGCTGTCTAATTGTTTTCGGACTGGTCAATGCAATTCCTCTACAGTTTCTCATAAAAAGACCTAAAACAACTACTATATTTCCAGGGTAATGAGGAAGAAGACGGCCAAGACAGCGAAGAACCCTGCGACCCGATTGTGGCTCACTTCATAGCCCACTCGGAAGCGATAATCGCCTTGAAGTTCGACGCGAGCGGCATGCTACTGATGACGGCCGACCGACGTGGCCACGACTTTCACGTGTTCAGGATCAACCCGCATCCCTGTGGGGCGAGCTTAGCGTCTGTGCATCATCTGTATATACTACATAGGGGCGACACTACGGCTAAAGTTCAGGTAAGGATACAGGGTTTTTTCTTTATATTGCCTTAAGTCCAGTTCATATAAAGAATCGCTGAAATGAACCATGTTCAAAGAAAATAAAAAATTACTTAAAAATATATCTTGAATAAAAAATATATATACACCTTTGTATGTTCGAAGACATTCGAATTGGCCATAAGTTGAAGAAAAGAGAAGTTGCGAGTAGTTTTCAAAAATAATAACCTGAACTTGACCATGATCGTATGAACTGTACGAAGTGGAGCCACTATTCATCTCCCACTTTATTTATGAAAGAAGTTTGTAGTCAGGCTATTGAAAGGCTTCCCGCGAGGTTATACCTTTTATATTTTCTTTTACATTTCACAACACAACGTGCCCATGTCGAGTCTTTTGGCAAGCGACCTTATCACTTCCGTCCACCGTTTGTTGGACACAAGTTTGTATGGACGGAGGAGTTGTTACACTGCTATAATTACTATTATTTTCCTAGGACATAGCAATATCGTGCGACTCCCGCTGGGCGGCCGTGTCCACGCTGCGCGGCACGACGCACGTGTTCGCCATCAGCCCGTACGGCGGCGCCATCGGCGTGCGCACGCACACGCAGCCGCGCGTCGTCAACCGCCTGTCGCGCTTCCACCGCTCCGCCGGCCTGCCCATACACGCCGCGGCACACAAGCGGGCCTCCGCCGCTACGGTTAGAATTGCATAGCATAATGAGCTTCTAATGATATAGGACACACGCCTCCTCTCTTCGAGAGGGAGTGGGCTGTAATCTACCATGCGAGCCTTTCGGTTTCCTCACGATGTTTACCTTCACCGTTTTTTAAAGTAGTGGTGATGAAATTATTTATACAAAGTAAAGTGTCTGCCTGAACCCAAGACCTACAACTTGTAAGTCGGTGCCGTTACCGCTGGGGCACCACTGGTAATGCTTAAATAGTGTATTATTTAAATACAATAATATATTTATTTATTTATAATGTATTTTTTTAATATACAGGGTGTAATTTTAATCACCGTTAACCTCATAAGCGGTCATTGTACTCATCATTATGAACAACTTTTACTATGGGCCCAAACCTGAAATCGCGAAAATAAAATCAGCTGTTCCTTACATTTTGACGAGCGAAAAGGAAGGAAGGAAGGGCCGATTCCTGGTAGGGGTGCGGGTTGTTCGAAAGAGATACTGTGGCCTCTGGCATAAAGGCAACTGAGGGAACACGGGTGGGTTTTAGTCAGTAAAAGTCTGACACGCCCTCCTGCTCCACCCAGAGCGGAGAAGTTATTCGATGATTTCCCACCCTCAATAAAAAAAAATCGTATGCATATTTTTACAATAAAACAAAAACCAAATTAAATTAGAAGGTGTGAAAAGTAGAGTTTTCTTCTCGGGGATAATCAATGTCTCATGTCACGGGCGGTAATGCGCTATATTGAATCCCAAGCGTAACGAAGAAAGTTAGGAATAGAAGCCTAAGTACACCGAGGGATTCAAGGTCCCCCAAGACGAAGACATCATTTTTACAATAACATGAGTGTATTTCCCCCAGGTGGGTGACAACATGTCGCAAGGCGCTTGGTTCCCCAATCCGCGTCTACCTCCATATCCGCTGCCGACCACGCTGTCGCCGCTAGCTCAGCTGCGACCCACTGCCAACATACCTACGCATACCATTACTAGGAACAGTTCTGGTGAGTCAAATTACATACAGAATTTTAATCACCATCCATTGGAGGTAGCGCACTTTTGTATGGAGGCTTGCCCCACTTATGAAATATTATGTACAGGAACACTTATGACCCCAAGGTAAAGCTTCAGACCTCTAGACCTCTCTTATATAAACAAATTATCTATAGAAGTCCTGGGGTTTCTTTTAGAGACCATTTAAAAATGTTGCTTTTACGTAAATGTTAAGTGTTTATTTTACTTTGTACGGTAAAAATATAATGTATGGAAAATCTAGGTAATGTTTTACAGGGTTAGGATAATCCTCGATGACTTCTGTTGATTTTGAGGGTTTTCGCCTCTTTATCTTCAATTTGGTAGTTTTGATTTCCATCTACCTGCTGCTACTAATGGATTTGTATCTGCTGGGTATTTAAGATAATAAACTTTAAAAATATTTTTTTTTTTCTGTAAAAACAACCAACTTCCATAAAAACCCTACAAAGTGAAAAATAACTTTAATTTCGGAAGGTGGTGGTCGGTGGTTTTGTATGATCGGTCTTTGTAACAGACTTTCACAATGGAAATTTTTGAAAAAATATTATGCCATTATTGTACATACGGCACAAGAAAAAATTACCCAGCCGAAAAAATACCGCACTACATACTCTGTCGTATTTGCCCAAATATTAGCGTTACTTGGGTAATACAAAGGTAATAAATATACCTGATTCACATTGAAAAAAGTCGTTCTTGTACTAAATAAATAACCCGAGTATTTACACAAATGTGCCAAATGCAGTATCAGTTTAACAAAATCCTCCTCCCGCAGGTCGTCAACGCCTATCATCTTTATCAGAGGATAACAACCCAGCTCCACTATTAGCCCGCGCCCGCTTCGGGCCCGCAGTAGCTGGCCGCGCGCCCGCGCCTGTGGCCGCGCTGTACCTCATGGCGGCCAACGGCTCGCTCCTACATCTGTTGCTACACCCACGGCCGCTGTCCAGTAAGTTATGGGTCAAACAGTCGGACAATGAGGAGGTTAGGCACCCCAAGGGGGAAGCGCTAAGAGACTTTTTCATTACATAGTCATTTAACTCTTTCTGCTGGGGAGTTTGTTCCGCCACTTCTTCTTCCCAGCTAAAGCACTAGGAAGTGGTGAAGGGTGGGCGTTTTGGGGGGATTGTCTCATGTACTTTGACGTTCGAAAAGTGCTGATTCTCAGCCTAATTTGAATAAATGACTTTTGATTTTGATTTTTTGATTTTAACGGAATTAATGAACATATAAAGGGTTGGATTGATGATTGTAAAAACTAAATTCTGTAAATAAATATGTGTTACGGTCTCGAATCATGTTTTGTTCAATTTGCCTGAGACTGGCCTGCAAATTGCAAAAAAAAATTGTGAGTTATACCTTAGCGCAACCTACATAAGGTCAATTTTTACCTGCACCGTGTGTGTAAATTATTTTGCCGACTACTGCCAACATTTTGAATGAAAATGACAGTTTGAACGGAACTTATTGGAACGAGCTTATTATAATTATATTCAGGTTTGGCTTTGCCATAGTTAGGTAAAGATGGCTGAATCTTTTTCATTTTGTTATACATTTCATAATTTTATGTGGAATATTCTATGTGTCGAAAAAATGGATAATGTTTGATGTTCGTGTGCTACGATATTTCGTCACTGTGACACAAACTAAATATTGTTACACAGGTGCATACAATATTGATTTCAAACACTTGCTGCTTGTTTACTAATATCATCTGTGTAGCCTTTTATCAACTGTACTCCTGGATAGCTGAATCGAGCCACCCTGCATATCTTTTTTAATAATTATTGAAATATAAAGAAAACACTGTGGCTGTGTTCCAAAATTTGAAATTATAATACTAAAAAAGAGTTTTAATTGCAATAAATCGTCTTTTCGCGTTACTCAAGGGCAAAATTATTTGAAGAAAACAGCGGTTTAATTACATTTTATACGGTTTGATAACAATATTTTACATGGAGCAACAGTTTATCTGACCTCCACAAACCAATTCATAGATAATACGATACAATTCAAAGCAACGTGTGTCAGTAGTGATGTTGCCTGTGCAGGTCTATCGAAGGAGAAGGTCTGCGACGACTCCAGCATCGAGCTGGAGGTGGAGCCGGTGTGCCAGTGGCCGCTGCAGCGCGCCGGCGCCGCCGCCGACGTGCTGGCGCCGCTGCCGCCCGCCAGCCCGCTGCTGACGCCGCGCGCCTGCGCGGTACTGCACCTGCTGCTCCTCCACGGCTGGGCCCAGCATTCAAACCGTTCAACGTGTAGGGAATGTGCACGACGAAGGGTCTGCCATCTAGTGGCGCAAATCCGAAGTTTTCTCGGAATCATTACTTGAAATTGACACTTCACGTAACAAAATAATCTCTTAAAAGAAGTGAAAAAAAACACAATTACTAAGTAAAATTGTATTGTTGTGTTTCTGGATGCTCGAACACTTCAAAAAAAAACACAAAATAAATCAAACGGTGTGAAATTCTATTACTTTCCCACTGATATTACTTTCTTTCCTTCGTTACGTGATAAACGATAAAAGTCGGTAAATGCAGTAAAAAACATGCGCGAGTATGAGTTTCAAAATATTTAGAATTACTCAATAATATAATTTGTAAAAATATCTGAGTTCTGTATATAGAAGTACTATTCAATACAAACAAATCTAAGTAAACATAACCTCAAATCATTTTTGTTATTTTTCGTTATGGCACTATCTGGAGAATTTTTTAACTAAATTAAAACACAGATGTGCCTACATTTTTCAGATAGGCCTGCCTTACATTTGTAATTTACTCGTCTAATATTTATATTGCAATCAAACCGAAAAGAAGGCGACATGAACATAAATAATAATATAGACAAAATATTTACGTGCAAAATGAGTTCAGAAAATACTTTACAGTTATTTTGACATCACAAATGTTAGAAATCGTCGTTTGAGCTACAATTTTGCCAGTTATTACTGCTTTTCAGGATTAATAACTGTTTCTTCTACATCAAAGACATGCCCGGACTCGGAAGAGTTTTTTTTGGCCTTTGGACATATTTTGACCACGCTGATGATCATTATTAATCGGCCGGAACCCATATTTTATAATTTGAATCATTAAAAACAATATAAATAAAATATAAACATTAACATAAACATTAGCGGCAACACGATGACAGGTCTAAACAGTTTCTTTTTTTGACCACACCGTGGCTCTCGTGTCGATTTGTGCTGCCATCTATAGTTCGTGCACGTTCCCTATAGTCGCAATCTCAGCGACCATCAATGTAAAAAAATGTAGATAAATTGAAGGTATTTTTGACACATTTGAACTGAGATTAGAATGTAAACCGTTAAAATTCCCGTATTTTTATGAATTGTTTGCATTCTAATCGAAATCTCGATCGAAAAAACCTCAAATACACCTACTTTCTTTAAAAGTTTTCGACAATGAGATGAGATTGCGACTTGAATTTGAATGATTTGTGATGCAAATGGGCCCATACGCACCCAAATATTGTTATTACAAAAATAACTTATTATAACAATATAATATTGCATTCAGGACCTACTGTTTTAACACACACATTTATTACAGAGATGCGCAGACATGTGTATGAGCGAAGAAGAGCGCTGGCTGTCTCAAGTAGAGATCGTGACACACGCGGGGCCGCATCGACGACTGTGGATGGGCCCGCAGTTCGTATTCAAGACTTATAATAGCACGGGGTGAGTTAGTACTGTAATAAAATTACTAGCCCCATATGTTTTGTCGATTTATGTAAACAAAAAATCTATGGATCAGCTGGGTTTTTTTACGAGAATTCTTGGTTAGTCCCAGACACAAATATAGATAGACCTACATAACGCAAGTATCACGATCTGTATGAAAACCAAGTGTGCCATTTTTTGATTACCTACTATGACGTCACAAAAACTATTTAGTGATGGGAAAACCAAATCAATTCAAAGACGCCACCGCGTATGGCACCCGGTTCAGCATTTTACAAGTACAAGTAAAATTCAATATTTTATAAAAAAACTCGAATAGTTACAGAAACTTATCAATTAATAACTTCATTAGTTGTGATCTACATCAATAGTTGCACATGCTACTTTAGTCAATGATCGATGCTTTTCCCTTCTACAAAGCTATCTTCCTCAAAATGTATTGAACAAATGGTGGCAATATACTTTCTTGGGAACCAATCTTTACTTCCCGTCGCCTCAATCCATTGTTCTTTTAAATTGAGATCATGTGGAAAACTAAAAATGCAGTTAAAATTGACTACATAATAAACATAAAACATAAAATAATTCCTCTATTTCCGAAATCGATTCTCGAGAATCGGTTTGTGTGGCATAGGATGAACAGCACTATTCGCTAAAATTGGCAGAAAAATGATAAAAGCGCCTGTACTCCGAAACAGAAGCTATACACGGTAGTATCACTTGTTTTGATATTCATCATTTGTTAACACAGAACGTCACATCAATCACTCCAAGTAAAAGCCGAAATGTATAACGAATATACAGCATGCTTTCGATGACCTATGTTTTTCTCAAATTTGGTATTACTGTGATTTTTAGATTAAAAATAATTGATTTTTAAATGAATTACGCATAACATTAATCATAAAATTGACAGAAAAATGATAAAAGCGCCTGTACTCCGAAACAAAAGCTATATACGATAGTATCACTTGTTTTGATATTCATCATTTGTTAACACAGAACGTCACATCAATCGCTCCAAGTAAAAGCCGCAATGTATTACGAATATACAGCATGCTTTCGATGACCTATGTTTTTCTCAAATTTGGTATTACTATGATTTTTAGATTAAAAAAAAATTGGTTGCCTGTAAAGTCGGTATACGGGCGAAAGTTTTACGTGACAACGACTTTGAGTGGTAAAATAATTGTATTAGACAGACATAAATAATAATATTTATGTCTGTCTCTCTCGCTCTTAGGCGGGCTAACCATGCCCGAGTGGAAGGGACTCGTGCCTCTCACTCGCTCTCATTGTGAGCGCATAACGTGAGCGGAGCGTAACGCAGTTTCTTGAAGTGTCACCCGGCAAACCAATTTATAAGACGTTGTCACGTCAAAATAATTGATTTTTAAATGAATTACGCATAAAATTAATCATAAAATTATTTACCGATGGAAGGTAACGTTAACTTTATTTTTTCTGCTCACATTCGTGCAGTTTTTACAATTTATCACAACAAGCGAGGCGAGGTTCAACTAACGAGGCGCACCGATGCAGACTCAGCGCGACAGTGGCCTCGTTAAGCATTTTATGCTTAAACCCGGCACGCGAAGTGGGTGCTCTTGCGTTATCTAGGTCTATCTATATCTGTGGTCCCAAAGTAAAAGTTGTTCATAATTTTGAGCATAATAGGTGAACAACAACGAAGGTTTCATAATACCCATACATCACACATGTGCACGCGTTAACGAAAATTAGGAAATGTCTGTAAGGCCAATCTAACACTAATCTAGCCTAACAGTGTTTTGATATGAACTAAAACGAACTTGTTTTTGGATTCAGAGCTTCTAAAGCTCTTAAGAAGAATTCTGGGAGAATAGTGAGCTGTCATCGACTCATGATAGTAATGCTTGTGTCAGTGGTGATTTGCAATTATTACTCACGGCGACTGAACTGCGTGCGTTGTCACTTTTTAGCCGTAGCCGGTTTTATATATTTTTTGACCTGTTTATCCTTTTGCCAACAGCTCAAACTCGTCCCTATCAGAAGCGGAGACAGTAGAAGTGGACACGAGTGCAGCACGTGGAGTGGCTCGCTCCAACCCGGTCAACATGCCGGGAGTGAGGCCCGTCGTGCCGGTACTCATCGACTCCGGGTCAGCCAGTGAGTAAAGTCATAGTATTTTTTTTAAAACAAATCTGTTTCGGAGTGCTTAGTCTACGAAATATTGCCCAACATATCAAATCTTGAAACCCTCCCAAAACCAAATTCTGACTACTGCCTTGGTTGTTCAGTTATGCAAAACAAACGAACACTTGCTGCCCGTAAGATAAAGGGATGCAACTGAGGAAAGACATTGGAAATGAGCCTTACTAGATGCGCCTTTTGAAGTGAAACGACTATTGACCTTGGGGATAAGACGGACGCTTGATGAGACGGCAAAACATATGATTGTATTGCGATTTTTCCGGAGCTAATGTGGGTGTCATACCAAATCCATCCATCGACATCAGGCCTCAACCGAGTTGAAGAATTCAAGTATCTCGGATCCATTATAGCACCAAAAGTTGACCCCAAATAAATTGGGTTAAAAGCCAGGTGAAATGGATAGATGTTACGTCAGTTTAAAAAACCTTTTCGATTAGTAGCAAGATCCCGTAACTGCGTGCTTTGTTCTGTTCCGCCGAATGACCCCTTCTGATTAAAATGTACAGCGAAGATGCTATTAAAATCTCGGATTTCGTGGGCAATTAATTATAACATCTCCTAATTTCCAGGGCTTATTTTTAATCTTATATTTAGATTTTTTATATTCAATTTATTTTACATTGTTCTCACATATAGAAGCAACAAGAATAATGTATCCAGAATTTTATAACATCTTGATTTACAAGAGTGTCTTTAGAGTTTCATGCCCGTTCTTCTCCAAAGAGATCTAAGTTTTGGAATGGGTAACTAGCTTGAACTTTACGACTAATTGATTGACTTTTTGACAGTTCAGAAGAGCCTGTAAATGGTTAAATTGAAATAAATGCTCTGAGTTTTGATTTTGAGTTATGTTTCTCTCTACATTGGACTTTTTCAGTATTGCTATATTATAAAAAGATACTACAAAAGTCCACTGCAATGGTGATGCGTCCCGAGTTTTTCACGTTATCTCATAAGGCTTTTTTTAACATAGCATACTTTTTGTCCACAGGTTCTCTAGAACATTCTCCGTCGGACAGTTTTCGTCGCAAGTCGTTGCTAGCTGAGAGTGGGCGCGCGGCGTCTGTTTGTGACGTACAGTTGAGAGAGGATCTAGCCGAAGCCATGAAGGAAGACCACGGTACGTTGTGTGATATGTGTTGTAGAAGGGGCAGTACACAAATTGTGAGGTTTTTGTGGGGAAATTTCGCGTGATATTGGTAATTTTTAATACAATACACGGTTGATTTTTGAGAGGGGTTAGCTATATACCGCAATTTTTTGATCGTTTTAATCCTTTAAAAGGGTCATTGTACTCATCATGATGAACAAATATTTACTGTGGGATCAACCCTCAAATCGTGAAATAAAAATCAGCTGATCCATACATTACGTCGAGTTATGCGAACATAAATGTATGGAACAGCTGATTTTTCGTCATTGGACGGCGAAATAACGCAATTAATTGCCTATTATCGCTATTTATAAATATCTGCTATTGGGATCGATATGATATTATTGGCCCTGAACTTTTTTGCTGCATTTTATATCTCGCATTTGTTTACTGCTCCGTCTTTAGTAAATGAGATCAGACGATAATAAAGCACATTAGAAACGTTAATGAAACATTAGTTTTAAGAATGTTGTTCAGTTACAAAAATGAAAACAGTATGCACTGTTAGTAGAAAAATATAATTTTCCAAAAAAAGAAATTTTTACGTACCAGGGCATTGTAGCGCGGATTTGGTTTCGTTTTGTTTTCGGCTTATCCTTATCGAATTTTAGATTTTGCATCTTAATTAGATGAACAGGGTCAAATTAAAGCAACCAGCGAAACGGCATAGAGATGACAGATATCGGGTATACCAAATTCAATACGAAAAGTATGATGTTATACATTTTAAGTATTTACAGAGCGAAATTACTTTTTTTTTTCTTGATACTTGTCACGTCTGTGAATTTTCGGCAGTTTTATAATTTTACCCTGTATTATGAAACATTGCACGCAAATGAACTTTATTGTTCTTAGAACTCTTATTTCGTACCTTTTAGCGAAAATGTGTGGGAAAGTTTATGGGAATTTAAAAATATTTATAGAGTATTCACGCGATTATGCACACAAGTTTTGTCACGCGAGTGTAAAGTTTTTGGAATTCGTATACTGTCGAGTGAATATCCAAGAGCGAAGTTAACAAGCGGAGGAGCCGCCGGACGGACGCCGCGTCAGACGCCATCGGCGCCGGCCCTATACCGAAGCCAAAGGCACCGCGAGATAACATCCTCTATGGCTGCAGCCTGGCCACGTCTCTCCTCTGACGCGCAGCCTCCGACCACTCACTACGTAGGTACGGAAGGCCGGCTCCACTCAACGAGCGAAACTGACGCACGCACACATACATACGCACAGTGATCTCGAACTATCTCAAACGCATGCCAGTCGCGAGTATGCTCGCACTCGCTCTAAGTAGACACGCGTCTATGTGTGCGTGCGTTTTCGCTCATTAAATGGAGCCGACGTTCCGTCCCTATCTATTGAGTGCTCCGACCTCCTCCGCACATGTAGTAACGGTTGCCTTCGGTTTCGTATAGGGGCGGCGCGCGATAGCAGCGTAGAGGGGCGCTCTCCGGCGCGCCGGGCCGGCGTGGCGCGCGCCGTGGGCCCGCTGGGCACCGTGGTGCAGCCGCGCCCGGCCTCGCCGCCCGGCGCCTGGCCCGAGCCCTACGCGGCCAACAACTGCGACGAGGCCACGTTCCGGCCCGTGCTGCGCGCGCCCGCGCCGCCCGAGCAGGCGCCCGACGACCCGCGCCCGCTGCCGCGCACCACCACCATCCCCGTGCAGAGCGTGCGCGAGCGCGACGCCGGGCCCGCGCCGCGCTTGCACGCGCTCTCCACCGCGGTCGTGATCCCGGCCGCGCTCACCTTGGACGACTGCCCGCCCGCACCTAGTTTTAACTTAGATAAGTATAGCGTAGAGGAGGCGACGCGAGAGGTGAAGGATGAGAGATCTAGTGCGAGGGTCTCGGCGCGTGCCGAGCGAGCGTGCGAGGCGCCTCCCTCACTGCCAAAACGGCCGTCGGGTGATATTCAGCCGGCCGCCCAACATAGAGTTAGGCGATCTCCCACCCCCAAGTCGGATAGCGAAAAACGCGCTAGCGACGATAGTTCTAGTGATAAGAAATCGAGTAGAATTAGAGAGAGCCCTCAGCGTCGTGATAAAGACGCGAGGGCTGCGAAGTCTAGTGAGGTACGAGAGCATAGGGAGTCTACTCCTAAAGTAGAAAGAGTTATTAAGGTGGAGCCTGAGCAGAAAGAATTTGTTCCAAAGGAGCATGTTCCAAATGAGCTTGTTACTAAGACAACTGGTTCAAGGGAATATATACCCAAAGAGTACGTTCTGAAAGAACCTGTTCCAAAGAAAACAGCTTCAAGGGAATCTGTCCCTATAGAGGTTATTACGAAAGAAACTGTTTCGAAAAAATCGGCTTCAAGGGAATCGGTTCCAAAGGAATCCGCTCCAAAAGAGACTGTTGTCAAAGAACCAGTGGTAAAAGAGCCTATTATGAAGGAACATGCTCCAAAGGATCCAATTCAGAAAGAGCTTTTCGCTGCCGTGGACACTCAAGAGGAAGTACCCTCAGTGGCCGTAACTTTAAAATTATCCTCTAAGAAAAAATCTTCCGAATCAAAGCCTGTGAAAGAAAGGGTTGTAGAACATGTTAAAACTGAAGAGCAAGCTTGGGATATGCTCCTGAATGAGCCAGAGAAGCCTGTGTTGTATAAAATTCCACCAGTCGATGAAAAAACTGTTGAAGAACCCAAACCAAAATCAAAGAAAAGTCGTAAGGGTAAAAAGTCTCAAGATGAAGCTCAGATGAAAGATGAAGATACATTTGTCGAAATACATGCCATCGATGACAAACTACAGCCGTCCAGTGGCGATCTAGTTTCAATCTCAACACCGTACGAGGATATTGAGCCTATATCGTACTTAGCTAAGGCAAAAAAATCGCGTCCATCTAAAAGTGTTACTCCAGAAAGAAAAGATTTCTTTGATCCCAGAGATAATTGGCATTATGATGAACCAGAAATTCCTCCCGTACCTAAAGCTAAAAAGATTGGTGATGATTTTGTAAATGAGTTTATGCCTGAACCTAGCCCAAAAATAAAAGCTAGAGAACTAGCAGGCACAAATGTGCCTAAAACAGATACTCTTAAAGTATTTGAAGGAACTGGCGAAAGTATCTCGCCATCGAAAGAATCACCAAGAACCAAGAAAACGAAATCTCTATCGCCTTATGCCGACCGTAAGTCAACAGAAAAACGTTATGAAACAGAAGTTACCGATGTTTATGTAATAGATACGATGAAAGAAGAGTTCCCAGAAATTCAGATTACTAAAGGCACCAAGATACGTAAGAAGTCTCCTCAACCTGAGAAAAAGATTCAAGAGGTAGAAGTGTTGGAGAAACCCATTAAATCTTGGAGCTCTATTGCGGCGTCTAAAAATGTTAAAAAAGAGGAAAAAGTTGTTGAAGAAAAAGTTGAAATAGAGAAGAAAGAAAAAATTGAAAAGGAAATTGAAACTAGGGATTTAGATGAAGAAACAGGGTCTTCCACACAGGTGTCGTTGCAAGAAAAACTAATCGAACTCTGCAAGAGAACTGATATAATAGTAGCCGAATGCGATGCACCTTCACAATTAAACTTCGTCGAAGAACATCATTCAGTCCTGGACTTTCCACCACTGGAACCTTTGGACTTCGGTTTGGACGACTTCAAACTAGAAGTGATGCGAGACAGCCTTCTAGAAATGACCGATGGGGGTATCACAAGTCCTATATGCAAGATAAACATAGATAATATACTGTCGACCATTAAAGAAACCACAAACAAAGCAATAGAATCAAGCGCGTTCAACCTGATCGATTTAGAAAAAGTTCCGTCAAAGAGGGAGAAGGGATTTAGCGTGGTTGAGAATGATAAGATAACGACTCAGGAATTAAAGATTGAGGAAGATAAGTCTGAGGATAAGGAAATAGAAATTATGGATAAGTCCTCGGATGATGACAATACGTCACCGATAGTGTCCACGGATAGTGACAAAGATGATAAAAAATCAACTGGTGCTTCTAATGTAACCATGCCTTCGACAAAGCAATCATCTAAATCTAAAAAGTCGCGTAAGAAGAAAAAGTAATAAATTGTGTTCAGTGATACTAATGTTCAATGTTTCGATTTTTGCAATATTTATCGTAGTTTAAATTAAGGACATATTCAGCTAACGTTACGCCATTTTACAGCAACCTTTTTAAACTTGATATCAAGATTATTAGTGTATAATATTTTTAAGTAGTAAAGAACTTTAATTTAAACAACATTAATAAATGGTATCTATTACTAAATAAAAATACTAGCATGTAAAATTTCAAGGTTTGCGCAGCATATTCACTTAAAATATTTTATAGTTATTGTAGTTATAATTTCTAACTTGCTTTGCGTGGTGTCTAATAATATTACGTGTGTAGTATACTAACATTTAAGTTTTATAAAAATGATTAGTTAGCGGTTACCTGTAACGAACGAAGTATATAGTTTTACATTACCTAAAACTATATTCCGGGGTAGCTCCGTAGAAAATAATACTTATTCATTTAACGCAAGCTGAATATGTCTAGTTTACGCGGATAGAATCAAACATTTGCTGCTGTTGTAGTAATCTTAGTTATGTAATGCAATTAATGTGATTAAGCACAGGTAAAAGACAAAAAAAAAATCTTAAAATGTTTATAAAAAAGTGATTCTAAAATATTTGCTACTAAAGCCTAACAATATTATTAAGGCACTGACCTTTTATCGTTCAGTAGCGGTATTTATGTCATATCAAAAAAATAAACATAAAAATGTAAAAACCTAGCAAAATACACAAAAAATATACTGTATGAGATTTTTTATGAAGACTCAAAATTCCTACAAATTCGTAAAGTATTATAATATATACTCGTAGTTTTAGTTTTTGGGCAAAATGTTGATATTATCGAATCCTGACTCGGTGCAGCGGTCTTCATAAAAAACCTTACATTTTTTTTTTGTAAAACAGTACTCCTTTTAGTACTTATCTCTTGTTTATTTAGATAATAAGTGTAGATGAATAAATAAAATTGCATACTTTGTGGAAACAAAAGCTAAAAAAAAAACTAAACACTGTTTTTTACGCGCCACGCAAGATCTTTTAAAAGGCCAGTATAAACAGAACTTTTGCTTACCTGTCATATAAGAATGAAAGCTTGACCATAATATATGGACACAGTATATTATATATTTTGTGGAATCAGTTACATTACAGGTCAATGCTTTTGCAGAAATTAGGGGCGTTAATGTTGACCTTGATATAATTGAGGCTCATTTTAATTATTCAAATGTAATTATATTGCTATCGTACCTCAGTATTAATTTATTGTGTTGCTTTTATGCCTCAAATAGCTATTTCTGAATTCGACAACACGGTATTTCGATTAGATTTAAAAACCAAAGACAGAATACATAACATGAATATTACCTAAATTGATTACCATGATCTTTTGGGTGTTTATTAATTATATCAAAAACGTTCAATGCTGATTGTCGATTTGTCTTGCTAAGTTAATTGAGAACATTTTCCAAAAAACCTCTATTAGGTTGGATTTGTCGTGCTAAAAATTAGATCCATGTCTATTACTGTGCGGCGAATAATGTGCTTGGTTGATTTAAGCGCTGTTAGGCAATTCAGAGGTCAAATTCAGAAGCAGCTCAACGCTTATGACATAGTCACTCCGGTATATGATACCTTCTCACACTTACGGCTGTCTTCGTGTACAAATATATCGTAACTATCGACAAGTATTATTTATTAACCAATGTTATATTCTAATTTTGTTTAGCTTTAATATGTTGAATCATGACAAATATTTATTTTTTTATATAATTTTCGCGTGATCATTTTTTTTTTGGTGAAATTTATTTCGCTTAGTTGTAAGTGTAACATACGTAGTTGGTGCATAATACTATAAATTATTTGACGATGAATTTTAGGTTTTAAGGGGCATGCTTTATTTTTAGTTTTTATGGACATATAAATTAGTTTGGTCGTATTTGCCCTCTATCGAAAAGACTATCTTTTATTAAATTTATGAAATTAAATTATGAAATTATTGTTGTGAATGAATTGGTTAATACGATCTCCAAAATTATAATGTAGGTAGGTGTTTTCAAAAAAGATCTAAATTAGAAACTTGTTCAAGTTGTAAGACTATTTATTTTCTTATGAATTGGAATGCATATTTCAGTTAATAGTTTATTGGTTGGACTTAAATTTGACTAAAAACAGGGTGCGAATAAAATAATAGTTTAATCTTTTTTTCTGGTAGGTAGTACTTATTTTGGTAATTTTTACTTATATTTGGATACAAAATTGAAATGTACCACTAGTTTCGGTTGCTACGTAGTTAAATTACGTATAATTATTATTCTATTTTGTTTTTATTTTTAGACAATTACTAACGGCAGCTGATGAACTCTAGATCGCTGCAAATCAAATAATATTGTCGATTAAAACATGTATTTGTTTCAGAAGAAAAAATGTTACCTTATTTTCGGATATTATATTTTTCTATTGCGGGATTTTCAGCAGTCAAAATTATGTTCTCATCGTGTCAGCTTGCCTATTTGTTTACACGCGGAATTAATTTTTTTCCTTAGCTTTTTATATATTTAGATGATTCATTCTGATTAAATTGACCAAATCATATACTAAACTTGTAAACGATAAATGAATGTAAATAATAGTTCAATCTAATAATTCTATCGACTTTGTATTTCATAAAGATTTGCATTGTCAACTTTTTTCTTCAGTAATATTTAGTAGCAGTTAAAAAATGTTGTATTACTCAAGCATAATAATAACTTCTTGAACATTGAATAATTACGTGTTAAGTGCCGGAAAGGTTGTATAAAAGCTATTGATGTAGGAAGCCATTAAGAAAATCGTTATTAAAGCATAATATGTACAGTCGCGTTCGTAAGTGCGAAATAATCCGTCGGGTGACTTGCTCGCTTCACAAATAAACCTTTAGAAAATATATTTCTCATGCGCAAGCCAATATAGTCCGTATGGATTTCACTTATGGCCGCGATAGTACCTATTTTACTTATAGGTAGTGATTCTATTATTTTTCCATAACCTTACACACGCTTCTTACTGTTCTGAATACACATTAAAAACTTCAATTTTTTTTTTTATATTTTCGAATTACGAAAAATTAAATGTAAAAATCAAAGTTCATTACTATGGCTTGAAATGTGATCGTCTTTTTAAATAAGAATAGGATATATAAGGCGGGTTAAGTGACCCATTTTACCAACTGGCATGTAACGTATGCTAAAAATGTCTTCGGCTTAAACGTCCGCGCGTGTAATGTACCTTTACTTTGGCTGTATGGTTTTGTTGATAATGTTATGGAGTGTTTTAAAAACAGGATAGTATCATACATAATAAAGATGAGAATTCAAAAACAGCATTTTCGCAGTTTTATTTTGGCCCCTGAAACTGAAAACCACCTAGGTGAAAAGTGGTACCTAAATTAAATTACACAACTGTAGCATGTATTGACATAGTTTGTACTTTACCTGTTCTACATATAAAATTATTTGAATTTGAGCACAATATATCTTAACGTTGGTCTGTGCGAAGTTACATAAATATAATACTGGTGATTCAGAATTCCAATAAAGCAAACACTTTCCACCCCGTTTTACTAACTGAATGTCATCGACGAACTCGGTAATAACTAGATTCTAGAATCACCGTCGAAATTTTTGGTAGGTTAAAAAAAATTGCTGTTTCATACAAAAGTGCAAAACCTACATGCTCGAAATGAATGGAACCGCATATTAAAAACAAAATTGTATTGTATTTTATAAAGTAAGTATTCAGTTCCGTTTATCGTTAATTTCCAGCTGTCACAACAACCAGCCGCTACGAAGCGGAGCAAGAAGAGCTAAGCTCGAGCAGCTTCAGCTCAGCTTCGCGCGCTTCGCTCGACCCGCCCTCGTCACCTACGCCCAGCTGCGGTGGTGATAACCAGCTACATTTCCCAGGGGATTCCAGTAGCTCTGTATAGAAGGACTGAGCTTATGGGAGCATTGTTTGGTAATGGCACTCATTTCTTATTTGGAGAAGCAAAAGATTAAATGATAACAGAAAACTACATGACTATAGAAGGTCAAATTAAATTAGCGAAACCGACGGGATAGGTTGACGCCCATCATGTCACTTGCTTATTAAATTATAGCACTAAAATATTTTGTACGTACGATTGCCTTCTCAGAATAAAGGAATAATGGAAGACGAGGGTGTTCAACCAACTGGTTAGTCTTATGTTTCTCTGAAAACGTAAAAAGATGCCTATATCTATCTGAACGCTGTATGTCGGCTACGTTGTAGCGGGCAAGACCATACTAAACTTACTCCGATGGGCGAAAGACCAAAAAAATGGCCTCCAGTTAGACGCCAAAAACCACCGTCAATGCACGTCTTCCCCGCCACTGCACGAGAGCAAATACCAAGCAGTTATCTTCAAAGAGTTTAGGTAATATCACTAAACCATTTTCCCACGTATAGTTATTGGATATGTATTATAATATGAGGAAGAACTGAATTAGTAGAAGCACTCTTGGCTTTATTTTTTAAACTTTTCCCTCCATAATTTGCGAAGGACAGTTAAATACAAGTCCAACCTAATTTACAGAATTGTGGTCGGCAAATGAAGTTTGTATCTTGCAAGTAACTCTGTTTGGTTTCACGAGGACATGTGGGACATTGCAATTAAAACTTTATTTCACCGGAATAAGGGTTACAAAAAGTGTATCTCGTGAATTACTAATCAATTATGGTTAGGTTGCGCTCGAACCTAAAAAAAATGATTATACGTTTTTACTTTGGACTAAATGCTAAGTCACTTTTTATCATTATTACGGCTTAGAATTCTTAAATTTGAATAAAAATTGTTTATGACTTGAAGATATCCAGAGATCGATAAGATTTATAGTGCGGGGAACTAACTGTGTGTGCTAATTTCAACTTTGAGCCTCTGTATCAAGTTTGATATTCGTAGACACGTTTAGTGAGGTAAGTTGTTGACAATATATAGATTTGTTGTGCGAGATTATGAATGACTATAAAAGTATTTAGATTTGGCTTACGCGTGCTAGAAATTAGCTTGTAAAAGAAGTAAGATCATTTAAATAATCACAAAGTTAGAATTATATAGCAATTTTATAATGATCTTCATACTTAAATCGATATGTTATTTATATTATTAATATTTCATGTAATTTAGATTTAAGTTTCAACTTTTCACAGTTAAATGTTAGTTTTAAGGCTAGTTGTCCGAATGTATCAGTTTTAAAAGTGTTTAGTGAATTATAAAATCTTTTTATATGCTTCTTGTTGTACGATTTAAATAGTTGAAACAATGTTTACTTAATAACTACATCGTCTGTGAATCGTAGTATAACATTCGCATCACAATAACAATATACTTAAGTTTTATAGCTCCTTGCAGTTGAAGATTGGATTATACGCATATACAGGGTAAATTAAATTAGCTAGCAATACTTTACCCACGTGAAAGGTATCGATATCGAAAACTAACGAATGATTTTAACTTTGTTCAAAACTACATGACATTCACACAGACACATGAAACTAAATGACACTGTGACATGTACGCACGGCTACACATCAAGGCAACCAAAGGACCGTTAAATTTTTTTTAAATTTCCTTAACCCATAATAATGGGTTAAGGAAATTTGTAAAAATTTTCTTGATTACCCACGAAAAATTAAAAAAGCGATGGCCTAAGGTCGATTAGCGAACTGCGTCGGCCATGCACGCGTATATCGCTCAGCTGTTTTTTATGCAATCATTTCGGTACCAATACCTATCAAGTAGGGAAAAGTATTGCCAGTTAATTTGATTTGACCCTGTATATGGATCTTAGGTCATTCGAGCTAAACTTTGAGCAGTATTTTTTTTTTTTATAAAAACACCATTTCTATCAAGAAAATAAAGTATTGGAGAGTTGGATCCAATATCTCGCCATATTTTGTTTTATTATAATGCCATTCTTTAGCTGCATATTAGAATATAATCATTCATTTAACTTCAATATTTTGGATCGTGTGATTCGACATTATTGCATTTGTTTACCGTGACTGTGATATGTAGAAATTATAGAGCTTGCGTAGGATAACCGTTGCAAACATTTTATATTATGAGCCCGAAGACTTCATTACACTCGTATATTTCGTTATTCATTCTGTTATTTACACATTCCATGGGGTCTTCATATGAGCACAATGTAGCCAGGCAGTTAGCAGTTCTATTATTGGCCTTTTAATCGTATTCTGTAACTCGAAAATTGAAAGAAAAATAATGTTAGAGATCGTTTAAAACAAAACTGCAGGCACTTAATAATTAATTATATACTGTTTGTATATATATATTATTCTATGCTGTATGTAACCAACAGTGGCAGGGAGCAATTTTTAAACACATAATCTCTACCAGAATAAGGTTAATAGTGCTGGGTAGTGAACGAATTTGGGAAAAGAATTAATTGTAAAAATGAACTTGAGTTTATCTCAAAATATTCATCATGCCCAAGCGCAAAATCATTTTCACTCCATTTACTTAAAAAAAACTTTAAGTCGATCATAACTTACTGTATAAGTTAAAGTTATTACATTCAATTAAGGCAATGTACTTAAGTACATTAAATTTTCCTCATTGCTTTTTTCACGTCATTACATTTTTTTTAGTCAGAAACTGGCACGGGTAATTTGAACATAAGTCTGATGTATAAGCGACTGAGAACGCTTGTAACTGCAACTGATTGGAATTTACAGCTCATATTAAGACCTTAATTTCATTAAATAGTTTGACATGTTAATGCTGTTTGGGAATTGAATTCTTTGACGTCAGTTTGGTAAATTATATCTTTGTTTTAAGGTCGATATTTGTCTGCCCGTATTAATCCAGTCTGACGTCAAGGAATGAACCCTCTCAAAACACCTCATCATCACAAAACCTTACTATCGGATCAAATCGCTTCCGTCAAACGTCTTCCTTATTAATTGATTCCTTGGTAACAAAAACTTTCCATTCGGCTTAATGGGCATATGAATGTATTTATTTAATTTATGCCGTTTTCATGCTGTATTTGAAACATTATATTTTGATAAATCGACGATGTCAATGTCAGCCCAGACCAATGAAGCTAACTCAGTAACAGTTGAAAATCAACTTTCAACTGATTGCGCATAAGGTTTAAATTGGTATATCTTTAAAAATTCGATGGTCTGGGCTACTAAGTTACAAATAAGGTCACAGTAATTTTGATTATTATGTAGTGACTAAATATTAGGTATAAGTTTTTGTAACCCGAGTATTTAAATGTGAGAAAATTCAAAATTAGCAGTTTAAGTAGGTATATCTTAATTATTAATGTAGCAGAAAAACAGTTTTTTACGATGTTGGTGATTTAATTTAATGCAAGTTCTGATACCTAAAGAAAACAAAATAGCTTATGAAATGTTATACAAACGAGTGAACTTTATTATATTTTTGACATTCTGATTATCAGAACCAAGCGCGAGTGTATTATTATTTATTTTTAATTATTAGCATCAAAATTGTAATTGGATAACGATTAACATTTTATTACTTATAAATTGCTTGTTTATCTAGTTGTGTAGTCATTGGGGGTATTCAATACAGCTGATATTTCTATGGACCTGTCCGAGTGAAAACTTGTTGGGAGGCCGGAACAAGTATTATAAGCCCCTATTCATACGTTTCGGTATGATCCGGCGCCTGATACTTGATCGCCTATATATTAGCAAGCCCTTAAAATTGTGCTGGTGCATACGTATGAAAGCTACCATATTACACATGCATCACCAGGTCTTCAGATAGTGTCTAAACAAACTTCGAACCCAAGTCGGCCGGAGCAAAGACAATCTCCACAGATGGGGTTCACGGAGGGCTCGAGATCTCAAGTGCGTATGCGGCACCTCCCCACAAACAATGGCCCACCTTCCATCTTTCGCCGCTCTTTAACCTGTGCATTTCATTTTCTTATGACTATAGTGAAAGGAGCTCGCGCAGCTGAATTGTCTGAAAACGGGATTAGTGGTGACTAGCAGCGACTTTTTACCTGCTTACGGTATAGTATGTCCTCTTTGGTTCGTTGATAGACCATAGATTTATTAGCTGTGTTACTTTGTTAGGGTAGCTTAATGTGTAGATTGAAATAAAAAGATTTTTGTATGAAATTATCTAAAATTAGCGAATGCGTGTGCGGTTATGAAACTCCCAAAAATTTGACTGACATTAAACGTTTTGGATTCCACCGGGTTAGATTTTGTAGAACCGAAACTTTAAAGAAAACTATAGAACAATCTTCTTGGGATTTCAATAATTCGTTTTAATTAAAATATTTTATTAATAAATGCGATATTATTCGTAATTATTAATATTTGTTTATTTATCGCAAATAATTGTTTATTTACACTTTGAATTGCGTTTTACTTAATAATACTTTTATTACAATATCTTCACATTTTTTATCTCTGTTATCGTAACTACAAAATAGGGTTTAGAAAAATAGTTTTTTTCTTTAATATTTGCCTAGAAACTTGCATATAAAATGCTTTTCACGAATATTAATATAGGAACATTTTATACAGGAGATATAAGTCACATTTGTTATCTATAAATAAAATATGTCTTCAAGTGTTGTTATATAGACAATATTGCATGAAGAGAGCGTTCATTTCTGTTAAATAAAAAAATTGACGAGATTAGCTTAAGTTACCACTACACACTGTGTGTTATTTTGCCTTAGTTAGGTACATGCCAGTTTTATATTTTTTCTTTATAGATTAACCCTTTATAAACCTTTATAAAAAATCCCCGTTTTGATATTTGACTTCATTTAGGAGATACAAATATTTTAGTGAAAGGTCACTGACCTTCTTAAAAAAGTTTTTCGTCTATAATTCTTGAATGAAGCAAAATTGCAGGCTCTTGTGAACTACCACTAAATTGTGGGTTTGAATTGTATTAATTCTAGAAAGTGCAAGTCTCTAACGTAACTAGAACGAGAATTAAAAATTGTTTTGTCAATTAACGAAAAAAATTAAAAATTAAATAACTGTTTGCGGGTCGCATTTTTTTTTTATTGCATAATATACTCATGTAAAAGACCTTCAACTGGACAAAATTCTAAATTTGTATCTAGCCAGATCTCGGAGATATTGAGTTTCTATGTTTTTATTAATTTTCTATGGAAATAGGGTTGTCAAAGATGCAGAGTAGTAAATATCTTTTTCTAGTTCAATTGATTAAATCAATTTATACTAATCAATTACTGACTGATCTGTTGGTCTAGTTGTCAGTGGCCCTAACTGTTATGACGGAGGTGGTGGGTTCAATTCCCTCCCAGGACAAATGTTTGTGTGGTGAACATGATCATTTGTTCTGTGTCTGGGTATAATATATCTATAATAAGCAAGTATTTAAAAAATATTAAGTATGTTTATTAGTTATCTAGTATTCATACCACAAACTGCTTAATTTGGAACTAGATGGCGTTTTGTGAAAGCTGCGAAATATTTAAAAAAAAAGTTGTAAACGCTTATTTAGGACATGTCTTCGCTATCGGATTGATTTATGATTTCTTCAGACGTCAGCGTAATATTATTTTCTTCTAAATCTTCGGAATCTAAATTATGGTAGTTAACATTGTCTGTTGTTACGCTTAGGAGTTGAAGCACTGATTTTGATAGGGGCAAAGGTTTTTTATGTTTATGACGTGTACTTAGTGTTAATGTGGATATATATGGATCGGAAGACTCTAATGCACGGTGAAATAAATCTAATATTGTTGTTTTCCTGTCTAATTTCCGAGTATGGTGTTGACGATCATAGCGCCAGTATTTGTTCCATGACTCGCCTGCTTGTTCGGACAACATACCTATGGGTAACGGGCTGGCGTCTATGATCTGACGGCCATGAATTAATATCTTGTGCAGTGTGACAGACATATAAAACCAGTTGTATTTCTCCACGTATTTTGCAGCTACAGATTTACAAAAGGCATCTAATTTTGCAGCATCTATGTATAAGCCACTTGACAGCGCTACTAAAATGGTATGCAGCCACCAACCATGTCTCTATGCCTAAGATATCTGCAAATGTTTGCCGGTGTTGGTCTGATAGTGCTGTTCGTGCTGTGTTCCCGTCATTGGTTGTCCCCGAATTCGGACGAACGACATCAACCAAAAGTGACAGTTTGTCTCTTAATGCGGTTTGTATTTTTTTTTTCCTTTCCTCAACAATTGTGGCTGCCGGTGATTTTTTATTAATCCTCCACTTCATGACTGCTGGATCATTTTTGTATCCTAAGTGCAGTAAGAATTCAAAAATTCTAATCCAGGCATGTAAGGGACTTATTCCATGACGCAAGGCTTCTGGATTTACAGGTTTGTTGATGACAACATCCAACTGATTGAACTCCGTTGCTGTAGCTCCACAACAAGCACAACGTAATTGTGAAGTGGTCCCAGTAATTACGTTGAATACTTTACCATCTATTACAGTTAAATATAGTTTCGAATCTGAAATTATAGATTGACCTTCATCAGTTTCGGCATAAAGCGGTGTCAATTGATCTATTTCAGCCTGTACCCGATTTTTTTCTTCGGTGATAAGTTCTTTTGTTTCATTACGATATTGAATTTTTAATGGTCGACAAAACCTGTACGATTGCGGGCAGGGGTTAGACCACAAAACAAAACCGTCATTCGTTTTTAATCGTAAAGGGATATACGTTGTTGTAAATAAACAATTTTCATTCTCGTTATCACCATCTAAAAACTTCTGTTTATAAAAAGCCTGTCCTGTACTGCCATCGAAACCCCAAGAACCCTCAAATCTACAATGTAATATGTTTTTTTGCTTTTGTTTGCAATATTGTGAAATGTTTTCGGTACTCAATTTAATGATTCGGCGGAATGTGTGTAGTAATAAGCTGTGAACTGAAACACTTGCTTCTCTTTCAGTAATAACTATATTTTCGTCAGGATAACACATTTGTTTGGCTATTTTTAATTTAAAATATGGAGGATAAGCTGGGAAACCTCTTTCTTTCAAATCTTTCTGTATGATACTATAATCTTCCACAGTTAGTTTCTTATCAATGACTAAAGAAAGGGCTTCCTCAGGGGTATAGGGTTTGGCTTCGACTTTCGCTTTCATTGACGATGCAATTTTTTTAGGACGAGTTGGACTTTTCAGGCACTCATTAATAACGAACTCTAATTCTTGAGCAGAGCTTTTAATAAGTTTTTCGCCGTGAATTTCATCTGTTACTATTTTCGACATCATTTTAATTATTTTTGACCGCGGCTGATCTTGAAGAGACTCCTCTAAACTTTTTCTAATTATTTATTATTATTATTATTTTTTTATTTAAAAGTAATAATAACAAGTAAGCAAGCAAAGTAAGCAAGGTAAGGTAGGTAGGTAGTGTTAAGTAGTAATTCGAAGCATTTGACGAGAGTTCATTTCATTTGAAGCAGATGGCCTATTATTAGACGTTCCGGGTATTGAATTACTAGAAGTTGATGGAATTTCATGTGAAGTTCCAGGTATCGGTTCTGTAAACAAAATATTGCTTACAGAACTCATATCTGATGATTCTGGTTCGTGAGGTTTTAAAAGATAATCAGAAGGAGAACTTGTATTTAATTCTATAGGAGATTTTTCTATTTTGGTTGGTATTGGAATATCGAAAATTGTAGAAAGCCATTTCTCATTCTTTTTAATAAAACGTTTAAAATTTCTTTTGCTGTTATTATAAAGCTTTTCACAATTATTAATAAATTTGGATATACTATCTTTAAGGTTTTTATTATGTACATCAAGATTGTCTGGAATACCTGTTGGGTATAATGCATTTAAGATAACCATTGTGCGATCGTTGCTTTCTAGGTCGCCCGGTCTTTGTTTAGACCCAAATTGTTTGGCCTTTGCAACTAAAACATTATAAATTTCCAATTTCGTTAGTATTCGCGGATCCGTATTCAGGCTTAGGTCGTCGGTAATCATTGCCTCTCGCTGACCAGCATGAGGGTTGGCGCCCTCATGCCCCCCTTGCAATAAGTCCTCTGGTCGGGGCCCAGACGGACATCCCCCAACAGGACGGGTCAGTACCTGCTGAGGCAAAACAGTGCCATGGGTCTTTAACGGCTCCATGACACCTCACCCCCGCTTCTCCAGATATTATGTAAAGGGATTGGGTTTTAGCATTTACCTAACGAGGGCGGACCCCTTCCCAATCCCACACAATATCCTTCATTGAAGATAGATCATAAACAAAAGTAGTGACCGAATTCAACCGTAAAAATTTAATTAGGTAATTTTAATTTCGATTTTTTGCACAATTTTGACATATATAAACTTAAATTGTGTAAACTATGCACGTCTCAATTTAAAATGACCATTGATAATACCTACTCAAGACAAAACTAATTAAACAGTAATGTTTTCATGAAACACACAAATTTTAGTGACAACCCTAACCGACAATTTAGAAATTCAATAATTCCGAAATCCTGGATCTGTTGCAACTGAGTTTTTTTGTGGTGATAGTTATTATAGTGATCAACATTTAGGCTTAATAAAAAACGCGACCATGAATAGAATGTCCTGAAAAAAAAAATTCAAAATCATAGAAAAAAAAAAATTCTCACTTGTGTGAGCAATATTTTTAAAGTTTTCAAGAAAAAAATGGTTCAGGCAGGGAATTACTATCACACCTTAAAACATTTAGTGTAAAAATCAAAATAGAAAACGAGATATTGTGTTTCTATGGTTTTTAAGGATTTTTCTCGATTTTATTTATTTCTCTTAAACTACAGTAGTTAGAGCCGGCGGAGTTTTTTTAGGAGTTTTGTTTGATTATAAGCTTTCCGAAATACACATAAAACGGAATTGTCCGAACTAAGGCAAAATAACACACAGTGCTACAGTATGATAGATTTTTGGACGCACTAGATAGAGGCTTAAAAACCCAAGCTTTCATTAAAAACTATGTTGAAAAAATCGAGCGATTTTGTTTAGTGGAAAAAAGTCATGTTCGAAAGAAGGTTTCTTTGTGCAAGACAATCTTTTTCGAATATGATTTTGTTCCAAACTACATAAATACTTATAACAAACTAACAATAAAATATGTTTTTTTTTTTGTAACGTAGATACTATATTTTGTAATTATAATAAGAACTTTATTATTACGCACGTCTGTGTCGTTTTTTTATAAATTGTAGAGAATTGAAATGCGAAAGGTACAGTTCGATACGTTTTCTTTTTTATAAAACTAAAAAGAATATCTACTAAACTGCATTTTTAGTTTGAACTAAGTTGTTATTTACTCTATATCTGTGTCTTTATTATTTTAGACTTGTGAATTTAAAATCACTAATGTATCCGCCTGTACCTTCAAAAATATTTTAGTTTTTCCAAGTGGAACTTCTTAGGAGGCGATTCGATAATTGAGTGTGAAAGGGGGCCATATTTGGCTCAAACCTCAAAGTTTCAGCAAAAAATGTGTTGCTCTGGTCGGAGAAATCCTCGTCATCACTTTTTACTGTTGCGCAATGTTAATAAAATATAAAACACTACTTTGGCATAGTAGGTTTTTAGGCCATTTCTAAAAACCTACTATGGTAATAATCCTTTTCAAGTGTTCCTATAAGTATCAATTATTTTTGCATATTTACTAAATATCAAGGTCACCTTTTATTTATTTTCGCCAATCAGTAGTGTTTTATATATTTATTAACTTTAAAAACAGCTGAAGGAATGGTCATAGAGATGCCGCGCATAAGAAAAAATGATAAGGAGGACTTCCCCCACCAGGGGTAGCACAATTTTATTCGCTAGCTCTCCTTTGAAGGATGCGTCACGTTTAGGCACATGTCGTTACACGAGAGAGAGAAGAAAGATACAACTCTCTCCGTCTCTCACATTTAATCACTTATTCTTTATTTTTAAGAAGTTTCACCTATCACGTGTACGGTTTTGCGCACGGAATTTTTTATTGAAATTATTTTGTTTGCGATCGAGGGTAGTCTTGTTTTCAGGCCATAATGAGGTAGTCAGTACTGTAAAATTACTATAGGTATTTGGTATACACTATAATATAGCGTGTCAAAAATTATGATGTTGATTCAATATTAATTCGGCAAAAGTGTAATAGTAATAGATGTTACTGACAGGAATTATTATACATAATAATTGATAAGTTTATAAAATCAAATACACGTGACAACTCTAATTTTAGCTAAAACTGAGAGCTAAATTATTACGCAAACTCAGTATCGTTATTTTGTTGATCAGATGCCGCCGGTATTATGATGCAATGCCATCATGATTCCAGTGCGAGAGAGAGACGAAGCCATACATGACCGATAACGCCATCCCCTTTTCAGACTGGAATCATGATGGCATTTATACTTCATAATAGCAGTGGTGAATTTTACTGTTATCAGTGACTAGCCTAAAATCAGTTTGGATATCGCCAAAATTATGAAAATTGTGTGAATTCACTAAAGTGACAAATTAATCTTTTTGGGAGAGAATTATTGTGATGGTTGGATGTGATAAGGCTATATGTTAGCTAGCCGTAGAAATATTTACAAATGTAAGCTAAATTCCTATATTTTATTAAGACAATTAGCATGTAAAAGTTTACGTTTGTAAGACATGAATACCAATAAATCGATTCTCAAATATTTATATGCCTTTAATTTACATATAACATCACGCCTGTATTCCCAAAGAAAGGATAGGCAGAGGTGTAGGGTCACCAAAAGAGGTAAGTAACCAGGGCCGTCGGATATTAATTTATAAAATTAAATTAAATTAATAGAAAACAAACAGTTAATTTATCAAATTAAATTTAATTCGATAACATCCATTGGTTTCTTAAGGCTCCTACACACTATGCCGGCGGCCTAGCCGCCAACAAGGTCGGCGGCATACTTGGTTTCTGCGGCAAGTGCCGGCGGCCTAATATCAACTGCAGCATACCCGCAAGGCAAAAACCCCCCGGCTGTGTCGCCGGCATGTGTGTAGGAGCCTTTACTAAACTTCAACTTAACTAACGACTCTAGTTACTGTCTCTTTTGGTTGAGAAAAAGAGATTTTGGTGGAGTAATGGTTTCAAAGGTTACCCTGGCGCGAATGGTTAGAGATAATACGACATAGGTATGGAACCGCGACCGTGTCGTAATCTATTGAGTGATATAAAAATGTTTACCGCCCAACGAAGTGGGCACGGGTCAGCTAGTCTCAAATAACTATAAAACTACAATTCGAACAAACTTTGCTATTAGTAAACATATTGCTCCTCATGATACACTAATTATATGTTATAGCCTCACCTCTCTAAAGCACAAGTCAGCACAACATTTTGCCAGGGTAACGCGTACAGTTATATTTAAGTCCCATAAAACAAGGCGAGCCTTTAATTTCTTATGGAAAAAAAACAATAAAAGACATTGAAACTGTATAATGTTTTTATATTTTCAATATTTAAACAATAAGTACGTTTAAGGCACCAGTCACAGGTAGTAAATTAATAAATATAATGTGTAAAATAAACGTATACAATGCTACCATACTAAAAATATGTATGTATAAAATAGTTGCTCATTGTATCACAAAAAGTGGAATGTAAGTACATACAAATACTGATTTTCGAACTGATAGATCCGCTTACATCTAATAAAAACTATTTTAAGTACCTCAAGTATCAAGAAATTGCTTGAAAATATCAACTAGATGCACTATTTATAATATTCTTTGCTTAATAATTACCTACTTTTAAACATCTGGGGCGTTGACGGAATAAATCCCATATCATGTAAATACATAGAATTCAATAGGTACTGTATAAAATCGAATATTTAAGAACCTATATAATAATAACATGCGGTAACACTACTTTTTATTTAAGTTTTCTTAATATTTTAATACAGATTCTTTAACATGGAGATTCTTGTTCGATAAGATTCATTGCTTTGACCGTGTCCTAACGGAACGCGATTATCGTGTTAATAAGCGATCGTTTTGATGAATTTTGACGTGCACACACGACTTGATTACGTCACATTTATACAGGATCAAATTAAATGAGCGATATCAAAATCGAAAACAAAAAAAAAAAAAAAAAGAACATCATTGAATCTTATTTAAAAAGTTAAATATGTAAGTTCCACGAAAAATCATCATCATCATCATCCAACCCTGAGTCCCTGTGGACTCAGGGTTGGATGATGATGATAAAATCTAAAGCAGAGTATTTAAATTGGAACGGACGTCTACTCATTAGTAATGAGCTACCCTCCATCAGGGAACACATACAAAAAGTGCATAGAGGAGCCCAGACAGAGGTATGCGCGAGAAGAATTGCTAATAGAGGTTTATGTTCGAGAACTACTCGCATTAGTTTTAAAAAGAAAATCCAACCTTGTGGAGCTATACAATAAACTGAATGCGAACTTAAGAGCCCTGGAAAGTCTCGGCATCAGTAAATACCAAGCGTTTATCCTTCTTATAGAGTGGATATTCTAAATTCCATTGATATTTTAAAGATTTCGGAGCGAAAGCGACAAATACCCTTTGTATTTAAAAACCAAGAACCCAGAGGAAGTCGTTGTCAGCCTGAAGGGTTTTTAAAAGCGGAGATAGAGAGCTCACAAAGAGTTGAATTAACAAGAAATCTGGCTAAACCTGATTCTAATAGCCAAGTGGCCACCCCTAGCTGCCTTATAGCACATAATAATAATAAAAAAAGGAAATGCAACCCAAGAATAACTGCCTATGGTGCATTAAAATTAACCACTCAAGCGCTGATTGTTATAAGCTGCACAACCGAATTGGGACTGATTAATGATTGAAACAAATAATTAAATTATTATTGAAATATAATTAAATATTATATTTCAATAATAATTTAATTATTTGTTTTGTTGTTTATGTTTGACGAGTAAAGAGTGTTGTATGTTGAATTTTAAATCTATTTTTTTTTTCGTAATAATTTTTCCAAGTACTATTTTGAAGTTAGTTAAATAGTATAACGTTTCGTTTTGCTAAGTTTTTTAACTTTTTCTGTGTTCGGAGGATGTTGAAGTTTGTGAACGAAACGTCACTTGTAAAATTGAGGTGAATAAACTCGGGGAGGTGCTGGATCAGTTCTAGAAACGACCCCAAAGACACGCCATGTTTTTTATTTGACCATTCCTAAAGATGACTAAATAAATACAGTAAAAGCATCCAGAGATTCGGCGACGGACGCTGGGCGTACGTGAGCTCGCTGGACAGACAGAATATAGAAATACAAATATACACATAAACAAATAAATAACATAACAGATTCTTAGGTATAACTTTTTGAGCCGAAACAGATTCATACATAATACTGTAAGCTAACGATTTAAGTACATAATCGAGCTTTGCCGTTTTCTAATAAAATATTCTTGATCTGTGCAAAATTCCCAATGTTTATGGCATTCTTAGTCTGAGACCTATTGCATTCATTTTACACAGCATAGATTTATTCATTTTATTCCTATTGTTATGCAGATATTTACATGAATGTTTTTATTAGATATATGAATGTACCATGACGATTATTGTTTAACTTTAATACCTATATTAAAAATCATTTATCTATGTCATCATTGCGATTCATTTATGAATAATTCTCATGTTATAATAATATTGCATGCCTAATATATGTATATGGTAGATTGTACCAGGATCATCCATATTTTAGCTGTCATGTTATTTACTGTACCTGCAATGTATGCAAATAAAATTTCACTTTTACCTTTCTTAGCAAATACTTTGGCAAAGCGTTATTCCCTGTCGCCTGTTGTCCCTGTCGCTCAACTGTCCAACTACAAGTGCAGGATAGAGACGGGAACATGTCTTAGGCCAAGCACGAGCTAAGTAACTATTAAGACATGTTCCCTGTGCGAATGCGGTCTTGATGATGGTACTCTGGACCGTATTTTCATGTCCTTCAAATTTCTAATCTTCTGATTTGTACCTTAAGCTTTCCAAAAATTAAATCGCCCCCCCTTCTAACTTCCATTGCCTCTTGAATAGCTTTTCCCCTTTACCTACTAAGTTCAATCATTTAAAAAAAATGATAATGATATAAAATTTAGTCTGGGGTGGCTTTAGATAATAATTTTGTAAATATCTGTGCTTTTTTATAGTGGAATAATCTTCTATATACAGGATTAGTTTTTATCCAGTGTGCAAACTGTAACCATGAATTCAGCATATCATTCTAGACCCCCAGTGCAGAAATTTTTCGTCGGTTATACAAAAACATTTTGACCGCGTAGGTATTGCACTTTTCTATGAAACAGCCTATTTTTTTTGTAAAACCGACGTAAAATTTCTGCCCTAGGGGGTTTAGAATGGTATGCTGAATTCATGCTTGCAGTTTGCGCACTGGATAAAAACTTATCCTGTAAATAAAAATAAATCCCTAGTTCCCATGGTCACGGCATCACATGTGAACGGCTGGACCAATTTTGCTAATTCTTTTTTTGTTGTTTGTTATTGTCAGGAGGTTCTTATGAAAGAAAAAATTAAGAAAGTTGCGCGTAAAATTAGAAAATTTAAGAAAACTTAACGACCATATTAACTTTTCTAATATTATACCAATGCGAATTCAATATTCATAGTTAAGACAGGACGGGACGGGGACTATATTATTTTTTGAACATGCTACCTAGCAAAACTACTATTGTCCGTTCAGCTGCTAACAAATAGGTAAGTACTACCAAAAGTGCAATAAGTCTGACGGCTCATCTTGCTGTGCTGCTTATGTACTACGTGACGCTGTCAGAATAGTCGACATCGGCTCAGTTGCCAAAAAGGTTTAAAAAAAAACTTTTAACTAGGTACTTAGTGCCAATGTACGTGCTAAATAGATCTCAGCGTTCAGACTCAAGAAAATCGATTCCGATACGCTGATAGAAAACCTACTATGCTTAGTGGCGGATGATCAAAACCTTAGTAGCCCGAAATAGTCATAACATTGTTTTTACATTGGTCTTTTTGCACAGAAGTCAATAAAAAAAACATCAAACAAAAACGTCCTCCTCATGTCATACACACCGGATACCGACTCTAACAATAAGCACATCATCTTTCACAAACCCGTTTCTAATTACCTCACTGACTACTGCATATTCCGTATAGCCGAACCCTCTAACACAAATCTCTGCTGATGGCTTCCGGAAGGCTATTAATGAGGAGTTTGACATCATAGTGTCTTTCTGGGTTAACTCTGGGTTGTATTGGTTGATCATGGAGAAGGATATTCGACCGTTGAACGGCCAATCGAGACAGTCATCGTTTTCTGTCTTCATTAGATGCACGTGAAGAGCGAAGCAGTGGGGGTTCTGTGGTGAGATGTTCAGGCGGACGCAAAATCTAAAAAAGGAAAAGTTTCATGAAATTAGCTTCGTTACAATTCCCGAACATGCGTCAGTCATTCGAATTTATACCATACTAGCTATTGCCCGCGGCTCCGCCCGCGTGGATATCGGTGTGGGATACAGACCTACACCGTCCGATCGGAGTCAAGACTTTGAATATTAGTTCTGTGTCAGTTTTGAGTTTTGACATAACCAATAAAAATGGTGTCGTGGCTAATTTGTCTCCAGTCGGTACTCCTTCTGTATGTGTATTATTTAATTGGGTAGTGTACGGATATTATAACTGTAAGTAGCAGAGTGACTTTTATTCCGTTCTCCCGTACACTACCCTACTATACCACAAACTGGTGACCCCGACGTACGCATATTGTTGTTAGCGCGACTTGGCCGCAACGCAACCTAAGGAATCTGCGCTAGTCCGATCGTGGAATCGGAAAGTTGAAGTAATAAAACGGCTAAAAAGGCTGATACAACGCTTAAAAGCAACCGAATTTCATAAATATTGTGGGAACAAATAAAATATCACCTTAAAAACCGTTTTGGGAGCAGTGGTCGTTGGTTCGAACCGAGGCCAGCCACTTTATATTGTGTAAATTATTTCATCAACATTGCTGTCAACAAAAAAATAGAAGACCTGGGACATCTACCTACTAGCACTGGGCCCGCGTGGTGGATTACGGCCCACACCCTCTCGCAGAGAGGAGGCCTGTGCCTCAGCAGTGGGAACATTACACTAACAGTTTTGGCAGCTAGCCTTGTCATTCCTAGCCTAATTTAATAAAATAAATTTAGAATACAATCTTACCTATATCCATTAGGCGACGTATAAAACCCTGGACTATACAACATCTTGTAGTGATCCCTTAGCATAGCATCCAGCCTCGCTTGAAAGTTATCAATCTTCCACACATAGTTGCCCATACAGTATCGGAGCAACATGTCATTGTTCTGTTTCATCTTGGCTACGGCGAAGGCTGACAGCTGTTTGGACATGTTGGCTATTACTATGTCTTGTTCACGGTTCCTCTGTTCTAGGACGACTACTCGTTCGTATAGGGCCCTGAAATTGTTAAAAGTTACGACGGTTAATTGAAATATTGGATGGTGCTGGATATATCGATGTGGCGCGATTTTTGGGGAGGCTTTTGTTTATTTTGATTGCGACGATCCTGACGATGGGGTAATTTAATTGATTTCATTGAGGCAAGTTTCTGTACTTATTTATTTATTTATTATGGCACTCCAACGACTAGTTCACATAAACATTAACAGAAAGTTTAGTCATAATTAATATAGTACTACAGTGAACTTATCACTTAAAGGTGTGCACAGCACTTACATGGGTTGCCTAATTAACCCCAGTTAATGAAAGTGGCGAAAATAACAATAAAATTAAACTAGTTAATAATTATAAAATCAAATAAGTTACTAATAAATATAAAATAACAATGATAAAATCAACTAAATTAGTAAAAAAATAACAATTATAAAACCAAGAAAATCAATAATAATACATGCAATGAAATGGGTGAATTAAACATTTTAAAAATTAATTAATTAGAAAGTTGAAATTGTAACAACAAATATAGAAATAGACATGAATGACGGAATACAAACAAGAATCAACTAACAGCAATCTGCAAGTTGTCGTATAATATGATTGCGAAATTGAACCAGGGTGTTGAAGAAGATGTCAATGCTATGGGTGCGAGACTGACTTTCGTTATACGTCCTCATCAGACGGCTCAAAGGCGCTGATCGCCCAAGGTTGGTTCGAGCTGTAGGTAGAGAGAACACAGCTAGTTTGCGATCCGGCCTGGGTTGACTACTACGGGGAACAGATACATTAATGTCTTCCAGGAGTTTTGGAACATGGATCAGTCCATTAATAATTTTGAAGAGAGAGAGTACTTAGAAAACTTCTAGTAGAATCGCATGTTTAGGTAGCAACATAGGTACCAATTTCTGCTACAGAACAGTATTCTTGTGTTTTAATTTTACTGACTTAGCAAGAAAAATGAGAAGTAAGTTTTCTAAAAAGCCACTAATCGACGGGTCAGCATAAATGGCGATAAATACAGATCATCATAATCATCTACCTAGCCTTTTCCATACTTTGTTGGGATCGGTTTCCAGTGACACCAGATATACCTGAATACCAGTATTTTACAGGAAGCGACTGCCTATCTGACCTACACAAACCAGTTACTCGGTAACACGATACCCCTTGGTAAAACTGGTTGTCAGACTTTCGGAATTCTGATTACCGGTAACGACTGCCAAAGATCCACGAATGTCAGCCGGGATCTACAGCTTAACGTACTTTCCGAGGTACGGAGTGGTCTTGGTACGTAAAAAGAACCCATCCACGGACCAACCGCGGCAAGCGTAGTTTAACCTGATCGACCGAACCGTGCGGCTATTACTTACTTTCCTAAAAAGCCACCAGTCGACAACTGTGCATAAGCGGTGGTAAACACAGATACCTATAGAAAAAAATTACGAGTTGCTGTCAATCAATTCTAAACGCCTTTACCCTACAGTTTCGGGGCTTATGATACGCCCAGCTTAATTCCTTTTCAACAGAGATGATGTTGTTATTAAACTACAGTAGAATAGTAACTACCTTATAAGAGCACTAGTATTATTAAGCGTCGCAGACGCAGCTTGGCTGCCATCCTTATCGGGCGCCTCCCACAACGTCATCGCCTCTTGTTCTTTAGCGTCGATGCTCGCGTTTGACATATCATTGTTGATTTTCATTTCGGAGTAGGCATTCATAAGGAGCTGGAAATATGATTTCAAACAAGGTATTAAGCAGTGAGTAATTAAGAAAAAATGTTTAAATAGCAGACATTCTATCTTGCATTTGCAATTTCAAAACAAATATGTGCTTTTGGAGAAAGAGCTTTTTTAAGCACTGCAACTTCAACATTAAGCTAATTTACACTGACATAAAGTTGATATTTGTTCTGAAACAAGGATTTTAATATGGTATAGTAAACATCATTTGCAGTAAAAATGGTCCTAAATAAATGTTGGTTGCAATGGAATTTGAACTTTGTCTCGTACCTTATTAAGTTTTGTGTTCTCAAAACTGAGATCTTTTAAATAAAGTAAGGGAAAGTAACTCACACTCATATGTTTCTGCACATCAGTCTGTGCATGCTGGTTCATGTCTTCCTGGCTATCAAACGTCTCCTTACACCCCACAGCTTGGAAAGAACAAGGCACTTTGATCTCAGGCTGTGAAGATGTCTCTGGTTGATTATACTCGCAGGCTGCTATGTGTGCATCTAGGTCTAGTGGTGTTACTTTTACTGTGCAACCTGGAAACATAAGTGCAAACCATGATAATACAAACTGGACAAACCTATCAATAAAAAGGGGCCATAGTACTTCCATAGTTATTTAATAATAATTTATTTAGTCAAATAGTAATGTTAACATTAAATTAGTTCTTAGCAGTCCACTTTAGGCACCTAAACCCATAGGCCAATATCTTTTTTATTTTTCCATCATTTATCTTACACGAACTGGTAGTTGTCCTTGGGTGCATTTGCACAGTGCGTTTCAGTCAATTTCATTTCATTTATAGTTTCATTAAAATTGTCTAAGGAGCCTCTGGGAGTTGGCTTCAGCCCCTGGTATCCTGATGATGGGCTTCCAAAGAACCGAGACCACATGGTCCCGAGATACGTAAAAAAAGTAAGTATCATTCTTCTTGCATGTTGATGGTAAAACTAACACAAACTTATTGGTTAAAATAAGAACAGTCTCTCAAGTTCATGCTCTAAAAAAGTTTTTAATAATTGTAGTTTAGATGGATGCAAGAAGCACAGCACCGGTCGAAGTGGCGGTGCTTGGGGGAGGCCTATTTCCAGCGATGGACGTCTCCCGGCTGTAATGATGATGATAGTTTGAGATGAGCAAAGTTATATAATTTGGCTTAACTGAAGTGTGGTGTGGTTAGTGAGTTTGAAAGAACTGAATCCGGTGAAATATCTGTCTATTACATCAGTATAACACAACATTACCTAAGATCATGTCTAGGGTCTACTTTCTAAGTCCGTCAACGAAGATACGGGCTGGATCGCAAGTAGTTCGAAACTTTGGAGTCCACCAGTACACCCAAATAATTAACTTTTACAGACAGGTAAAAACACATTGGTAGTCCTTCCCTACTCATGTCCCGTCTAGCCGTCCATATGGCTCTCATTCATCCTTAGGTTGGGCCCAAAACTAATCTTATTTTCGTAAATGGTACAGGTAGGAATGGCCTGTAACTTCGGCCGAAACAACGGATTTCGTGCTTAGGGAGTAGACTGGTATGTTTCAAAGGGTTAGCCAGAGATGAGAGAGTATGTTCACATCTCACCAGAATGAACTGTTGGGGTTATAAGGGGAACGGTATTTATTAGTTTGAGGGAAAAATTAAATCCTTACCTTTAGTAGAGAATGGGCAGTTCATTCTCTGTTCTTGTATCTCCCTTTTGGTGTAGTTGTCAGGAAATATATCCACCTTCATACTTAGGTTTATATTGTCTATGGGGCAGTGACCACTGTTCCTGAAAATACAAATGATTCACTTAGTAACTGAGAACTGTCCTGAAGAAATTATTCATGAGAACTTATTCTTATTTACAAAGATTCCAAAAATCCTTATTTTTGTTATTGGCTAGCGTTTGACCACTATCTCACCTGCTGTTGGAAGAAATGCTTGTGATTGATATTATTTTTCTCCTCTAAAAACTAACACATTCTTGAGACTGTTTTTTATTTGAAAATGTAATATTGTGATGTCTAAGTCATCCTGCAATGATTGAGTGCACACATTCCTCTATAAAAAAGGAAACATTGGCAAAGAGCCAGCACAATCACACATTAACTTGACAAGTAACCAATGTCAAATACACAATGAAGTTGTTTTAGTTTTTGTAACTTTCATTGTTACTTTAAAATTTTAAAAAACATTTCATGTTTACCGTTCTTTAAACTATGACATGTTATGTTTGAGAAGCCAGGTGAGAGCTGAGTATATTCAGGAAGAAAGCTGCAAAATAATTAAGCCATTCTTGTGGAAATCCCACAGTGAGATCAATTTAATATACATGAATAAAAGAGGAAACTATAGTTTAAATCGAAAATAAATTTGATTTTGTTATATTTCTAAACAAGAAACTGTCAACTAAAAATTTTTTTTTACAAAATGTTTACCTTTATTTGACTACCTAAACCTATGGAGTATAGTCTTAAATGAAAAAAGTTGAAAATAGAAGATTCAAGTCTTCGTTAGTCTTAAAGAATACTTACAATCATTAAAGTTGGGTTAGTTGAAGCTGATAAATTATTACTTATAATTTATTTTTTCTTCACATAATGGTTGGATTTATAGGATAAAACTTACTGCAACCATGAAGTTATGCAGCCTTTGCAGAACTTATGTCCACATGTAGTAATGACAGGATCTCGCAACCAGTTCAGGCACACGGGACATTCATACCGAGACTCTGGCTGATTACTGAGCACTGTCTCATTCAGCGCTTGTATGCCCATTGGCTGTAGAAAAGAACAAATGATCAATGTTGTTGCAAGACTTATAATAGGCAAAGTTTTGAGGAGTGAGAGATAAAAAGAAGAGTTTAATTGTCTCATACCAATTATATTTTGGTTATTTATATTACGGATATTGTAATCGACACACCCTAACATCAAAATTTGAATTGATAATGGATTCAACGGTTCAAGCTTGACCTTGATTCTATGAAAAAAACCTCAATAACAAATTGCTGACCATGAAAAAGTTTCAGTTGTGTTTGCAAATTAAAAATTCAGTACAATGTTACACGTTGTTCTTACCGCTATTCCTTCAGAGGCATCTTTACTTCTGTCGCGATCCATTATCACATTTAAACTTAATAATAACGAGCAATTAATAGTTTGTTAATAAAATTACTTCCAACAAGTGGTACATACAAAACTGCCAAAACACTATGCAAATGAAAATGACATGACTGCATGACATAAGCAGTCTTGCCAACTCCTACAGAATGTTCCCCCTAGGACCAACTTCAAATTCCCTATAAACCCCTAAAATTTTTGTTGTACTCGGTTTGAGAGGTAATTTCAAATATAAATTAAATATACATTCAAGTAATACTACTTAAATGTATTTTTAATTTACAAAAATACAGTCTACTTAAATACTGTTAATTTACAAAAATACTGTGTACTTTTATTTTTAAAATACTGTCTCACCGCGCTTTTTCATACGAAAAGGCGCGGTGAGACAGTATTTTTTTTCTTTTGAATAGCAACTTGTTATTAGTCATAGTGTAAATAGTGGGCATTAGTGTAAATATTTTTCCAAGGCAATCTATTATAATTGAGTAAAAAGAAAAGTGATTCTTTTAACATTCAGTTTATAAGCAATGTTATTGCGAATAGAAGATTCTTCGAATGAATATGTATTTCGAATATATAAAATAAAAAATATCTTGAATGATCCCCCTAAAATCCCCCTAAATACATGTACCCCCTAAAAAACCACCTGGAGATCTTGATTCCCCCTAAATTTGGGGGGAAAACCCCCAAGTTGGCATCACTGGACATAAGCATGACACTTATGGATGACTGACACATTGTGGTTTTGACATAACTCTGACATGATGCAACAGATAACGAAAATAGCGGCCAAGTACAAATTCAAAAAATGTGAAATGATTCGTTTAATTTTCTGGAAAAGTAACCTTTTCCCTATTCCTAGACATAAAGGCCTGCTTAAAAAAAGTTATAGGTTAGGTGGATTGTAGCTATCGGCAAACAAAGGCTTCGACACGGAATTCTGGCCTCGGTTGCACCGTTGCAAGCATAATCAAAAAATTGCCAAAAAACGCAACACAAAACGCGCATAAAAATGGGATATGTGCTGGAATGGTAACCCATGTTGCGGTTACGCGAAAAAAGCTCCTGGTTAAACGTCGCCTCAATGACGGGTCCTGATATCTCTAATTCAGTGGATTCCCGCGACCTTCACCGGTCCAGGGTCCACCATCCAACTCGTAGTGCTATCCATTGGTGCTATTCATACTGCCAAATACACAAAATCAACACAAAATTGATTTCAATTAAAACATAAAAATGTAGAAATCGGAAGTGATTTAAAAACCATCAAAACGTGCAATGAACTTCTAAAGATGAAACATACCGATCTGTCACCTAGAAAATACTAGTTGGTTAACGATTTCATTGTATGCTAATGTGTTTGAAGAGGCGAGACCGTTGTTGCTCAGATATCTATCTTCTGATGGTGTTGCGATGTCAATAACCGTTATATTCGTTAGTGAGTAACTATTGCCTTATGGATTTATGAAGGCGCTGTTCTATTCAGAAGTACATACCTAGCCTTTAGTGAGTAGGCACCAACATGATTATAAAGGTACGTTTACCAAAAGATACAAGTGACCAGGGCCGTCAGATATAGTTGAAGTTTAGTAAGAAATCAATTAATGCTTTCGAATAAAATAAATAAATTGAACGCAAACAGTTCATTTGTCCAATTAAATTTCATTCGAAAACATCCATCGGTTTATTAGGTACTAAACTTCTACTATTTCCGACGAAGCTGGTTACTTATCACTTTAGTGATTGTACATGAATGGAGATAATATAAAGATTGATTTTAGCACCAGAACCTTACTAACGGCAGTTATACTCTACCAGTGATCATCGTCACTAGGTATCCTACAAACAATTCTTACCTAGAGCTACCAGTTTGGGTGGAATTATTAGTAGGTAAATTCTAGTCGAACAGGCCTTTAAGACTACGCTATGACGTGTATAATAATTTAAATGAAAGTGTGATGTAATAATACTCCGACTAGGTATACTTAAACTAACTTATCTCTATTATTAACTCGTCCGTCTATAATTTACAGTTGTACACCTAATTATACATATTTAGAGACGATATAATTAATGTGTACTGTTTTTTATTACAGCACGTTACATGTTGAAAGTAATTAAAAATGTTACATTTTCGCGTAATGTTATTTAAGTGTGAAGAATGTGTGATAATGCCAACAACATTAAATGTTATTCTGTAAAATATGTAACATATCAGTATAACCATTATTGCGAACAAAGACTCTTCTGTAAACCCAATGAAAACCATTGAGGTAATTTGTGCTTTTTTTTTTTTTTTTATGGGTGGGAAATCATCAAATAACTTCTCCCGCTCTGGGTGGAGCGGGAGGGCGTGTCAGACTTTTACTGACTAAAACCCACCCGTGTTCCCTCAGTTGCCTGTGTGCCAGGGGCGGCGGTATCTCTTTCGAACAACCCGCACCCCCGGCAGGCATCGGCCCTTGCGGGCCCCTCTGTTGCTGCTGACATCTCTTTGAGGCGCGCGTGGAACACAACGCGCCGTCGACCCGGGCTTGGTCCTTACCGGACAGCGAGGTACCCATTACTCGCCGTCCGCAAGCCCGTGCCTACGGTGGCCGGGAATCAGCCTGGGATTCCCGACGCCCAGGGCGTCTCCTGCGAGGGCCACGGCTGTGAGGGCGCATGTACTGCATCTCCCTCACGTGCGCCGCCTCCCTCTTTGCGAGCATAACTGCTTCGCTGAAGGAGGCGACAGCTAGCCATGCCCTCTCGCTCCGTACCATGGCCTGGACCAGAGTCGGACGCGAGAGATCGCCGCCGCCGATCACGTCCACGAGGACACGGCGTTGCTCCGCCCAAGCTGGGCAGACCTCCACCGTATGCTCCACCGTGTCCTCTGGGCGATCTTCGCAATGGAAACACCCGGGCGTTTCCTCCCGCCCTATCCGAAACAGGAACCTCCCGAAACAGCCATGTCCGGTGAGGACCTGTGTCAGGCGGAAGGTGAGGACGCCATGCCGCCTCTCAAGCCACTCCTCAAAGAGGGGACTTACCGCCGCAATCGCGGCGTGCCCAGCACTGGGTTGCGACAATCGCACTTTCCACGTCGCCATGAGATCCTGCCGGAAGGTAATTTGTGCTAACGTACTTAGTAGGTACTATTACCTCAATGTTGGAAACAGATTTTTGTTACTGGCAGGCGCTAGCAGGCACATAAAGAGAGCAATAATCACAGAACATATACGTATAGATACCTACCCCTAAAGGGGGCTTTGATGCAGCATAAGTTTCCTATAAGCGGTAGTAGATTACTCCAAGAGTTAGGTGTGATAAAATCTCGATCGGTAGGTACCAGTTGAGAGCACGTAGGTCCAATGCTAATGTGACACCTGCGGCTCAAAGGACCAGAGTTTATTATTCATACCTGGCGATAGGTTACCAGCATAGCTATTCACAACCATTTGAACCATTCGACAAGGTGTTTCATAAAAAATGACCCATTTTCTGTTAATTTGTCTATTTGATTTAAAGGGACAAAATTTTTGGGTTATGTAGGTACACACGGCTACACATCAAGCTATACATTTCCAGTATAAGCTGATCTCGCATTGTATAGGATTTCAGTACAGTGCGAGATCAACGTAAGCTGGAAATGTATAGCTTGATGTGTAGCCGTGCGTACCTATTTATGAACAGCCTTTAGAAGACTTTTTGATAACATTAATTGATGCTCGATTCGGCACGGAAGCGTATCGAACGGTTGTGAATAGCCATGCAGCTTAGGTAACAGCTAGCAAGTAATGACGAGAAAATCTTATATTTATTATGCCAATATAATGGTAGCAGCTGAGTTTAGAAAAATACTATTCAATTGTTGAGGAGAGCACATCTGTGATCGGTATGTTACCGATGGTAACATGGCTACTTGCTCATATGTATTACTCATTTGTATATCGTCGTCGGAAGTCTAGCCTTTATGTTTTTGTTGAATGCCAGTGGCAACTGGCAAGGCCTTTTGTGGTCATGGACGTGGTAAACTGGAGTCAGAACCCATTCTAAGTATTTGACTTCCAATTTACCAAGCATACCTAGTTAAGTTTCAGAATTAGGTAAGCCTTGACACATTTCTTTCGCATAAATTGCGGGTCAGGAGTTTATACATTCGATTTGCAATACAAGACCGCAGCTCACATGGTCCTAAGCATGCTTACCGTTTTATAAACAAAACGATACACGTTCTGATAGATCACCAAGTTCAACATAATAAGCTTTAAGTCTAGCACATAAAGATCAAATTCTTTTGAGCAATATCTTGGATCATTATTGCCAAATCAGTCGCATATCAAATTCACGGCGGTTAGCGTTGAGTAACTTGTCATAGCCTTACATAAGGCTATAGTCGCACTATTATAATTCCAAAGATAACGCATAGAGAGGTGCCAACGATTTGTGTGACAGAATTGTCTGATTGGTCTGTTAAATTGAGGTTATAACATTTTTGAGATAGGAAGCCGTAACAGTGTGTTTTCTGTTTATAAGATTGGCCACCTGGTAATGTTAAAAGAAATGTTGGTCATATCGGAAAACGTTTTTCAATGATTGACGATGAAGTGCCTGATGCGTACTTAATTACTTATAATAATCAGAAATTGAGGACCATATCTAATTTTAGTCCAAAAGGACCAACGGAAATACCTAAGCTATGATGATACTTATTGTTTTTTGTTTTTTTTTTTTAAGGTAGCTTTCCGGAAAAGAAATATAAAGTATGTAGGTACTAGCTTTTGCCAGCGGCTTTGCCCGCGTGGAGGTCGGAAAAGATCCCACGGGAACGTACAACCGGGATGAATAGGATCCTATACGTTAATCCAGGTTAAAAAACTATCTGTTTGCCAAATTTAATCCAAGTCCGTTCGGCCGTTTTTGCGTGATTGAGTAAACATCTAAAAAAACAAACTATCACATTTATAACTACCTACCAGGGTTTTTAGCAATAACTAAACGCTACGGTCGAAGAGAAAATACCGAAGAGGAAATATACTCTTCGGTATTTTCTCTTCCACCGTAGCGTTAGCGGTACTACTTCACAATCATCATCATCAGCTTACAACAGTCCATAGCTGGACGTTGCCTCTCCAGTTGCACGCCATTCAAAATTAGAAGTCATTTATTCAAATTAGGCTCAGAATCAGAACTTTTCGAACGTCAAAATACATAAGACAGTCCCCCAAAACGCCCACCCTTCACTCGATTCAGCTCGATTCTCGGCAAGTCTCGTCCTGCTGCTACCCCAGCCACCCTGCGAAGGTCGTCGCTCAACCTAGCCTGAGGGCGTCCTACCTAACGTCTGCGCATTCGCAGTCTCCACTTAATGGTACCAAGCCGTACCTACTTACCTACGTTTATTTAGAAATTATAATAACAACAATATCTGAAGATCATTTTGCCATTCCTTGAGATGTCGGCTTCAAATAAAAAAGAAGCGGCTCGCCGCAGTCGCCGTCATACAAAATTAAGTTAAACGTCTATATCGATTATAACAGGTCAACAAGTTACCGTTAAAATCGATGAGGACACCGATAAAATTAATCCGCGCGACCACTGCTTCTGCGTTGCAGTGCACATTTACGGCTCGAATTGAAGTCGGCGTTCTCACATTAGTTGCCAAGCGTTTAGAACTACTCGAAAGATGCCAATGGCAAGTAAACACCTTTACGATGATGATTCTTATAATGGCTTCCTCAATAGCACTTCCAGCCATTAGATACTGGGCTAAGTGAGGCATGACTGATGTAGACCTCTTTTTATGAAGATCTAGTTAACTGCCTCTTATGCATAAATCTTAGTTTTAAATGTAAATCTTGCTTGTAAATTGTATAAATTACCGGCTGATGTGAGAAGGAAGAGGATTGAAATGTGTTTAAAAGTAAATATGTATACAGATTTTAGGTGTTGCGTTTGCATTCGGTTAAAAGGTGTTCTGTTATTAAAAGATCATCAGATCGTTTTAATTCCTAGCCTGTGCTGTCCCATTCCTGGAGGATCTTTCACAATCAATTAATGTATTTTAATTGTTTTTGAACTACTGCTTACTTACAGAAATGTCACCTAAAAAATCATCCTTCAGCCCTTACAGTTCCTCAGTTGAGCAAATATAAACGACCTCTATTTTAGGCTAATCTTTTTAGTCCTTTCGTCACAAAAGGACGTACCTACTCTGTAAATGACACACCACCTGAAATAATGTTGACAATCAAAATCAAGATGTTTTAATACATAATAAGTATGTTGATAAATATATGTTTTAAACATTTTATCGCTTTTCAATCACATAATTACTACCACACTTTAATTTAAAATTCAAATATAGGCCCTAATTCTCAGGTTTTATGTAACTTTAATACAAAATGCATATATTACTACTACATAATTATGTAATGCTAATAAAGCAATATAAAAACAGCGGTCTCTTAGAATGCGACCGTAAAATCTGTTCTAGCTTGAGAATGCAAAATTGTTTACTTACTATTTAAACTCGATTGTTAATCGTACACTAAAAGGGCCCATAATATGTATGGTCATCCTCATCATTGTTTCATCCACTACTGAGTGTAGCTCTGGTCCCTTTATTGTCATGTTACCCTGATCTGTGCCAGACTCATCCAACCGGTCTATTCTGTAAAAAAAATACCGTGAAAACTTAGGTGAAGTGAGCTAAGCGATCTGTCATTCTGCTTGATGCTAGGGATTGACACTTTTGACGGCTCACTTCACAGTCACTCAAGTTTGCACGGTGAGATGTTTACAGAATACCACTCTTTCCCGTGATCTTCTATACGTCGTCTATCCATCTGGCTTTTGATCTGAAAACAGTTCTCTACCAAATCGTTAATTAACGATTATTGTGGTCTTCATCTTCAGCTAAGGGAAGTACACATAGATATGTATTTATGCGAATCAGTGATGTGAATGATCCTTCATTCATAATTTTGGAATTTAAAGACAGCGAGGAATCTTACGAAACGACCATATATTCCAGACTTACATTACTAAAATATTCTACTTAAAACAATTATTTAATTCATTCATTCAATTATTGTCAAAACATTTATTCCAAATAGGCACATAAAAGGCACTTTTGAACGTCAACAGTTCCACACAGAAGAAACGACTAACATTTTGCTCAAGACTTCTCGATATGTATAACAAAAGTAAGCACTTAAGAATGAAGGATTAAAAAAAATCATCTCCTATAGTGGTTAAATAGGGGATGAAAACTTGATTTTTAGCCTACGGAAAATAACATCAGACACACGGCTTTTCTCAATAAAACTGCACTACTTATCGTGTGCAAAAGACAAGGTCATAAATAGAAATAGCCCATCCTTCGTCACGATGTTTTCTTTCCGTATGTGAGTGCTGTATCTCAGGCTTAGATTTATTTAAAAGACATCTAAAAACTCATTTGCTCCAGGTTAAGAAACCGCAACCTGAAGTGGTGCCATAAACCTCTTGCTGTACGACTGTTGAAATAATTTCCATCTCACCGCTGCAAAATTTACGAGCATCTTTGACATTATCTATGTCATAATGTCAGTCTCCGAGTAGAAACGCAACGCAGGCGCAGGTAGAAACGCGTTACGGAAACGGAGGTAACAGATACTAATCGCATATTAAACAAAGTGTGTAACTGAGTTTATGTTGGCTTTTAAGTATTCTCTCCACAATTTGAACGTTGGCGATAAACGGATGGTGTTTGAAATTTTAATGGGAGGTTGTTATATTTAATTGGTTTCATTATTAATACATAGGTACCATACAAGACCTGCAATCACCTCTTTATTCCTCACTATGGAATTCGTACCCCGAGCCCAAAGATACAGACCAACTGTCTAGTTTAGGGTCTTATTTGCAAATAGTACTTTGAAACCTCGTGTCGTGTCGTGTGGGTTCAACTTTGTGTTAACCTGTGAACTGTGACCCTTACTGTATTATTTTCTAATAGGTTTTCGTGCGTTTGCGATTATGGCAGAACGCCCTTTTTGGGGGAGGGCCATGTCCAGCAGTGGACGTCTTTCGGCTGAAATGATGAGGTTTTCGTGAAGCATTTTTGTTTTAAGTTTAGGCATATCTCATAAAAAATAAAATACGAAATTACTTGTGATAAAATTAGTCCTTCCAGCATGAGCTTTTTCGTCTTTTTCCTCAACACGATTTCGGCGACCTTATTCACAAAGTCCGATATAGGTGAAGTTGACTTATTAAGTTATTACCGTGGAACATACTCACAATTCTCATGACTATCTAATCTCCGAATCAAATCGAATCGAAACATCAGCCGATTCATATCGATTCTAAATCGACTTTCCATAGTAGCGTCGTTTTGTAGTAGTTTTTATATGATAGCGGTCGATCAACTTGGTTTAACGGTAAACAAGTCATGGGCACCATGCACTACAAACTGGCTTACATCATTCTTGATAACCGGAAACTAATACAGCTAAAGGTTTTTTGTAGTTACGGTTTTTTCTTCATACGTATTAGTTCTGCTCTAGTTTTTTTTTTTTTTTCTGGGTGGGAAATCATCAAATAACTTCTCCCGCTCTGGGTGGAGCGGGAGGGCGTGTCAGACTTTTACTGACTAAAACCCACCCGTGTTCCCTCACTTGCCTGTGTGCCAGGGGCGGCGGTATCTCTTTCGAACAACCCGCACCCCCGGCAGGCATCGGCCCTTGCGGGCCCCTCTGTTGCTGCTGACATCTCTTTGAGGTGCGCGTGGAACACAACGCGCCGTCGACCCGGGCTTGGTCCTTACCGGACAGCGAGCTACCCATTACTCGCCGTCCGCAAGCCCGTGCCTACGGTGGCCGGGAATCAGCCTGGGATTCCCGACGCCCAGGGCGTCTCCTGCGAAGGCCACGGCTGTGAGGGCGCATGTACTGCATCTCCCTCACGTGCGCCGCCTCCCTCTTTGCGAGCATAACTGCTTCGCTGAAGGAGGCGACTGCCAGCCATGCCCTCTCGCTCCGTACCATGGCCTGGACCAGGGTCGGACGCGAGAGATCGCCGCCGCCGATCACCTCCACGAGGACACGGCGTTGCTCCGCCCAAGCTGGGCAGACCTCCACCGTATGCTCCACCGTGTCCTCTGGGCGATCTTCGCAATGGAAACACCCGGGCGTTTCCTCCCGCCCTATCCGAAACAGGAACCTCCCGAAACAGCCATGTCCGGTGAGGACCTGTGTCAGGCGGAAGGTGAGGACGCCATGCCGCCTCTCAAGCCACTCCTCAAAGAGGGGACTTACCGCCGCAATCGCGGCGTGCCCAGCACTGGGTTGCGACAATCGCACTTTCCACGTCGAGTTCTGCTCTAGTTAAGTCGGTTTTTGGGAAAATGTTTGAGATATTTTTCTTGAGTCTAATGAGCTGTGGACTAGATTTTGTGTCCTTGCATTACCCGAAGAGATTGGTTCCGGGGTAACTAAATTGTTTGTAGTTTTATTATAAACCATTAGAATTTTTTTTTCTCGAAACTTTAAAGATGAAACTTTAGGTATCTACACACTATATATTTTTCGCGTAATTAAATTAAATTGTAACGATATCTGAGACAATTTTCTTAAATACCTGTTGTATTTATGAAAATTTTAATTTTTCCTGTAGGAAAAACCATATTTTGAAATCTTAAGTGGATTTCTAATTTAATTGATTTCAGCAAAAGATTAAAAAAATAAATGGCTCCCTTGTATTTTACAAACGTAGATAATTTCTTGACCTCAAATATGCACCCGATGATATCAGGGGTAGTTTTAAAAAGATAAAAATTTGTTTAAGGCGTGTCAACCCAAAAAGAGTTTGGAGTCAAAACCAACAATGCTCAGAACCACAAGATATCATTATTTGTTTAAAAACAGCTCAACATACGTATTACATATTCCTAAAACGCTATTAGATATGAATTTATTACTATGAGACGTCAGTTCATCAAATTAATAGATTTTGTGACGGTTTTGTGACCAATTTATTTTATGTTTTTTTTTTAAACTTACTGATTAAGTACGTACCTTATAAGGAAGACTTAATTCATTCCTTTTGCTGTTAAATACCTATAGGAAACCATTTCATTTTACACTAAAACGTTTAGACATTATTTTAAGAAAAACAATACCTTAGTCAATAAATAAGGGCTTAATGAATCAGCAATAGCATAGTAAATTGCTATCACCGTACGTAGTAGCGCCAAGGTTGTATCGAGTCAGAAAGCTCTAAAGCCTTTCAGTTGTAATCGAGCCGGGATAGAGCGCGGACAGCCGCCGCAACGTTAACGCGCGAGTTCGCGTTCGCGGTTTTACTCGCCCCCGAATGTTCAGTGTTTTCTTAGGATTTGTAACTTAAACATTATGGTTTGCGTTTTTTTAAATTATATTTAATTTAGAGACTGGGCAATTTTCAGCGGTTTTGTCATGTTTCAGGGAGTTATAAGTCAATTTAATAGATACCCTTGTTAATTTCCAACAGTTCTGCACTTATGTCGTATTTAATTTGAAACTTATGAAATGTTTCTTATTTAAAAAAAATAAGTGATTTCTATAAATCTGCTAATCTGCCCAAATCGTGGAGTAAAACCCGTGGAATATTAATGTGATGTTAAGTTTTCTGCCGTTTATTTAGATTTTTCAGTAAATCTGACAATATCAAGCAAGTAATCGTTAAATACGATGTGTATTTTCTATTTTTACTAAGTTAAGTAAATTAATTGAATGTTAACTTTCGGTAGTGACATGGCACTTCTCGTATTTTATAGAGCATGCTTACATTTAAATCTTCCCGAGACATTAGATTGGCTTTATCTCTACACCATGTCACCAGCAATATATTATGCGTCCGAATAGATAGATCAATGTTCAAAGATAGATAGTATTAGGTAGGTAGATTAAAAACATATTATTGAGTAAATAACGTTTTGCGGGGAAAGAAAAATCTCTAACTTCTAGATTGGCATTTAGAAAAATATTTAAAACCAAGGACGTAATGTCTAGAAACGAAGTGACCTCTGAAAGGACGACGGTTAGTATGGGAAATAACGTGTTGATAAAAAAAAATCGTACCAGTTTATTTTATATCATAATATAATTAACAATAATCTACAAGACATCTCGTTCATGCATTAAGAATCAAAATGATCTATCTATACATAAATAACAAATAATAATAATAAGTAAACATTAAATAAAAATGTACCTAATATCCTAACTTCACTCAACATCTTAGATAATGTGCTGCTCAATTTATAACGTGCTAAATTAGCTCTCATGAATGCACAAATTTTATAAATTAAATATCATTATTTCCATTTCCTGCCGTCACAATTTCTGTAAGTTCCGATTAATTTTGTAACCACAATCTTATCTCTGCATTCAAAAGTGAATATTTCGTTAAAATCTGGTGCATCAAGGCGCCACGGTGTTACACAACAAATAATTTCAAAGGCCATTTGTCTGTCGTCTTAGATGTAGGCTTTTCCTAAATCATGCTGTAATGCACTTCCGTCTTCCTAGATGTATCTCTACCGGCATCCATCTTCAGGCTTCCTAGGGTTGACTAAAATAAAACCATAGATTTTGGTCGAGCACTTCAGAAACTTCAAAAATGTTAGCAGTTACGAGTAGTCTCAGAGTCTAGTATATATTTTATACCTTATTGATCATTGGCTATACTGATAACCAGGGTGGGCGCTGATACCTGTAATTACACGATATTTAGTTATATAGTTATCTTAGCTTAGTTATTGGCTGCAACTCAAACATACCACTTTACTTACCTAAGGCTTATTTATACGGGATAAGTTTTTATCCAGTGCGCAAATTGTAACAATGAATTCAGCATATCATTCTAGACCCCCCAGCGTAGAAATTTTTCGTCGGTTATACAAAAAATAATCAGCTGCTTCATAGAAAAGTGCAATACCTACGCAGTGAAAATGTATGGAACAGCTGATTTCTTTTTGTATAACCAACGAAAAATTTCTACGCTGAGGGGTCTAAAATGATATGCTGAATTCATGGTTACAATTTGCGCACTGGATAAAACTTACCCTGTATTGTAGACCATATTTTATACATGAAAGTGCAATTTTTTTAAAATGTTATTTTCTCGTAGCTTTTGCCAGCGGCTTCACCCGAGTTGAGGTCGAAAATGATCCCGCGGAACGTAATACCGGGATAAAAAGTAGTTTGTTAATCCAACTTAATGAAACTATCTGTTTGCTAAATTTCATCCAAATTCGTTCAGCCGTTTTTGCGTGATTGGGTGACAAACACCCAAATATCTAGACGTCCAAACTTTCACAATTATAATATTTTAGTAGGATTGTTAGTAGGATAGCAGGAATAGTAATCAAGCAAACTTTTCATAAAGTAACTGAAGATTGTCCTTTGATTAACATGAAACACTTTATTGGCCTTGGGTTTTCTCTAACATAACGGACTCAGTTATAAGAAGAATTGAAGATAGTCTAACAGTAATATCAATGAAATACCATGATGCAACGACTTCCCTGGATGTCAGATGCGCAATAATGATTATATAGACCTCCTTGTCTCTGCGTAAACAGATTCAATGAAAACTACAAGGTTGAATGTCCTTGTTTCTCTTGCTTATCTCGTGTCGACACGACAATAGCTCATGTCGTGCCTATAAGATAAGCTTGTCAGCAAAATTGCAGCGGAACTGATTGCCAGAGAGTGTGTGGGGCAGTTCACTCTTTTTTGTGGAGAGTTGCAGATAAAATAGTTATGGAATTTCTATTTAAAGAATCTATTTCGTACTTGAAAACAGCTATGAGACTAAAGTATTTGGCTTCATAAATGAAATATGTATAATGCAAAAATCATTCACAAAATAAGTTGCCATCAGACCATAAAAGTTTTAAAAGTAGAGCAACTTATACGGTAGCAGAATCTACTTACCCAGATTTCGTCAAAAACTTGAAACTTATATAATATCCACATTGTTTTGAATATATCTCGCGTTCTTTGCATAATAGAATTTGCAAACGAAACTAGTATAGGGCTTTGCAACTCACGGCAAGCTAAGTTATTGTGTCGTCGTGAATGACCCTCAAAGATGTGTTACGTATAAAAAGGACACATTTAGGAAGGTCAGTCTAAATCAGCTCAAGAACAGACCAACCTCGGAATTATACATAGTTTGCTAATCTTTTCCACGGCTTTTAAAACACATTCTTCTTAAGTATTATAATTATGTAAAGTCACGATCTTTTCCGGTTTCACATTTTTGGCTGTATCAGGAAAGTTAATATCAAAAGTAGTTGAAAATTATAATTAAACGAGGTTTGAACGAAGTAACATAAGATTGAAAATGTGCTATTTTCCTGTGCATAAAATTAAAAAAATTATAACCCCCGACCCAAACAAAAACCTCTAAAAAGTAAAAAAATATGTGTAATGGCCTTTTAAGTGTAATAAGAAGTAGTAGTTAATATTTTGATCAAAGCGTTGTCACGTCGGCGGACGGTTAATGAAAATGTTATCCTTTCTACAATAGTATAATTACCTACATTAATTATTGCTGAGCCTCGTCTGTTTGGATTGACCGTCCGTATCACGTACCTTGGACATATGATTAGTTTGTAGTTTGATGCCCGAACTATTAGTAAATATCATACAACACGAATTGACAGTTTGCTTTACTTCCGATGTGTTGTTGACTTGACCGTCTAAAAAAGTTTGGGGGTAGGGTTGTTTGGGACACATAAGTAAAAAACCGAGTTTTTATTCATGTGCTCTGGAGTATGAAATTACTTTCAGACGAGTCCACATCTTCGTTGACGGACTTAGGGAGCAGGCCCACTGATCAGTGAAACCCTCTAACTAACATTCTGTCTGTTTTATTTTTTACCATCATGATTTCATCTGCTTTCATTCGTGCCGAAACGAGAGAAGGATAAGTTATATTTACCTTTCTGTGTTTATCTTGGACATTACTGATATTGCTGAAAGAAAACTGGACTTAGAGGTCGTATAAGACTGAAATCGCCACCCCTTCTTAAGCAAGCGTGGTGATCAATGTTCACGCCTGTTCTGTGTCAGAAGATGCCTTTGCTCTGCAGTGGGTCTATAAAAGGCCGGTATTATAATTATTCACAAATATCATCAACTAACAAAACAAGTAACACACTTATAGCTATTTTTAGGACCACTTCTTAAAACCCACTAATACAAAAGTACACACAACAAAAGAGATTATCCAACATTTGTTTAGCAACTGCCCAAGAATGCAACCATTATTAAATTTGCCACACAAAAAGGTCTAATTAGAAGATGGAGCTCGCTCGCAAAAGTTTTAAAAAGCCTTTTTTCTGCAGACTCTTTGTTCCGTTGAATGAGAACTGGCAACACTAATGACATTCTCGTTTAAATAGTTAGTGGACATTATCTTAAACGGTCCTAGTTTGGAGATAGTTTAAGTGGATATTTATGTAAGGTTGATAATTTTGTAAGCGTTCTCGTTTCTTATTAGTTGCATGTAAAATGTAGATAAAGCTATTAGCCAAGATTTTTGGTCCTTCACATTGTGATCGTCAGGACTAAGTTTTAATAAAGTAGTAGTTGCCAGTGTAGTCCTTCCTCATTTTGAATTTACGAAACTTCATAATGCCTAACGTAAAGAGGCAAGCTAAAGATTTTATCTAAAGAATAAGGTTTAATGTGATGTATCAATGTTCCTCAATATTGTTTATCTTCCTACTTCTCATTATTTTTAATTCACGATGCGTTCCTAAAGCAACTACCTATAAAGCGATTCTGGCACAGCATAAAACAAAACGATTTCTTGGACTAATTTTATTTGTTTGCCCCAGGTAGTGCCTTGCTCAATTGTTACTCTGTAGGTGAAATTATGAAGTGTCGTGATTAATTAGGTATTGTAATAGTAATATATGAGTGTATATGAAAAATTATCAGTCATACATTTTGCAAGTAACACACTGACCCGATTTTAGTCGGCTCGTACTCCTGACGCAAGAAAATAAGCAACTGAACGTTCGTCTTTTGTCATTCTCTAATCGCAATTGCTTATTTTTTATAGTTGCAACACTTTTGTCACTTCACATTGGAAGGACCAGTTTTATCTTCGAGTGTTAAAGACTCCTGCATACAATAGGTGGTGTTATATACTGCGACAGTGTCATTTGTTCCTTATGTAAGGTCCATCAAAGATGTTATGTTACATAGTTTACAATCCTTGGTGCTTTGTAGCAGACTCAATTCGTGTCAATGCATTTCCTCAAATCACTTTTTGGTGGTCAACAGTTGATGAGATCGGTGGTTGTAATATCAATTACAGAAATCCAATCTATTTTACAATATTGCTTTTTGGTCTAGTTTTTACAAATAAATAATTTTATTTTCGTTGTCTTTTATGAAAGAGACTTGATTTTTGCACAGTATCCAATGAGGTTCATCATCATCTGCCTAGCCAATATACCGCATGAATACCAGTATTTTACATGGAGCGACTGCCTATTTGACCTCCACAACCCAGTTACCGATACCCCTTGGTAAGACTGGTTGTCAGACTTTCGGACTTCGAACCGTAAGACTGTCAAAAATGGGCTCCAACCGCGCCAAGCGTAGCTTAACCTGATCAATCTAGCACTGCGGATGATAGTACTTATCTACAAGACCCTCCAATGAGATTGAAAAGAAGAAAGTTTCTTTACCAGTGCTAAGAATATTACAAAATTCACAAAGAACCAATGCATTAATTTATACATTTATATTGGAATTGAAAGACTGCGTAGAAATCTGTCGGAGTATTCATACATAAGTAGAGCCAGATCCTTATCTAAAGCTTATAATAATATGGCTGGACAATAGATTTACCCTTTAAGTCAGTTACTCAATATTATGTGTAATATTCTAAAGTGTGCCAGCTGCAAGAGATAACAGCTTAACTCAAATCTTTGCTATTGTAAAGCTGTCGAAAGGTAACTCATGCAATTGTTCATGCAGATGGTGGCAGGTTTCAAAATGTTAATTGAATAGAAGTTTTTTTTGGCTAGGCAACTTTTTCACGTATTTTCTCAATTGTCTCCGTTGGTTTGATCTTTTAGCTTGCTTTGGTACAATGAATTTAGAATCACTCGATAATTTTTTCGTTATGTATATTATTTTTTCATGGATTTAACCATAAAATTGAAGATAAGTTCATCTTTCCTTCTTCACGGCTCGGTCTACTCGTAAGATTTCCAAATCATCTTCGTCATAGACATAGGCCTCCCCCAAGCTCCACCAATCATCATCATCGTATCTTCATTCATGAATTCGAAGAGTCTGCTTGTTCTACTTAGCGATCGAGAGCTAATATTACAATTAACAAGTTATCACAATTTGAATGTTTCGTCCGATGTTTCTAGGTCTTAGAATGCTCTCAATTTCAACATTAATATTTGTGGACTTCTGAGATTACATCAGGAATATTACAGTTAATTACACATCAGTACTTTTAGTGTTAAGTAAGAAGCTGATTTGCATACGCTTAAGATAAAGCAATCTAATTAAAGATACAGAAAATTCTGCGAAATACTCGGTTGGTTTAGGATCCGTTAACATTACTTTGTACTTAGTTAAATTGTTTTACTTAGATGGATTATGGAATTATGATTATTTTATTAATGAGGCTACATAAAATGCCCCACAAAATGACTTTTAATGTTAAAGGTTAAATCAACTGTTTTCCGGGAAAATTGATTGACACATTTTAGTGAAATATCCAACTGATATTTCACTAAAATCTGTGAAATGGTTTCTTACTTTTAATTAATTTGGGACTACAAATAAGTTTCTAACAGAAAAGATAATTGACCTGTCATGAGTATTCAAATTAATAGCTCTGAAGCTCACTTCTGACAAAAAGAGGTTGACCGCGTGTCTGTAGTAAAAAAAAAAGGTTGAAATCGACGGAACAAGTCAGAATGCGCGTTACCTTTGCTCGCGTTTTTTGTTCTCATCGCCAAGCTTGTTAGTTTTTGCTATCAGTCTCACGACTAACGGTTGACGTAACAGCATTTTGTATCAATACCTTTGCTAGTGTTGTAGTCGCGACTTCAAATGATCTGATTAGGGCTGCGCCTTGAATTAAGATAATATGTTGTCTTGCAGAATAATGAGTGGGACACCATTATAGAACCTTTTGAATCAAATCAATGTGGCTACTCTACGATACTATATTCATAAATAAAATGACTTAAGAAATATCGAAAAATAAAATTAATTTCCTTTTCTAAAAATGACGTAATTTTCGACATTGTGTTACGTATCTTGTATGCAGTAATATAATCTTGTCCCTAAAGAATTTCAGTAGGTGTAAGTACTAAACAATAAATTGTTTAAAAGGCTTTTACCCAAGACAAATACTTACATTGAATGAAGAAATCAGATACTTTTACCTACATTGCCGGATGAAAATACAGTTTTTTTTTACAATAAATTTTACTTACTGTCACTTATTTTAGCGGTGAAAACTTCATGTTCCGTTCAATCTGTATAAGCCTTAAGTTTCTTCATTCAGTAGGTACCTAAGGACCGTTATTTTATTTTCGACTCATAAGACCTACCTGTATTTACGTGGCGGGTTTCGTAAAACCAATATTACATGTAAGTACATACCTATCTATCAGCTAAATAATGACTATAACGGTAATCCGCCAATCAGGCACGGAATATGGGTACCTGTCCACCGAATTATTATATTTTAGTGTTGATAATTATTATAGTCGCCATTAAATGATTCGTCATTTTTTTAAATATAGTTTATAAGATTCTCTCCCTATGGGTATGAGTGTTAAAAAAAATATAACAATGACTTTTGGGTTCACACCACAACTGTGGGTCTAATCGATACACGTCAGCGGATAGAATCGATGCCTGGTTACAGTGTTTACTTAAAACATTTGAATAATCCGGCTAAATAGTACGACATGTTTGCATGAAGTTAATTTAGCAAGTACCTAGTTCATAAGAAACATCTTTTTTCATCATCTCCAAATTTTTATAAATATGTCCGTTTGCCTTTTTTGTTTCTTATTAACTGGTAAAGCTACGGTATCCTAAAAGAACGGTGGGCGTCATATTTATTAAAACGGCTGTCATGAAATCTGTCATTTAACCAGTATTTGACAGTAAGGTGTCAAAAACTGCTTTATGTTTGCACAGCCGTTATTATATGCCCATTCACCGCTTTACTAACAAACTAAGGAAACAAATTAAATACGAAACAGAGTTTCGCTACAACCTCCTCCCGCTACCGCTTATAACTTATCATCGAAATTATAAGACGTAATCTCAGCCTGTAAGTGGGTTAAAAATTATAGGTAGGTAGTAGTTTCGACATTTCGGCGCAGGCGCAGACACAGAACGGTAACAAAGACCGTTAACTTCGATCCCAGTTGTGGTAAGATTACGAGTAATGGCCGCCCGTTATCATGTAATGGAAATAGCTGATTCGTAGTATAAAGGCATTAACGTAAGTTAATTTGCTGTAAATTGCGATGATTTTTTATTAGAATTGGATTGGATTTACTGTAAACAGTAATAAATCTGTTTACAGTTTGAATTGGATTAATTTAATAATTCAATTCTAAAAAACCATATAATTTATATTCAACTAGCTTTAGCCAGCGGCTTCGCCCGCGTGGAGGTCGAAAACTGTCCCACGGGAACGTAGTACCGGGATAAAAAGTATCCTATGTATTGTTCCAGGTTACAAACTATCTGTGTGCCAATGTTCAAATTTCATTCAAATCCATTCAGTAGTTTTTATGTGAAAAAGTAACAAACATCCATCCATCCATCCATACTAACAAACTTTCGCGTTTATAATATTAGTAGGATGAGTGCCAGGGACATCGTCGCGCAAATTGCAACCATGACTTCAGTACATGATGTTAGAAGCACCGACAATTTTTAGTAGTTATAAAAAAAAAATTGAAGCTGTTTCGTAGAATTAAAGCGCAATACCTACGCGGTTAAAATGTATGGAACAGATTTTTTATATCGTCAACATCATCTGCCGAGCCTTTTCCCAGTCGATAAAGATGTTTTTTTAAGGGGCAAATGGAATGGACAGTTTGTAAGGAAAAAAATATCACGGGTCATGTTTTGTCCAATTAGGGGAATAGTGTTGGCGAGAAGAGATACAATTATTTTATTGGCATCATTAATAAATAGATAGAATCCTGTAGTGTTAATTGGTATATCAGTAATATGTCCGTGGCATCACAGCGGGCCTCTGAATCAAAGACTATAATAATATTAATGGGAGCTCTAAATCCCAGCGCTGCGGTAGTTTTTTTTTTACAAATATCGCAGCATTAGGTATGCTGAGATAGGAGCCTTTTTGGCCTCGCACAGGTTTTCTTTTTTTTTTCACTATTTACTTACCTATTTTATTGCTTATTTTTCATCATTATTTGTTTGTATTTCTTGTGCGTGTCTCAAAAAAAAAAAATGGTTTAAGGTTAATGGCATAAATTTCATAAAATTCGACTTACGTATTCAACGAATTTCCCAATCGAATATACTAATAAAATCACACTTTAAAAAACAAATATGAACTACTCTAAATTCCGGTGTTAATAATATTCGCTCGTTTACAATGCTAATGCGTTTTTATGGCTTATAATTTAGTTTCTTTAGCAGTTCTATCTTATGACATTATTAAATTATTAATAATCCATATTTAAATTAATTTTATGTCTAATATTTACCGTTTGAGCAGTTTGCCTTAGGCAATGGCCTTAGGCGTATCTATTATTCGATCATCTTGAATAAGTATATTTGATTTATTGGGTAGATTATTGGGTAGAAGAGCTTTTGAATAAACTTGAGCGTCTACAGAACATCTGTACTCGTTTTGTTTTTAATCTTAAGAAGTAAATGAAATGGCTCCCCATTCGCCTTCGCAGAAACTCTCGGATACTGTGTTTGCTGTTCAACCTTCTTCACAAGGTGCGGGTTGTTCGAAAGAGATACCGTGGCCCCTGGCACACAGGCAACTGAGGGAACACGGGTGGGTTTTAGTCAGTAAGAGTCTGACACGCCCTCCTGCTCCACCCAGAGCGGGAGATGCCATTTGATGATTTCCCACCCAAAAAAAAAGAACCTTCACAATCCTAAAACCCCTTCCTATCTGCGGGACCGTTTTTCCTACGCCCGTCCTTCAGATGCGCCTTGCAGGTCGCATCTTCGAGTCCCCTCCCTACTGACTTTTACAACTACTCCTTCATTGTGCACGCGGTGCGGTTGTGGAATGCAGTTCCGCTCGACATTAGGGACTGCCAAACTGTTGCAGTTTTTAAGAGTGAAAGAACACTATCTGTCCACATCGTCATAGTTGTTTATCTATGTATTCTTTTATTTATATTATTATTATTAATATTTTAGTGATATTTATTTTAGAAGTATGTATTATAATTGTTTAATTAATTTAGTGAATTATTGTTCTTGATTATAAATGTAGTTTATTTTCCCTTTTACCCTTACGCACGCTATCTACATTTCTTTATCTTCTCTCCTATCGCAGGTATGCTGGAAGAGATTTCTTTAGAAATAAGCATCACCTTGTCTGTTTATTTATGTGTGTACATAATGGTTAAATAAACAAAATAAAATAAATAGATATTCACGCAATTTTCATAGAAATAGTTTATTCACTTTTACTATCAGGAGGATATTTTATACAAATGCTTTGTTTGTTCGGAAACTAGATAATATAAAAAAATCAGAATGCTCAATGATTAAATCGAGAGTGCGGACTCCTCTCATAGGTTGGAATACCTATTTTGATACCTACTCGGTATAATTATATAAAATAACAGCTAATTGACTAGCAGTCGTGAAAAATAAACTCACTTATTAAAATTAAATATCACCAGAACAATTATTATTGATCTGGTGATATCTAAAAAATCGTTAATAAAAAATTTAATGCCTTTTGTCGATACCAATGATAATGATAGAATACAATATTATTTTGATTTATAACACCACATTTTACAAGTCGTATTTCGTATTGATGGTACTTCCGAGGATTATAATAAATACTACAATATAATTTATGACATAAGGAACTAAAAACTTGACCTATAGCAACTATGTATGTCCTAGTGACTGAGTCTATGTCCTAACTCTAGCATTATAAGTGTTATACAAGAGATACTCTCTAGAATAGACTAGTTCAAAGGTCAAATGAAGCCTTATTGGATTACGACGGAGTTATACTAATTAAATTATGGGTGAAGATTCTGTTGTGCACCAACTAAACTTAATGTAGGCTATTGCTATCTTTTTTCTTGTAATGAAACAAGAAAGAGACGAAAATAAATTAACGCTGTCAAATTTAGTTGAACTAAGTTTTTCTTCGACGCAACTAGGACAACCGAAATTTTTCATGCTTAAAATCACACCAAATTTAAAAAAAATTGACGTGATTTAGTATGACAGTTCTAAAGCTGTTTAGTTTAAGCTCATTTAAGATATGTTATTAATATTGTACTATCTTACTTAAATTTTAAATAAAATAAATTAAATTAAAATAACTACGGAAAAAAAGCGTTTGTTGTCGTTTTCTTTCGCGGTCTGTCAGTAAGAGATAGCATTATTCTTAGTTTTAGCAATTTTAGTTTAAGTGATGAACAAAAGAATCACCACCAATGAGTGTTCGGCGAGTAATGGGTAGCTCGCTGTCCGGTAAGGACCAAGCTCGGATTGACGGCGCGTTGTGTTCCACGCGCGCCTCAAAGAGATGTCAGCACCAACTGATGGGGCCCGCAAGGGCTGGTGCCTGCCAGGGGTGCGGGTTCTAGTCAGGGGTCAAACACGGGTGGGTTTTAGTCAGTAAAAGTCTGAAACACCCTCCTGCTCCACCCAGAGCGGGAGAAGTTATTTAATGATTTCCCAAACAAAAAAAAACCAATGAGTGTTGAGTGTACCTAGTCTTTTTTAACCTAAAGGGCATGCGTTTCAGCATTATTGAGTTTTGCTACTATTTATCTAGCTCTATAGAAGAGCTGGAAAAATACTAGAAAAAACTGCAGAAATTGAATTGATGGAAATAGGAATGGATAACGTAAAACCAAGATGTCTTAAAACGTAGTGGGTGATATGATAGGGCTTAGCTGTGAGAAACATTTAGAAAGCTAAGTGATTAACAGTCGCAGTCGTATGCTCGGTCCCTATAAACAAAAACGAATTGTTTTACTTACCAATGCAGCAATGGTAGCATTTCTTATTGCCAAACTGGGCATGCATTCGTAAGCTAATTTTACCTGCGATAACTTCTTCATATGGGATGGTCCACTATGCAAATCTATGAGGTCTTTTCTTCATTATCAAATAGGTACAGATACAAGAGTCCCAATTTTAACAAATAACGGTTCATAAATTATAGGATAACTGCAAGTAATCGTAGTTTTTTTTCTCAGAAAGCAATCTCATTACAGCAGTTCCTCTAAAACATTCCATCTATCATACTCCAATAAAAACTATAGCAAAACGCAGCTATTAAGCAGAACTAATAACAGACAGAACCGCAAACAACGACTAGTTATTACAAAATAACGTAACATCTGCCAAGTCTGACGCACGACTGCACATTAATACTCCGGACTCTAACCGACTGAGCACGAAAAAATAGATATAATTTATCGGTACAGAAAATCTCGTACAGTTACATTGAAACGTAAAAACTGTGTCGCACTGAAAGTTATGAGACAATTATGTAATTTTAATATCACGTTTTTGATATAAAACTATAGGAACGGCTGCTACAGTTTCGAGAGACAAAATTAAAGGCTCTCAGCAGACAGGCGTGACGGGATTCTGGTGGAATAATTTGTATCAAAACTCATGAAAACAGTTCTGTCGGAGTCGCATCGCGCCTGTTTTAAAGCCTTAAAGCAGCTAGCATAACCAATCAGCCTATAATGTACTCACTGCTGGTACACAGGCCTCCTTTTAACTCGTATGTGAGAGGCGGATTGGGCGACAATCCATCACGCAGGCCCAGTGCGGATTTTGGTGGATGTCACATTTCTGCGAATTTTTGGTTTTAGGACATGCTGGTTTCCTCACGGTGTTGCCCTTCACCGTTTTGAGTGCAGTGGCGATAAAATAATTTACATAAAGTGGCTACCGGTACAGTGGTATCGGCCAGCTCTGCTCCCTCCAGTCTCTAGAGCAATCAGGAGTCACGCTAATATTTATATCTAATCGAATAATCATCCGTTCTTACAGCTATCATCTTTAACGATGTGAAAAAAGTACAATAGTGTGTGTAACTGACTTAATAATTGTTGTAAAACTAAAAAAAAATGTGTTCATTAAAATGTTTCATCACTATGTTCATTAATTAAGTGAACCGTTCATGTTTTTGTTATTTAAAAGCTTCAGTGATTATTAACAATAGCTGACTTTTCGTCTTACTGGAGATATACTAGCTACAGTTAAGATTAAATAATGGAACAACAGTGGTTAACTGTAAAAATAAGTGTTAGTGATAAAAAACTGCAATGAAAACTAGGTTGAATTAAGAAAAGAACTGTAACCGCCAGTGAATAAAAAATGAAAAGATTTAAAAAGTGTTCAAATTGAATTTGGAGTGTTCTAAAATGGCGGCGTGGGTGTGGTTGGCAGCATTGCTGTGTGGCTCTCAGGCTGCAGTGCTACCACCGCCATGGGCTGATGTGAAGAGGAATCCTTGCGCGGCATTGCCGAGAGGATGGCTCATGCTGTACTGGCCTAAGGATGGAAAATGTTACACCATTTATAAGGTTAGTAAATACTTACAAAATCTGTATTTTTTACCCTGTGTTTATTAGAAAGGATTCTAAGTTACTGTGGTCACATATACGCAAGATTAATGGGAAAAGACCTCGCGGCCGGTCACTTAGCCGCAGGCCCGACCAAGTAAGCGCCCTCATTGGACTCTGTTACGACCACCATAAGAGAAGCTGAGAACCGAATGAAGTGGAAGAACATCGTACATAAAGCCACAAATGCCTTTCAAGCATACGACCTTCAGTATTGAAGTACGCGACCAACAAGAAGAGATATTCGACAAGAGCGTGCACCTGGAATGACTGTTATTTTAGATTTTGGCGCCTGTGGTATTTGGTGTTAGCATACCAAATACCACAGGCATCATAGGCCAGGACATCCATATACCATGGGCATCTAACCAAATCCCATATTTACCTGAAATCAAAGAGTTTTTGACTGCTGCAGTCAATTCGCTGTGCCGAAAATGAACATTATCGCGGGGCAAAGCCTCGGGTATCAGCAAGTTTTAGGATATAGTTAGTTAATTAAGCGTCGTTTATCAACAGGTAGACGAGTTAAAGAAATTCACGGGCAACATTGATTTAATAATATATATGTCAATGACGGGCAATTAACTTTTGGGAAATGTGTGAGGGTTGTGTGCGGAAGAACGAATAAAAGTCACTCTGCTATTTACAGTTATAATACCCGTACAACACACAATTAATTAATATAAATCAGAAGGAGTACTGACCGGATATATGAGTATTACATGTACCATTATAAATATTAGCCACGAACTATTTTTCCTTGCTAAGTCAAATTGACAGAGAAGAGCTTTTTTAAGTTTCACTCGCGATCGGACGATGAAGGTCCGTATCCCACAAACTCTCAAACAGACACTTTGTATCTGGGGATCTTCAATTCGAAATTCCCAATATGGCACCGGATGTTAGAGTGTGACTAAAATCTAACATTTGCACCTACAAACGGTATTAGACACGACATGACTTAACATTTAACGATTTCGACACACTTGCTCCACTGCCACAGGTCAGTATTATTTATTGTCCTATGAAAAACTAAGATCGCTTAGCAAAAGATGTCGAAAGAAAAACGGTATTCAAACCTTAATAGTTTTTTAACTACACCTCCAAGATTGTAATGGTCGATAATTTACCAAAATGTGTAGGAATTTGGAACCATAGAGTACCGTATGAAATGCTAGTTTTTGACAAAGAGTAAAGAAGTACAGAAGGTGATGATTGAAGGTGATTGAGATGCGCACTTTATTCCCGTCGATTTCTTAGAGAAGGCTGAAAAGGAAGACAAGAGGATAGACAAATACATTTGCATAAAGCAATTACAGCGGCAACGCCTGTAATAATGACAATATTTCGTTCGGTGGATCGTGGAAGCCTACTTCACTCTTGAGACCTCCCAAGAGTGAAATTGACTTCAACGATCCGTGGACCTCCACGTTAGGCAATCCTTGTAAGTAGTTGGTTTGCTATAAGATTTACGAATGAACAATATTTACATGATACCTATATGTATAGGCTAACAAACTTTAAAAATAGATTAATATTTGGTACATGTATGTATATAAAACAGAGCCCTAGTTTTTCAACCCTAAACGGCACAAATATATAACTCCTAAAAAGATGGAAATAGATTCGCCGTTTCAGGCATTCCGCAACTGCAGCAGCTAAAACAGATGTTTTGAGTCTCAAACCAATTTCAATACTACATTAAGCTATAAACAACGTTTTCCACAGCTTCCTAATGTTTTTTTTTTTGTAGAAAACAGTATGGGTGTCAAAAATTCTCAAAACTCATACACCGTACGATAATATCATGATGCGACTCAATGGGACTTCTGATCCCATCTATTCCATATTATCCGTTTGTCATTGCGCAACTTACCACTAGTGCTTTGACCTCAAGACATCTCGCTCATATTAAACCGCCTTAGTTTTGGGAATACACCGTAGTTACGTAATACGTGGAGCTTTTAGTGCCTCTGTTTAATAAACAATTAAGCAGCTATGGGGCCATTTCCCATAGAATAGTCCCGTTGTGTAAACTTGGCGCATCGCCTGAAGAAGTAAGATTGAATGCGGCGGAGAATGAATATTGATATTGAACTTGAATTTATATCGCTGACAGTGTTGTGTAATATAATGAGGTAAGTAATCTACCTTTTGCGGTATCTCTTCAGCGAAGTGACATTATTTATATTGCAGTGTTTTTATGTTACACTGACATATGGCTAAGAATTTAATTTAACGTTCTGTCTCGTAATGAAAATTACTTTGCATACCTACCTACTATTGTATTGAGTCTTTCTAACTGTAGGTACAGTCAGCTGTGCTGCTAGGGAGTTTGTTCCGTCACATCTTTTTCCCAGCTAAACCACTGCGAAGTGTTGAAGCGTATTTGGGGACCGTCTTATGTAATTTTGACGTTCGAAAAGTGCGGATTCTCAGCCTAATTTGAATAAATGACTTTTGATTCGAATTGTTACGGAAAAATAGCCCTCATACTGAAAACATTTTTAAGACAGTACTGCGGTAGAGTCTCGGATTCGTCCGCAGACAGTCGAGTCTGTTAGCCTTAAGTACATCTTAATTTGTTTCATCACCGATGCCTTTAGACTCTAGCTAGAGAATGAATGAATGATTGTATCCTCTTGATGTTTTCCTACACCATATATTTGTACAATGAAACATAAATGCAAAGACGTAACGTCTATTAGGCTCTTAAAGTGGATATTTGCTAAAAAAAGGAAACCTCCCAGCAGAAGGTTCCTTATAGGCTGATTATTTAATTGCAGTGTTATAAGATATAACAGTGCTACAACAGTGTCACTAAACTCTTTACGGTGACCACTTCAAGGAGCTAACTAATTAAACAGTCCAGACACATATAATCGCTCGAGATAAGATCGTATAAATGCTTGTCGTTCGACATGCCCGTGTTGCGTAGTGCGCTGATTAATGGACCACGTGATAGTTGGCAGGACATGGCAACACATGTTATTGGAATATGTGAACTGGATTGGATAATTTCCTTTAAAGTTTGAAAGTTGTAATTTTATTGACTGCTTTGAAGATTTTTAGACTGGGCGATATACGGTCCAATGTCGTATTCTCACTTTCTTTGGACATATCACACGTCAAGAAGACACATCTGTGGAGCGACTTGTAGTACAGGGAAAGGTTGAAGGTACAAGAGCACGCGGCAGGTCTCCAATGCGTTGGACCGACCAAGTCAAAACTGCACTCAATGGTTCACTCCACGAATATTCAAGAAAAGCCACAGTACGGGAGGAATGGCAGCGGATTATAAAGCTTGCCACCACCCCTGATATGACGACCACCACTCTGCCAAGAGTGTGACGACAAAGAAGAAGATATACAGTGATACACCATGAAAACTAAGACGATGTGCTTTGCTAGCTTGAACTAAGCTGTCATTCCACCTGATACTACGTCATTCACTTAAGTATTCACGGTGCGATGTTTACACAACTGATCGCCTGCCATAGGTCGCGGGAATCAGCTGGAGGCGAGAAGCACAGGACCGGTCTAGGTGGAAACACTTGGAACAGTGAGCTTTTGGGTTAAATGATAATGATGATAACTCTTTTGGCACCATTAAAAGATCTCTCGGACCTGTCTCTGAATACAAACGTGACAAACCACCATGAACCTGACAAACTATGAAGCCAGACAATGAACATACAGCTTTTACAACCTGGAATTCTAATAGTACTTATTCCGAAGATTGATTTAAGATTGTTTTGATGAATTTACGTTTGAACTTTGTTCGGATCCAAAACATTGATCAATCATGTGTCTATTCATAGTATGGAAGTGAATGTTGAGATGTCGGCAAATTTTATACAGTTAGGTATTATGTATGAAAGAAAGCGACATCAAATAAATTGGTATAAGGACAGAAGGTTGAGCTAATATAATATAAGATAATATTTTACATACATACTTAAATTCACGCCTGTTTTCCTCGGAGGCTTAGGCAGACGTGTACCTATAGCATATCCATATTTTGCTAGTTATGTTTAAGTCCCATGTAAAAGGGGGCGAGACTATTGCCATCAATCGGGCACAATTCCAAACACGGGACTGCTGCTGAGAAGTTCCAGAAAAAAAAATCTATATTAATAAGTATAAATTTAGACTATAAGTTCTATAAATGATGTGAGCTTTATACGAAGTCTTATATATTTTATCGCAGGTCTTACGTATGTACGTACATAAAACAAATTACCAATCAGAAAGGAGAACCCTAAAAACTGCAATTCACTGGCGCCAACACCGTTTTTTATTACTTACGCTAAAAACTCAAGGCCAAATGCATAAACAATTAATCAATAAATACTGACGAATCATTGTAAAATGGCGAAATGTACGAATGTAACGCTAGTGGGTCAGTGTGTGGCATAACAAGACCGATCGGTCACGGTCTTACACGAACACAGCCGAAACCTCGCCGAACCGGAATAACAATGATTTACATTCATTGTTGTTAAGTTGGGGTCGTAAAATAAAGATTTGGAGACTTTGAAGATGACGTGTAGAGGCTTTTATGAATGTTTCGTCGCAGTCAAAACAGTAAAAAAACTGTTTGATAAGTAAATCAATATTCACCTCTTCCTTGAACTTATTAGCATAATCTGTCTATAACGTTCCCACTGATGGGGCACAAGCCTTTCATTGAAAGGGTGTGGGCAATATAGTCCACTACGCGAGCCCAGTGCGGGTTGGTGAATGTCACATGTCTACGAATGTTTGGTTCTAGGACAGTGGTGGGCAAACTTTCTTAATGGGGGGCCAGAAAGTTCGAGAAATTTCAGAGGAGGGCCAGAATAATAGGAAAAATGCATTTTGTGTTGAAACTTTTAATCATATAAAAACATTACAGCATTACACATTTGCACAAATGTTAAAAATTACAATTTTACTTTTATTTGAAGGCCCTGCCATGGTAGGCGTGTGAGACGTAGGAAATTGCTTTTGATTTACCATAATATTTTCGAATGCAGGTTCGAGCTGTGACAAAGTAACTTTCAGTAGCGCGAAAAGGCCAGTCTAGCTGGCTCCTTTACCTATGGGTCTATTATTCTACTAAGTAGAATCTACTTCATACTTCTGGAACATCAAAATGTAATGATTGCGGGCCATGTACTATTCATGTCGAAGGACCGTCGGCGGGCCAGATTAAATGCTTTCGCGGGCCGGAGCTGGCCCGCGGGCCTTACTTTGCCCATCACTGTTCTAGGACAGTTTCATCACGATGTTTTCTTTCACCGTGTTGGGAGAATCGGTGGAAATTATTAACAAAAAGTAAAACGCCCCCCTGGGTTCGACTTCGAACCCACGATCTACACACAACTTATTAGGGGTCGGCGTTATCTAAATATATTCAAAGTGACATTGCGATATATCATAATATACTTACGCAATCAGGATTCAAGTTTTTAGCGTTCAACTGTTCACTTCTTTCGTAGCTCTAGTAATCAATGACACACGTCCGCCGGCAACTTTTAATACTGATTACAATTGTAACAAAAATACAGACATTTTTTTTTTTTATTCAGTCAAATGTTCTGTAATGGCGAGATTCCTTAAGGCCCTGGTAACTTTAAATATTGTCGTTATGAGCGATAATTGTTATTGAAGGGATAAACTGATTTTAAAGATAATAAAGAGGTGACTTTGATGATTTTTTTAATGTATTAAAGTATGTTTAATTATATTTTGAGTTTCATCACTGTATGCAAAAAAGACTTGAATATATATTTTTTTGCTTTCAAAATTAATTACGGTTAAAGAGATACACAGCTTTAAAAAACCTTTTTGAGCGTTTTCCAGAAATCTCCGCCTTAAAGCATTATCGGTAGAATTTATTTTGGACAACGTAATAATCTGTCAGCTTCACCATTGTACGCCTGTAAAGCATCGAAACTAGCAAAATAATCACGTAACGGCAGTCGGATTCATTTAACATTTGGAACCGAATGTCATATGAAACCGATCGGCGTGAAAATCGAATGATTCGATGAACGTTGACCGTTGACCGTTGCAATGTTTGTTTGGTTATGTTTGTGTAATAAGCTTTAATGATGCTAATCATTGAAGCTTTTGTGTTTGAGCGTGGTGGATTACGGCCATTCTCTCTAACAGAGAGAATACCTGAGCATCAGTAGTGCATGGGACCATTACGGCAGAAGCATAAGAGCCTCAGTAATGCATGGGACCATTACGGCAGAAGCATAAGAGCCTCAGTAGTGCATGGGACCATTACGGCAGAAGCATAGGAGACTGAGTAGTGCATGGGACCATTATGGCAGAAGCATAAGAGCCTCAGTAGTGCATGGGACCATTACGGCAGAAGCAGAAGAGACTCAGTAGTGCATGTGACCATTTCGGCAGAAGCATAATCAGCCTATAACGTTCCCACTGCTGGGACACAGGCCTCCTCTTTGTGAGAGGGAGTCCAACTCGCGCACATTTCTGTCTAACTCCATGGGGAGAAGGTATGAGGGTATGTAAGTAGTGATGTTGATAATGAATCGCTAAAAATCCGGGATTAATTCTTGGTAAACGTGTTCTTCTTCCATAAAGTTCAAGGCAGGATGCAACACTTATCCGACTCGATCTTAATTTAGATCGCTTATTCTTTGCCATTACTTTCTACCTACTTCCTCATCAAGGCAACACACGTGCTTCAACTTCTTTAAATACTTTAGGGTAATCTACGTATGTTTTAACATCGGCATTTATATGCCATGCGTATATTTCTCTACCTACGTCATCTATAGGTAGACGAAATATTATCATTTATATCATATTTTCTGTGTCGAATGACGATGACCTTGTCTACTAAAAGCAAAGAAAGTGATTCCTTAGTCATAACAAAAAGTTGGGTAATCGGTGCTAAATGTTTCTATATTTCAAAAAGTTCCATGTTTTCTATACACACGACTTCTTCAAGGCCAATGAGAATGATTGAGAAACTTGCAATTATTCACATGTTATCCACATGTGAATAATTTGCAAATAATATACGGTTTGTCCGTATCGGTCACGACTCTTTCAAATCGTGATTTTCTAGCTGTGATGAATAATGTCGTCATGTATTTATATTGGTTTTTAACAATATCTATTAGCTTTCTTATTTGGCACGAATTATCAAAAATTGTCAAGCGAAAATTATTCTCAATCTTAAAACGTCTATAAATCACACACCTCTGTCTAACCGTTCGGGGTATACAGACGTGATGTTATGGTTGTGTGTTTATCACTTTTATTAGTATGTTTTTAAACTAAAGCTAAGATTGACACCAAATAAAAACATAGGCTTGTTTTTAGAAATATTAGCAACATCTAAAGAGAAATTCGACCCTGACCTGTATAAAAAGAAACTTATAATATCTCTCATCATTATTTACTACACTTATGTCAGTAATTTGAAAAGTTATATTTAATTAGCCATAATGTACGTTACATAAAGTGTTGCTGGGTCACAGTAAGAATTTCCCATGATATAATTACCGCATGTCCCAAGAATGACGTGAGATGGCAGGTTTGACGGTAATTTGCAGTTAGCAGGATAATTGACGTTCGTTAGATGATGCTAGGTCATGTGACAAAAAAATAGATGAAAGAGTGAGATGTTAACGTGTTAGATGGAGACATAGAATAACTCTTTATTGTGCAGTATTGCTAAGGGAGATGAAATAATGACTGATGGAAAAATACACTGTGCGGTCTTATCTCTGTCAGTCAATCTCAGGCTGGACAGAAATATGTGCATAGGTTGCAGAATATGAACGGCCATGTAAATCAGAAACATATTTGTGATATGTAGGCTGAACTAAATGACTCCGATTACACGAAGAATAAACTTCTTATTGTGCTGGTAAGTTTTAGAATTTTCCAAATTATCCTTTGAATAAATACTGAAGATGAAAATGAGCACTACCATTTTATTAAGCTAGCTCACTTATTGAAATTGAAATTAATTAATTACATAAAAAATACTTACCACATAGTAACATGGAAAAATAATTTTAGTCTCACTATATTCAACTTATTATCAGTCGTGCAAATATGTCTAGTACATGCATATATATCTTAAAATCTCTCTCTTTTCTTATGAAACGACTAGCACAAAGTATAATAAAATCGAACGAAATTAAAATGTTCGAAAGCACTACCATTTACTTTGTATTCTTTAGACCGAATTTAACGATGGCGCTACTTCTAAGCGCCACTTATGCAATTAGACTCAATCGATTTAGTAAAAGCTAGACATCTATTATTATTAGAAGTTCCAAGAATTTGAGCGATGTCTTGATGAAATAGTTTGACTTTAGTGACCTCTATTTCTTTGAATTCTGTTTTGGACATAAATTACTAAGCCAATTAATATATTGGGATTGATGAATTTTGGTCAATTCCAGTATCAGAGTTTGAACTTCGTGATAGGTATTCGATAAAGGTCGTAGTGGTTGTTGATTACCACATGCAGATATTTATCTTCATAAGGATCACTTACGAAGGGGAAAGGAGAAATCACTAGCTCAAGCTATTTCACACAGGGATCAAAAGCCAAAAGAATTGGGCTTACGTGCTTACTGCTTAGGCCTACGTGCGAACTATCATTGTATTTCAAAAGTAGAACATCTCCAAAAAGACTAAGATTACTAAGTTAGCAATGTTACTGAGTCACAAAACCACAACCTCTTTCTAAAAGGGGGGGCAAAAGTATGTAATGTCATAATGTTAATGTGCCATAATTTTTGCTAATGGCGTTTTATTGTCATCGTGATTTGATATTTATGTTGTGGGCAGATAGAGAATTAGTTGACAATGGAGCAATACACATAGTCACACAGCTCATGCAAAGATGAAGATTTTGGAACTCCAATTCGGAGCCGTTTGATCTCTCATTTTGGCGATTTGTCTGCCAGATCGACTGGTCGGCCAGATATGATGGCACTAGACTTGTTTCTTTGAAGCTTTTTGAAATGTCGCGTTTACGAAGCAAACCACAAACCTTGCAAGGCTTGAAAGCCAACATTGAAGAAGAAATCACTAATTTGGAGGATGTTTTGCGAGCAAGAATTCATAATTCTGTAAATCCATCACAAAATCAATTAAAATCAAAATCCAAAGTCATTTATTCAAATTAGGCTGAGAATCAGCACTTTTCGAACGACAAAATACATAAGACAGTCCCCCAAAACGCCCGCCCTTCACCACTTCCTAGTGCTTTAGCTGGGAAGAAGAAGTGGCGCAACAAACTCCCCAGCAGCACAGCGGTCTGTTTAGTCGGATAGACTTGATTCTATACATACATAGGTATAATAATAAACATTACGCGACACATAACATTAATTAAATAATTAGTCAAAATGTCAGCTGGTCATGCCAATATACTGACAAATAAAATGATAACTGTCGAGGCAACATAAAGCATAAAACAACTCATCATAAAAAATATTGTAATGAGTAGATCATGTCAATAACTAATGACATAATAGATAATAATAAAACATTACTTAGACAGGCAATAAAAAATAATATACCCTGCCACCAGGTACGCCAATTCTGGAGAAAGAACATAAACGTTGTCTTGAGTTAATCACAGCGACCAACTATTCTTGTCATTTAAATAGTCGTTGATGGAATAGTAAGCCTTTACACAAAGAATGGAGTTTACTTGAGCTTTAAACGCATTAAAAGGCAAATCTAGTGAAGAAGAGGGAAGTTTGTTATAAAAAGTTATACCAAAATGTGTATCAACTCGGGAGATGCTCTTTTGACCAATATAATTTTTTGGACTAAGTCTCATAAATTTTACACCTTTAAATAAACTATCCGTGAAAACAAAGCCCAATTTTTTTCATATTCAACCAAATGGTAGCCAATTCACGTTATGACATTACTTTTGCCCCACGTTGTATCTGGTCGGGGAAAGCGCCAGACAATATTTAGGTTACGACATCACATGACATACATACCCACTTCTCACTCGAATCGAAGTCGCCTGCATAATTTCACACGTATAATATTTTTAACATAGAATTTGTAATTTAGTTTATTTAAATGACATTAAACTGTGACTTCGTGGTCACCTGCTTTATGAACATAAACCTTGATATTTAGAAGTTAAGGTTTAAAATGCTTGGTGACGTTTGGCCTAGGTTACGTGTTTCCCTAGCTAGTTCAGGGGTCACGAGGCAAGTTATCCAACGCTTTGATGCGTTCAGAGTACATAATAAAGGATGTTTATTGTGTGTATGCGGAAGAACACATAACTACATGGTGCTGGTTGTTCGAAAGAGATACCGTGGCCCCTGGCACATAGGTAACTGAAGGAACACGGGTGGGTTTTATTCAGTAAAAGTTTGACACGCCCGCGCCCTCCCGCTCCGCCCAGAGCGGGTGAAGTTATAGAAGGTTTACAGTAGCAAGTGATGAATCCAGCTCCAGCTGGAAGAGTCGACCTTGAAGCAGAAATTTTATTGCAGTTGCTCATAAATATTGTTGTTAATGGTAGGTAATGCAAAATGTCTGTTATATATTCATTAACAACGATGACCTATATTATGCTGCTCCTGACAAGGCCGTAAACCATTTTGAATTTTGGATCAAATTCAGTGGGGTTTGTCTAAAAATTGCACCAGCTTGATACGACGAAGAATAAGGAGGTTCCTTGAAAGAATAAGACCAATATTCCATAGTGTAGGTATGTGTCGTATGTAAGTTGGTGAGTTGACTATGGGAAAGTATCACAAACCTTTAAACGAAGGCTGGTAGCTTAAAGCCGTTCATCACGAGCTAGCAGTGGCGAAAGCACCATGTAACACGATTCCCACCGGCTTCCCTTCGGGGATTCGCATCGGCAATTCTATCGTTGTTGTCATTAAAAATGGCACGTCAATAGTGGCTACTATTGTCAACAAAATATAGTTTCACTACGGGTATTTAATTCACCATAACATTCAAACAACAAAAATGGTTATTTATAGCTTTGTAGTACAACAAAAAAAAAAATGTTCTAAATTAACCCGGCACCAAAACGTCATAATCGGGTACCAAAAATTCATGTAACAACGATCCCGTAATTATGTCACTTTAGGTCACGTAGCACCACTTGATATGGACGAGAGCAAGCCGCTGTACAACGGGTTATGACAGAGAAAGATATAGAAAAATGCGTCAGCGAGAACGAGGTGGAGGAGTGTTGCACATTTTTTTTGGTTTTTAGCTACCTATATTTAATTCTTAACATTTAGAACGATAGTAAGTATTGTTTATTGATAAGTTAGTAAGTTAAAGCCGACTTTGCTTCGGCTTCCCTCTTAGAAAAATGGACACCTCGCCGCTGCGAGCTAGTTTTATTGCTCATACGTCAGACCAAGTGTAATATTATACGTAGATAATATCACTTTTACGGTAATCAAGTTTAATGTATGCAACCGTCACACAGTGGAACGAATGTATGGGAGCGGTTGGACGTAGACATGTCCGAAAAAAAAGAGTAAAATTATGCCAAACTAATGATGCCATCTTATTCGATTACTTAATGCCTTCATAACTTGTGGTGATGAATTTCTTCATAACTCCCATATTTCGGGAGTAATTTGAGAAAATGTGAAATTTTACTATGAAAATGAGTGTATCGAGCTCTCTCCCTCCTGATTCCGGGCTTGTTTCAAGTAGCGGTCTCTAATATCATAATGCTAATACTAAGAGCTATATTTAATACTAAGACACATAGTGCGCCAAATGTGCACTTTCTGGGATAAAGAGTGATGTTTATTTTATAACACAATTTTTTTATTTTTTGTTTATTTTGTTGATTAAAACCGTTTTTCTAAAGGTTTACCTTATTACAATAACATTTCTGAGCAGCCAATTAGAGAAGATATAAGCTAATTAGGATATATAATTAGGGACTTAAGGTTTACATATAAAACTGATGCACTAATGATTACTGATAAGAACATTGCTATTATTTAATTACTAAATGGCTCTTAATACACTAATTTAGCATGCATCATTTACTAATTATCACAATAACTAATTACCTTGCAATATTTAACAAAGGATACCTGGGATACCTGGATTTTATATAAATAGGTCACTATTAGTAACTTTAAAATCAGTGTTGATTTACACCTCGTTGTATCCAAGCTAATCTCGCAATGTATTTTCCAAATTTTAATACAAATCTTGATATTCACGTTGCTTTATGCGCACGCGCACATAAAGATTTACGCGACTTTAACTATTTGTTCAGTGTTTTAAAAGATAACAGTTGTGTTCAGTTATGTGAAAGTGCTGAAACAAGTTTAAAAGACTGGTGTCGTCGATTTTGCTACCGCATTTATGCAAAATGGACACAGTCTGGAAGAAGCACAGATAAGTTTCGGAAGAAACATGAGATTTGGCTACAGGCTGCAATTCAATGGCCGGAATTACAGAATGAAAATATGGAACCTTCTACAGAAAATATAAGTGACGTCATCGAGCCCATAATTTCTCCTGCTAAATCTGATGCTTCAACTTGTACACATCCTAGTCCTCGTAAATCTTTTGAGGACCTTAGTAACCGGCAAAAAAGAAGACGCACTGAAGATAGTCTTTCATGCAGCAGTAGCAGCGCTGAAATTATGTTTTCGGCCGAAAGGGCGCTTCAAAAGGCAGGACAAAGCGATACAGCTTATGTTATGAAATACTTGACGGAGAATCCAGAAGAGGCCTCAAAAATCAAAGCCTTCATTGAAGGTAAATCAATTCAGGTACGGGAAATATCCCCTTTGAAGGCATTGGCTCTTTATGTATCGATGAACTTATCGAAATGGCGCTATAACACTCTTCGGGATTTCAACACTCAAGAAGGAGCTCTTCAATACCCGAGTTACTACATGTTGGTTAAAGAAAAAATTAAGTGCTATCCGGCCAAAGAAGATCTCACAGTTACAGAGAGCTCTGCAAAAATCAAATTACAAGCCTTGATGGATTTAACCTCAAGAAGACTTATTAGGTCGTTAGAAACCCCTGTTGATCCCAATCAACAGCTCGTATTGACCAGCAAATGGGGTTTTGACGGATCATCTAGCCAAAGCATTTATCATCAAAGGACGAGTGAAGATGAGCAAATCGATCTTGTTAGTAATTTTATGATTAGTCTTGTACCACTGCGGCTCGTCTCAAAAGGTGTAACAATTTGGGAAAACGAGCAACCATCTTCCACTTCATTTTGCCGGCCAATATTGTTTAAGTTTATAAAGGAAACCAAAGAAAATGTGCAGAGAGAGATGGCTGAAATCGAAGCAGAGATTGAAGCCTTAACTCCATCCACCATCACTGATGGAATTAGTGTCAAACACCAACTGCTGTTGACAATGATTGATGGTAAAATTCATTCCATTATATCCAATACAGCAGCTTCAGTGTGTGACATATGCAAGGCTTGTCCTAAAGAAATGAATAATTTAGAGTTAATCAAAGATAAACACGCAAACGAGGACATGTATAAATATAGCTTAAGCACCCTTCACGCTTGGATTCGCTCAATGGAATGCTTATTACACATTTCCTACAAATTAGACATAAAATCATGGCAAGTAAGGGGTGATATAGCAAAAAGGCAAGTTGATGACAGGAAGAAAAGAGTTCAAGAGGCTGTAAGAAGAGAAACGGGCTTACTTCTCGATGTTGTGAAACAAGGCAGTGGATCCACCAACAATGGCAACTCGGCAAGGAGATTTTTTGAAAACTACACTAAATCTGCTGAACTGACCGGAATAGATGCTATGCTTTTAAGAAAAATCTGTGTGATCTTGCAGTGTATTTCATCAGGAGAGAAGATCAACGTAACTAAATTCCGAGAGTTCTGCTTTGATACTGCTAAGCTTTACGTGGAGTTATACCCATGGTATTATATGCCTTCTTCACTTCATAGAATTTTAATGCATGGGCCAGACATAGTTCAGAACATGTCAATTGTGCCCATTGGTTTTCTATCCGAAGAGGCATCTGAGGCTAGAAATAAAGATTTTAGAAAATATAGAGAGGGGCATTCTCGAAAGCATAGCAGTATCTCATGCAATGAAGATATTATGCACAATCTTTTACTGTCTTCTGATCCACTTGTTACAAGTATCCGTCCAAAAGGAAATAAGTTTGTAAAAAAATCTTCTTTTAAGGAATTTTATGAGCTTACGGATTCTGAGAAAAGTGATATCGAATTTGTTAACATAAATGATTTAGCGGACATCGATTCTGAATTTGAATTAATTGATGATGATGATGATGACGAAGATAATTAAATGATGTTATTGTTTTAAAATGTGTAACTTAGTAAATTAGAGCTTACATCTTAATTATTTATTGTACTTTTAATGAAACTAGGTAATTTATTATCAACTTACTTAAAAGTCATACTCTCATCAGTTCTTGTGAATATTTTTGTTAATATATATTTCTGTATATATATATAATATATTTATAGACCTCTTAATAAGTCTGTCTGCGGTTTAAAGTAAATACAAATGGGGAAAAAACGTTTTTTTTTTTAAATTTTCATTTCCTTTTATCCCAGAAAGTGCACATTTGGCGCACTATGTGCCTTAGTATTAAATATAGCTCTTAGTAATAGCATTACGATATTAGAGACCGCTACTTGAAACAAGCCCGGAATCAGGAGGGAGAGAGCTCGATACACTCATTTTCATAGTAAAATTTCACATTTTCTCAAATTACTCCCGAAATATGGGAGTTATGAAGAAATTCATCACCACAATTTATGAAGGCATTAAGTAATCGAATAAGATGGCATCATTAGTTTGTCATAATTTTACTCTTATTTTTCGGACATGTCTACGTCCAACCGCTCCCATACATTCGTTCCACTGTGCGTCAGGTCTTCACGCTATTCCTGCCATTAGTAGACATAATGGCGTGTAAGCAGTAATGGCGGCACTTGATATGAACGTGACTTCTGATGGAGGAGGACATATTGTACTAGTTATGGAAAGTTTTAATGTGGTTGTAGCAGTCCGAGCTGACGTTAGAAAACGAAATTAACCTTAAGGGGGAATACCGGGGGGGGGGGGGGGTAGCCCGTGAAAAAGAATCATCATCATCTGCCCAGCCTTTTCCCTAATATGTCGGGGTCGGCTTCCAGTCTAACCGGATGCAACTGATTACCAGTATTTTACATGGAGCGACTGCCTATCTGACCTGCATAACACAGTTATTGGGTAATACGATACCTCTTAGTAAGACTGGGTGTCAGAGTTTCGGGCTCCTGACGACCCGTTACGTCTGTCAAAGATCCACGAATGACGGCTGGGACCAACAGCTTAACGTGAAATAAAAAAAAAAAATTGTAGGTTGCAATTTGTAGGTCACTGTCATGCTGTATATACCTATGTTCAACAAAATAAAGTCAAAGTCAAAGCATTTATTTGAAATAGGCATTTAAAATGCATTTTTGAAAGTCAACATTTACATTAAAACAGAATTGATTCTAGTCGCCCCTTCCAAAATGTAGTTTCGTATGGAGAAGAATAGGCAAGGAACTCCACCGTTACTCTTTTAAAATGTTTTAACTACAATATTTAACATAATACATTCATTATACAGGATAAGTTTTTATCCAGTGCGCAAACTGTAACCATGAATTCAGCATATCTTTCTACACCCCCCAGTGTAGAGTTATACAAAAAAAAATCAGCTGTTTCATAGAAAAGTGCAATACCTACGCGGTCAAAATGTATGGAACAGCTGATTTTTTTTTTTTGTTTAACTGACGAAAAATTTCTACGCTGGGGGTTCTAGAATGATATGCTGAATTCATGGTTTTAATTTGCGCACTGGATAAAAACTTACCCTGTATAAAAACGATGCACCCAGAATAAAATTACCATACCAAAATAGGTAAAAAGAATGAAATTGAAGCAATACAGATGCTCACATATTCACAAACAAATATGATTCACGACCGTAACACGCATGTATTTACAGAATTATCTATACATCTTCTATACTTCTATACAGATGAATACAATTGGAGTGTCTGTTTGTAATATTAAAATAACCACTTTTTACTAAATTCATATTATGTATACACGGCACATATACCAAAATAACATTTTTATCAATTTTTGTCTGTCTGTGTGTCTGTTTGTTTCGACTAATCTCTGAAAAGGCTGGACCGATTTTGACAGGACTTTCGCTGGCAGATGATGTAATAAGAAGAAACTTAAGCTACTTTTATTTTAGAAATGTTATATAATATTTTTAGTAACATTTATAATATAATATAAATAAATAATAAAAAAAATAACTATTCCGCGCTGACGAAGTCGCGGGCACAGCTAGTAATAATTAAAATCATCAATACAATCCTCTAAGCTCATATATTTAATTCTATTGAATGACTATTTCATGAAAGTCATTCAATTGGATTATTTCAAAGCTAGCAAAAAAACTAAATGGATACCTACTAAAAACATAAAGAAATAAGCACGAATACTTCCTTATACAGGATAAGTTTTTATCCAGTGCGCAAACTGCAACCATGAATTCAGCATATCATTCTAGACCCCTCCCCCCTAGCCCAGAAATTTTACGTCGGTTTTACAAAAAAAAAATCAGCTGTTTCATAGAAAAGTGTAATACCTACGCGGTCAAAATGTATGTAACAGCTGATTTTTTTTTGTACTACCGACGAAAAATGTCTGCGCTGGGGGTTCTAGAATGATATGCGGAATTCATGGTTACAGTTTGCGCACTGGATAAAAACTTATCCTGTATATTTTTTAAATATAATGACGGTGATGCCGATTGCAGCACGTGCGCCTTTAACTCTCCGATGAATGATGAAAACATGAAAGGATGTGAGCGGTAGCACTGGCTCTGTAATCTATAGATTACCACCACATAGGTCACTTCTTACGACACTGCTACTGCAGTTGGTTCTACTCCGCAATAGTGTAAACATATAAACGTGCCTTCAGCACAGATTAATTCTATGTCCCACATTTGATACCTACATCTTTCTCTTGCAGCTGCGTAAGCGTCGTGCTACTTGACATTTGTCGTAAATAAAGTTACATTGAATAGTTCTGACGTTATTGATTTACAGTGCAATGTAATATGTTTTATCTTTAACATTTATGTAATGTTTTATGTTGTGCAATATGGTTTCTGTATTAGGAATCTAGATAATAATACATTAATTACTTGACATTTTAAGTGCATTTATATATTTCTTTAATTTGAAGAAGGGAGTCAGTGTTTACGTTGTGTTATTGGCTCCATGGATATTAGCTAATTAATTACTGTTCAAACATTAATTTGAATAATGTGAGCTGCTACATAATATCTTCTGATGACGTCACTGAAATAAGTTTTGTCATATATTTTTGTTCAAATAATATGCGGATGATGCTAATAATTGCACAAAGTTACGAAGATAATTGCTGAATTATGTTGTTAAATTAGTTTTAATTCACTGTCAGTTATTTCAGACGCTCGTAAAATGGTAATGAATACCACATATTTTAGCTTAAATATTCATAATTAGCGTGTAAAAATAATAGAATTCAGTCCATAAAATAGTTTATGACTTGACAAAAAATTACATTGCATGACTTGTTGTTGTGTTGAATATTACGATGCCTAAGTTTGCTTGTACCGAAACACAGTTTTCTTTTTAAATATTTTAAGTACTCCGACAACTTATACAACGATGATGAAGATTGTTAGTTGAAGACCTATATTAAAACATCAGACAAAGTTCAGTAGACACGCGTCTTAGGTACCCCCATGGCGACTGTCCATTGAACTTTACACAGGGTCATTTTAAGTAGGTCCACTACCCCTGACTTTTTCGACCTCAATGGGGAACCAAACCACTTCGAATTAGTGGCCGTGGAATGTTGTTGGCAAGCATCTGAAGGTCAATTCTCGTATTTAAAACGATAAAAACCTAATCGCAGTCTCATTCACTGATAATGAATGTATCTCAACTTGTTAAAAATGTAGGGAAATTAGAGATACCTTAGACAGGTTGAGACTTAGATTAGAATTTCAATATTAACTACATAAAACTACAGGAATGCCCCTCTGCTCTCCTGCAAAACAATTGGCTGGAATGGTCCAACGAACAGCGCATGGTGCAGGAAGCCCGAGGACAGTCAGGGAAATTCAAATTATCTTACGTTTTTTTGCAATCTACAGGTTAGTGTCGAGACTGTATGTTGAACAAAATATGATTCGCGACCGTAACATGTATGTATTTACAGAATTATAATCCTTAAAATCATCAATACAAGTGGTATTAATCTAAAGGCCCCGACACGAGAACCTATACATTTTGTAAATAAATAACTCTACCATGTTACGCAGCGACAATTCAATCAACAACAAATAATCCTAAATTCAATCAACTCAAAGTAACACACGTGTTATACGAAACTAACGAGCAATTTCACTTGGTCGGGTAATCGGGTTATATTTTACCGATATAAAGCGCTGTCGTCTAATGTTTTGTGGTACTGGAACGCGTCTGACTCATGGAACGTAAACATTTGAACCCCTGAATCGTCCTATCCTAAATCCCGTTAAAATGTATAAAACATTTTGTTTCCCTACCTTTCTACATGAATAATAAGAAACCAAACGTGATATTGGCTAAATGCACAAACCATGCGAAGCCAAAACCCAAAAAAGAACCCCTGAATGTTAATTGAATCCTATTGAATGGCTATTTCATGAAAAAGTCATTAATTAATGTCTTGTCTGTGAATTCTAAGATTCGGTGAAGTGTGGGAGTTTTACGTGCATTCATAAGTTGTTCGCCAGATGGCGCCAGTCAAGTTTACGAAGTATTGTAGAGGTGAGGTACGGAAAAGAGGGAGCGTTTGCTCAAGGTTCTTTGCTCGGTGAACCGCCTTAATGGGATTAAATGAATTCGCAGGCAACCTCAGCGCATCCTCCTTAAGGCTAGTTGGAGGGTAAACAGGAATACCAGTTATATGAATAAACAAGTGCAAAGAATCTGAAAAAAGACTGCAAAAAATTTTGCAATCGCATTTGTAAAGCAACAACTGCTTGCAAGTTACAAAAAACTGACACAGATACATCAAACTGTCATGTTGGTACAAATTGCTGATAAAAACTGGTTACCGATTAGTTTTCCCACGTAGATCATAAGTCGGTTAAGTTAAAATGGGGCTAGATAATTGATACTTATGTTGTTAACTCGTCGGTAAAAGTGTAAGCGGACTGTTTGTGCGGTATTCTGTCCAACTTACTGATCAGATACTGATTACCAAATTGGTTCTCCTTTCGCCTTTTGAAAACGGGTTCGTTCTGGTGGCTCATTCGACCCTCGAGAACAGCTTGCACATATGGCTCAGAAGTGAGTTGGTTCTACAGTTCTTCGATCATGTTTTGCGAAGAATATTCCCCACACTCTGGCGTTTTATTCGACATTTTCGTAATTCCAATTTGCCAAGCTACTAATATGCTCTAAATCTTTTAGCTATAAAGATTACATATTGGTCATCATCTGTTACTATCTTCTCAATTTTGCTCCCGACCGTACTGCAAACTCGTTTGTTGTTTTTGTGTAAAATTAAATTACTCTAACCTTGTAGTTAACAGGTTTTTGCTTCAGTCAAACACTATTAACGTTTTTTGACTAATTACTAACATGCAAATTAAGTGTAAAAGAATACGTTTCGTGATTCTTGATAGTAATTAACGGGTTTCCATACTGTTCGTAGGTAGGATAAGCTTTGTAGCTGCATGTCGTATACAAAGGGCTTGCGAAAAAAAAAAATTTGAACATTGTAATGCATGTTTACTCACGATTTCGTTGATCTTAGTATGAGATTGAATCTCTTAATTGTTTTCATATTATTTTATCAGCTGTCCTTTTTATTCTAATCTTACTTTGACACGGAGGTGGCATGTAAAGGTTGTAAATTGTATGGAGACTCCAGACAATGTTTCCTTGCAATTGCTAATGGCAGTGTGTTTTACCCATTATCTCTCTATTATATCAACAGTTATACCCTTCCTTTTTTGGTTTTTAGGAAAGGACCTCTTTGATTGAAGCCTTTTTTTGTATACATCAATTGAATTTTTCTATTCGCATATACTTACGTGGTGTTTGCTATAGTTTAGTTTAGTTAACCACTTCAGATCAGCCAATTCATAGTTATATACCCCCTTTTACAATCGAAACTTTACAATATAACTCATCAATATGATCTATTTCCCTTTCAGAAAGGTCATCCTTGTGCAGACACTCAAGAGCTAAGTCCAGGTCGCTGGGGTGGTCGCACCGTCGCAGAGTGCAAATGTCCTCCAGGCACAGCCCAACTGCCTAACACCAGCACCTGCCACAAACTGTTCGAGAGAGGACCCTGCCGTCCAGGCGAATATTTCGCGCCAGTCGAGGAGTCTTTCAACAAGAGAGGGTAGGTAAGCATCTTGACGGCTCATCTTGTTAGCTGAAAAGTTGGTTAATTTGTTATAATTTCTGTCCGTGGACGTTCAAGGGCGTTTACATAAAAGCGTACTGTTGGATTTTTAACGCTCGGCTCAGCCCCGAGAGTTGAAAATACATCATTGCAATATTAGTGGTTGAGGCAGCGTCGATGCAGCGAGTAGCACAGGTATGGGACGGATGAATATCTCTCCAGACCTTACTTTTCGTGTACATATTATTATGTTCTGCAAGAAAGTCTACTGAAACTGAGGATTTTTGTCCGAGGCAGGTACAATGGTTCACCAATATGTATGACGCTCTAGTCAGAAGTCATATAGAACATGGTACAGCATTTTGGGCTCAACATGAAGCGAAATACTATGTCCAAAATATTTAGGCATTCTTAGAATACCTTACGTTGCACCGACCCCCAGTAATATTATTAGTGACTTAAGGATGCGATTCTGTGTTTCCTAATGTTAATGAAAACGGCCATTCCTGTCTTTGCTTTTGTTTATTTCTGCTAAGAGATTGGAGTAGAATACGGAATTTTGACGCACAAAATATCGATAAATGCTAATATGATGCTACAAAATTGCGATGCACGTTACCGCGAAAGACCGTCTCTGCAAAGCCACTACACTTCGATGCACGTTACCGCGATAGATCTTCATTGCGATACCACTTGACTTCGATGCACGTTACCGCGAAAGATTTTCAGTCCAATACTACTTCGATGCAAGTTACCGCGAAAAATCATTTCTACGAAGCAACTTTCCCGTTTGTTTAATTTTGTAGTCGATGACCATAATATTGTCTCAATGTATATTAATTACTATTGATAAGCATATTTCAGTCTCAAACAGTTAGTCACAAAAAATTTAATCTACTGAGATCTTGAATTTAAAAGCTTTACCTCTAGATAGTTGAATATCCATTGCAGGCCATTAAATATATTACAGTCACACAAATATGGGCCTATTAACCCCTGGGCCGTGGCTATTATTTTAACTTACCTAGCAGTAACCACCTGGATGCCATTAAAGCCGTTAAAACAAACTGGACACTATTGTACAACTTTCACTAACAAAATACAGTTGAAATAAATTTAACTTTGATGATTTAGGGTTAGCTCAATACGAGTTTGTCGTGGAATGTTGTAAAACCCCGGAGGTTTAAGGCGTAGTTCCTTAGCACTAAGCTACGGTTACGAAGCCGTGATATTGGATCTTACGGCTTTATTACAAAACAATATTTATCTTAAGAGTCAGGTTGCTACCATTGAGCCATTTTTTATAGTGTACTTTGTTTTCGACTAAGTACTTTAAAGTTCTAAATACAAAAAAAAATATTTAAAACCAGAGTTGTCAATTTTGATTTTAGAACAGACGTTGGAATTCGAACTGGGATTCGAGTTTTTGTATTTCGAAGGAACCTTTCGTTCGAAATACAAAATCTAAAAGGTTAAAACTTGGATCAAAATTAGAACTCTCTATGTAATAAGACCGCTTTTGTTTCACTGGTTATTAGGTTGACACACTATTATACTGACCACTGATTATTATCATCACAAGTTTATTTTAGGCAATTTAATATACAAAATACCGATACTAGACTTTAGCGCGTACCAAGACTGTTTCCAATAAAAATGCTGCTTCGAATAAAAATTATATTTCTCGGTACATAATATACGAATACGTACGTTTTGGCTTAACGTGTTATTATATTATGCGTGCTTCGGAAAGCACGTTAAGTCGTTGGTCTCGGCTGTCATTCATGGATTTTTGACTGTCGTTATGAGTCGTCAGAAGCCCGAAAGTCTAACAACCATTCTTACGAAGAGGTATCGTATTACCCAGTAACTGGGTTGTGGAGGTCAGATAGGCAGTCGCTCTGTGTAAAATACTCGTCTGGAAGACGACCCCAACGTAGTTTCGGAAATGTTAGGCAGATGATAATGTTCCCATAATCCTAATACAATCTTCCGTTACCTAACACACCAAATTTCAAAACACAATCGCTTTTCACGAGGTTTTAGGAAACCATTAACATACCTAGAAATAATATACCTAGAATAAAAGTCCATCTAATTCCACGAACAAAGGTATGTGATCACAGTGTAAAATATTCAAGCAGGCCAGTGTTAAACATTCCTATTCAAATTAAGTATAATATTCTAAGAAGTAACTGTTACTGTTACCTAGACTATTGCAGCATCTTTAAATCCTAGATGTGGTGCTTAAGTTAGTATATTAAGGCTTGCCGTGATGTAATGAGAATTGAACTTAATCTTGTTAGGCATAAACTTGGTATTCGCATCATTAGGGCTTTGATTATTTTGAATTTAAAGGAAAATCAGGTCGAGGGGCTTAGAAGGTAAGGTGATGCTGTAAGCAATAATGTATTACAAATAGTATCTGCTGGCTTATTTCCAACATCTTCACACTTAATGGTATATAATTCAGATCAATCGCATTGTTATTCGAATAAAATACGATTTAAAGAATGTTGAGGTGTAGGTCGTATTGATATAGTGTTTTAATTTAATTTTCATAAAATATTTACACAATTTAAAAGCTTACAGTCTTAAAATAATAATATGTACAAGTATTTAATAAGAAAAGCCTATGGCATCAAAGAGTTCTTCCTCATCTTTATACACGAAAAGTGCCCAAAAGGCTGGCAGCATTAGCACGTTGTAAACGCTGATGTTTTGGCCAAAAAATAGGCCAGCTATATTGTAATTTATTGGTAAACATTGAGTCAACACTAATTCATTCTTAATCTATCCTTGGTATTGGTTGTATTGGTTTTACTTGCCTGAGAAGAATATTAATAACAAAATACACGTATTACGATGACTCACCGGATTTTATAAAGAACATCATATAAGATTGCCAGGTAACTTTCAAAGCTAACTTCAACTTCTTCATATTGCACCACAATAAGCAATATGTCCACAAAATCTCCAATATGTCTCAACATCTACATTTTCCTATCGCGATCATCGCGACATCAAGAAACCCCACGAGTGACTTCCTATGAAACCCATTACTAATTCCAGTGAACGCCAAGGTATGTGCGTGAGACCTCAACAGTGTGCCGACGAGACCTTGGTCTACTGGCCGGCTGATGGCAAGTGCTACTACAGAAATACTCAGGGACCTTGCTATCCTGGATCTGTGCTGGATGCTGGAGAAGACGGTGTTGCGAATTGTTCGGTAAGTTTTACACTTTCGTTTTTTTCTATGAAGAAATCCTTCTGGGTTCGTTAGAAGCTGATACGGCTCAGATAAGGTTTAGTGCATAGGTGACATGTGCGTGCTTCGCCAAAGATGGCTCGTCCTTAGAGTCTCCTGATGGTACGTTCTTGAGCTAATAACTTTGGTCAGTAGTTCGCAAAATTATTCTGCGTAGCATGACCTCTTCTAAAACTACTCTTCGAATACTACGAGTAAGTGACATTTCTTTTCTCAATTTTTGACATCGCGCCGTATAAATCTTTCAACAAAGTTTCGTTTTGTCTTTCATTTCTATTCTTCCGTTTCATCGTTTGTGCGCAAGTTGCTCTGTAATTTCTTGATCGAAAGTAGGGTACTTACATGGTATAAAACTCTTAACCTAACTCCATTCTTACCTGGAACCAATGATCTTTTGGATTGGCTGCAGCAATGAATTCTAGATCTAAAAAAAGCCAAGATCACAAAATTCACCACACTATAGTTATAATTCTTTGACCATGTCCTAAAACTTTACCATTAACCTTCCAGTGCGCAATCTCCGGTCCTCACTACTGGTCTGCAGATGGTAGCTGCTACCCACACTACACGCGAGGTCCCTGCGAGAAGGGACAACTGTTCCTACCTGGTCCCAAATGTGGCTGCGACAGTCATCTTCCTCATTATCATAATGAGACTGGATCTTGCTTTGAATTAGGTAAGAACCTTTGTGTTTTGCTAACTGCTAACGGTCGGCTAGCGTAGTGTGGGACGCCCCCAGCTAGATTGACCGACGACCTTGATAAGGTGGCTGGGTCGAATTGGATGCCGATGGAAGGAGACAGGATGTTGAGGCACAGCCTGGCAGACGCCTATGTTTATCAGGAATTGCGAAAGGCTGAGTTGATGTGCTGCTTAACATTTTTAGTTCCACCTATTTTTACTTAATAATACTGTTAGGTTTCACTCGACTTTTGGTTGGACAAGAATATTACGTCTGGTAACAATAGAAAAGTTTTTGTTTTAATTACTTGATAGTTCAGCTCAGTACCAACATTATTTTCAATCAACTAATTCATTGACGGAATTGATTTCTATTTAGCAGTTATAATTAGTTATTATGTCATTTTCTTCACGACTTTTTGCAATTATTAACAAATATAGAGTAATCCAGCTCAATTTCTTTTAAGCAATTGTTACATATACAGCTCAATACCCGAAACAAAGCCTCTTTTATTAATTCTCGTCCTCGTTAACTAGTGTGCACTGATTGATTCGCCAATATGTGCAAACGAGTAATTCTACAAATTGGTGAAATTACTCCGAAAATTTAATGTTTCTTACGGTCCAAATAGCAGATTGGGCAGCATTTGTACATAAACGTTTAACAGCTAATTGGGTAGGCGCACAAAACATTACATTTCTTTATTAACATTGCACAACTGTTTTGTGCAATGTTAATAAAGAAATTGCTTGTTCCAATTGTTGCAATGCGATGTGGCGAAGCACATGGCTTCTGCCCGTCTTTTTATTATGGGAGTCAGGCATCTCCAAGAAGCTTATAGATAAAAGTGGAGGCCACACTCCAAACAAAAAAGTGAAGACAACCTGTGGGCTAGCGCTCTCTTTCTGAATACATACATAAGAGAGAGAAAACACGTATCACTGTCTCGTTCTTACGTATATATTTAGAAAGAGAGCGTCAGCCCACAGTCGTCTTCACTTAGGTATTTAGAGTGTTGCCTCCACTTTTATCTATAAGCTTCTTGGGCATCTCTAATCCATTTGTTCAATGTGGTGAATCTGTGGAGTAATTTCATAACACACAGTAAGACTGGCTTTCACTTTAACAACTTTCATTGCGGTATTGACGTTGCTGAGAAGAAAAAAATTCCCAACATTTGAAGCAATGTATTTGCAATATCCATCAAAATTATTCAGATTCTGATTGATAGTGTTACGAAATTAAGGTGCTGTTTATAATTTTTTGCACTACAGATATTTTGTTGTCCTGTGAGCCGATATTTAGTCAAACAGATTTCTAAGATAATTTGACTGATTCAATCTTACTAAACGACGCTGTCTTTAAACGAAAAGTGGGGTATTACGAAGTCATGTTGGTAAATATGATCTCTTGCTAAATGTGTAAAATTATCCTGCAAACTTAGAAGAATTCATCCTTCCACCTTTTTCGTGATGGTCAAATTCTTTTGCCTGTTAAATAACGCCTAACAAAGAAATGCACGTATTGTAAATTTGTTCCCTTTCAAATTTCAGATTCGCTGGGCCCGTGTCCTCGTGGCCACATATTCTCCATCGCCGAGGTGGCTCCACACGGCTCCCGAGCTGAATGCAGATGCAAGTCATTCCATGCTCGAGCTGCTGACGGGGTCTGCTACAGACTATATACCAGAGGGCCCTGTGCCCCTGATGAGATGATTTCCAGAGGTGGTAGATGTACTAAGGTGAGGGTTGCGTAAGCAGTTATATTCAGGAAATTCACGGCAATACATATAATTAACAAGCAATGCTTTCTAATACGCAAACACATGGCGCGTCGGTGTGTTTTGGGAAGTTGTAGAAATTTAAGTGTTTTGTTAAAGATGGATGAATGATAGGCTGAGGCATGATGTGAAAAAGCAAAGGTGCGGTTCAAAAGAAGATGTAGTAATAAAAAATGAAAAGAATATGCTTAAATGGTTTGGTCATGTTGAGATAAAGAATGCAGAGCGACTAACAAAATTTACAAGGCAGATGTGAGTGGAAACGCCCGCAGGGGACGCTCTAGGAGAACATTTAGTGGCCGTGTTGATGATGTTCTCAGAAAGATCAGGTGCGTAATACTTCAACTGGCGTCACGCCGCGATGACTAGATGTATGAAAGTAAACGAGGCAAAAGGAGTACGTAAGGGTCGTACCAGGTGGCGTTCTATAGTTTCTGCCTACCCCAATGGCGCCAGGCAGGAAGGCGTGAGCTATGTGTTTATGTAAATTGTTAAAGTTAGGTTTATCACTAGCTGCTGCTCGCGGCTTCGCCCACGTGGAGGTCGAAAATTATTTCACGGGAACGTATTACCGGGATTAAAAGTAACCTGTATCTTGATCCAGGTTACAAAGTATCTGTTCAGCCGTTTTTACGTGATTGAGTAACAAACATCCAAACATCTTCACAAACTTTCACATTTATAATATTAGTAGGATTGGGTACAAGGGGAATTGACAGATTATGCCCCCTGGGGCATAATCTGTCATTTCGTTTTGTAGCTTAACTAATATTTTATATCAGTTCGATGTAATCCAGGTCTGATAATAGACTCATAAGTAATTTTATGTTCTCGTATTATACCTAACGTTCTATTCAATAGGATCTCTCCTAAACGTGTCTCATTCCAACATTCCAGGTGCCATGTGCAAGAGGTCGTCTGTACGTGCCGGAACGTCGTCGCTGCTACCGGCCCGGCACCGCAGAGCCGTGTCCGGTCGGAGAGGTGGTAGCTTTCGACTTTGAAGCGAGACCGGCTATAGACGGTCTCAGCCATAATGGAGTGTGTGCCTGTGGGAACGGCGCTTGTAGTAGACGAGAGGTGAGTGGGATAGTCAGCCGACATTAAGCCTTCTAGCTTTATAATTATGCTGCATGCTTATTAAACTATAATGTGAATATTATAGGATATATATTATAGGATAGGTATATGATATCGTCTGCTTACTGGTAAAACAAGTTAAATACATTTTTTTACTAAATCGAGTTAAAAATGCAGTCACGTGTAATTTTTTACGGGCTATCTACTGGTAAAATAAAAAAAAATGCAATGTCCAATGGCTGCTGAGATAGTAAGTTTGTAAAAATGATATCTTCTCACATTTTGTAAATATTATATAGATAAGAGTATATCTTAAAAGAAGGGTAATTAGTGCAACAGTTTGCTTTAACAGTTTTAAATGAATGTGTTTAAAATAGATCAAATTAAAACATAAACTGAAATATTATTTACTCGAAATGACACAGACTGCACTTATTACTTTTTACCCGTAAGCAGACGATATACTAGTTGATACTGTAATACAGTATCAGAACACAGAATACAGTAAAAGAACTGTATTTTAAACAGTTACGTCCGATTTTCAAAAACTTGATATCAAAGAAGTGTGTGAATTGCGTTACTTCTTCGATGGAACGTTTACCAAAGCTTGATCATTATGGACTCTGTCGGGCACAGAAAAGTAGGAGAGAGAGATAGCAGCAGAGCAGGCTTAATTTGATAACTATATTAACAAAACTATTTCTCTATTCCAGGTGGAAGCCTGCATCACTCGCAGAGGTACAGCGCCGTACAACGGTACCTGCCACATCCTGAACACACAGGGCCCCTGCTCCGAACACTCCTGGCTCATGAGAGACCATACCAACAACATCCGGTGCAAGTGCAGACCTGGGAGGGTATCGCCAGACTGTGAAGAGGATGTAAGGGTGGAAGTGAAGAGTTGATAAAGTAAAATGGTGGTAGATGGACAATGAAGAGACTGTGTAAAGGCAGAGAAGAGACCAATTTGAATATACTAAACTGTATAACAGTATTCACAAACAAATGATACTTACGCTTTCTTGGCGAATCCAACATCAACCAATGTTATGGATGTAGTCCACTAAACGCTGATCACAAATCCGAAAACTGTCATCTTAAATCAAATAGGCGACCGTGATTTTTCCGACAGCTATTTTCTGTCAACTAGGCACATCACACGACCAAAAAATGTTTCATTTTCGATTCGGAAGCCCATTGAATGGTTGTGATTAACTATGCAGATCGGTCTGACCAGAGGCGTGCAGGCATATACACGAATCTCATCAGAATGAACAAACCTGTAGATGCGTAACCCGTAACAGCCACACGCAGTACTGATTTTGATGAAGACTAAGGCATCGGAAAGTAGAACTGACATTTTATACAGTCACCAAAGGATAAGTGACCTGCAGGCCTAGACAAATCACATTTCTGTTAGCGGTCACGCCAAACGCTACGCGGAAAGGACACGACGTAATCTTTCCGCAGGTAATATCATTCCAATACATTTTGGCGTGGCGTTTGGCGTGAACGCTAACAGAAATGTGTTTTGTCTCGGGGCCCAGGGTCGTCGGATATAGTTGACGTTGGCGTTTAGTAAGAAACCGATGGATGTTTTCGAAATGCTTGGTTTATAATAATTTAATTTAATTTTATTCGAAATATCTATCGGTTTCGGGGTCACCACTTTAGATTCTTGTGTGTATTGGTGGTTAAGGAACTCTTCATATAAACACAGCTGTAACAGTTAAAAGTTTATTACGTTAACACAATATGCGCGGCGCGACTCGATCGTCCTACTCTGAGACACGTGGATTAACGCGGACTGCCGAGGGCGACTGAGGGGAGCATCTATCAAGAGCGCGGGGAGGAGGCGGCGCGTCGAGCTGCTCGGCACGCGGTTCGGCAAACCTCGTTACCGCTCGGAGATATGTTGGCAGAGTGGCCGAACTGTAGGTAGCTAGGTAATGGTGTGACAGGTACTGTGTCACTACAGTAGTAAACCTCAACTATATCGGACGACCCTGATTACTAATCTCTTTTGGTTACCGTACATGACACAAACATGAAGGCGTAATTAAGTATATTATGTCTGTGTTAGCCAAGTCGATGTGTCTGTGGGCTTGCATTTTGATTGGCTGCAACAGTGTGACTGTCACGAAACGAAATAGTTTAAATCATTGATATAGAAAAAACCCAAGATACACAATCAGCGTCTCAAAAACCTCCGCATAAATAGGGTGCAATGTGCGCAGGTGTCAAATAGTATCGCCAGTCATCATTCAGTCCGTCGTTTTCGACATTGCTTTGTAAAAAAAACCCTTTAAGTCATGCGTGTAAGGTTGAATTTGCAAAAAAAAATGTGTTACTGACGTATAATTCGGGACAGTTTTAAGTGTTACTTTTGTTCGAGACTGCATCTTGGGTTTTTTGTTTAACAATGGTTTTAATACATATTTTATTAAAAGTCATGTTTAGTTGTAACACTGATGAGTCTCAAAACTTTATTATTTTGTACATATTAGTTATGTATATAAAATAAAATAAATAAATTATGCATAAACAACATATCTAGTTATATGAGAAACAATACGATAATTGCTACATATTAAGGTAAATAGGTTTTACTTTTATTTAAAACCTTTTTTTTTGTCAATTATTGATATCCTTATGCATTTATAACTGGCATTCTTTTTTACAAACAAAATGAAATGTGGAAAAGATCGAAAAAAATTATACGAGGCATATCGGAAGGAATAAAAGAATAAAAACATGTTTTATACACATTGGATTTTTATTTTAATAACTTATCGTTTACTTTCCTTACACTTAATTAATTATAACAGTACAAAAATAGTCAAAAGTTACTATCTAATTGTTGATGTCTTACTAAAACTAAATAATTATACACAACTGTAGCACAACACTAGTCTTTGTATTGGATCATTTGTCTTTTAATTTCTTTTGTGTTTGTCCTGTAAAGAAATAAAAATTGTAAGTAATTATTTCTATGGCTATTTCACTCTTCATATACAGGATAAATTTTTATCCAGTGCGCAAACTGTAACCATGAATTCAGCATATTATTCTAGACCCCACAGCGCAAACATTTTTCGTCGGTTACACAAAAAAAAATCAGCTGTTACATAGAAAAGTGCAATACCAACGCGGTCAAAATGTATGGAACAGCTGATTTTTTTTGCTAAGGTCGCTCCATGAAAAATACTGGCATGTCTCTCGCTCCATGAAGCGTACGGTTAGATTGGAAGCCGACCCCAACATTGGAATGGGATAAGGCAAATTGATTGATTGAAAGCGGTATATTTCCAGCATTCAGTTCACTGTCCCCCATTCTTCACCGGGACGCTATCTATGGCAGCGTAGTCAACTATTACCCCACGTAACCTGAGACGTAATCAAATCATGGCGGGATTGTTTCGCCCACTGGATTTTCAAGGCACTGCTCAGCGCCGAGAGTTGAAAATCGAACACTGTTTTTACGACGAGCTGAGACTGACTCGTGCTGCACTCTATTGGATTTTAAATGCTCGGTCCAACGTCGAAAGTTGAAAATGCAGTGCGAGTAAAAATCCCGCCACGACTTTATTCCGTTCGCGTGAACGTCGAGTTAGGCAATTTTGAATGGTTTACGCAATGTAGGCTGAGTTTTTAATAAATTAGTAAGTATGTTATTTTCTCACTGGAACTTACCGAAATATATCCTATAGACTTGATTGAAAGGCATCTCGATGGCGACCGTCGCCATTATTGATATCACTATCACTACAAACAGTTCTGGGACGTGTAACTGCAATAAAAGAAATAACAATGTTAATATACGGAAAATATCATGCCAAGATACGCAAGATAAGTGTTTAAATTCCCAATATTCTTTAGGACAGTATATAAGGGGCTTGGTCCGGTGGATGGGTGATCATCTTTACATACCAAGACCCCTCCGTGCCTCGGAATACACGTTAAGCCGTTGGTTCTTGCTGTCATTCGTGGTTCTTTGGCAGTCGTTACGGGTCCGAAAGTCTGACAACCAGTCTTACCAAGGGATATCATGTTACCCAGTAACAGGGTTGTGAAGGTCTGATAGGCAGACGCTCCATGTAAAATACTGGTAGTCAGCTGCATCTGCTTAGGACAGTATACCACAGCGGCGAGGTTTAAATTTTTCTAAGAGACAAGCCGAAGCGAAGCTAGTTTAAAAAAAAACGACTATTGACGACACTATTGACGTGCCATTTTTCAACAGCGGTAGAGATGCGAATCACCGAAGGGAAGCCGGTAGGAATCGCGTTATATGGTGCTTTCGCCACTGGTATATCATTGACCCTTGGAATTGCAGCTTGGGTGATCTCTGGTTAAATCAAGTACTCTTATGGGTTTCAGGCTAAGTTATTTCAGTTTACACTGCTTTTTTAATTGGTCATGCATCCAGCAATATGTTTATATACATTGTAAACGAAGTGCAAAGTTAGATTTTAAACAGAAGACTCTTTTAGAGAAAGATTGGAAAACCGACGTAAGTAAAGCATGAAGAGGTGAATTTTCTTACGTTTTTTGCAATGTTGTGCAGGTTACTATAAGGCATGTTGATCAAAATATGATTTGCAACCGTAATATATGAATTTAAATAATTAAAATCAGCGATACAACACGCTAAAATAAAACGGGTTGCTCTGGCACTTTCATATTATGTTATACCCATAATGCAGTATTGCATATGTAAGCGGGCACGCCCTTTAGAGCTGGAGGAATTTGCATTGAACAGACAGCTGTGGTGAACAGCAGACTGTGTGTGCGGTCTACTGTTCACAGCTGGCTGGGGAGTTGGTTGGGCCACTTCTTCTTCCCCCAGCTTAAGCAATAGGAATTGTTGAAGGGTGGGCGTTCTGGCGGACCGTCTTATGTAATTTTGACATAAAAAAATCCTGACTCTCAGCCTAATTTGAATAAATGACTTTAGATTTTTTTCTTTCATCTCTACGGAGACTTAAACCAAAGATACTTACAAGAAGTACAGGCGTGTAGTACTCCGCATTTCTCTGCACTCCCACGTTGTAGAAGAAGATGGGGAACTGCGTCAGGTATACGCTGTACGCGATCTTGTTGAAGAACTTGAACACTCGGGACTCGATGAATGAGGTTCCTATGCCTGTATATAAGGGTGCTTGTTATATACATACCAAGGGCACGACTTCTTTGGATGATTTCAAACGATATAGGAAGGGTTTTTTAATTCTATCTCTACATGGTCGGTAGTTATGAGAATTTTTAATAGGTACATTGATACCAGAAACCGAACTTTTCAAATTGAAATAAACACATCACTCAGAAGAGATTTATCGTAATATTGGCAAGTAACGTGGAAAGTTATTGACCTACGTAGTGCGGTGACACGTTTGTTAAGATTTGAATTATTGAAACAAATGAAACGGAAAATTTGGTATACATTTTTAGAGTATTTTACTTTGAGCTGAAACTGTGTATAGTGATTCTATACCAGCTGTTAATCTCTAGTACTTAAGGATAGCAATAGGGTTTCTGTTACACCCTGTATACACGTTTGGAATTTTAAAGTTTTGGTAGCGTTCTTAGTACAGACGCCAACACATGAAGCTATCCCAAAATATCTAATTTTCCCAATTAAACATGAACCTTATGGTTTTGTAATAAAGTTGAAATTCAATCAAATAAATTTGACAGATGGGGTAGCTTGATGTGCTGGCCTCGTGTACCATCGCTACACTTCTTCCGCCATAATAAGGCAATTTCTGAGAAGTATTATAGGTACTTTAGTTTCCATTTGTCGTTGTGTCTAGTGATGTGCGGTCTTCTCATTCATTCGTCTTTAGTTTAAGTTACCAACAATAGTGTTTTAAGTGCAAACCTGTTACTAATAATTTATGAATTTTCAATTGTTCGAACGATGCGTGTACAAATATCCTTGTGCTGCCCGTTATAATATTAATTAAAATAATAAGCTTTACCAATTTTCTATTTTAATTTTTTTTTCAAAATTAAATAATACTACTTACCAGCATAGTCATTAGCGATCGCCCAGTGTGACGCGCACATGAACACCCCCCATAATATAGGCGATAATGCTGAGAACACTGCCGCTCCGTAGTTCTCGTATTTGTACCCCTCTAGACCCCACTTGTAAGGGGTCGCGATGGTCGCCGCCATCAGTGCTAAGCAGAAACCCCAGAGAAGTCTCGTTTGTGCCTGGAAAATGGGAAAAAAATATTGACACATTACATTACGCTTTGTTTCCCAGAAAGGTTGACAGTCACATTTTACCAGTTATGTTTTTCATGGAAAACTGGAAAAACATATTGACACTCAACATCAAGCCATCAACAAAAAAAACCAAACTATCGAAAAACCCAATAACACTTTTCCCGACCTGGGAATCGACCCCAGGACTTCAGCAGTAGCGCTTCCGACCACTAGACCTACGAGGCAGTAAAAAAAAGTGAATTCTCTGTTACAAGAAAATCTTCCACGTATAGAACTAAGCACGTGCTAAGTAACGGTTATCAATGTCAGCTGGAGGCAGGATTCCTCTCTTCCTGTCCTTATCCTAATTTATTTGGAGTCAGTGCAGCACCCCCTCCGCTTTTTCTATACATCTCTATAAGATCTCATCTCAGAGTAGTATGTAATTGTGGGAGTGAGCACCACGAATCCGTAAACAATACGATGGAAGTACCTTGCAGTAAGGACCGACGACCGTAAAAACGCGGCTGGTACAAACTGAATGCGAAAAGCAGAGAACCTGGTGCTATCTTGCAAGAGTGGCCAAGAGAGGCCTCTGTCCAACGGTGGACTGCCGTACTGGCTGGATAGAAGAATAAACCGTAATAGGTACTTGACGATGAATAAAATACTTACGGTTGAAAGTGTGAATTTTAAGTTCTTGGTTTTCATGAGATACGCCATAACGACTCCTATTAGGTAGATGGTGGCTCTGTGTGTAGGTAGGATGTAGGAATAACGCGCCGCGTCTAGTAGTTTCTGTACTCTGTAAAAAAAAACACATTTAAGTGGGTTGATACACGAATTCTCAGTACAGGATAATCGAATAAAGGAGAAGATCTTCCCGGAGTTGTCGAAAGACAACTAAGAGATGAGGTGGGCAGCGACGACACCAGGATTGCAAATTGTTCTTGAACTATTCTCAGTCATAAATCTCGATTATAAACTTTTTGAAAAGTCATTCATGATGGACAATCTGCCTAGAACCCGGGACATTCGACCAGTTTCACTACAGTTTAAGTGGGTACCGGTTCAATGAACAATTGTTAAAAATTCTCTTTAATTTAACTAGTAGATGACCACGTAACTGGTTACTGAAACAGGCAATAGAACTAAACTCTTAAGTCTAAGATTGCCTTGTAGACTGCGCCTACAATAAAGCCAAAGCAATGCAGCACCAGTAATATTGTTTGCTGTTGCAATCTGTCATTTTTGATGTACGATCTGTGGTCGCAGCTTCGAATAGGACCTTATAATATATCGGCCGTGTAGACAGCGGCATCTATCTCAACACGTAATAAATCATAGGTGTCTTCTCCTGCGTCTGGTGACTGGAACCATCACAGGACACTGCCCGTTAAACAAACACTTCTACACAATCGGCATAACGGACAGCCCCTTATGCAGGGCCTGCATGGAGGCCGAGGAAACCGTTGCGCATGTGCTTTTCGAATGCACAGCCGTAGTCCAGATTAGAACAGAAACCCTCGGCGCACCCAAATGTTACACGGATATTCTCAACAGACCAGGAGTTATAGCCAACTTCTGGAGGGAGGTGGGCTGGCTGGAATAACTACCGAAGGCCACCATGGCTCACGCACAATGGTCCACTTGAAGGACTAAGTGCGGAAACCAAACCCATAACATAGAACATAGGTGTCTTCTGTGAAATTCTAGGCGATTGGATAGTGTGCCATGTCATGACTCTAGTACCTAAGGGAAAATGTTGCATAGTGGTTACGAGTTTAGGTAATGCTTGAACGAAATAGGTGTTATAAAGGCTTCCCCATTAATTTTACATACTTTTTGCTTATTTTATTTTACATGCTGTTGACCTCAAAAAATATAGGAAAAAATGTAAACTGCGGGCTTTCTTTTTTATAACCGACAAATGCAATAACATTACACTACGATATATAACAAGTAAGAAAGAAAAGTGTAATACCTTCGCGGTCCTTTTCAATGAAAAAGCTGAGATTTTTTGGTACTTGACGAAAAATTTCTACCCTACAATCATCTGCAGATTTCTTGGTTACAGTTTGCGCACTGGTTAAAATTTTTTTCTGGTTCTGGTTACAATAATGTTCCCTAAGACTACACATCGCACCTTCGGTGCAACAAAGTCACAACAGCAGCTCATTTTTTAATTTTACAGGAGAGGCCTTTTAAATTTTTTTTCGCATTTATTTCCTCTTTTCTGGATTACTATTTTATAAGATCCTAAAACTACTTTAAATAGTAATCCAGAAAAGAGGAAATAAATTCGAAAAAAAAATTAAAAGTCCTCTCCTGTAAAATTAAAAAATGAGCTGCTGTTGTGACTTTGTTGCACCGAGGGTGCGACATGTTTGAACTAAAATCCCTAAATCATAAAGTATAGATTCGGCTTTCTGAACTTTTAATCTGTCTTTCTGAAGTATAAGTCTTTGTGACTTCGGTGAAATCATCAAAACTGCAAAGACGTATCTATATCTATAATTATTTACAAATTTAAATCGGTGTGGTCAAACCCGCATTAGCGTGCCCGAGACAGACATCATCATCATCATATCAGCCGAAAGACGTCCACTGCTGGACATAAGCCTCCCCTAATAGGGGGGGATTTGCCATAATCGCCACGTTTGGCAGGCGGGCTGGCGATTGTAGTATGGTGGTCAAATGCATAGAGAACGCTGCTGCCCATTCTTAGGTAAGACAGGTAAAAGATTTAAAACAGAATGGATTTCAAATGTGAATTTTTGATCTGAACGCAACGATATGCTTGGTTTCTTTTGGATAATGTTTAGGGTTGGTTGGCAAAATGTTGGTCGAGGTGTATTGTCAATGCTGACATGATCAAAGTTTGCACATTAAGTAAAGAAACAATACGTACAGACGCCAGCAGGTCAACCTACCCGAAACTGTCAAATTTTCTTAATCAAATTTCAACCTTATGCTTCAGCGACAAAGTCCAAAAAAACCTATTAAAGAAATTTGACAGATTGTAGTAGGTTGATGTGCTGGCATCTGTACATACATATCAAGTTTCAATACTTACATTTATTTATTTATTTATTTAAGGAAAAACAAACAGTAGCACAATAAGAGATATACGTAAAATAACTTAAACATTCGACATTTTAAACAATTATGATACCCACTACGTTCTCCACAGATTACAATTTAAACTAATTTAAAACTAGCTAGAAACACAGATACAATACCTATAAAATAGTCATTGTCGTAGATTTATTAACTGGATTTTGAAATTTATAAAACAAAATAAAAGAAAAAGTAAAAGTAAATTTGTGTGCGTACATTATTAAATATTGCGCTACTTTAAATGACTTTGCTGATCCTTTAGGGTTGCTTGGATTTGCTTCTTAAATGCATTTTTAGTAAGATAAAGAATGTCGATTGAATTAAACTCATTGTTATATGTCTCAACATTCAAGAGAACTCAACAAGTGACGGAGATGACATTAAGACAAGTACCTAAAGTAGCTACTTTTCAAGTGCCTTCATTAGCAGTTACAAATGTGCATACTTAAAAACTTAAACAATATACTTGAGTCCACATAAGGACTTATAAGTAAGTACTGTGTTGTACTAAGTAATGGATTGTTAAGTAGGTACCTATCTACATAGTACATAGGTAATGCTTTTACTAGCAGGTACCATGGGTAAATGGGTACTCTTGTTAAGCCATGTTAAGTATAGTGTATGCCTAAGTAAGTGCTTATGACATGGTCGAGGAGTCAAGGGCTTGTAGTATTTGCTTCTGAAGATTTCTTGGACTTCCTCATTCCTCGGTTTGGAGGGATTAGCAAAGCGCTATTTGTGTAAGACCATATTTTTAGGGTTCCGTAGACAAAGGGTGCCAATAGGACTCTACTACGTTCATCCGTCTGTCACAGGCCGCTTTCACAACAAATACTAAATACAAATAAAATCAAGTTATAATGAAATGATGTTAATAATTTCAAGTTATCTTAAAAAGATTAAACCGTAGGTAGACGTAGGTGTAAACCTTTAAAAGTTTACTAGTTTACAAGCTATGGTAGGTGATATGTACTTCTGGCAAATAGTAGTAGGTATGTAAGTCCTTGGGTTTTTAATCTGATTTCGTCGACCATCTCATTTTTTATTTCACTGATAGGTACAATAATTGACGTTGACACACATCGATACTACTTCATTCAAATATAAAATGTGCCCATTCTATCGATAATTTAAAAAAAGTACACTATGATTTTCTCACTTTTCAAAAGAAGAGATTATGACGCACATTTATTTAATATTATCATTATTTTTTACTTGGTTACCTTTCTAATAAATCGTTTTCTTTGTTTTTGTCTCGTGTCTGGCACGTGTCATGACATTAAAAGAATTGATGAGTCAGACATATTTCATAATCATTGTTGTAAATAGTTTCTATTCTTCAAACAACAATTATAGACAGCCCTCAAGAACGCCCTTCGCAGCTTCCTAATGTTAAAGTTAAATGAAGGCTTTAATAGCGGAAATAATCAAATAACTATCAACAAAAAATGCAAGCTCATTCAAGTGTACTACATGAACAAAGGTCATATTCTAACAACACCTATTGTCTATGGACTTTGAATCATCCACACTGTGTCTAATAAACTAAACGTGCGCTTAAACTGACCAATTTCTGTAAATGTGAACATTTTTAAGGTTAAACTGTGGTTAACATGGCATTTCCTAGTCATAAATAAACAAAAGTTAACAACAAAGGCTGATTAGTGATTATACACTTCGTTTTAATTGCCTGTGCCGTATCATGTACATACATAGTGTTTGAACGACGCAAGTCATTTGTTGTTTCAATTTTAGGGTATTATAATTATGCCGGCGGTATTATGCAGGCAAGAAAGTTGCGTCGTGTAAATGAAGTTATATGGACGCACATATAGCCAATTTTGCCAACTTTAGGATTAGGTGAGCAAAACCGCCAAACGATTAACGCCTTGATTCCAATCGGGCCTAATTTAACCTGTGCAATTGACTGTGCGCGACGGCACATAATTACGTATAAGCTCTTATGAAGTTAATGTAACTTTGTACAAAATTCTGAATATAGGCCGCAACAAAGCATTTGTCGGTCTGATTTTTTTCTTTTTACACGCTTTATATTAGCTTCACTTGTATGTTTGTTTGTATGTATGTTTGTATGTTTGTATGTTTATTTGTAACCGACTCCTTAGGGAGCGATTTTGACCCACTTCAAACGGTCAGATTTCATTTAAACTTAGAAACTGTAGACTTATCGAGGACCGATGACAATTCAAAAATAGAAAAAAACAAAAAAAAAAAACAAAAAAATAACTTAAAAATCACGCTTTTGTAGTTAGCAGAAAAATAATAGTATGAAAAACTAAAGAACACGCTTTAAAAACCAAACTAAAAAAGTAGAAACTAATTTAATTCTATTTAAAAGCGTGGGGTGCTTGATATTAATTAATTATAAAAATACCTCAAAACGCACCCCACGCTTTTTAATAGAATTAAAAAAAATCTACTCTTTTAGTTTGGTTTTAAATCGTGTTTTTTTTCTTCAACATAACGTACACATCAGCATAGTATGTTCTCTGTAAGTGAGAGGGAGCAGAGCGTAATACACTACGCCGGCCTAGTGCGGATTGGTGTATGTAACATGGCTTGGATCTTTTTTCCAGCAAGTACCTATTGTCGTGAAGACAATTGAGTTCAAAACAACTATAAAATTGGGTGTAGCAAATTACATAGTCTCCACGAGTGCACCCGCGCAATAACAGCCGGATTATTGACAAATTGGTAGTTTTTGCCCATACGCGAAGAAATATCACAGGTAAATCTCATGTTTTGCTATGATACCTACTGAAAATATGAGCACACGAAGTTCGCCCAATCAAAAGAAGCAGCCCAAGTAAAACAAAGTGAATATAAAATAAAAATACTTACGAAATTCCATAATACACGAACATGCTGATATCGTACCAGTATATGGCAAGGTATCTTAAAACTGTAGATGCTACTGCGATCAGACCCAAGAGGGACCAGCCCAGGGTCTTGTACTTCCAGATGAGCAGCATCAGGGGTAGGGTAGCCACGTAGAGCTGCATGTCCATACCGATTTGATGCGTGTGGGTTAGGCACTGGAACAAAATGGCGTCGGTGTTGTTATTATTGAGGTAGGCAAGCAAGTTGCTTTCAACGTTTTGGTAAAGGTCGCTGCACACAGCGGGCTACAGACGTCGCGTCGCGTTGCGCGAGCGGGACGGTTCTGTGTGACGTCGTCTGTATCTAATACATTACAACTGCTCAGCGTCGCGTCACCGTCCCGTCCCGCCGCGCCGCGCCCTCTTTGTGTAGCGATCTTTAGTGAGGCATTTTTTTCGGGCTATATGCGCACTTTGAAAATTATTTCAAACTGTGCTGTGCCCTAGTCTTCCCACGCTTGTATGGTGGAACTTATCCCACGGGAATGTGCTGCTAGGACCAAAAGACCCTATGTTGTTAGTCCTGATAATATTAGCTCTCTGCCAGTGAAAGTCCCGTCAAAATCGGTCCAGCCGGTACGGAGATTAGCCGGAACAAACAGACCGACATATAGACGGACACACAAAAATAAAAATATAAGTTTTTTTGTAATAAGTACCTACCGTACGTAATTTCGATTCGATTGAGAAGTCGAGACAAATGAAAACAAAATGCAAACAAGAAAAGTATAAACAATGACTTAACGAAAATCTAACATTGATTTTAAATCAATTAAATATAACTTAGCAGTGAGACCGCACAAAATGTGACATCCTTCAAAATTAAATTGCTTTGAAAGTTAAAATAATATCGTTTGGTCATTATCCTTTCGTTTGAGATTACAATGTTATTGAGGCATTTCGATTTATGTTTTATTGTCGATTGCCATTTAAGTAAAAACATCTTGTTAGTTTATGTCAATAATAATGTAATTAAAAACTATAGGAGTTTCTTGTTGTAAAGTCAAAAAAAAAATACGAATTTAAATTGTCAGTAAATTTAAATCACAACTGTCATTCTTTGACAGGAGTATGAAATGGCTAGTATATTAAGCCTATATTGTCCCCACAGCGCGGACACAGGCCTGTCACTCTGTGGATTGGCAGATGTTTTCGAATTTTCGTTAAGCTACGCTTGCTGCGGGTGCTCTGTAGATGGGTGACCATCTTTATATACCAAGACCCCTCCGTGCCAAGCACGCTACGGTCTCGGCTGTCATTTGTGGATCATTGACAGGCGTTACGGGTCGTCAGAAGCCCGAAAGTCTGAATACCAGTGTTACCAAGGGGTATCGTATTACCTAGTAACTGGGTTGCTGGAGGTCAGATAGGTAGTCGATCCATGTAAAATATTGGTATTCAGCAACAAAGTTAGTTAAGAAAATGCTAGGCAGATGATGATGATTTAATTAAAATGTAGCCATATCTATCAGAAGACAGCACCCGTGCGAAACCTAATTTCCAAAAAAACGCACAATAAAGACGATATAGATCGATGTTTCGATATAACCTCGTTACCCACGTTTAATAATGTGAGTAATACATAGTTACATAAGAATCATGGGAATCTGTATTACTAGATTACCGTGTCACCCCGTATATTGCTTTCATTCATTGTTAGTAATCGTAAACGCTACTACCAATTTATGAAAAACTTAGGAGTTCATACCGACATCTTTACATGACTTTAGAAGGGCCTTCCAGAGATCATTGGAGAGTGTTTCAAGAATCTTTTGGCGCCTGAATGATATTGACAGGGGCTAGGGGGCGTTGTTGACAAACGTTTGCGAAATTGTGACAGAAATGGGGTAGGTCGGGCAAAGCAAATTGTAGATGGCGTGATTATAATTAGGTCCCTACGACATTTCGTTCATTCATTCCGTTTTGTGTTCATTCATGAGTTGGGTTATATTTCAATAATTCGATAATTTCGGTGATTTCAATATTTTAAATCAAGTATTTGACTTGGAAAGTGTCCGAATTCTTCCCATAATTTAAACCTTAAATATTTCTTCCAAATATTAAAAAAAAAAAATGATTCCAACGTAACCTCGAACTCTGTTTTTTAACTCTAGGAATAGATGTACCTAAGCCACAATCTTCTAATTTTAGTTTCTTTCGGGAAATGGTGGACTCCAATTTCAGCAATTAATTGTTATTTTGGTAGGAGTATATAATGGAAGATCATCCTTTATAAAATAAATAAACAACATATACAGGGTGGCGAAGGTGGTGGGAAGGAGGGTGGTGGTGAAGTTAAGTTATAAATAAATAATAGTTAAAAAAAAACTAAAAAATACGCTTTAAAAACGAAACTAAAAAAGTAGAACATAATTTAATTCTATTAATGCGTGGGGTGCTTTTTGAGGTATTTTTATAATCAATTAATATCCAGCCGCCCATGCTTTTTAAAAGAATTAAATTATTTTTTACTTTTTTAGTTTCGTTTTTAAACCGTCTTTTTTAGTTTTTTGAACTATTATTTATTTTCTATTTTTTAGTTCTGCTAACTAAACATTCAGGTGAAGCTAATAAAACCTTGTTAAAAATAAAAATCTGTTGTAATATAAGGAAGTGCAATAGCTACCTCATCATCATCATCATTTCAGCCGAAAGACGTTGGACCTGCTGGACATAGGCTTCACCTAAGGGGGGGTTTTGCTATAATCGCCAAGCTTGGCAGGCGGGTTTGCGATCGCAGTATGGTGGTCAAATGCATAGAGGACGCTGCTGCCCATTCTCCAGTAACTTCCTTAGTCGCCTTCTACGACACCCACGGGAAGAAATGGGATGGTGCTATTGTTTTACGTCCGGCACCACACGGAAAACGGAACAGTTACCTACGCGGTTAAAATATATGAAATAGCATTTTTTTATAAATAACTGACGAAAATTTTCATCGCAGAGGGTTTAGTCAGACTTAGAGGTGCTGAATCGATGGTAACATGTTACGCGCCAATGTCCCTGCCACCGTGTATAGATTGGTTATTTATTTTATAAAATAATAACTTCCATTACACACCACTATCAAATTAACATAGCCATAAGTTGATTACCGAGCGTTCAGTAATAAATAAGCGATCAAACAGATTCATAATTATATTCATTTGTGGTTAAACTGGTGCCACTGTAAATAGCTACTGTCAATAAATTAACGTGTAATGAAGAATCAATATAATTAAAGGGTGCAAACTTCCCAATGGACTATAATAATGTAAGTAATTTTTGCATGTATCATAATAAGCCTATAATGTCCCCACTGCTGCGACATAGGCCTCCTGTCTGTGAGTGGGCCATAATCCACCACGCGGGCCCAGTGCGGGTTGGTAAATGTTACACGTCTTCGAATTTTTTGTTCTTTGACATGCCTGTTTCCTCACGAGGTTTTCCTTCACCGTTTTGTGAGCAGTGGTGACGAAATTATTTACACAAAGTAGAGTGCCAGCTTGGCTTTGAACCCACGACCTACTTACTACTCGTAATTCGGGGTTGGGTCAGCGGTGGCCCTGTGGTATCACAGGGCCACCGCTGTTCACACTGCCCAAATATAGACCGCTGCCTATAATATTGGTACCCCGCGATTTTTAGATAAATCGAATTTACAGGCTAAGGTAATATTAAGAAAAAAAAACAGCTAGTCTACAGAAAGAAACTGTTGATGTTACCGTTGTATAAAATAAATACTTTTCGCAATAGATACTCGAAGGAGATGCAGTAAAACTAAATTGAATCCGATACTTTTGACTTTAGAATTGAACCGAATAAACTAAAATGTTTAAAAGCTGAATTCAGTGAGGCTGTTCAATTTACTCTGCAATGTTATAGTAGAAATAAAAAAAACCGTTTTCATAGACGTCATCTCTGAAACCGGTGTTACTAATAAAATGCTGAAAATACGTAAAATAAATATTGAATACAAGCACCTACCAATTTTATTTTATTTTCTTAAAATAATATTTGTACGTATTGTATTCTAGGCTTTTAACATGAACATTCGAATAAAACAACACATACATGCAGAAACCCACATCTTTGTCTTATATGGGAAGACAGCGACTACAGACTATCACATGTTACGTTTCTTACATAGTCTTTCTTTTTGCACTGGCAGTCAAAAGATGTTTTGCAACAAAATCCAAGATTGGCCAACGAAATCTCAGAAAAGAAGATTCTGCAGCCCATTCTTTTACACTATCCTTAGTAATCGATGGGTTTCGAGTTTATTCGACATTCTCATTATCATCTTCTTGCACACACCTGTTCTTCATCCATTCTCTCCTGTCAATAGTCTTGCTATCATTCACTCCCTTGTAGTTCTTTCTTTTTCTTATTAGATAATGGAGCCACCTAAACTAAAATAAGAGTATTGCTATCTCTTACTGACATACCGCGAAAGAAAAAGACATGAGACGCTTTAGAACTGTCAAACTGAATAACGTCTCGATAGCTTTGAATTTGGCGTGATTAAAAGCATGATGAATTTAGTTCGTTGTAGTTGTGCCGAAGAAAATCTTAGTTCAACTTAATTTGACAGCGCTTATCTATTTCCGTCCCTTTCTTGTTACATTAAAATGAAAAAGATAGCAATAGCCTAAGTTAAGTTTAGTTGGTGCACAACAGAATCATCACCAATGTCGTTTAGAAAATCAAGGATATGAATACATACCATATTTTCAAAGCCAAAGTAGTTATGTATGAACAAGAAGCTCTTCCACATATTCTTCTCACAGACCCTGCTGTGCTCCTCTACCACCAGGTTCCACTGGGGCCCGTTGTTAAGGTCCGGTAAGATGTAGGTACAGAACAGCATCAGACTCACGAAGAGGGGGAATAACCTGGAAAACATGCAGGAAATTAATATGGAAAAAATATTGGTGATTTAATTTTATGAAATTGCTACTTGGAGGTGCGGCGAATGTACAAGTGTATCCCGGGCTCCCGATATATGGTACTAGAAGGAACAGTGGGGCTTTAGTCGGTATGAGTCTGACTTCGTATTCTAAGAATTTCCCCATAGATAAAAAAAAGTGTATTTGAATTCTTTGAACTTGAAAACTTTAACAAAGATCTATAATCTAGTGAGTGAATTAGGCAGAAGAAAATTAGAACTCATCCGCACTCACAAAAAGCACTACGACAAAGTCACGATACTTGATAGACGCAGAGATGAAGTATCCGAAACGTTTTTATTCTATTCAAGATTTTTGTCAACCTAGCAATAAGGATTATTTGTTCCAGAGAAATGTTGCTTCTGCATGTATACAAATTCTTGTTCGGACAAGGCTTTACTGAAGGTTTCCCGTGAAGTTTGCTTTGCAGCCTTGGTGATTTGGTTCAATGAAATGATGACAATAACGAATCTGGGATATCCACTACAATCCCTTTTGGACCCCGCGATGTTACGGTTTTTCAAAACATCCTCTAATAGACAATTCTATAACCAAATTCCCCGTACATTAACCATCAATTTAACAGTAACAGTAGGCTTTAACAAACAAGAGGGGTTAGCTCCTATCTGTCAAAGATAATCGCTTCGTAACGACTTGCCTCGTAAACTCGTAATACACACAAATTTTGGACACGTGTGCGTCCTAGATAAAAATCCACGGGCTACTTAATTATGTTTTAAGTGTTCAGATCATTAAGAATTTTATTATTTGTAATGGAGGGTGCGTGACCTTAGGCAGGAGAATCAATCAGCCTATCATTTTCCCACTACTGCGACGCAGGCTCCTCTCAGAGCGGGAATGGCTGTAATCCATCAAGCGGGCCCAGTGCTGTTTTTTTTTGGGTGGGATATCATCATATACCTTCTCCCGCTCTGGGTGGAGCAGGAGGGCGTGTCAGACTTTTACTGACTAAAACCCCCGTGTTCCCTCAGTTGCCTGTGTGCCAGGGGCATGGGGCACCGGTGTGGGCGCCTTCTGAAAGCCCCACAGCTCACAAGCCCAGTGCGGGTTGGTAGATAACACCATTTCTTCGAATTTTTGGTTGCTCAAACTGGTAAAGCAACACATCGTGAGGATTGGAGGTATGGTAAGAATTAATAGAAAAAAGGCGCAAAACAAAACAAACAAGACAAAACTGCGCCTTATTTTTTTTTAACTCGCCAAAATTGACCAAATCGTAACTTTTCAATAATATAATATTTCGTTAGGCGAGTCGCACGAAGTTAATTTATTTGTAGGTAGAAATTCGTATTACGTAACTGGCAGGTTTTGAATAAAACGAAATGGAAGCAACAAAAATTTAAAGAAAAGCATATGCACTTTATTACACAAAATACAAAACGACGAGTTAATTTGTGCGAGTCGACTTATAAGCCACTTTTTCATATTACACAATTATTTTGCATTTTGACTTCATTTCGATCTTCTAACTTTAATAAAAACGCCTATAATCTTGGTACTACCGGGACTTAGGCGTACTTTATATGAGAGAGTGTGACGTAATGCGCCTATATTTTCTTTCACCGTTTTTCCGTCAACCATAAATAGTCGAGTAAATCTAACAACGGAAAACTATCTCCGTATACTCTGCTTACAACTTAAACTAAATACAAAGGAAGAAGACAGAATATTTTTCAATTCCGTACAAATCTAGATTAATGACGAAAAGGGGGATTTAATGAATGGACCCGTTTCAAACAAAGGATAAATTTTCTGCACTTCAAAGTGTAATCAATCTTTTGTTAATGATGATGGCATCGATAAATGTTTCAAGCTCTCACCTAAACCATCTGGCGATAAGGCGGTCCTTAAGGTTGATGGTCCCTTTCTTCTCGAGGTCTGTGAGTAGATTGTGGGCATTTAGGAACCCGCTGAGATATAGGAAGCTGTCTGTGTAAAGGATTGCAGAGCGTCCTACCACTGCCCATGGCATGCCGAATACCTGGAAGGAGGTGGAAAATTAATGATGTGGTTTTTTTATGATTTACTATCAGTCGACCTACATAACATCACGCTGTATTTCCCTGATGGGGTGGGCAGAGGTGTACCTATACTACACACAAATTTTGTCAGTTATGTTTAAGTCCCATGTAATAGAAAGAGAGCTTTTTGACATCAACCGGGCACACTTCCAGACTCTGGTCTACTATTGGAGAAGTTGCAGATAGAAAAATCCAATAACATTTTGCCAGACTTAGGAATCGAACCCAAGTCCTCAAGCTCAGCAGAATGTAAGGCCACTAGACAAACGACGCAGTCGATCGTATCAGTTGATCTATTCTGTAAAAATGTCACCGTAAAAACTAAGGTGAATGAAGCTGCCATTCCACCTGATTTTTGAGATTGACACTATTGACAGCTCACTTCAAGCTCACTTCATTTAAGTCTTCAGGGTGACATTTTTGCAGAGTATACCAGTTTTTGTGAGATTTGTAAAATTAGTCTGCAGCCAAGACTTTGTTGTAGCAGAATTTTTCTGTGTTTATTGTCATGATCTCTGGTATCGGCGGTGATCGATCTATGCTGGAATTCCTCATTAGTAAGACCACGGTATTTTCAACTATCGGTGTTGAACATTGAGAATCTAACAGAGTGCATCCCAGCGTTTCGAAAAAACACAGTGTTCGATTTTCAACTCTAGCCGCTAAGCAGAGCGTTGAAGATCCAGTGTTCCAAGAAGTTTTTACCACGGTGCGAACGTTCGCTATGAAAGGTAGCTCATAGGGTATTACACTCATTTTTGAAAAGTGTTTTAATTAGATTCTAGAGTGCTAATAAACCACTACAAATAACAAAACATTTTTATTTAATCGATTAGTGGCATAAAAATGCATTAAACATTTTCGAATTTCGCGCGTAATTTGACGAAAACGCTGGACGCAGTGGACGCCATATTGCTCTGTGGGTGGGTATGACGTCAGTTTGCTATAGGTATAAACAAATGTGCTGATATTTTATAAGACAATTGTTTATAATCTAAAAAATGAGTTATTTTTCTACTTATCGTTAGTTTGCTGTTCCTGAATGCGAAATATTATTTAAATAAATATTAATTTGGTTACAAAAATAATAAAAGTACAAAGTTGCTCAGTTGACCTGCCGTACGACGTTATATCATGGCGGCTACTATTTCGTGGTGTTCAAAAACAGATAAAAAAACTGAAATCTTTAAATTGTACTTTAAAATTAATTTTGTGGTTTCATGAGCTAAAACTAACATTTTCCGACTACATTTTGACTAAGCTATTTCAGTAGTATATTTTTAGTTATTTTCTCATATCGAGTAAAATACCCTCTTGTCCTGTGTGTGCCCACTTACAATGGTAACAACAGTATTCATAGTAGATAAAGGATAAATGTTAAATGATTTTATTTCTGTAAGTAGGTTTGTACAAACACTTTTACACATCAATCATATTTTTTTTAAACTAGATGAGCTCGGCGTTTCCTATCTGACTACTCTGAGAAGAAAGGCCGAAACAAACTCAGAGGTCACAGTCTCTTTTAAAGTCCAGACATAATCTTGGTCAGATCATGTGAAGACCATGTGGACTGGTGTCTGAAATGGTCTTTTGAGGAAAGAACCACACAGATTGAGTGGGCCTGTCCATTCTGTGCACGCATTTATCAGTAATCATACAGCTCAACTCAGAACTTGAGGAGCTCAACGATTTGACGAACAACACCAAAGAAAGGACATTTGGGTGGGCCGCATAAAGTACTCAAACTGCCAGATTAACATTAAAACTAACTGAGAAAGAGATGAAACACAAAAAAAAGAACAAAAAAAAAATTAAAAAAATTACCCACATAGTCCTCACATTCACAATAATTAAATAATTAACTACGTTGACAATAACATGATAGCAATGTCCTGTTGTGGGCACTGACTCTGTGGCTAACTCAATCCAATTAATTACAGTCCAAATATAAAATAGTGACTAATCAAGTTATGCATTTCACAATCGTTAACATGACTAACCAAACAAATTGCCTAATAATTACTTCATACATTAAATTAATTTACTTGTCAACACAAAAGCCTTGTAAGTAAGTATTAAGAACATTCCCCTTGATAAAACCGCAACTTAAAGAGTTAGACAGAATCTTGTTAAGTCTAAAGTATTCAAGAAAGTGTTAAGTGCTCATTTATAGGGCTTCAATACACTTAAAGTGACTTGATTGAATTTTCAAGACTTCGAGGTGTGAGTTTCGTTCTAATGTTGACTTTGTGTTAATTCGATACTTAATAAGCCAAAGAAGTCGTTATTGAATTGGCTGGAGCATTGTGTAAGTTGATATAAGTCTTGAGTTCTAACCGCTAAGGATGAAGGAATTTGGTTCCAAAGAATGTTGTTGCAAATACACAAAAAAACATATTTTGACGTTGTTTGACACTGGATGCAAATTGTACTTTAAAATGTAACTTATTTGCAATGTTATTAAAAAAGCTTAGCAAAACGGAATAGGTTATTGCAGTATATTGCTATTTCCAGAACCTGATACCTGCCTACTGATACCTATCTTCTTGCAAAATCCCTTAAATACAGAAAGTACCTACATAATACTGCGATTGCCTACAGACCGCAATCCGCTATATACAGTAACCAAAAGGATATCAAAAAGGTTTCAATACTTACAGCAGAAAAGCTGACTTTATTAACAAAAGGGTTATGCGCCATTGCCATAGACTTGTGCGCTATCAGCAGAGCGAACGCGTTCATCCCCCTAAACGCATCCACTCCTTTCACCCTGGTAGGAGAGTCGGATAAGTCGAAGACCTTCCTCAGATTCCTCTTCAGGGAGAACGCGTTGAGAAGCTTCTCGAAGTTTGTGACTCCTTCCTTACCATCGTCTAGGATTGTGCCTAGACTGAGAAGCAGGATTACTGCTAGGAAGAATGTACTGGAAAGAAAAAAAGAAATAATAGTTTAGTAATGCCTCACTAGTCTTTTAAAAAACAAATGCAATTATTTGAACAAAAAGAAGTAAATCATTTTCTATGCTGATCTACTAAAATCCAATCAATTTATAATTGAATTGGTGTTGTGTTGTGTATTCCGATTACGGGATGATCAACATTTTCCGGACAGAAATAAGACTAGGTTTATCTTTGACTCTCAATTAGGATACAATTTAAATTCTAAATATTTTATTTATTTCACAAAAACGTACATGGGCACAGAAACGTCAGACGCTAGTTGCACGGTGGGATAAATAAGTCAGTATAATTGTATAATTATTCTATAACCTGCTTCTTTGATATCACCTCTGAATACCAATCCTACCTACTTTGTTATCCATCCGTTTACAAACAAGATCACTTTTGAAACAGTTTCCCGCTTAGATGGTACAAATGTAACCATCTATTGAATTCCTCAGAATATCTTAGAAACTATGAAATAGTTAGATGGGAAATAGATACGGTTCATAACTATACTGAGGCCATACTAAGGCTTTATTATCCACTGGAATGGAGTGATATGGAGACTCGCCGAACTAGGAAAACATTAACCAAAACAATTCCACAGAATTTTCTTCTCTCGGCGGAATGTGTGCAGAGCGTATAGCGTGTGTGTGAGAGATTTTCCAGTGTATTATTTTCCCGTGCCGCATGAGGACCATACAGTGTTCCCTGCATTACAGGAGATCTAGGGTAAAAGCCGGATAGCTGCCACACTTTTCGAAATCACTCTATATCTCTCAGAACGAAAACCGAAATAATTCAATTGAAAAACTGGCCGATACTTTGGTTTTTTAGCTACAAATTTATGAAAAGTAAAAACAAAAGACTAATATTTCTAGAGTATTAGCGATTTTTGCGGACCTCTATATTTTGGGACATCTATCCCACATAGGGGATAGTTGCCTAATCCATATAAATTATGTTTCGGATAGACGATGATGCCCCGCGCCGAGAAATAGGACATCTTTCCCGCAAAAAATTTGATCGCATTTTGCTTTCCCATGCAATTACATAAAGACATGCGACACGGTCAACTTAGTGGTAGTTGGAGAGTCTTTCAATAGATTAACAAAATAGCATGCAATTCATCCGCGAAACTAGAGTAATTAAAATCGGGGCAACTATACCCCTAGGGCAACTATCTTGGTTTTACCGTACTCCCAAAGCACGAAACTCGTAGTTTCGGCCGAAGCTCTGGGCGTTACCTACTCCGTATTACCTACGGACGGGCCGACCTAAAAATGACACCTTTATTTGACAGTTCGCCTTATTACCAATGTGTTTTTGCCCGTCTCAAAAAGTTAATTATTCGGGAGTAGGGTTCACTCGAAAGATCGAACTGTTTTCGAACGGGTCCGTATCTACGTTGACGGACCTAGATTAAGCCCCTTGGAACGGAAAAATATCGCAACGTGGGTTTGGTCCTAAAGTCCGCACATTTCCTATTCTTCAAACATTAAGTCACGGTACTGCATCGTTTGAGTGGAAATGGACACCATGCTACGCTGCTTCGCTCCTGTGGACTTGACAGCCTTAAGGGGAATCCAGTCGCGGGCTCGAACTCACTGGCGGTCCTGGTTAAAAAGCACGCTGTCTCACCAGGCATCGTGTCCGACAGAGGTAGTATCAGTGATGAGCAGTTAGACGCTAGTCTACACGCACAAGGTTATTGAGTGAGACGCAGGATCATTTATGGTAAAACAGGCACGTAAAAAATTAAGAAAAGTCCTTCGGAAGATCGGGTTTTGTGAAAAAACCTCTGCATATATCAATTACCAATATTTCGATATTTGAACTTTGTCGGCACCGATATGGTTTTGGAGATTTTACACTTCTTTTATTACTTAAACAAGCCCAAAGTTAGGTTAAATTAGCAAGAAAAACTAATCTTTTTTGGCTCATAACTTTTTAATGGCTCTTTATTTTAGTATTCTGTTACCGTACAGATAATATTAATAATGAGACAAATCCATACCATGTTTAGTTTTTGATGTACATTGTCGAACAGTGGAGTAATTCACTCCCTAAGTTTGTATGGAAAAAATGTCGACTTAAATACTGACTGTAGAGGTTTGTGCTACGTTCTCTCATATTACGTCTATAGCACAAAAGATTTGATCAAAATCATACTTAGAAGTTGCTTTGTATCAAAAAAAAACGTCGGTTTTCGATGGATGCTGTTGACGGATCTCAAAAGTCTATAGCTATAACTAACTTATTATCTACCTACCCACCATATTTAGAGTCTTAATTATAACCTAGAATTGTTCGTAAAATACTCGGTTATTTTAAATTGGCTAGCTAAACTCCTACTATCGATGTCTAAACATTTATTGTAGTCACTTGCGATATCAGTTTTTCACATACATGATGGGTCGATCGATACGGATCGATACCTAAATACGATAAAACATAAGAAAACAGTTTTTCTCAAATCATACTTAAAAAAAAACATCACTTATTTAACAGGATTCTCCCCACTGTAACTAGAATAAGTTATTTAAGTTGATGCATTAAACATTAATTTTTATATTGATACTGATCTCTGCAGAATTTAGCTACTTATGCCTATTTAAAATAAGCCTGTATTTCTGTAGAAACCCATCAACTGAATACATTACTTATCTAGACAAAGAAGCCATAATTTTCCCTATTATGTCAATACTTATTTATTCACAAAGTGTTTATAGACATTATTGCATGTATCGTATAGGTACATAGTGTGTAAGGCCGCCCCTCATATCGGTATATTCCATCAAGTATGACATAGAACTATTAATCATCTTTATACTAGACTGTCATATTAATAGCTGATAGGGACTGTATCTTTAAGTACATCACTACATATTATAAAACAAAGTCCCCCACCGCGTCCGTCTGTCTATTCGCGATGAACTCAAAAAGTACTGAACGGATTTTCGTGCAGTTTTCACCGATGGACAAGTGATTCATGAAGAAGGTTTAGGTGTATAATTTGTTATGGTTTCGTGTAAATTGGTAAACGCGAGTGAAGCCGGTAGTAAAGGCGCTGCAAGAAGCATTTTCTAAGTATTTGACATTAGAGCATCGCGGCAACAAATAAGGATCAAATCGGTGATGCGTTTGTTTGATCTTAGTTGAATCGAATGACCACCAAAATAAAACTAATTTTGCAGTTTTTATCATCATATCAGCCGAAAGACGTCCACTGCTGGACATAAACCTCCCCTAAAGGAGGGAATTTGCTATTGCCGCTACGCTAGGCAGGTGGGTTGGCGATCGCAGTATGGTGGTCAAATGCATAGAGAACGCTGCTGCCCATTCTCTAGTAACTTCCTTAGTCGCCTTCTACGACACCCACGGGAAGAAATGGGATGGTGCTATTCTTTTACGTCCGGTACACGGAAACACGGCACGGATTTTGCAGTTTTAATTTAAAAAAAAAATAAAATCACGGCTCAGTGAAATAATTTTTAGGTATTTCTTTTGTTGATTAAATTCCCCTTATTTTTATTACATACAATTTGCTAGTTTACGCTCAAAATGTTGAGAATTATGAACCGAAAAATATATATCTTTGACCTTTGTTATACGATTGTTATAATGATCTTATTGTATTTTTAGTTTTAGGTATGTAAATGTATATTACACTAGCTATGCCCGCGACTTCGTCCGTGTGGAATAGTTATTTTTTTATTGTTTATTTATATTATTTATATTAATAAAAATAAATAAAATGTCTAAAATAATGTCTAAAGTAATTATAAATATTATTATATTAAATATACATATATTAAGTAAAATAAATAAAATTTCTAAAATAAAAGTTACTCCTTATTACATCAGCTACCTGCCAGTGAAAGTCCCGTCAAAATCGGTCCAGCCGTTTCAGAGCTTAGCCGGAACAAACAGATAGATGGACAGACAGAAAAAATATTTTGGTATATGTACCGTGTATAGATCCAATATGCATTTAGTAAAAAGCGGTTATTTTAATATTACAAATAGATACTCTAATTTTATTTATCTGTACAGATGTATAGATTTTAACAAAAAGATTTTTTAAGTAAGATAGTGGGTTTCTCTAAACTTCATTACATCAACAATTGGGCCTTACGAACGTCCGATGTTTTACAGACAATGATTTAAGGTCATACAAAATCCTGATTAAAAAAAACTCATACAATATTCAAGAGACACAAATTTAAGATTCTATTCATGCACCAAAAGCTGCGCAAACACGAATGTAGCAACTATAGCAACTCATCATATAGGCCCTTTTCCAAGTTATTTTCTGATCGGGTACCAGTCTTACCGGATGCATCAGAATACTAATATTTTACACGGCGCGACTGTCTGACTGATCTACACAACGCAGTTGCTGGGTAAAATGATATTCTTTGGAAGTCGGGTTGTCAAACTTTCGGGCTTCTCACTACCGAAACGACTACCATCATCATCATCATTTCACCCGACAGACGTCCACTGCTGGACATAAGCCTCCCCCAATTTAGGGGGGTTTGCCATAATCGCCACGCTTGGCAGGCGGGTTGGCGATCGCAGTATGGTGGTCAAATGCATAGAGAACGCTGCTGCCCATTCTCTAGTAAATCCTTTAGTCGCCTTCTACGAATCCACGGGAAGGAATGGGCGACGACTATAGAAGATCTAATTTCAACTAAACGTAATTTCCGAGGGACGGAGAGGACTAATAGTAACAATGAAATATTAATGAATCACACATAAATCTTTTATGACATCATCAAACCATAGTTTAAGGTCATTATGTACAATGACGTGCATTGGGTATGTAAATCATCCTTAATTAATAACTTAAGCGGCTCAATAATTTCGCTTCATTACACTTAGTCAGTGGTAATTACTCCTAAGTTATGGTGTGCAACAAATTATTATTATGGAAGGAAGTTTAATTAGAAAATTGATAAATACAGGGTAAGTTTTTATTCAGTGCGCAAATTGTAACCATGAATTCAGCATATCATTCTAGAACCCTCAGCGCAGAAGTTTTTCGTCAGTTATACAAAAAAATCAGCAGTTTCATAGAAAAGTGCAATACCGGCGCGGTCAAAATGTATGGAACAGCTGATTTTTTTTTTGTATAACCGACGAAAAATTTCTACGCTGTCTAGAGTGACATGCTGAATTCATGGTTACAATTTGCGCACTCGATAAAAACTTATCCTGTATAGTCGTTTTTTATTTTTAGGCACTAGTCTTTTAAACTCGACAGAGTTTAGTAAGGATGACATCCGTATTAGGTACCTGTTTTCTACGGATGACATAATAATAGGTCATCTTTTTATTAATAAGTGAAACATCTCAAATTACCTACTTCAAACATTAAAAATGTCAATAGAGTAGAACCTATTTGCAGTTTAGTGTATGCTTGATAAAGCAAACGTTTTAAGTATAAAAATATTACTACTTAATTGCAAACATTCTTGATGTTACGTCTACTTAATGACAAATTCGACAATGACAAATCACACTATGACACTTGTCTGAATGTTCTCGTGCCCATTCACTTGCTTTTTTGGCGAACTGGAGAACGCCACTGATGACGCGTTTAATATGGGTACATTGGTTCTGGGCCCATGAAATCTGTGGAAACTATCATCTATATGATAAGACAAAGTTTGGGTCAGCCTAAAATAGATCCTAATGCCAAGTCGATTATTCCATTTATGTTTTAAGTTAGCTTCAACCAGAATTTATTCACTTCGACAGCGATACCGTTGGCCTAGCAAAAGTCAATGTTAATCCATCTAGCATTCTACTTCCTAACTAATGAACGCTGAGAGAATTAACATCAACCATAATCATCGAAAAAATATTGTTATATTGACCTTTATTGATCTTATCATATCTTTATACCGTGTTTATTGGCAAGAGCGTCAGTAATTTGTGGTATCAAAACTTACATCGAAAGCGTCTTCCCAAAAGAGTATGGTCTCTTAACGTTCTTCACTGAGCACATATTGTTGTGCACTTTCACTGATATTCCAAGACCCGTCAGTCTCTGAGACAACTCCTCTTCCAAGTCATAGCTGCTGCATGAACTGGGAATGCAGACTCCCCACATCAGGCTTGAGTATCTTGGGACTCGGTGGCCCATCTGGAACAAGAGAGTAGTTAGGTTAGGATAAAAGTGTACTGTCTCACGTCAGCATCATTAGCATCTACAGAAAGACTTCACCCACTGTTGGGCATAATAGGGATCTCTCTACTTATGACAAACACCATGCTCCTGTGCAAGTCTCATCCAGGTCCTACCCGCATTAGCAACAATGGTTTCCGCCAATCTCGCTACAGTAGGCTTAGCACGAGCACCGATTTGTCAACGGAAGAATAGACATGACTATTAACTAAATGATGTACATTAGGAGAAGATAGCTGTGTTCTTCTATTAATGATCACAGTTATGCGTTCTAAACGAATCATGATTTTGTAGATTATCGTATTTACTTTGTGGGCGTCGAGTAGAAAGTTTGTTGTCAGTATGATTTTGACAGATTCTTCTGAAATTGTCTAAATATAAAAGGACCTAGACAAAGATCGTTAGCAACGAAAGACAAAATGTCAGATTGTAAGAAGGATATCTACAGTGCGATGTCAAAAATGGAGAAACGAAATGTCACTTTTTATAGAAAAAGCCCTATCTATTCTTCGTAGAAGTTAGCAGCTGCCTCCTGCTACTTGCTCATGTTAATCTCAAACTGTGATCTCAAATCCATCTTCTTAGTGAGTGATTATGCAAATGAGTATTTTGGCTGTTCATTCATAGTTATAACTGTTATGGACCCATATTTGGTAGTAGGAATTTACGGACTAACATGACTCTGCTTATGCTGTTCGGCCTTGACTATGAATAAAACAGGGAAGACCTCATGCTATTCATCCATATTAGACTCAATCAGGATGAGAAAGGCAATAGATGTAATACCTTGACATTAATTTATAACGAGAAGAAAACGTGGAAAATCCGTGGCACATGGTGAATAGTAGTGAGCAAACCATTTTATCCTCATTTCATTGTATCAAAGCTTGAGTACAACACATGGATTGAATGTAAATGACAAGATAAAAACTGTGCCAGTAGGTATCTTAAATATTTTAACCAAGATTACTGTTGTTACAAATATTGCAATCAGATTAAATAATGCAATGATTTCTGCATCTGAAAGTGCATTACTCAAAGAAATACTTAGCAAAGTAATTTCGCAATGGCATTATGGCAACATCAAAAATTCAAGACCCAGATAGAACTGCTATAGAATTTGACAATGTTATTAATGAGAGAAGATACACTGAAGCTAATAAATAAACTATTAACACATAACATAACAATCATCTAGATCACGAACGCGAAAGAATCCAAGGTTCACAACTAGTTAATATTCCGAGAGGGCAGCACCCGTCTACTATGTATGTACGCTTATTTGGTCCCACAGTTGATTTTGAATCACAATTGTATTGAGAAACACAATAGCCCTTGACCAAGACAGACATTGCTGAAAATATACAAAGAATTTGTATTGATATCAACCCTTTGTGAAGACAATGGTATCCAATTTTGGTTCGGTATTGTTTGTGCACTCAAAGTTATCGTGAATTCTAGTTCGGTGCGAGCTGTGTTATGAATATGTGCTTAATGATTTCTTGGCGGAGTGTTCTTCTTTTGATGTCTTATTGTAATTCTTTGTCAAATTACAATGTCATAGAAATTGTAGTTCATTTGGCTCGATATATTCACAGCTGGTTAGATTTATATAAAACGCCGATTTATATAAAGTTACCAGGTTCTATCATAGTGCCATATGTCGGACGATATTTGGCAAGGATCCCATAAAAAAAAACCCACATAAAATTAAATATAATGCTCTCAATTTCCTCAGGTTTTTTGAAACTAGGAAATTGAATACGTTGGTTAACTTTTACCATTCATATTTATGGGATAACGACACAGACATAACAACATTTACGTACAGTTAAGTTTTTTGTTACACACTTTTTACTGTTTGTTTTATGTTTGAATTATATTTTCTTGTTATCACGATGATCTAGGAGTGAAATATTGGATTCGTGACATGAATTTATAATAACTTAACGTTTCTTCTATAAACATGGGCTCGTCCACAAAAAATGGAACTTCGGGGGTATATCAACGTATATATTCGCACCTATGTCAAAAAAATATGTGAAATTTAATAAGATAAACGAAGAATCTTTTGCTCTGTCCGTGTGGTTTATTGTTTCAAAGAAATTTAAAAAGATAAAGACATTTTATCTGATAATATAGGCCCAGTACATGGACATAATTAATAAGTTTAGTAATATTTTTCCATTGCGCAAAAGGATTTAATTGGCTGAAGATCACTAAACTAGAAGCCTACCTAAGTCCGTTAACGAAGATACGGGCCCGGTCGAAAATAGTTAGATAAACGAAATGAACCCTAATCTCAGTAAATTAACTATTTCGGTTGCCCAAATTCACATCGAGGGTAAGGAGGGCTAAAGGGCTTGTGGCTAAGTTACAATAGCTGCACGGGTCGATCGATTAGGTTAAGCTACGCTTGCCGCGGTTGGTCCGTGGATGGGTGGGCTCGGAAAGCACGTTAAACCGTTGGTACCGGCTGTCATCGGTATGTGAATCTTTGACATTCGTTACGGGTCGTCAGAAGCCCGAAAGTCTGACAACCAGTCTTACTAAGGGGTATTGTATTACCCAGCAACTGGGTTGTGGAGGTCAGATAGGCAGTCGGTCCATGTAAAAGACTGGTATTCAGCTGCATCCGGTTAGACTAGAAGCCGACCCCAACATAGTTGGGAATAGGCTGGACAGATGATGTTGATGTTGCTGGTCAGGACTACTGACAAATCGTGTTATCGTTTATTCTTAGTTCGGGCCCATGTCTGAAAATGATACAGAGTAGGAAAAGCTCGTAACTTCGGCCGCAACTACGAATTTCATGCTTAGAGAGTGTAGATAGACCCTCGGACACAATATAAGTTTGATTTTTGTTCCATCTGGGGGCGTTTAATGTCCCGTAACGTGTTAAAAAGACCCAGGGGTGCGGGTTGTTCGAAAGAGATACCGTGGCCGCTGGCATACAAGCAACGGAAGGAATATGGGTGGGTTTTAGTCAGTAAAAGTCTGACACGCCCTCCTGCTCCACCCAGAGCGGGAGAAGTTATTTGATGATTTCCCACCCAAAAAACAAAAACGTGTTAAAAAGACTGGCAGCGGCGACTATTTATGTGCTAACACCAACTACCTACAATCACAATCTTGTATGTCAGCCAAGTGTGGACTATCACCATTTTAATTTTACCGTTCATATTAAACGATTCTATCATCATAATCATCATCATCATATCAGCCGAAAGACGTCCACTGCTGGACATAAGCCTCCTCCAAAAGGGGGGGATTTCCTATATTCGCCACGCTTGAGAGGCGGGTTGGCGATCGCAGTATGGTGGTCAAATGCATACAGAACGCTGCTGCCCAATTTCTAGTAAGTCCCTTAGTCGCCTTCTACGACATCCATGGGAAGAAATGGGATGGTGCTATTCTTTTACGTCCGGCATCACACGGAACAATTCATTCTATCATAATATATAGTAATTAATGTAATCCCATTAGAATACGTATTAATAGTTGCATTGTTTATAAGCAATTTACATTAAATAAAAACCAATTACAATGCTAATGTATCGCACAATATTTGAATTTATCGTCAATTACTATAAAAATGGAGTGGATACGTTAACTGGTTCACCTTGTTACTTTAACTTATTAATATCGTACTTGACAAAGGAATATTTATATAAATGACTGTCTGCGAAGAATAGGTTTTCCTCACAGTACAGTCAAACTGGATGATTATAGTAAAAAATTCATACATAATCAGTGAAATAACAGCTGATGACAACACTGCTTGCTAAATAAATAAATCCTACCATCTTACCTCCTATCCTACTATCGTATTAAAATCCTTATAATACAGGGTAAGATTTTATCCAGTTCGTACACTGTAACCATGAATTTAGCATATAATTCTAGACTTACCTTACACCCTGTATAATTATTTATAGATGTGAAAAACTGGTCTGCCTAGATCAAAACAAAATACAAGCGTTAATTTCACTAGTCGCAGACGTCACGTCGCGTCGTCTAAAAACTAATTAACATATAATGTAAATTAATGTTATTTATGTTCACACAGAGACAATAAATCAAACTGGATTAAGAAATGATGGAGCCCTTGAACTTGAAACCTGTCATTTCGAAACATATCATTGTATCGTTAAGGCGGACTGCACGCGAAAAAGCCGGTGAAATGAATTTTGTATGCGATGTCCAGTGACTGGTAACTGGGGCGAAGTAGCCAGTGGGCCAGTGGGATATTAAAACATACCACCACATAACACACATACCACAATTAATTAAACTTTTTTTTTGTGTTTCCGATCGTATTTTTGAAAATAGCACACTTATTCTATTTTTTTTATTTATGTAATTCCACTAACGATGTTTTGTACGTACTATTTTATGTTTTTGCTAGTGATGAGCACTTCTGTATGTGACCACTTCACATTTCCTAGAATTGTATGTGATTTTTGTTTGTATAACTTAGTGAGTAAGTCCTTGAACTCCTTTTAAAAAAATAAATTAGTTTCGTACTTATTCAGCTTAAAAAAATCCTTCTTCAAAAAAACTTGGTTAAACTACAAGTAGTAATTCTTTTTTCGGACAGCGAAAACGCGCCGCGATATAAGGAATTGGCAAAAACAATTAGCATATTAAGAAAGTGACCTAAACGTAAACCTTAAGGTTAGTATCGTCATCAAGGCCCCACTTCTGTATCGTTATAGTGATTCCCCGCGGAATCTTGCTACGTTCAAACTACGTCAATATCGTTTTTTCCAGAAACCAATGTAACGATAAGGAATCCAAATGTCATATTCTGTATGTTCTAAGACAATTTGTCGATATTATTAGCACGATATTGGCAGAATTCATCCCTATACTGACTAAAAGAGTTGCTATAATAATAACTTTTGGTTTGTAGCAAACCTTAATCTGAGTTGGTTAATCCTAATGCTATTGTGAATGTTGGTAATTGCTTATTGTTTAGACATCACTGTTCACCTTCAGTAGGTCAAAAGTTCGAGTTCTCAAGAATTAAACATACTAATTACCATACTAATAAAGGCAGATAATGCCCTTTCTTCCTATTGCTATTTTTTATATTAATTCCGTCATTTGGAAGAATACGGGTAGGCTTTGGGTCGGTAACATTTTTCAGCCCAAATAGGTTGAAAAATGTTACCGACCCAAGGCAAGCACCTTAACATTTTTTTTAATTTTTTTTTATTTATCGAATAATGTGTATGCAAGATAATAACGTACAAAAATCGACTAAAATAAAATTGTTGTGGCAAAAGTAATGTAGTTTAACTAATGACGACTCTTACAGATATACCACACCTAATACTTCATCCTTTTCCATTTTTCGCTTTATTCGGATGCCGAGGAGTACCTCACTCTGTACTGCGAAATACCCTGATCGATATATTATAATTTCAAATCGCTTTGCGTGTCTGCCTGTGTGACCGCGTTGTTCTTAAACTACGCAAAGGGTTTTGATGCGGTTGTAACTATCATTTAGAGAATTTATTCCGGAAGGCTTATGTGTATTGCATTAGGGCTATAATGTCCCCACTGTGAGAGGAGGCCTGTTCTCAAAAACCGTACGAAGCTGTGGTTCGCTAGTATCCTTATACATATACCTAATTTAATATGTTATTTGAAGCCTAAGCCAACATAATTACTTAGGACAGTATACTATAAAAAAATCTAGACACGGCTAGTTTTCAAGATCACTACTGTTTTAAGACACATAAATTATGTTTCATATTTACTTTAAAATTAAATATTTACGTAACTATGTTACATGTTTGACTGAAACAAGTTTATCTCAGAAGGTCAGTGGTGGTCAGTATTACGAGCGGGTTCCGTCAGGTTTTAATAAAATTATTGTTCTAAGTGAGCGTGGAGAGGACTGTCAGTATCAGCTCACCTGCTCCCTTACATCAGGTGGGATGGCACTGACATTATTGATATAGAATCAAGTCTATATAACTAAACAGACAGCTGTGCTGCTGGGGAGTTTGTTGCGTCACTTCTTCTTCACAGCTAAAGCACTAGGAAGTGGTGAAGGGCGGGCGTTTTGGGGGACTATCTTATGTAATTTTGACATTCAAAAAGTGCTGATTCTCAGCCTAATTTGAATAAATGACTTTTGATTTTGATTTGACAGTTCACCTAAGTTCACCACTCATAATGATCTAAGTTATCACGGTGAGATTTTTACAGAAATGATCGACAGATCACAACGTGTACTTGACACCCTAGGCGTCTGCGTCATATATAGGTAGTAGGAACTTAATTTCGCTTGATTTTAAAATCGAAGCTAGACTGATAGTAATTAAGCTAGACTAAAATTAAAAAAGGTTATTTACATAACCTTTTTTAATTTTAGTCTAGTTTTTAGTGTGTTTAGTTTTTTTGTTTTAGTTTACAGAATGTTATGCTTTTAAGAAAATAAAACGTAGAAATATGGCACAACATAGAAATATAAAGAAGATACGTACAGGGTGCAGGGATATCGCCGCGCAAACTGAAACCATGAATTCAGCTCGTGATTCTAGACCCCTAGCATGGTTCATCTCCTGTTTATCAATCAAGTTCTGAATCCACAGGAAACGGTTGCGTGTCGATGTCTCTGCCTCCCTGATATTTGTGTAGTAATGTGGTAGATTTTACTGGGCTTTTCACACAATCCACGGATCTCCAAAAACCCGACAAATGAGGCATTGTATGCAACGCATGTTTAATTTTTTTTTATCCTAAAAGATGTCTCGTTTCGTTCGTAACTTTAGTGTTACGTGGTCAGACTATAAAACGGTTCATGCGACCTTGAATCTTTTAAGTTCCGTTCGCGAATTTGACAGTAGCGTTGATGGTGTATTAGCTGTGCCCCGCGGTTTCACCCGTCGCCGCCATTTAATTTGAAAGAAATCTTTCTGACTTTTTTTTATAATAGATCTCGAGATTTGGGTTATCATATGCAAAAAGATTTTTCAAATTCGACTAATAGTTCCAGAAATTACTGCGTTCAAATCGAACAAACGCATCAGCTTTATTATATTAACTAGTTTTTATCCGCAACTTGGTCCGCGTAATTTCTTTTCCCCCGAAACACCCCGTCGCGTCGCACGCAATCGCCTGCCCGCAGTATTCCTTCGGTTTCGCTTAGCGTTCTTTTCTGGCTTTTTTATTTTTGCTCGGTTCTTAAGTCCTATAGTTCGACATTTAGTTGTATTCAGTAACTCGACAGTTGAAAGGGTTACCAGATTCTGACAAAAAAAAGATAGTCGAGGTGGTGTAATAATGAACTTGACTTGACACTATTAAAAATTGTAGAATTTATAAATATTTTCTTTTTCAGTAGTAAGGTAGTTGATTTAGTTTCTTTCTATTAGAAGTTATTTAAAAAAAAAGGAAATTACTTTTAATAATAAATGATTAATTATTCTCCAAACAAACAAACTCTTCAGCTTTAATATTGAAATACACAGATATAAATATCGGTAGGTCCCATTTGTTCTATGGAACATGACGTAATAGAACAAATTGAGAAAATATTGTCCCTATTTGTACTATAGAACAGTTTGTACTTTTTCGTCTCAAATTGTTCCATAGAACAAAGTAAGTATATAAACTTTTTGAAGCTGATATGTAAACTGACCACTCTTAGAAAATATTAGCGGTAAGAAGAATTGTTTTTAGTTTGTAGTTACAGAAACACGTATTGTTAAACTGCTGTTTTGGTTTTATTTTTGAAATTAAAAATATTATGTAGCGAGTAGTTTCATTTTTTTGTTAGTGAACTGTACCTGGTATTAACGTCAGTGATTAATGTCATTCACGTCTTAACTATCTCATCATGGAAGAATTTGGGAAAAGCGATTCCCATTTAGTTCTGTGCATTCACAGACAAATAAAAACAGGAGCAAAAGCTAGTATGTAGTTCTATAGTACAAATAGGGACAATATTTTCTCAATTTGTTCTATTACGTCATGTTCCATAGAACAAATGGGACCTACCGATAAATATACATATAACTATTGATTTTATATTATATTATAATAGGATAGTATAAATGATCACAGTGATGATGTCACACCTCTGTAAACAATAGGGATATGGTGCGACCATAGATATGTAGACTCAAAATGTAATGATGACGTTTGCAGTTTCAATGTTTAAATTAATTAGAAGCTGTTTTTGTGATTGTTTATTGTTTTTATGATCTGTTTAAAGACTCCAAGCCTGTTCTGTATGTATGAATGAATCATAAATTTTATAATATGATTATCATTGCGGGGCAAAGGCTTGTTCGTATGACTTCACCATTTCTGTTACAGTTCAAAAGTTAAGTCATGTCACTTAGAAGTAGAAATAGCTTTTGCTCAGCATTTGCCCGGCAAAGAGCTAAGTTGCTCGACTTAAGGTTGCGCCAAGAAAACCCGGGAAAGTCAAATTGACGTTTATTGAAATTTACAAGTCGGTATCAGGTTATATGTTTATTAAAATATGATTAGCTATAGAAATTCGCTACAGAAACGGCTTTACAGAATATAATCATTAAAATTATCAACACAACTAATGACGTATTTTATAAATAGACGCGGTGCCGCCACCGGTGACGCATCCAAAGGTAATGTATTATTGAATACAACCCTCTAAATTCATTAATCCCATTCAACGACTATGAATTATTCAGTAAACAGCCTGCAAATTGCAAAAAAAAAAAACGTAAGAAAATTAGAACTTCACCGGCTACCCTTCCACCCTAATCTATTAAACTTTCATCTTTTTTTTTTAGATTTTACTAGCTTTTGCCAGTAAATTCATCCGCGTTTACCAATTTACACAAAACCTTAACAAATTATACATTTAAACCTTACTCATGAATCACTGTCTATTGGTGAAAACCGCATGAAAATCCATTCAGTAGTTTTTGAGTTTATCGCGAACAGACAGACAGGCAGACGCGGCGGGGGTCTTTGTTTAAAAATATGTAGTGATAGTGATGTCTTTGGTAGAACCCTTAGAAGTTAGCGGGACGAGCTGGACAAAACAAACGATCAGTGAACCACATTATCCCTGGATTGCTAGAGGTGGAAGTCATGGGGAGAGGGTTTTGCCCAGCTGTGGGATGATACTGGCTTACAGTACCTAATCTGTAAATATATTGATATATAATACATACTACAAACTTTAATAACCTGGCCCTCAATTCAGCTTAATTTAATCAACTTAATTTTTCGCTTTCGCCAGATATTAAATAACTTTTGGAATAGTTAGTTACTAAAATTACAATATTTTCACAACAAATTATTAATCAAAAAGGCTTGTCCTATTTTGGAATTTTATTCAGCTTTAGTAAAAAACTTTGTCTATGTAGGAAGGTACGTACGGCACATATGAAGCTACACATTTCCAGATCTCGCATTCTATAGGATTTCTGTGCAGTGCGAGATCAGCGTAAACTGGAAATGTATAGTTTGATGTGTAGTCGTGTGTACTTAGGTAGGTACTAACATTCCATCCACAGCTAATTTACCTCTGAAATTAATTTACTACTGTCAAAATCACAGTGATCCGTATACTAGTTACAATAAGGTTGCTGCTATAGACAAGTCTGCCAAATATCACAATGATCTTTTTTCTCGTTACATTATGGTTGCTGCTACAGACAGTCTGCCAATATCACAGTGATCCTTATACTAATTATAGTAAGGTTGCTGCTTCAGACAAGTCTGCCAATATCACAATGATCTTTTTTCTCGTTACATTATGGTTGCTGCTACAGACAGTCTGCCAATATCACAGTGATCCTTATACTAATTATAGTAAGGTTGCTGCTTCAGACAAGTCTGCCAATATCACAATGATCATTTTTCTCGTTACATTATGGTTGCTGCTACAGACAGTCTGCCAATATCACAATGATCCTTATACTAATAACAATAAGGTTGCTGTTGGGTTGCTACTGTCACAGGTAAAATAAGCCTCTGTCTATCTCTGCCTAACCTATTCCCAACTAAGTTGGGGTCAGATTCTAGTCTAACCGGATGCAGCTGGATATCAGTATTTCACATGGAGCGTCTGTCTATCACTGCCTACACAACCCGGTTACTGGGTCAAAATTGGGACTGGTTTGTCAAATTTTCGACTGTCACACAAATGATAGCCGGGACCACTAACCGTGTTCCGTTGCTCCGAGATACGGAAGGGTTTTGATATGTTAAGATGGTCACTAATCCACCGACCAACCGCAGCAAGCGTAGCTTAACCTGATTGATCGACCCATGCGGCTGTTTGTTATTTGAAATATACAACGTGATACGGAAAGGGTATAAACATACCAAGGGCACGGCTTGTTTGGATGATATCAGACGATATTGGAAGGGTTTTTTAATCCTATCTCTACATGTTCGGAAGTTATGAGAATTTTTAATACATTGATACCAGAACAAATTGAAACAAACACATCACTCGGAAGAGATTTATCGTGATATTGGCAAGTAACATGGAAAGTTATTGACCTAAGTAGTGCGGTGACACGTTTGTTATCATTTGAATTTAAGAAACATGTCAAACCGAAAAATTGGTATCAAGTCTTAGTATTTTATTTTATTTTAAGCTGAAACTATGTATAGTAATTCTATACCAGCTGTTATCGTTAGTGCTTAAGGATAGCAATAGGGTTTCTGTTACACCCTATATAGATCTAAGCTAATTTATGCTACTGCCCACATATAACCTATAGTTTCGTACTCAGATTAATGTAGCCAGTATGTTGAAAGTAGGGATGTAACGGAGGTGGTTTTATCGGAACCAAAGTCGGATCCGGAGGTTTCAAATTTGGTTTGTCGGAGTCGGAACCGGAACCGAAGTCGGAGTCGGAGTCGGAGGTGGAGGTGAAAAGATGTGCTAGTTAAGGGCAGGTCTGATAAAATAAAATATTATAAACATTAATCAGCCCCTTTAATGTCTAATTTCTTAGTACATCATTTACACATACACGCACATAATCATTTCAGACATATATAGGAGTTAGGTACTTTAAATGAAATAATATGGAGTGACTTCAACAGAAGCAGATTATTCTTAAGCTTTGCAGCTTTGTCTCCATCCAATCGATTTCTCAGTGGGTCATAAATCAATCCTGCACCACTGAAAAGTTGTTCACTGGCCACTGACCCTGGTGGACAAGACAAATATTGGCGGGCAATTGGGTTCAATTATTTAAATTTTGTATTCATTTTCCACCATAATATGGGATCATCACTTATGGGAATACGTTTTTCTCTACTGTACTCATTAAGTAATCCCTTCAATATAATAAATTTGTCCAAAACTGCATGTTCGTCGGATGTGGTATCATTATCATCATCGTCATCGCTGCTCATCAATATACTTGATAAAATGGTTTGGACATTGTCAGATTGACCAGCTACTGGTGATGCCAACCTTGCCCGTTTTTCTACAGGAATGTCAATATTTTCAGCCTCATTGGCTGATTTATTTCCATCATCAAGTAAAGTCATCAATTTGGATTCAACCCTTTCTTTAATCACTTCGTTAAAAAAAATCATTTTATAACGCAAACTCGCTAAGCGTAAACAAAACAAATGACCGAGTAATCGACAGAAAGAAAGGCACGTGTAACGAAGGGAGGGAGGGGCATTTCTCGCGCGACAAGCACAAACTTGTTTGTACGCGCTGCCCGCGGTAAATTCGCCGCTGTCCGGCGCCACTGTGCTTCAACCTCCGATATAACCTCCGGTTCGAAAGTATCAGAACCGAAGTCGAAATCGGAGGTGTAATATCAATCGGAAGTTCCGACTTTTCGGAATCGGAACCGAAGCTTCGTAACATCTCTAGTTGAAAGTTCAAGAAAATGCTTACACTTGTCGTTAAAGCGATCTGTCGCCTGTCGAATAATTGGGAAATCGACCTACGTGCCATTTAACATTCCGTTAAGTAAATCAAGGAGGAAAAATGGTCATAAAATAAGAGGTCAATGATGTCTTTTACCTGCTCCTGATATTCTTGCATACCAACTTTTTGCATTCTAGATTGACAGTAACTTGTAAGCGCGCTTCGTTTTTTTTTTGGATATTGAAATTTCGACATTTCGAAAGTAATTTCGAACCGATAAGTTAAAATCTATACAAATAAATTAAATTGAAGTGTTTGTTTGTAATGTCAAAATAACAGCTTTTTACTAAACGAAAATTATTATTATTATTTTTTAAATTGAATTTTCATTTTTGTCTGTCTGTTTGTTCAGGCTAATCTCCGAAACGGCTTAGCTAATTTTGACGGAACTTTCACTGGCAGATAGCTGATGCTCTAAAGAGTAATATATACTTACTTTTTGTCCCGGTAGCGCGCTCCCGTCGCATACTTTAGGATATCCACGCTCGGGCGTAAAGCAACGGTTTCCGAAAAGAGCGGTTCGTAGTTCGTCGGTTCGTCGTTCGTAGAAGGCGGTCGTTGAAATCCGTCATTTTCATCAGTGTTTGACGTTAAGTTGTCAAAAACCGCTCTGCATTTGGACAGCCTTTGTTTTGTGACCGCTTTCTTATGAAACCATAAGCTACACATGACGCACGAAAGTAAGGCGCTTGCGTTTTGGATCAACAGTAAGAGTAGAAGGTGGGGTTGAATTTAGGCCTATAATGTTCACACTGCCGGGACACAGGCCTGCGCTCTGTGAGAGCGAGTGGGCCATAATCCAACACGCGGGCCTAGATCGGGTTGTTAGATGTCACATGTCTTCGATTTTTTGGATCTAAGTTCCTAGGAACATGCCGGTTTCCTCAAGATGTTTCCCTTCACCGTTTTGAGAGCAGTTCAAACCTACGACCTACAACTCGTAAGTCGAGGTTGATGCCCAGTGGTAGGGCCACCACTGCAACCAAGTAACATTTACGCACGGCTAATAACAAAGTCACCTGACACACAGCCGAACCATTTCTCCTCCTTTCAAGCGACCACAAGCAAACAGTTAACCTACACAGCCGATTAAAAACATATTCCAATTAAAACAGCTGGGTTACGATTCAGCCCCAAACCTGTACGATGTTGCAACCGGCCAAGGCTGTCGAAAAGCAGGCTTTTGCCCAAGGTCACGGTTATGCCGCCCGGACCCAACTTGAGCGCATAGTTGCAACAGAACTTGCGAAATCACCCCACCTACTGAAATGCACTTTTTAGGGTAAATGCTGATAATAACATTGGTTAAGTATTGACTGTTTTAGTGGTTTTTTGTAACACTTTGGTCGAAAATACGAATAAAGGCTGATGCCAAATATGATAATCTATCTAGACTCAGTCTCAGTCTAGTAGACTGATTAGTGGTTGGTAAGTGATTTTGAAATTATCCTAAGTTAGGTAGGTTGATACGAAAACAAATCGTAAGATGAATTTGTGTGGTTGCAGTTTTGTATTGGAATTGACGTTTCGATTGATTCAGTATTTTTTTTTTATATGTAGATGCTATGACAATATAGATGGCAACCACGGATCAGGAAGATTTTTAACAACAGATTTTTTGTGTCATTAATTCTGATGTTTTCACATTATAAAAGTAATCCAGCGTTTTCGGAAATATTAATTAACTTTACTATAAAAAACTGGTCAATTGCGTATCTGACTACGCACAATGAAACGTTCCACAGTTCGGATTAATTTATTCCAAGTTTAAACTTATCATATTGTAGTTGAAAAAAAAAAATTGCCTCCCATGTTTCCTCCAAGTGACCCCAATTTCAAAATTAATCTATTTAAGTTACACGTCGGTGTTGGGGTCACAGAAATTTATAATTATGTAAGTTCCAAATTTTAACTTAACTGGTCCTTTACGTTGCGAGCAAAATGGCTGCGACATTTGAACAGACAGAAGTACGGAACCCTAAAAACCGCTAAAAAGCTTCTCCAACATTCTAAAAGAACATGCTACTAATTTAAACAAACATCGATTACAAAACTACGTCTACTATTTATATTACTCTAATAAGCTATGACCAAGTGTGATCATTTACTTAGGGTTATTAGCACTAAATTTAATTTGACCATGACCTAATGCATGTATATAATTTTCGACTACCACGCGGGCAGCAAGCTGCTGACAAAAGTAGTATAAAATATATTCTATGACTCTTGGCCATACTGAAGTTCTCCATTAGTGAAAGAATTTTCCGTAAAGCAACTTTGGTCGAACTATACCAGCGTTCCACGTAGTATTTTCTAAACATTATTATTAAATATTATTATAACTTAAAACAAAAAAATATTACAATTCCTTTACTAATTAATCGAAAGCAACTTCGTTCCATCCGAAAAAACTTGAGAGGTGTCCCTTGACACCTCTCAAGTTTTTTTTACCTATTTCTTTATCATTCAT